>JALIRH010000012.1:6250000-7500000 GCA_023055505.1 Callipepla californica brunnescens
ATTGCCCATAGGGTTCAATTTGGATCTTTTCTTTCTTGGCTACAGTTATAAGCAGTAACTTTACTGGCCACTGGTCTTGGTGGTTGAACATCTTCAGGATCTGGAAAGCACAGAGGACATAAATTCACTCCCAACAGTTCTATCAAGGGACAGTGAATATTTCTAGGTTTCATGTCATTCTCTATCTCCTTACCAATGCTATCAACTGTTCTTGTGACCTGACACGTAACTTCATATTCAGGTTTTCTGAAAAGATACCATAAAGGAAAGCTGTACAGCATCAGTGTACAGTGGAAACCTACAAATGTAGGATATATCTTCAGTGAGGAAGCACTTAACAAGTTTTTGCTCAGTAAGGAATTAATTTCAGATCTAAGCTGATGCTGCAATTTATTTTTTTTTTAGGGGTGAAAGTGGATTGAGAGAATATTCTGAAGTTAAAACAGTGACAATAAAGATCCCTCAGAAGAATTCCTAAAGTGATGAAAGACCTCATAGTGCGGAAGAGCACGTGATGCCACCCTCTCTATTCTTTGTGGAGACCAGCACTCAGGAATAAAAGCGTTACACAATATGTATTTAAGAAAATAAGTTGCAGCATATATACTGGGCACATAATTGAGTAACTAATGCAAACCAACTCTGCATGTTTTCATGAAACTCTCTTGAAAATTATTACACCTTTATAAAACAAATCTTAACAAGATGAAGTTGCTGTTGGGCATCAGTTCAGCAGCAGTTCTAGCTATCAAACCGTTGAACTCAAATGCATGCACACACACATTTCTCTCTTCTTCAAATAAAGTCAGTCACTGCTATCAAGTTGCCTTCTCAAATAGACCTGCCTCCTTCTAATGTTCTTGTTTCATACAGGGCTTTACAAGGCAGATTTACCTGAAATGCCAGGAGTGAATAGTAATCAAGTACCGTGGATGTTCTTAAGAAATAGAAGACTGAATTGTAGCCAGACAACAATTTCCAGATAGGCAGCTTTCCAATCAGCATGTTTACGTAATGAGGTTAAACTGGGGAGGGAACTACTTCATTCTATGGACAACAAAATACAAATACTTAGCAGTGAGATTTAACCCACAGCGTTTTGGTTTTCAGACCTTATTTTAATAATTATTTTATGGCTTGCTACAAGCAGAAATCCTCCATCACTTACAGGGACTCAAAAGGTTTTACCTGCTTGACAAAAGAGCATGGCCAGGCAGGGTGGGAGGGCATTGAGGAGAACAGGAACAGATCCCAAGGCTGCACAGAGCATTTCAGCTTTCACTGCCTGCCTAGCTGTGGTGTTGTTGATGTTGTCACTGTTGTTTTCAGCTTTTATCTCCTTCTTTTCTAAACAAGTGTTTGCACACACAGTCTCCACTTATTTGTCTGCTAGTGAAGTGCTTGTGCTTACACTAAGAATCGTTCAGCATTCATTGCCACAGGAAGAACCCAGAAAAAAAATCAGTTCAGCGTTATTTTCTTATGAAATCACAGCCTGCAATCCACAGCATGCCTGTGAGCCTTGGGTGAGCTTACTGCCTGCTATTGGACGTTGCAAAGACGTCTGGCTTTTGTTCAGCCCAAGACAAAAGTACGAGCAAGTCGTTCTAGAAGTGAGATGTTTCAAACCTGTCACGCAATTTTCTGCTGCCTATAGAATCTTCCAACTTGCAGTTAACAAACTAAACGTTATCTCCTTCTTCCTTCCAGCTGCAGAACTCCCCAGACTTCTTTTTTTAATGGTGTTGCTTTATGTTTTAACTTAGAATTAAGACAGTGTATTTTAAAAGTGCAGTAGATAATCTCTAGATACATTCTGTGGGGTTTAAGGACAAAAGTATGGCCTCAGGTGTAAGAGTTTTCCTAGCTGCAGTCTGTACTACAACTGCTGAAAACTCCAGCCCTGATTCAGCACGGCATCATTTCTGCACATTACTTTTCTTTACTCTCTGAACACTTCCCTTTAGATTTGAAGTTGTGTGTGTCCTTAAATATATTGCTGGACCAGGACAAGAGTATCCAGCACTTTGTAGTGTTGTAGCCTTCAATATTTTGTATTTCTAACTCATGTCAATCTGTGTATGTGTTTTTAAAGCAATATATACATGATATTATTCAGAAACGACAGTACATCCACAGACATGGAAGTGAATCAAAATATTCCTGAGTTGTTAAAAGCAAATGTCATATACTTGTACTGTAGTGTATGTCAGAGTTAAGAAAAACAAAGTACAGCAAGTATGAAATTAGTTATCTTTAAACTGCAATATAAAATGCGGCAAAGGAGATTTTATTTCCTTTCACCTATTTACTTTGAAAAAAGAGATTTCCTGTGGTAACAGCATTTACACTGTGTACTCTTTTGTATTCTTTTTGTGTGATTTGTACGTCTGTGCTTTACTCCCTGTACATTCAGGTAAATAATACAGAGTTGCCTTTTTTTTTTTTTTCAACCTTGTCACTGCAGCTCCGTTCGATGTACATGGATTTGTGAATTCCTTTTTTAAATGTACCATCTGCATGGATCCAACAAAACATTTTCCCAGTCCCTGCAGCTTTTTGTTACAGTTTTTAATCATGTATATAGTTATATGTTATTAAAAAAGTAAAAGGATATTTTCTATGAAGTTTTTTCCATTAAAAAGGTTTAGAGAAAGACTTTAGACTGTGAGACTCCTTTATTGTTGACAGAGCTATAAAAATATTTAAAACAATATTTTCTTAGCAAAAGATCTGCTCTCACAGTAGCTTTATTTTCATTTGCAGAAGTGAATGAAGTAAAAGGCCAATTACATTTTCTAGAATATTATTGCAGCTGTATGAAAAACACTTGTGAATTGCAGATCTAGGCCGTGGCCAGAGTTCATCTTCACTGTTATGGTCATAAAGTTTAGCTATTGGGGAAGGTCTGAAATCATCAGAAGCAGTGGGGCACCCTTGCAAACGGCTGCATCACAGCTTGAGTTTTGGATAATGTTTAAAACAATTACAGTGTCTTTTCTTTCTCCAGTACATGAGTCACAGAGATGATTACATTAACACCCAGATCTTTTTAGGGACTGGCGTTCTACTTGTCTTTCATTTCAGAATGCTAACAGAGGGGAAGAGGACAGACTGAATGTTAATTTGACACCAGTAAAATTCTCAGGGCCACGTACTACACTGCTCCCCCTCTCAAGCAGTCCCTTAAATTCACAGGTATTTTGTTGGTCATTTGAAGTGGTGCCAGTGGAGATAAAGTAACTGCTCCGTTAGTTGTGCTGGGCTGCTTCGCTGTGTGGCACTGGCCATACCTCAGCATCACAGAATAACACAGTTGGTTTCACCCACACCCTGCAGGCAATCGCTGTAGATACAGTCACGTTGCTAAAACAGGTTGGATAAAAGGTACAAACGAACAATAGGAGTGAAACTGCATTCTCAAAAGAGAAAGTATGGAATATCAGGAACATATTAAACAGATCTTCCTTTCTACTTCTACCCAGTGCCACATGCAGCACTGCCATGGGTTTGTGTGCAGACAGCCAGCACTTTGTATATTCCCTCTCCTCTGTCCCTCTGACCTATCTGTTTTACCACCCCAACCACTCACATAGGCACAGGCAACGGAATGCTTTTCTTATAGAAAACTGAAGGAGGGAAGGGTGTTCTGTAACTGCTGAAAGCATGGAGTATTGTCAACTAATATCATAAGCAAACTTCGATCCATAGTAAATTAACATCTTGTTGGCCCCCAGCCCGTGAGAATAAATGTATATAATGGTGTAGCAAAGTCAGAGTTTGTGCACTGCTTCTGAGAAAAAGGACCCAAAAAAGGGCAACTGTAGCTCTGTGGTCTTCAGACAAAGCAATGCATACAATACTACCTGAACAGCACTAACACCTTTATTCGTGCCTACTTGCAAAGAACAATCCTCTCCCTCCCCACAGAGGCGAGAGTAGAACAGCTTGCCCTGCGCATATGGAGGCACTGCATTATAATGCTCTCTTATTCCTCAGTTCTGTCCTGAAAAAAAAAACCAAATCCCATAATAACAGTGAATTCAGAGCACCGATTTCTCTCTCAGCATGATCACAGCGAGAGCTCTGGAGAGCTGCATTTACAACCACCGTACGTTTGCATCCATACACCTCCATTTACTGCACGCTAAGTCTATCAACACAGGAAGCAATTTTTCTCTTAACATCTTTATACCACAATGACTGATATTCACAGCGCGCTACGACCGGAGCTGTCTCCACCAGGAAGCAGGAAAAGCCTCCGTGGCTCTTCAGTGCCATCACGTTCCCAGTCAATTCAAACAGACTTCCCTGAGCACATTACCCTACAGCTGCATTACATGCATCTTTCTTCCTTGTCCTCGTTAAACGCATTCCTTCTCTGTCTTCACGGTGTCTTCTGCGCCCACTGACAGCACACGCATAGGGAACTCTGTGTGGCTCTGCCAGAAAACATGGAGACGTCTGAAGCAGAGTGGAAAACTTCAGTAATTTTCAAGGTGTGCCATTTGGAAGAAGGGATTTGGCTGATGTAAGAGCGGCGATATAATGCCATGTGACTGAAGTGCAACTAGGACCTGCTACCATAAGGTGATGGGGTCCCACTTTCTTCTTCCAAATGGCACAGCGTACAGTGCTGGGACACTAGTTTTAATAAGTACTGGCTACGTTTTCTCAGAGGAGCAGAACTGACACACTGGAATTCAAGGTTGACACAAGCTGCAGATTATTCCATCTGGCTGCAGTACCCATTCAGCCGTTTTAGCAGTGAAGAGCAGGACACACTGCCTGTGCACCACAACTGCAGTGCTGGGGCAGTCTGAGCACCAGCTCACGGTTACCTCCAACAAGCTGTAGGCTGTGCAGGCACACAGGACTGAGAACCTGTCCCAGAGTACGGATCATTTGGGAACAGAGGCACAAAGACCACTCACCTCTCGGTGCAGGGGGGCTAAGTCACTACAGCTGCTGCCTGATGTCCCAAATCCCCTCAGTTTATGATTAGAGGGGGGAAAGCACACCGACGTGCCACTCACTCGTAAGAAAGGTTAACTCTTAAACGGTTCAGATCGCTGACTTTAAATCCCAAACCTGTACTAAAAGCCAACCTCCAGCACAGGTACACGGAGCCCAGTTGCACTGTGAAGAGCACAACTTTCTTTTTCTGTTATTAACGAAATTAAAACCACTCAAACCACTCCTGAAAAGGACCTCACTCGTGAGCCACAGCTTCTCTGTCACGAGCATTTGCACAGTTACTTCTCACAGGTTTATAGAATGCGTTGCAGGACAGCGAGAGGCCGCCCCGCACTGCGCACAGTGCACGTCATTTCTGGCCGTGCCAGGAAGCATTCCAGGGATCATTATTTCACCCAATCCCAGGTGACACGTACAAACACATGATGGAGGTCCCTTCCACCAGATGGAATGCCCAGAAGTTTCCAGCAACACGGGAAGGCTGGGACATCTGCTGCTACAATCTGGTTTAAGGGTTGATGGATTCTGTGTTACTGATGTCTTCCTCGGAGCATTACTGTAACAATTCATTGTACTGTCATTTAATCCCAGCATCTATCACCTAATCCTGCAACTCCCTACTAGTTTTGAGATGTTTTTATTTGCCTGGTGTTTCTTGATGAGACCTGCTAAATAAACCTGGATTGTGCAACCACAACAGCAACGCACTGTAAGGAAAGCTCAAGCTGCAGAGGCTGCCAAGGAGGCCGTGCACACAGCACGCCGAAGGAACCCAAAAGGGTGCTTGTGAAATGTTTGTGCTGCTGGCAGGCAGCACATTGCCAGGACAGATCACACATCATGCATTTGCACATCAAATGAAGCTGCACTGGTCTGAGAGCATGGGAAAGGCCTGTCTTGAACGGCATGTGTCCTACTTCCTAAACATGTATATTTTACACTTTACACTTCGTGATTGGCCAGATTGAAAGTACCGCAAGTTCCCCGAAGGTTGTCTTTTGCCTTTGAAGTGGAACTGTTTGGATAATGTTTCCTTTGGCAATTTATCTATGTAAGAAAGCAAGAACTTAGCCGCTCTGGCCTCTCAACAATCCACGGCTTGCTTTTGTCCAAGTACGCAGGCACATACACACAGACACACACAATTTCACCATTTCTAATGACCCTGCTTAGCCACTCTCTCCCTCATGATGAGATTGCTGTAATTTGTGCAAATATAATTTGTTTCATTTTGGGGTTTTCCCCGATCTTTGCGTGGCTGAATTCCTATTTCCTACAGCACCCTCATTAGCAAGACACGAGAAGCTCACTGTCACCGCTGAGCAAAAATCCATTTGTTTGCATTGCCTTCCATGGCAAAAGAGCTCCAGCTCATGGTCCACTGATCTTCTCAGACTCTCCTCAGACCACAAGATGGAACACAGAGCGGGATCTCCTCTGAAGTTCCTGCTGTTTCCCGCTTTTCAACTGGAAGAGATGAGTAAGATCATGTAGTCCAACTGTCAGCTCATCTAAACCACGGCACTCGGTGCCACAGCTGCTCTTTCTTGAAAGCCTACAGGGATGGTGACTCCATCTCTTCCCAGAGCAGCCTCCCCTGGCACAAAATTCAGATTAGGGATGGTGGCTAAAGCATTCCCCTTGCATCAGATGGTCAGAACTCACTGCTGTTCATTCACTGCACAGGGGCAGCTCTCATATCGGGCTAGACAGTGGGTTATCCTGTCCCCAGGCTGTACTGCTGGGGAACTAAACAGACAGGCTTTACCCAAATCAACCGTTCTAAAAAGTGCCAAGGAAATGCTACAGGTAAAATGGATTTTTACAAGTTTTCTTAGGGAACTGTGTATATTCAACCCTCGTCATTACTACCATTAGATTCCCTTCTTGAACCTCTCTGGTGCCACCATTTCAAACTGCTCTTCTAGGAAACTAATGACAGCAGACTGCAAGCTGCCCAAGGCCTCTCAAACAACCCAGAAATACACTCCCATCTCCTGCATTAGGAGCAACTTTACCTTAAGGCTCTGGACCAATCGTTTTAATTTCATATCCAATAGACATAAAAACACGGTAACAAAAATCAGCACATATCCTGCTTCTCAACCTGCTTTCTTCCTCAAAAGTGATCTGTACATGTAATACAGAAGGGCTGGTGTACCCAGCTGAAATGCAGGGTTGCTGGATGACTTCTATTTTAAAAACACAAAGAACATCCTGAGTTTTTTCTCAGGGTTTTGGCATAGAGATTCTTTTAACTGAGTTCTTAGGTAGAACAGCAACAAATGGCTCCATGATTTGTTTTTACAGTGTCCACTCTGGGAAGACTAATTACCAGCCAGCCTTCTAGCACACAGTTTCAAACATTTGGGGCCCCCACTCTTTCCCATGCAAAATTCATACTGTGGGCTGCAGAAGCTGCTTGGGTGGTGGCACTTTGCTGAAAGTTTCTGAAAGTTTTGGGCTTACCAGCCGAAAAAGAAAAGCACGCCTTGCTCTGTGTTTTCTTTCTTTTTTTCTTTTCTTTTTTTGAGGGGAGCAATGTAAGTCGCCCTAATTAAGTTGCTCTCAGCATTTTGTACACAAAGCTCAGAAGACCAAAGGCAGACTTCATGCATTAGCTGTGAGTTGTGTTCAGCGTTAAGGACTGCAGTGCAGAGCAGTGCAGGATGCTGAACCACCAGCACATTCTGTCTGACAAAGGAAAATAAACTGATGGGCTTCTCCCAATTTGTCTTCTTTTTATACAAAGTTTCAGGACAATTAACTTTTCTTCCTCACTAATGGACTTCTTCCTCACTTTCACTCCTCTTGGAGTACCTGATGCCTCCTCAATGGCTCCAGCTGAGCAAAGCACCTCACTTTGCATACAGTCTCTGCTGGCATTTTCCAGCTTTGCCGCTCAACACTGGGCAGCAGCTCCTCATCACACTGTGCTCCTCAGTTAATTTAGACTGGAGAGTCCAAGGCAGTGAACATATCTGACTTTCAGGACTCAGTTTCAATAGGCAGCATTCACTAATTTAGAGTTAGTCTCATCTGTGAAGAAATACGCTGACAAATTGGAAATGACCAGTCCAACACATCTTTCATAGCAAGTAATTTTCTAGTACATTTTTTATCAGAAAAGCAGGCAGTACCAAATGCTTTATACAGCCAGAACTCACCGTTCGAATATGATTCTACGATCTCTAAATAACAATCACAAAAACTTGCTAGGTTTCCACGCACTATCAAGTCTTTCCCTGCCACGAAGATAACTCAAGTTCTGGAAGACATTCTTGCACACTTCAGCTTGAGTCACAAACTATCTCCCAGTACAGTCATAGGGAAGTTAGAAACTGAATTGAGCAGAGAGAATAATTGATAAACTGGGATGAAACAACAGAAGCAGAAGGGAAATGGAAATGTGTGGCTTGAATAGACTTTCAGCTCTTTTCCCCACAGTCCCCAGCACACCTCATGCCTTGCTTCAAGTTGTGCACTTCATCACATCTCCCACACAGCTCTTCTACAATCTGCTGCAAGTGCCCTCGAAGTCCTATTGATTTTAGAAACCTAAATGGAAAAACTTCTCTGTGTATATGAAATCAAGCTACATAAAACTCATGGTTTATTCCTAATTTCCAGAGTCCAGGCAGAATCCAAACCCATGGATTTGGTTCAGTTGTTCATTTAGGTCAAGGATGCTCAAGACATTCAGCCCTGGAAAGAAACTTGTCCTCTCTTTGTAGAAGTGTAGATGTGGACACTGCTTATGGAATACATTTACTTATATATTAATTAAGTTTTCGATGTTAAGAACCCAATGCTACAGAACTGAGAGATTCTGAGTTGCAAGGTAAGCATTCATTTCTGAAGTTCTATTTAAGTAGTTATTTCAGCTGGAATGGTCTGCAGGGATAATAATATTTGTTTTCTTTTACATCATCTTTGTCAATACTCCATGCACATCCTAGCACAAAAATGAATACATAAATAAATATAAAATCATATTAATTGATCACGTGATTATTTGCATGCAGTCAATCAAAACCATGGCCACATCATCCTCAAAAAACACTGCAGACTCACTGCAAACTTGGTTTGGGCCGTGAAGATTTTCCAAATGACAGTAATTACTATCGCCATTTCACAGACAAGAAAGTGAACAAGAAAAACAAATGCAGTAACCCACCCCAAAGAGAATCAGCTGCAAAGTCTGCAACCAAACAGATCTCCTGACTCCCTGCTCAGCTGCCCTGCTTGGTACTGGCTTCTTCCTGGGCTATGTTGCTTGCATAAAAACACTGAAAATATACTCTTATGAAGAAAAAAAATAGCATGTGCAAACACATACAGAGAACTGACAAAATGCTCAAGAGAGGATCTGTTTGCCTAAAGATCTGTAGAAGCAGAATTTAAATATTTTTCACTTTTGACAAGCATGAGTTGGGGAAAGTACTTGAAATTCTTTGGAACTAATGATCTTTTAAGACCTTAAGTAAGGGGTCTATATTTGTACATATTTATACTCAGTGCAGGATCTCTCATTTAATAAATAATGCCATCAACTTTCACCAGACAAATGAGCTTTTCAGTGCTTGTCCCAGTTTACTACAGTTTTGGTGTGTTGTTTCCTGTTTTCTCCACAGCCAACTGGCAACTTCATACCTTACTTAAATACAACAGTAAGTAATGCATCTGTTCTTTTATTCCTGCTCTCGCATGCACACACTCAGGCTGCAGTGTTTTAGTTCGGATGCACACCATTTAATCCCTTGTATTGCCCCTTCTCTCCATACCTGTGTTTGGTTACCCCTATAATGAGACGAGCTGCAGAGGACTGCTTGTCCGTGCTTTGCCACTGGGAACCATCAATGTTCAGCACCTCAGAAAACCACGGCTATCTAGGTATTAGGTTGGCAGCACATGACTACAATTTGCAGTTATCTGTCCAGAAAACTGAAAAGCTGAGTCTAGAGATGGACCACTGGGTGAAATTTCTAACAGAGGTCAAGCCAGCAACAGCAATGCCTTCCAAGATACAGCCATAGGTTGAGAGCAACTGTGCTCTCGATCCAGTCTGTTGACCCACTGACCAGCTCCCTAGAGACAGCAACGGGAGATTAGGCCCCCAGATCAAATGCCAACACCTTCAGCACAGACATTTCAACTCATCTGGACCAAGTTCCTAACTTAGGAATCTCAGGAAATCACATCCTTACCAAGATTAATCAAATTCTATTGAATGTTTCGCATTTTAATTATCAAAACTAATGATGATTTTACGTCAAAGTTACATAACTATGTATTGAACTTGTGGGAATACCCCAATGAAACCCTGATTAACAATCTTACTCATTTTGTTGTGGAGTCCTGAGGATTCTCAGCATCATCAATATACAACTGTGCTGTAACACAGACACAAAAATGCTTTGAGAATGTCAAAACTATTTGAAAAGAAAACAAAACACACATGCTTTTAAATAAAACAAAGGTATAATTTCAGAAAAATGTGTATAGAGAAATGTAAGTAGAGAGAACATAAGCTCATTTTGAGTTGATTGCGTAAATCGACCAACTAATTATGATTTACACCAGCCTGTATGATGTTTTTCCCTGTACTTTTACCATTAGTCTCAGTATTATTTTGCTGTCCAATACAGAACAAGCTGCAGACAGTCACAGAAGTTGTTTGCTCTTGTTGTGAGTTGCTGGTAAGAAATTTTTGCAGTGCAATTGTTATCCTAGAAGGTACCAGGTACAAGAGACATTTTGGCTGCATTCACAACTACAATAACACATTTGAGATACTGCAAACAAGTAATGTGACTCAAGCTGTGTTCTTCCCAAGAGTAGGGAACATCCCCCAGTCAGTCTTCAACTTCTTCCCACAGAGAACAGTTTGCATGGTTGCTCATGAACCCTTAGCTCCCATGAGGTGGCCCGAGTCCACCCAGCAGAGATAAGGGAAAAGAAAATGAATCTCTGGACTACATGAACTGCAAGAGTCCGTGAAGTAGAAAACACACCAATGCACATCACTAATTACCTGCATCTTTGATTACAAGGATTGAAAGATTCTCCTAAGGAATCCCTGTAAGTACCCAACTAGTACTATTTAGAAGCTTAAATTATACGGCAGTATATCAATGAAAGAGTCAAGTATAATTTCCAAATGCACAAGCCTCAACTGTTTTCTTAGTGTTTCAAAAAGAGCTGCTTGTAATTCTCATCCAAATCTATCATTTAGAAATCTGTTCAACTAGAAGAAAAACACACTCCCTAAGCAGTTTGTAGCTACTATATTTTTTACTATAATATTTAAGAAGTATTTGACAAGATTAGTATGATAGACTTTGAAGAATAGTTACAAATCAGGTTTCTCTGTATGACCATCACTGTGTGACCACCTAGTACCAACACTGGCTGCTCTGACTTACATCGATAGCATGTTCCGATTATAGTTCTCTTCTCTGAACAGTCAAACTATGCCTGTGATGGCAGCTTTTCACAACAGTGGGGTTTTTAATAATAGATTACACAAATTAAAGTCAATCTGTCTTTAAAATATATAAGTTGGCATGAGCAGAATAGCACTTAGAAAAAGACAATAAGAAATAGCTTGAACTTCTGCAAAGACCTGAATATCACTGAACTCTCATGAAGGCTTAAATGTCCAAATGCATCTCTTTTCCTGTTCATTCCCATTTCATGCACATTCTGAACCTGTTTCACAGTACAGTGCACCAAGTAATGTTTTCTTGTCATGACTGCTTCAGTCCAGCTGACTCTGGTTAGAAATCTGCCACAAGGCAGCACAACCCATTCTCCAAACTGAAGAACGATGATAAGCAATCAGAATTCTTAAAAAGCCAGATTGACGTTGTTTGTAATCCTTTCAGACATCACTTGCTCATAGAACGAAGCCTTTCAATATCAGCCCTTTGCAATTACAGCAAAGTTACTTTCTAACAATCTAAAGGCCTACACAGGCCTTATAATCTCTTGCCTTTTATATGTACACACAAACATGAAAGAAATCCACACCAGAATACATTACTGCATGCAGAAGTACACACGAGAATACACACATGACAAATACTAGTTATTTTTTTACTTCTAGAAGCTTCTCAGACTGCACGTGGTCTGAAATAGCCTGCAGTGACTTTCCTAACACCAAGACATAGTGACTGTAGGATCATGCAAAACAGGCAGATGGCACCTGGAGGTGTACAAAGGGCCATACTGGTGGCAACTTGCACCAGACTGGATGGAAATCTGCAGCTACTATAAACAACTAAAATTACAAGTTTTCTTGCACAAGATAATACGACCTACTGACATTTCAATGACGACGAATTTTTTTGCTCATGTTGCTTCATAGAATCTATAGGAATTGCAAACCAAAAATCAGATCCTCCACTAGGTGACATCTGTTGTTCCAAAGATGTACTCCTCAACAAATGAGAACACAGCGTTTAAGAAAACATGTGACACAGGTAAAACATAAAGAAATAAAAATAATGAGAAAAGGGGAGAAAAGGCAATTTTTTGAGCGGGGCAGAACAAATGTCTGACAGAAAAGGTTCAGGTCCAGCTGGGAGAAGGCCAAGACTAATTTAACCTTTGGTCAAATGGTTGGGAGTTAGCTAGTTTCCTTTTTCCTCTTATATCACTCCCAAAGATTTTGACAAAAATAATATGGTCCCGATTACATGACATTACAGGCTCTCAACATGCACTAGGGAGGATAGTGTTGAAATCCCCTGGAGACAAATTAATCCCAGCAAAGCAACAGCTGTAAGATTGCTATAAACAGGGAAAACAACTACAATGCTTGCATCGTGTGCTTACCCTATTTTAATGTAACTTATTAAGGGAATTAGATTATCTGTTGTTATTTTTCTTTACACGCTTGTATCATCATTAAAATACCAGCTGTCAGGCTGCGTGTAGTTGCTATTAAGCAGCTTAACCACTCAGTGTACACTTTTAAGAAAATAAAGCAGCCCCATATACGAGATGATTTATCTTGCTTTCAGAAAACATACGCAGCCAGAGAATACATGATCTGCTGGGTTTTTTTTTTTTAATATGCTGGAACGGATCAGCACTTCTGTCCCCATCTGCCTCGCACGGCCCCTAGGAGTGATCAGGTGTCGAGCACCTGCTCAGCCTGCCTGCCCCACTGCCTCGAGCCCCGTGCCCGGGTAGCTTCCAGGCCCTGCAGAGAGGAGCCCCCTGGGGGTCTCTTGCAGAAAGATGCTTCAGCATGTGCACTTTTTTAAGTAGGCAAAAAAGAAAAAACAACCACATCCCTCCTGTCTCAAGTTCCAGTTACTCTTACACATGTACCCGCTTCATAATACTCTCACCGATGTCAACATGCTGTCCTCTGCTTTAGTCCACATGCTCATTTTGGAAAAAAAGATGAGCTGGGCTGGAGGCAGACTCCAGCTTGCAGCCCATGCCCCCAACCACTCTGTGCCCAACCCACACGGCCCTGCTGGGTCTCCAGTTCCAGAGCTCCCAGTAGGGTGCTGGTGTGGCCCCACATGAGGTGCTCCCAAGCAGGGACGGTGCTCCCCACACACAGGAACAGCACACAGGTCTAGCTGAGCTGCTTCAGGGATGCACAGGGCAGATGAGCAAACAAGAAGTGCCGAGGCCTTCAGGAGCACTGTGAAGGAGATGACTCCTTCCCAAACCGAGAAATAAATGCTCATATGGAGGAGTATTTTTAGGGGCGTTGCGTTGCTGCTTTGAGAGCAGAAGGTGTCTGGCTTTTATGTTTCCTTACTTGGGTTGCATTTCATTTCTGCTTTCCAGTTCGGAAAAGCAAAGATAGATGTTCCTGGTAACTGTGAAATATGATGACAATGCATTCATTTTTAACAACCGACACATACAGAGTAAGCTTAATTTTACCAGATTAAACAGGACCTGCAATCTGTAATGCTTAATTTAGTAGACTGTAGCTAATAACATACCCACTGTTATATAACAAACACCAATATAGCTGTGGAATGCAACATATGTTGTAACTTAACATTTTGTGAGATACATCAAAGCAACTTAATGAAAATTTGCATTTCTAAACACAGTGTTTTGCTTAAAATCTATTCAGGTAAGCCAAGATTTGACTGAATACGCTGTTAGGTTCCCAGATGTATACACCCATTTTCTGTGAATGTGTGACATGATGGATTTGAAGGGAGCTTACAGTTAAAGGAACTGTATCTCCATAGATTCTGTACCCTTATATTGCACTTAAAAATCGACAGAATTTCTAAAAGAAATTTTCTACATAATGAAAAATGTGCAAACATGAGAACAAGGAATTAATACAACCAGCATGTTAAGCTCAACACTGCCTGCATCATCAAAAACTGCCAGTGCCTATGCCTCTGTCTGAGCAGCCCATCTCAGCTCTGCCATGTGTGCCAGATCAGGGTTTCTCCGATAGCTCTGCCAGGGTTACTTTAACCCTCAGTTTTTGACAGCTTCTGCTGTGTCAGTGTGGGAAAACAAGGAAGTTGAAGGGTGCTTCCAGGCCATGCACAGCTCACGGGTGCCATGAGCACACTTGGGCTGCTGTGCAGTGCTGGGATGGGGCTGTGGCTGTCAGGTGCTGCTGCCAGGACCTTCCCATAAACATGGGAGAGGGGAGTGAGCCAGTCAGAGGGGACATGCAGTTTACAGGAGGTCAGATAAGCAATTACGTGTGTTCTTGTGGAGAGCATAGCTGTCACTTCGTAGGAGATGCTAAGTATTTCTCAAAGACAAGGGTCTCCACTGCTATGCAAGGTATGCTTTGATGTTATTCCTCCCAATGATCTTTCAAGATCTACTGAATTGGAAAGGCATCTCTACATATGGTGGAAGAAACAATAAGAAGATCTGTCAAGTAACAGAGCTGTAATAGTGCTTTCCTTGAAATTCAATTATTCTGCATGTATGCAACAGATATACAAGTCTGCTGGGAAATAAGTGGGGTTTTGCAAGGATCATTCCAAACCTAGAAAGAAAGAATGATCTTGCTTTGTGCTTGCTTTATTAATTCTATATATTTTCATGTACTTTCAAAAAAAAAAAAAAAAAAAGAGGGGTGTCACAGCATATTTAAAGTATATGAAGTATGCCAAAAAAAGGAAAGAAAAACGCCAAAATGTAAATATAATATGTAATGTGTTATAATACATATAACATATACATACATATTGTATGTAATATAAAATGCTACAATTAGAAAAGCATTATGCTGTGAGAAATACTATGGAACATACATCACAGAACCATATGTACACCCTGCAGAGTTATGCCAGCTTCTCAGCGCTGCATTACAAGAACTGCAGTCTCAAGCAGGCAGTAAGTAAATGACATAGCTGACTAACATGTGGCACACAGTGCAATAATTACAGTTTTAGGGGTTTTTTTGGCCTGAAATTGGCCCTAGTAGCATACTACTGTGAAGGTCATGATCTTGGCTATCCAGCAGCATCTAAACAAAGAAATACTTGACCAGCTTTGCTCTAGATTGGTGAGGAAAGAGATTGGCCTGTTCTGGCACAAGGTAAAGGCATACAGGATGATATCTGTAGCATAACAGGCAATGTATGTAAATGTGAAAGCACACTGACACCTCTTGAAAAGTCAACATTCTTAAACTGGACATTAGAATACACACACTGTCCCACCAATTAGCATGCAAAAGCAATCACGTATAGCAATTGATAACCCATGGCACTTGTCAAGAATGTCAGCGCATGAATAGATTCTAAAGGTCACAGGAAGGCATTGTGGGTGGCTGAGTCACAAAAGCCAGAAAGCTGCCCATGGAAAGTAGCTTCCAGGTTCTGTGAATTCAGCTCCATGTAGAGTCACCATGCTACCATCAGCTGCTCCACCTGGAAATCACCAGGAGCTGGAAGGGCTGCCTTGCTAAAAGAAAGGATCTGCAACAAGCTCTGATCTACTTGCACGTTTCACCTTTAACTTTGGAAGAAAATAACTCAGTCTGGCACTGGGCACCAGGATGGAGTACTGGTCACTCATTAAATGTTTCTAATTCTGACACACTGCTGGACCAGCTCCTCAGTTTACTGGAGTAATTTTGGTCAAGTTGCTTGATAAAATATACCTGGATGATGTTTTTCTAGTAATTGCATGAAAAACTCTCAGTACTGTGTACAGAGTAGCCCAGTAAGGGGAAGCAAATCAATGCACTCCATTTAGAGAAGTAATGAGGTTTAAGTTTGTAGCACTGTTGTGTTTTTGCCTTAAAAAAGACTGCAGTGAGGGAGGAAGTCACTTCCAGTCAAGGTCTATTGGGTGAAGGAACGGGGAGATAGCTCAGGCTGCTTTCCTAAGCCCCTGTGCAATAAAAGGCCAGCGTTACAATACAATTTTTAATAGAACTTTCTAAAAATTGAAATCAATGGTTTAAGAAAGTCAGTATGCAGCCTTGCTGCTTAGAAATGCACACACATGCATGTTTGCATATTACTGAAAACTACATTTTTACTTCACCTCTGAATAAGCTGGTAGGCAGGCTTCTCAAATGTATTCCATTTCACGGTACACTTTTGTGGTGGGAAGTTATTGACATCAGAAAGGAAGAATAATGAAACGGAGGTCACAGAGTTATTTACACTGGCGGGTGGATCCCAGAGCATTCCTGTGTGATTCGGTTGTTTTGATGACCCTCTTTTTGGGATTCTGTCACACATTACATCTGATATTTGGATCTTGGGAAGTTGAAAGGGACAGTGAGAGATTTGTTTGATTACTGTTACCAGTTTGTTAACGCAAGGTTAAAAAGCCTGTCCCCTGCTTAAGCCAATGGCACAATTCCCAATGACTTCAGGAAATCTCCAGACTCCCTGCCCCTAAGTGCTAACAAAGCCACACAAAAGAAGGAGCCCTGTTGATACCAAGCTGAGCTAGGGACCAAGGAACACCCAGAAAAAAATGATGAAATTACAGAGTGGGGGGTAGAGAAGGGAGGGTCAGCAGCATGTTAGTTCCTTTAAAATACAAGCTTGTTTTTAAATTTTGCTGTTGGAAGGAAATTTTGGAACTGTAGCCTTAGAGACTGTCATTTAGATTTGGGATCTGGCAGCCTACTGCTACATAAACCAATAAAAGAAAGAGAGCACAAAAAGCCTTGCTTAGCTCATACACAGAAATCTCACAAACTTCCCAATCCTGACACGTCCCTCTGTTTTCAGACCCTTGCTGTAAAGCTGCTAGCAGTTATAGATACCGCATCACAGCCCAGCCAGAAGGAATTAAAAGCACAATTGACCATGACTGGAAGAAAGAGAGTAGTGACACATTAGCAACAAGTATGTGTATGTATGGCAGTGAATAACATGGCTCTGATCCTAGCGCAGAAGCTGAGAGCTTCATTACATTTAACTACTTCCGGCTTTACATCAAGGCCTGTTTCAAAATGAGGGTGGCTTCTATTAGACTAAATTACTTTCCCCTCAAGCGTTTATGGAAAAGTACAGTACTAAAGGAAGACAGCTTCTACTGAAAGCAGCACAGTAAAGATGTTGCTGCCAATCTAGAGACAGTGTGTAACTGGGAGCAGCTCATACATGAAGTTTTATATGCTATCTGTCTTTAAATCTGTGAAGGAGAAACCTTCATTTGGCTGAGCTCCTCTCTGTTTCGTTCTGCTGCCCAGTGTGCCATGCTGAACTGCTATATAATGACTTTCCCTAATACAGGAGTTACACATAGCAGCACGCTGATCTGTTTTGCTTTGGATTTCCCCTCTCATCGGGTGGATATAGGGAGTGACTGAGAGAGACTCAGGAACACAAGACTTCCCAGAAACAGCATGTACTTGTGTGATGCGGGCAGGTTCAGATGACTGTTTGAGCATAGATTTCAAACATAAACACATTAAGTGATAGAAGAAACTCTCTCCCACAAAGGTCACAACACTTACATCCTGGACCTACCCAGATGACGGGCCCAGTTAGTACTGATTAAAAAGCAGTAAGAAGCAAACACCAGCAACAGCTCTTGATAAAATAATCTGCCATGGGATAAAGCAGATTCCTAGAGGACAAGCTGAGATGAAAATGAGGGATGGGTTACTCAAATCAAACCAAATATGAACTGAACAAGAATTTTACCCAAATCTTCTGACAGATTTTTTTAATCCCTGTTGTGTTTCTGGCTCTCACTCATATTCAGCATCTGCTCTCTATCCTTGATCACTACCAGAATATTTGTTCCGTGCACTTAATTTCAATTTACAGCCTACATGGTTCATCTGTCCATTCTTTGACTTACCCTTACATTTTCTCATCTTTTTGTCTCTGTTTTGTTACTGTTTTTTTCTTTCCCTGTGTCCTGGCTTTATTGTTTCTCTCTCTTTTTTTGCCTTAGCCTCCACAGTCCTAGATTTCCCTTCCCTATTTCCCTGTTGCCTTCCTGTCACCATTTGTTTTCTATCACCCTGCTTTTCTGCTGGCTGATGTTGGAAATATTTCAGGAATTTCTAATTCACAGTGCCATGAGAACTGTTATCTTTACATTTTCACTAGTGAAAGTGCTCTCGCACGGTGAGGAGGACAACGGAGCAAGCCTGGGATGCAGAGGCCTCGGATGGACTCTTCCCTGAGCCCACTTTGCCTCTGGAGTGGTACGCTCCAGTGTGGAATGTGCGAGAGGAAGCTGGGTCCGTGGGGAATGTGCAGGCTGGGGGCAGGGAACACGCACTGAGAAACCTCAAATTCCATACAACAGAAATGAGTGCAGGAGGAACTGAAATACAAGAGAGAAGCAGGATGAGGGACCAGCTGGAGGAGGGTGGGGGGTAGAACAGGAAAAAAAAATACACCCACCAACACCACACCCCAGCTTTCAAGTCTTTTTTCCATGCAGGTGCAGATGAGCAGCAGTACCAGCCCTTGCTAATATTCACTTGCTCTGAGCAGCAAAAATAATAAGAAGAATATCTTTAGACTTCAATCTATCCATTCTTTCATTCGCTGAGCAGGGTTAGGGGTCACCTTTAAAATAACAACTGCAAATGAAAAGCAATTACACGGAATAAAAAATGATCAGTGACGGGAAGAGCCAGCCAGTGCATGGACTGCTGGTGACATGTCACTGTAGTATGACAATGTGCCAAGCCAAAGTCACCACAGAGATAAAATGATGACTAACTGTATTCCACTATCTGGAGATGTCTCAGGAAATAAACATCAAAGGTTAAACCACCTACTTTGTTATTGCTTCTACTGCTCCTGCTATTGTTATTTGTCTTCTGGTATCACCAAGAGGCCTCGACCAAGATTAAGGCCGTTGTGTTAGGCACAAGATAAATATGCACAGGAAGAGAAAGTTCCTGTTTTAAAAAATTAAAGCCTAATGGATAAGATGAGCAAGAAACTGAAGAAAAATAGAGATAAATAGAAACAGCTCAGAGTCATTCAGCAGGTCAGTAAGAGAGCTCCTATTCCATTTAATACTAGCAAGGATTGAATAGACAGAAACCGGGAGTACAGCGTATACTATTATGTTTACTCTTTCAAAATGTGAGAATTCCATAAGCTCTTCCATACACAGTGACAAAACTCCTCCGTATACCCTGATAAAAGTTAGCTCATGCTCACCATTTGCTAGATTGATCCCACCACACTGTTTCACCACAATAAACATACTTGAGATTACCAATTACCAATCACATGCAGATGGCTGTGAGGCTGGGATATGTTCAGCTAATACAGAATACCTTCCTCTTGTCTAATTCTTTTCCTTCGTACATTGTGTTTCTGCACTAGCTCTACTGAAGCTCATACAGTCTCAAGAGCTGTCAGAACTGTCAGGTTGTTGCAGAGAGGGCAACTTCGATCACCAGATAGAACTCAAGAGCTCCCTAAACTCTGAGGTGATCTCTGCTTTAAATTCTTTAAAAACCCTCAACTGCATACAATATTTCATTAACTCATCATAGGTCTTCCAGCCAAACCCATGTATGAAAATCTGATTTATGTCTGGAGGCATGTTTTGTTAACTATGTTCCAATACAGATGGAAAAAAGTTACTGTGCAGCTGAATTTCAAACAGTAAAGTAAGCTACTAGCTAGTAAAGGGAACCCATGTGTCTACACAATGCAGCAATCATTGTGCTGAACAACAGCAGCACCACAAAATACTCAACAAATAGTATTTGAAAGTGTTTGCAAACATTTTACTCAAGTGCTACAACCTGCTGATATAAGACAGAGCACAGATGTTCCTAAACACTAATTGCAGACTACATACATACAAGGAAGAGGCTGATGGAGGAAGTACTGCCTATCACCACCTATGTTTTCCAGAACTTAAGGACTTCAGACCTTAAGCCTTTAGAAACACCCCAGTGCTAGCCCAGTAACAGCAGCCACTCCCAAAGCTTCAGGATAGATGCAATGTAGATGGAAATGGCACAACACATTCCTAATGTAACCAACCGTGAGGTTAGTTCATACTGCCTCAAACAGGACAGTGGTATCATATTCAAGAGATGGTTATCCATGAAAGAGTCACTTTGAAATGTCTTTAAGCCCAATTCACGACTCTCAAACATCTTTCTCCTTAATTGTGGAGAAAAGAAAATGTAATGATTACTTTCTCCTACAAAAAATGAATCTTGTCCAAAATCACAGAGAAGTATCCCTGATCTGATCAGCTACCAGACAGTACCATTCAGGTTTCAGGCAGAGGACTTGTGATTATGGCAGAGAAGTCATTAGTCATTGCCTTCATGATTTCCCATGCGGTCCTATTAACTGGTTAGCAATGACTGATAGCCACTGAAGCGTTGATTGACTCCCATCTTCAAAACTTAAGCCAAATAGCAAGTTTTCATGTTACCAGAAATTATAAGGTTTAAGATGACCAGCTGGAACTGGAACAAGATATTACAAACCCCTGACACAGGGAATGAGGAGAGTTGTCTGAAACTGTGATGGAAACATGTGAGGTGACATCCCTCGACAGTGTGTCTCCTTCAGAAAGACACATTTCTGAACACCTACTTCAAAGCTATTTGGGTCTGACCTATAAAGATCAAAGAAAGATTAATGTCCAGCCACAATAATCTGAGAAAACAGGACAAATCAGAATAGGTTAATCATAAAAGCATAGAATCTGTAGAAGAAACCTTTAAAGGTCATTTAGTCCAACTCCCCCACAATGACCAGGGACATTGACAGCCAAATCATGTTGCCTGGACCCTGGTCCAGCCTGGCCTTGATGATCATAGCCTACTTAAAGCACTTAGAAAATAGATGTGGTCCATTATTCTTAACCACCCTCTGGTATGTCACCATAAAATCCTTTAAGGAGAATGAACAAATCTGAGGTACTTAAGAAGTCTGATATCAGGTTCTGTCCCAAATATTTTAACTTTATTCATAATCATTAAGCACTGGTGACCTCAGGACATAAAAAAGATAGAGAGTGGAAGATCAGAAAGGAGTCACATATGAATCAAAATATCCTTGATCACAAAAAAGCTTACTATTACTCTCCAAGCTTTTGAAAAACTGAACCAACTCTGTTCTAAGTATCAGAATGAAACTGCTATTTCAGATTATATTCAAAATATGGCTTAACAAAAGTAGATGTAGAACATATTACTGGACTAGATCACCTGAAGAACTGTTCATCTTTACTGGACATCTTTAAGAACAGCTTAGGAACACCTGTTAGGAATGACTAAGAGTGGATCATTGTTTTGGACAAGGAGATAGACTGGATTTTTATTTAGCAATATGATTTGCCTTATTTTTCATTGTAATCATTTGGTCAATGATACATCTCTTATAGAACTCACTTTGCTGAATAGAGCAACAAGATTAGACTCCTGGTAAAGCACATATTCAAATCCTACAGCTGCCAGAGGATCAAATCAGAGAAATGGTTTGGGGGTTGCAAAAAACAAAACAAAACAACACAACCATAATCTTGAGTCTTAAAAACAGAAATTCAACAGCAAAGGTGGATAATAGATTTAGGCACGTCCTCAAATCACTTCCCACACTGAGAAGTCACAGCAATGATTTCCTGTGCAACTGACACAGTTCTGAAATAGTAAAGCCACCTGAATTACCTATATCCATTTTGTGTAATATTTTGGCTGTTGACTTTTTCTATGGAGAAAAGAAAGGGCTCTCACCGCAAGGCTTATGGGAAAAGAAACAACAAATAACCAGCAACAAAAATGTTGATGGAATTTTTATACCAATGCTCTCAGTTATCCCTCAAGTTAGGTTCAAAACATTATCTTCCTTGTTCAATGTGTCAATCTGCTTGACATCTGTAACAAAAATATACTCAGACCTATGCATATTGCATTTCAGAAAAGTCATTTTTTGAAACATCTGTTTGGAAGTGTTAAGGTCCTGCTGAAAAACCTCACACAGATGTGGGCAGCATGCCATATTCTGAATAACAATAGAATCTCCAAACATCCTCCCAGGACATCCTTAAATAAAATTCCCAAAGTCAAATGAAATCAAAGACTTTTAAGCAAAATTTTAATTATTGTACCATATCTGTGCTACGTTCCTGTATCCAGCTGTCTGGAAGACCAAGCCAGCCTCCACTTTCTGCCGTGGCACATGGCAGTGCCATTTCTTGTAGCACTCTATTTAGTTTCACTAACATGGTCACACTGTATGTTTTCTACTAACCCATATCTACTAATCTCTATATCATGATGTAAAGGAGAAGGAAAAGCACCACAGAAGACAGGGCAATATATTTTTCTTATTTTTTTTCCCTTTTTGGCACTACTTTACCCTACACATGCTGAATATTTGCCAGGGTTCTCCACCCAAACTTACTGCTCTCAATTTTCCCATATTTTTCAACGCTCCTCTTGGGATTCTCATCCCATTGTTTCTTTCAAATTTTAATCTTCTCTCTTACGCTTTAGCTTTCTTTACTTTTCCCCATTTTCCACAGTCCCTCTCACACCCCTGTAGAAAAGAAAAATAATAAAAAAAAAAGAGAGAGAATGAACTGAACTGCATTTTAACAATCAGAATAACAGTGAAACAATGCTCTTGAGATCCCATCTGTTGCCAACACATCTCCCAAGACAGCAAATGATGGGCATTCCTGGCTAAATAAAGAGAATTTCCCACACCCATTAAAGATCTACACAGCAAAGACTGTTGCTTAACTATTTACTTTTTATGGCATACAAGAAAACTACCTGGAATTGTAAATACCAATGACATATTGTTCACATCTCTACCAAACATGTGGTCAGTGGCCATATGGATAACTTCTGGGTGTGAAATGTCCTTTCTCTTTTTAACAGTGCTGCAATATCCTTGTGCCAGAAGCTTTTCTAAAAGTTTAATTGCATAATTCTACCTCCAGTGAGTGAAATTAAGTTCTGTTTACAAACAAAATCCAAATCTCTTCATACCCCAGAAGTCTGTGAAAGCATGTTACAACTCTGTATATCTAACCCAATTAAGGGCTGGTTTTTTGTGTTTTTTTGTTTTTTTTTAATTCATTCAAACTTTCTCTGAATAGGATTTTACAGTTATTGACGTAAAACAGCAGCACTTACATACACTGTACATGCACTCAATCTCATTCAGAAACAATATCAATTATTTATAATGTGATTACCTTAGATTTCTAGGGTGACCTTATCAAAAGCATCAATACTACCACTCTCTTAAAACTTTTATTTTAGTAAGGACTTAAGTGGGAATATTGTGAAGCTACAACACAGCATTTTTAAAGTGCCACTTCTCATTAACTTGATAATGAACTTCCCCATTCAAAAGGAAAAGAAACTTTTTAAGAGATACTGTCAGTTCTCAAGAATTTTGCTGGGGAATGTCTTGACATCTCTACTGTTTCAGATTTAGGTTTGCACTCAAGAGAAATGCAATTTCCATATGGTTAAGCAAATGTTTCTCACCAGCATATCTACAAAACCAAGCTATTCTGTATCTCCTTTTTCATTAGAGTCATATCCCAGATGGTGCTTCATAACAATAGGTGTTACTGTGAAAATACTGAGGCTTCAGAAATGTAAATCCACAAGAGAAAATCTGAGACAAAGATCGAAAGAAAACAGTGTAAATAAGTATGGCTCTATTTGCATCAGTACTGAAAGTCCTTTTGAAAATGGATGGAAATCCATGATTTGGAGAAATGAAATGAGGAAAATAAAAACAAATGGAAGAGTGTAAGAGTAGGCAACAAGCCTGTATTAGAAGAACAGGGGAAAAAAATGGAGAAAGATGTCCATGCAGGTGGTTGGAATGATCCCAAGACAATTTTAAAATCGAGTAATGCTTTCCTTTTGAAGCAGCTTGTAAGTTCAGTGGGGAACCATCTGAGTTGTTCAAGGACGTGGGCGACGCAGTAATACTCTCTTGCATGACACAGAATCTAGATGGCTTTTCTCGGCACTGGGTAGAATATGTAAGCATGGAAAGCCACATAGAAACTGCATTGGGAAAGGTGGGAAGACAAAACAAACCACAGATAGGATTTTGACTAATGCAAATCTGAATACTGGCAAATGTTAGTATAGTGGAGAATTAATTCATGATGAGAGGAGGAATTCATTCAGAGGTCAACAAGATGGCCAAATTTGTAGGTAGTGAAAGTAATCAAAACATCTGAGCAGAGAAGGAAGACAGATGACATGGAGGCACACCGAGTTAGTCACTATTTTTGAGAGAGACTTAGCTGAATAAATTAGCCAAAATATATTTATTGAAGGCTCTAAGTAAAACTTATAGTTGAACTTGAGTAGGAAGAAAACTGTGTGACGAAAGCCAACACAATCTGAGGCAGAGTTCATAGGCAAGTGTAGCATATTTTGTTAAATAGAATTGAAGTAGACCTAAGTGGTAGGATTGGAAAACAGTCTTTGCATCCCATACAAACACAACACAATCCCCATTTTGGAGCAAGTTGTCTATGAGACAGAAAACTGGAAAAGACAAAGGTTTAGACAGTATCTTAGCAGTGAGAGCATTTTCATTACATAAAAAAAGGAAAGAAGACAGATGTCTGGATGATATACATAGAATCTTGGAAGGAGGAGGAGGAGGAAGACAGCTGACACAGTTCAGAAGGGTTCTGAAAGCAAAACATATGCACTATCATTTTCTTCCATATAAGACGACCCATAATTGAAAATAACTAAGGATGAAGACAAGATCAGTGCTAAACTATAATAATGCATTTCTCCCACATCAGTACAGGCACCTCTGGAAGCTCAGGATTTGATTCTCTCGTCCAGAAAACGTCATTTGCAAAGAACATTCTTTCCCTGCAGTGACACACTATGACAGTCAGGTTACTGCTGATTTTATCATCTGGTATTGTGATAAACATCTTTAGAAATACACTCTTTCAAGAACATAAAACCTAGCTTCTGCCTACATGTGAATATGCTCCATTTACTGATCTTCTCTTGAGAATATTTGTATTGCAAGAACTACTTGTGTCTCCTGTAGGTATTTTAGTAACCATAGACAGAAGTAGACTTAATTTTCTTCTGAAAGGAGGAAACAGAGAGTGTGTCAGAAGAAAATGGTTACACCTGTTCAGCAATGCCTGACTGATAAAATGGTGCAAACACATATGTAAACGAGCTAAAAGGCCTGAAGGATTTCACATTGTGGTTACATTTACGCTTCCTTGTCCATTCTGGCAGAGCAACAGTCTCTCAAGTTTCTAAAACGCTGCCATAAAAGAGGCAGGAAGCATATGCAGCAGGTACAGCTTCATGCTCCTTCCCAGTTGGAATATGTTAAATTACTTGAGCCTTTTCCTTTCTCCATCCCTTTCACAAAGTCATCTTGCTGTTCCTGGGTTTGTTTCTTTATTCGGCCTCGGTTATGGAATAGATTTATACCTTTTTGTGCATGTAAATACACAAATCGATATGCAAATCAAGGAGGGTTGATATTTTTCTGCTGTTTGTTGGATGGGGAGAGAAGGTTTCTCAAGGTTTATAAATAGTGCCTGCTTCTGCTATGTGACAGAACTTAAGTCAGCAAGAACTAGTTAGCCTTATGTCTTTCACCTCTCCTCTCTCTAAATTAAATCCACCAGCAATTTGCTTCTCAAGAACGGAAAACGCAAAGACCACAATGCTCTCCCAGATGATGAGGGCTGAATTCATAGTGTTCCTCTTTAGCAACAATGGTTATTAATACTATCTCAATTATACATGATGATGATGATGTAATTAACATAAATATCCATTACGTTTTATTGATGTTAAATGTATGTTGATTATAAATGGGACAGGATGTATTTGCTTGAGCTTCACTCTTCGAGGAAGATTGTGAAATCAGAGTCCAATCCTGCTCTGAGAATGAAACCTGTACCTTCTATAATTGTAATAGTATCCAGATGTTCTTCTGTAACATGGATACAGGTGGTGAAAGCAGTAAACTGGTATGGAGCAGATGTACTCTTAGCACAGGTGAGACTCACTCCCAGTGCTACAGTGAATTTTGTACTCACTGACCTAACAAAAGAAGAGTCCAGAAAACATAAAAGTTTTGTAAAAAGCTGATATAAAAATGTAGGAAAATGTTTCAAATTTGGTAACATGCCTTAATCGTTGGGATTTTAGAAAACCTAGTAAGCAAAACAAAACACTATTTTTCAAAACTGCAACAACAAAAATCCGAAGAGGCCAGGTAACTCAAGGCACCGATAAAAAGTTTGGAGCAACTGAGTACTCTCATGTACAGAAACCCTGGAGGCTGTAGTTCCTGGTACTTTGTGGACTGTGTGTAATATGCATCAGCTGCAGAGATTGTTTCTGCCTCATACCGCCACATAAATAATCACCACTGCTCTATTTTGACTCTAAATTAATTATCTTTTTGACACTTAAGAATTAGACTTTCTTTACTGTCCTATTGTGGTGGATTAGGGGGACTGATTTGACTTCATCAACAAGCTGGGCCAACCAGCCTGATTCCTATTAATTATTCAGACTGCATTGCATCTAAGTAAATCTATTAAGTCTTCAAGTAAGATTTCTGCCACATAGGACAGGCTCTTCCTGACATTTTGCATAAAAGCTGAGCAGTGCTTGTTCTTACTTTCTGTCATTATGTAGCATATACTCCAAGAATACTCACAACCAGTCAGGACCTATGTGTGCTAGGTGTCAAATCTGTGCAGGATGATCCATGTGCCAAAAGAACATAACTGAAAAACAGTCAACTGGCTATGGAGAATCCAGGTGCACTTGGCATCAGGAGTAGAATAATCACAACAGCACCACTGGCATACTTTCTGTAGAGTAATGCAAAGAGCGAGGGTGTAAAAGGAAAGAGACAGCATTGTGAGGTGCTTGCCTAGCGTAGGGGGCAAGATCAGAGTATGTACAACAGATGACGTTATTAGTGACCTAGCTATAAAGACAGAACTTGATCTCTAGATAAAACAGGCGAGGCTGCAAGAGACTACAAAGGTGAAATTTGAGGTAGTAAGAAAGTAGGAACTGTTTGAGGGATGTCCTGGTTTACCTAAAGGATAAGAAAAGAGCTCTACTGTGGCACTACGAGTGGAACTGATGAATGCAGGGCTACAGATGTCAGAAAACAGAGGAAAGAAAACATGACAGTAAATTAGCAGGCTATGCTAATATAGTGACAAAACCCTACCAGTAAATTGTAATAGTTTGGTCACCGACATACAGGCTTATGTTGGATTAGTTTTCATCATCTACGAGTTATTATTTGAAGTAGAAGCTCAGCAACACCACCCAAAGTAGGTGCTTTATGGACAAATAATAAAGAGCCTGGTCCCTATCTTGGAGAGCTTGCAGTCTAGACAAAAACATCTCTGGCATTCTTAATCGTATCAAGCTGAATTGAGTTGTTCACATTTGGATCCCAGATGAGAACAAGATTTTTGAGCCCCATGACTACTTCCCCTCTGTGAGTTGAGTAATCAAGTTATAAACCATATTATGATGGGCTTGGCAATTAAACATTCTCTAGCTCATCTGAAGAGATCACTATGGTAACAATTTCTATACTACCTCTATTGTTGGGCAAATTTCTTCTACCCTTCTTTATTTAGTAGCAGTCATTATTTAACTTCTCTATAACCATACAAGGTGGTTTTCCTGATAGCAGCAGTAGTAGAAAATGATATGGCTACAGTGTATCTGGATGAAAAAGATAATGACACCACGTACCTAAATTTTTATATTAATTCCCTGTATTAATAAGAAGCTTTATGATAGTCTATGAGAAAAAATAACTAGGTATTCTGCTGTCTCAATGTTAACTGACATGCAAATACTGTGGAGAAAAATCAAAAGTGTGAATTTTTTTTTACACTTTCAAGTTGTAAAGACAACCACATTTACCTACCCCAGTGTATTTACCATTGCCACAAGCACAAGTTGTATTTAATGGAAACAAATTTATTCTGCATTTCCATTAAAAAAAAACAATTTATCTTATAGAGAGGACTAAATATCATAATCAAAAGTTACATGTCAGAGTATTCCAGTTTCCTACTTTCTGTACCACCAGAAGAATTCAGCTTCACAAAAGGAAATCCAGTGCAGATATGAGTAGTTTTGTTATTACTGTTGTTTTAAGAGAAAGGACAAATAAGGAAAAAAGTTCAGAGTTACAGAAAAAGGGGGCAATCCAAAAAGGAACAAACAACTGGGAAAAGCCAATAATTGCTCTGCTTTGAGATTGGTGGATGGACAGCAGCTAAGTTAAGTGCTACAAAGGATCGGAGAAGAGGAAATGACTGATTTGTAGAAGACTCACACTTGTTTGAAGCTTCAAAAAAATTCACCCTCCACAAAGAATCAGTCACCGAAGAAGGCAAGTACATTTTCTGCACATTCTTTTGCAGGTAGTATAGTTGATACAGTCTAGATGCATGTCACACATCCCTGAAGAAAATGGACACTGAAGATTCAGTTTACTGATATATAATAGCATGCAATTTTGTCATAGAAGTGAGACAGCAACAGGAACGCACTGAGCAGCAAGAATATAAGCACAACTGATGCATCATAAAGACTAACAATGGCCAAATCTCAGATTATTCTATCAGCCAGAGCTAACTACAATACCTGTAAAGACACTGAAATTCTAGCCCAGAAGATGTTTCCAGCAGCATAAATACCTAAGTTCTCTTTGTGTGAAAGGCTACAGCTAGCAACTTTAGGTGCATTTCAGTATGTCTACGTGTAAGACACGGAGGGCAGGAGCACATGAAAGCCTTAAAATAATGGCCATCAGAGGTTTAGTAAAGATATAAAGAGTTCCAATACAGACTTGGTTTATCTTCAAACAATGAACTGCTGCATTATAAAACATGAAAGAGTCTGATTCAAGAATGCTGGGAATCAGAGTTGACATTAGTAGAGCAGGACAGATAAGAGTATTTTTCATACTACTTTCATCATTACTCTGTAGCAATACAAGATATTTACTTAAAATATTTATCAGAAATACTCTCCAGATTTTTTTTTTTAATTAAAGCTATTATTGACCAGTGTAAATCCTTTTTTTCCCCAACTCTAGATAGGACCTCAGCAGTGAGAGCAATTCACCACTTACTACACTGATTTTTTTAAGGGCGAGTTTCAGCTTAGTGCAGTTGTGAACATTTATAATATGAAGGAAACTTCAGAATGATGACCATGCAGCTTTACCCTGAGTGGTCATGCCAAATGAAAATCACAGTACTTCTTACCTTGTTACTGCACTGACTACCAACCTAAAGTATGATCTACAATGATGGTATATACATACTGAGTCTGCTCCTTCTATAGAGACAGAGAAAAAACACCTAAAGGATATGAATGTGGCAGAAATTTTATGAGCTCAAGTATTGTCTCATTTCACACCTGTATTCCTGAATAATTTTTGCTATTGTTTTGCTTTATAGCCAAAGCTTCAGGTACAGCATACTAACTTCTAAGAAGGACGATGCCTTTTTGTCATTGCACCTGTGCAAATTTTGTTTTTATTGTTTGGGGGCAAGGGACTGTTTTTAAAACTTAGTTGGCTCCATGTCAACAATACCCAATGAAATCTTGGGGAAATATAAGAAAGACACTAAGAAAAAGACTGTGGTGAAAGTGGAGAATGCCTAAAGGGATGCTGTTTGGATATATGCACTTCCTCCCATTGTTCCACCTCTGGCTCTTTACTGTTGCCACCTATCCCTCTACTTATCATTTATCTTTCACATGGGCTTTTTTTCAGTTACAGCTGCTGTTCCTCCCATAAAAGGTGCATTAATAAAATGGAAATGCCAAATCCCCGCTCTCTTCTGACTGATATGCATTTTGCAGAACATAAACAGCTGGGGTTTTAAGCTCTAACTCCTGGCTGGGAGATGAGGGAACGAAGGAGAAGCCACCCTAATTTACTCTTTAGTTTTTGTACTTAGAAGAATCTAGAGAAACAATTTAAATGGTGCATAACAGCTGAGACCCATCATGACATGTAGCATTAATAATGAGTAAAGGTCACAGTATCAGATCACCACATTACCACATTCCTCGATATTATAAGAATAGCTGATACAAATGGCAATATTTTTCTTTGTAACTTTATTTAAGCAATTCACACCATGGATATGTTTGGTCAAAAGTGAATTAACACTCCTTAGAGCATCTTTTGAAATAAAAAACCCTTTCACAGAGGTAACTACTTTATACCAAACTGAAATGTAATTGAGATCTAAGCTTGTCTCAGGAGAACAAAGATTCTAATGTTGCCAAATCATTAATAGCACATGATTTCCTTACTGCAACATCCATGGGGCTTTAAGGAAGAGTGAATATTTTAATATTTACACTCTTGTGCACTTGATGCTTGTACTATGTAACACATCCAGGATTTTCATAAAAGAATGCTACTGAGAAAATCTCAATGCTTTTTAAACCTTATAGAAGAAGGTCAGAGCGAATCAAAGACACGTCAGTGTTTCTATTCTGTTAGGAATGCTCCTTCTCCAGCCAACGGCACCTTAATGAAAGATCAGACCTTTCCCTTGGGCCTTTTCTCTGTAACCTTCCCCAGAGATGCTGGACCGGTCCTCTCCCCTCCAGAGGGGCACAGACCACAGACTGCAGCTGTCCTCTTGCCAGCACCACCTTATCCTACCTTTAAGTCTTCAGCAGGAAGAGGACTGCAAGTAGTTGCAAAAATTAGGACAGGGACAGAGTCCCTTTCCACCCCTGCCATCCTCATGTTGGCACAGCATGAAGGCCACAAAGGTTTGGGCAGTGGCAGCAGGGATACAATGGGGCCTAGCCTTGCTAAGCAGGACCGCGCTGGCTGCCATTTGGAGTGCAGCACCTGCTTGGGGATAGAGGAACTGTCACTAAACCAGCACTATGTTTTTTATTGCATTCTGCTTCTTCTAGGAGTCATTACATTATCCTATCACTCTCTTTCAACAATTATTTATGTGCTGATAGCTAAAAGACAATGTTAATCATCTGCTGCTAAGTGAAATTACTTACAGGAAGGTGGCACCAACACAGAGCACAAAGCTCTCTCAGTAGAAGAGATGTCAAGCTGACCTGTTGCACAGTATACTAACATTTCCACTGTCTGTGCTTTTAAGTTAACAAATGCCATTACTTGCATTTAAAATAAAAGCATTGGAGTACATCTTAAAAGATAAATTGCACTGACCTTTTCAGCTAAACAGGATATTTAAGAATCTATTTTAAAGGTAAGCCCCAATTCCAGAAAGTATTTTAACCTTATGTAAAATACAGTCTACAAGCGTGCTACAGTGCTTCTCTTTAAGAACAGGCTGCTTTCCTGGAGGGGAATTAAAATTTGTTAGGCATAACTGCACTATAGATCTAATACACTATTCTTATACAAAGGCCTAATTCATTTCCATTGTGTACAAAAACAGTGCTAGAGCTTTCATAAGAAGAGCTTCGGAACACTTATTAGAACCAGAAACATTACAATCTAGAGATTTCTGCAGCGAGTGCATTTGCTGTAGGTACAAGTGATAAAGCTATTACCAACAGCCAAGTTTCTTTCCAACTTTTCATTTCTGAGTAATTTCTGCAATGAAGACAGAAGTGTAATAGACATGAAGGAATGTGGCAATCCATTTGTTTTATTTCTATGAAATTATTGCTGATTGCAGGTTTAGAGGATGTGTGGGGGAAGTTTGCTGATTTATTTCAATTTGGTCAGGAATGCTTTTTTAAAACACCTTTAACCTTTTTCTTCCAAACAGTTAATTTGGGTCACTACTTTTGCACTGAAGCTTTGATTGTTAGAGGAAATACTTCTGCATACTTTAGCTCTGCTGTAAGAGAGGCAATATGTCGTGGGCCATATGCCAACAGATTTTAACCACAAACTTAGGGAAAGGAGACAGATTAGATTGTGGTGGTCTTATAATCAGAGTTTCTTAGTATTCTTTCCTTGCTAAGAGCAAGTATTCACCACTCAAGTTGTTCTATGACACACAGATGGTGTATCCATAGTAATAGAGCAAACTAAACCCCCTCAGCTGCATTCCTCTCTTCTCTGATAAGTGTTCTAATAATTTTAGTACAAAAGGACAACTATTTTAAGGTGTCCAGTCAAATAATATACTTTAAGATCTTCAGAGAGTTCTTAATTTTTTTTTCATCTATTTGCATGTGACAATCTTGTTCAACAGACGAAAGTAAAAAACAAATACTTGACATGAAGACAAGGAAAATCTTAGCTTCTATTCAAACTATTACAAACACTGCTCCTTTTAAAAGCTGGTGGACAAGGAACAAAGTGAAACAAGATCCATTCGGTCACAGCATCTATCTGCCAGCCACCAAAAGTTTGTCTCCAGTAGCAAACTTTCTAGCCACTTAGCAATCTTGCTTTAACCACCTAAGATAAATAGATCTTCTACAGATTCTCTAGGGAAGCTATTCAACAGTTCAATAAACTTGTGATGCTTTCCTGATACACTACTAAGGTTTTCTCTTCCATAAGTCTTCCCTTTCTGTGAAAAAGTCAATGGTTGTGTGCTCTTTTGCTGTGTAAACTTTTATTCAAATTACATCCCTTACTCCTTAGCAGCTGTTGGTACTGCAGCAGGATCACTTAATGTAGTGACTCACCCAGTTAGCATCCAGGCTGTCCAGATCTGAGTGTGTGTGAATGCCCTGGTCAAGAAAATGTATTAGCACAGTGGGTGTTCCAGGGAATGGTGCAGGAAGGGTAAATAAGCCATGTGCCCCATAGGTGGGAACTCAGGAGTTCTTAAAATACATAACAGGCTAGCCAGATGCACATCTGGGGAGGGACATTCCTCTCCTACACTGTGACACAAAGATACAAATGTACTGCAAAATCTGTCTGCTTCCATATTCTGTATTTGAAACATGAACATATGAATGAAAATGCAGTCTAAGTTCATCAGACTGCTGCAGTCAAGAGGGCAAATTAAGTTATTTCTTAGGAAATGCAATAGACAGCAGGCAAATTGTGAGCCCACAGAAATGCTGAGGTAAAGTTAGAAACTGCTGACTTCCATTACACGCCCTAATGTCTAAAATTTCTAACAGGGATATATCTTGTTTCAGTCTTGTTCTTATTTTTTTATTTTTAAATATTTCATATTGATAGAGACTTGATTTTGCGATTTCTAATTACTTCGAGCATCTTCAATGAATGTAAGGAAGCAGCAGCAGAACGACCAGGACTTTATGTTTAAATAATTTGCTTTATAAGTGAAAGTTTTAAGGTTTATATCCATGTGTTTCAAAGCCATGAAAGTACAGAGCTGAGTCCATGCTACAAAGCTCTCAATTAAGTCTGAAACTGATTTGCAGCACAGCAATCCACGCAGAGTATTTTTGTCTCATATCTCATCACCTGTTCAGTGCCTCTATTATGGAAGAAACTGGAATCTGTTACTAAGGGATGAGTCTCAGGAACGTGTAGAAGGAACCTCTTTCTCCCAGGGAAGAATGAGTAAACAACGGGCACGCACACATGACATTTCCTTCAGCTTCTGCTTCACATGCCCATAAGAAATGCAAGCAGGACTAACTGAGGAGGCAGCTTGCTGCCAGGGGAAAGGCAGGAAGGGAAATGCAAAGCTATCAGAACATAACTTAAATCAGCTTCTCACCTTGAAAAAAAACATCAGGTCACAATTGAAGTTTCTGTGTGAAAAGTAGCTCCGTAATGCTGGGACACAAAAAAAGCTGGATGCAGAGCTTTGTCCTGCAAATTAAGTCATTTTCTACCCACTTTGTAAAGTCAACGATTATTTCAGGATCAGAAACTAACAGCAATGGCAATTTCTTGCCCCGCTTTCTAGGACCTGAAGTATGAACTTCTGACAGTCACTGAACTTCTCTTTCACCAGTAACTCCCATGTAGAAGCTCTCATTTAAAAATACAAATAATATAGACAGCAAACAGTTGTTTATACAAATACATATAATACAAATGTAAGCAAATATGAATAAGTTGTCTCAACCTAATGAACACAGCTGCTAAGCTAAGTTCAAGAGTCACCACCATCACTACACATTTAGGATGGCTTTAAGTCGATGAAACTCTGCTGAGCACACTGGATCCAACAATTAAAGGGGTTTATGATCAGACACATACCTTCACATTTAGCTACCTTCATCCCACTGTTTTTTTACCTCTGTTGAAAGTCGCCCTTACATACCCATAGATTCCCCTGCAGAAAAGAGGCATGATGGACATCACAACAAAGACTAAAGTGGCATTACTGGTTAAGTCTTGAAAAAGGTAGAAAATTAAATCTGAATAGCTACCTACAAGCTAAACATTCTTCCATACTGAGCAAAGGATTTGAAACCATGAGAGAGAACAGAATGGTATACACCAACAAAAATGAAAGGAGGAAGACAAAGTTAACTCTTGTAAATAGAAATCAAACCCAAAACTTCCCACAAGACATTAGAAATGACTCTTCAAGACTCTCATCTGCCATGAAAAAAAAAGAGAAGATCCCTTCCTTTAAAAAAAGAAAAAGCAAAAAGAGAGGATTAAATAACTGTTTTGTAAGAGAAAGATAAAAAGAGTGTAATGACATCACAGAATTTAGACTAGTCAACAGAATCAGGATTAGCTTCCTCTCACTAAATAGACATCTCAGCCAATGCTCCTCAACACTAGCTCATACCAACTCAGCGTTCAATAAGAACTTAAGGAAATGGGTTGGTAGGAATCATCAGAACAGAACTGAGAACAAAATAAGTATCCTAACACACCAAGAATTATCAGCTGCACTGCCTAGATGGACAGTCTTGAGAATGTGTCATCTATCTGTTAGTTACACACATTAAGGTGCATTAATTTATTGTTAAGATATCAGATTATGGTGGAAAAAATAAATAATCAGTCCAAACTGACAGAAACTACTCATGCTAGCAAAAAATTGTACTTCCATCTGCTCAACCACTGTTTAGGAAAAAAGCTATAGCCTGAGGAAAACAGAATCATGGCAAAGTGTTCTTTATCACTTAAGTGAGAGTGACTATTAAAACATGGGTTTGCTAAACCACTCAGAGCAAGAAGTGATTATGAAAAAACAATTCTGTAGTATTGAGGAGTAGATTCATTACATTGTTCTTCCCAAGCAGAACAATTTCCATCTTCATTTCAGTGCAGAAGCGGTAACATTTGCACTGCATTATTCTTGTCTACTTGTCCTTACTCAATACTTTCCTGAAATAAGTACAGACACCTTGGAGTGTCAGTGGGAATGTGCTTTTCTGCTGTCATTACAATTTTGTATCCCCTATCCCTAAAGCAAAGATATAAATGTACTTCCAGCTTCTTACTCTTTCCATTCCTTCCTCAGATAATTTTTCCCCTGATAAAGTTTTACTGTGGACAATTGCTGTGGACAAATGGTGCCCTCAAGACCTCCTCAGAACACCAGCTACATCTATTTTGCTATCAGTGTTTAGCATATTGATTAACTTGTTTTTAGATAAAAGCTGTGAAGGAGAAGTTGCTTCTCTCTTCTACCCCTCAGCAGGGATCTTGGCAGTTTCTCATCACCTCCAGACTACATGCTGAACAGAGGTGTGGGGCCAAGTTTTCTGTGCATGGTGTAGCCAGCAGTTTAAGCATGTCATCCCAGCACTGTCCTTCAAGTGCATTTACTTCTCAGAGATAAACACCAAAAAGAAAACCGTATGCCAGAAATTCTACACGGTACAGATATCTTACACTTTATTGTTCATTGTTTTTCAGCTATCCTATAGAGTCAAAACTAACAATACTCTACCCATAAACTATTCACCAAGAAACATACAAAACCTACAAGGAGAAATGAGATTCAGCTCATCATTTCCTAGGGCTTGTATAAGTTTTCAAGAGTTCTTTTTAGAAAAATACATAATTCTTACTCTATCCTGAGTCTCTTCAGAAAGGAATGGGGAAGTCCAGGATTTGGAATATCACACACGGACAACAATTTCTAGTTTCACAAACATGCTTCCCAGTCTTCACCACATTTACAGTTTTGGTTACCTGCACCCCAAGAGGTTTGGAAGGACAATGACTTAAGAATAGGGATGTGCAGGATTTCACATCCTTCAGCAAATACTTTCAGCATTTTTAACATGAAACCTGCAATTTATTTCTCTGTGGAAAAGTCTCTACTCTGCCAGTCACATAGTCTTTGGAACAGTTTGGCAATACCATTTATTAGACACAATGTTTGAGATCAAAGTGCATGTAGGTATTCATGCAGCCACTGCTGGATTTTGAGATTGGTGTTTTTGGAACACCTTCCACACTGACAAAGCTGAAGTGCATCTGCCCTGTGACAGCAGCAAGGCATTGACTGCAGCACATGGTAACTCGTCAAGACCAACTTTCATCAGAGACATCTGGCACAAAAGCAGTGAAACTATGAGAAAACAGGCCATCAGCTTGACACTAGGTGAGGGCATTAGGCAGCCTTTTGTAAGACTAACAGAAATTTTCCTGGATTTTCATTTCATGCTGTTGGCTATGACACATTGCACAACAGACAGGGAAGCAGGGCAATGAATCTATAAACTGTTACTTATGCATGATATTCCAAATCCTGGACTTCCCCGACCTTTCTGAAGAGACCACAATGACAAGGGAGGACATACTAGAAAATGGATTACAGTAGCTGTTGTGACAGCTCTCCTGCTGGCTGGAGCATTTCTTGCAGTCAGTTAGCAAAACCAAGTGTTTCAAAACCCGGCTCTGCAGTCCTTCCACAACTATTTTCCCACAAGTTGGCTCTCTTCTTTCAAAGCTTGATGTTTGTTTCATAAGAGGATGTAAAACTAGAAGCACAGTGTGCTCTCTTCAAAAGCTAGAATGCAACTGAGCAGCATTTTCTGTCAAATTCAGGTACTATGTGAACAAGGCCTCTTAGTATGTGATGCCTATCCATATGGTCTAACACTTTCAATTCTTCTCATGAAAGAAGTGATTTACTTTTTTTTTTTTTCTTTTTTTTTTAAATGTCATGGGAACAATGAAGAATAGTTGTAATCTCAAAGTTGACAACTTCTCTTCAGTGTCATGCTGCTTTTAAGTTAACATCTTTAGAAGAAATGCAGGCACAGTCATGTCCTCAGCGAGGACATGAAAGAATATCACCAGAGAAGCAGAAGTTCCCTAACTAAACACATGGTTCAGAAGCTGGCCATTTGCTTGCAAGCATATGCAACATTTGTTTGAATTCTCATGCTACTGAGATGACTGACAATTAGGTTATTTGCCCCATTTTTTCCATGTATTAATAGCTCAACAAATAGGTAGTCCTTTACAAAAGTCAAAAATAATCTCAAACTTTTATGTATATTGCAATCCAGTGATCAGAGACAGCTAATTTGAGAGACATCCTATCAAAATGCAGCATGTTGTTCTGTGTATAGATGCTTAAAAGGTACGTGCTCAGGAAGAGCAATTTTGGAATACAACCCACATTTTTTTTTTATCTTATTACAGCTGGTGTCTTAATGAAAATTCAGAAAGTGGACTTCATACCCACCATCCAAAATGTGTTCAAACAACATATAAAAACTTTACACAAACATCATCACATGATAAGAAAAAAGTTAAAACCAAATGTTAATAGGTGTTCTTCTGGTAGTCTACTATTCTTTTAATTGAAGGTAACTACTGAAACACACTTGCGCAATTGATTCTCTTTCCTATTTTATATTCATACAAGATCAGTATTAACCTGCCTAAGATTTTTCCTCATTTGCCCATAAAAATACTAGCTCTCCAGCGTAGCAGAAGTTATCCACTACTATCATACATTTTAAAGGAAAAATAAACCCATGTAAAATGCAGGTGGCATACAACACTCAACCTGCTACAGGCAAAACAGCAGTGTTTACCTATCCTGTCTTTGATCGTTATGTATCTGCACCTGCAAACATTCTATCTGTACATATACTAAGTGCTTTTTATGAAACTTTTGTTTTTCTTTTGAATTCTCTGTATGATCCTACTCAGATCTATTGGTCTGCAAAGAATTCACATGTTATTAATCAGAGGCTGTCTGAGGGCCTTTGTGCTACAGGAAGGTTTTACATGCGTCAGTCTCTAGAAAGCATGCTCCCTTTGGATCTGCCAGCATTCTGTTAAACTACAAAAACCTTCAATCAAAAATATCATCAGAGGAAAACAATTTACATGGCTTCTAAGTGGAATGTATGGATAATCTTCAAGCATTTCAAATATACTAAGAAATAACATGAGTGAAACTCTTCCACTACTAAATATGTTCTGATCAAATCTTTGTGAACTATACATTTTTTTGAAAAGTCAGTACCGTTACAGACATTTTGGAAGTACTGAAGCATAGAAAGCCATAATCACTTCCTGAAGGCTTGTTCATAACTCATCTCAACTGACATAAAATGGTAAGAGAATACAGAATTACCTGACACTTTCTAGTCACTTCAAAAGGTCTTAAGGGACATACATAAAGATAAGTTTAAGAACTGACTGTATAACAAAAAAAAAATACAAATGGATTTTGAAAATTCCAAAACAATTTTGATGACAAAATAAATCATTTTTCATTTACTTAAAATCATTCATTTCAAATGGGTATTAAAATTATTCTACATTTGGTTTTCATACTCGTGTTTCTTTTTACTTTCTCTTGAAAAGAAGGAAAAGCATGGATGACAAAATGCAGAAAATCTTTTGTCTGATGGTACTGTTTTACAAAGAGAAGACATACACGTGCAGTTCATATGAGTGGGTGGGGGTATGTACACATCTGTCCCAGTAGTTATGTTTTATATATAGCTATATAAGGATGGAAAATTTCTAGTCAAAACACTACTTCTTTCAACCTTTAAGATTTAGATAATGCAGGTAACTAATGAATCTATTTTCTGGAGACTGAACCTTAACACAATACCTGCTAGCTAAAAATTAAAGTTCTGCCTAAGTCTATTTGATTGGCAGTGTAGAGTGCAGTACTTTGTGAAGGCAATGACTTTCAGTTTTAACTATCATCATATCCAGCTGCCCTGACTTGAGCAGTCCACTAAGCAGGTACCCATCTTCACCTGGTTTATGACAGTCAGCTTTTGAAACAGACTAACAAGAGCCAAACAACCTCTTATTTCCTCCACAACCTCTTATTTCCTCCACATTATGCAATCTACGTTCCAAAATATGTATAGAATTTAAATACAACTCTGCTTTCTTGGCTGCCCATGTGCAACTTCAATATGTCCTGGCGAATTTTTATTCCCAAAGTAACGCACAACAACATCTCTCTTCCTATTAGAAAATAAATAAAGCCAATCGAGAACAATCACGAGATGTGAGACCTGAGCAACACTGTGTCACTGCAAAGAGAAATTATTTGTTGATTAATACTTAAACACAGAAAACCTTTATAGTAAAGCTCCTCACAAGTCTTCAGGCATTCAAACTGCCCCAGCAGCACTGCTTTGTCTGCCATGAGGTTTCTCGAGGAGCAACTTCACGAAACATTTTCTAATGTACTAAAAGAAAATAATTTTAAGGCTATTTTTCCTATCAGTAATTTAGACCTGATCTTCCAATGTCTTTCTCAGATATATACAAAAGAGAATGGATTCTGCTCAGATAGACACGTGTCAATGTGGATAACTGTTAAGTAGAGCATCTCTCTGATTCTTTATTATGTTTCTCTGATTCCATATAAGACCATAAGTACTACGAATTAAAAATCTGAAGGACAGATGCTTTTCTTTCACACCAGTGAAAAACTCTCTCATTGGACAGGTCTCATTGTTAGGATGAAACTGTAGAACCCAACTCATGTATTACTGTCTAAGCCATTTGTTTTGTTAACTATCTGTCAATGTTGCGAAGTGATAATCTGGCTGAGTACATAGATTCACAGCCTCCTTGAATAAACACTATGCTTCCCCACCCTGATCTTCTAAAGACACAGTTCAAAAGAATCAGCCAAGTTCATTTTCATATGCTGAAAGAGGCAGTAATTAACAACCCTTAGTTAAACAGAATGAGGCTTGATCCTGACTTGACCATTAAGTTATCAATCTCTTACAGCAGCTAAATCATTGAATTGATGAATCTGTCCATGAAGCTAAATCTGAAACTTGGCATCAAAACAACTTTGTGGGAGGTTTTTGTTTTTTTTTTTTAAATTGGATGCACTACAAAATCCGGGAAGGAATATCTACATGCCAAGGTAGATCAGTATCAGAGCTATTAGTGCAGAACACAAATGACAAACTCAGCATTCACTTTATGTGATACATAGCTCATTTAATAAATCAAACAGCAAATACTTCCCCTTCACTACTGTGTGTTACAGTAGCAACAGCAAAACATCCTTGTTTCTTCAAATTTGAGCACCCTCATGGTAGACCACTGGGAACTACAACAGTTTCTAAAAGCTTTGTTTTGTAAGCAATTGTATTTGCTCAGATGTGCTTGCCTAAGAGGTAATATAAATTATTTGCAAATCACTTTTTTCAGGTTTAATATTTACTGGAATATTCTAGCAACCCTGGAAAAGATCTTACAATTCTGTTGAAGTAGTAAGTTTAATGCTTCAGCAGTAATGTAGCTGCTAACTACGGAGAACAAAGACTTCTAGAATGAAGTGATAACCTTTATCAGAGGAAACTGTAGAGCCGGGAAAGATGGACAAGATTACAAGCTTGTACATCTATCTATTGAGACGATATCTGCTGCCTCACTAACATATTTCAGGAGAATGCACTGGAACTAAAAGAAAAGTCAGTAAATTTGCTATTTTAATCAAATAAGTATCCAAGGCAAATCTTTAAAGAAAGAAAATTTTCACTTATCAGCAGAGACTGTGCATTGTTTGGGTATTTAGACTTCTTATCTGTATGATGTGCTGCACTGCTAGTATTCAAACTAAGTTATCCATGTGATTAATTCTTCATTCCATTTCTTCATTCATTTTTTTCTGTGTAACTTCAATGTTTTTGTGTTCTGAAGAGGTTATTTTTGCATCTTATTGGCACGAATGGCACTTGCATAGCCAGAACTCCAGACAATAACACTGCTTGCAGCCTTCAGAGAGGCATTGCAACTGTGTAAATGCATTTTGATGTTTCAGATTGAGAACCCTAATTCTTTACTGAAGTGGCCTTGAGAGGCATTTTATATCTGATTGCACAGATGTGATGAACAGGATGAGAGTTCAGTGGTGTGAAAAGTCAACCTGAGTGCTGCTAATTCACTGCCAAGAGATACAGAAGTCAGCAGTCTTCTTCTGGCTGCAGCCAATTCAAGTGAAGAGGTTACTGGTCCCAGCTGTTTCCCAGCATATCAAAGATCACTGCCCTGTCAGAACTGCTGACATCACAGTTCCCGTAATTGCTTACCAATCTAGTTCAATCAAAATGACCAGGCTACCTTAAACACTTTACAAAAAAAAAAAAAATATATATATATATATATATACACATACACACACACATACATACACACATATACATACATACATATTTATTTATTTCAGATAATTTTGTACATGAAGTTATTGTGGCAGATCTGTAGGAAGCAGAGTGGAAAAGAAACAGAAGAGAGCACCTGGGCAGTAACCTGTTCACTCTGCAAAGCCACAGTCAGAGCAGAATGTGTGACTTTACCACATCTTCACATGATGGTTCCCTAGGCAGTACTAAGCATTGTTTTCTTTGTCCATACAAACATTGGCACGTGCAACTCTGCACAAAAAGGTTATTTGTAGAGGTTTCTTGACAGTATGGCATTAATATGACAAGAGTTGGGGGGAGTAATTAATTTGTGGGACCAATAGAAAAGTATAGTGCATGCAATGTCTGTCACAAAGAAAGTAGATATAACAGATCAGCAAGTGGTATGTCAATAGGTAACGAAGAGCACCAGAGAAACTGCAACAGAGATTCTCCATAGAGAACAGAGCTGGCATGGAGCTGGCCACAGATGCTAGTTCCCTAAGACAAGCCTTGTGCAAGACTGCAAAGCTGTCCTCAGGGGAGATGCATTTGTTCTAATCAGGGCATTCACCACAAGAATGCTTTGGTCAATGCCACAAATGTCTGAGCACCTGGACTAGAGGGAAGACTGTGGAGAGAAAGAATACTGATTAAAAGTGCAGTCTCTTGTTTTTAAAAATGTGGGAATAAAGAAACCGCAAAGCCTGAAGAAGTGAAGAAAGCTGAGGAAGCATGCAGCAAGCAATTATAATTATTTTTCAGTGCAACACTTGCTTAACAGTTCAACAGGTACTGAAGAGCCTGTATCATTAATATTGCAGAAGCAACGTCACCCACACAGCAAGGGAAGGCAGGATCTGATCTAGGCAGGCACAGTTCTGTCATTCTGCCAACATCTGTGTTTCTGTCGCCATAACTAAAAGTCTGAGCTAATCATAGAATTTCTCTGTGTAGTCATTACTGTGAAGTAAAACCTTAAAGCCCAGAATACTGCCTACTGGGCAGTAGTTTGCTTCAAAACCTAAAAAATACATATTTCTTCCCTTTAAATTAAGAATAAAATACAACAGCACAATTACATTACAAATAAATCCTGATTTATTCTCTGACTTTAGCCATTCAAACTGCCTCTGCAGGATACTGAGCTATACACAATAGCCTCAACCCACAGAAAATAACTTACAGGCATTACATCATCCCATCAGACCCAAAGGCAGCACCACTGTTACCTAACAACCTCAGACAGCTGATTAACCACTTTTGTAGGGTGTCAGTTACACCACACCCTGCTTGTTCATAACTGTGTTGTTGACAGCAGAACACGGCAAGAGAAAAGCACAGTACCCCCCACATACACACCACATGTACACACAGCAATGCTACTGCCAGAAAGCTCTTAATTTGTCATGAACTCAGCTAGAAGTACTTAGAAACCTTCAGTAAATAAATAAGCAAGCACAGCAACATAATGGCACATCTGGGCTTGTTCCCAGACTGTACAGTGAAACCTTAAATTCCTGCAAGTTATGTCACTTATTTGGGGAACTACAGGATATTAAGGAGGAGCAGTGAAGACCTTTACAGAGGGAGCTGCTCACCCTTGGCAACACCACACTGACATTCAAGAATTTTACTATGGAAGGTTGTCCTTCTTAACAAAAACAGAAGATAATAAACCAAAAAAAAAAAACCCCTGAAACTCTTCCTACTACTTTTACTCACCTACCCTCACAATCTTTCTGCACATCTTCAAGGTACATTTTATTATTATATATATTACTGATGTTGAGGAATTTAAAGTGATCTTTTCATTTTGACACCAAACTGATAACGCACACTTTCCTCCTAACCTCTCCTTTCCACGTGCCTGCTGGAAATTGTTTTTCATTGTTCATAAATCCAAGGCTTGTTTACACTGGAATACAGGAAAAGCTAAAGGAGAATGCTAGTGTGTAAGCCATAGTAGCTTTTCTTTTTTTTTTGCTTTTGCTGTGAAGTGATAAATGATTCTTGGTCCCTCATGGGTTAGAGGGCACCAAACTTCAAATAACTACAACATCCGATAACAAAGTTTTTCTCCATCATTTGCAATCAAAACACAAAGAACACAGCCCTCTGGACCTCTCATCCTTCATGTTCAATTGTAAATCCTGATTAAATAGCTTGCAGGTGTCAGGATTAGAGTATATTCATTGGGAGCCTAAACATAGCACCAGCTGGGTTCCTCATTTGCCAGTTGTAGTTGCTTCTTTGTTTTGAAACTGTTTACAGTACAACTAAAAATACTCCTTTGGGTAGAGACAGAGTTAAATAACAAGCAGGATGAGTAAGAGAACAGCTGTAGATATTTTTCTGTGTTTAACATACCTGCCTTGTTGATTTATAGTAAGCCCTCCATATAATGTACATTCTGTGTAATCCAAAACATTTAACCTTTCGAGCCGGGGCTGTGATAAAGCTATCAAACACAGGAAAGGGTCCTGACAAGCCCTGTATTACCAGCCTTTTTCTCAAAGGAAAAGTGAAATATCGTTTCACCTCACTCTTAGAATACAACAACAAGCAGTATTATGCCATATCAGTTGCTACCAACTGAACCATATGCCAGACATCTACATAAATAGCAGCAGGGAGATGGAGAAGAAAAGACATGGTTTTGGCAAGTTCTCCAAATCTTACTCTACTGTCTGTTGGTTCAAGCATGGCTTCCTTGAAGGGATGAGAATTCCTGCTCTTTAAACACATAACTTAAGTGCTTAAAGAACAATGAGGCCCTTTTCACAATTAACCCTTCATACAAAAGCAAGCAGCATCTATCAGCATATAGGAACACCACTTTCAGTTACTTACTGTGGCAAAAGTTATTTTATATTCTACAGTAGTGCAAGAGTACTCTACTGCCAGTACTGCCTTAAGATGTAATGAATTTCTATTATTTGTGCTATTTTGTCCAAAACCACATTTTTCCTGAAACTGTCCTGACTACTTAAAAATCCCCAGTTTTCAAACAGTTACTCATTTACATTTGATGTCACAAACCAAGCCATATGGAATAGATGTAAGAAGAGACGTGTACAGAAGACATTACTACTTCCAAGATAAAGAGTAAAGGGGGAAAATCTGAAAAATGTATTTTTATTACATGCTACTGAAGCACAAAAAAAAATTTCAGATAATCCATCCAAGATAAGCTTAAACAAAATATTGACTAGTTTACACATCTGTATTTATGAGGGGGGAGGATCATGAGTAGACACGGGCCAAATGGTCCCAAAGCAATTTGCACAGTAGTGAGGCACTCACCCCACTCATGACTAATTGAACTCATTTTTCCCAACATCAGTTCTCAGGAGAAATTCAAAGCAGAATATCGGGTCTATCTTTAACAAAGAGATTTAAACAAGTTTGCGTGCTATGCTGTTAAGAGTTTTACAGGCAAGTTCTTCCCAGTAAATAACATAATGAGAGAACATCAGCACTTAAGAGGATTCTGCAGGGTTAATACCAGGTTTTAAAAGACTTCAAAATGGATTTTACCCAGTTCACATGTCAGGAGGCACAGCACGGAATCAATTTACAGCAGGAGCCAAAGATCACAAATTTTAGGGGAGCCTGGGGACTGATTCCCCCAATCAGTGCTGTGGGGTGCACAGATGAAAGAGCATACTTGTTTTTTTTCTTTAATGGTGACAGCATATTCTGAAACTACGCACAGCAGGCAGGAGAAACCTGCATAGATTTCAAAAGATACTGCAGGTTTGTGTGCTGAAGCATATATTTAAGGTCCTAGTTAATGTGCTAGCCTTTCACCTCTGGAGGCCTGGGCTCAGATTTATCTAAGGTAAAAGTAAAGGACAGTTTGGGAGTTCTATCCTCTTAACCCTTATTGGCCATTAGTCCACATCACAGAAGTATAAATCAGTCATCAGGCTCTACTTACTTTTACTACTCTGAAGTAAACATGAAGAAATTCATCTAAACACCAACACAATTCTAGGTTTCCACTGATTTACACTGAACTTGCTGAATGAAAAGCCAAAGTCCATTGCTGAATTGTATCAATAGAAACAAAGGACCCGTACAAGTTCTCAGAGGAATTATGTAGAGAAACTACTATAAGATATGAGGAAAAAAAAAACAGACACTCACTTAGAATGGGAAGCAGATTTTTTCTTCTCAGTTCCAGAGTATTTGCTCAGAGACTGCTTGGAAGATACCACGTTATCTTTTTCCTTCTCATGCACAAATGTTGTATACATACATTCTCTAAAATAAAATCTGCATAAATTTGGATTTCACTGCGCTGTTATAGATAGATTTCAAGATGTACCAGGCAGTTTCAAACACACCAAGACAGTTCTTTCACAGAACTTTACAAACATTAGCAGCAGCAAAAACCAACAGCAACAAAAACATGTAGCTATATCCATGAAGGCCATCCTGACAGTGGTAGACAAGGAAAGTTCTTGAAAAAAAGAAGAGCAAGCTCGAAAGGCATATTGGATTACCCAAGTGCATCTCTTTCAGGGCCTCTATAGGATTGTTTCTATGTAATCATATTTCCCAGTGTTTTTCTTAATCTCATTTTCAGAATTTCTAAAACCCAAAGAACTTGCCACTTCTACAGGCCAGCTGCTTCACTTTTAAAAACTTTCTTACCCATGCATTCATTTCAGATTTGCTCCTAATTTTCCCTCCAGCCATATGAATCAAATGCATACCGTGAAATACTTCTCAATCTAAAAATCCAAGTCTATATCTTCCTCTGCAAAATTTTATACCAGTTTTTATTGGGTAGGATCTATGCTTCAAAGATCTGCACTGCATAGGGTGTATCACATGAGTAGTTGTATCCCACAGTTCTTTTATAAAAAGAATAATTTCTCTTGCATCACACTGTGAGCATAATGATGATATCTCTAGCTTTACATGTACCAGGAAGTTAGTCTGCATTGCATAGAATTTTCACTCCTACATCCTCTGGTGTTGTGCTGTCAGATCTGTCAGCTAAAGCCACACCTAGCTTTTAGACTGACCAATCCATACCCCATGAAAATGACAAATTAACCTTTACTGCCCACAGTTACCAGGCAAAGGCACATTACTCATCTTTAATTCCATTCTGATGCAGGTGAGGCTATGTTCAAAACCCAATGCTTCTACCCAAATTCAATCCTTTACAAAGCCATCCTGGGCCTTCACCACTCACTCCGGCAACAGTACGCCTCTTCTTTCCTACTAGCAGAGAGAATATCAGTTTGTTGCAGGGTAACAACTATTCTGTTAGCAAGCTTCCTTATAGGACAGACAATTTCTTGTAGGACATGACATTTCTGAAAAGATACATGGCATTTGTTTTAAAACACAAGGTCATCTTAGGCAGAAGTTTCTCCTTCCATTTACCTTGCCTCTTTTATTTTTATGATAAGCACCATGACCACAGAAACTCTACTTCACTGTTGCATCTATACATGAAAATGCATTTTTAATCAATCATTTGGTTCCATTTTCATCCCAAACTTAATTACCAAATTCTGTCTATTAAAAAAAAAACCAACTTCTTACACGTGTGGCTTTAAAGTCTTCATTGTCTCCAGACTGGCAGAAAAAGCTATGAATTATTATTGCTTTTGTAAACATCTGTTGAGCTTCACTTACGCTGACTTGAGAGGGGGAAATATCTGATTTTCCTCTGCATCCATTACTTAAGTCTTTCTGAAGCTTAACTTCAAATAATGCACACAATCTTTGTTTAAAATGCAACAACATCGTTTTCACCTTGGTAGCTTAAATATTTTGTAGGAAAACACAATATTCAATTGACACATCAGAAATGTTCCTCTTTTCCACAAAGAAGCTTTAAGGAAATTTTGTTTATAATGAATGTATGAAACCCTTAGCATGTTGAGAGATAGTCATTAGAATCAATGTTAAAGCCACCAAGCCAAAAAGCTTGTCATATATACTCACTAGAGTCTCCTTTCCCCCCCGCTCACTCCTTCCGATTTCATTCAGTAATCATGGGTATCAAGAAGCCTTGCATGCACAGCTGCTTCAGTATTGCTGGCCAAGAATTCTGACATGACCACACGTCTGAAGTTTGGCAGTTACTTCTGTTGCACATGCTGAACACTGTTTTGTCTGTATTTCAATGACACGCTGCTTTCAGAAACAGGTTTAACGTGACAACGTGAATAGTGATGAAAAGGGCCACTTCTGAAAGGTAAATGTCACACTTCTCACATCAGAGACCACGAACACACAAAAATACGTCAAAGCAGAATAATTAGACAACTGAAGGGCGTCAGTTATGCCCAACCACTTATGGTGACAGGAAAGATGCATTTAACAAAGAAAGAAAAAGAAACTGTACAAAGCGCGACATATTACAACCTGACACAGCAGACAAGCCTCTGGTGAACAGAAACACGTGGGAACAAGTAGACACGACTGCATGACTGAACACAAAATGACAGGCAACACTGTTGCAGTTATAAAAGATATGTTTTGCTAAAAACTTTCTTTCTGTGCCTCATTTCCTTTGCTTAAAAAAAAAAAAAATAAGGGAAAAAAAAAAAAAACAAAACTCCTCTGAGATTTTTTCTAAACAGTACAGGTGAGTGAGGCAATGAAAACAGAATGCAAACTTCCTGAGAGACACTGAGCCTATGAGACACTGAAAAAACCACTGCAAACACAACCATTTAAAACAGAACGTGCAGAAACCTGCTTTAACTTCTGGCTTCACAGGTTTTCTACAAGTATGAACAAGCAAATTACTAAATGTCACCTCCTCTGATCAAATATAACAGATGTTTATTCACTGATAAAAAAAACTAATGAGTGTAGATGTTATTGTGCAATCATATTAAAATACTACAAAGCTTTCCTATGTCTATATATGAAGAAATATTTCCCCAAATGACATCTTCATTATGTTCTAGTCTAATAACAGGATAGAAACTACGTGAAAACAAATGAATACTTTTTATTTCAACTGGTGTTTAAACCTTGTTTTCTTATTGACATTAAGCGTATTACACTGTTTCAGAGAATAAGTAACCTGATCTGTTCATACTGAACTGTATATGTACAGTATATACAAGTAGGTCTGTAAACAGAGAAAGAACTGCATGTCTTACATGAGCAGTTTGTTAAACAAATCACTGGCTGATTTAACATCTAGATTTCATCATGGCAATATGTCAACGCAATGAAAAGTAATTTCCTCATCATGCAATGGACAGCCTTGCATCCAGAAGTGTCTGGATTTTGCTTGTCCAAAACGAGTATAAATCTTGACCTACCCATACAAGCTAGAACAGTGGTGCTGCAAAGCATCACATATGGAACAACCTTCAACCCAAGCAAACATTCTTTTAAAGGAGACTATGCTAAGCTTCTAACAAAAGTACATACCCTGATGAGTGCCACCACAGGCCAAGGATAACTTGTGTGGGGGTTTTGCTAACCAACCTTTTGAAAAGAATGACAGAGACAGAACAAGGATAAATTTAATTTTTTTTTATTTTTTTTTTATGGATGATACTCAACTCCTGCAATGGCTTTGTAGTATTTCTACCACATATAACCATTAAATCTGTCTAAGACACACAGCAATGGATGCCCTGTGTTCCATGCCTCACAATTCACACCTCCTTTTTCAGTCTAATTCTCACAACCAAACTATGACAGATTTCTGAAGAAATTGAAGTATGGTATCAAGAAGCAGCATCAGCCAAAGGATACATCAACAAAACATTCTAAAGCTGGCCAGTAAGCACTGCTGCCTGTAACTGGTATGTTTTCACCCATGTCTTACCCAAACTGAAGAAAGAAAACTGGAAGACAGTTGTTCATGGCAAACAGCACTCAGAAGAGGTGAAAATGACTATTTAGCAGGCATCCACAAAGCTACTAGAAATGACAACGTATACATTTCATAAAGCATTAGGAATAGAGCAGATCTATAGTTGAATGCTAACAAAAAAAACATCTTGCATTAAAAAGGGTGACTTTTCAGCATAGTGCTTTGCTGAGCACATGAATTACACAAACATTCATTCATGAAGTAAAGAAAACAGAGGAACAAGACATACAGACTGAAAGTAATACAGCTATCCTGGTGGTATGTCAATTTCAACAGGGCCTTACCTTAAATGGGCAAATTATTCCTAACCAGGTAATTATTTTCAGAATAATTATTTTCCGAATGAGTTGCTACCATATGTTCTACAAACTTTGATTCAGTCCTCCCCAGTGTTTTCTAGAACATGCTGTGACTCCTGCAAATTCTTCATAGCCATAAAAAGCAACCCTCCATACAATTTCAAATATTTAAATCAGCAAGAACTAATTAAGGAATAACGCTTCAAAGAGTTTTATGTCTGGTCTACCATTAAGTATTTTCATCAAATATGATGGTTAATTTTACTCTAAGCAATAAAAAGCTCTTCCATACAGTGTAATTTTAAAAGGACCACATTTTTCAGCAAATGAAACATGTTGTCAATGAAATTTAAGCAACCTCAGGAGTACCATGGAGATTTGACTAAATAATGATCAGATGAAAAATTAATTGGTTAAGTCTTACCATGGATGTCCACACATTAGAGTTAAATCCACTCTGAACTGTTGCTTAAAAATATACTTCTTCAGGGTTTTCTTAATTATTATTATTTTTTTTTTAAGTGAATGTTTTTCATTTGGAGACTATATCATGAACAGATGTAGGATAATGTTAATAGTCCCTTCTGGAAACATTAATCACAAGCTTTTACTTATTATTTGGTGTCAGCGTTTAAAAGTTAAACCATTTCCAGAACTGTGACCACTGAAATATTCCTGTTGCTTATAGCTAAATTACAAAACAGTTTTATTACTATTATTATTTTAATTTTTACAGACCCAGGATTTTTTTTTTTAAGTGTTTATAAGAAGCAAAATGGCAGGGAATGCACTGTTTTTATGGCAACAGTGTAGACTGACAGAAGTATGCCTGTTTTAATTTTAACAAGAGAACTGAAAAAACAACTCTACCAAATTTTTTGAAGTGTCTGAGAAAATTTAAGTCCGCACAAAAGAGATTTTTCGTTGCCAGAATGATACTAACATGATATTTTCAAAGGTGGATTTCCCATCCCCAGCTCACTGAGCAAACAATCAGAATAATACCTTTCGCTTATTTTGATTACCGAAGAGACTCCAAGCTCTCTTCCAGTAATATTATATATTCTTGTTAATGCTTGTCCACTAACTATATTCAAAACACCTAAGAAAGTAGCCAAAATAAGTTCATATCCCTCTATAACCAAGTAACAGCCTTACTGGTTACTTCAGCATTCTGTAGCTCAGGAACCATATGTAATTCTTCCAGTTCAAGATTTGCTATGTATCACCATGAAGAGGTTCAACAAAGAGCTTACATACATATTTTGATCCAGGCTATTAAAAATTAATAAAAAAGTAAGCCTGTCCATAACGTATCAATGCAATGTAATCAAACATGGCAGCACGATCTCAGTATCTCAAAAATCATTCTCCATTTACATTTGATCAAGGTAGAAGTAATTATCTGTCTCATATGAGGTTTATTAAAGGTTTTAAATAATGCAGATAAAAGACTGTCCACTTGTTTAAACAGTTCTATACTTCTCAGCATTTAGATGCTGAGAACTTTTGCTACATCCTCCATCACTTCTTTCCTTTAGAATACACAGGATGAACACCAAATAATCTCCTCCTGGAGGCGGCATCCACAGGCTCTATAACTGAACCATCTTCAACCAATTAAAAAAAAAAAAGTACTCAAGGGATGTAAAGACTATTCAGTTATTTTCACATCTTTACTTCTGAAATGTCAGCCTTAATCCTCCTTTGCCTTTGCCTTACTCCACTAATTGGTCCTTTCGATCACTGGCACCTCTAGAAAACAATAACAATATGTTAAAGCAAAGATGGAACTGATTTTGTTGCTGTGTTCAGTAACATAGACCACATCATCTTCCAAGCTGTACAAAAAAAAGAAAAATGCTTAAAGCCTGCTCCCTGGCAAGCTGGTTCTCTATTTAGTTTCCACAGAACAATTTTCAAAAATGTCCATGTGAAAATGCAAGCACGTGCACTAAGTATTATTTTGACACATGGTATCCATCATTTGGATTTACTAATTTTTCCAAAATAAACTGTTTTGTCAGTTTCCTTGTGCACGAAATTTTTTGAGGTAAAGGCTATGTGTAACGTTACAAGACACATTCACCCGCTGACCTTTCATGAAACCAAAATTGTTAGTAAACTGTTAGTTTGGCACGGGTATTTACACAGCACACACTCTACCAAGTTTTGTGTATTCCCTCCTATTACTGTAAGCAGAGATTAACCCCTATTTTTACACAATATTTTCTACTTCCCATTTACAGGATATTTACACATTTGGTTTATTGACACATCAAATTCCCTTGGAAAGAGAGCTCTTAATAATGCATGTCTCTAAGCTGTAAGATCTAACTTGCAAACAAACTGAGTTAAACTAGCATTTCTTCAACATCAGCTGATTTCATAAGGGGGGGAATTTTTCACAACCACATGCTCTATCCTCTTCATTTGCTGTTAAATTTTCAACTCACACATTTCAACTAAAGGCAATGGAAGTGAAACAGCTGTAAAACCAGGAACTGTTTTGTTAGGGCAAACCTTGTTCCTTCTCCTTCCTCTAGGAGGATGATCCTGCAAAGAAGCAACTGCACTCACCATCTGCAAAGCACCAGAGAACAGCAAACCTGTTTTGTCAGGTCGCTGCTGCCCAGGCTGACCTTAAATTCCTGTCCCTACTTCAGATATGGCCCAGGGCCTGTCTTCCCATTCCTCAAGGCAATGAGTTCTCATTTGCACTGCTGAAAAACCTTTAGTTGGCAGAAGACAACCCTGGTACTTCTTCTCCAATAATTATACTAGTGAGGAGTAGAAGATTATTTTAGTAAAAGAGCCTGCATAGAGAAATAAAGAAAAGCTCCTCAAATAGTATAATCTGCCCTTGGAGCAGAAGGAAATCCTTTCTCGAAGAACAGAGAACTTCCCACCCACACAGCCCTGGAGTATGGCTGTCAAGGACATCTGACTTTGTACCTACTGTATTACTTGACACAGTAATAGGGGTCAGTGTTTTCAGTTTGCAGTTCCTGGCAGGATCCCCAAAGTAATTTTCAATTAAAAGATTAAATGCTGGTACTTGTCAAAAGTGAAGACATATGATGCTGTAACAATATGAAATAGCTTCCTTACAATTAAATTAATTTCATCAGGTATTTAAGCAGGGGTTACAAATATCATGCCTTTGGGTAACTTGACTAAATACCTAAATGAAGTGCAATCATTTTCTATCACTACTGTGTCTCAAGTGGAATACCAGCCTGGCTTTCAAGTCATTTCAATTAAATGATTCAAGTACACATAGGTCCAACAAACTTTTTGAATATTTTTGTTTCCATTTGCTAGCCTGCTTTTTTTTCTAATTCAACAAAAGCAGACTTTTCTACCAAATTAATAGCTTTTTTTTTTTTGTGGCCCCTAAGCATGGTTTGCATTTTATATAACTGAAGAAACAGAAATGATCCCATATCATCACACAAAGAAACAGTGAATCTGTCTACCTGATAAAAACCCTCCTCTAATCAAAATATTAATTAGCACTTATGCTTCTTTTATAGGTCCATATACAAATTCTGGGGAAACAGACCACACTGGAAACAAGGAAAACACAGCAGTGATATGTAACTTCTGGGACGTGAAGGCTCAAATCTCACCCACAGCAACTGTGTGCACACCACCTTTATATTTCTTCAAGACTGCACTTCCAGTGCTTATATCTGATTTGACATAGTGGAAACTATGAAAACATACTGGAGTACATTTAGTAGCTTTGAAATAGTCTGAACCTGTAGCTAAGGGTCTGGGCTGAATTGTGAGATTAATTAAGAAGATATTCTTAAGTTTTCCTGGATCTGATGTTTTTGCTAACACAACCTCTACACTATTCCGTTTCCCCAGCTGTAAAAGGGACTATGATGATGCTTACCCTAAGTTGAAACGTACCTAGACACTTGTCAATATAAAGCATTTCACTTCTAATTTAATTCGTTTTCAAATCTGTTAAGCAGAATAACATTCTCAAATGCTGCCCCCAGCGTGTTAGGAGACCAACACAAAGATGTTGTGCCTGGATCACTGATCCAAGTCCTTCAGGATTTAGAAGAAATCATGTGTGATCAAAACTTTGACTCAGCAACGTCTTACAAAAACACTCAATATAAGTGATGAGATGAATGTAAAATTAAGCATTTACATGACTTGCATGTTTAAATGCAGAAGTTCATCTTGGCCACAAGAAACATACTGCACACAGAAACAAAGCAAGAGTAAATCTTTGTTTTCCTGAGTAGGCAACAAATACCCCCACCCTAGCCTTGTAACTTGTCCTCTATTCATTAGAGGCTGTTTATTTTTGATGTAGGCGATGTGATTAAGAGAACTTAGACAATGAAAACTTTTTAATCAAGTAAAGATCTTTTGAAGAAGAAGAAAAAAAAAGACCTGCTCCTCTTTTTAGAACACAAGGCCAAGAGGTGCATACACACATTTAGAGATTAATTTCATTTAGAGAAAGAAATATTTCTTCACACTGCCTGTGAAATGTACGGCCATGGAGCTACTGAAATAAATAATGATGTTTTGGTAGTAACAGAAACAAAACTGAGTATATTGCCATTAATAATCTCTGTATTTTAGCAGATGGTAACTATCAGATCACACAGCCCACATGACCAAATCAGAGATAAGTTAATTTAGCTGATGCACAGCACTAATCTCACTCCCAGATAAATCACCACAGAACTGAATTCTTACATACTCACTTACCACCAAGATAACAAGGTTTTCAACCAGCAGATTCACAAGTAGTCCTGCCCTACATTACCTAGCAGAAATGCTAATTCAGAAATTGGTCTCCACTGTCAGAAGCTGATGCTCCAATGTCACATTGTATGACCAGAGCACAATAAGACCTAATGGTAAACTGGAGTGAGACACATTCAGAAACCAAAAAGACCAGGATGCATTAGTCCAGAGAGAAAAAACATGGAGAAATACAATGAGGATTCCCAGAAAAAGAAAAAAGAAAAAAAAAAAGTAGATGTGAAAGAATGAACGCAGAAATTTTACTCAAAGAAATCCTGCTATTTTCAGGTTATTGGGAAACACTAAATGAACAAGTAACACAAACCAGATGAAGTACTTTGCACAGTGGGCAGTATACTTCTGGACCTCACTGCTACATAAGGTGTCAAGGACAGAATACATCAGCAGGTTCAGAGAGGCATTAGACAAGTTAATGGACAACAAATCCATAAATTCATATACAATGATTATGACTATTTATTCTAGGGAACCTGCTTTAGCAAAGGTTGGACTAGATAATCTCCAGATGTCCCTTCCAACCCCTATGGTTGTGATTCTGGGTTTATTGGTGGTCTGTACACTCTAATATCCCTAGTACAACAACCTCAGATCTGGAAAGTCTGAGGAGACAACACCACAAAGTGGCTAGGCTCATAAAACTCCCTTAATAGCATCTCTCACTGCAATTGTTGGAGCCTCAGAGCTCATTGGATCCAGTAAGGCATTTATCTTCTTATTTAGATGAACTTACAAAAACACACTTTTTATTAAAACTGTTCATTAAGGAAATGTTATTTGACATATCCCAAAAACTTCAAGAGTCACACAGAGGTCAGACTATCTGGGATTCATGAAGACAAGTCATGATACTAGAGGAGAAGAGTGGAAATTTTGGAAAGCATTAACCTGCACTCTACATAGATAATGAACATGTAAGTAAAAGAGCAATATTTCTGTAACTTGGAAGATCTGAACATAATTATCTGGAGTAACATGCACTGGTATAAACACAAAGCATTTTTTCAAAACTCAGAATTTGTCCCAAGTACAGAAGTCACACAAAACAAAAGCTTCACGTGGAAAACAATTACTGTGTCAAAAAGCACGCAAAGTTTGGGATTGTGGTTCTGCAAGACTTTAGGAGACACAACATTAACAAAAACATCACCATCCTTCCTGTGAGTAATTAGCATAGCAAGTTCCCTGAACAAAAGCCCTTCTTTCAAGAGAAGCTCTCCCAAAACCACAAGGAAATATATCTTAAGTAATGCATCTAAAATTTTTCAGGATATATTACAAACACAGCTGCACAAACGTTAGCATATGACAAAAAGAATTTTAGCCAATTAGCACACAAATCACCATTTACAAACCCCTTTGGTGTCATTTTTTGTTTCAGTCAGAACTTAAATTTCAATTGTAGCTATTCCGGGATATTTATTTTATGGTAATCCACTTTTCAAAAGTTTGAATCTACTTTACTTTCATTGAAATAGATGTTTCTAAAATGAAACATCTGGCTGAAAGAAGAAGAGTTTTGGCATTGCTGGGCTTTAAAAATCCTACATATATGAACCTATAGTGACATATACATCAAAAGGAGAAAAAATAAGGAGAAATGCTGCCGTGGACTTAATCCCACCAGCAGAACAATTGTTTTTGTTCTGAAATGGAAGCACGACAGCAGCTTTCATAGGATTTCAAAGGTACTGCTCATCTTAATGGGAAAATATAAACCACCAATTGGTGTCTGTAGAGATTTCTACGCAGTGTATTTATTTTCATGCACTGCTGCGTTCCATTTTATGAATGGGCAATACTTATGACAGATTTCCCTTTGAAAACAGCGTCATTCCAATTAGACCACAAGCACATTGACAATTTTATCAATTTATTATTGGCTCCTTTAAAGTTAAGAAAGCCCTTCTAAAATAAAAACAGAATTATCCTGATTTCAAGACTCCTTCCTTTCCTGGGTGTTCAGAAAAGGAAGCGTGGAAGGAAGGGCCTCAGCAAAGGTTTTTTTTTAAGTTTTAAGCACAAATTGAACCAAGTCCATCAAATATTTTTCCTTATTAGGAAGCTAAAATGCCTGGCCATTGTAAATGTTTCTATGTTTCTAAATGCATGAAGTGGAATAGACATTATTTATACCGTTAATTGGTTAAAAATGAATGTTATGAAAAATAAATGGTAACAAAGCATGTGGAAATATGGAAAAAGATGAAAAACTGTCACTGTAGATCACCTTATAAGCACACTTATTTTAGTCTTTCAGAAGGATGATGGCAGATGCAGATCTAATGCCTTCGTTTCCAAAACCGTAAGGATTTGTTAAACTTTGGGGCCTTCAAGAAAGTGCACTTGTCCCTGCAGCATTACTATTTGACGTACTGCAGTGAAATTATCTTAATACATTACAAATTCTCAAAATCAAAATCCCATGCAGTTTCCACACACTTTTTGAACCACTGCCACTTAAGCGCTCAACAGAGACGAGTATCTTAGGATCATGTCAGAAATTGTAATGCTTCTCCATAGGACTTTACCATCAGCTAAACCACAGAAAAGTGCACTGTTTCTAGTTCTCCAGTAAACCCAGTTCATCTCAGTGCACCCTACTATGCTTATTACAGAGTCTGGCTCTTCAGTTATTTAGAAATCTGCAAAGCAGATCAAATTTCCTGAGAGCCAGTTTGGATCCATTTATTTGCATTAATTGCTGTCTTTTAAACAGCACTGTTTCTCTGATACTCTCTCCCATGGATGTATTTATAAGTCACAACATCTCAGATTTCATTTTTCTAGAGTAAATAAATCACTGCTCTTGTAGTTTCTTCTTGCAGATAATCTTATCATTCCCATGATCCTGGTAACTTTTCTGTAGATTTATTGAATCTTTTCGACAAGGACAGTCGTAGTTGTACACAGTGTTCAGATACAGCTCTACTGAGCTGTATCTTACTTACTTCAGCTGGGGATACATGGTCAGTCTCAAATCCCACTTGCCCTTATGTGCCTGGATAGTGCTCCAGGCATGCTGTGATCACCCAGTACAATCAGGTTTGTCTCTTCCTCTTTTCCTCCTAAGCAATTGATTCCCAGTTTGTATCAGAAACTGTCAGTGATCCCAAGGTACCTGAACTTGCATTTCATTATATTAACTTTCAGACTGTCCCTGTTATCCCAAACCCAGAGGTCACCTCCCTCTTACTATAAGATATCCTTGCCCTTCCTGCATCACGGATGTCTCCCAACTGTATATCACAAAGTTTTCTCAACATTTGCTGTCTTTTTACACCAAAGTTGTTAATAACAGAATAAAACATACCTAGTCCCTGGACTGATCATCCAGGACCTTCACTTCCTTCCTGCCCAGTACATCCCCCCTTTCAGAAGAATCCACTCTCATCTCTCCTGCAGAGAGCTCCCTGCCTGCTGTGCTGGTACAAATCCCCACCTGTGGTCTAACCAGAAGCTCCTTGTTGCTCTCTCACAAATGCTTTGCTGCAGAACATCTAAAATGGATTAACATTTTCTAGACAAACTGTTACTTTTACAAAACTACCTGGAAAACTCACATCATAACATTGCCCCTTTTTCTTTCTCCCTTCAACTTTAACTACATTATGCCCTTAATGTTTGTTCTAATATATTGAGAGCATGTTTTATTCAGAATAAGAGAATAAAGTAAGAACACTAGATAATGATTTTGCTGCCACAGGATATAAGAAAATCAAAAGTAAAAATGTCTTACGAAAGGGATTTGATCAGTTTGTGAAATATTGACACTTGTACAAGAGTTGCTCTGAATAACATCTCCTACTTTATCATGGTGGCCCACCACGTCAGAGGCAGATGTTGGTGGTATGGCAGTACAGGCTGAACCTTCCCACCAACACATCGTTGTATGTTGTTGCCATGTGACAGAAAGCAGAGGGGCAGTCTGACAAAATGGCATCTGACACTCAAGTGTAGATAAAACACACACACACACACACACAAAAAAAAAGCATCCCCTGACACACAGCAACATTTGCTGAACGTTTATGGAGCCCAACCAGGGGATGTGAACACAGTGAGTAGTCCATTTCCAGAGTGGCAACAGTGGAAGTAGGTCACCTCTGCTGGTGCAGATTTTCACAAGTGTGGCATGCAGGCTCTTGTTTATCACTAGCAGAAATGTATAGTCAGTGGTGATGACTATGCTGAAAAAGAGTACTTTGTAGTTAAGAATCACTCTGCCAAAACGTATTATTGTGCTCTTTGTATTTGGAACACAACAGAAAACACAGCAACAACAGCAGAGGACCTAGACTACAACACAAGTGAGAATTTGCACAAGTGCAACAGCTGTCAACACAAAAACAAAGGAAAGAAACTGCTTACCTTCAGAGGGCCACAAGTACACCAGGATCACCAACAAAAGATCCTTACCTCCACTGCCAACCCTTAAATAAGGTCTGAGAAGGGGTGGATCCTGGCTCCACCTGTTCTGACCCTTCAGGAGCATTGTATTGCATGCACCTGATCTCCCCTGGGCTGGCCCTGCCTTCCCACCAGGTGCTCAATCACTGGTTCAAGCCCTGACTTACCATTTCAACTACAGGATCTTTCATAATTTCCACGGAAATAAAAAGGAGGCAGTATTTTCAGAGCTATCTGTGTTTGCCCGTGAAACATAACAATCCAGCACAATATACTCTTAAGCTGCCAATTTTCCAACTTTGAGAGTGTCTATATCCAACCCTGCAAGAAATGGCTTCTGTTGGCACTTCAATTTGGTCTAACTCTGTCAACACATTGGAATGGAATGCCAAATCCAGTTAATTTATGTCATGATCTCTAATTATATCATTCATGCCGTGGAACAAAACTCAGGCTCTTTCATCATTACATAGGGAATATCCCTTAGAAATTAATGGAATGTATTTCCTTACTCTATTCACCCACCCACACTGAATTCCAGAAGACCGTACGATCCTATTTTATCATGCTTCTCAGTAATTTATTCAGCTCTCTACTGAAGAGAACTTGGTCCCACATCCCTCTTACACAGCACAGAAAGCATTTCATCCTTTTGACATTACTTGAAGCTGTGCGATAACAAAACATAAATAACTAGAGGTGAATTGACAAAGATGAAGAACAATTTTACAGGAAACCCTAGCACTTAGGTGCACTCAAGTGAAGCATCTCTTGTCCAATACAAACTCTACTTTGACAGTATACCTGCAAGAGCTTTCTAGGGTGTGTTGGATTATACTGAGCCAAAAATATGTTTCCTTCTGGAGCATAAGACAAAGGCACAGCCCCAAGAAGGAGGTTGTGGGTGGAAAAGAGATGGGAGCTGAATCATTTTTCTCCCAAAATCAAGGAATTGTTTTGGCTTCTTCTTTGCTGAGATCATTTTGTGTCTGCATAGATAATAATAAATAAATACACTCTAATCACAGTGGATTTGTGAGGCAAATGAAGCTATCTGGGCTCTTACAGAAAGCAAGGCTGGGAAAATAAGCCGACAAGTTTTTGAGTGTGTCATATGCCCAACTAAAACAACCTTAAGTACAATTTCCCTTATTCATCTACTCTTTCAAATTATTAAAAAAAAAAAAAAAAGAGAAAGAAAAACCACAACCACAGCTGACATTACATTGTGGGTAGCTATATAATATAGCCACCTTGCAGACTTCAGAAGGAGCACTCACAGACTGATTACAACACTGACAAAAGAAATCCCACCCTGATTCTTATATACCCTTTAGCTCTCTTCCTGCTTACCTGGCATAAATTAATGTTCCAAATGCTGCACCACTAGCTACATCCTACGGATTTTGTGTTGTGCTTATGAACACAATAACATAATTAAAGACTTACACCAGATAAACCACTACAGAAATAAACCTCGTGTTTTGTTTTTCCTGAAAGAAAAAGTGCTTGATGTGGCATCCTAATTTGGAGATCTATTGTCTGGTGTAGCAAGCTGTCTCTACAGAGACAGATCCCAGCTACTTCCTCTGTATCGTTTAATCTTCTAGGAGCTTTGAAGAGCTTCAACAGGAAAAGGCCAAGGTTCAGAATGTTAGCAAATAGTACCAGAATATTTCTTGAACTGCACCTTGAAAGTTAATTCACTCAGGTACATCACCTTACAAATACTGTGATCTGCTGAAGCATTTTTCAAGCTCTTAATAATTGTCGTATCTTCAGCATTACTAATGATGTTACTTCAGCATTAAGCTCCCACTCATCTGCAGCATTAACACTGGGATCTGTTTTGGAGCCCCAGTGAAGGTGCTACTATGCTACTGTGTTGCTGCTAGGAAAATGTTGCCTACAAATTTCACTTTTCATTGGCCCAAAAAGATGGAAGTCAGAAGGCACCAAATCCAGACTATACTGTGGATGAGTGGTAGGACAATCCAGACAAGGCTGGCAATGTGCTCCATGGTCTTCAAACTGTTATGGGGCCTAGTATGATTGTGATCAAATAGAATGGTTGTCATCTTCTCTGTCCCGACTCTGGTAGTTCAAGCCTTCAGCTTAGCTAGCACTGTGGTGCAACAATCAGAGCTGACGGTTTGTCCAGGTTTCAAGTAATCCACAGCTTTCCCATCTCAAAAGACAGTGTACATTACTTTACCCGCTGAGGGTTGCATCCTGAACTTTTTCTTTGATGAGCAATTTGCATATCACTACTCCATGGATTTTTGTTTTGACCACAGTTTGTAACAGTGACACCACATCTCATCACCAGTAATTATGTGATTCAGCAAACTGTCACTTTCAGCCTTATACCAATCCAATAGGTCATGACAAACTTGCATAGAGTGTTCTATCCGTTCCTGAGTGAGAATTTGTTGGATCCACCTGGTGCAAACTCTGTGATATTACAACAATGCCGCCATCACTCCCAACACATTCAGCTCCACACACAGTTCATAAGGTCATCATCTGCTGATTCATATGAATGAGATGATTGAGACTTTCTTCATTCCACAGGTGACAGCTGTATATGGCTGTCCGTATTACAGCTTGTCTTTCACACTGATTTTGCCACCCACCACCTCAGTGCACTCACATCCACTGGTTGGATGTCCAGCAAGCATCAGCGAATGTCAGTGACTGCCATTTTTTCTATACAGAGTAATTCAATTCCACATCTTTGCTTCATCTGCACTTCCATGTCAGGATTCATTCTGCCAGACTGTCCCTTTGCTGCCATCTGTCACACAGCAACAAATTGTAATGGAACACTGGTGGGAAGGTTCAACCTCTGCTGCTGTACCACCAACACTCACCACCAACATTGTGGGCAAACATAATAAAACAGGAGGCACTACTTTCAGGGCAGTCCTCATACAATGAGAGGTGCCAATTACTTAATAGAAAGCACTTCAACTTAGTAGTATTACTGAAGATTAACTGCCACAGCTGCCACATGAGGTCCAAACACTGACAGAAAGCGTTCTCTAGTGCCTGCAGACCAGATAAGACAGGGACCCCTTCCTCTCAACGTTACCAAAGCCTGAGTGCTCTGAAGCAGTTTAAGACAACACATAATGTTAGTTCTACATTTATGTATTCAGTTTTCGTGCTAAGATGGGATCCCATTAAGAGGAGCCTCGCTGCATACAGAATAGTCTTGAACTTCCCATTCTTGCTAAACAGAAGACCCAGAGCACTACAAATGCATACTTGCCTACCTATGAGATTTTGCAGTGTTCAACAGTCAGGAACAGTATTTTGCACAACATGGATTACGCTGTGAAGTTCCAGCTTCCCCAAAGTCCTCAGCATAATTCCCATTGACTCAAGCAGAGCCAGGACTTCCTATCAGTTCCCAAGAGGTCAGCTGTGCTGAGAATTGTGAGCTGTGTGCATCACCAAGCCTTCAGCTTGTACTCACGCTTCTTGTGATCGTTTTTGCATGTGGTGGTTTTAGCTTCGTGTGCTATACAGATCAAGAAGCCACCACAACATTCTGGTTTGGTTTTATTTATTTCATGCAATAATGAGGGACACTCTGTTTCTGTTTCCCAAGCAAAAGTGCTGCAGGGATGGAAATCAGATAAAAACCTCATAATTCTTCTGGTTTCCCACCACACCACCTAGCTCTCTGTGTCATTACCCATTTGCTGCAGCTCAGTTACTAAAACTTTTCCCTGCTTCAAATAAGCCTTTTTAATTCTGCTTTACATTGCTCTTGCCTTACGGATGAACATACGGATGTTTGAAGACAATTTTAGGTTAAATGAATTCCTGTCTCGCAAGGACAGTAGTTGACCATAGAAAGACATTAGTTGTTTTGCAGTAGTGCTTCTGTCAGCTACCACTCCCAGACACATGGGAAAGGGGAGAAAACTAAGATGATCTGTGTAAATGGACAGAGCCTGAGCTGTAGGAAATTTAGCACATTTAGTTTTCACTGTTTATTCTGAACTTTTCCTTTTATTTTTCCACATAAGCATTTTTGCACCCCTTGAATTTCACTCTGAGTTTCAAGTTTGAACAAGAATGCAAAAAGATCAAATTGAAACACACTTATAACCATCAGGTTACATCTGCAAAATCATGAGCAGGCTTCAAGTCACTTGGAGGGTGCAAAGGAAGGAATTTAAGTGAAACTTACAACAGTTTTCTGACTAAGTTCAGAACAAACCCTGAAACTAAGCAAGTTTTGTGTGGTTCTGTAAGAAACATTTTATTCAGCAGTTCTCCTGGGCTTACTCTTAGTGTATGTGGAACAATGTGCTTTCTGCTCTTGCATGAGATGTTGCAATACTCTTAATAAGCAAGATTATTTATTCTTTAAACCTCTGCTTAATATCATTCCTACTTTGTCTCTCTGGAGCAGAACCAGCACCAAGATCTTTAAGCAATGAACTTTTATAATGACTCCCCAGAAATCTCCCCTCTTATTTTAGGATGTAAAGGGTTCCTTGCTCACAGTTATGCACCACCTGCCATTATCTACAAAGACTAAAATGCCAAGGTTGGCCTTCAGCTGTCAGCTCTGTCCCTCTGAACAGGGTGTTACAGGATGTCTCATTCAGCATTTCCAGCCACAGGAGAGGAGAGATTCTTTCCTTCGGAGCAGGGAATAGCCTTCACAGCTGCAGAACACAGGAGGCTCAGGGAACTAAGGCCAGCAGCTGTGGAAGCAGATTTTGGCTAGATTGGTCCATTATTGTTGATGTACATAAGGCCTGAAAACCAGATTCAGGAAATAGTGCTCATGCAGAAAGACTCTTGGTCTTAATTTTCATATTTAGTTATGCAACTGTATAATATGTTAAGCCCTGCTTTGAAGCTATACTCAATTGTTGGAACTAAAAAAAAACTTATGTCATCCCTTCCAGTGAAGTTGTGTTTGAAGGAAGAGTCAGACCTGACACCACCTCCCTTTCCAGCTAAACCAATCTACTAGTGCAGTAATCATAACTTGAAGATTTTGTCACAAACACAGTTAAACTAAGTCAAACACATCCCGAAAGAGACATCATGTATGATGCTGGAAACACTCTGCTTTTACACTTACTGTGATTTAAGCATCAGCTTCCTACCATCCTAAATTATCCAACTGTATGATTGTGTGCACAATTCCATACTGGAAGACCATCCTCCAGAAGCTTTCTAGGAACGCAACATGAAGATAATAAACTCTAATGCTGTGTGTTCAGCACCACACTGTTCTAATACTTTTGATTCTGTCATCATGCACAGTTCTGAAGATGGAAGATTTCCTGTCACGCTGCTGCTGAATTGCTTGAGTTTTCTTTTAAAATCTGGAGTAATTCACATTAATAATTTGCACACAACTTTGCATACAATTCCTGTAACACAGAGGAAACTCTCAACTAATTTCACATATAAATGTGTTTAGCTCATGACCCCCTGATATTCTCACACATAAGCTCATATATTTAGCAGCAACACATGTGACCCCAGAAAGAACTTGGAAAGATTGTAGGATTGAGGGAAATGTCTTCCATTTGCTTTCAGTTTCAGTTCGGGGAACTGGTAATGACTATCTCTACAGATCTGGCATTCTAACACAGCAGACTCAGAATTTTCTCTTTCATAGCATGCACAGCAAGCCAGAAACCAAGAAACAGATTTACTCAACAGTTGAAAAGCAGTGACCAAAAAAAAACCAAAAAAACATTCAGCAAGAAGAATCAAAGCAGTCAGAGAGAAAGCCAAAGCCACAAGCTTCCTCCTGCTGGCTAAGCAAGGAAGAAGGGAGCAGAGAAGAATGGTGGATGCTCCACACCAGGATTACTTTGGGTCATTTGGTTTAGTTCCCAAGTAGATGTTAACAGATACCTCTATAAAAAATTTGCTCCATGCTGCTGCTGCCTCATCACCTCAAGTCATGTATCCCATGCTCAAACTGCTTCTCTTACCCAGAATGAGCCCCGGACATTGATGATGCCATCTTGGGGCCCAAAACTCCAATGGCTTCCCCTAAAACTGGTAATTATTCCTTTGGTAATTAATGTGTGCCAGAGAGCATTTCTGAACCCACTCCAACAGAGTTATGAGGAAGGTCCAGCTGAGAAAAGAGTTTATATCAATTGGGTGAATCAGCAAGCAGGAAAGGGTCAGAGACCATTTGATAACTATAGGAACACAAGACAGCATGGCAGGAGAGGACAGTGTTGAAGGAGAGGACATCAAAAGGGGCAGATAACGGGAGGAGAGAGAATTCCAGGAAAAAGAACAAAGGGAATATTATGACACAGTGGCTCACAACCTATGGCTTGAAGGCAACACATTGTAATACTGCTTGTAACACAGGAAATTAAAATGTTCTGAAAATAAAAAGGTTTAATGCTGCCAGCAGTGTGATACTTACTCAGTGTTGCTGTTTGCAGGTCAACACAGGTTGAGGAGCAGAGCTCATTATCTCCTTAGCTAAAAGTCATAATTACTCCACCTGATTTTCCTCCAAAAACTTTGTTGCGGCCTCTGGTAAGATGAATTTGGCTCTGGAGATTGTCAGGCCTTTCTGGCTACAGCACATAGGCACACCGTAACCACGATAAGAGTCACAATCCACTTCCCTACCTACAGACAGCTGAATACCACATGAAATAATTCCAATGCAGCCTGTGCCTGAACCACCTCTAATTCCTAGCATTGCTCACTATGGCGCTCTCACCAATGAGATAATTACAGACATAAGAAGAGATGCTTGCTGCTGCTTTCCAGGTTGGCTCTGCTTCTGAGAATATGATCTTAATTTCCAAAAGTGCAAATCTGCTACACAAATGCCCAATACAATATACAAAAAGTTAATGATTTCTGCTAGAAATCAGATGAAGGAAAAGACCCTCCTGTGAGAATCAGAAGATAACATTTCTTCATCTCTAACCAAATAAACACAAAGATGTTTATTCTCCGGTCCTCATTTCATGTACAAGATGATTTTGAAACACTTATGCTTATTTTACAACATGAGGCAAAATGAATGCTCCTTACACATAGTAATAAATAATCCACTCCCTGCCACACACACACGCACATACAGCACTATTAACAAACTTCCTTCCACATCCTTCCTTTGTGGTTGTGAACTCCTCTGGGAATGACACGACTCCCAGAAGAGCCAAGAGAACATTTGCCATTGCTTTCAGCCCAAATATGATTGTGCCCCTTTCTTGTAGCAGGCAGAGAGTTAGTTAATTGAACAGAGTTGAGATGTATTGTAGGAGACAGGAGTAAATCAAATTATATGAAAACATTCCCACGGTTTTGATTTACTTCACAGAAAGAAGCAAAATATTAGACATCTTATATTACTTCACTTTTGCCCTACAGGCAAATGTGAGGTAAATGTTCAGAAAATTCTAAAAATGTAGCAATAAGCCCTTTCTACTAAGTTCTATATGAGTTCTGCATCACTGAGAGTATATTATTATTCTGAGATGCTGAATAGCAGCCTCTAATCCTGTCTGAGAGGCCAATAGATTCCACTGGTTTAGATCAGCCATTCCTTTGTAAAACTGAAGTAGGAAAACTAATTAGAAATTGTAAACAGGACTTTCCAAGCCTTAAACTGGGCAAGTTTGTAGTGTTGCTGACATCTACTGAGAGAAAGTGAAATTACACACATTAGCAAAGGGATAAAGGGAGATTTGGTCGTTATCTGTGTTTGTCATTTGTTTTCAGAAGCATTTTATGTATGCTTGCAAACTTATTTCTCCCCTTCTATCAATACTCAGTGGTTTCTTATAAACTGACTCAACCAAGATGTTACAGGAAAGTTGAAAAGGAAACATAAGGGACATTCAGGAAATGGATGTAACCCTTATGTAAATAATGCAGACATACAATTCCAAAAGCCCACACTGACATATAGCACTAGGTACACCACAATGCACATTCTAATTCACACTCACTGCACATAATGCCCTCAAGTCATGTCAGCTGAAGGCAAAAATCCACGTGGAGCAAAATCAGATTTAAGAAACCACATTGGTCTAATGATATTGAATATTTACATATCACTTGTTTCCTATAGGAAATGGGTAATCTAGACAAGCTGTGACAGGGATAAAAATATCACAACTAAGAGAATGATAAGCAAAGTTACAATTGTGAGACACATTCTGATCTGTGTATCTGGTCTCATATGACATACAGCAGTTACACTTTCCAGAGAGTTCAGAAAAACTTGTTGCTGGTATTTCATGTGCTCTAAAGTATACTCATTTACCATGCAGAACAAAGAATCCATAGCCATCCTTATAGCCACAGAACAGTACCTCTTACTAGAGATCATGTGTGGAGATTTCATTCTAACAAAGATAGCAGGAAAGGTCTGTGTATCTCAGTTTTAGTAACAGCAAAACTAAATCGCAAAAGTAGATTTTTTTTTTAAAGGAAACACTTATAAAATTCAATAGAGGGAATGAATCAGGGGTGACAACAGTTGTGACTGGATTTGTGTTTCTCCACTTCTGGGCAAATTTCTCACTGCTGAAGTTACGCTGCATTTACAGCATTATAAATAAAAACTAGTTTGACCAATAAATATTTGTAACAAGGCAATCTTGTCAATAAAGCAGATTAGTTAATTTGCTTTTTGCAATGACACAAATATCTGCAGCCCAAATTAAATATCCTATTACAAGCCTTGGTCTGTGATGGATTTATTATGCAGTGTCCCTCTTACCTTGACAAGGACAGGACTGCATACATTAAAAGTTATACTACAAAATCATACTTCCTTGAATTTTCACCGGTACCTACAGCTCGGCATCTCCATGCATTCTGACATGACACAGGGCTAAGCAACAACACTTACTTTTCCTGGGTCCATCAGGATTGGCACAGTCATCACTTCCCAGTATACATTCTCATAGCTCATACCGACCTCTTCAGAAAAAGCAGGAGCAGCCGTATCGTTCTAGAATAGAAAAAGTTAGGTTTTGTAGATTGTCCACTACAATAAAAGTCCCTTCAATGAGGGATTTCCCCTTCTACTCTTCAGACAGGTCAGAAACCCAGGTTGTGGTTGCCCTGTCCCTAAGGCTTGTGAACCTCAGGAATAGCCTCTCAAGGAGAGGATGAGTTTACACCTGTACAGAATGGCTTGTCAGACTGTGGCTAATGAACTCTTCAGAGACAAAAATAAAACAGATGTGAGAGGAATAAGGTCTCTGCCATCCAGCAGAATTTTGCAGTCATCTAACCACCTTTGGCTAAAGGAAATGAGAGTCACCTAACTTTTCTCCTGTCCAGAACCAAACTGCAAATGCAGAGTACCTGGAGGTACTGCTGTACTGGCTCCCTTTTTGTTTTCTGGTGTCATCTGGTGTTTGCATGGCTCCTTCAGAGGGGTCTTCTCACACACCGTACAAGAAGCCCCAGTGCTCAGCTCAAGGCTTTGTCTTTCACTCTGTAGTCAGACGTCTAAAACCAGCACAGTGCTCAGCACTGTAACATGCAAGTCTCTGAAAATCTCTTAATGAAATGCCTTTTATATATTCATATCAATCCCCTTTAAATGGGCATTTAGGAAGGTTAAGTTTGTAGTAAAGCAAAATCCTCTGGCTTGGCACTTCAGAGTTCTAACACAGTGTTATATCTAATAATACATGAATCAGAAATAGAGAAAAAGGAGCAGATATATTTGAATGACCGTTCATGAACAGAAATCATTTGCTTGTTCTATTATAAATCTATTTCTGATTGCCTAAAAAGAATGTTGAAACATTTGGCTTCCTAGAAATAACTTGGTTCCAAAGATGAGTCTCTGAAAAGGCTCATTCTGGCTTGCACTCATTAAAAACCAAGTCACTCAGATTAATATCAACATTTTGGCAATTCTAATAACAGAGACTGCCAAAAGTATGTTGTCTATCAAATGTACACGGAAGAAAGATGTTAGAATATTAAAAACAGATGTCAGATAAATCCATGAAAAAAAACTCATGCTCCCCAAGTACTCTGCAAGGCAAGATGTACAAAAAACTCATGAAAGGATGAAATTAATGCATTTCATTCAAATACTGCCAAAAGCCTTACATGCACATAAACTTGCTTATAAAATACGTATACTGAAAGATGTTGAGGAGGATTGAGTCATAATTTGATAATGGCCTCATACATGAAAATTTAGAGTATAACAGTTCAAGAATATGTCAAAGGCTACTTTTTACTGTTTCTTATGTTACAGAGAAAGCATGCAAAGTCTTCCCATTATTCAGTATGAATTTATTTACATTTTACTTATTAGTCTCCTGATGAAGTTTACAAAAAAATCTCCTACTAGAAAAACATCTATACAATTTACTGAAAGTAATTGTCACACAAAAAGAGCTTATTGTCTAAAATTAAAAAGCCACTTAGAAATCCTAAATGTCTTGAGAGTTTATTTGAGCAGGCACAGAACACGCTTTCATCTTCTGCTCTAGTTATTTTCAATATTGACAACTCAAAGCAGTAAAAATGAAAACAGCTACCAAAGAGAAAATCATGGGGATTGGCAGATATGCTTTTTTTCTCCATAAGAAGCCTTGGACTCTCTTTAATTGTCAGAGGAAGAAAAAATTTTACCCCTAGAAGACATGTTTCCCAATTTCAGACACAGAAAGATCACCTCACAAATAGACAAACGTGTCACATATCACAGATTCAGGGGGTAGAATATTGAAAATTAAATGCAATAAAAATAAGAAAAATTAAAAAACCCACAAAAATACAAGCTCTGAATGATGTAAAACTCCTAATATAATAATGGGCAATGACAACACTGTGTTTCATATGAGATTATGATATTTGAAGTCTACAATCAAGAAACGTTAACACAGTTGTTTGAATTAACTACTCTGAGGTTTTGATTCCCTACTGAAATCACCACTTCAGTGAGAAGGAAGTACAGCTCTATGAAATTTGTCACCATCTGACATTCACTGAGAAAGCAGAGCAAAACAAGAAGTCTTGATTTTAAGCTAAAGCTTGTGTGCATGCTAAAACAACAAAGCTTTTCAGATGCCAAAGACCAGCTGCTTGAGGTTGAATGGTCTTTACTGAACTTAGGTGGAGGATGACAAGACAGTAACATAAAAACATTGTAACACAGTGCAATCACAGAGCCATTAATGTAAAAAAGACCACTAAGATCACCTAGTCCAACCAGCAGCCCATGCCTGTGACCACTCTGGACCATGACCCCCAGTGCCACCTGGGCACTCTGCTGGCTCACACCCAGCCTGGCAGCTAACACCCCCACATCCAACGTCATCATAGGAACCCCAGTAGCACTTTCTGTTCTTTACAGATTTTAAAACAACACTGCTCATTTCAGCTGATGGTTTAAAGCTGATGCCTCACAGCACCGCAGGGCACAGCGGCCAAACCAGTCCCTAAACCACAACTGCCCATCTTAAAATCATCACCCTCACAATTAATAGACGTGAAGGCAAACTTGGCACACACACAGATGGACAGATTTTTTTCCCTTTGAATAACCCAGTTATATCCAGTTTCTGCAGCAATTGTGAGAGTGTTTACGTTGGTTTTTTTTTTTTTCATTTCCCTTTTCTAATAATACAAAGCAGACACGGTGCGCCTGATTTACCCCAGGAGGCGGTGGGAGAGGAAAGGTGCTCCTGGCTCCTGCACGGAATGTGTGGAGGGGAGGGGGCTGCGGTCGGCCTTATTTATTTTGTTAATATCTTCGGACCCCAAGGGCCCCATTCTCGTCCTCCCTGGCTGATAGCCAGACTGGGGCTGTCGGCCCGGGGAGAGCGTAATATCTTCAGGCTATGGTGCATTTCAAGATTCTCCTCAGCTCTCCCTGAGCGCTTCTCTCTGCTCAGGGAGGCTGTGCCATGCCGCCTGCCGTGGGGCACGGGTCACCACCTGGCACCACACCTGCCTGGGCTCCCCACGGCCCACATCACCCCACAGCCCACATCACCCCACAGCCGCCGGCCTGACCTTGTCACCCCGAGTCCTTCCACCCCCTCACAAACCCTGTGAGGAATCCCTGGGCTGAGGCTGGGGGCCTGGACTTCCCCCCTCAGGGTTGACTCACTGGCAACTGTTCCCCTTCCGTGTTTTCCTTCTCTTCCGGCTCCTCAGGGAGGCCTGATAAAATTTAATTACAGCATCACGAAAGAACTAGATATTTAATTACGTGATTATGTCAGATAGCCTAGCTTAACAGAGCATCATCAATCCTCAAAAACACATTTGTGCCGGTTTTAAGCCAAAGCAGAAATTGCAGATGGGGACAGTTGCATCCTTTGGGCAGTGGAAACAGAAGCAGCAACAGGCAAGGCCACGTGCACTTGTATTTTTCCAGTAAAAATATCAAACCTTGAAATAAAAGCTATTCAAAATTAAGCTTAGTTGCTTATTCCACCAGCACAAGGGTATGGCTACCTAGAACAATACCATTCGTTAGCCTAGTTACTGTCAATCAGAGCTTAGCACTAATGAGACCATCCTGCCTCCAAGTGCCTCGAGAAGCCAGCCAGCCTGCTGGGTGCTGCCTGCTGCCACGGCGCTGCCTCTAATGGCATTACACCAGGAATGCACCAGCTAATTATGTACAAATACAGTCACCATGATCAAACCTCAAAGCAAGTTCTGAACAAGGCCATACAGGGGAAGGGGAATAAACAATTAATAGTGTTCTCTTTACCTTAGGGTTTAGAATTATTGTGACAGCCTTGAACCAATGGCATTATAACAAAAAACAAACCAAGAAAAGCACAAAATGCCTTGCACAGCACAGCTCTGCAATGGAGAATCCCAGTGGGAATGCCCCAGTGGGATATCAACTCTCCAGCCAGAAGCACAAACTAGGATTTTGCTAAAGTTGTGGCTCAGTCAGACAGCAAGCCTGGTTTTAAACATCTACTCTGCAGCACAAACACACACTAATAGGCAAATTGCTGCAGTGGTTCAAACTGACCCTGTGAAGCTCAGGTTTGTTCTGACTGCCATGGACAACTACCTCTGTCCTGGCAGGCTGTATGCCACAGCAGGTATTTCTGGTCCTTACACAATTGTTACAAAAACACAGAGGCAGCTCAACCAATATATTGACAGTATGCTCTGGCTAAACAGACAGGAGTAAAGCGTGAATCCATTTGACACCCTAGCTGAATTAGTACTGCTGGGTGATCCAGTGTTATTCAGTGAATATATTCACTAATAGTGAAACCATAACCTGGGAAAACATTTCTTGTTGCAGTGACAGGCTGTAAAGTAGAAGGTTTGGCCTTCAGAAAGTATCCTGGTTCTCTACTGGCCACACATGGCCAGGTGGTCCTTGATCAAAGCCCACGTGTAATGTATTTAAAATGCCATCTGACCCAGGGCAGCCCTGTGACATATACCACTCCTACAAACATCATCTTATATTACTACCACAAACATCCATCTCATTGTCCAAGCAACAAAGTATGGATTTCATATCAAATTCCATGATAAAGTGTAATCTGACTCTCCTGTCTCCTCTAGTCCCAATAGTAAAACTATTTACTTAGACATCAATTTAGCAGTGAACACAGGATTAAGTGTAACCTAGACTTAAAGATGAACGTCACGCTCCCCCTTCCTGACACGGCTGGAAAAGGTGCGCTAGGATTTCATCCTGATGCCTGCATCACTGTAACACAAAGCTCCCAAATATTTTGGGGTTACCCTTTCTTAAACACTGACACTCAAAAGAGAAAGCACACTGCACTTTCTGGAGCTCTGCCCCCTCAGATATGCCAGAGAATTAGGGATCATGCAGACAGGTTGCAACAGGATGAAACACAAACTGCTGTTCCCTCCAGACCTATGAAACTTTAACTCTCATCTATCTGCCTGTTTTCAAAAGGAAGAAAAGGCATAGTTTGGGTGGCAGTCTCCCATAGATCTTCAATCTACCAGTAAAAGCACAGTCTGACATCTCTCTTGGTCAAAATAAGAGGCAGAGCCCCTCTTCTGTGGAAGATGAGCATGATACCTCATAAGACAGTCGTTAATGGCTGAAATCTGAAATGCTTTGCCAATCCCCTTAATGCCAAAAGCCAAACACAATTGATAACCCTGAGAAGCTACCGGTAAGATAGAGAACAGACTCCTCTGAACATCTGGCTAATATATCTGACCTGTGTTCTGTTTTGCAGGAGGACTCTGGCATCCTAGTAACAATATACGGTGTCTGTGCTCTAGGTGCTTTTTATTTTATTTTTTTATGAGGCGCTATCTACAAAGTGGCAAACTGTAGCTTCACTATTGATTGAATATATTTTCTTAAACTTCTCAGCCTGTAATGCAGGCACACAGCACAAAAGTCAGCTTCTATTGTATATACTTAAAGCTTTGTTATCTTTGGTTCTCTACAACATTAAAAACCATTTAGGAAACAAAAATACCCAAACAAAGCAATGAAATAACATTTTATATGAATATATGTCAAGTGTCTCAACAGCCACTAAGAACAAACCCATAAAATCCACTTCCTCTCTATTGCGTGTCAGTTTCAGTCAAAGGAGGGGTCAAGACAAAGTCTGAGCTCTTTTCTCTCTACACAAACAAAGCACAAAAAGAATGCATAAACAGAATTTACATCTGCTACAAATAATTCAAAGTGAATTTTATTACCGTTTTCTATCTGCGTTTTTCAATCTTGGGAAGAAGTAATTAATGCTGGAACACAGCACAGCTGATGACTAAGAAATTACCCAGACTGCCCCATCCTTTCAGCAAGATCAGAAACCACAACTGGAGGAGGTAACCAGAACTGTCAATGTACTTCAGATTCAAGATCTGATGAACGATTTCCATTAAATTCCACTGGAGTTAAGGCAGCCAAACCATGCTGTCAGGTTTTAATCACCAACAGAACTGAAAACAGTGGCTGCCTTTGTAAGAGAGGAGTATGCTCCAATTATGGGATTGAGCTGCACAGAAAATAACAACAGCCCAACCTGATTACTCCTTTATCAGTCCACGCAGAGCTGTTCTCTGCCATCAGTTCTTTGTCCACTGGAGTTTTACAGACCCGCAGATGAGAGCCTACCACATCCCACAGGAGATCATTAAACAGACAATTCCTCTTTTATAAGATCTTTAGCTTTATAGTCACAGTCCACATTTTCCTCCTGGCTACATCCATCCATCTTTATTCCAAGTCTTCCTGAAGTTCATCTTGCTGAGTAATAAACCTCTAAATAATCTATCGTCCTTCTCTACATTCTAGTAACAATGAACAGATTACATTGTCAGAAATGTAACACTACAAATTTCCACTGCATACTTTCAGCAGTAAGGTATTAGGTATTCTAATAAATACAAGGTTATAGCCAGAGGAAATGAATTACCAAATTATAGATCAGCGAGCAAAAGGTGAAACTGCTGAAGAGATGCTCTTATTAGCTTATCCACCTCAGGCCTTATTTATAGCTTTCACTGTGCTTCCCTATCCATCATTTTTATGGTATGTAGAAGGAGCCACAAAGCACAAATTGCCTTTTTTTAATTAACATGGACATTTTAGACAGGCTCAGAGCAGGATAACCAGGCTAGGTTACTTTTTTTTTCCCCCCCCAGAACATGAAAGCAGAAAACATATATTTTATTGATCTGGGAGAGCTATAAGAGCATTGAATAAATTCCCCATCAGAGTCTATTCAACACACTTGTCAGCTTGATGCTTCCCAATGCACTTGGCTACAATTAGTCAAGAAATGACAGTAAGTTGGGGGACGGCTCTGCTGAAGAGGCCCCAAGGGTTTGGATAGAGAGTAAGTCATGGGAACCAGCAGCATGCCCACTCAGCCTGGAGCAAAGAAGACTTAGAAGCGATCTAAGAGCAGCCTTCCAGTACCTACACAGAGATCCTCAAAAAGAAAAAGTTAGATATAAGCTGAAACAAGAGTGGTCTTAAGGGAAAACTTTTTCTCCAGAGGACAGTCACATTTGGTGACTGTCATCTGGCCTCACAGCTGAGCAGTTGAACAAGGGTACTCAGGGGGCCCTTCCTAACTAGAACTACCCTAGGAACCCTGGCCAGACTTGTGACTTCAAGATTTTAACAGTTAGCATAGAAGGGACTTTCTAAATTGCACTCAAATGCAACTCTGCCTATTCCAGCTCAGAAAAGGTTGATGGTGTGTGTCAGGCTAACACCACCATTCCCTACAGTCCTCTTAACCTGTTGGGATAGCATAACTCATCCAGTGGCTTAACAACACTGGCAGCCAGGCCACACCAGGGCTGCTTATAGCAACAGCCTGAGTGGGAAACAGTGGGAAGGTGTTATGTTGACACTTGGGCTGTGTGGAAGCATAAATTAAGCTGAAAGTGGCAATGAAGATTATTCGGAAATCTTTTTCTGAAGAATCCCTCAGCTTGCCCAGGGCCACAGGCAACAAAAACACAGACCATCACAAAATAAAAAGAGGGAAAAAATCCACAAATGTGGTCATTTTAACATAATGAGTAAATAACTCCTTCCAAAACATGTGATTTTGCAATTACAGCCTACATTAGAAGCTTTGACAAGGAATACAGAAGTTGCACAGAAATTGAATGAGTATCTATTTCCTAGCTGTTCCCTCATCACTGTTTTAATATCAGGATCAGATCTGGACTTGCAAACACTGTTTACTTGGTCCCGTAGCTTTCTTGCTATCTCTTTTACATGTTTTAGTACATATAAACATCTCTTCAATACCTGCAAGGGAAACCACATTCTTAGCACTATCATATATAAGGAAAGAATCTTTAACAATATTTCAAGTAGCTTTTAAAAAACGTTATTCAGAATTTCCTTTCAGCACAATTTAAGTGGTTTCTATAGCTGGAATGAATTACAGCGCACTGTCAGGGCTTCCAGAAAAGGTCCTTCCACCCCAGGAAAGTTCAGTTGCATTCTGCTTTAATGGCTCTTGGCAAGCTTGCATGATTGTTTTTGTACAAACAGAAGTAAATTTGCTATAAATAAAAAATGGAACTTTACATGAATGAAGCAAACCTCAAATTCCCTAATCTTCAAAAGAAATTCTATCCCTGAATAATTAACTATGATATATTTATAAAACTAGAATAATTGAAAACAGGATTCTAAGTTGATTCATGTAGACTGCGCTGAAATATTTATTATTGCAAGTCCAGCAGATCTGTCTGGGTTTTGTCACTGGAAATGTCTAAACTCAGTGTCCAGATGTTTATTTAAGTTGCTCCCACATAGTTCTAATGTCAATTACCAGAGGTTATCAGAGAGCATCACTGTGTATCTTCCTTGACTAATATTCTCATTTCTTCTGCATCTTTGATGTTTTCTTTCATTAAAATTCCTGGCTCACAGCCACAAAAATCTGCTGTGCGGGCAAAAGAAACCAAGTCTGCAGACATGACATATGATGATGCCCTATGTCTGTGCAAGGATAATATTTATCATCAGCTATCATTTAAGCAGTGCTATATCAGTACAATGTCAATTTAAAGCAGCTCAAACCAACGTATGTGAAACCAATGAAGGAACATTTTTAACTGATACAAATAAATTGTGTCAGTAAATAAAATATTATTACTCAAAATGAAGACTTTATGAATCTCTGTTACCTTCCCCCCATCCCCTTTCGGGAAAAGGAAGGGAGAAGAAGGCCAATGACAAAGTAATTTCACACATAATTACAACTGCAATTGATAGATCTATAGCTCTGGAATCCACATTACATTGAGACTTTTATAGTAACCAGGAGACAATGCAGGACACTCCTAACCGACTCAAACAGAAAGAGCTCATCACACAGTTTCTGAAGATTTCCTACACTCAAATGTAAATAGATGGCTAACAGTTCATTTTTATATAAACCTGTTGCCCAAACCCTGTTGGTTCATCTGATTTGTGGGCGAGTAATCAAAATTTATTGTTACTAGTTATAAGAAAACAGAAGAAAAAAATCAACGTCAATTCAATAACTGGAAATAGAGATGTGAGATGCCTGGGGACAAAGCTGCCGACACCATCTCATGTTTTCTTGCCAGAAGCCAAACGAACCAGGTTCCCCTCTTGGAGAGGAGTGGTACCCATTTTAATTCTAATTCAGCAGTATAAGTGGACACCCCATGGTGCTAATGGATAACGGTCTAAACAACTTCAAAACAAAAATCTCACTGACTTTGTAATTTACATCACACCTCCCATAGTTGATTTGGGAAGTGTTCCCACCTCCCAGGTAACACCCTGGCAGCTAAGTCCTCGGTATTGCTGAGAGTCAGTCTGTCCAGCTGGGACCCTCTACAAATGCTGTCACTGCACCTCAAGTTCAGTTGCAACTGTGTGTGCATAATAAAAAAAGTCTCGTGGCTCCTGCAGAAAGCAAGCTTTGTCACATAACCCACACATGACTTGCACTCCCTGCACACAACATGCAGGTCCACGGACAGGATGAATAAGGCCCTGGGCAACCTGACTGAATGCCTGATTTAGTGGCTGGCAACCTTGCCTGCTGCAGGTAGGATTGAACTAAATGATCTTTGAGGTCAATTCCAACCCAAACCATTCTATAACAATTCTACAATGGCCCCAGATCAGAGTTGGATGAAGAGAACCACATGTTGTTATAACCAGAGCAGGCCACTTCCACCGCCATCGAACTCACCTCTGAGTAAGCTAAATGTACACTAATGGCAGCAAGATTCAATTAGGAAAATGTTTTGAAAAGAAAAAACAAACTGAAGAACATGGACAAAACTTTGCAAATGAAATTCCTATCCACAGAAGCATATTAAAAAATACCTCCTATCAAGTGCTCACCTTCAGAGATTCATAGATACATGAGGTTGGAAAGGACCCACAAGATCACCTAGTTCAACCATCCTTCTACCACCATCCCTACCCACCAAGCTACTAAATCAAATCCCTTAGCACCTCATCTAAACGCTTCTTGAACAGAGCTAGGGATGAAGTAAAAGCTAGGGCTTTCAGTAAAAGCTCAGACTGCCACTACTTGCCACTCTATAGCATCGCCTCAGTCTAATACACATCAGCATTAATACCAGTTGTGTGCATAGGAGGAAGTAATATGAATATGTTCATTAAGCAATACAACTCTATTCATCCCCCTCGTGACTTCAGCTATGCTCCCCAGTGCTAAGGCCAAAAGGAAAGCAGTGAGGTTGTCATTTAGTACCAATCCTCAATTTCTCTGTTAGAAAAATCATTCTTACACATAGTGCTGAAGACACATTCACTCATATCTAGAGGATGAAAAGTAAAATATTTAGTTCAATGATTCTGGCAAGTTAAAAATCAATTCACTTCATGTACACATTTTACTGTGCTTGTTCGTGTCATCTTCTCACGTTAAGTAATTGCCTAACTGTTATTCACATATTCCCTTGCACAGAGATTAAACAAAACACAGAGGCAATATCCCAGCTCAGCAGAGCACTTGCATATAAACGTTCCTAGAGGAATCATGCCTTGACTTCAGTGTATGCTTTCATGCTCCAACAAACCGAAGGCCCACTTAGTAAAATCTTATTAACAAAATGATCAAACAGTGGCTTTAAATAAAAGACAACAATGCCTCCAAAGCTTCGCGTACAAATGGAATAGCAATGACAGTGTTTACAAAGGATTCGGTGTGCATCCCACGGAAAGTCAGTGTGAGTGAAAGATATCTGGACTATGGTCAGCTAACATTTCCCAGCCACAGTGTCAGCAGTGACACAGCACTGCAGAAGTGTGAGAATAAAACACAATCGTTAGCTTGTGAGAAAAAAAACCCACCACACAGAGCAAAATAAATGCTGTTTTCACACAGCTGTACTTTCTATTTCTCTTTCCCTCTCTCCGAACCTGTGAGTTCACACCTTAAAGCACACAGTAGGAAACCAGGAAATCTCTGTGATGATCTCCACATGTACACACACAAAAGCCATCTAAAAAAAGAACATCGTCAGGGCATCCTCTGCAAGGCTGCTAAAGGCTGCCGGCTGCTGGTGTGTCCACAGCACAAGAATTGGCTGTGAGTTCCACACAGAAACCCCTAAACTACTGCCCCAAGGCTGCACACAGAACACGGCAGCTTTTCCTGTGGCTCCCCACAGTTTCCATCAATCAGTCTGTAGGGTCTGGGTGTTCTTCCCCTGACTGCTGATGCAGTGTCCCAGTAGCACATTCAGAAACCTGTTTCCTCCACTCGGGAACCCAACCTGCCACTTCTATTTATCCTGAGGTCCATAGGAGCAGTCCACGAGCCATCAGACTGAAAACTGCTGAAATAGACCTAGTTCTTAGAAACTGAGCAAACCTCTGGACCCTTTCTAGCCTTTAGATCTTTAAGTCTTTCAAATGCCGTTTCTCCAGTACTTAGGAGTCCCTCAGGCTGCTAAATCCCCTAGATCGTGCTGTCCCCACAGCTGACAAATCAGACTCCATGTTCTCTCCCTCAGGAAAGCTTTCACCTGTGAGCAGAAATTGCCCAAGAGGAGCTTTTCCTGCACAGCTGGGAATCACAGACTCCTACACCATGTCTCAGGCAGCACAAAAACCGAATGCCTGCAGGGGCTGCCACACAGATACCTCTCCCACTTGCTGCAGCTATCAGATCTGCAGCACACCATTCAAGCACTCAGTGCCATCCTTCAGACCTTGTAGACCTCGTCCATTTGAATTCCCTTTGGTTTTCCTTCCATTTATAGCAGGTGTCTCCTAGCTCCACGTCTAGTGTTTTCCTTGTTAAGCAGTGAAGCAAAAGATCTTGATTTTCCCCCAGATCTGACTGCAAACTTTACATGGCCAAAACAGCACGTCATTCACACGAGGAACTTCAGAAACACCTTTTTGATTCTTTATTTTCTGTCAGGTTAACAGTTCACTCCAACAAAGCAGCTCACTCCCATAGAGCAAAGCAAGCCCCTCAATTCCCAGCATGTGCTTTGAAAGGTACTGGAATTAGTGAACAGAGAAACACACACCACCACACTTGATCAGGAACTTAAAATTAAATGTGACTAAACCATCCCAGCACTCACCCTCTTACTGTGCAGCCTATCACAGCCTTCTGGCTTGCACACCTTTATCATGGGACTCCCCACACCCGACTCTCACCACCCACAGAATCTCAGCACAGAGCACATATCTGCACTCAGAATCCAGGATGATCCCCCCACAAGAGTATACACATTTTACAGCAACTTACAATTTGCACCTCGAGATGAATTCAGCAGCCACGCAGCTCTCCCTCCTGCAGCACTGCCAGGTATGATGCTGAGCAGCTCCCACTTGGGCAATCCACTCCACCTGTTACTGCTTTTTTTTTCTTACAGGTGCAGTTTGCCCATTGGAGGGATTCACTCAGGCATGTCCCAACATGTTGAGTGTGGCAAAACACAGGACAAGAAAACTGCCCCTGCTTCACCTTTTAGAAAGCAAAACTAATCCTTAACGGCCCCATGAGGAGAATGTAATTTTTGTTATCATGAAGCAGAAGCCTACACTGAACCACACAGTGGAAACAAATTCTTTACTGCGTACTTTTCATTCCTTTAGCACTGGAAAGCCAGCATGGAAAAGCCACACACTGCAGCATAACAGGGTGCAAATAACAGGCATGAGATGCAAAGAGGCCTGAAAACATAACAGCCTATGTTTCAAGCAAGGCCAGTACACTTTTAAGGCCTTTTGTCCTTCAGGAGCAAATCAGACTGAAATGAGACTCAGCCGGGCCAACAGGCGGCAGCACGGACCGCTGCGGGCAGCGGGAATCTGAGCTCTGCATCCACCAGAAAGGAAAGTTCTGAGGGCCTGTGCAGCCACAGCCACTGCAATGGAGAAGGCTGAGCAGGAATACATGCAGCTGAGGGATCGGGTGGGTCATCAGTACAGAAATCAAGGTCTGTGTCACGGTGTTATCTGTGACAGTAACCCAAGGGGGAACCGAGAAGGGGAAAAAAAACTGTCCCGTCAGCAGAGCCGCACGCTCCGGGGGGAGGGGAAAACAGAGCGAATAGAGGGTCTGTAAAGAAAAACACAACGGCACGATCTGAGAAGGAACGGTAACTTTACTAAATCTAATAGAATTGAACAATTGAGAGAGAGAGACAAAATTTCCAAACCAGAAAACTGGGAGCTTACTTTACACGTGCTGAACTCCTCCCGGCAGCCCCGACAGCGCGCCACAAAAAGCGCGGGCCTCGCGTCTGGTACGGAGCTCCGCCCCTCCCCTGCTCCCCACAGCATTAACTCCTTAACGGCCTGCATGATGTTCTGATGTGGAATACCGGCATCAAAACCACAAAACCACAACATTCCACCCCTTATTCCACATCATCACATCATGCTTAACATGTATCTATATAGAACCAAGAACAGCAATAACACAGATTACATAGAAATAGATCTATACATATACATATACACATGGAATCACAGACTGCACTCCCCCAGCATCAAATTCCCTTGTGGTACACACTGGACATCCCCATTTTTATCCATTACCCACCAGGTGCACCCAGGTCCCTGTGCAAAAACTGTTCCACGGAGGGGTCTGCCCTTTCCAGAGGCTGGAAGGACCCACACTGCTTTTCCCAACATGCTCTTCACATGTACTACAGGGACCTTATCTCCCTCTATGGTCTGTAGGGAGCTGGACTGTGTAGGACCATCTCGGTTTACTGATCCCCTAGTGTTGACCAACCAGGTGGCTTCTGACAGATTTTTCTCCCAATGCTTAAATGTCCCGCCACCCAGTGCTTTCAGTGTGGTTTTTAACAACCCGTTATAGCGCTCGATCTTACCAGCAGCTGGTGCATGGTAGGGAATATGATAGACCCATTCAATGCCATGTTCCTTGGCCCAAGTATCCACAAGTGAATTTTTGAAATGAGTCCCATTATCGGACTCAATTCTTTCTGGGGTTCCATGTCGCCATAGGATTTGCTTCTCTAAGCCTAAGATGGTGTTACGGGCAGTAGCATGGGGTACTGCATATGTTTCAAGCCACCCAGTGGTCGCCTCCACCATGGTGAGCACATAACGCTTACCATTGCGAGATCGCGGCAAGGTGATGTAATCAACCTGCCACGCTTCCCCATATTTATACTTCTGCCATCGCCCTTCCTGCCAGAGAGGTTTCATCCTCTTGGCCTGTTTAATTATGGCACATGTATCACAGTCATGGATCACCTGTGCGATGGCATCCATAGTTAAGTCCACCCCTCGGTCTCTAGCCCACTTATAGGTTGCGTCCCTTCCTTGATGGCCTGAGGTCTCATGGGCCCACCGAGCTAAGAATAACTCTCCTTTACAGCTACTAGTACTCGTTCCCAGAGGGTAGCAACTCCACTCAGACATCTACTAATCCCTCTGTCAATAGCTGGGTCTCGAGCAATGCTTCCCAGTTGGCGGGCTTCATTGCCATCTAGGGACACGCTGCTCGCACCGTTGTCCCAACACCGCAGCAACCAGGTGACAATAGGTTCATCTGAGCGCCGTACAAACTCCTTTCTTGAACCCTGGATTTCAGTCATCTTTAGGGGCCGACGAATAGTAGTAATGGTGATTTCTTCATTATCACTGTCCTCTCCATGTCTCACACTTTTCTTAGTGGCCTTTCTAGGAGGTGGTGGTGGTGGTGGTGCTGAGGAGGGCCCCTCACCTGGATCTTCCTCTTCTTTCTCATCTCTGTCGTCTCCATGTCTCTCACCTTCCTTAGTGGCCTTTTGAGGTGGTGGTGGTGGTGTTGGTGCTGAAGAGGGCCCCTCACCTGGATCTTCCTTTTTTTTCTCTGCTTCTTCTTCTTTCCGTTCTAGCCGAGAGGACACAAGTTTCCATTTCTGACCTTCCACAGGGGCAACCGACACGGATGCCGGTGCTTCCTGTGACTGGTCAGGTTTAACCTCAAGGTTTTCATTTTTGCTCTGAACCTCGGTTTGGAAACCATTTCTCTCAAGAATATCAATTATAGCTCGATAAGCACAAGCCAAGCCCCAAACAATCCGTTCCTTCTCAGATCTGCCTGAGTCACATGACTCCTGACCTAAACACTCACTGAATTTCTCAGGATCCCGCAGGTGCTCAAGATCAAAATCACATTGCACCGGGGGTCCCCATGCTTCTAATTTCTTTCCTAATTTTTCCCACCTTCCCTGCCATTCAACACTCTCTGGTTCTGAGGAAGGCTTCCTCCACTGGATGTAAATTACTGTTACAGTGAGTACATGCAGAAAAATGGATAACACAGTTGCCAGGCTGACATCTTGAAGATAGGTAAAAACCTGAAAAGAGTACCTGGAAACCAATCCAAATGCCGTATAATCTGTCATATTAACCAGGCTGTTTAGGCGGGAGGGGGGTAACCCCATCAGCACACTAAAGCAGCTGTATGCAGATATGACTCCGGTGCTGAACATGAGGAGCTTAAAAAGACGCCAACATGCTCTAAGGTACATGAAAACCCTTAGTCCACTTAGCACCAGTTTCACAGGGGAGTACAAATTCTGCATTGCCCGCATTCTCCACCAATAATGTGTCACGGTGTTATCTGTGACAGTAACCCAAGGGGGAACCGAGAAGGGGAAAAAAAACTGTCCCGTCAGCAGAGCCGCACGCTCCGGGGGGAGGGGAAAACAGAGCGAATAGAGGGTCTGTAAAGAAAAACACAACGGCACGATCTGAGAAGGAACGGTAACTTTACTAAATCTAATAGAATTGAACAATTGAGAGAGAGAGACAAAATTTCCAAACCAGAAAACTGGGAGCTTACTTTACACGTGCTGAACTCCTCCCGGCAGCCCCGACAGCGCGCCACAAAAAGCGCGGGCCTCGCGTCTGGTACGGAGCTCCGCCCCTCCCCTGCTCCCCACAGCATTAACTCCTTAACGGCCTGCATGATGTTCTGATGTGGAATACCGGCATCAAAACCACAAAACCACAACAGTCTGAATGACTAAAAATGTGCCAGAAATCGGCGCTGACAAAGAGAAGTGCTGACAAGAAGCTGGGAAGATGAAGCAGGAGCACAAAAGAGGAAAACAAAAAACAAACACAACAGGAGAGGCAGTAAGGACACAGGAATAGTTAGAAAGAGACAAAAGGCCTGAAAGTGTCCCATGCATGCACAGTATGTCAGTCTGAACCCAAGATGAGAAGCTTTGCTACAAGAGCTGCTACAGCAAAAAACACAGTCATGTCTCTGCAGATATTGAAGCGAGGGAGGCGTGCAGGTGTCCAGGTGCACAGCTGCTATCAGAGTGGAGTTGCAGAAAGCAAGAGGAGACCGCAGTGGTGGGAGGATTGCTAGCAAAGTGCTGTTGGTGGCATCAGCTGCTTTATGTGCTCAGTAAGCAGCAGAGACTTTCAGCCCTCGTTTCTAAATGACACCGTGCAGCTTGCTGAATGACTTGCATCGTGGTTCTGGAGACGTCACTGGTGCAGTACGTACACATGCAGGGGGTTATGCCACAGGGAAGCTCAGCTTTGTTTCTTCAAGCTAAAATAAACTCACGGCAGGGTTTGAGTCTGCTAGTCAGCAGTGGCACACCGCTGTGTAATGCACCTCACTTGTTCTGTACCTTTGAAAATTCATAATAAAAGGCAGAAAATGTTACTGCAAAGATTTGGTTTTTATCTTCCAAGAACAGCTAAGCCTGTAAAATACAGAGAACTTCCTTTCTCCAAGAAAACTAGAGGTAGATCTCTTAATTTACAGTAACATTATGAAAAAATAGTATTCCAAGCTTTGAAAGCACTGTAGAAAAATATGGAAGAACACCAAAACCTTTAATAATCTGAACACATCCATATTTTAAACGTAATCTCATGATGTGCTTTGCAGTGGCCTCCAAACACACGACTGCAGAATCCTGTGAAGCTCAAAGAGAATTTGAGCTGGGTAAAAACTTCACGTTTTTTTCTATTTACAGCAAAATCTCAAAGTGTTCCTTTAAGAACGGGCATAGAAAAAAGTTCTCATGATAAGAAGGAAAATGATCACAAATTTATTACAGCCATTTGGGCATGAATTGTCCCCATATGGTAAAAGATAGATGACCTCAATAGAATAAATTATGCCTCAAAAGAAGTGTCTCACATTTATACAAACAAGGGATTTCATAAATATAGCTTCCAGGGGCAGTTCACAGGCACCACAGCTAACTTCATGGCCATGGATTATGAGGCTCTTTGCACTCACATTTCTTGGCAAAATAAACCTTCTCTTGCAGATGATTCATCACAGCTTGGAAAAGCACTTGAAGGAGCTCAGTTTACTGTAATTGAAAATTATTGGGCTTCCCACAAGGATTAAGTGCCACAGGTGTTCCCAAAACAGTCTCCACGTAACACTGGGGCTGTCACTTTATAAAGCTCACAAACCTAGGTGTTGTTATGAACCCTTCCCATAGCTGTAACGTTAACGTTTTCAGAAACAACTGACTAGATCAAGAATTCTCAATATTCTTGTTTGGGTTTTAAGAAGCAGTGATTACACATCAGTTAGTGGCCCATCCTCAGACATCCCTTCCTGAATTCAGTCCTCAGCTGAAGAATAATCTTCATCTCTCACTTCTCTGTATTGCATCGCAGCCTCCCCCTCTGGTTCAAAGCTGGACATTTTTATATTCATCCTCTCTGCAAGCTTCTGTGCTGCAAGTTTGGCTTGCATTTCCTGTGTTTAAAAAAAAAAAAAAAAAAGAAGACAGAAGTTAGAAAAAATGTTTTTGTCATTTTTATCCTGGTTGTAAAAAACACCATCAATCAAAGGAGAAACTTGGCACAATAATACATTAGTAACTCCACACTGGATTTAATTAAAATATCTAATAACTAACAAAAAGAAATCTTTACATTTTACACTTAATTGCTCTGTTAGGATTTGAAGACAGTTTTGATTTTTTTGAGTTGAAGATCTGTAATTCCCCTTATGACAGTTCTCATCTCACTTACATCAGCTTTAACCAGAGTCCACACATCAGCCCTGTATGTAACCATGTAGCAATGCCCTTCATTCAGCAACTCCAGCAAAGAAGTCCTTCATTTTACAGATACATTAGCTTCCTTCAAGTGTCAAAGACAAAACCAGCAAGTGCTTATAAAATAGTAATTAGCAACAAACACTGTTACAGTATTGCCTGGTTTAAAATGTTCCCTCCACATCACTTGGAAATCAAAATGGAAATCCATTACAAATGGAAATCCATTACAGAAGAACTGAACAAGCAATTTTCTTAAAATTAATGAACTTCGGAACTTGGATTCTTCGGGCACAGAACAAACTAAGCCAAAGGAAGCTACCTGAGTATCTTAAACATACTGGCCACCACTAGTCTTTCATTTATTGAAGAGACAAAATCTAACTGAAGGCTAATTCACGAGGGTCCCACTTTTATTTCTAGTCAGAGATGAAGAGACTGTAATGAAGTCAGCATAACTGCACGTGAAGAACAACACTAGATTTTGTTTGAAGCAGGAACAGCCACTTCAGAAGGGATTAATACATAATTTAAACACCTCATTAAGAGACTCAAATATAGTCTTCTCAAAGACTGCCAATCTCAACTTTACCATCAAAGTCCAAAGTATCAAAAGATGCCATTATGCTCTCTTCTTGTTTCCGGGTCTGTTTTTTTCTTTAAAGGCTGAAGTAATTAAATAATTGCTTTTCAGGATAAATCATAAACTCGTACCTCGTAAGCTTCTTTTTGCTGTATCTGAATTGCTATGGACTCCTCTATGGACAGCAGCTTGGCAGGGGCATGGTGAAGCGGTGGCAGCCGAGCTGCTGTGATGTCATTCAAATGTTTCTTATCTCTAAGTCTTCTTTCTTCAGCAGTAATCAGAGAGCCAGACCCCCCAGGTGACTGACTGGGTGAAGAACCGTGCGATGATCCACACTGCTCTCCTGGTAATCTAGGAGCAATCAAACACAGAGGTTGTGACCAACATTTGAAACACAAGGCTCAGAAACTTTGGCTCTAAAAGCTGCTTTCAGCATCTAAGGGTACAAAAGTTTAAAGAGCATCTGAAGGGTGATGATGCCACTCACAAAAAAAACAAGCAAAGAACCACAGAAGTTGGAAAAGACCTCTAAGATCATCTAGTCCAGCTGTCCAGCTATTACCAATATTGCCCACTACATCTACCTTTACTTAAACACCTCCAGGGAAAACTAAAAATATTACTATTTTCCTCACCTAGTAGCATACAGCTTCTCTACACAGAAACAGTGTCACAAGTTACTCCAAACAGCAGATAAACAAATGAACACCAATTAATCAGCAGCCATGAAACAGCAATGCTCCGGGAGCCAAGAGAAATAGAAATTGTCATCACTGCCAGTGCTGACAGTGAGAAATGCAGAGTCACAGAAATGAGGGAAAAGCAAAGGCCCGGTGCTGCTGAAATCATACAAGTTCTAGAGTCAATCCAAAACAAAGTTTTGCCAGTTCTGTAACAGTTCTATAGCTTAAGCTATGAAATTTGATGAAGATGGATGATTTTTTTGTCAAATTGGAAGAACTGGACCACCACTCAGCACTGAGATTCTGCAGCACTGAACTGAAGAACCAATATATTAGCACAGTATGTCGTATGACTTTAAACCTCCGTACCCACCACCAAAACATGAACCCACCTTGCTTATTTCTGCAACATTTCCAATCCTCAGCAAGTCAGTTATATCTGTCTAGAATAGATTCTTCTGTTCCATGATACTTACGCGTTTGTTTTGAATTTGCTTTTCTTTATGACTGGGTTTTTTGCTCTGGACTCCAGAACTTCAATATAATGAGGTGTCTTGGGGTGCAGGCTTCCAAAAATATTGCCCTTATGTTTTGATGCGCTCTGCTCTTTTTCCAGTCCTTTTTCACTATTTTCCCCGTCTCCAATGGTCACTTTTTGAAAGGCCTCCACCAAGGTGTCTCTGCAGCTGTCTGAAGCACATCCTGCACCACGCTCAGCGTCGCTCCGAGATGGCTGCTGGTCACTGCTCCGATGGCTGACCGGCGCTTCACAACAGAGGTTCTCATCTTTTGTAACGGTCTTTATTCCATCATTTTGGCCCCGAGTCCTCTCATTTTCCAAAGCCGTACCTGTGGGAGCTTGCCCCAAACGTTCTGCCTCCTGTCTTTGGGAAGAAATCTGAGGAACTTCAGCGTGAGAGCTGTCGCTGCGGGCTGAGGGCCCCGTGTGGTGCTGCCCGTCGGGACGGGCCCTGCCCTGCTCGGCCTGGAGCTCCAGCCTGATGGCCGACAACAGCTGCGCCGTCCGCGTCAGCTCCTCCTCTTCGGAGATGGCACGGGTCAGCTTCTCGGCAAAATCGGAGATCTTTTTGCCCTTATCTGGGAGCTTATCGATGAACTTCCTAAAACAAGAACAACAATAAAAAAAAAAAAAAAGGGTAACAGCATGAGCTCAGCTGCGTCTAAACAATCCTGCTTCACTGTGGCACACACAGCAGCTCTACCACAGCGCTTATCGCGCGCTCCTGTTCTGCCCGCAAGCGCGTTCCCGTGCCGCAGTACTGCCGAGCGCTGCCAGCCCGCCAAGCAGGGTCAGCCTCGCCCCGGCAGGGCGCCTGTCCCCTCTGCCCCTCACAGCCCGCGCTGCTGAGGCGCGCAGTGCCTCTCGGCGCCTCCACGCCGCTCTTACCGGTCCGCCAGCAGCCGCTCCTGCCGCCTCAGCATCTCCCGCAGCTCGGGCAGGCTCCGGCCCCGCGGGCAGCCCGCCGCCGCCATGCCCCGCCGGGCCCGGCCCGCCGCCCCGCCGCGCACACCGACACCGCTTCCGCAGCCCCGCGGGGACCGGCATCTTAGCGGAAGTGACGGCGGCGGTGAGCGCCGTGCTGAGGTGAGCTCCGCGCCGAGGGGAGGGCGGCTCGGCTCTGCTCCGCTGCGGGTACGGAGAAACAGCGCCGGCCAGCTCCAGCTCGTGTCCTCACCTGCACAAACAGAGAGCTGGAACAAACGAGGAAGAGCATGAAGTCTAATACGATGGTAGCTCTGTATCGCTGCAGTCCTGCTTTGTCCCGGATACTATCAATTCGGATGCAGATGCCAGGAAGGAAAAGTACATGGAAGCTTTCTTGGTAAAAAAGAAGTGCAGAGCTCTTGTAGAACTGAGGAAAAATCACACGCTTCAGCCTTGATTGTCCTGGGTAAAAATAGAGGTGTGTAGAAAGTCAGTCCTTACCAGCCACGCTCTGAACGTGAGCAGTCACATCCAGCAGTAACTCGTACAACATTAGTGTTAGGACTTTGCTCTTTTCATGTTGGAAACTGATTCATCGCCATTATTTGCAGTACTCAGTAGTGTTTTTTTGCTCTATACAGACCTCACATGGCCTTCTGATTTTAGGCTTTTATTTTCTATCACTTATTCCAACAGTTGACCAACGCTCATGTGAGCTCAGTATATAGCAAAACTCTATTGGTTTTCTTTTTAAATTATATCTTACATAATGGGTTTTTGTGTGTTCTTAGGTCATTATTTCAAGAGCTCTTATTAAACACTGTTTTCAAGCATTCTGTTTTCTATCATGTATTTAGAACCGAATTTATTCTACAATAGCGTGCCTGTCATTAGGATGCTATTTAATGCAACTTCTATGAGAAAATTAAATTATTAGAGTAACAACAAGGAAAATCAAGTATATGGAAAGAAGAATAAACTACATGAAGAGAACACAAAATGGGCTGCGACCCAAGATTATTCATCTTTGCATACAGTACAGCTGAAAAGAAAGACAAGGATTCAGACAACTAATAATAACTAATTCAGATAACTAATAATAACTAACTTGTTCCAGCATCATTGTTTAAAAAATAAATTACAGCAGTTACAGGGAACAGCGCAGCAGTGATTTGTCTGAATTTTTAATACCCGTTTTATCAGTGCCAGGTACCACCAAGGTGATGTATTCTATTCAGATGATGTTTGGAGGGAGGGAGCCATCACTTTTTCTTTTACAGGTGGGAACGCCTCCTGTCAGAAATACACAGGTCTGTCCAGAACTGACATTAAAGCTGACACTACCCGGAGTATTACCTTATCCATTAAGGGAATCATTACCATTGTCCTTCTCTCTCTTCCATTTTTACAAATAGATTATTGTATTATATCTGTTTCTGTGCTCCTAGGTGGAAATACTGGGGGCAGGGGAACTGGAATCAAGCCACACAGGCAAAATAAACCACTCCCGAAATAACAGGAAAAAAAAATTGGATGAATATTTAAATAATTTGTTTTCATTTAATTAAAAGTTGTGTTGTTATAGTAATCAATCTTCTCGTAACCTTATTTCTCTATAACACAGCAATCCCTACACACTTCAATACATGTTTTAATCCACCATCTCCCTTTTACTTTGGGGAGTTTTCACACACCTCGACTCGCAGATGGCTGCTCCAACCTCTGTCTTTCTCTGCATCTCTTCCCTGTTCTAGTGCTGAAGCCTGGGGTTGGAAGGGCCTTAAACCCATCGGGACTCTGCAGAACATTTTGTTTTTCTCATGTAAATAGCTCCGATAACTGAATAGGAGTGAGATGAGATGCAAGTGGAATGAAACTGTCAGCGTGTGTCTCCATTCTGCAGAGCAAGTATTTTCTGTACAGAAACACACACAATGCAATGTGGAGAAATACTTCTTACCTATTTGCTCCATCTCTAAAAACCTCCAGATGTCAAAATGAGAATTTAAAGCCTCTCCCAAAAACTTGAGAATGCAACTCACAGAATCCCATCTTGCAGTTTCACCACTGAGCATCATCTCAGTATGATTCTATGATGTACTTTTGGCAGTCTCCGCTGAAGAGACGTATGCAGGAAGATTAACGGGGTGAAGGCTTCACACTGTACAGCTGAGCACTGCAAACCAATCACACTGTAGTTGTTGTGTTTGGGAAAAACTCTGAATTATTTGACATAGAAGATAAATTGCTGTTACCAGTGAGAGGATATAAACTTGAAAAAACAATAACAAGAAAACACTGGGCCACATTCATCCCGATTTCATTCGTCTGAAAGCTGGAGAGCAACGTCCCAGCTGCAATCAGATGTTATCTGGGGGTTCTGCTTTTATTTATGTATTTATAAGTGAGAGTGTTATGTTGCCCAGGTCCTGCTTATCCTCTGCAAGTCAACAGTTCTTTATTCTACAAAACAGCTCAGCTGCTTTTGTGACTTGGCTTTGAGAAGTCTTTAGCTGAGGAGTGCCTTCCTGTTCTCAAGAGCACATCTGCCAAAGGAAACACTGACAAGGATTGCAGGCTGCAGAGCAACCACTTCTGCATTTATACGTGTTCTGAACAAACAAGATTATGTAGAGTAAGAGCTTGCGAGGTTTTAAGGTAAGTTTATTTCTGAATATTTACACAACACAATGGAAACTTTAAATACAATATTTATTGCAGTTTATCCTTTTCAAGTCTTACATACAGGATGTTTTAAAAGCATACAGTGTAACTGCATTATTTACACAGCATGTATGAAAACTGTATCCCAAAATACTTTCCAGAAGATCTGGAATAAATCACAGAAGAACACTTGCCATGTTACAAATGAAGTCATACAATTGACTTATATTTAATGCACTTCCTGGGGCCCACCTATATGGCTTGTATTGATGTTTACAGAAATTTTACTAGTTTCTAATATTATAGTACTAAGCATTCCAACCTCAATTTGACAAAACTTGTACTGAAGTGCTAAAGTCTTTTCAGCCAGCTTTGTTATTCTCTCTGATAATTTACACTGCTATTGATTTGACTGGAAAGATGTGTATTTTCATACAACACAATTATATAAATACTGCTGCTCTCCTGTTCTTCCCAGCTACCAAATTGAGATCAATAGTTCAATCAAATAATGGTCATCCAATGCACTGAATATCAAAATACTCTACAATACAGCATAAATAGAATTTACATGGAAAAGCTGTGCAGGAGAGATTTCTGCAGTCTGGGCACAGTTCTGAGCAGATGATCAACATCCTGCGAGTGGAAGTATTTTCAGAGATACTCTCAGAATTATATTATAAGCAGAATGAGCTTCCTTTTGAAGTCTGCATCAAAACACTTTGATATTTCATCCTCCTCTCCACTACTACAGTCTGAGCATTTATCTATGAGACTCTGTTTTCCGAATTCTGGCCCAAGCCAGGCAGATCAATGAAGCATTTTTACTTAATTAAACCTTATGATTAATGTCTTTATATCATAACAACTTGTGTTTCCTTTTATCTATAAATAAAACCTTCATCGGTTAATCTTATTTTGAACATAACTCACCAATCACAGTTAATACAATCCTGTACCAAAACTGTTTGGGCGCATAAAATGGTACAGGCTGGTAATGAACTGGGGCTGCATCCATAGCGGATACTATCCGGCCAGCTGGGGGTAGTCTTCAGTATTTTTCTCTTCAGAACATACTGTCCAATTAACAGCTAATATTTTTTGCTTCTATGGGCCACTAGAGGGCGACATGATTACACACATACAAAACTTGTGCCTGGAATTCGGGTTGGGTCATTACCCATCATCTTTGGGTTCATCAGTAAACATTTACATTTAAAATGGAAAAATTTAAAATTTAAAAATGGAAAAAATTTAAATTTTCCATTTAAAATGGAAATGTTCCACTTCAAGATCTCCATCTCTAATTCATGTTATGGGTCAAATTAACTGTTATTTGGGAACTCAAATCTTCCAAACACACTCGATCATCAAAACTTCAATCAAGAATATTCTATGTGGGTTTAAGGCTACATCTTCTCCACGTCAGCTGTTTTCTCATCTTTGATATTCCAGTATTTGGTATTCCTCTGCTTTGCACAATGAGATGCTGCTTTGTCTGAAGGACTCTTATAGGGAACAGAATACTTAATTCTCAGGGATCTCCTTTTCAAGCTCTTTCCCACTCCAGAGGTTTTGCACCTCTTCTCTGAGAGAAGCAACTTCAGTAATCTTGTATTATAATTCCTGTTCAACAGCTGTTCTCCCTTTTGAAATCTAGGAGATACTTTTCACTCCATCACATGCAAACTAAACATGAGGTTCCATTTAGAGCTATAAAGTTAACGGTAAAATTCTGATTTTTTCTTGTTAAAAATAATACTGAGCAACTGTTAATGCTGTGCCTTCTATCCCAATAAAGATTACAGGCTGACCTCAACAGTAGATAGCTTATGTTCTTGTCAATGGCTTTGGCTGGAGTATTTCTTCAATTCTACGCATAATAGAATCTGCAATACTATGTCTTACTTTTTAGAAAGAATGACCATTCTAAGTTCTCAAAAGTTGATCAGGTCATAAGGAAGAAAAGTAGCTCACGTGCAAATGGATGATGATCCAAGCATAAAAGCTGGAGAAGTTTCAGTTTCTCGTTTTATTTTGCATTTGCTTTAATTACACCAAGCAATTTTGTGTTCCTGTGAGGTACCTGTACTGCATCAAAACATCCTCCAATCCATCCTCCAATACAGGCTTCTTTACTTAGTAGTTAGACAGCACAGTTACAGAATAAACAAACTTTTCTAGCAAATTAAGAAAACTGTGAAAGAATGCAGAAATAAGATTGGGATTATGAGGTTAACATTATTATTTTAAATACAACTTTGAGTATATTAACTGAACAGACAGTACTGAGTTCAAGAACTTACAGTAGACTGGAGACATAAGCAATTACTTTATGCAGCCCTGTGACAGGGTGAATACTTCCTGGGGTTCACATCTGACATAAGAATTATACAAAACATAATGTGTTTGGTTTTCTATAGCAGTTGCTGTAACAGAAAAAACCTGCCACAATTGATGTTAACAGGACTACAAGAAAATATTAAGCTTGTTTATTTCAATAAAACTGGGAGATCAAAACAAAATGTGAAAAATAAGACTATGTAAATAAATGCAGTAGTTAGATGCAGTCATTCTGCTGGTACTCTGAAGTCAGGGATAAGATTTGAAGTGTTTGGAGGGAATGAAAACTTATTCAAAACCAAAATATTCACTCAGGATAGTTACTGATGTAGGAATGGCAGGAACTGCAGGTTACTGCAGGCAATATGCTGTTCTCTGAGAATTCCTTCTTGTAATGCAAAAGGAATCTGAAAAAAGCAACAGGGATTTTCCTACACAGTTACTGGAGAATGCATCACCAGGGGTCACTCTGCCCTGTGACTAGGAAGTACAAACCATATATTCATCCAACGAAACAAAATCCATCACAAAGGTGCTATATTGCTTTATATTTTAAGCAACAAACACAATGCTCATCTGCACACGTAAAGGGAATTTTCTGAGAACATCCCAGTTGCATTTCTCCCTCTCAGCAAGAGAATGCTGGTTCCCAGTCAACTTGTTCTGTGTGAATGGAGTCACTGCAGGTCTCTATGACAAGTAGGAACAGCTCTCACACTGTACACTAAGGAGGAGCTTTGAGATTAATGCCCTCTGCCAAGGTAGTTTTAGATTTTGTTTCTAGTAGTATTGAAAATAAAATAGAGATTCATCGTACAAACAGAATTAGTACACATTTCAAGAAAATCTGTACAGCTATACAACCCCTTCCATGTAGGTATTTGAAATGACACATTGCACTAGACAGCTTCTAAAGAAGCAATATAGACTGCCGCTCCATTCATCCCACTTCTTGCCTATCTCCCTCACAGTTAATGTCAGTAGTAACTTCAGATAGGAAGCTACTAAAAGCTGCTTTCAGGATAAATTTAGCAAGACTCCATGCTGCTGTTCTTCTCTATGACTTGATAAAAAATTATCTAATCAAGCTGCAAAGGCGCAAAATACTTGTTTGTGTTCAGAAAGCACATTAACTTGAATGCTCAAGAGGTACTGTTCTTTGTGCTATATTCCAACACTCTCTTGAATGGGATGTATGTCCTTACTGGCCTTGTGCTTTCAGGAGATCTTCCGTTATCATTACTTGTACTGTTAAGGATACAAGAAGAAATTACAGGGTTAATATCAGAGCATCAGATGACTGCACTGAAAGTGACACTGCAATGAACCTGTGCCTGTTATTGATACTGACAGGCTAAAACTAAACTATTCCATGAGTTTGGTACGTTCCGTATTTCTTTTCTATAATGCTGAAAATAATATTTGATTAAAAAAAAAAACAACATGGCCAATGCTGACAAGTTTGCTACCAGGGCTCAGTGTGGCCCTGCTGCAATGTTTGGGATTAAGGAACAGGAGGTGGAGAAGGGGAGGCACTATGCCTCAATCTTTACCCATCATCAGAGAACACAGAAAAGCATCCCAGTGTTCAAGTGACAGACTGTGCTGTTTTCTTGGCAGTTGTCCACTCAGAGCTAGGATAGTTTCAAAAACTTCTGCAGTTCTAAATGCTGCTGTTGGTGTTACCTCCCCTTCAGTGTGGTCTTTGATGCATGTTGTGGAACATAATGAGTAAAGCATGCATGAAGCCAGCACTGAACAGGCTCAGGGCAGTGCTGTCCACTATCTCCTGTTGTGGTGCCAGCAGACACAATTCCTCATATTTTCCATATTTCACGAAGCCATATCTCTTAACTTTTAGCTTTTCATCTCACTGCAACTAAGCACTGCCCAAGGGTCAGTAATATATCTGCATCTAAAACTGCTCAACTCATTGCAGTGCATTACATGTAGTATCTACTAGGCACTCTCTGAAAACTAGGCACATTTTGTATAACACAACAATCCACTCTAACAGTGTACTGACATATGCTGATAAGGGACACTGTGAAAAAGTTTGCTATTAACAAGAAAATTGAAATACCTAGATGGAAGATCACATCCTACACCAGCATCTCTGGTTTCTACATTGGTCTTTGGTTGATTTTCCGTTAAATAGTCCAATTTATCTTGTAATTCTTTATTCTGGAAAAAAGTGATTTTCAACACAAGTTTATTTTAGTTATGTTAATTAGTTAATTAAATGAGAAAATACAATTCCAATCTGGCTTTTCTCCATAAGAAATTAAGTAGAAGTATTTACTGAGAAAATGAACAGTCCCTATTTCTGTGGAATACAATAAATCAGCCATCTTTTTTCATCAGTTTCCATTTTAAGTACTGATGATCCTGCTTTAAAATTGTATGATAACAAAGCTAACATTGAAATTGTACACCCAATCTCATACACTGAGTAGATAAAGTCATCACATGGAGCACAGGTGTGGAAATACAGTGACCCTCATGAGCACCAAAATCCCAGGCTACCTCATACCCATACTTGTTATCTCCTGCTGCCTACTTCCCTCTCAGCCCGAGGAAGCTGAGAAACAGCAGCACAAACTCTATAATGGAAGTATAGAGATGTTGTATTACATACATTCATCTTGTGATGGGTGTTTAATTCCAGCAAAGTTTTGTTTACTGAAGAATAGCAAGTATATGGAGTAAACATGCATTGAGAAGCATCAGGTGACACCAGTTTCAATTTTATTGGGTTCCATAAAATTATATAATGCCTTACCTCACATTCTAAGAAAGAAATTTTGTCTAAAAGCTGTATTATAAATAATTCCTTTTCTTTGACTTTCTTTCTTAGTATTTCAATCTGCGAAGAAAAATAAAACAAAGACATTTGGTCTAATGGGGTTGGGAAAAGGAGGAAAAGATACTGCAGGAAGAAAAGATGTTTGATTTTATTACAGTTGTTGTTCAGCAATGTATACTTATTCACAGACTGCTTTAACCCATGAAATAGCAGTCATCCCATACAGTTGTTTATATAAAGACCATACGTGTATACTGACATGCATTTACCTGGAAAAAAAAATGTAAACATTGTCATGTAACAAAGCAAACTCAGGAAAAATCCATCTCTGATTTAAAGGCCTTTGCTCTAGACAATTCTAACTAAACCCAAAAATTGTTTTGGTTTTCCTCTGAGAGAACGGACAACAGACATCAGAACTCGCTGCCTTCTTTTGACACGTTTATATAACATCAGTCAGAACCACTAGATCAGCCTATGTTGGCCTTCTAAAGAACTATGCCAGCATTTTAAAACATGCCTTCTCTTTCTAACGTATGGAGAAGAGCCAACATTGCAATGCTGCATTATCACACACAAACAACCATATTCTAGCAGTAAACCAGAACACAGCAATTAGACTATGCAGATATGATAAGGCTGTAAATTAAGTAGTTTATATAAAACCTTTTGGTGGATCTTCACAACATTAAGAAATCAGTCCAAGACAGCTGTACAAATCAAACATATTTGGAGAAATAAATTCAGCAGTTGTAAAAATTGGAGGTGCTTTTACAGGGCCAGGAAAACAGCAGTACTGCAGCCTCCCCCGCAGATGCTGCAGAGCAACTTGTGAGGCCACTGCAGAAGGATTCAGGTGAGAACACAGCAGGGCACCCCTTCTACATATAGGCATGCTGCAGCCCCCAGCACTAGCTGCCTCAGCACTACTGCTGATCAACAACTCCCAACTATGTTTTGAAACACCTTAAAGCCTTCTCACAGGCTTGACATGGATGACACATCCCACCAGAGTAGTTTACTACAGAAGTTTATTTACTGAATAAAAAAATAAGCACACACCGTCTTCTGCCATTAGCATAGGGATGACCGAGAGTGAACAAGACAGATTTGATTACCCTTCAAGGTGGACATTCGCTTACAGAAAAACAGGAATAAGTCTGGAGGATTACATTAATATATTACTCTATTAAATAAAATTAATTCTTAATTCAGTTACTTTAAATAAAACACATTGTGTAAAGTAAAAGAGCAATATTTTCTTCGAGAGAGGAATGTAACAAGAACAGTGGCCCCTAATGCTGATAATGGGTAAAAGTTCTTCAAAATTAATATTAATGTCTAGTTACCTAATGATATTCTGTTTTGTTTTGTTTTCTATTAAAAAATATTAGTTATAGCAAACTAAACTAAAATCATAATGCTTAAAGCACCATGAATGTACACTGTACAAAACCAAGTCTTGAGAGGGTCTTTGATCCAAGGAGTGGTGTAAAGCGAGAGAAAAACAGATGGCAGAGTGATAGACTGGTTGAATACAAGGTAAGGACAAGGAAAGGAGAAGCAGGATAGTTCAAACACTACACTGAACTAAGGGTCCAACTGGTGGCCAGGGCGTTCTAGCATTAGAAACAAATTAGTACAAGTCAAATACTCCAAACTTCCTTGGACTGACTCATTGCTGGACTGACTCCAGTCCAAAAATATCATCAAGATCTTCCTACGTTTTCTTTGGGCAATACCCAAAGCCTATAATCCACCTCATCCTTGCTGTGTCTGCAGACTTTGCATTTCAGCTTACTGCCAACTCAGCACCTTGCTCCCAAATCTGGATTTTACAAAACTACCCTCTCAGATTTCTCCATTTTCTACAAGCACTACAGAAGTATATCCTTCAGCCTCTCTCCTTCCAACCTTGTCTACGAATGCTCAGACTTTTCCCTAGCACTCATTTCTTCCCTGCCTTGCATTGCAAGATTCACTAGCCATTACTTTTGCTCCAATTCTCCACCTGTATTTCTTCATACGCACAGTAAGAAATCAAACAAAATTTCCGTAACAACATAGTTCATATTAACAACTCAAAATCATTCCTTTGGAGACAATTGTCCTAACAGTACAATTATGAATTTAGTAATCCTGGGACACACCATCAACTTTCATCTTTCACTTCATTCTCTCTTAGCAAACCTACTCTACTGCATTTATTGCTCCTGTCTTTCTCTTTTTTTCATGTTGGGTGACTACTGACTATTCCAGAAATTGGGAAGGGAACAGCAACAAGGCCCAAGTGATAGTACTGTAACTTACCTGGTCTTCCAAGGACTGAGAGGCACCACGTGCTTTTCAGCAATCCCTTTGCTCACCCCACTTCACTTCCCCCACACTTGGCACAAGAAAGAAGGGCACCTGATATCTCTCAGTCATGGCCAGATCCATAAAAATCCATGCAGATCGTGTTAGGTGCACAGCTTGCATTACACATATCCACTGCAATTTACAGTGATCTGAATCAGCACATTATGACCCCACGGGCAATGTGAATGTTGCTGAATTTATCTAATAGCTGAGAAATAATATTGTCACAGCACATTTTTCCAAGCTCCCCCACTCTTTGTCATAGTCCCACTGCTGTTACAACTTCTATATATTCTCCTCCTAAAATCTCAAGGTCACCTTGCTCAAACTCTCCCAGATTCCAGACAGCAACCTTTTCTTGCTGTATCTCCCAGAAAATTCAATTCTTGTTGTCCAACCTATCAACAAAAATATGTCTATTTCTTACAACAGCACCCTACAGGGCTGTCAGTATGTCTCCTCAAATACCGGATGAATTTGTCATGCTACTTGAAAGGATGGTGTAAATACTTCCTGGGATGAATTTCTCTTGCTCCATCAACCAACTTTGCTTCAGTAAAAATTGAAAGCTAGATGTACAAGCCAACAACATTAAATTGGTTTCATGGATAGAACATCTAAGAACAGTCAAGAGGAAGTTTGTGAGGCTTAAAGGGAAATTCTGGAGAAGTGGTGTTATTAGAAAGGGAATCAACAGAATTATGAAGCAACTAAGGGATAAAGAAGAAGTTAGAGAGAATGTAAGTGTTAAATCACAGAACATTGATAAAGTCTAAAATAGCAAACCTGATTTTAATCTGCATACTTAGTCACATCATTGGAGACTTGAAACATGCAGTGAACAGATGCAGCTGTTAGGTAAATTCAACATTTACCACTTTGTATTGCCAATCAATTTAAAATATTTATCAGAATATGACAGTGCTAATATAGTTAAGTGTTATATATTATTAATCTGTAACACTGATACAGAGACATTAACAAACTGGCCATAAATATAACCAAATACAGGACTAACACTTACTACATTATATAAAACAAGACATACAAGACATTGCAACATCAGCCTGAACTTCAGAGACAGTTGCTGTATACGAAAAGCAGGATTTTACTCAAGATCCCAAAATGTTACTGGAACTTAAGTAGTATTTACCAGAGTCTAGCGTTGAAATTTTGTTCGTGGAATGTAATGCAGCAAAGAGGAATGAGCACCTTTTAAAAAAAATATTCCCCTTAATTATACTGTGTGACTCCTCAATCCTTGCTACTTTAAAACTCCTATTTCATGTAAAGAAGTAACAACTGATAGATCTATAATATTGCATTGTCCCAAACTAGTCAGCTGTATGAATACATCACAGCAGTCTTTAATGTGCATCTATTGCACATTAAGTTAGCCCACAGGGCCAAGATGTTCTAATGGACTATAAACATCCACGCCTCATCTAACACTTCAACCCAACTATTTAGGAGCTACTTTAGTAATGTGTAAGTCTCCTAATTAATGACTTGGCCAGGCAGTTCCTAACTGAAAGCACTGATGGTATGCATATATGAACACTCTCACCAAAACACAGTCATGGTTCTTTTGCCAGTAGATAAGCAATGTATTACATTACTCAAGTCCACTGGGACGTGCCAAACTCATAAACAAAGTGGGGCAGGGAAAGGGGTATTATTTATGTTCTGCCATATGTCTTCTTCTTTCAGGCTCCCAAGGTGGCTTTCTTTCTGCATTTGTTGTTGTGTCTTTTGTTGTTTGCTTTTTTGTTTTTGTTTGGCCTTTTGTCACTGTTGTTTCTGTTTTAGTGCATGTACTATATAAAGCAGATTTGGTTGATAATGATTTGACATCTGTCTGTGGGGCTGATCATTCCATCTGGTCATCCTCTCATCCTTCCGTGTGGCTTCTTTTACTTGACCTAAAACTGTACTTCCATATTAAAGCTGGGCTATTTTTCAGTTTGTCTGGAGTTCGAATATCTTGATAGAGACGTTCTCAGCTGGTTATTAAGTCTTTAGTGGGAAAATTTCTTCTTTATTCTCCATTTGTGCAACATAAAACATCATTTGCCCATTAGTATTTTGTCCTTTCATGCAAGCATCTTCCACAACAGAACAGGACACGACTTCTCTCTGTTGTTTGGTCACCTTTTATAATCCAACGAATCTGAGACTAAAGCTGGAGAACAGCTCATGGGCCATGACCTAGAGACAGTTCAATTCAGTAGTTAGGGAATTCTATGTGAAATCTGAGTTCTGTAGATAACTTTGTGCCATGGAATCAAATATCCTTCTCTCTTTTCAGTCCCCCTCAGAACAGCTCCCTATATCTACATCAATCCATTCACAACGCTCACAAATCTGAATACTTATTTTCTCCCCTCTCCTTTTCTTAACAGCGTAATAATATAACATGTAAAGTAAGCTGTCTGTGACATGAACTGCAGTCTGTTTCAATTTCAGTTCCACAGGTATCAAATCAAAAGATCTCCTAATCTCACAAGGTTTGAAATGGAGATGATGTCAATAAATGCTTTTGTTGCTTGTTCAAATGTTGCATTTCAGTTGAAGATTTTTAGCTTTATTAACTTAAACTAAACTGCTTCCCATTTCCTATTTTGGCCCAGGTGGGATAAACTGACTGACCATGAAGAATGGATAACTGAGACGAGCAAGCTTTCACCTCTCCCACTGAACTGGTACTACCGTTAGAAAAACATGGCTGCACCTTCCCTTGCATTCCCATAGGCCCCTGTGCCTGCATCTGCCTGCCCAGAACAGTATCTGCACTGAAGACTCCTTAGTGGAAGTGTCTGAAGTGTTCATCCTTCCAGCTTCTGTACTGAGACTCCCTTGCAAAATTCTGCCTCTGATAGAGCTGCCTTTTTCTTGGGTTGCCTTTGAAGGCCTCTCTCTGCCCAGCCATAAGTACAAATAGGAAGAGATAGGGGCTGGGTTTCTGCACACCTGCCAAATGCAAGTCCTGCACTTCAGCTGCCGGCATTCCATCTAAAATCTGCACTAAACTGGGAGCAAACATTTCTTTAACAAACAAGTTCAACACAGGGAAAAAACCCATCAGCCTTTAATCTTTTCCAGTTTCTGTCCAATGGCTTCAAGCCAATGCTGGATAACTTTCAGATCAGCTCTTGCTCTAATGGGCTCTGATCATGGTTCTCACAGCAGAGGATCCCTATGAAGCTGAAGAACAGTTGTGTGAGTGATGTTAGTTTTGTGTTTTGTTGGGTTTCTTTTGTTTTCCTCTATCTTCTATTTTCTTCTCAAAGATGTTTCCCATGCTTATGCTCAATTTATGACTGGCCTGTCTAGGTCAAATTGAAGAGGTTTCTAATAATGCCTGAGACAGGAGGATTTATTTTCAGAGACAAAAATCAGAAGCAAATGATTTCTTGGCTAAGGAGCATAAGTACACTGAACCACGAGTATCCTCTTGCCTGGGCTCAGTTCCACCAAAGGCAGGTTGCATAACTACTGCATTCAGGACTAGCATGATGGGTTCTTTGGAAAAGACTTGAATACTCTTTTATTTCATGCCTACTACAAGTCCTTTCCTGCATGCCTGCATTAGGACTGACCACAGCCTTCTAACATTTTAAATGCCATCAGAACAGCAATGAAGGGCTTAGAGCTGCCTGTTGCATCTAAAAACTCTGCTGTTAAAGCTTTTTTTCACTCTCCCTCAGACTGCTTGCTCTTCTTTTACAGAAAGCCTCTCATTTATCAATTGCACTAGGTCCATCATCTCTTCCTAAAAAGGACTGAGCAGCAGTCTATTTTGTGATTTCTCAGCCATCAGATTTGTCTCAGTACTTCTTCAATTCTGATGTTCTCTGCATGAATTTGAAGCAGCATGTTTTGTTTGCTCAGCACCCCTTTGAAGCGGCGTTCCTTTCCATAGCTGCACTTTGTCTAAACTGAAGATTCTAACAGCACAAACCCATTGTAGTTTACATTGGAGGAATAAATCCCCCTTTGATACTTTGGATCTAGTCCTGAATATACCAAGATGAATACTAAAAACCTTATTACTAGGTGATGTGCTCATCCTGCAGTCAAGCAAGTACTTAGCCACTTTTCTTGCCTAGTTTTTTTTCAGCATCTAAAAAAAGTTCTGCTATTTTCTCTCTTTCCATTTCTATTCTGGGTTTCCCAGATTATGTCCTTTCTGAAGATGTGCTTCAGAAAGCATGCTTCCCCAGCTCCCAGGTCATTATTTCCCAATTATATTATTTAAACACAAGTTACTGACTGTTTTAACATTTTCATAAATCTTCTTATTTTATAGATACCAGCCATGAAAGTATTTCACTAACAAGATACACAGGAGATTTTTGTGACATTTTCCTGGATCTTGCTAGCCCCTATGTTCTGCATTACATTAGATTTAATGCAGAGAAGATGTGTTCAGATGCACTCTGATGGACACATTTTCTGTGACTCAGCAGAGACTTTGTAACTGTGCTACTTACCCTAGAAAAACCATTTTAGTGCTACTGCTCACTAGTTTAGACTGACCTCCAAAAGAGTCTCTTCAGACAGCATTCTCTTTCAACATCCCACCTCTTAAGTATATGTAAAAGTATAAAAAGTACTACATGCATGGGAAGCTCTGTTTTTCACAGTGCACACACATCTGCAGTGCTTATCTTCCCAATGGTGGATAACTACAACTCTCTGCTGCCAGTTATAGCCACTATTTTTAAGCCTTTAATTAAAGCAGCATGCCAGCAGTAAGGCAGATATTTACTGAAACACAGCACAAACACACACCACAGACACCACCAATTAAAAACACTAAGTGCCTACGTTATTTGGCACCATCTGACCTGATCAAATATCTGCTACAAAAATCTTTACTTAGTTCTCTAATCACAAGGCAATTCAAGTGTTCATGCAGCTCTCAAGTAAACAGTATTAAAAGAAAAACTAAAACATGCAGTAAACAAGAGAGCAAGAATATTACTCCATAGTCACAGAGGATATAAAGGATCATTTAACTGTTTTTGAAAAGCAGGTGGTCAAGCATTAGGTAAAGTAGATATATTTGACAATTAAGCTAAGTATTGAGTTAGTCATCTAACATTCTCTTCAAATAGGATGACCAAAAGATCTTGAAGAGCTTTCTGTGTAGATGAATACGCCAGTAAGTGCATGTTACAAGGATTCAGAATGCTAAATTTACCAATTAAAGCTGGCATTTATGATATAACCAGTACTGGCCCAAGCTTTATACACGTTTTTTGCCAAAACACACAATGGAATTGAAAATATTTGCTATACCAATACAGCCCACTAGAGGTCTGGTTACACCAAGCAGTTTAGAATATACTTAGAAGTAACGTAATGCAGTACTACTGGAATCATCTGGATTGACACACACCTATATCACAAAGTGTCAAGATCTCTAGTAATTTTGATTAGAAGAAAAACAACTTCATAATATTATTGTTGATTTAATAAGATATAAAACGACTCCAGGATAATAATAATTGTTCCAGTAATGCCTTAATTAGATAGATTATTAGATTAGAGATATTTTCCCTGATAGAATACTGTGGTATAATGACCACTTGCAGTGATGCTTGAGAATATTAAAAATGGCAAGCTGAACTAGAAACAGCTTTCCATTCTGCTTCTTTTCTACTCACTGCGCATGAAATAGAATCTCTTAGTATCCCTCATCTGGTCATAAAACAGAACTCCATCAGAATCTTGTAACCAACATATAAGCCAAGAAAGATATAGGCAAATATTACACAGGTAGAGGTATAATACCACCTTGATAAAAACAGAAAAACTCCATGTCTAATCAGATAACCTCTAACAGCACACTGTGAATGCCTTAGAAGTTTCCAAACATGATTTTGTGGACACGTGACATTCAAAGACAAAAAAAAAAAAAATAAAGATACTTCATGAATGCCTTTACTTTGTGAAATAGCAAAGCTTAGCATAATACTTCTGTCTGACTGCCTTGTACTCATGTATAGGAAGAAGACCCTTAACTGATCTGAATGCTTCAAATTAAGCTGTATATAATAAGTGTAATTCATGGATTGACACAAAGAGTTCCAGAATTAAAGACATCCTAAAGTATATAACCCAAAGCCATGGGGTTAAACTGCTTTCACTGTGCCTTTCTGCTTCACTGTTTCCAGATGTTTAACTCGTCTTCCACTGCATTTGTAACTAAGGTGGCATAAGGAAACAGCATACAGAACACAGCTCTCTGGATTATGTACAAAGAACAATCAGCGTTCCCAGAAGACTCAAAATACATCATTTTACTGGATCTCACCTCCTCAACCATGTGCTTAACTTTCTTCTGTTGGCAGTGGACCATATCATCCAGATGCTTTATTCTCTCCCTTAGGCTAGCTGCTACCTCCTCCAAATGCTGCGACCTAGCAAAAGATGGAAGGGTTAACATGTAAGTGAGAAGGTATGCAGTAGAAGCAAAACAAGAACAAACTGCCACAATCTCACCACAAATCAAGAAAATCAGGTCCAGAAGCAGGCAAGTCAAATTCCACTGGCAGATGTGAATTTTATTTGTCTAAAGCACATTTTAATGGTAGTCTTAAGTAGATCTCCACCCAAGTTAACTCACCTTTCCCTGACATTCTGACACACTTACTCAGAGCCCAAAGTGCTGACAATTAAACAACATAATAAAGCTCATCTTGAGAAATCTGTTTTTTTCTTGAAGTAAAAAAGGCATTTAGACAATTATATCTTTTATCACCCGAAAGATATATTTATCCTGGCTTATTACTGCCTGCAAACCTTTTGAAAAAATAAACTAAATAGAATTCAAGGAAGCACATCTCCAATGTGCTTTTAAGTGCTCTACTACAGGGTAGCTGTGAATCGAGGATTTGGCATCATTGCCAACAGTAGCAGAACTGGAGTAGAAGTAGAAATAAGTGATCAACAGTCAGCAAGAGTTGCTGTGGATGTTTAAAGTTTGCATCTATGGCTCTGTAGAGAGATTCTGTTTTTTCTTCAAAGCCATTTAGCACAAAAATAGGACATCCTTTGAACTTACCAACAGCTGAAACAAGGAGGGAACATTTAAGATAGTACTGGCATGCTGACAATGACCTCCTTCATTTTTATCCGAATATACAGTTCTTGAAATTCTTAAATAAGAGCAATTTGTTACTTGCAAAATAAACTTCTGTACTCCTAGGTACAGGACCAGATAAGATTTGAGAAGTGGAGGAGGGGAATCAAACACAAAAAGAATTTTTTAATCTTGCTCTGTACAGAGTAGAAGAAACTGCTGAAGCTGCAAACAGAAGAACCATTTCAAGGAAAAGCAGCAGATGGCAAACTGTATGATGTGATTCTATTGAATGTCTGAATTGTACGCTGTTTCCTCTCTATAAAAAGCCTCACAGATTTGTAGGGGCTAGAAGAGACCTCTAGAGATCACTGAGTCCAACCCCCTGCCAAAGCAGCTCCCTAGCGCAGGCTGCACAGCTGGTCATCCAGGCAGATCTTGAATGTATTCAGAGAAGGAAACTCCACCACCTCTTTGTGCAGCTGTGCCACTGCGAAGAAGTTCTTATGCTCACTAGTGTGGAACTTCCGACGCTTCAGACTGTGGTCATTTCTCCTTGTCCTATTGTCATGCACTGCTGAAAAGAGTCCGGCCTCAACCCTTTGCCTTCTGCACTTAGATATTTATAGATGTGGATCAGATCCCCTCTGTCTTCTTTTCTCAAGGCTGAACAGACCCAGGTCTCTCAGCCTTTCCTCATAAGAGAGGGGCTCCAGGACCTTTATCATCTCCTTCCAGCATATCCCTGTCTTTTTTGTACAGAGGAGCCCAGAACTGGACACAATACTTCAGCTTTGGCCTCACCAGGGCAGAGTAGAGGGGGAGGGTCACCTCCCTCGACCTGCTGGCCACGCTCATTGTAATGCACCCCAGGATGCCATTGGCCTTCTTGGGCACCAGGGCACACTGCTGGCTCATGGCCATCGTGTTGTCCACCAGGACCCCCAGGTACCTCTCCTCAGAGCTCCCCTCCATCAGGTCATCCCTCCGCCTGTACTGGTGCATGCAGTTATTCTTCCCTAGGTACAAGTCTCTACACTTGCTCTTGTTAAACCTCATCTGGTTCCTCTCTGCCCAACTTTCCAGCCTGTCCAGGACTCACTGAATGACAGCACAGCCTTCTGGTGTGTCAGCCATTCCTCCCAGCTTTGTATCAACAGCAAACTTGCTGAGGGTGGAAACTATCCCCTCATCAAAGTCATTGATGAAGATGCTGAACAAGACCAGACCAAGTGCCAACCCCTAACAACCATGCTAAATACAGGCCTGCAACTGGACTCCACCACAAATCACAACCCTCTGAGCTCTGCCAGTCAGCCAGTTCTCAACCCTCCTCACCATCCAGTCATCTATCCCACACTTCCTCAGCTTCATACATACATAAGGATGTTGTGGGAGTCAATATCAAATGCTGAACTCAAGGTATATCTGCCGCTCTCCCCCTAGCCACCTGGCTAGTGATGACATCATAAAAGGCTACCAGGCTACCAAGTTATACCTACCTCTGGTGAACCCATGCTGACTACTCCTGATACCCTTCTTTTCCAATTGCCCGGAGACGGCATCCAGAACAAACTGTTCCATCACCCTTCCTGTAATGGAGGTTAGCCTGACTGGCCTGTAGTTTCCTGGATTCTCCTACTCGCCCTTTTTGAAGGGCAGATTGACACTGGCCATCTTCCAGTCTTCAGGCACCTCTCCTATTCTCCAAGACCTCGCAAAGACGATAGAGAGTGGTTCAGCAATCATTTCTGCCAGCTCCCCCACCACACGTAGATGGATCCCCTTGTAGTCCACAAATTTATGAACACTCATGTTGCCTAGATGCTCTCGGACCATCTCATCCCTCACCAAAGGGGAGCCTTCCATACCCCAGACTCCCTCACTTAGCTCCAGGATGCAAGATTTCTGAGTCTTCCTTTTAACTGTTGACACACTTTGAAAAGCCTTTCTTATTATTCTTTATCTCCTTTACAAGATTCAGTGCCAGATGTGCATTGACTGCCTTCCTTGTTGCATCCCTGCCAGTCCTATATTCTTCCCAAGTGGTCAGACCCTTTTTCCACATTTCATACACCTTCTTCCTCCCTTTGAGTTTATGCATGAGCTCCTTGCTCATCCACACAGGTCTCCTGCCATCCTTCCCTGATTCCTTACTCATAGGGACGCAGCGATCCTGGGCTTGGAAGAAGCACTGTTTAAATGCTAACCAGCTCCCACAGGCCCCCTTACCTTCTAACACCCTAGACTACTGGATAGCGTGTTAGAAGGTAAGTGGCCTGTATTAACCTTCTGTTAACAGTTCTCTATGGAACTGTAACTGCAGTACTTGGACAAGAACTCAAAAATCAACCTATTGCTGCAAGTTTTTTAGTCAGGTGTGTGGAAGTCTCACAAAGCTACAGTTTATATTTTGGTAGCAACTGTAACACACATCTTGCCACTCATTAAAAGGTTCCAAATTTTAAGTACTACAAGTAGTGGAGAAACAGAATAGATAACATTCCTCAGGTGGAGATTAAATGTCATGCTGGTTACACACAGGTAGAGATCTTAGGAACAGACCTCATTATATGAATACAGATTCCTTTATTGCATTGCATAATTGCAGTCATAAGCTTGCTTGCATTGCACTATACAAATTCCTGTTTTCCCTTTACCCTTTTTACTGCATCATAATTTTTTATGCTGAGTTGGCAGAGCAGGATTCACTGAAGCAGGAATAAAATCAGTTGCCCTGTGGCAAAGGAAAGAAGGTCATAATTTTTTTTTTATCTACACAATCTATGTTGCATGGAACATCCATATACCTCTAAATGTTACTTCAACAGACTGACATGAAAAGCAGTAATTTCCCTGAAAGCAATAAAGAGGTCACAGATCAGTGCAACTAGGCAATAAGGTGCTCTGGGCAGGAATTCCTCTTGTGTTTGTGCTTCATATAGAACAGCAAGATGCCAGAACTTGAAAACTGAGTTTCTAGGTCCCCAGAAATATCAAGTAATCAAATATGATTATTCAGTTTCTGCTTATAAATCATCTTTACCCAGGCTTTGCATTAAACTTTCTTTTGCCTACTTGTGGTGCTGTGTTGGTCTCAAAGAAGTAGCAGTGGATGCACACACCATCCTTGGGCAGAAGCAGCACACTCAGGTACCTCCACACCATTAGCTCTTCCTTCTTTCCTCATGCTTCCCAGAAAAACCATTCACAGAGGTCTCACTGCCAACATCACTCTCACATTCCTCAAATAACTTCACAGCCTATTTCTGCACTGTGATGCTGTATGACAGATTTTTTCCACACCTTCATTTTGTTCATGTGCATATGTTCTCCACATTTGTAGACCAGTTCCTCCAAACCTGAAACAAATTCCCTGTTCTTCTATCCAAAAGACAAGTTGACAGTCATATGCAAAACTCTTGCTCACTTCACGAGTTCATCTTATCAAAGATGAACTTTTTTTATCCTACAGCTTATTATCTCCTACACCTTAAAATTGATACAGGGTATCTTTTCTTTTAGAACTGTACTGGATAGTCTAGAAGGTGATGAGCAAAGTATCTGTAGTTAGGGTTATAACAGAATTAATTTGGGAATGCAGATTTAAGAAAAACACAATCCATTAAATAGATTGTTACACATTGCACCTAAAACATATTCTGTGTGTTTCCAAACAACTTTTCAGGAAAAACATACAGAAGTGATTTGTTGCAAAAATTAATCCTCTTCATATATATTTTTTAAATCTAAATAAAGAAATTATCAGATGGACAATCTTTCCTAAACTGCAGATTTTGAATTAGGAAGAATAAAATTCAGATGTCTAAACACAAATCAACTAACTCAACAACCTGTAATGTTATCTAGCAATATTATTCCACTGAGAAGACATATCTCACCTCTCACTGTCAGAGTTGTTCTCAGATTTTGCTCCAGATATTTGGATTTCATTTAGTTCCAGTTGTTTTTGCAGCTGCTGACGCTCCTAAACAAGAAATGCAATAGCATCCCTCAGTTCTCCATACACCAAAATGTCACTAAGCATATTTCATTGCAATTCAAAAGACAATTTGTGAAATGAAAATAGAAAGTAATTAAACAAATTTACAGCTGGTACAGAGGATTCATGCATTTCCTATATCTGAGGATTACAGAATGAAATAATAAAAGTAAATTCCAGCTATCCATTGAACTAAGACCAGACTTCCACACTAACCATTTGAAGGCGTACAGTGATACTTGAAACTGACATTTTTGAATGAAGACATGAATCATCACAATCTTTAACTACATAACTGTTGTATTTTTCAAGTTATCCTTCCAAAAAGATTTCTCAGTTCAAGGCAGAGATAAAAGCTTTTGCTCTATTCCCCTCCTCCAAAACAACTTTTTCCAGGCATCCACAAAGTGCTTGTGAAGATCTGTGAGAACCTGGGAAATGAGTGAATGCAAATAAACACAAGAATCTGCTATCCAATTTAATGGCAATTAAGCAGAGGCATTCTGTTATACTCTGCAAATATCAAGTAGATGAGAGCAAATTAAATAGCTGAAGGAAAGTAACTCATCTGCACTGTAAGAAAGGTCCTGCAGTCCTTTATTCATCACATAATACTTACAAGCGATAGGCTGGAGCCCAGATGAAGTTAACGGAGCTGCTAAAATGGCCTGTTAAGCTGACATGATTCCTCAGTGTAATCTTTAATTCTACTAATAAGACTTGTAAGTGTTAAACAGAAGAGGCTCAATATAAATGCACACAAGAATAACCAGTTAAGCCAACAAGACTGGCCATTAAATATATATTCCTCAGCAGTAGCAAATATTTACCATACTGAAGTCTATACTGAAGTTGGTGAAAAAACACTTCACTTGTAAAAACAGAAGATTATGTTCTCTTTACTTACTAGAATGAATTTCCCAGTACATTCTCTGCTTATGTATTCTAGATAGCAAGACCCAGACCTCTAAAGATGCCTGCTATTTAATTAAATGAGAGACACCAAAGTACATCCTACAGTACTGAAAGCTTTTAAAAAGGGCTACTCTTATCCCTTTATGCATGACTCTATACTGTCAAAGAATTAAACAATAATATTCTTTCTTAGTTCAGTGAACAATACTATAAAATGAAGAAGAAATTTCACTGTAACTGCTGGAGTTGGAGGATATATGAAGCAGTATCAGATATTTGAAAAGATCCAACAAATGTGATTCTGATAAAAAAATACCAGGGAAGAGAAAGTATTGTGATACTCACAGACATAACAACACATTAGAATAATAATCATTTGAATGGTACTGAAAATGTTGTCCTGGAGCAAAATCCATAAAAAAGAAGAAAGGGTGGGAAATAAAAAGTAACAATACAAGAACTGCTGAAACTGGTTTTATAGTAGTGCTGTCAGCATAGCAAGAGATAAATGTCTCAAAGCATTTCTGCTTTCACAGATTTAAAAGGCAATAGTTGAAGAAACAGTTCTCAATTACATTTTAAGTAGGGATTATTGAGTTAGAAGGAGAAATATTTTTTTTGGTACTGTCAGAGAAGAAAGAAGCTAGATTTTAGACTGAAATGCATTTTAGGTAATCTTTTCTTCCCTTCCCAAAATATTTTGAGCCATTATCGAAACAAATTAGAAATCTACAAGGAAAACTGAAGTGGCTGCTACACATCCACAAAGAAAATGCAAAACCTTTTAGTTTGAAGCCTTCAGCTTAGCATTGCATTCAAATGAGGAGAAATTCGGAGATTTGATTCCAATCAGAACTATTAGAAGTTTAATAACAAGATCTATACCTAACTAAACTACATTTTTCTGGACCTACCAACAACATTTCTATGAGCTTTTGGGTCAATTATGATTAATTCACTAGGCTCAGGAAACCGTGTACACTGCAGTAAGACAAAACAGTTCTTTTTGAAGTCATTCCTTAAAATGATGCTTTACTACATAAAGCAGCTCTGACTGTAATCATCAGAAAAGTGGAAAAATCACTTGGTCACAGGGTCTCCTCGATACTCCAGGTGCATTTATTTACACGGATGCAATAACAGAAATGGTAAATCACTGAGTAGGGTACTGAGCAACAGGCAACTAAAGAATAAATGAATAAAATTCCCTTCAGGTACTTCTGCATTGCCTTTAAATATGACAAGCAACTAACTCTCATACCTCTTCCATGCGTTCAATTAGCCGATCCAGCTCGCCAATTCTCTGGTCTTTCTCCTGTATAGTTGTTTCTGTAACCTGCATCTTCTTATTTGACTCCTCAATGGCCTTCAGAAGCCGATTGGTTTCCTCCTTCATGTAAGAACATTTACAGTCACAACAACATACAGTGCATTAATGAGAAATAAAACCATTCTTAGGCTGTAGAAGCAGGAGAGCAGTTTATAAGCAAAGCTCAAAGCTTTTCAGTACACTTGCCTAGCAATCTGGAAGACCTGCTATCCAAAACACATATAGAACAAAAGATCTGGGGCATTTTGAAGCACAGAGGTATTGTAAACTATCATTATGAAAGTGTGAGAAAAACACTCAACAATTTCTTGAGATATTTGTTTCTATGCAGTGAAGTAACAGCATGAGAAACTATGCTATTCCAATGTACAGCTTTTACCCTATTCAGCTGTGTACTCTCCTCACATATAAAACAATAGGAATAGAAACAGGTTAGGGAATCTGCTGTCAATCTCAGTCATCTGTCTTTAGCAGAATATGACAAACCATTCAAAAAAAGGTTTTACTTGTGGGTGGACTAAAGGAGACAGGAAGAGTTACTGTCTAAATAGCATCCAGAGAAACTTTCCCTACCTCCCCTTTTTAAAATATCACTAAAATTGCACAACAGTATTCTTTTTTATAATTATTTTTTTTAAGAGGATCAGAAGTAAAATAAAAAAATCAAAACACTTAATTTCAAATTTTGAAGTCTACATTATCATTACTGTTGCTGTGTCTGAACACACATTTTGCTCAACCCTACAATCCCAATAGCTTCAAAAACTTCATAATGGTGGCTTGACTAGTTCCAAAGAAAGAAGCTATGCATACTCTGGACCACTGGGTGTTTGAGAAATGACACCCAAGCTGAGCACCACTTCTATGGACCAAATATACATACTAGAAGGATTTCCTTCTCAGCTTTATGTTTCTGTTCCTCTTCTCTCATTTTTTCCTCAAATTGATTATACAATTTTCTCGTCATCTCTCTCATGACTTCAGCATTGGCTTCTTGTGAGGATTCCACCTACAACAGGGGAAAGGATGAAAGTCACAGTTGACTCATCAGTCAATAAAGCACAGATGACTGCAGGAGATAACGTATGATATGAAACTAACACCTTGAATTTCAGCTCCATCTTGCTATAAATTTGACATAATTGAAGCAGATTTTCATTTGTGTCAAGAGCATTTACAACATTGCCAATGTAGAACTCGTTCAAATTTGTGGAAGTTACCATTTCATCAAATTTCATGGTGCCTAGATTTAACTAACCACTGTTTCCCCAGGATCAGACCATGACTCTATACTGAGCCCTTCCATAACAATCTCCAAGTCATTTGTAGACTTGCCATTTTATGGAAGTGCATTTTGGAGAGAATAGATTTAGCTCCTATTTCTGGATGACCATGAACTCTTAAAGCAGTATTACCTTAAGCTGAACCTAAGTATGTCTTTTTAACTAGAAGACACAGTTGCACTCTCCTCAATCTTGCTTTTTCATGTACTGTTCTTTGCACAAGCACAAGAAATGGGATAAACATGGAACAAAGTTGATCAGAGAAAAAGCCAGGCTGAAAATTAATAGAGCCAGGGGTTGGAGAGGGTTAATTTTTAACCATAGGACAAGCAACTCTACTACTGCAACAAGGAAGAGGGCAAGAATGGCAGTTCAGGGACAGGATTTCCCCCATTAGGGTGGTTCAAAACACTAGCTGAAACACACCCTCAGAGATTAAATGCTAGATAGGACATTCACAGCTTAAACCCATTTACTACATAAGCTGCAATAAAAGCAGAGTAGAAGAGCTCATCCAGGACTTATTTCCCTTACTAGAGATACTATAAATCAGAGAAGGTTATACTAACATGCTGTGGGAGCTACAGCAGGGAGAAGGAGAATACGTCTGGGCAAAGAACGAAGTGATCCCTGCTGATCGCACAACCACAGAATACCTGGTTCTGATTTCAAGGTTTTGTTTGTTTTTCCTTTTTTCATCACTTCAAGGACTGAAGGGGTTTATTAAACCCTTGTGTTTATCTTGCATGGTAGGAACAAGTGTCCTACTGCCCTGTAGGATAACAACAGCATGTTTCATCCCTTGCAAAGAGACCAAGCTCTGAAGGATTCCACTTGTACTGCAATTTCCCCCTAGGCACCTCACCCAGACAAAAGCAGGGACAGAGGTAGTAATTTGCACTGTTTGAGAGGGACTACTTTTACAGCCTGTAAAGCTTCATTATGAAAAGAAACTAGAAAATAAATTGTCAGTTGAAATAAGCTAATGTTAGTCATTTCTCTTTTAACAATACATCATTAAGCATAAATGCAGGTCACTAGAGAGCCAAAAAAGAAACATCTTCTCTGAATAAATAATACACGAGTAAACCAGAGGAAAAAAGGTTTACAGAAGAGGTGTTTTTCTTTCATTTAAAGGAAATGAAAGGAACACACTTGGCAGACAGGGAGAAGAAGGAAGAAAATGGTCAAGTTTTCTGCCATATAAAACTATACTTTGCATTTATTCCTCTGTATTTCTCTGAAATAAACAGCTTAATTGTCTTTCCAAAACACTCATTGTTACACATCAGTTGACTGTATGGTCATAAAATTTAGATTACTTATAAAAAATTAGACAATACCATACAAACAAGCTCAACATCAAGACATTCTTATGGCATTGTGCAAAGTTATAAAATCCCTTAACTTACATCAGTGGACATTAATTACTACTTAACAGTTTGAACTTCCATGTGCCAGCATGTCTGGATAGTAATCCCATGTTAGGAGGAGACCGACTGAGATACTGCTGAGATACTTTGTTATCAAAATGTGATCAATTCCAAGGAATACAATAGCTCTAGGGAACGAGCGAGGCACGATGGATGATTAATCCTTTACAAATAGAGCCAAGGAATTCATTTAATATACTCCTAAGGCTCTTACTGTGCAATATTTTCAGGGGAGCTTATATACTGCACCTTTAATTTCAATAACTGATTTTCAATCTGTGCTGTTTCCAGTTGTTTTTGCTTCTCTCTCAGCTTTTCCATAGACTGCTCATGTGTGTGTTTTAAATTCCTTATTTGTTCCCTTATATCAGTGTTCTCCAAAGTAACGTCCACCAGAGTTTTCTGAAACAAAGAGGCAAAACACATATTAAAATCCACAAATAATTCAGTGATCTAAGATAGTCAAGAGAGTATGGAACAGAAAAGAGAACAACAAAGCAACAAACATTTAAGGGAATCCTGATTTGTCAATGTAGGATGAACAATTTTGCAAGTTTTAACATTTAAAATTCTCAATTTTGTTGTATTTGGTTTGCTAGAAGGTGTTTCCATGAGGAATATAATCACTGAAATCAAGTCCTGGAACACTACAAAAAGAGAAAGGAATATGGATACATTTAAGCACAAATACTACTCCCAGTAATCTTCCTTTCTTCTCTCCAAGGGCCATACATATAAAACACACTAAAGTGAGAAAAACAGTGACATAGAAGAAAACAGGAACTTTTGAGTTTATATACATGGGAATTTGGAATCATTTAAAACAGAAAAAACATTCCCACCTTCTCCCTCCCCCAAAATTTCACAGGTATGTGAAGCTCACAGGTGGTTAGCATCCACACATGCCACTTCCATTTCTATTAAATAGTAAAGGTAGGAGAGCCAGGAGGTGTTCTGTTTTGCACAACACAGAACAAATCACGTTTTCACCGTAAGATATTTTGTAGAGACATGCATTAGTCTGCAGCAGATCAGTATCTCTCGATTGTAAAGTCTTTTGTTACAAAACAGCTGCTGTATTTTTTTCCTTAGTTTCACAAATTAGCTGCCTCTGGTATCCAAGACAATACTTTATGGACTTGTTTAGTGTTAGAAACTATTTTTGTTATTCATGTTTAACATACGCTTTTAAATCCATGTCAGAAAAGGAAGTTGTCAGCTGTGAAACAGCTGTTAAAATGTACCTGCAAGTCTATTGATGCTGATGTCAAGGAGCTGTTCATTTCACTAAAGCTATCTAAGGCTGCAGCCTGCACTCGCACATGATTCTCTAAGGATTCCTGATGAGCATTTGTCACCTGAGCAGGAAAAAAAAAGAAGTTTTATATAGAATAATGATCAAGTTTACCTATTCTCTCAAAAGGACCTACAGAACTGATAGATCCCATGGCTAACTTTCACAATACTAGGATGCTTAAAATATATAGACCCCAAACCACATCCCTGTACCTCAAAAGCAAACAAGCAAAATATATAATGCATATACGCTAATAGAAATAAAGCGAAAGTGTCTATAGCTGCTGCTGAAGTGTAATCAGCATAAAATCTGTTCCTTACAGAAAGGACAAGAGGATATTTGACAGGATATCTATTCAGAAAGCTCATATATACAGTGTAAGTGGGCTGCTGGTGAAAATCAGAAAAATGCAAGAAATGAAGAAATCTAGAAAGGTTTGGGTGAATGAAAGAATAGCTTTAATTGAGAAGGAAGTGACTAATTGGATACGTAAAGAAGCAACATCAAGAGGACCAAAGGATGAAGCAATACGAAGCAGGCAGGAGAAGTCAGCAGAGAACTATGTTGTGTGAAAATCTGTCTTCTTTTGTTCTGCACGCACATACATGCACATGCGTGCTTAAAAACTTGAGGAACTAAAATCATAAAACAACACCATTTAAGAGGTGACAGAAACCCAAACTGAGTAAATGATCAGGAACCGTCCAGTAATAAAGAAGTTGTTACTACTGGAAGCCAGTTACTACTGGAATCCAACTTGGATTTATGTGATGGACCAGACAGACGTGTCTCTTGTTAAAGCATAAGAGCATCAGTGATCAATAGGAAGATAAATTAGTGTTTAGTAGCTAAGTTATATACAAATTAGGTCAGCCTAAGGGAGCAGAAGCTATACAGTTACTGTTCTATACAAATGTGTGCTCAGTTAAAAACAAATGAAAACAGAAATGCTTTGGATAAATTAAAAAAGTAGCAAGAACTCGTGTGAAGAAACTTACTGCCCAAGGTAGAGTATTTGAAGTACAAACTTCAAACTAACTTAATGAACAAAAAGTGGTCCTGGAAATTGATGGGAAAAAAAGCAGTGATTCAAAGCTGAAGCTAAGAGTACAGAAAGGATCCTCACGCAGCATGAAAGGTGTCAGTCATGTAGAAAACAAACAAACAAACAAAAAATTTAAAAAAGCATATGTTATTAGATAGAAGAACACCTGTGCTTTCTTCAGGCACTCTCAGTTATTAAGAAAGTGTGTGTATGAGAAGGGGGATGTCTCAGTGTGCCATTAACTTCAGAAGGAATTGATTGTAAACTGTTTATTTGCTTCAGAACTGGAGATTCTGTCAGAGGCAGTCAGAGAGATTTTCAGGCTCATGCAGGATTTCCACTGGTCAAGTGGAGGATCTGGAAGCGTAGAATATAATCGTGGCTGTTCAGTAAGGATCAGCCACAAGGAAGACAAAGCTGCATCTGAGCCAGCATTTGCCTGCATGGTTCTGGATGGGGGCTGCACATTGTCAGCATCATGAAGAATCTTTAATTCATTTCACAAAAATTCACTTTATCCCTCCCTCCTCTCAAGTTGGGGTGCATTTGTTTATTTTTTTTATTTTTATAGTACTTGACACAGAATTTTGTTCTGTGTTCTGACCTTTATATATAAATACAGTACACAGGGAACTGACAGACTCCAAACAAGAAGGTAAGAAAGGCACGAGTCAGAGCCCCAGATCCTTGAAGTTAGAATATATTCAATTAACAAAGCTTCCCCTGAACCAAAGCTGTGAATAATAATATTGAATATAAAATCCACAGCAGGTTGTCAGTGATTTTTTGGAAAAAAGAAACTCAGCAGTTTAAGACGAATGGTACAGACTGCAACAGCTCTTACTGGAAAAGCACAAAGAAAGAGAGTTCATCAAATGACCACCGAAAGGTTCTATTAAGAGCCACAAGGTACGCCATTTTAGGACTGCTATGCACTAAAGAACACTGATATTTCTTTTGTTATCATATTTAAACATTACAGTCAGTAAAACAGAGCAGTCTGTTCAAACTGCACAGATTACTCCTAATTATATAATCAATATTTTTTCATTTCACCTGGCAGCTTACTGCTACAAAGACCTCCAATAATTCCCACGTCGTCTAGAATGAACGTGCACCCAGGCAATGCTATCAAGATTATCTTTCATTTCCAATAACCAGGCAACTAATTCCATATACAAAAGCATCCCTGTCCTACTTCACCTTCCTGGAGGGAAAAGGTAAACAGATAGTACAGGGACAGTTATTATCACATGGCTTCCCTGCAGGTGAATGCATACTTACTTTCAGTTCACTCGTAAGCTGCTGTATTTTTCGTTTCATTTCATCATACTCCCCATACATTTTCTTTCTTACTTTTTCCAGAGTTGCTCTCACCTGGTGTTAGAAAAATCACATGCCTTTATCAATCAGACTTACTGATGACACTGTTTATATTGGGACACAGTATTGTGTTTCTGTATTCTATACAGTTACCTTTAGAACTGCCCATTATTAATCAAACTTCTATCAACAGTTTACTCTTAAGACAAGTTAACTCTTAAGAGCTGTCCTCATAGGGATGATCTAAACAAAAATCTGAGTAATTCTAAAATCCTCTGTACACTTAAACAATTTAAATAACAAATTTCAATTAAATTATCTAGAAAACTAGCCTATTTTGTTTACTAACAGAATTAAAATTAACTTGAACATATGTTTTCTTTCTAAAAAAAAGCATCCACACATGGATTTTATACACGTTAATTCTATTGAAGTGTTTAATTAAGTTTTCACCGAGTGTCCTTTGAAAATAAACCCTTTAACTTCACTGAATCTGGACTTCTAGGCTCATATCTAGCTAAACAATATATTAGCATAAATTTACCAGTGTAATTTCAACTCTGAATAACGGAGTACCCAAACTGATTTTATTAAAAAACTATGGACATAAACTATACCTTGCCTTTCTAAAAAACAAACAAATAAATAAATAAAAATAAAGGAAAAAGGAAAAAAAAAAAAGTATGTTAGAAGCCAGCTTGGGTTTGCATGCCATTGAGAAGCATGCAAAGAACCAATTTTCTCAAGAGCACACATTGTAAACATTTGCATTGTAAATGCTTGCCTACAGTTTATCTTCCAGCTACATAGTTCAAATTCTTCTTCCCCTCCCCTCAACTGAACACAGGCTGGTTGAAGATCACCTAGGGCAGTCAGCTTACCTTGCATCTGCATAGCTGAAGTGGGGCTTGGGAAGGAACAAGGGGAAAGCATTAGAAAGGGGAAGTTTCTGGGAGCCCTGCAGTACATACAGTCCCAGAAAGAGGACACTGGTCACCAAACCTACACAAGGCATGGGCACAAGCCTACTGCAGACTGCATGTGTCCTTTAGGATGAGAAACACGGAAAGAAGCTGACTCCTGCACTTCTGAAGGAAGCACTCCTCGCCCTGTCTCTACCCACACACATGCACCTGCCCACATACACACTTGAAAGGTGTGAGTTTGACTTCAGTACAGGAAAAAAAAAAAAAGTACCAGCAGTTCAGAACACAGTCTTCCATTTCTGGGCTAAGTCAGCATATATGTGGCACAAGCTGAGGGCTCTGCTTTTGAAGATGAAACTTATCTGACAGGCCAAAGTCCACAACTAGCATAGCTGATCAGAGCCTACACCTCTTCACAGGTCTTACCCATTTTTTTTCTGAAAGAACAGGTACCTGGAACCCAGTGCAAGACATGCTATCAGTCTGGCCTCACATTTCCCACTGTGCCACAACCCAACAGTGAACAGAAAAGTGCAGGGAGATGCACCAGTTCAAGCAACTTGTAACGTGTACCAGAAGTAGCGCAGCCCAAGGAGCTGCTTTGTGCTGTGTGCCAATTTATCCATTCCCTGACAGCACTTCAGATAAACTACACAGGCAGGCAAGGGGCAGCAGAAGCAGCTCATGTTCCTTGCCTGCACAGCAGTAGCAACATACCCTAAATGGCGAGTGCAGGTACTGGAGAGTGTTAAACACTGGGAGCCTGAAATCTATGAGTAATATAGGAGAAAAACAAGTGCTGATAGCTGGAGACCAGGGAGATGCTAAGAGCACACATAATTACAGTCTCTTAGACTGCTGGCTTGACTCAGTGTTCCTCCCTTTTATATCAACACAGTTCTCCTGCACTTGAATCACTGTAAGATGATAATCATTGACCAATAGCTTCCTGGGTGGCAAAGGAAGATGGGAAGAGGTCAAATTATTCACTCTGGGCTAACTAGTAGGCTATTGCTAAAGCCTGAGAGACAAGGTCTGACAGGAAAAGAGATGGTGATTCTGAAGCACAAAAATGAGCAGCATCAGAAATTCTTTTTTTTTCTTTCCGAAGAGTTTCTGCCTATTATGCTAAATGAGCATGCACAAAGAAATTAGTACAAAGTCAGCTTATTAGGCTGACTATTTTAAGGCTGCCCCAAAACATGCCCAAGTGATTTTACTACATCACCTAATTTGGGTGCCTTTTCAAAACTCTAATGGAGGAGGGGGAAGCAGAAGATGTGAGAGAGTTCAGCCTTTCAGGTGACTGCTTAATAAATTCACCCTATATAACATTTGACATTATGAAGGCTTCAGGATGGGAACCTCAATGTCTGTTGGGCAGTTTGTCCAGCTCTATCCCCCCCCCCCACAGTCACTAAGCATTATCGAGTATCACCTGGCTCCAAGGATGTAATCTTCAACCACATAGCTTCTAGATACCTAAGTTTTGTTTTCTACTCAAGAAATAACAAGACATACCATTAACTTCAGAGTGGGTTCTCTATTCAAATCTGGGGTTATTTGTTGTGACATTAGTCATCTCACACACGCTCACAGCTCTACAGAAGGGATATCCACAAATTCTGAAGGTGAATGCATAACTCACTTCTTTAATGTAATTCATCTCTTCTTTCAGCTGATCAGCTGACCAGCCATAAACCACCATTTCTCTCTTATGGTTGTTGTCAGTCCGGTGCACAACGCCATACACCATTCCGTGAGAGAGCTTCCCTGGAGACATGCCATTTGGTACGTGGTAGAGCTCCTTAAAAACAAATCATAATTCATTTCCAAGCAAGTTCTAGAATAATTTAAAAATCAAATAAGTACAGTAACAAAGGACAAGCAACAATAGAGAAAGCACAGAAGTACCTATGAATAATAGATCCCAAGTGTTTGGGGGCCAAATTGTCAACCTTCATATTTTGAGATGATTAATGATCAGTTTATAATCAGTACAGACATCCATTTTTCACTAGCTTTAAGAGAAATGGTATGCGTACAGCCAAGAGCAACAGATGGGATTATTGCAAGGAGAGAGACATATGAGAGAGAAAGTTCTTCTGGCTTATATGGTAATTCTCTGCATTCTTCCAGAGGACTCTTTGCTCTTACAGTTTCCTTTTAAATTCTTGCAAACACAAAAACTCCTTCCTCCTGCCCCCTGCAAAGTTCATACTGTGCAAAACATCAAAATTCACAAGTTTAATCTAAATATTTAGACAGTTCTCAGAAGAAAATTAAAATTCAAAGCTCTTAAAGAGAGTTCAGAAAATGACATTTTATCTTGTAGATAAACAAACTATAAGTTTAGTTTGCATTTTAGGCTAAATTCCTCCAAAACAATCAAACATCCCTTTCAGTCTGTAATTATATTACAAAATGTGTAGAACTGATGTTATAAGAGCCAAAGTGATGCTATGAAACAGCATTCACGTGAGTGTTTCAGTGTTAGGAACTATTATAGGAGGACAGAACTTCAAGAACATGTCCTGATAAGAAATTAAAGTGGCAGCTTCAATGTGCTTATGTTTGATACTTCAGTGATCTGCAGAAATTTGTAGAAACATATTTGTAATAAACTTCTGTCTTATTTTAAGGTGCTCTTTGCAACAGACTCCACTGATCATCTTGTCAGCGTGCCTTGTAAGAAAATTACTCATGCAAACAGTAGGAATCATTTCCCTCAGTATATAAATATCTGCAAGGTCAGATGTAGCCACCCACACTGACTACTCACCTGGCCTCCCTTCTGATAAACCCAGAGTAGTATATCTCTGCAGCAATTATCTGAAGTGAATCAGACTCCAGAAGTACTAATTTATATTTCTGATTACAAAAAATTTGAACAACTAGCTCAGACAGATCTCCACACTCTGGCTTTTAAAATGAGAAGAAAAAAAATAACTCCTGCATGGCACTGACTAATTTTCTCAACACTGAAATGCTTTTACTGAATCATTACTGGCTTAACCATTTCGCTGAAGCTATGTGTGCACTCAGGACTGGGAGGGGAACAATCCTGGAGCAGACGCCCGATAAAGACAGTTTCAGGCAAAGAACAAAGCTGGACGTAACCATTTAAAATGAAAACCATCCAATATCCCTTATAGAAAAATACTGGTCAACTAGCCCTATCTATACCAGATATTATTTTACATGTCGAAAACACTATATGCAAGGTTTTGTATCCTGATAACCCAAAGTTATATAATCATAGATTGTTTGTTTTTCTCTTCTCTTTACATCCATACAGACAAAAATCCTGCATCTGATTGTTTGAGAATAAATACAGGAACTAGATGGGGATATGACTCAAAACTTTTGTATCTGTTTACTTCCAGGGTTGTATAGTTGCTCCGGTTGTTTCATATCAGCTCCTCCCCCGCATCTGGATGAAGGGGATAAATACAAGCTTCCATCTTCCAGATAACAAGATGAATAATCGCTTTGATTGTTTAGACGTTACCAAGGCCACAGACATTGAATTCATAAATCCATAACCTTTACCCACTCTAATTCATATTTTATGAGTTGAACAGCTGAATACGAGCAACTACCAAGACTCTTTGTGCCTCTGAAACATTAGCAGAATTGTTTAAAGCTCCGCAGAATTCTGTATGAAGATTATGATCAAGTTCCTTATTTTTAGAACATTACAAACACATTTCTAAGGAATGCTTTAGAAGACTTTTCCCCCCTCTAGTGTAGGCAGATAGATTCAGACCACTAGGTCTGCAGTAAGAGAATCATTCACCAATGACACTTACATATTTCACAGACGAACAAATATAAATTTACATGATAACAGGCACAAAATGATCATCATAAATATGCACAAAGCCAGACCGGTCACACTTCTACAGCAACGATGATACACAATTGTCTGTCATCTATATTTGCACAAGCCTCCCAAGATCTCTTTGTCACTTCTTTTTCGAAAGATTAAAAGAATCTCCATCATCTGTTGAGAGTTCCAGTTCTGCCATGTGCTACTTACAAAATAGGAAATTGCTGTTACTTCTCATTGTGTTCCTCTGTCTCCCATATATATCCACTCTCATAATTCAATTTTCTGACAAGGTTCTCACCCCTCTCCACTCTGAATCATCTCAGTGATGATAAAGAAATAAGTAAAAACTGTAAAATTGACCAGAAGAGTAGGTGAAGCTGGGAGGTTTCTTTAGATTAGTCAACCATCGCTTTTAAGGTCAAAATATCAGCCGAATCTAGAGAATTTTTTTCACTCCTCAACTGCCCATGCACTTGCAGATCTAGAACAATATCTTTTCCAGGAGCAATTCATTGCTGCACAATTTTCTTAAAACCCCATATATGAAAAGGCTGACTAAGCTCAAGAAATTCCTGAATATTTCCTTGTGGCTACTGTCAGTGATATGACAACTCAACCACAACAACACACCATGTTGATCACGTGAAGGCAGCTTCCAGGAACGTGCTTTGTCTAAGTTGTAGCAAAAGTCATGCTGCAGCCGGTGTGATCACACAACATATCCTAAAGAAAAGCAGACTGTGTTTACTTAATTAATAAATATTTAATCCAGGAGCCAACACCCCAAGGTTGCAAAAGTCTTAATAATTGCCATGCATCCTGTTTATAGCTGTCCAATTAAGTAGCACAAGCAACATCTGAAGCCAGTGTAAAAACAAACTCATATTTAAATGTGAATTGTGAGCTGCTTTTCACACTGCCCATGGTTTATCAGCGTTATGTAAGTAACACTATGGAATGACATACCTCTGAATCCATTTCCATCAATTTTTTAAATGAAAGTTTGATAAATATGTTTCAAAAGTTTGGTAGCAAAAGAGGTATCTTATTTTATGGAAAAGGAACATTTGACATAATGATTAGCACAGTTTCAGAATTAGAAGACATATGGCCTTGAAATTCTGCTGAATTGCGATCATCTGTTTACCAGCACTATCTAGCAGCTCTTCCTTTAATCTACAATCAAATCAGTTAAGTGAGGCTTTATCTTTTCCTCAATTGCCACATTTCAGAGAATTCTGAAATAGCCAGTCATATTTTATGTGCTATTTATAAAAAAACAAACAAACAAAAAAACCATTCACACTGTTACTTAGATTGCATATTTCCTGTCCAGAAAAATGTCAAATTTATAATACGGAGTTCACTGATTTCAGAATTTCAGTTCACAATTATCTGCTCTTGCAAAGGCAGCCATATTTCTTCACATTCCCCTACAGTCTATGAAACTCACATTCCATTTAGGGATGTTTTGTACATCAGAAGTATTAAAATGTAGAAAATATGCTAAGACATAGACACAAGTGTTCTTAAACTCATGATACTAAATAAGAAGCACCACTTAACACATTCTCACTTTTAAGCTCTTTGAAATATTATAGAATTTAGGTGCCACATCTAATCAAAACTGTTTCCATAACACCACTGTTCATACACTAGGTAAGATATGACAAATACATTAGTTACCAGAGGTCAGTGGAACTATTTCTGCGGTCTTCATTTAGTGCTAGTTTTAAGCGTTACTTAAATAGCACATAAAAAACCAGAATCAGTGCTGGAGAAGATGAGAAACAGTAATATCAGCCACCTGTAGAAGGTGAACCACATTTAAGCCTAAACGCCTGCCATGCTGGTGGGAGTGGGCTGGTAGCCAGAGATCAGCAGAGAAAATAGGCACTGTCCCAGATTCAAAGTGCACAACAGCCTCATATTCACTGCACTCATATTCCTTAACCCAGGCCTGACACAAGTTTCTCTTGATTCTCTGCACCATACAATGGAGAAAATTCCCCTTCTGGCTTCTTTACAGCCTATGTTTTTACTGGGGGAAAAACGTTTGCATTTGTATGCTCAGGAAGCAATAGGGATTTCACCTTTAGGATGTGATTAATTAAAAAATGTAAATTATAGAGTTAGAGAATATACAAAGTCAAAGTATCAGTTAGAAGTTAAGACAAAATGCTATTCAAACTCTGTTGAAAGCTACAAAAACAGTAAAGAAAGACAAATTTATAAGCATATCTCATTTTCATCCTCTTGTCCACGTGCTCAAAGGAAAACAAAAAAAAAAGAAAAAAATTTTGATGTATATATCTCAATATTCTGCCCTCAAATATCTAGTTGCAGTCTCCAATGACACTTCCAAATTTAGCCAGGACAGTGAAGAAAGGAACTGACCGATGGATAAAAATAAGCCCAAGCCCAAACAGAGACAATACTATTGTTCAGTAGCATTTTGTTATGCAGGACAAGGCAGGCTTCAGAACACACAGATACTGCATACGATCTGACCAGCACAATAATCCTTTGTACTTCATGGTGAAGTAAACAGCCTCATACTACTTTCATCTACTGCCTATCACTAATAGGAGAAATGGAACAAAATTACGAGAGTTTCAGACACTCTCAGCCAAGTGCTAACAATACAGATAGTTAGCCTTTTGCCAATAAAATTAAATCAGCCAACCAACTTGTACTTGTGACTTCAGTTCTCACGTTTCTTTCAAGGCATCACAGACTAAACACGAATATAGACATACGGCCTGAAACCCATAGCACAAGTTCTCTTTCCCTTCAGTTTTTGAAATCCCTATCTAACAGGGTAGTGACTTTTACCAAAGACAGGCAGAGGCCATCCTCCTGCCCTTAATGCCTGCAGTAATTTTGTTGCAACAAAACTATCCAGCTCTGCCACTTGGTTCTATTTTTCACACTGGATCATTTTTATTTCATATCAGAATGGCAATAAGTTAATCAATCTAGAAACATCATGCACTGATAAAGATTTAATGAAGTACAGAATATATTTTCTGCTAAACCCGGTCTGCAATGAAAAAAGCTAACAACTACTGACATAACCAACAAAGAATTAGTTCTGCACTGACAGTGAGCTGCAAAGCAAGGTGCTGGGAGGTTCAGCACTGGCAAGAGCTCCTGCACAGCTCATTTTGCAACTGCTACACCTTCTGATAGTATTCAGCTCCAGAAGATACAGAAAATTAAGAAATAAACAGCAAGCAATCACAATGTCACACTAGGGCAGCTCAAAATCACCTCCTTCTAATGAAAGATTAGAAAGAGATGATTACAACTAAATGTCACACCACAGTGTATTTATAGTTCTCTGGCATTCCCTCTGACACAGCAACGTCTAAGCTCTCCTCCCTCACCACTTGTCTGCCCAAAGAGGAGAGAGCCCAGCAGCCAAGCTCAGATCACCCGGTCTGCTTGAGTGCTTCAGCAAACACTGCACACACCCTCTGGTTACCCTTGCAGTTAATTTCTGAAAGTTAACAGTATTACTTCTTAAATACTAAAAATATTTTTCCAAATGCTTTTTCTTTGCACCCAGTATTAAAGACAGCACAGAACTCTAACGTCCAAGTCTGGCTCTTGCATTTGATTCTTGGTGAAGCTGTGTGTTTTGACATCAAATTGCAAAGTGTAAGGCAGAAAGCTGAGCCCTTCTCTAATTTCTCTCTATTAGCATTGTCTCCAAAATATAGTTCTTATAGGACTATGTGAGAATTATCTAACATTTGTAAAATTTCTTACTCTAAACATGACGTAAAGAATTTCATTAACACTGAGTGAGCTGAACATGGGTGGATCAGCAGAGATATCCAATCACTGCTCTCAGAAGGATTATTTGGTGTGGGTTTTTTTTTGTTGCCTTCGTTTTGGTTCCATTTTTTAAAGCTTACAGTAAGATAAAACTATTTGAGTACAACCAGTCAAGAATCTTGTGTGCACTATGAGTTACTGTGTAACTAATTCAAATGTACAAAACAATATATTACGTAGTCAATAAAAATCTACAGGTAATAAATTCCTGTCTTCTTTTAGAGGCATGTTCAGTGATTTTTTTTGTAGTTGCTTCACGTTCAGTCTATTTTTTTTTTTTTAGTTACACAAAAAAATGTAAAACACAAGTGAATGACACAATTACTCTGCGTTGTTTGGGGTTTTTTTTAATTGCTAAAACACTGAATAATTACAGACCAGTTCTGAAGATTTTATATACACTTTCTAAAAGTGTACAATATCCCTCTCATTAAATACAGCGTCCTGCAGAGAAAAGAAATGTCACATGAGGAAGTAACCAAGAATTTCACAAGCCCTAATCACTGACACTTCTTTCTCATTATTACACTACTCAGCACAGTCAAATGGGTTAAGCTGTGAGTCAGTATCTATCCTCCTCTAAAGCAAACTTATATTACACGTAGGGCAATGGCCCATACGTTTAAGCTAGACTGGGGATTCCTGCAATCAGATACAAACTGACAGAACTCTTAAGTGGTGGCTGAAAGTACTTTGATTGCTGCAAGTAAACACTTCCTGTACGCGATGAATTATTACAATCTATTGGTGGCCACAAAATCAGCTGATACAGAAAAGCATCCAAGTCTCAGGCAATCCAGCTCGCGTACACAGTAAAGGTTCATTTCTTGCACAATGTTAAGTCTATACGAAAAGTAAAATTTCCTTCTTCGGGTGAGGATCACAACTTTGCTTACTGCAAGATACTGCTGCTTATAGCAGTCCAGTATATCAATATTAAATAATCAAGTAACAAAAATACTTCAGTCGCACATCACTGTCAATCTCTGTGCTGTTTATTACTATCCCTCTATTTTGTATGCAGCTTTGCTGTTCCCAGCACCTGAGCTCAGGCTCAAAGTTCACAGCTGACTTGCTCAGTGTCCAAATGTTCTTCAGTCTTCCAAGATGGTCCAATTACCAACACAACAAAAATGAGCTTCCAAGGCTGTCAGTATTTACCCCATGTTTGTACAGCATTTGTACAACTGCTAAAACTTACATGTTTGTTTCTTTCCGGTTCTTTTGCTCCCTGTTCAGGCTGTGAGACTTCATCAGGTGGTACTGTTAAACGCAGTCTGCAAACATTCATCTGAAAGAAAAACAAAAGATTGCTTTTAGATCTAAGAGTTAAAAAAATTAGTTTTAATAATTTGCTTTGCAAAATGAACCATGCCAACATTCAAGGTTTTTTTAAATTATTTTCTACCTTCTTCCATTCAGCTGACAAAAAAGCAAGCTATTAGTAAAAGGCTAGAGGGTTTTTTAGCTGGCAAGAAATAATTCAAGGGCATTCCATAATTACATACCTTAAATAGCAAAACAAACCTTTTCAATTAACAGCATGTTCTTATGTACCCATGAATGACATTGAGAGCTCAGATATCAGAACAATGAACATAATTTCCTAGTTTCTCAGCTTTGTTTGCAGATTTGGCACACTTTTAATCTTCAAAAGGGATTATTTAGAAACACAAAGGATATTCTGGAGTGAATGTCCCCTTTTTTGTTCAGTATTTGATTCAGGCGTATCTCAGTACAGAAATTCAAACAGAAATACTACTGAAATGTTATACACAAAACTACTTGTGAAAGCTAAGTTCAGAATTCAGAATTTTTCACGGAAAATTTAAGAAACAGGCCAGGGAGACCGATCCTTTTTCACCTTTCATCACTGCTGGCCTTGCTTTTGGCTGAGATCTTTGCTGTAACAGTATTTTTAAAGCATCATATCTCATACAAGAAATTTGGTTACAAACATTAGTCTTAGCTGTATAAGTGAGACATTTTTGTAGAAAACAATCCTAAGTCCTAAGCAGAGCGAATGGTGTAATTTTTGTCTGAATCAAAGCTTTGTAGCATCTTCCTGTGAAACCTCAGCTATCTGTTGAAAAAATGACTCTAAGCTGTTCTTCAAAATGTCTAAAGCACTTCTTTCACGGTTAGTTATGTTCCACTGCCACGGAAGTGCTAGGAACTTAATCCTACATTTAACCTAAATTTCCCCTCATTTATTTTAAAACCATTCCCCTTTATCCTATCACTGTCTGGGCATGAAAAAAATTTGGTCCTCCTCCTGTTCATCAGCTCCCTTCAAGTACAGCAAGGTCACAACGAGGTCTCTGCCAAGCCTCCCCTTCTCCAAGCTAAACAAGCCCAACTCCCCCCACCTTTCTACGCTGTACAGGTGCTCCAGCCCTTCAGCCCTCATTTTGGTGGCCCTCCCACTCTAACAGCTCCTCATCTTTCTCATACTGGGTGCCCTCAGGCCTCAACACAGTGCTCCAGATGGGGCCTCACAAGGACGCAGCAGAGAAAGATAATCAATGTCATCTCTCTGCTGGTCAGTCCTCTTTTGAAGCAGCCTGCGATACAGTTGGCCTTCTGGGCTGCAAGTGCACACAGATGGCTCATGTCCAGCTTTTCTTCCACCAGGAATCCCAAGTCATTCTCCAAAAGACTTCTCTCAATAAGTTCTTCTCCCATTCTGTACAAATACCTGGGATTGCCCTGACCCAAGTGCAGCACCCTGCACTTGGCTTTGTTGAATCTCACTAGGTTCACATGGACCCACCTTTCAAGCCTGTCCAGATCCCACTGCATGGCATCTCTTCCTTCTATTCTGTCAACTGCACCACTCAGCTTGGTGTCATCCACAAGCTTGCTGAGAGTGCACTGGATCCCACTGTCTGTGTTGCTGATGAATGTACTGAACAGCACTAGTCCCAAGACAGACCTCTGGAAGACACCACTCATGTCCAGCCTTCACCTGGCCATAAAGCAAGCTCTCCAACAGCGAACACTCAAACAAATCTTTATCTACTGAATAGTCCAGCTTTCAAATTCAAATTTCTCATTTAGAGATAAGGATATGGTGTGGAATCATGTCAAAGGCCTTGAATGTGTACTTGTTCTCTGAAGTACAGCTTTCTTCTTTACACTCTTGTCCAAGATCACAGTTCATGTCTTTATTATTATACCATTTCCTTCTCCTTCAAAAACAGCAACCCTGTTCTGCTTGCAGGCATTCAGAGCATAGCAGCAAAGTACTTCTCATAGACCATGAATTTCACCATTTCAACATACAGTTCTTCAAACAGATTCTCATATCAAATAAGTCTTCACTTCCAAAGCTCTTCAAAACACAACCTCCTCGTAGTACCGCCATTCAGAATCTCTGTAACAAAGATCCTAATTCTCCCTGCTTTCTTTAAATCCCATCAAGATGACCAATCAACACTGGTATAACATCAACTATACTCAAAAATGCTACGTTCTGCTTCATTCCGTCTTCTTTTAGGTCTGCAAAGGCTTCTACCAATAAGAAAAATGTCCTGAGATAATGTTTATATAAAATGTGTGACCCGTATTTGTATTATATAAAGGGAAAAAAAAAGTCCATAACAAGATCAAGCTGAATTACAACTTACTCTTTAGACACATTTGTGGAAGCTACTTTCTGTGAACTGAGCTCTTCACTGTTATTTCATCATTCAGCCATATGCTATCAGCTCGAGAACAAGAAGCCACAGAGAAAGTGATAGAAGAAAGCTCAGCACAAAAGTGGTTTATACTTTAATATTTCCTAGATAATTATGAAACAATGAAACAGGTTTGAAAGTGATGAGTCCCTGCACATTGGCTTCAGACACTGATTGAGGGCTATCGGTGTTCTTCTGAGAATAAGACTCTTCCCTTATGCTGCAGAAACTATTAGTCCTTCCTGCATGCAAGTTATCAAGCTATATTAATAACAAGTTTCCTTGGTGTTAGAGCTCATTGATTCATATGCTTTATCACCTTTTTAATTTCCACTTCCCCCTGCTCTTTCTTCTCATTGGCTTAGCAAGGCTCTTTCCTGTAGAACAAGTGTGTTTACAACAAAAAGGAAAAGAGGTACTGGCATTCATCCACGTAGTCAAACAAAGACCAGACCTGTAAATCGGAAATAGAACTGAGTTTGTGCTGTGCTGTGCAGGAACTGACAGCTGAGGCCAACTTTTTCTTACAGGGGTTACAAATGAAAGAAAGTATAGATTAAAGGAATGAAAAGATTATTATGAGAAAACGTGACAAATATCTCAAAGAAATAGAAACACATACTGACCGGCAGCTCAGTGTCAGGAGAAATGGAGTTACACGTGTAAGTTTTTCCGAAGCTGGCAAATGGTTTGCTGGTCAGTCAGCAAAGGACTGCTTATAGCCAACGCATTTACAGGCTCATGGTGCAGTGAGTGTAAATAAGTAATTATCCCTGTATGTGTACACCAGCTAGTGAATCATGACTGCCTGTCACATTACAGCAATGCACATGTTACAAGGTTACTAGGAAGAAAATCACAGAAACCCAAAAGGAAGGCAGGCAAGTTGTAACAGCTAGCTCAGAAACACAAATCAATAACAGCAATTTGTTGAGACTAAGAACACTGTACAAAAGGTTGATAACCTGATTTTTCTTGCCTTTTTATTATTTATTCTTTTGACACTGTCTTCTCAATTACCTCAGTAAATCACATTTTTACTCCTTTTCCACTTCCTTGTTTCCAAGTTAGATCCTAACTATTGAAACACCTGAAATCATGGTCATATTTTCAACAGTATTTCTGACAGAAAATGAAGATGTACTGCTTCACTTTGCAGCCTGCTGCACATAAATACCATTCAAAGGTTGGCATGAGCAGTCATTTGACAATTCCAGCATTGAAGTCACACCCAGGGAGGCTTGTATCACAGTGGCAAAGTACCACCCAGCTTTGAATTCCTTGCTGGGACAACCTCATACAGGCTGTACTCTTATCACTGCTTATAGCAATTGCACTTCCGTATCTCCCCTAGGGAAACAGTAGAAATGTATAATGTATCCATTGGCTCCTATTATTCCTGGACCACAGGAAGATGCACACTACCTTAGTACAGAACTATATGCTGACATGTTGAAATTCACAAACTCTATAGAGATTAGAAGGGATAAACAACAGGCCCTCACTTCCCCCTTAACCTTCAGAAGCAGTTATTGATGCTGCATCTGTATTGTTTTTGCTATGTAGCGCTTCCTAAAGAAACAGCTCTCCCCACCATTTGTCAGCAAGTCTACCCGATCAAATGAATGAGCAGGCTCACAAAGAAATCACAGCCAGCCCTCTTCCAACAGCAAAACATGGCTGCAGTGACGCCCTAAAATGGAAATGAAATCATAGGAGGAAGAGTCTCAACTCTCTGCCAAACAGTGGCAGAATAATGGGCAGCTGAGGATGAAGAAGTAATTTTCAGAAACAATTGGGTTTTGTAGGGATAAACACTACAAATGGAGAACGATGGGGAGAATGATGGAGAGTTCCACAAGCAGGAAAAAGACTGTGAATGCATTTCCTTCGGTTGGTGACTGACAGTAAGAACAAGTGATGAAAAGCAGAGGGACAGACATGGCTTCCATCACATTTTTATGTCACCAGAACAGCGACTTTATGAGAATAACTTTTAAAAAGAAATAGGTGTGCAGGTATCAAGTTTCCCAGGCTATCAGATTTTAGTTTGGTCTGCAGCAACTGTAGCTTTGGACAAGCCAACAATCTGCGTAAGCATCACTACACCAACATTTTATACTCTCTCCTGGCTTTGACACCAACAACCCACAAGCAGTATTTCCAGAGCTCATCTGACATCATCTGTAGAATGACTATGCTGACAGGAAAACAAAGGCTGAGAGGTTCACCCCCCACAACACCAGACTGAAAAGTCTGCTGACTGCAATGGAAATTGACAGGTGAAGACACACTCTTCCACCAAACAAATTTCTAAGAGTCTAGAGGGACAGCATTACTGAGAGCTACTGCAGTACAGTAGTTAAGAAAAAAGGCAATCTAGGTTAGTTAAAAATGTTAAGAATTCATGGCCCAGATCCACAATCCACATTCATGTTTACCGTCCCACTCAAATCACTAGGGTGCAACTTAAGACAAAAACAGATGACAGATTCAGTTTGAGTAATGTTCTTCAGACTCTTGCCTCTCCTTTCTAAAAACAAGAAATGTCCAGTAAGGGGTTGATTGTAGCTAACTAAGTACTAAAATAACTGCAGTGCTAGCATTAAAATAATGACCAAGGCTTTGATAGGATAACCAAGGTTACCAGCATAGCAGTAGAAATATATAAGCTGTCCTACCAGCAACCTGTCTCAACCTAAGATTTTTACAGCACTTCACAGGGAAGATGTGGTTCGGTATTTATCTAAATTCAAATTAACTCTGGAGTTAACAAAAACAGAATCGAATTTTGTTGATCTTTCCAATTCCTCACAATCTAACAGTTTGAGATAATGCGTTGGGTAACAATCTGCTATCCAAACTGCTCAATGGTCAAACATTGCTCTCTCAGCCTAAGATCAGATGTTAGTTTCAGAGTTCTGAAGGTGAGAGCAAAAATGAAGCAGGTTTTAATTTCAGTCCCCCCTGAACAAGCAAAGAAAGTACTTTCTTTGGTCATTTATCTGGCTAGTCTTCTTTGTTTATGAAATCCCCGCTATGAGATTCCCCACACCACCGCAATTAAAGGGCACTTTTCCCATGACCACAGGCACACAGGAATGTGACACACATCCTTCATTTACTCTGCAGTTATTCTAACCGTCTTCCTCATCTCTTCTGACAGCTCATGGTAAAAGACTCATATTTTGCTACAAAAGGAAGAGCAGCTTCCTACGTTTTATTTGGGAATTAGATCCTGCTCATTTACTTTGGAGAATTTATTTCATTAGTTCATTTTACACTGACCGTGGCAAGTACATTGTGAGGATAAAAATAAGAAAGTTAACACCCAAACCCAAAACACTCCTATCTTTAGCTTTTTAAAGAAATACTAAGACAGGAAAGCTCAGTGGGAACAGAGTAGATTGTGTACTGCACAGAAGAAGTATGATTGCCAATCACTCAATTTTTTCCACATAAATGACAATTTCAGTTTATTATGAATCCAGAATTCCGTATTTCCTAAACCAAAATTAAGGATTATCATTACCAAAATTATCATATGAATGGCAAGAACTTCTTTCCTGCGGGAGAGCAGAAGTTGCTTGTTGCCATGTACAACTTGTATTAATCTGACGTCCTTCACTGGTTTCATTGCAACTGATAAGCTCGAAAGTTTGGAGCACCCAACCTATCCCTAAACATTTCAACGTTTCTCATGATCACACAAAGTGCACTTCTCTGTACACGCAAGCTTAGCATTTGATTGTGTTGATTTATTCCTTCACATAAAACATGCCCCTCCGGTGATAACACTGTGGCTACAGCAGAGCATAAGGGCTCTTTGAAGCAGGGTGGCTGTGCAGACATTGCTGTTGTACCTGCCAGAGTTCTAACAACTTTTAAGATGTATTTTCCGGCGTATTAATATATCGCAGTTTATCGATGAAAATTAAAAAGTTAAAAAGGTCAGCAGATCACACTTCTACATCTGTACTTTAAAAGAAATGACCACTGCCATGTCAACCATTATGGGGAAAGAGTCTCAGGGGAAGTTCTCCATTGTACGTTATCAGGAAAAAGTCCACCACATCACAGCTTCCCCACGGGCTTCCAGGAGAGCAGCCAGGAAGCAGCACTAACAAAAGCCCTGCAGGGCACCCCGAAGGCTCTGCCTTTCCCAGCACCTACCACAAACCTACTACAGAGGCTCAAAGAGATGTTTTCACGCACCGCAAGCTTCACCTGAAAACACCGAAAACAAGCAAGCCCAAACGCGCTCCGCCGGCAAACCGAGGGGTCACACCGCCCCGCGGCGCGGCCCGCGGGACCTCCCCGCCGCTCCCCCCCACCCACCGCTGCCCCGCGCACCTTCCGCCGGGCGCGGCCGCCGTCGCCGGCCGTCCTCCTGGGGGTGGTGGCGGTGACCGTGAGCCCCGAGCTGTAGCGCAGCATCCCCGCGGGCCGCCGCGCTGGCGCTGACTGCGGCTCCCTCTGGCCGGCGGCGCCGCTCCGCCCCCGCGCTCGCACCGCGGGCGGCCGCAGGGGCCGGGCTGCGCAGCGGCTGCCCCGGCGGGGCGGGCCGGCCGGGAGGGAGCCCGGCGGCTGTGCCGCGAAGGAGACCGAGAGCGCGGCGACGGCTGCAGCCCGGCTAAGTCACCGCGGCTCGTGAGGAGTGTGCCCTTGGGAATACGCCGCGGTCCCTCTGCTGCCGGGATTTCGGTGCAGCCTGGGGACGGGGATTGGAGAAGAGAGCCGAGCGGGTAACGCGTGGCACCCAGCCGTCTTCTGGGCTTGGAAGAAAGGAGCTGGGGCTCAGGGGAGGCCTGTCCGGTGCGCACCTCCGAGTGCTCTAACGGGATAGTGCTACGTGAGAGCTGGGCAGCGTCCTCCCCTCCTGCTGCAGGCCCGGAGCTGATCGGCCGTGCTCCGGGAACCCGCAGCTGGGCAGAATGACCCCGGGTGCAGGCAGCCTCAGGTGCGAGGCACCAGCCTGGTGCAGCTCAGTGTGCAGGTGGTGGCACAAACCTTGGTGCAGAAGGTGAGGCTGGCGCTGGAGATAGCTGGCACTGGGCACACGTTCTTAGATTACAGGTTTGGACTTCAACATTTCCTTCAGCAGATGCTTGTCTCTGCCGGGATGTGGCCGCAGGGAACGCTGTTAGCCCTACACCGCTGTGCTGGCCTAGGTGGGCACACTCCAGGTTCATCTGTTGCCCTGTGCATCTCTCAAAAGTGAGCAGCTCTATTCCTTGGCAAACCACAGGAGCTACAACCAAAAGAAGTGCTTTTGGACAAAACAAATTGCAGAAGAAATATGTATACTTTGAGTAATTACCTTGAAATAATTAAGGCCATGAGAGAACACAGTTACAGCTGTATGATGTCCTTGGCCAATACAACGTTAACGAGCATACTGCTGTGACTAGGTGCTGTTTCCTGGTTTGGAGAATGACCGAGAAAAGGAAGTAATTTGCTACCTACTGAGGGACTGGTGCCTCACCTTCTGTGTAAAAAGTGTCTGTTCTTTTCGGCTTCTCAGTTTCCTGTCCCTAGTGCAAGATACTCAACTATCAGAGCAAGATGCTGAGCTATCAACATGAAGTGGATCTGAGGAAGAGAGGAAGAAAACGTTGCCCAGGAAGGGAGGAGGGAATGAAGGATCTGCATTACTGTTCTGTCTTTTCTGTTGTTTTCCCAGCTTCTATTCTCTTCTCCACTTGAGGAAGAGCAACTACTTGTATTTGGGCTTCTCTCGAGATACGCCTGCTGTACTGTGCAAAGATGGCCTGAGCCCACAACCAAATTTCCATATGAATCATCCATCATCTTAACTCATGGCAGTGATCCTGCTTTCAGAGGGGATTTCCAGGCGCAGAACAGGTTTATATTCAACAACAGGGATATGCTCACCCATAAATCACTGAATTGTTGGGCTGTCCCTTATCAGTCCCTGGTCTGTCTGGTGAGCAGAAATGTGTAGATGCTGGTAGACAGTCTTTGTGTGTTTGATCTGGGAAGTTCACATCCCTGTGACATTCTCCTGGTTAGTGAGAAGCTGTGCCTTCAGGACTTTTCTCTGGAGAAAGCTATGTACAAAGCACTGCAATCATTGCAAAACTGAGACAGAAGGACTGTTTTTCCAAGAGCAGGAACAGAAACCAAAGTTACACCACACTCTGGTAAAGGACCTCCTTTCCATGGCCTACAGTATGACAAAGTCAGGTACAATAACTGGATCTCTGCACTGACTTTGAGAATTATGATAAATTTGATTGAAATCTTTTTTTTTTTTTGTGAGGATGGAAGAAGCACCTGTCCATGAGTAATACAAGCATAACTACTACAAATGCAACTTTCTCAGTTTTGTCCATATTACTAAGAGCCCTCCTCATTTCTTGGAATAAAATGGCAAGACATGCCTACCTGATACAGCAGTCTCAACAGAAACATCTGCTTTGGGGCCCTTCCTCAAATTAAAGTTGTCCTAGAAGGAATAACCTGTAAGCACACTTCCTATTCTGCTTTGGTTTTTTGTTTTTGGTGGTGTTTTTTTTTTGTCTACTCTCCTTCCCTTTTCCCTGGTCAGCAAAGTGCAGAGTTCAGTTTGCTTTCCACTTTGCTAGTTGGCTGTGAATCCCATGTACCCACTTAAAGTTTCTTCAGCTATTCTGCGGGCTGTGAGGTTCTGTGTGCACAGTAAACATCTGAAAATGCCTTATTACCTCTAAGCTCTGCTAAGGCTGAAAAGAGCATGTAAAAGTAAGTCTCAGAAAACAAAACAAAACAAATCAATCCTGAACTTACTAACCAACAAACCAAGCAAACAACAAAAAAACTGTTTTTTTCATCCATAGACGATCCACTTCCCTTTCCATTCCCTGAGAGATCAGGGATAAATACCTGCTCGGTTTTAGTTTGTACATATGACCCTGCCTGTCTGGCTCTGATACCATCTGAATTAGATTTGTTGGTATTTATATCTCTTATTCCTGAAGGAGTCTAGCATCCTTCTACAAACATCTCTTGCTATGTGCTGGACATGGCACTAACTTACAGACACAGGATGGGGGAATGGAAAGTAAATCACCACTTATTAGTTGGACTAAAACAACAGTATTCTACTGATTTTTACAGTTGTACAGACTACAAAGGTATATGCATTCATATAGCCTGCTCAAGGGCTATATAGAATGAGGTTGCAGATAATAATCTGACCAGGATGAGCTTTTACTTCAAAACCTGCCGGTGCTTTTGTGAATGCAGTGATACAAAGGAACAGCAGGTTAATTACAAGTTGACACCATAATGTGAATATCTGGGGCAATAGTTGTTGTGAAACAGCTAATGTGATTACACAAAATCTGCAGCAAATTTGAAATGTTGGAAATGTTTGTATCTTCCCCCCCTCGCCAACTATCCTTTCTGCAACCACCAGCATCACAGGTCCAGGAAGGCCAAAGACCATTATGCTGTGGAAGTAATGAGACCGTTATGCTATGGAAGTAATGAAACAATGTTGTAGAAATGACAGGCCTTTATATCAAGAGCCTCTGGTCACAAGATGAATAACGGAGAATATAGTACATGGATGGAAAATAAGTCTCCTCTCATAAAACAGCAGATCACAAAGGCAGTGCTGCAGGAATGGGCAGCCTGGCCTTACCTTAACAAATTTCTTCAATATGGCCACATTAAAAGGCTGATTCTCTTCTCCATCTTCAGACTAACAGCTGACAGAGTCCAGAGGAAAGAGTACATCTTAGTAACACCTCATCAGCTGGAATATTAGCCCTGTGAGATTTGAGAATAATTGCTGAGTTACAAATTGTGCAAGAACTCACGCAAGTGGTCATTAAGGTTATAAAATCCCAGTTGGATTGCTACAAAAATGAAGTGTTATAATTAACTTCTAATAGCCTTCACTTTCCAGTGGGATTAAAATCCACTGTGCCTTCATCATCCCTAAGGCATGAAACCCATTTATAGCAGAGACTGTCAAATGGACAAATACATGTGAAATACTTCAGAACCAGACTTGGTAAGACCTGTGGATCAACTATTTTTCTTCAGAGCTGTTTCTTTTTCTTGCTAGCTTTCACATTTGCATTCCACAGACATGCATTTAGCTCAGCACCATATAACTAAATATTTTTGGGGCATTACAGCTAGCATCAAAATGTTGTCCTATTAACTGTCATAAAACAGCTTGTTAGGGGATGCGCATCTGAAATTTAGTCTCCAAATTCAGCAGCCATAGGTCATCTTATATGCAGTATACAAACCAACATATAATATTGTACAGTTCTTGTCCTGAGCAATGTTTTCCTCTTGCACTGGCAAATACACCCTTTGCTACATTTGGAGCTAGTCTAGTTCACAGCTAGCCTTTTGAAGCAACATAACACATACGGCTATTTGAATACTCAGTGGTTTAGCTACAAGCATCAAATCACTTCTCAAACCTATTGACATACCTGTTTTCTGTCACTTAACACACTTGGTATACAGCTAATAGAGGCTAATGACAGAAACTCAGAGCCTCCCCACTGATCTCATATAGGCAATCTATATTTAGGAATGCCCATATCAGGAGTTTAAAGAGCAGAATAAAATACTTAATTTTGAAAAGCACTTGGTACTCATTTTATGTGATTATTTCAGCGATGGTTGAAATAAATCAAGAAGGAAATTCCTGGAGTTATCTGTGATAGCAGCTCAATCCAGCATTACTGGTAGTGTAAAATCACAGACTACTATTGCAGTAACAGGTTTTCTTTTAATGTTTTCTGCTTGTAATTGCTGTCTCACTTCCTTCTTAAAGTCCTTCTTTGTGCTGAGGTTCTGAAAGTACTCTGAATTAATTCTAGATAGCTCAGTAAATAAATAATACAAGGCAATGAGCAGTATCATTTCCTGTGGAAGAGACACAAAGGACACAACAGAACAGGTTAGTCTCTCAAAGTCATACCTGGACAATAACTTAGAGTAGTTCACCAAAATTTATCAGGCGGTGACAACAGCAACAACATTCTGCCATATACCTTTATTCACATGTGTGTCTTGGTGTATTTCATGCTGTTTGTGCACCTAGCAGCTGGTCAGAACAATGCAGATTACTCTGAGCAGTCTCAGACTGTTAAAATGCATCTTAGAGTAGAATAAAAATTATAGCTAAGATTTTAAAGACAGATGCAAAGCCCCAGAAGGATATGTTCTTGGCCTTATGTGGAAGGGGTTTTGACTGAGCAAGTCTGTATGTCATAAGGTTTACACAGCTATAGCCATGGACTTCATTTTATCAAGATAAAAGCTTGTACTTTAATAAAATCAACTGTTACAACAGATATAAAAGGTATAAAGACAAATCAAGGAGAGTTTATAATGAATACAACAGCTGGCTATGAATGAAAGAAAATAGTTCTGTCATTTTTCAGTCACCAGTTCTTAGGACTGTAGATAGCATCACCTCACATAATGCTGAAGCATGTAAGGCCTAAGTCCAGTTTTGATTCAGCAAAAAAAGTACCACCCCTTGATTCACCTTCACCATTTCCTCCTTGAAGGCAATATCCTGTTCAGCTAGCATATGGTCAAAGCCCACAGCAATGTTGCTTGAGATAGATGTGCAATTCTAGGTCTATCATTCTTTCTTTGTCAGTAGGCTTTGTTTTAGTCAGTCCACGCCATGCAAGAAGGATGGTTCAATACAAATGTCATTTAAAAATAATGCAGCTCAGGAGTAGCAGCATTGCTCATCAAGGGGTGTGACTTGGCCAGGTCATATAATTGAACTGGTTAAGGTAGGTAGGAGAGCAGAGAACAGGCACACCCACCATTAACACCACAGGTATATTGCTAGGTACTTGCATTTGAAATTATATTTCACTCTCAGGAGATGATACCAAAGGACAGATCTCTTCAAAAGACTGTTATTTCAATATTGTTATTCTTGTAGGAAACAAGTAAATTTTAGAAACAGAAATAAACTGTGCAGTACAAGTTCTAAAAAGGGATGGACACATTTCAAGGAGTGACAACATTAATTAGACCATAAATAAATAAATAAGTATCATTGCATGTATTTCAATTCTAGCTCAGAAAGAGGAAGATTTTGCCTTAATTTCACCATAGGACTGAAACAGATGAGGAAAAAGGGTAAAAAATACATTCTGTTCTATTTTATGATGAAAGACTAGAATAACAACTAGTGGATTTCAATCCTACTTCAGGGTGGAGTGTGATGGAACATTTTTCTAATCAAATAAAACAAACAGGCACTTGTCTATTGCATCTGAACCAAAAGTTCTTGATTGTCTAGCTGTGTATGGCTTTAGACCTGGTTTAGGGCACCCATTCTTCCATGTTCCCCGTCTCAGAATGTTGCTTCCAGTCCTAAAAAACATTCTAGTAGACCTATCTGTGTTTAAAGTGTAAGGAATTTTTTTTGATCCTATCAACAGTCTCCTTTCTTCTGTACCAAGCCATTATAATAATAAAAAAAAGGAGACATAATATAGAAGATATTGTTGGGTCTAACTGAGGTAAAGTAATTAGAGGGAGTGTAAGGAGGATTAAATAGTTCAGGGCACTTACTAATAGCTCAATCATAGTGACTAAATATTACTTAGAGAAATGCCTCTCTAACAAGACTGGGAAGGAAATGGATTCACACACCTAATCACTGACACATTTGGTCATACTCTGTATTCATGAATCTGGATGGCCACTCCTGAGATTTCTGGCATGTCCTGCTTCAGGCCTCTCCAGCCCAGAACTTTTTCCTCTAGCTGCATGTGGTGTCTCATCCAGTTAGCAAGAACATAGCTGAGAATGAGCATGGTTCTAGGTCCTGATCACCAAGCAAGAGATTCAAGCTATTTCAGGAAGTCACCTTCAGGAATATTATAGCCATTGAAACGGATGAAACCAGCAACAGTGACTTAAAATTTCCTGATATTCTGCCTGTTGATGATGTGAAATTGAAATAAATGCATGGCATTCGGATGATACAAGCTTATCTACAAAAGGAACTTAACCAGTTTGCAAGATCACTTATAGTTTAGAAATTAAAGTTTCTATTCTGATATTAAACTCTTTCCATGGTCTAACTATTCCTATGCAGAGAGAAGCCACAAGAAAGTATAGTGAGTGCTCTATCAAAAGACCCTTCCAATGACTTGAAAGACGCACTCATTTCTATTGAATTTTTATTTACTCTGTACATTTATTCCAATTGGGAGATTTAAAAAACAGAAGTCTCAAAAATAAATAAATAAATAAGAAGTCTGCATTCCCCGTGTTTCAAAATGGGCCTACAATTTACCTTTACTTGTATCCAAGGGAAACACTGAAAAAAAAATACAGAGAATGCACAGCAAATGGCTCTACAGTATGACAAACTCTTCACAAGCTCCAGGGAAGACCACTCCTCTTTCACATCACTCAGTCCACTTTATCTTACTCTTTCTATTCAGATGCCTGAGCCCTGTCTGTAGTGCTTCTACCATGCCTTTGTAAAGAGATTTCAAACTATCTCTGCTGACTCAAGAAATTCTATCAGACCTTCTTGAATTAGTCTATTTGGGCAGAATCTCATCATCAGTTGCAGGCTTGTTTTCTCCATAAGTATTTCAGCATGGAAAACAAATGCATCAAAATCAGCATCAGCAAGGAGCATCCTTTTCCCATTAACTTGATCTAAGTATAACTCATGCAGTTTTTGTTTTTGTTTTGTTTTGAAATACAACATATTTTAGTTTGTACAAATTAATCTTGCTGATTTTAGAACTGCAACAATATGATGTTAGCAGAGACAGCAGATGTAAGAGAGGTATGGAGAGAAATGAATGCTTAAGAAAGACCAGCCTGGAACACCTGTTCTCTCTGGTAAGAATAGAAAGATACAAAGTATTACTAAAAGACAATTGCCCTACTTATGGTATTTGCCTGATAATAACCAAGAAGCAAATGGAGTTGCTCTGGATATTAATGTGGGTTAATAGAATTAAAGTAGTACAAGAAAGTATCATAGTGCTTTTTATAATTAACCTCAATATTCACCACTGCTGCAGGTCACTGAACGAAGAAGTTGCTAGTACTGAAGGAAGAGATGCACTGTGTGTGTGCATGCAGGACCAGGTTTGGGTGAGCTAGTTATCATGAATTCTGCCAGAGCTATCAATCAGGTTTACCCACAAGGATAGCAGTGATCAGAGGGACTGACAGTAATCTCCTCTGACACAAGAAGACATCGTGGGGGGAAGTAGAGGAGGGGATTTGTCTTCCTTTTGGCCACGGGAATTGAACTGTGTTGAAAACAGCATGTTATGTCATAGCTCTGCCCTTGGAAATTTCTATATCCTAACTTAAAACAAATGACTAATTGCAACCCAAGGCTCAATCCTCCTGCCTCTAAAATCAATAGTGAAATTCCCAGTAATTTCTACATATGTTGGTCAGAGGTTGTAATATATTAATACATTAATTGCATGCACTACATAGGAAACATCTCATGTCTGTTCACTTTCTAGATTGGTTTGTTTGAGTAAATAATTTAGAGGGGTAGCAAACACTTCAGAAATCTTCACCAACCAGCTGTTTTATGACACATGCTCTACTTTTGTTGAAGTATTAAAATACAAAACACATCAAAATATTCTGACTGCAGACAGGCTAGAAAGCTCTCAAGAAATAATTTTGGTACATTTCCAACTTCCCACATTACTGGAGTTGCACTATCTCTATGTATTTTGGGGTTCTCCTGAGTTAATACATTCTCCTGAGTTAATCCATTTGATATTCTTATGAATATATTTAAATAGAAAGATTCTACAGAATTAAACATTACAGATAAAACATTCGAAATGTCCTCCAGAACTGTATGCCAACAAAGTACTTCCTCCTCTGTTCTTAAGGAGACAACATCTTTTCAAATACTCTGGAAAATTTTCAGCCCCCATTTATATTGCACTTTGTCTGACACTACCAGAAATAGCTGCAGTATAGAGGTTAGATTCCTTGGCTATCTTTAAATTAGCATATTTAGGTACCAGCAGCAATTTTTCCACAGCAACACAAAAGTTAAAATATGCTGACTTACCCCATTATGCAGGTAGTATTTGTAATTTCAGTGCTTCCGTAGCCACATATAGACCAGATGCTTATAAACACTTTGGCTGAATTTTTACCTGTCTTTTTTTTTTTTTTGTCAGAACCATCTGATCATTTAATATAAAATCTTTTTAGAAAAGATGAACTTTTGCCTTTGTGGAAATTCTGAGGTTTCCCTTGGACAAGAACAGAATGATTTTGTACAGAGCTTGGTCACTCAGAGGGACCTAGACAGCTTTGAGCAGGGGGCCCAGGTGAAAATCATGAGGTTCAGCAAATCCAAGTGCAAGGTTTTGTGTCTGGGTTGAGGGAACCCTCATTACCAATAACTGGAAGATGAAAGGACTGAGAGCAGCCCTGGCAAAAAGGACCTGGGAGTACTGGCAAGCTGGACATGAGCCAGCAATGTGCCCTTGCAGCCCAGAAAGCCAACCGTATCCTGGGCATCAAAAGAAGCATAGCCAGCAGCGTGAGGGATGTGATCCTGCCCCTCAGCTCTGCGCTGGTGACACCTCACCTGGGGAACTGTGTCCAGATGTGGAGTCCTCAGTACAGGTGAGACATGGACTTCCTGGAGTGTTTCCAGAGAAGGGCCAGAAAAATGATCCATGGAATGGAACACCTCTCCTATGAGGACAGGCTGAGAAAGCTGGAGCTGTGCCGCCTGGAGAAGAGAAGGCTGTGGGGTGAACTGACAGAGGCCTTTCAGGACAGGGGGGCTACAGGAAAGAACAGGACAGACTCTTTAGCAGGTTCTGTGGCAACAGAACAAGAGGAAATGGTTTCAAGCTCAGGGAGGGGAGATTTAGGTTAGATATAAGGAATATATCTTTTACAGTGAGAGTGGCGAGACACTGGAACAGGTTACCTACTATTGTGGTTGATGTCCCATTCCTGGAGACTTTCAAGGCAAGGCTGGACAAGGCCCTGGGTAACCTGATTGAGCTCTGGTGTCCTTGTTCACTACAGAGGAGTTGGCCTACATGGCCTGCAGAGGTAACCCTACCAACTGTAAGGATTCTATGATTCTATATATACAGAGTGAATCTAATTGTGGTCTTGTTAGCCTACAAGACATGACAGATTCCTGATGATATGGCTAGTGTGGGCACCCAGTAAATAAACTGTGTTCCATTTACCACAGTTCATTAATATCCCATGTAAATTCTGGAAAAGTGAAGTCATTCTTAGGGCAGACTGACTGCTCAAAATTCACTGATTTCTGTGAAATGGAGAGATGCGAAGATCAAGTCATGTCAGATGTCACATTTACAATGTGTAAACAGTCCAGTCCTCTTAGAAATGTTCAGACCCACGTACTTATACTTCTCTTACTCCGCTGACACTCTTCTTGGTCAGTGTCTGAAGATAGGCGTAAAGAGCTCAGATCTAAAATGATGTTAAAATTAAAATAATTTTTTGAGAGTACCTTAAAGTGTTGAGGCAAAAGACAACTTGATGTCTGAAAAATTCTCTCTCTCATGTTCTAGTCCAGCCACAGTCGCTACCTTGTTTTGCTTCCCAGACCAGCGCTTGCTCTTATGCAGAGCAGAACAGATGCCAAGACTATATTAGAGTTGCTGTCTACCTTGTTTGTCACTGGCCAAGATTTCCTGTTTCAGAGAGAGGTGGAAGAACTCCACAAGACACAGACATTAATTATCCTCCCACTCCCTCTAAATATCTCCCTAGATCCCTAATCATTAAAGACTGGCTTACTTCCTAAACAACAGGTTTAGTTAAACTCCGCTGACACATTTTCATGAATAATGGGCATTCTTAACTGTTATTAAACTTCAAAATAAGTTCAGTACTTCCAGTTCTTCAAATTAATCTCCCCAGAACCAGGATCATCATGTTCCTGTGAATCTGTTCCGGTCATGCAGTACTATCTCTGGGTATTTCTTACAGTAGCAGCAATTTTATAAGGAAGCGTCACAATTCACTGTTATACAGAGTAGTGCACGTTAGTTGCTTCATTCACTTCCATTCTTAAACACTGTTTTGACTGTAGTTTTATACTGAAAAGGATCTTTGTTGAGCAACAGATCACTCTCTGTATAGAATACTTCTCAGAATAGCAATCTGGCTTTATTCTGTACTGTTTCATTGCTGGAGAATTCACACACGAGGAGGATTAAATAATTTTGCCCCTTTTTCAAGAAGCCTGTGCTGGAGCTGGAGCCCAACCTCAAGTTTACCAGGCTTCAAGATATACTTTAGCTTCTCAAGACCTCTCCTAGGTTGACTTATATGTGAACTCTCTTTTTAGATGGAATATCACAATTGGCTCCACACCAGTTGCTCCCTGGGAAAGCAAGCAAGAGGTGTACTGTTAGACCATAATTAGCAGAAGTCAACAAGTCAGCAGAACGGGTGCAGTACCTCAGCTGCAGTGCCAGCCACAGCAGGAGTCCTGGCTGCTTAGCACTGATAAGGGATGAATTCTACCATTCTAATTGTACTGAAGAATGCCAGCAACAAAATATGGCAGCAGTGCCTGCCATGGGGCAATTTATGACTGCTGCAGGCAGCGGTCACCAGCTTTACAGATCCAATTGTGAGATTCTTCGCAACAAAACCCCGCATTGTGGAAAATAACTACAGTCACAGGTAGGTACAGTCACATCTAGGCACAGAAGGCGTTATGTCACTGAACGGAATTAATGATGTATTACTGCAGACCGGGATTCAGAGCTGCGAGGACGCGTGGGACTAAGGCAGGGCGCAGCCCGTAGGGTGTTGCCGCCTGCTCTCTGCTGCCTCCTGCGGGCACGCTGCCGCACTCACCCCGGCCCTCGTCTTCCTGTCCTCCAAGGCTTATGGCTCCTTCGCTTCACTTTGGGGATGAGAAACACTTATCTGATGTACCTTGCAATCTTGATAGTGGTTCCCACGTTTAAGATCTTAAAAAGCTTGGAAATAGAAGTCCTTCTCTATCTAGAAAACTTGCATCAAAGCTTTCCTTATTTTGTGGTGTTTTGTTTCATTTTGGGGCTCTACTTCAGGGTTGGTGACACAGAGCAGTCTGATGAACAGCTGGTTTTGTCTCTGTAACAATGCCTACACAGAACATATTGCAAATACACACCTGTAGACATGCACTTGTCTTTAAATGGGAACTGTCTCAGTTTAAAAGCAAATAGCATATTGAGCTGGTTTGTTATGTACGTACAAACTTAACTACTCTTTCCCTGCGCAGAGGTTATGAGGAACTCCACCTGAGTGAGGAGGAGTTTCCCAACACCACCCACTATAGCTCACTTTCTCAGTAGAGGAGCTGGTAACAAATTGAAGGGCAGAAGGGGAAAGTTGGCCGATAAAGTACACTACAGCTTTCCTTCTGCCATCACCAATACAGGTCAATGTACTAATATGGTGCACATACACAAAAGACTGATATGCACTTATCTACATAGGCTCCCTTCCCCTCATACACGTAGGGATTGAAATGGCCCTGTTTTTACTCATTCTTTCTTCTTATCTGACTATCCAATTGTGCTTAATAAATTCTGTCCAACCGAAAAGGTTTCCTAGCCAATGGATGCCAGGCAAACTGAAGGGATGAACCCTCTTGAGTTTATAGGAGGCTCAGATTGCCCTTGTACATCCTGACAAATATTTATCCTTATACACTGTCACAGCACTCACTGCAGATTGTGGCCTTCTATTGGGACTCTTAGCAATGCTTAAGAAGTTCAGCTGGGAGAGACAGTTTGATCTGAATTGTGAATGTGATCTTATCTTTAGAATAGCTGGATACCACACACAATGCGTACTAAAATGACAAGGCACAGTGAGCTGTACCTAAAGTAAACATAGCTTGATTCAAGAAGTTTCCTTGCTTTGTTGACTGATGTTATAGTTTTTACATAGTTTTATCAGACTTATTTTTTCCTTCCCACTTTTCATAACCTTTTTGTCTGTAACACAGTAAACCATTTTATTGTTTGAAGAACAACAAACTTTGAACTGCCCCTAAAGGAAATCAAGACTTACAGCTCTACCTCTGCAGCAAACGCACTCCATATTGGTCATTGCACAGCCAGCACAAGAAGCCCTTCAATCTCAGATGTGTGGCAGGTAAAAAAGCTCCACCACACCTGCAAAACATTCCAGTATCGGTGTCTGCACAGCATAGGGTGAAACACAGCACAGCAAGCAGGAATGCTGAAAAATCAGTTTCAGTGAAAAAATAAGGCATTTGGTTTATTTCCAAATATTTTTCTCTGGAAGGCTTCAACCCAGACATGCAGGCAAGTTCTCAGTGAAGTCTGGTGTCATGCTTAATTTTCTAGGCATGCTGACAGAGGCTGTTTGTCAGAATCAAACAGTGAACCAGCAACACAAAAGGATTAGAAATCAGATTCAATCTGGTCCCAGTGCTTCACTTCCAACTGCTGGACACTCAAGTTTCTTCTAGATGGCTCAGCTTCCTTTCCTTTTGATACATGTTAAAAAACAAGGTCACCTTTGGGTCTTTGCGTCAAAATGTGCTTTCACACACAGATCCAAGAAAATGCCAGACTTCTGGTGAAGGTGCTCTTCACTAGGAAGGACCAATGTGACAATGGCCACTTAAACTTCTTATACCCATTGTAAATAGATGGGATTATATTTTCAAACAGGCATCCAATCAAGTGATAAGGCACTTGCAGATGTGCACAAGCTCTCTGCCTTCAGTGTGCATGTGTGCTTTTGCTCTTGCATGGTCCAGTCACAAATATATACATCCAGTGAGTCTTTTTTCCTTAAATACTATTTGCTTTATTTTAACCAAAAGATCTGAAGAAGTAAAAGTATACTGATCTTGATCTTATTTATAGTACATAAATCAGAGGCTGGCAGCATCAGTTAAGCCAAGCTCCAGGTCTCAGGCCTTACCTCACCCCCAAAAAAGGCTGAGAATAGCTAACTCTAGAAAAGTGACCTTTCACTCAGCAGATCAGATCTGATATGCAGTGGAACTGCTTTTTAGAAAAAGCAACATTCATTTCTGACACAGACAGTTGTGCAGGGCTGAGTGCCAAACAGTCTCCTCTCTCTTTCCACTTCCGATGGCAGCACCATCTTTGTCATGGTTTTTTGATTTTTGACAATCTTTCTCTTGCTCAGAAAAACACAGCAGTAATCACATCTTCAACCAAAAGCCCAAGTCAAGAGAAAGCAAAAAATTACACAAACAATTTCTTTCTTAAATAATAATAATAATAATAATAAGATACAAAGTGAGCCATGCAGATTGGGTAATACTGGCAGGCTCTTGAGTATTTCAAGGTTTGAAGGAGCTGAAGATTTTTCTGCAAAGCATAACCACCCACACTGCACAGCCATATGCATTTAGGTATCTGTGTGCTTAAGATGGCTTAAGTGATTTTCAGTATTGGGCTATTTAAGAGGGATGCATAAACAGTCAAAATACAACAGAATACAACTGGATCCTGCAGTGATCTTCATTACTGTGTATATTTTATGCATTGCTTCACATTATACTGTTGGTGGTTTCATCCTAACCAGAATGCATGTCAACACATAAAGTAACTTCTTGACGCTAGTGAATGTAGTTTTCAAATGTATAAGTCACTGTTCAGAAAGCTTATTCTGTTGAAGAAACAGAAATATACAGAAAGCACAGAAAGAAACCTCAAGTTACCTGTAATGAGTCCCTTTTCTCTGCTCACATAGAAGTATTCTTACAATTTCATGCTGGCAACTTCAAGAGCTTAAACTTTCATCATCCACCTGTGCTCAGAATTTAAGTCAATTTTTTTCTTGCCTGTTTTTCTGCTAATGGCATGAACCTTCATGATCTGAATGAAACAGCAAAGTGTTGTTATAAGTGGAGAAAAGACTGGGTGTTTCCTTTTACACAAAGCATACAGTCTCTGCTGACCTCATGGGAAGTTCACTGGTATTAACTTGCTAACGCAAGAAGAGCTGTCATGCTTCTATGGAGGTAGATAGCCCGATTTAGAACTACCCTTGACTTTCTATCTCTGTAGAGCTTTACTCCCTCTATTCTCATAAGAGCTTCCTTTCTTAAAAAGTTAAGAAGAAAGAAACCCAAAACATATAATATTAAAAACATGCCTATTCATTTCTATATTATATTCTTAATAACCAAGTTTATGGGAATAAGTTGAAATACTCAGATTTGACCCCACAGTGGGGTCAGTAATTTAAGAATATGACCTAATCAGCCCCTTATGCTAACAAGAACAAATTAAATGCATTATAAACACTGACAATTTTTATGGAATGTTGCTCTTTCAGCAAAGCTTTTGAATGTTTTGTAGTGTTACTTGATAACTGCAGTTGGTAGAAATCAAGCAGCAGAAAATGTGTAGCTTCACTCACAGCATCAGAAGCTCCAAAAAGCATCAACATTTAATTTCTGAAATATGCTGCGTGATGCAGAAAAGCCCAAAAAGCTGGAACTATTGCACTGTGTAGCTCACTCAGCAAAGTATACAGCTGGGCTATAAAAATGAAGAACGCACATGAAACAGTTTAGAAAATCAGTTATAAATAAGAACAGATTATTTAACTCATTAACTAGGAAAAAGAAAATTGAAACAGACAAGTGTAAATCAGAGAAATTGGCAGGTTAATCAACCAGTAATAGCCTCATCACCAGGAGGCTACAAAAATCTGCCTGATGACTGAACAATAAAAAGTAACCAACAATGCTGATGTAAGAAAGTATTAGTAGAGTATAGCATTTTCCTTATATCAAGTGAGGTGTAGGGAAGCAGGTACAGGGGACAGCAAGAAAACAACATTTTCTTTCTCTTCGCAAGTAAAAGAGAGGGGACCTCTGAAATACCTTAATGAATTTATGAAAACAGATGCCTTCCAAAGTCTAAGGCATTAAAATAACGAAGAATACCCTTGATTTATTATTTGGCTAGCGAGTGAAGTGTTTGTTTAGGAAAGAAGGATTTTGTTCACTTGTTTGGTTTTACATTTATGTTTCGCATTGTTTAGTAAATGCCATTGAAAAATCCTGGAGCATTTGTTAAATGTTATTTAAAACATCAAAACACTCTTGTGTAAGTTAACTTGTATTCTCCTGTCTACAAATGTATGCCTAGAAAAGCAAAAGGTTCTGCTAGACTGCAACAGATGTAACATCTACAGATGTTTTTGTAATACACCAAAACCTCTGAAGTTTTTACGCTTTTTGAGGGACTGTTTCTAATCCACACTTCACATACTCTCCCACTGCCTGCTTTTACAGTTGAAGAGCCTAGTTTCCTGCAAAATTCAGAGGCAGATTTAAGAATTATATACAAATGTCAGTCAAAGTTTTCTAAACTGAACTCTGATTTGAGTTTTGATCAAATACTGCCATGAGATTAACTGAACTTCCTTAAACTAAGACTTTGTTAAACTATTATCAGTGGTTTTTGTATCAAATGAGATCTAGACCCTGCTGTTATAGCTAAAATGCATATCATTCACAAAACACGAGTGAATAAATGGTAGTAGTTGCATTTTACTAAAAATCTGACAAGTAAAAAAAGTTGCTTTCAAAACTGAGGTGTCAAAGCATCATTTCTGAAACACAATACATTGTACAGTGACTTTCTTGAAAAAGAAATGTAAATAAACTTGCCAACATCACCAATGTGATCCAATTCTGAGAACATAATAATGACAGATTGTTTTGTGAACGTGCTGAAATGCCCTTTTCATTATGTAGTCATATTATTTGAGAACTCCTAAGAGAAAATGTCATTTCTGATTCCAAACAAGAAAAAACAACACCAAAGGACAGTTCTTTTGATGATGACATGGCAGGGAGGGGCAAGGCCTAACAGGCAGGATCTCTCCTATTAGCAGTCATCAACAATGCATCAGTCTCCCAATTTATTCCAAATTCAAAGAAGAAAAGAAATCTTCTAAACATTCCATCTGCCTACCAGGTTTCGAGGAAAATAGCTCCAAAGAGAAGAAAATACAGAAACCCTTCTACAGCATAATTATTTTCTGTTTCTATTTTAAACATATGTGTATTCCATATGAAGTTCAATTCTCATATCAATATAAATGCACCATACAAAGTAGAACTGTAGGATTTAAATGTTTATTTTTAACATTTACAGTTTAGTGTAACTGGAGGTAGCTGCAATATTAAGTGATTTTCTCCTAGTGGTTTGAAGTAACACTTATTTATATACACCATGACAGAGTGCAGGAACAGAACTGAAAACTGGAATCAGTTGTTTAAAGTTAAGTCTACAACGAACATGCCAATGAAACAAAAACCGAGTTACAGCAGGTAAGACGACTGTCAGAACAGCAGGGTGCAGATCTTCCTAGAGTACAGGCTGTCTGCACTGACAAAACAGTAAAACTGGTACTGCAGAAAAATTATACGATGTGAAGTCAAAACTATCTGAAAAGATGTAAAAGATTCAGGCACAGGTTATTACAGCTATGCAGTTCCTACTGTTTCCCATGTATCTCAAAACATCAAAATCAAGTTCAAGGAAACTATATGGCAACAGAGTGCTGTGTATTAAAATGTATTGTGATGCACTATGTGTGAATATATTTGTGAATATCTGTGAGGCAGGAGTTTTATTTCATATAATCATATGAAAACAGATGCTCCATTGTCAGAACTTTTGTCTTTACCAAGCCTGTCAGCTTCTGGCGTCATGTGAGTAATGGAAGCTCCCAGCAACTCCAGGTTTAAGTATTTTTACAGTAATGTAGTATTTGGTCCATTCAGTAAAGATGTACTCAGCTATATGTAATGGAGACAAATACTAATACTCAGTGAGGAGTTAGCTAGAACTTATTAACAAAATTATACAGTAGTGCCTTTCCTTAAAATTCTAGATTTGCAAAAGTGATAAACTGGTCTGTTTAATCTAAACAACAAAAATATTTTTAGCAATAAAATGGAAAATGCTTTTAAAATAGAATTGGCAATGTCTTTTTTTTTAATTTCCAGATTTTGTTTAACAGATGAATTCCTCAAAATGCAGATACTTCTGTAGTCTGAAATACTAATATATGTATACATGACCGTACATTGCAACATATCACAAACAGACAGTCAAGAACAGGTTAGAATAATTAGACTGCATGCTTTTGTTTCAAGGATGCAGCGCCCTGCCAGGCGCATAACTTTCTGGAATCAAATAATTTGTACAGATTTAAGCATGTACTTCATCCATAAGCCATAATTAATTTCGCTGGAACAAGTGGGACTCCTTAGAGACTTTAAGAAAAGCCTGCCCTAGTGCCCTCAGATGAGTAGGCCTACAGTGCTGTGCCCCTGGCAGTATGGAGTCCACTTCAGGAAATGAAGATGCTAAGGAATCTCTGGCTTCATTATCATCCTTACCTCCTACAAAGATAAAGCTTCCCAACCAAAGTTTGCAAGAAAGTTGTGGGCAAGCCTCACTCATCATGCAGATGTGATGGTCCCTTTAAAGTCAACAGGCAGAGCATACAATAAAACTTGAACTGTTTTTAAAATCAGAATGTAATTTCTGGCTCAGGAAGTGTGAATCTGCTCTGTAATACAAAAACATGTATTTTATTTTAGTTAAAACCCCAAAATAATATTCAGTATAAATTTAGATATTCTACATATGAAACTGATCTATATAATACTTAAAACTTTACAAAAAGTACTGAAGTAGTCAATAAACAATCAGATTTAAAATATTTACAATCTATATATCATTATTCTGTACTTACAATTATTAAATAATTGTCTCTTCCTTAATTTTAGTGAAAAGTTTTTAATAACTACAAACTGATTTTGAATTACTTTCAAATGGCTCTTAAACAAAATTTTAGCAAAATCACAATTCCAATGCGAAACATTATTACTGTGTTTCAGTAGCACTTTTATATAATCATGTTTTGTAGCTGTTTTACAACACAGTTCTCTTTTCTATAATAAACATAAGAGATCTAAATAAGAAAATGGCACAGTATGGATGGAAACATCAAATTTCCAGATCTCACATCCCTTTATGGCATTTGGCTTCTAAAATATCCAGTTTTTTGATAATTTAAGTTACTCTTCCAGTATTTTCAAGGAAACACAGAGTCAGTACTTATTTTATATTATCGTGTCGTCATCTTTTGAAAAGTTGCTTCCTGAAGGTGCTTCACAGAGACTATCGCCATCCGTGCTGAACTCATCATCGTCATCATCATCATCATCATCATCATCAAAATCAGTCAGCACTTTACTTGGTGACTTCTTTCGTCTACTGAAACAAAAATACATACATTTGTATGATTAAAACTGCACATTAAGGTACAGAATACTTCTGCAAAGCTTGTAACATCAATAGTGTTTGCATCTTTTAAGAAAGTCAGAAATATCCATGCTCATATAGCAGAAGTAAAAGAAACATGGATGAAAACTAAGCACAGGATAGCTGTTTCTCTGTCATTAGCTAGAAGACTTAATCACTACAAATGACATGAGTGCCAAGTTCTACTACGCCTTTCCATTTTTCATCCCCTGCTTCAGTGATTATTCACTTGACAGAAAAATGGCTTGGGCACCTATAGCACTCTGAAAGAATACGAAGAAAATCTGTAGAGAACAGAAACAATGAATAGTTTCACAGCTTTGCCTCTTAAACACTGCCTGCTTATGACAAAACTTGAAGTTTATTACTGGAAGCCTCCAACTGAGGGACTAAGGGAGCAAGAAATCAATACTGTGAGTGGCAAGTGACACATAATTGTAAGTCCTGACAGGTTTTCCTACCTTAATTCCTTTTTTGCAGCATTAAGCTGTCCTTGCAATTGTTCATTCACATCCAGTTGCTCTTCTAGGTCTCTCTGGAGTTTCTTTTTAGCGCTTTCCAGTCTGTCTATTTCTTCCTCAGCTTCTTCAACTTGACGCTTCATTGCTTTCAAACGCAAACTCAACTGAAATATTTACATGTCAGCTGATTAGAGGATTATTTTAATAAAGGAATTTTATTCTTCCAGCATCTATGAGAGGGAGAATAAAGACACAACTTTGCCAGTGTAATAACACTGTAACACTATGGTTCAGAAATATTCAAAAGCCAGCATTAAGCTTGGAGAAAAGAAACTGAAGATAATTTTTAAGGAAAAAAACAACAACAAACATGGCTTTGATAGAGTAAGACAGCATGATGGCTAAGAAACTTTACCCAACTGATACTATAAAATATGTTTGTTTGTTTTTTTACCCCAGTGCAATTTGATCCCATGATAGATGTCTGAATTTTTAAACTCACTGTTCACTCTTCAGGCAAAATACTAACTAAATGACTCATGTACTGAAATAAAATGTGTTTTAAGCAAGGAATAAACAAAAATCAAGGAAATGACAGAACATATTGCTATTAGAAAATCAATATATGCTTAACACTTGCCTTAACAATAAGTAGCTTTTTTCTTCAAATCAAATTTTATGGTTACAAGATAGAATATACTATTTTGAGTGCATTATATCTTATATAGATCATATACTGACTGCTGTTTGCTTTATTTTGTAATCACAGCATTGCTGCTATGAGTGCTTCATTTCCATATATTTAAAAATTAATAATTTACTATCAAACAAAAGAACGTGATGACAATGAGAACTGCAAATCTCATTACATGGGACTTCATGAAGAACTGAGTGATCAGTACCTACTTACATTCCTTTGAAATGTCTTGTACATGTGATAATTTATCTAAATATCCGATATTAACACTACTAGTACATTAGTTTTTCCCTCTACCTGATCCTTCTGGTCAGTCAATGAGAGATGTTCGTCATCTACTTGCAACATCAACTCCTTCACTTTTCTCTCAAGTCTGCGGTTACTTAGTTGGAAATTAGCCCTATCCCTGGAAAAACAAACATAGGACAAGCCTGTAAGAAAAGAAGGAAAGGAACTACAGTACTTTGAACGCTGCTAATTTCTTAGCAATATTTTAAAGTTAAATAAATATTAATAAATGCTTTTATTTGTTGATCCCATGCAATATTTATATAAAAATTCCTCCAAGCTTAAACAATGAAGTGAACATGAAAACTGCAATGTTCAACTACAGCTAGCATCACTAACCCTGTTACTTATATTAGACACCACTAAAATAATGAGGTATGTAACTATGCTAGCACTGTGCTCAGTTTTAAACATGTAAGGCAACATCCTATATGGTTTTGTTCAAAATTAAACTTGCAACACTTACATGAAGCAGAAAGCACTTTAAACAGTACTTGTGAAAAATCAAAAACCAAGTTGTTATATATTTGATATATATAACATTAGGAAGAGGACATATATAAACATATATGTTTTGATCTTAACATAACTAGATTTACCTCTCTTCATTTTCAAGTCGTTCTTCTAGCTCTGTGATCCTTGCTTCCATTTGAGCAACAAGTCCTTCTTTACTGGATCGGTAAGAACCTTCCAGGTGAAGGATTCTACTCCTTAAGTCCTTGTTCTATATTTGGACACACATGATTACTACATACATGCTCATATTAACAAATACAACCTTAAAACAAGTAAGCTGGATACATGAGATATACCACTAGGTGGCATTCTTTCTCCTCACACAGTTAATCAAAATGGGATTAACTTCACAGAATTAAAACCACCAAATTTGGTGTCTGGTATAAACATATTCTCTAAATTCCCATTCAAATCTGTTTTTTGTTCTTGAGATTGTCTGTAAGCTAACATTTACTAAGATATCTTTCCTCACTATTCATCCGGGGGCTACAAGGATCTTTCTTTCAAAGGCTGATGAGCTGCATTATAAACATGTTGCTAAAAGCTAGAAAATAATTTTTTGCACATTTTATCACAGCCATTGAAACATACAAACTGCATTTCCTCCTAAGACAGAGAGTAAAAGTCTTCTGTCAAATCTGTATCTTTTCTTTAAGACATGTTATTCTTCACTCGTTTGTTCTTAAAGAAAAAGTCCTCAAAGTTGAAATTGCTTGAAACTCGATCAAGATCAAGTGTTCCTTTGGTACTGTCAAGACTTTGAAAGACAGCTCCTCCAAAAGTGGTCAAAGAATTTACATGATTATAATATAATAATTATAGTAATTACAATATTATAATATTTTCTTTTGAGCATCAGTATTAAGATGCTCAAACTTCCAGCAGTGACTTCTGGTAGGATAGAGCTGGCTACCAAATACTGAATTCCTTAAAGACTTCTTAGAATTTCCTAATGGAAACAGTCACCTGGCCTATTATCTTGTTAGTATGATGGTATGGTAGCTGCAATTACCTGTCTTTCCAAAGAAATCTTGTCACATTCCAAATCCTGCTTTGTAGCTCTTTCCTGAAGTAGTTCTGTTCTCATTTGTTCTATCTGTTGAAGAAAGAAAAGACAGGAATTTTAATTAAAGATTTTATTTATATACATCTGTATGATATTGCATGTATAAATGAGTATATACATAGATACATGTCCATAAATAAAGTACTTCTACAAAACGAGAAAAAATTTGCTTTTTCTTAGAACTCAAGACGTGCACTATTTCAGATGAAGTCGACAATTACACTCTTGTACAAAATTTTCTCCTTTGAGATACATACAAACATATATTCTGTAGCAGGGCAATGAGCTCTTAACATATCATTAGAGATAAGTAATGTATTAGATAACTGAATTCCAGAATGTCACAACAGTCTTTAACACCTTCTATAGTTGTTTTTCTCATACCTAAGTCTGACAAGCTGAACTAGCAAGTTTGATCTTACTAAGCACATAAAAATGGCACTTTCCAAGAAATTCTACAGACTGTTACCGTTTTCTATGCTTGTGAAAATAATAAAAGTTTTTTTTCAGCAAGTCTTGCTGTACATCGGATATCAACACCTTTCCCTCCACAAAAGTGGTCAGTTTTATGTCTTGCATATTGCAGGAGGGCAGTGACTTCTGGATCTGGAGGTCAACTTCTGTTTGTTTTAAAAAACACTTTTGTTTCAGCATTTCTGTTGAAATTTCACTTGCACATTCAATAACTACAAGGAAAATATATTCTCCATATGTAAAACGCTGAAAAACTAACTATTCCACATAGAATCAGCATAAGAATATGTCAACGGTTTACCGGGCTGGATCGGCCCGGTTCCGTGACGATTGGTGCGGGGGACCCACGGACCCACGCCCCAAGAAAGGGCAAGGAAAAAGGGAAAAGGGAAAAGGGAGATGGGCCTAGAAACAAAACAGCGGCAACGATCTGAGGAGGAAAGCTAATTTACTAAATAAGATATCAGAAAGTAAAATAACACAATATAATACAATATAATTGGAATTGAGGCTAATAAATCAAATAAAATGAGCAAGAGAGTGTCCGATAAACCGGAGGCCTTACGCTAACGCTGAAGGCGATACGGCAGCGAGCACCCACTGCTGAGTCGATCCCGAAGGAAAAAGAGTGTCCTGTGACCGCTGAGGGTTTTTATCTGTTCCCTCTGAGCGGAAAACACGTAAAAATACAAAGCATCGCAAAGTCCTCTGGGGAATGTAGTAGTTCTTCTCTTCTGAGACAGGTATACCTGGAATTGTCAATGATCTATGGAGCTGGAATATTAGCTCTTTAACTCTCAATGCAATACATGATGTTATGATGTGGAATACCAGTACCAAAAATCATAAAACCATGACATTCCACCCCTTATTCCACATCGTTACATCATGTTTGATACATACAGAAGAACAATGATTAACATGCATTAGATATACACACACACAACATATATATACAAGTATATACATGGAATTACTGACTGCACTCCCCCAACATCAAATTCCCTTGTGGTACACACTGAACATCCCCATTCTTCTGCATCACCCACCAAGTGGACCCAGGTCCCTGAGCAAAGACAGTTCCACGGAGAGGTTTGCCCTTTCCAGAAGCTGGAAGTACCCAAACTGCTTTGCCCAACATGTTCTTTACATGTACTACAGGGACCTTATCTCCCTCTACAGTAGGTAGGGAGTTGGATTGGGCAGGACCATCACGATTGATGGATCCTCGAGTGTTGACCAACCAGGTGGCTTCGGCCAAATGCTTCTCCCAATGCTTAAATGTTCCGCCACCCATTGCTTTCAACATGATTTTTAACAACCCATTATATCTTTCAATTTTACCAGAAGCTGGTGCGTGATAGGGGATATGATAAATCCATTCAATGCCATGATCTTTGGCCCAATTACTTACAAGAGAATTTTTGAAATGAGTCCCATTATCTGACTCAATTCTTTCTGGAGTGCCATGTCGCCATAGGACTTGCTTCTCGAGACCTAGAATGGTGTTTCGGGCGGTAGCATGGGGTACTGCATATGTTTCAAGCCACCCAGTGGTTGCTTCCACCATGGTGAGCACATAACGCTTACCATTGCGAGTTCGTGGCAAGGTGATATAATCTACCTGCCACGCCTCCCCATATTTATACTTTTGCCATCGCCCTTCCCCCCAAAGAGGTTTCATCCTCTTGGCTTGTTTAATTGTGGCGCAAGTATCACAGTCATGGATAACCTGTGCAATAGCGTCCATAGTTAAGTCCACCCCTCGGTCTCTAGCCCATTTATATGTTGCATCTCTTCCTTGATGGCCCGAGGTCTCATGGGCCCATCGAGCTAAAAATAATTCACTTTTGTGTTGCCAGTCCAAGTCTACTTGAGCCATCTTAACTTTGGCAGCTCTATCTACCTGATGGTTATTCTGTTGTTCTTCAGTTGCTCGGCTTTTAGGAACATGAGCATCTACATGGCGCACCTTTACAACCATATTCTTTACTCGGGCAGCAATATCTTTCCACAGTTCAGCAGCCCAAATAGGTTTACCCCTCCGTTGCCAGCCATTTTGTTCCCATTGCTGTAACCACCCCCATAAGGCATTTGCCACCATCCATGGGTCAGTGTAAAGATAAAGCACTGGCCACCTCTCGCGTTCAGCAACATCTAAGGCCAGCTGGACAGCCTTTACCTCTGCAAATTGGCTTGATTCTCCTTTTCCTTCAGTGGCCTCTGCAACTTGTCGTGTGGGACTCCACACTGCAGATTTCCATCTGCGGTGCTTACCCACAATCCGACACGATCCATCCGTGAACAGGGCATATCTCTTTTCATTGTCTGGTAATTCACTGTATGGCGGGGCCTCTTTAGCACGTGATACCTCCTCTGCTGGGGTTGTTCCAAACTTTTTACCTTCAGGCCAGTCCATGATCACTTCTAGGATTCCTGGATGACTGAGGTTCCCCATCCGAGCTCGCTGTGTAATCAGCGCAATCCACTTACTCCAAGTGGCATCAGTAGCATGATGGGTAGAGGGAACCTTTCCTTTGAACATCCAGTTCAGCACTGGCAGTCGAGGTGCCAGAAGGAGCTGCGCTTCAGTACCGATTACTTCGGAAGCAGCTCGAACCCCCTCGTACGCGGCTAAGATTTCCTTCTCAGTTGGAGTGTAGCGCTCCTCAGACCCCCTGTATGCTCGACTCCAGAAACCAAGGGGTCGGCCTCGGGTCTCTCCAGAAGCTCTTTGCCACAAACTCCAAGTGGGACCTTCCTTTCCAGCAGCAGTGTAGAGGATGTTCTTTACATCCTGTCCCGTCCGCACTGGCCCCAGGGCCACGGCACAGGCTATCTCCTGCTTAATTTGCTCAAAAGCCTGCTGCTGCTCAGGACCCCATACAAAATCATTCTTCTTCCGCGTCACCCGAAAGAGAGGGCTCACAATGAGACTATAGTTTGGAACATGCATTCTCCAAAAGCCCACTACACCCAGAAAAGCTTGGGTCTCTGTCTTACTAGTGGGTGGAGACATAGCAATAATTTTGTCGATCACATCTGTTGGGATGTGACGACGTCCATCTTGCCACTTTATTCCTAGGAACTGAATTTCCTGTGCAGGCCCTTTCACTTTGCTTCGCTTAATAGCGAAGCCAGCTCGCAGGAGGATCTGAATTATTCTCTCTCCTTTCTCGAAAACTTCCCCTGCTGTATTGCCCCACACAATGATGTCATCAATGTATTGTAAGTGCTCAGGAGCACCGCCCTGTTCCAATGCAGTTTGGATCAACCCATGGAAAATGGTTGGGCTGTGCTTCCACCCCTGGGGTAAACGGTTCCAGGTGTACTGAACTCCCCTCCAGGTGAAAGCAAACTGCGGCCTGCATTCTGTGGCCAAAGGAATTGAAAAGAAGGCATTGGCAATGTCAATGGTGGCATACCACTTGGCTGCTTTTGACTCCAGTTCATACTGGAGTTGAAGCATGTCCGGCACAGCAGCACTCAGTGGGGGTGTGACTTCATTGAGGCCACGATAATCTACCGTCAGCCTCCATTCTCCACTGGCTTTACGCACTGGCCATATGGGGCTGTTAAACGGGGAGTGAGTTTTGCTGATCACTCCCTGGCTCTCTAGCTGACGAATCAGGTTATGAATGGGGAGCAAGGAATCCCTATTAGTGCGGTACTGCCGTCTGTGCACTGTTTTTGTAGCAATCGGTACCTGTTGCTCCTCCACTTGTAGCAACCCTACAACAGACGGATCTTCTGACAGGCCAGACAAAGCAGACAGCTGCTTAGTGTTATCTGCGCCCACAGCAGCTATTCCAAAAGCCCATCGATACTCTTTGGGATCCTTAAAATATCCCCTTTTGAGGTAATCAATACCAAGTATACATGGAGCCCCTGGGCCAGTCACAATAGAATGTTTTTGCCAGTCTTTACCAGTTAGACTTATTTCAGCCTCCAACTTGGTCAGCTCTTGGGAACCCCCAGTCACCCCAGAAGTATAGATTAATTCTGTCCCTTGGTGACTGGAGAGCATTAGAGTGCATTGTGCACCAGTGTCCATCAGTGCCTTATAATTTTGTGGTTCTGATGTGCCAGGCCAAAGAAAGCACACAGTCCAATACACTCTATTATCCCTTTCCCCCCCTGGCTGGGGGGCACGGGCTATTGTAGCTGGTAGGTACCTCGCTTAGTTCTGAAGGAGTACCGTTCAGACAGGAGGACATCTCGCTCAGACAGGAGGGTGTCTCTTTCAGGTTGGAGGGCATCTTGCACAAACTGGAGACCATCTTGTTGAGACTGAGGGTTGTTGAGTTCGGACTGGAGGGCATCTCTTTCAGGCTGGAGGGCGTCTTTCTCGAACTGAAAAGCGACTTGCTTGGTCTGGAGGGTGTCTTGATCAGACTGGAGGCTGTCTAAAATGGTCAGGAGAGTCTGATTGTCAGCTAAAAGACTCTCTTTCTGGATCTGGACACTATCCCTCTCGGCTCGGAGACTCTCTCGCTCTATTTCAGAAACTCTATGCCTCTCTGGGATAGTATTGAATAAGGTCCGATTGGCATAAGCCAGACCCCAAATAATTTGGGCCTCCTCAGATCTGTCTGAGCCGCAACATTCCTGTCTCAAATATCTGCTTAAGTTCTCAGGATCTTGCAGGTGCTCAGGGAAAAAGTCCCAGTACATTTTGAGCATTAAAATGGAAAAAACAATGAAATGCAGCCCCTTTAAGAGAAGTTTAAAAAACGAGAGCATTTTTTTTTCTTCTTTACTATAACAAGCTAGCAGCACCCAAAAAAGTTTACAAATATCCCAGAACAACTGGCAGTACGCCCAGGCTTCAAGGTCATGTTATGCCGTACAGTACCTGCAGTACAGATAAGCTTGCTAGCAAGAGACAGAGATTCACTCTAAAAGTATGTCTCTGTCCGGCTAAGGCAGCTCGTTTGCCCCACGTTGGGCGCCAAAAATGTCAACGGTTTACCGGGCTGGATCGGCCCGGTTCCGTGACGATTGGTGCGGGGGACCCACGGACCCACGCCCCAAGAAAGGGCAAGGAAAAAGGGAAAAGGGAAAAGGGAGATGGGCCTAGAAACAAAACAGCGGCAACGATCTGAGGAGGAAAGCTAATTTACTAAATAAGATATCAGAAAGTAAAATAACACAATATAATACAATATAATTGGAATTGAGGCTAATAAATCAAATAAAATGAGCAAGAGAGTGTCCGATAAACCGGAGGCCTTACGCTAACGCTGAAGGCGATACGGCAGCGAGCACCCACTGCTGAGTCGATCCCGAAGGAAAAAGAGTGTCCTGTGACCGCTGAGGGTTTTTATCTGTTCCCTCTGAGCGGAAAACACGTAAAAATACAAAGCATCGCAAAGTCCTCTGGGGAATGTAGTAGTTCTTCTCTTCTGAGACAGGTATACCTGGAATTGTCAATGATCTATGGAGCTGGAATATTAGCTCTTTAACTCTCAATGCAATACATGATGTTATGATGTGGAATACCAGTACCAAAAATCATAAAACCATGACAGAATATACTTGTTTGCTTTATCTTACTACTTGACTGAAAGAAATATTCCAAAGATCACAGAGAAACTCTGAACTGCCTGACAGCAGTTATCGAAGCTTCTAGGTTAGAGGAAAAAGTCTGCAATGCTGAAATACATTTCTTCTCCCTCATTCATGCTGAGACTGCCTTCAAATCTTCACAAATTTCTTTGCAGGCACAGCCAACGTTACCAAAGCATTTGTGCTGTTCCCTTTACAATGCTTGCTATGGTAAGCATCACCTGGGAAATGCAGAGATCAGTGCCAATTACTGTACCTGCAAAAAGACTAAAGAATTTCAGTGGCCATAGCTTTCTATCCTGCTTTACAGCAGTTATGTATTAACTTGCATAAACACACCACCAGCTATACAGCTCTAAGTTTCAGATTTACCCAACTAAAGGTCCTCCAGAGCTATCTGGAATTCTTGCACTAAAATAAATAAATAAATAAAAGTGCAAAGCAACACTGAAAATGTGAAGGTTAAACAAACAGTACACAAAAATTACCTAAAGCCATTTTTAAAATAACTTTGTAATAGTAAAAGCTCTATTTTCAGTTAACCACACTTAAAAAAAAAAAAAAAAAAGTAATTTACACTATTTCTATAGCTTTCAAACCAAAATATGAATACAGTGATGGTAATGCATGCAGTTGCATATGTTATGTCACAGAATCTTTTCAGAACAGTAGGATGCATTCCTGAAAACTAAGGTCATACCAGTTACTGGACTACAAATGTCAGCACATGGCCGTGCTCTGCTAACAGCTGGTTTATTTCCTTAAAGCTTTCTTTGTTGCATAGAAGCTTTAAAACACTGACTTCTTTATTTTCTTTAAATACACGGATTAAAAGTCATCAAAGTTATTTAATGAGAGATTACTTGGATCTTTACTCTCCCATGCTGTATGGAAATATCTTTAAGGTGGCAACTACTGGATCAAGTAACTCCCAGATGACATAAGCCCACCTAGTTTAAAGAAGGATTTCAAAAAGAGCTTCAGCCTTTATGAGATGCGTCAATACAATCCAGCTTCTCACTTGTGGGAGAGACTGAGCACAAACACATTCTGTAAGATTTAACGAGTATGTGCAGCTGTCTTTTACATTAGTGATTCTATTTTTTGTATATGCATACACACACTTCTACATAATCACTCACATTAGACTTTTTACCATGCACACATATATTACTGATTTTTCCATGCATAGATAGACATATATATAAAGAAAAAAAGTTCTGATGCAAGGGATTTCATAGAGGTTTATTCAACTGAAACTACTTTAAGCATGAAAGCAGACCCAGAAAGGATGAAACAAAAATTATAGTAAAATGAATGGCTAATTAAATACACAACTGTTAACTGAAGAAGGGTTTTGTTATATGTGGGAAGCTGTTTAATGGACCACTCGCAAGTTCTGTTGTGCTCTTACTGTGCTCAAAGGCTGTGACAAATTTATGCAACCTTCCCCAGTCTTCAAATTAAGGAAGTATTTAGGCAAACATTAATTCCCAAGATGACTGCTGCTGTTGTTGGACACCTTGTTGTAAAAACAACCTCACAGAAAAACAGCAAGAGAAAAAAAAAAAAAAAGTACTATACCTGAATAGTATCGGAAAGCTAGGTGGAAGAACATAAAAGCTTGTAAAAAGAGGAGAGAAGCAGGACACAGCTCTTGCAGGGGGAGACAAAAACTGCTTTCAGTTATCTCCTCGTAAATTTCATTAGTAAACACACAATTAACATGCAGAAAGGAAAAACAAAAATGTCTGCCACAATATGCTCACTTTTCACTTATTTTACAGTAGTTAAGTCAGGCTCTGGGAATTTACCACTCCGAATATCGTGCTTCATATTCTATTTTTAATATATACAATATATTCTAGTTATGTTAGAAGAATAAAGTAGCTCTGCAGCTTAAACAACAGTTATTGCCAATATATTTGATGAATACTAACATGAAAGAATGGAGAAAAGCTATAGTATTCGATTCCACAAAGCTTTACTGCACATAACAGCATTTTACGCCAGCTTTAGGATTAGGAGCAGCTGTGATTTCACTATTAGTGAAAATAATTTGATTAATAATAATATTTTATATTATATCACTGTCTTGCACTGGGTTCTCAGTCTATGTTTCTTGTTAATGTCTATGCCGGGAAAACTAAAATACATGTATACACATGGCTGCACCATGCATATTTGTGTATGTATATATGTACAGATAGATGCACATACCTACATGTGTATGCAGGCATGCCTATGTATTTATTTTAATTAGTAATGAAAAGGACCAATGATTAAGTCAAAACCAACTTCTACAGAGATGATGAAAATGCAACAGAGGATCAAGATTATGTTTCTGCAGTTATGTTCTTTTCAAAACATAACAGCTATATTAAAGACAAAACTAAAGAGTCCTACAATTAAAAGGACACTGAAGTACTGATGACAAGGATGAGAATTTATCCGGCCTTTGCTGTCTTTTTATATACTAGTGAGAGATACAGGACTTGCAAAGCACGCATCCAACATCCTTGCAAATTTTGCAAAGACTTGCAAATTCCTCTCTGCTTGAGTAACTCTCACCAAATAAAGCATATCAGAAAGAGGAACCGATTTAAACTCACTAAATAAGGTTTATCAGAAAGAAGAACCAGTTGAGATCAGAAGTTACAACAGTAGAGTGACAACATGAACTTATGAACTTCTGACTTCCTGTGCAGGCTTAATAGACAAATCAGTATTAACTTCTCTGCCCTGGGCAGCATAAAGTTGGGGTTAACTGTATACATGGTATATGATAGTCAGAGAAGTCACATACAAAGGAGAACATGTATTAGGTGGACCAGGAAGCCTGTAACCTCTTAGTACTTCAGCCAATGAGGAAAGGACGAGGGACAAGTTCCTGAAGTTAGGATAAAAGAGTGATGTGCCCTCAATACTGTGAGAGACACTACAGGGAGCTGCCCCTGTGTACTCTCCCTTTATTTGAATAAACAAAGCAAAAGACTCCTCTGTCTCTTTCTGGGATAAAGATAATTGAGCAAGTCTATTGGAGCAGAAATTAGGATCTAGTGACTCACAATAATCACCATAGAAGAATTAAGTTACTTCAGAGTTCACCCTTAAGTTAAATCTATGCTGAAATTTGCCAACTGACTGGCATACTCTCCAGAAAATGTTTAGTAAAATTTATTTAGAGAGTTAGATGGAGACCACTTCTTTCTTACAAGCTCTTTCCTACTTAATGTACACTAGAATAGATCATAGCTGAAGAATGGGATTCTTTGTGCTTCAGAAGTTGTGCTGCAAAGCAGAAAGATGGTATGATAAAGCCAGAGCAGATAAAAATTGAAAGTTTCCATGTTGCTGTGGTATTTCTTGAGAATGAGTTATGGAAGATGAGAATGTCTCATGCAACCATTCTCAGATTCAAAAGGGTATTTAAGTTAAAAAGGGAATAAAATTTCACAGTAAATGAAATGTAAGCCATTAGCCTTGCCAGTGATCATTCAAACATTCAGCTTTATGTAAAATACAAGTAATAATTTCAATTTGGTTTTAGTAGCAATTTGAATATACTTCTGTATCAGTATATTAAAGTAACACATTTAAAATAATAAGAAGTTACAGAAACACAGATATTACCAAAAGAAATCCATTATCATTTCTCATGTCATTATAAATGCTTATCAGACCTTGAAATACTCTTCAGTAATTTGACTACTTAGTCATTCTGGCATAAAATCAAAACAAAGCAACCTCTGTAACTCATGCATGAAATGAGAAACTTTAGGTCTCAAAATAAACTTTTTTGTTATTGTTTATATGTATTTTTTGTCACCCATCTGTATTTTGGGTTTCTATTTAGTTAGCAAGTTAAGTTACTATAGTACTCACTTGTGCAGCTACCAGTAAGTTTCTTTTTAATCCAGGCTAATAACACAGGCACAGACTCCAGCATTAAAGGATTAATAGCATGACCTCAGATTATTATGGGTCCTTCACATTCTGTTTCACTTCCTCACTCATTCAGAGTCTGCAGAATATCAATAAAGTAACGGCAGAAGAGTATACTACAATCAAACAGAATCTCAGTAACTTCAGTCACAAAAAGTAGTACTGGAGCCTTGGTGTTTTGAGGATGTACGAATTGGAAGCCAGGCCCTAGCTTTAAAATCATGCTGTGGCCAGTTTAAGTCAGTTGTCCTAATTCTGTTCCCTTCCAGCTCCTTGGGCCCTTTGCTGAGAATGGCCTTGGTTCTGAGCAACACTTCTTAGCAGGAACTATAAACACTGGTGTGTTATCAACATTGTTTTTCTCCTAGAACCAAAACATAGCATCATACCAGACGCTTCTAAAGAAAACAATTCCATCCCAGCTGAAACTAAAATAAATTATTTTATTTTCTATTCTCCCTCTGAAATTAATGTCAGCAAATCTTTTTCAAAGAGAAAGAAATTAGAGCAGAAAATCACAGGTTGTGTACCTCAAAGCAAACTGTCTCCCAGACTTCTAGGAAATCAGTAATGAGATTTAATGCTTAATGCAAATCTATAGTAGTAGAGAAGCTGCAATGAATCTTGAATCAGTTTCATATCTTTCAGAATGCAAAACTAAGGTGGAGAACATTTTTCTAGGCCCTGACACTCTTGAGACAGCCACAGATTCCTTTCCATGAATTACACAAAAACTTGCATACTACTGACTACTGGAACTGCAGATGTTCTAGTTACTTCTTCAGTCATCAAGCAGTACTGTTTTTCTTTGTTACAGGACCTATAATTTCATGTTATATCATTTGGAAATCTTGAATGTTATTATTAAGGTCTTTCTTCAGAATAATGAACTTCTAAATGTTCTTAAGACTAGGTGATATTCTGCTCAATGACCTCATTCCTGCCAGTTCATTCCACACCCCCACCTGCATATTCAGTGACCTTAATAAACACATTGGCAAAGTATTCATTAATCTCAGGAAGCGTATCTGAATTACTTTTATCTTGATTGATACTTCAACATAAAACTGCCACTCCTTTTTATATAGTCAAGAACCTTCTGGTCATTTTTTTTTTAATTTACCTCAGCAAATCTCACAGTATCTTTAATTTTCTGCCCCATGAGACATAACTGTTAATAAATCCTCTCTTTTTGGGTTTTTTATTTATTGATATAACATTTCTCCAACTAATGACTGAAGATTTCATGTGGAAAAACCTTTTGTTACTGATCTCCTCAGTATACCTTAACCCATTTTTACACTTGGGATTAAAATAAAGTTTATTCTCTGCTGAAACTGACCAGCATTTGCAGTTCTGCTAACTTTACTAATTAACTTCCAAAGGTCTGCCTTCTTTGCTACCACGACTCTCATATTATGTCCTACTTCATTACTGCAGTTACTCTTTTGAAACTAGTATATGAGATTAGCAGAACATACAATCACCTTCGTGTGTTACCAGAGTACAGATCAAAATTCCACAGTCACATTCTATATCTACATTTATCAGAAATCTAAATAAATTTTTTCAAGCTCTAATGTTTTATACTTCTACAAGAACTGTCAGGCTCAACTTACATTTTTCTTCTGTTATACAGTGTTCTAACTGACCTCTCTAACTGATCACTATTCCAAAAACTTTGTTGATAAAAGGCTACCTTCTCGTACAGAAAAAGAATATTTACAAAAACAGAAACGAGGAAAGTTCTCTCTGTGATATGAAACAACTTCTGTGGATAATTCTGGGCAATCACTATCTCAATTATATTTCATTTTTTCCAGTTATGAAAATAAGAAAAAAAAAAGCCTATGGTGATTTGGAGGAGTATGTTCGATCATGTTTATGAACCTTGAACAAAATAAAATTCTCCAAGTACCTGTTCTCTGCATCTACTGATCCTCTCAGACAACAAATCCGAATTATTCTTTTCTTCATCAAGCTCAAGTTCCAGGTGAGATAACTTGTCCTAAATGGAACAACAACAACAAAACTATTTTCAGCATACTGTTCTCCCACCCTTTCATCCTTTTGGGATTGCTACCTGTCAATTTCTCCTTAAACTCGAATAACTCAAACTGTTTGAAATAGTAGGCTTGAAAAAAGCAATGTCTCTGGAAAAAAGCTAACAGATCACCTTCAGAATACACTTGAAAATTACTTTGTTCATTCACACAGAATTCATATGAAATAAAAATATTATTTTGATGAATTCTAACAAAGAGTTTTACCTCCATTAATTTGATTTGTCTTGCTCGGTCATCTTTTAGGTGGTTTTTGGCCTCTAGCTCATACTCTAATCCTTTCACAGTCTGTTCTAACAACTGAGTTTTGGTTATTGCTTCATCTTGAGCTCTCTGGTGGTCCCTCAAGTTTTCTTCCAGGAGACGCATCTGAAACAAAAAGATTAATACACTTTATTTTATACTTTCTATAAAAGAGATGTCAGTAAAAGGGCCTGACTGCAATCACAACAATTTTAGAAGTGTAATAATAATTGCATCAAGTTATACAATTTTCACAGTAATTTTTGATTTATCCACAAGATGGCACAAAGAAAACAAACACGGTTTAAAGTATTATATCTAAAGATACGCTTCAAACTAAAGGTACAGTTATAATTAAACACAGTGAAATTTTTATTAATTCTTATCCAACTGCAGCAAGCCAAAGCTTTTACAATTTTGTAAATGCTTTTCTATTTGGCATTTTTGCAGTGCTATTCCTTTACTTTTTAGAATGCCAATATTTCAGCTTTTTAATAATCATGTACTTGGGTGTTTATGAAGCACCAAGATGACAGCATTATACTGATGTCACAATTGTTAACATACCCATGTATTACAGCTAGTTGCTGAGGAGAAAAGTTTCCTAGTCTAAAAAGTAACACACACAGTGAAATTGTCTAAAACCTTTATGATACTTCAAAATATGAAAGTAGTGAGAGGGTTTTTAAGTGAAACTGTGGTAATTCCTTTTGCTTATAACTCATCAGTCAGAAGTATTTTGTTCTCTATATTAGTGTTTTGATGATATTTTTGTCAAACAATGAAGGATTAATTTTGTTGTAAGCTTTTTCCTTTGCACTTATGTCCTGTAGTTGTAACGTAAAACACCACAAGTATTTTTCACAGTCACACTTCAAACAAGTTTATTGAGGGGGGGGGGGTGCTATATAAGTTTTTAAACAAACAAAAAAATCAAACTACTAAAACACTCTGAACACTGGGGGGAAAAACAGATAATTGTGACCAGCATATTCTCATAGCTTTTCTAATTGCAGAACAATTATATGCAGATTTTTAAAAGACAGGATTGATCGTATAGCAAAATCTACATGCTCAGAGCTAAAGACTTCAAGACTGTGGCTGGTTGCTCAGACACACCTGCGTCATTTAAATCTGCAACTTGGCTCATATAAAGGAAGAGAAGAACATAAAGCAGATTATTTAAAAGAGAGTCAGACTTGAGTTCTGTTCTGTTTTGTTTTTTTTTAAACAGCTGTGGTTTCTTTCCTGAATCAAAAATATTTCTGCATTCTGAATTTACTCAGCAGCAGACACTGAAAGAGCAGCAGGTCATGAATGGAATCCCTGTCATATCACTTAGATACATTTATCTCTGAAGCACTGCAGTTACCTACCTGTCATAACCAGGAAGTAATTTCCCTGGCAGTATTATGCTGATTATCATCACAAAAAAAAGAAACACAAAAGTACACTGATTGAGATCAGTCTCTCCTGATGAAATACACCCAAGAGTTGTAGCCAACATACACTGATTGGTAAACCATCTGAACATAATTCTAGGTCAAAAGCTAAAATTCATCACTGAAGTTATGAGTCATTACCTCATCCTGCATTCTAATGGTTGTCAGCCGTGATTTTTCTACCTCAAGGTTTTTTTCTTTCAATTGTCTCTGAACATCTGCAAGTTCTCTGCGATTTTTCTCCTTGTATTCATCAAGTTGGTTCCGAAGCTCCACAGCTGATGTTCTTGAGGCCTCCACCATTTCAGCCATCTGGGAAAAAAGGACAGATATTTTTCCTCCCCAACAGTGCTACAAAAGGCTTTGTTATGACTAATATACCAAAAGATGTTTGTCTCAAGCTTTGATGTTCGAATCAGTGTTCCCAAACAGCACATTTATCAAACATTTACAGTGAAATGTAGTTACACTTCATTATAACAATATTAAGTTGTATGGTTTGCACACAGGTGTAAACACAACAGCAATTTGAAAATAAGCTGTCATTCTTCAAAACAGAGATGAACAAGAATTAGCTTTAGTCTACAGTATATTAGAACTGAACTCAAACCCTGGATTTTGTTTTAACAAAGCTATTTTACAAAAGTGTTCTGAGATAGCAGTGTTCCAACTACTGTTCCAGCCCTGACAGCTTGTACTGATAGCTTCTAAGTGGAAGAAACTAAAAGGAAAGTTCGCATTTCATTTCATTTATTTTTACATGTTTTTTTTGTTTGTTTTTTTTTTATGTTTGCCATTTGGCAGCTCATTCACTTCTGCCTATTAGATTTTTAGCTCCCCTGCAGCCTCTTCCAAGTGAACTCATACCTCCTCCTGTAACTTTTCAACAGTCTTGTTCAGTTGCCATCGTTCATTTTCCATTTCATTCTTTAACTTCTCCAGCTGTTCCTTCTGGTGAGTTTCATCTTTTAATTGTTCAGTTAAATGCTGCCGTTCCTGTGAAATGCAATGAATGCTCTCCTGCAGTAGATTAAAAGACACATATCATTAAATGTTGAGCCTCTTTTCTAACATCTTAAAGATATTTTACATAGTACACCTGTGCAGCACTAATACCACCAGTTGTAAAATTAACACAAAGTTAAATAGTTAAAAAAAAAAAAAAAAAAAAGTTAATGGAGTTACAGTTCACTAGCCAGTGTAGGATAAACAATATTTCACTGACATTTTATCAGTACTGTATATTCTGGAACACTGCTGCAACAGTCACAGTTCCTTTTCATGGTTCCATTACATGCAAGCATATGTTCTTCTGCAATTGGCAAGTCCAACCTCCTACATGTGTTTTAAAACTCATTTCTGGTTTCAAATTTTCCTATACATTCCACTTCAGGGCTCCCCTAAAAGTATTCTCAATGACAAACTTTGTTTTCCTAGGAAATAAAATAATAAAATACATCAGTTCTTTTTTCCATTCCTGGGCTTTTATAGAAGCTTAGAAGCTCTCATCAAAAGGACAGCTCATTTTGACAGACACAGAAACAGAACTTTGCTGCATCTAGCACAGAAATTCCCTTCCTGAAGAAAGATTTGGCATTAATCTTCAAAAGAGACATTCATATCTGGGTTACATTTTGAATGATCTGCTGAGCCATGGTGTACGCTCATGGGGAGCATATGCAAACAGGTCATTAATTTCTGTTATCAAGTTCAGGATGTGTGTTTAAGAATTTACCACCCTCCATCTAAGTACTGATCATCAGCAGAATGAGTGTCAATAGTTCATTCTAATAAAAGAATGGCAGATTATCGTAGATCTCTGTGTTGAAATCCTTACTTCTTCCTTCTTCCTTCATAGTATAATATTTTAATGGCCCTATGGTAAACAGAAACTACATAAGAAAGAGTTTGTTTTTATGAAGTCTGAGAGGCACCAGTAAACTGACTAACAGCAGGTTATGGACAGATTAGGTTGCTCCAACAGAAAAATGTAAATAATTAAAATAGACATAAAATTTAAAAAACATTCCAAAATATAGTTTTAAATTTTAATTTCATTATTATGAATTTAATGATTTGTTGAATATCTAATACAGATGGTGCTTAGTTTATTACACTTCAAAAAGCTTTAAATGTGCAAACATTTGTGTTTCTTCAAGCAAGATAATTTAGAAAAATGAAAGATATTCTTATAACATGAAGACATATTAATAAAATGTGTATTCTTATGAGCAAAGAGGAAAAAAGAATATGGTCAATTGATAAAAACAAGAGTTTCTTTAGATTAGTTTTCTCTTAAATCCCTACATAACCTGTTTATAAAGACATCTCCAATACTAACAGGAGTTAATGGTAGGTGTATAAGGAGTGTACGCATAATCCTAAAACATGCTGGGGGCTAATAGATGTTATTTTGCAAAGCCTAATTCTGTGACAATTACGTGATGGCACCAAAGGATTTTTAGAACCTTGAAAAGATTGAACTTCAGCATTTCAGTTCTAAAAGCTGCTGAATTCCTGGGACCCTGCTAGCATGCCATATTTGAGCAAGCTATAAAAACCTCATGTGCCTCCCTCCAACAGCTTTTCACAGATCATCTACCTTTACTGTTCATTTACACATCCTTGAGAAACAAACTGGGTTCACACAGACGAGTGAAACATACTGTAGTAGAATAATGCTGCCAGCAGGAAGTTTTTGTATTTGCAGCACACAGAAAAGGCAATTTTACCTCAGTGCTAACCTGGTTCATCTCTCTAGTTCAGAGTTATCAAAGTGCCACATTTTCCCAACATTTCAGAGATTTTAAGATGTATTTTACTTCCTGAAACAGTGGACTACATAGAGGAGGCTACCCTAACTGATGTTCTAACACAGAAAATACAACACTAAAAAATTACTATCTACCACAAAGAAAATTGCAGTGTATACTGAAGTTCATTAAAGAAAAAAAGCATTAAAACCAATTCTTTATAATAGTTAAGCATGTTTCAGCTGTAACTTTTCTGAGTAGAAATTTGGGATGGAGGATGAATGCTTCAGCTACGATTGCAGTCCCTATTACAGTTCTATTCACCTTTTAATTATCTCTGTTATGCTAGTTTACCATTAAGAATAATTTGCATAATGTGAAAAAACAAGACAGGACAGTCAGGAATGAACTTTCCACAGTAATGAGTATTATTAGCGTGGCAGTTTGTTGCCTGAATTGTCAAAGGTAATGCAAGGCCAAAAAAAAAAAAGCAGCCTACTTCAGAACACTGCTCATCAAAACAAGGAAAGACATGAAGAAAGGCAAAATTATTCTAAACAAAAAGGATAGTGTAGAATCAGAAACAGAGCGTTAAATCTGTAATGCCAGAAATTAGACATAAATGGTTAAGAAATTACAAAACAGACTTTTATATCAGCTCTCCTAAATGCCATTAAATTGGAGACCCAACCTTAGGAATCACTCTTTACTATGATGCCCTGGAGGATGAGTCGACAGAAAATAATCCTTTTTTTCACGCAGGAGTTATATATGGTGCTTTGGTTCACAATGTGACTTCTGTCACAGTCAGACTGCAACAGAAGTGAGTTCTAAGAGCAAAGTGCTAACACAAGCTAACGGTGAGCAATGAGCCATTTACTGCGATTGTGCAGTCTATCAGTAATACATACAAGCAAATCTGGAGAATCAGTGAAGTAAGACAGATAACAACTCTTAAAACAAAACAAAACAAAAAAAAAAAAATAGATGAAACATGATCCCAATTCATAATGTAGTCACAAGGAACACCAGTGTAAAAATGCCATTTCACAGAACAAATCTTACTTCTTCCATGTACTGTTAAAACCTGTAAGCATCTACATGCAACCAGAGTTGAACGATCATTCAAAACAATAAAAAAAGAGCTGCAAGAACTTGATAGTTTATTTTGCAGTTTTTCTCCCCGAAATTTTGCTAGGGGAAAAAAAAAAAAAAAAGATCTAGGAGAATAAATTTGATTAGATAATACTATGGGTCTCACGAAGTATTTAAACATTGCAATGATTCTGGGACTTAGAAACAAAGCATACGTCAAAAAGAATGAGATGCTACTCTGCAGAAAGCAAGATGACTTCAGTAAACAGTAAATTTAAAATTTAAATACTCCTAACTGATCTTTTTCTTACCTGCATATTTTCTAGTTTGTTTTCCAAAGATGTTTTTAATGCCATCAATTCTTTTGCCTCTTTCTCAGCATGTTTCAAAGCTTCTTCTAATCGTCGATTTTCATCCTGCAATTGTATGATTTGATATATTCAGAAACAGAGGCACACCCTCCACTTTGACATCAGAAGACTCAAAAAGAAGTAGTATTCCTTAAGAAGTGCATACAAAACTGCAAATATTTAGCAACACTAGCAGACTTTCTTAGACCTCTGTCATTTCCACTGCTCTAAACGATAACTCTCACAGATAAACTGTTATAGGGCATATTCACCCTTATTTGTCAGTTTTTGTTCTTATAAAATGTATACTTCAAATAAAAAAGAGACTACTTTAGTGGCTTGCTTTGCTACCTTACCTCATATTTTTTTAATTTTTCCTTCAATGAGTTTTCTTCTCCTTTCATATTATCAAATTGTTTGTGCAACTCTTCATTTTTTGTTTCCAGTTCATCAACTGTTCTCTTCAACTGTGTGTTTACCTCAGTCAGCTTTTTTACTTGATCTTCTATACTATTTCGTACCTCTTCCACAGCATCTCTTTCACTGGCAAGAACAGCAGCATTCTAGCAAAAACAAAAAAACAAACAAGCCCGACAATGTTTTTAAAAAAGCAAAAATAATTCCTGCTACTTTCCAACGGAAGTTTCACATGACACCACAGCAAATGTAGTTACGATATAACATTAAAACATCACCAAAGAATTGAAATTAAAATCTGTATCTATTACAAAAATGTATTTTTATTTTTCAAAATTACCGTGTGAGAACACACAAGGAAGATTTTGTTTTTCCTCTGCCACCGCTGCATGCTAAAGTAACAGTACTTCAGACTCATGCCTGCCGTTGCATATTTTTCCTTTACTGCCTTCTACTTTAATTTAGGGCAATTTCTTTATTACCATAAATGATTTTCATTATCACATCCCATTGTTCAATACTCACAAGTTAAAAGAAAAAACAACAACAACAACAACAACAACAACCCTAAGAAATAAAATTTAACAAAAAAAAATTAACAAAACAAAATGTAGGTAGTCTCATCTCATTGTCCTTTTCAGAAAATAATGTTCAGCCATCTACATGCATGCAACAATTTATGGGGCTGCAGAGGGCACTGATTTAGGCAACAAAAAAAACTTTAACAGTTCATATTATATGCATTATGCATAAAATATTATATAACATATATACATAATCTTGATTAAAATAAAAGGGGCACAGCAGCAGGTAGAACTGTCTGTTCCAAGAAAAAATGTCCCAATCTACTTAAAAACATGGTTCCACAACAGCTGACACCAGCACAGCAGGGCAGACAGTGAGCAGGCAGGAGCAACCAGCAGACTGGAAGTGCCTTACAGTGATGTTGGTGCAGCTTTATCTGTATATCATAAAACCCACACTTGGGGCTGTGTTTATTTAATACAAGCTCTGCTTGATTTTCAGTGACCATCTCATGACAGAAGGCGTTTAGCTAGAGTTCAGCTTGGATTCAGAAATATATGATTTGTCTATTTTTTCAGAAACAGAAAACAATATACAGCACCAAAACAAAATTACAATAAACTACTCATCACAGTTTATCACATGTGGTGACAGATTTTTTGGCAGCTGATTGCAGCATGCAACTTCTTAGAGATAATTATCACCTTCGTTTCACCACTTACCTTCCCCTAAAACATACACTACCATGTAAAAGGTCATGCATTTTGTTTGTTACTGTTGAGGAAACCACTAGAGGAAGCAAGAGTCTATTCTGTTATGCTACTACACAGAGCAGGTGTGTTTTTGTAAGCATGTAATTCTGCGATATGAAGAGCTTGAAAGTGTTTAATTTCTGGTCTTTATTGATTTGTCAGTCTTTCAAAAATAAAAATAAAAAGCTGAGTTACAATTTGTGGTTCTTGCCTGAGTGTTCCTGATATAAAGCAATACTCTGAACAAAGATCTGGTTCTCATGTACAGGTCCACTGCCTGCTACATTAAGAATCTGTTTGCATCTTTGGTCTCTGTTACCTGGTGGCTACAGGTAATTGCACATTAATTGCTGAGGCACGTTATTTTTGCACGTGAAATCATGTTTATGTGAATGAAAACACATCCTTCACAGTAGTTCAGCAAGAAGCTGTTTTGCTACATTCTACGGAAAAAAAAAAAATAATAATTCTCTCTTGAGTTATATTTTATTGTATTTCCTCATTCTCCCCTTCCCCCACCCCAAATGAATAAGTGAAGTAATGTAAAAGAGCGTTCATAAAGTGTGCCCTGACTAGACTTCTTTCTAGAGAGGAGCAGCTTTAAAAACATACAAATTACTTTGATAAAGCAGTAACTCAGAAAACACTCAAGACTGTCTACAAGGTCAGTGAACTTATTCTAAAAAAACTGGCAGCATATGCAGGCTGACAAGTCCTGATCTTTTGAAATACTGAAAAAAAAAACCAACTTGTTCTTCTATGTATACAAGAAGTTAAAAAGCCCTGAAATAAATCTCTATTGATGCTATAAGTTCTTACACAATTTTCAATAGCATTTATATATTCCTTTAATTTTTGCTGTTTGCATACAACAAAGTTTTACTAATTAGCAAGCACTCACTAGTGGCTCCTTTTTGTCTGATTTCCCCTTTCTGGAGCTGAGTGGAAGCAGCTGAGGCACGCTGGGGAGTTCAGGGAAAGGAATGTTGATTTGTCTGTTCTGTTTCATCCAAACGCCTACACAGGGCAGTGCAGTAGGAGAGGACTACAGCAAACCTGTGCTATACCTAAAAGATGCCATTCCTCACCAAACATTCTTTGGTCCACTCCAAACAACCTCCTCAAATACACATACTTCTATTCATTTATTTTTAAAATAGTAGGTTCAAAATTTGGTTCAGCCTACAATGAAGCTATAGTATCTAGAGATCTGTTCCCACTCTTTTGCTGTATGCATCTTAAAATACCCACTAAAACTTAACTAAACTGATATCATTTCTCCTTTTTCACAATGCAGTTCATCAAAGCTACCTGTGTGACCAGTAGTTAATCAGCGGAACTCTAAGGTCTTTAATGACCTTGGAGTTATAATTGTTACACTTCCAATTGAATTAATTTAAAAAAAAAATCTCTGACAAGTACAGAGTATTGCATTTGTGATATGTCTCAAAAGACATCAGCAATAAATACATAAATACACATGCATGTTTCTTCAAAATGTCAGAAAAACTCTCAGCATGTGCGGGGAGCTTTATGGTATCACAGCTGAACAGTGGACATTTTCCTTACATAACTTCTAGGCAGAGACAGAGAAATTTCCTTCTCAATTCAAGTTTCATGGCAAACTATTTTTCAATATCTTTTCTTTAGGTAGCCTGGAAAGCAACATGAGAGCATCTATCCTAACAGTTTACCTTACACCAGTGTACACATAAGGCATCGAACACCACCTTCAGGATATAATTCAGGATTAAAAAAAAATAAAAAATAACCATCTGAGTTATCTTCAATTTGATAGTGAAATTTAAATGAAGTCAAAATACACATACAGAATTTACATGTTCTTTGAGTAGACAATGAACATGCAGTATATCACTTCCCCAGAGGACTAAATTTACACAGTTGGGTCTAGATAGAAAAAAACACCTGTTTTAATTTATTTCCAGTATAATGAGAGTTGCATGCAGAGCTTCTTAAAAGCACAATTACAAATTAAGCTTCTGAATTATAAATAGTTTTTGGCAATGTGTGCCATGTCCTGCAGCACATCATTTCAGAAAGTTCAGTTATCAAAAAATCTGCATCTCTTTCCTTCTCCTTTTCTTCACAGTTAGTCTTACCCTACACACTCCACCTTCTTTATCAGCTGCAGGCCTTCTCTTGGGAAGAGAAGTAAAAATGACTGAAAGGCATCTGAGTATCATGAGAACAGATACAGGAAGGAAATGAGCACTGCAATGCAGTTTTGACAGACCATCTTGGGACACCACCACAGGGGAAGGTCAGAGACAATTCTCCACCCATATTATTAACTGTTACAAAACGTTAAGGCCAGCAACTATTAAAACATACATGGACAGTGCTGTATCAGAGAGCTCACTATGTCCTATGACTCAGGAAGTCTACTACAAAGCTAGCGTATAGAATATTACTCATGTAGAGAACACATTCCATTTACTGCTGTCATTGAAGATGTCCACTATATTCTACATAAAATTCCCCCAGATATAATTATATTTTAGAAATCTCAGTACACAATATGAGAACCCTTTTACTGAAATTACAGAGAAATTACTACACGCGTTAATAAATCTTCAATAGCAACAATTGCTCTTTATAGGCTAAAACTCAAAGTGGAAACAGCACCAATTTACTAATAATCAGTGGTAATCCTAATCTCTTTGGTTCTGTCTACATGAGCAAGAAGGCAGTTTTCATTTAAAATTCAAGTCACCAACTCACACATTCAAAAAAAGGAGTTGAAAACTGCCTGCAAAGATATTGAGTTATAGTGAGTTATGTTGAAGGGGATGAAAGCGAAAGGATTAACAGAACACTGCTTAGCGACTGTGAACCAGAAAATCTAAGAGATGGAGAACCACACATACAGATTAAGCTGCAAATGCACATCTTTTATTATTTGTAACAGTCCTTAATATAAGATCCATAAAAATTAATTACACTATATCAACTAATGACTGCTGTTGGTACCTATGCATGAAGACTTCACATGGTTGCATGTAATACATAGGGATGTAAAGCTCTGCAATCATTTTAAGTAAGTTTATACAAGTTAAACTCGTGGTAAAAGAACTGGGTAAAGTTCAGAAAGCACTCATTTAAGTTGAATATGAAACATTAACAAACATGCTGTTAATATAACATGGTCTTTAATTCACTGAACTGTGGATAACCCTCTTCAGAGAGCTGAAATGAAGATTATGTAAACATGTACAGAGCACAAAACAGATAAAACTGGCTAAACAAGATTCCTGATGACAAAAGCTGGAATGAAATACAGTATATTCAGGCATATTTGCCATACCGAAAAAGAAGGGGGGGGAAGCATAAAAGTACTGGAGTGGATTCTGTGGATATTAAAATGTTCATTTCTCTATTCCAACAATACAGTTTCTTCCCTGTATATATAAAATACACTTGTTTCTTCTTATTTACACTTGCTGGTTTTTGCATTATGTTTTAATAAAACTTCTTACTATGAGAATTACACCTCAGTAAGGTAAAATCTCTACAGCATTTTCCTTCTGCTTGCCTGCACTTTCTTCATCTTTCCTTCCAATCTGTGTACCCTTATGCTGATTTTCAGGGCATTCAGTACCTTCCAGAGCTAGTCTGTTTTTTATCCAGTCTCCCATGTGTTCTGACTGACAGAATAACACTTTCATCTTCATACCCCTTCCTTGCAAGTCTTATAGACACACTCATATCTTCTCTTTTTTTAATATATTTTATTGTATTTTCTTGTTCTATTATGCTTTCTCAAACTGTAGTTTTATCATGTTTAAATTCTTGATTTAAGCCAAACAAGCCTTATCATTGTACTTCAGCTACTGGTGTTAGGTAAAAGAAGCTGGAAATGGGTTTGCAAACTTCAGAGAAAAACTGAAAACAAAGCAAAACAGAAGTCTGGGGAAAAAAAACCAACATAGATAAAGTTGTTACAATGCACTACAGTGCAAAATCTCTGTGACTGCTTGATGATACGCTACATTTGTGTTATCGTGGATATAGGTGCTCAGCTCCTTAGGAGAGATTAAAGTGCTTACTGTTCATTTCTTTAATCAGTTATCAGAACAGCGAATTTAAGTCACAACCCACAACTAGAAAGGGGGAAAACATATGAGATATCAGTAAAATGTAGTACTAAGGACAAAATCTGCCACTGGGAAAAAAATAAAAAAAAAAAATCAAGGGCTCGTATACTAGATGCATTTACTTCCATCACATTTTGTCTAGGCACTCTAAAATAGAAGTAAAGCAAAGGGATTTGCAGAACTACACTTAACAAGATAGCTTCCAACACAAGTGCAGCACAAGTTTAATAAAAACAGTTTAACAAAACAGATAAGAACTTGTGCCTTACTGTAAGACAGAATCTGCTTGCAACCTGCTGAATCTGACAGTCCCATACAAAAAGACACTTTTGTTCAACTCCTCCACAAATAAAGCAGCTTCTGCTTTGTGACACAGTCACCTAGCCAACCCACACATTCAGTAACATGCAACATGTCAAGAAATAAATAACGGTCAACATTATTTTAACCCAGGCATTTCAATTGAAACAAGACCACTAATGATTCCTTTGATAGTAACCACTCTTCTTTCTACTTTCCTACAGTTAACATGGGGAATAAAATTACACTTGGAACTTGCAGCTATGTGCAGAAGAATTTATGTTTGTGAAACAATTGATTTAATTCCAATTTATAAACAAGTGTTTAACACTATGCACTTATTTGAGGAACAAACCAAAGCCTGAAAAATATTGATAATATACAACAGTGGAATATTTTATCAAGTACAAAGCTACTTTTAATTTGTAGCAGATGAGAAAAAAACGAGAGAATGCATGTGCATGTGTGCTGTATGATTCGGTATGCACTCCTGATTTGTAAATCTTAACCTGGCTTAGGTCTACTGTGCTGAGCCCATATAGTCACAGTCGCTGGAGTTCATAGGTGTGTCACATTCAGTTTCAGCTTTGGACCTAATGAAGTTACTCTCTGTAAGAAAACTCCATCAGAGGAATTCAGTTCTCTCACTTCCCATTCTGTATCTCTCCAGTGTTTTGCCTGAACTTAGTCCAATAAAGTCTTCTGTCCTCCTGCATATAAATATATGCACGTCCAGAAATATTCTAACAATTGAAATTACTCAAAACAAAGTTAGAATAAATATTTCTGCAACAGAGGAGTCAGAACATTCTTTATAAAGCAAACTATATACTCTCCTACATTCAACTTGGGTGAAAGCTGTGAAAAAATTTCAACAATCAGAGGTATTAAAGATATCACATCCTTCCCATCACCCGTTACGTAAAAAAACAGTTCTGGAGGTTCACATAAAATATTCTATTCAAACCTGAGTGGAGCAGAAGACTTCTTTGATAGGAATGCAGAAAATGCTCTTTGGCTCTGCACCTTTTCTACCACACCCTCATCACTGGCAAAAACATGAGAGTGGTTGTATAACTGTTCATTAAAAAATGGTTTTGGCTGACTTTGGTGTTTCAGCTGTTGAAACTCTCTTTCAGCAGTGACTATACAGCACTGTACCTTTAGAAACTTTTACACATTGCAGCAGGAGCTCAAGTGAGAGGAAGCTAAGTATCTTGTTCACGGCTTAGTAAAATTTGGTCTCAAATTATTAAGTATAATTCATTCATAACTTCAAATAAGATTTATACTTTCATTCAGAATAAGGCATAGCTGAGTAAAACTGTCCATTCTTTAACGCTGCACTTGAAGTACAAATCTAAAGAATAAAGCTCCATTCAAAATGAGCTAGAGCGCAAATAAGGTTTTTCTGATGGGATCAACAGACTTTCAAGTATTCTTTCCATATTCATCCTTGTGAAAACGAAGTAAATTACATCAAAATCATCCAAAACTTTCTGGAAAAGGAAAAAAAAGTGTGGCTTATTTCACTTTGTTCCTAGCAGTAAATGCTTCAGGTATCAAGGAAGACACTGCTAAAAATAACTCTGAAATCTCACGGGCCATTTTCTCAGTTTGCTGTTGGATGAGTTATTCAGTTTCTTGAAATATGTGATTGTTTTTATTCATGTGACATCACAACAACATATTCATCTTATGTTATTCATTATATCATTTACATTTTATTCATGTCAGGAATTCAGATCCACCCATATCCCTCAGCTGGTCCTGACAGAGTTGCAATGACAGAGATATCAAATCCCCTTCTTTGTCCTTTCCTGTCAACCATAACCAAAAGGTTATATCTGAGGAAAGGGGACAAACATTCTGAAAAAGGATCTAAGCACAAATGTGAAGCAACGCAGAGACAGACCTTTAATTGTGATTCTTACTACCTCTGCAGTAAAGAGAGCTTCTGAAATTAGTATTATTCAGGTATGCTTATCTAGGTTTTAAAGCTTATGAATACAAATAACAGGTCTTGACTTCTGTTTGTAGTTCCAGCATTTTTCATAGTAAGGCAATTCTTTTTTACTTCAGATATTATTCCTTCAAGTAGTCCTGGAATAAGCGATAGACTAACATTGGATAATAAAACCTTATACCTCTAAAAAAGGAGTATGAAACCTGTTTAAAAGCAAAATGGAGTATTATGGCTACACACACACACACAAAAAAAAAAAAAAAATCTGTAAGAAAATGAACGGTCTATCTAGCTTTACTTACTGCTTTTCTACCTTGCACTGATTATATGTTTATTCATTCACTTTGGAAGGAGGCTTAGCCTACTTTAACACATGGCTCTGCCTCTGGAATTTAGCTATCATTAGTTACATATTAAAAGGGTCAGTGTGTTTCAGTGCGTCTCTTTCATTGTGGTGCACGGCAAACAACTTGAATCCTCAACTACACTTCAGAAGGTTATACGCAAATGTATAAACTTACAAGTGGGTCAGACTGCTTTTGCCTCCTTTTCAGTCAGACCCATTCTATTAACTGGTGAAAAACCATTCCCTTGTGACAGTTTAAAGACAAGTCTCTTCTTCTTGCCTGACCATTTTCACTAATCTCAATGGAATCACATCCCTAATACTGTTTTCAAAACTATTTCAGTTTTGATTTATAAGATGTAATGAAAGATTTAAAGGCTTACATTGTAAAACTGAGAATGAAATCCATTTTTACAGAGAGTATATTAAACAAGATTACCTAATATAAGCACAACCTAACATTTATGCAGTTAGAATATCCAGAGCCAGGAAAGCATTAACCTCTCAACAAATAGCTGTACCCATGTCATACTATTCTCTTAGCTATGAATCAGAACACGCTCACACAGGCTCATATTAGCATTATTTTTTTTCAAGGTCAGAAGTTGTTGCAAAAACTAGAGTAAAATATTAACTAGTTAAGTATTTATATTGTACCCTACTGAATAGACCTGTACAGTTTTAGCACTTCACACACATACATCAACAAACACTTTCACAGGGCAAACCACCTGAATATACATAAACTGCCTTCTGCTGATAAGGATTAAAAATTCTCTTGATGATATTAATTTAAAAGAAAAAAATTAAAAAGAAAAAAAACACTATCTGATCCCACAGACTCTCATCAGCTTTCAAGAAAAAAACAAATTAAACCCATTAAACTGAAATAGTCTGAGTTGGGTTCACAATGCTACCAAATACCTACTATACTTAAATGTGCTTTTACCTCTACCACGTTTAGACATGATGCAATCCAAAACAAAGAACGCTTTACAGGACAGCTTTGAACAGAGGCTTTCTTGACACTACATACAGTATAAAAACATCCATCCTTAGTGTGCTTTACTGGCACGTTTCTTATTCTTGTTGAGAAGAAAGCTAGTATTCCAAAATTTCTTTGGTATTGTCTCATATTTGATAGTGAAAATTATAAAACTGCATGCATTGATTTATTTAGTTTGTAAGATGGGAAGGTAAAAATGGATTCTTATTCTTCCTGTCACTTGCCCTGCTAAAATTCCTTTCATTTAATCACACCAGAAACATGTCAGTCAGAGCCCACATGACCACAGGCTTCCCTGCATTCTTCAAACGTGCTGATAAAAGTATCAACTTCTAAAGTTTGAGCATCTGTTTCATTACTCTGTGGATGAAGTCAGAAGTATTACAAACCCTGAATAAATCAGTCACGATGAGGCTTGGATAAGCCCTGTAGTAATGTGATGGCTACAGCATTCTAGAGCATTTAATGCATCATTTGTGCAGCCTGCTTTTCAAACTCAGCACTGCTGTGTAGTTTGCAACTATGCTTCCGTGAGCTGGCACAGTTTCAGAGGTGCTTGAACTGGTTGCAGTTTGCTGCAACTTTCTGCTGTATGACCTTCCAAAATTTATTTCCAAATTTTATGGAAGCAGTGGCCCTTCATCTACTGACAGAGTACTTGAGGTTAAATAGTACAGTTCTGGCCCATTGTGTTGGAGGTTACGATTAAATATTATAAACTTTCATATTATAGGAGAGGAGTCATACTCATTTCTTCTCTAGCACTTGCAGTGATAAAGTAATCTCTCAATAACTAGAAAGGCATTTTTTTTAATTTCTTACTAAATAAAAGGTGTATGTTATCTTACAGAAGTATGTTATAGAGGTAAAAAAAAGAAAAAAAACCAAATAGAAATAGTGTGATCTCAGTCTTAATGAACAATCAATAATGTTAAGAACTGTTACAGTTATTTCAACACCTTCACTGAAATACATAACACAAAAATGATTTAGGTATGGAAATTCAAGCAAAGAAAATAAAGAGCTCAGGATCTGTTGTTTTTATATTAGAATCTTTATCAAAAAGCAAACAAACAAAAGTGCCACCATATAGTAATGATGAGACAGCACAGCACATGACAAACATCCTCCCCTTCTTATCCTCCCAGTCTGTGTTTCTAACATGATTTAAAACAGATCCATGTAGGGTTTTAACAACACAGTGTAACTGTACTGTGCATCCACCTGAAGTAGCTGGAAAATTCTGTTGATTTAACACTGACACAAAAATGACTTTTCTCCCAGCAAATACTCCATCTGGGGCCTCACACAAAACAACTTTATTCAGCGTACTGATCTGAGTAATAAAGAAATAGCATAAGATTTAGCAACCTGGTACATATAGACTACAAATTACTCCCATTTGTGAAATATAATTGTTTCCTGCATGAGAAACATTTTTACACCATTTACACACTAGTTTTCCTCATTAAGTGTCCCTTTCTACCATCTTTGATGTAAACTTCTTGTATCTCATGCAAAAAATACTTAAAAAGTCAAACAGCTTCAATTATATAAACCATGACTTTCACACACACAGCTGGGTATCTCAGACCGATTATAAAACCAAAGATTAACATCTCATGTAAGATCAAAGCAGATCACTGATCCAACTCCTTGTAGAGACCAGCTATATTTTCCTGATAGATGATTTATCAAACACAAACAATAATCTCAGGCAGTGGGCACAGAGAAAGCTCTGGATTTCAAAAATCAGTGAGGATTCTAAAACCTTCCCGTTAAGCATTACATAAGCTTCTCTTAAAACAGAGAAACATCACCTGAAGTAGAGCAACACAAACGAGTTAAACTTTGGAACACCTTATGGATAGAGTATAGAATGCAAATTAACAAAATAAAAAAATAAAAAGCTATTTATAACTACTTAAGCCACAGCAAACCAGTCATAGAGCTGTTTCCCAGACTATCTTATTGTTATGCGAAACAGACTACTCTTTCATTTCTTGTCAGTCATAATTACAGTTCCCTAATTGAAATACAGTAAATTACCATGCAGTAACTTTGAGAGACAGTTCATTGAGGTTAAGCTGTCACTACAATTACTGTATAACAAAAAAATGTTAATTTAAATGTTCTAGTTTTCTTTCAAAGGAAAAAAATGAATTTGATTCAAGCAGCTTACATGAGTCAAATATCTTCATAATTAAGTAAGCAACAAGAAACAAGATATTTAAACAGTCAATCAATCTCAAGCAGGAGTTCTAGGCTGTGTAAAAAAACCACTGCAAATACTGTTGAAGAAAACTGCATATCTGAAAACCACCCTTTTAGAGAATACTCATCACCTGAATTCATCTGAATGCAGTATCTGTCCCATATCTTCCACCTGAGATCCTATTTTGCTCATAAAGGACAAAAAGCTTTGTAGACTTCTTTCAAGCTTAATTCTAGTTCAATTTTACATCATGTTTACAGTCATGACTAGGAGGATTAACTGCCATTCATTTAACAGTACTGAAGTGTGGGGGAAGAGGTACTAATTAGCATGAGTATTTCAGAGGTTAAAACTAGGCACACAATTTTGATTTACATATTTGTCAAGCACTGCTTTCTTTTAGAAATTTTCTCAATTATCTGACATAAAATTAAAGGGAATACAGAAAAGTTAAATAATTGGCACTGAAAAAATAATACTTAAAGTTTCACAGAACCGTTCCCTTACATAAAACAGCTCAGGAAGCTCCAAACTACTGTCTCTGTATGAATAACCTCATAAAGAACTGATTTTGATAAACAGTACCAAATAAGCACCTGGAAACTGTTTCCTTTTAACTCCTCAGAAAGACTCCCTGGATGACATTGGAGAACTCCTTCATTGTTGTTTCCTTCCTTACTAGATTCAGATGCCTACTATCTACTGCCCTCCTTGTGCTTGTACACTTCTGGCCACCCAGTAAACAAGCTTAGCTCAATAAACAAAACAAAAAAACACTAGCAAGATGTTCAACAGACAAGGTGGGACAATGTAACTAGGGCATAGAATGTGACACAAGGTGCTGATGGAAGGAATGGGACAGCAACAAACTGCAAAGGACTGCTATAATAGCCAAACTATAATCTGAGCGAGGCACACTGGTGCTCTTCAGAGTATGCTCAAGGTTTCAGCGATGCCACTGAACTCAAGACAAACAAGGAAGAAGTCCTCCATACTACCTCATCCATTCTCTCGCAAAGTTTGCAATGAAACAAAAATAAGCACAAAGTCAAAAGCCATTTGAAGAAAAGGTCACAACTGTAGCAGCAACAAAGAATCAAAACACTGATTAAGTATTAAATGAAGCTCATTATCAGGAGCTAAGAATCTCCAAGCCCAAATCATTATCTATTTATTTTGCTAAAAGTTAGGATCTGAAAGCTTCTAGTTTGGGACACCTTTGATAAATTTTTCCCTGTAAAGATTAATTATAATTATATAATTAATTATATATTATAAGTTAAAATTTCATATATCTCACTTCTGTTGCTTTCTCCAAGCTCTGTCGTAGATTTAGCAATTCTTTATCATGTAGCTCTTTGAGTTTATCCATCTCCATGTCATGGCTAGACACCTCTTCTTTTAGTGCTCCTTTTAAAGCTGTAAGCTCCCGCTCCCTCTTTCTCAAAATTTCTTCCTGTTGATCTTTTGCTATTAATATTTCTTCGAGATCCTGCTTCATTTGCATTAGCTCCTAAAGAACATTAAAATCAAAATTAAATACAGTTGTATCACAGATTGCTTCAGTGCCTGTTCTATTTGTGTTTCAGACAGGCCATTTAAGAGTAAGCTCCCCAAGGCCAATCTTGTTTCTTATGACCAGCATACTGTTTGCAACTTTCACAGAATGCAAAAAGCCTACTAAAATACAGAATTATTAGATCTGATTAGAACTGCAATTGATGTTACATGAGAGAGGTCAATACATCTGATGTTACAGAGCCATAAAAAGATTTTGGCAGTTACACGTTATATTGGATGCAAATAATGCAGGATGCAAAATAAGACTTAATTTTAACAACTCCCTCAGCCCAACCTTCAGTTTCAAAGAGGTCGATAAAAACAAAGATCTTTGTTTCCCACAGTGCAAGATAAGTGAATGCAATGACAAGTTGTTGCTGAGTCTCATGCTGGAAAAAAGTTTAACTTCAAGCAGTGCTGCTTCCCTACCAAAGCTATGTCTCTACACCCTTTTACTCCCTTCCCCAGTGCTCTCCCTAGAAGTAACTTCCCCTTGTCAATTTGCTGGGAAAGAAGCATGTGGTCAGTGAATCTTTTGTGGACAGTTTTCAACCCTGGTCTACTAGACTCAGCTCAAACTTCCAGGTGACTATCAGGTAAGTCACTAGCTTAAGTTTCTTAACAATGGCCAACAGAATTGAAAGATACATAGACAAGCTAAGACATGTTTTTCTTTTGCTATTTCTTGGTTTGCAATTATTTTGACTTCTTTATCCCCCTTCTACTACTTTACAACTCACCTCAATCAGAACCTCTTTTTCCCGTTCATCAGTGTGTTTTGCATTATCCAGTTCATCATGCATCTCAGAGAGCTGGTCTTGAAGGTCTCTGATCTCAGTCTGGTGTTTTTCCTGCTCCATCTTCACTTGAAAAAGCCTCATCAGGAAAAATTAGAGGGGATTTTTTTTTCCTTTTAATTATAGAAATACTGATTTGTTCTTTCAAGTAGTAAATAATGATAATAATAATAATACACTTATTTACTCCCATGTCCCACACAAGGGAACAGGATCTGAGACAGAAAAATGAAACATCGGAGAGGAAGAAATGAGAACTCTTTTAAATAGATATTTAAGTGGAAAGTTATACTGTATTTTAAACTTGGTACAATATTCTTGACTAAAGTACACAAGTGTTTCTGTATTTTAAAGATTTGAATTATGTATTATGACTATAAAATATTAAAAGCAATTTGTAGTAAGAAAAGGACTATAAATCAGCATTCCTTCTCTTCATTCAAGATATTCTGAAATCATGTAACTTTTAAACAGTAGAAACATTTCGTACAGTAACATATGTCAGTGTCTGATTTGGCTAATAAACTCTGAAGGCACAGGTACCTTTAATCTAAAAAAATTAAGTTACAAATTCCAATGAACTTGTTTTCTAGAATGAACTCACTCCTCTAGGTTTTGCCTGAGTTCCTTCTCGTTTTCTTCCAGCTTCTTCTTTAAGTCATCTTTTTCACTTATACTTTCATCAAGTTGGACCTGAAGGTCTTTCAGGCTTGCTCGTGTAGCATCTCTCTCCTCTTTGCAATTTTGCTGATTCTAAATTTTATACATCAAAAGTTAAGGAAGTTAATAGACTAAGCATAAATATGTATTTTTTATTGTATGAAAGGAGTCATTTCAAGGCTTTGATATTTGTAATTTGAAGAAGTATTTATTAAGTTATGAACATTAAAATCTTGGAATTTTTATTAAAACACAGCCTTCCAATCTTTATGAGATACGTGAAAAGTGAAGTTTCCTCCTCATCAGTTTCAAGTATTTTGATTCTTCTTAACAACTTGAAATGCAAACTGAAAGAAGCCAGTCTATCCTTCCATGTCTTCAAAGCATGGCTGTATTTAAGTACTTAGGATACAGCACTGAAGTAACAAATAATAAATAGCACCTGGGTAATATTGTTTGTCTCCCATTCCATAAAGGTCTCACAGCAGCCTGCAGATTAATATCTGCCTCCACAGATATCTAGGAAATTTTTATATATATCTGCCTAATATTCGTATTCATGGATATAAATTCATTCTCAAGTACTGAGAAGGAAGAAATTTCATAAAGAAGACAGCTGTTACAAGAAACTATTTTTTACAAAAGTCTTCTGAAATGCACAGTTACATTTAGATGAAAACAATATGAAGCAAAACAGTTCAAATTACCTGATATATCTACACACATTTCAGCCACTCACAGAGGAGTGTTAATGTTTTCTTATCATAAACATACTGGCTTCCATACACAACAGCTTAGAACACATGAAATCCAATTATCCCTATAAAATTATAATGATTATGTAAGCACCAGCAGTTTACAGAATATTCCTAATATTCAAGTTTGAAACAGAATACGCCCTGGAAAATTGAACAAAATTCCACGCAACATTCAGCTGATCGGTTGTTACTTTCTTAGAAAAGCACATTTGAAATATTCCAAAGCTTTATAACAAAATAATAAAGTACCGTGATTTCTAGATCCAGCTTTTTCTGCAGTTCTTCCACTTTCCTTTCAAGTTCATTTTTTTGCTCCACCAATGCTTTTACTTCAGCTGAAGTATCAGAAACCTACAATTACATAAAGATGCTTATTTCTACAAAGCCAAGATGCTCTTTGACTATTTCATTTTAAGATCTAAAGTAAAACTGCAAGCAATACTAATGAAGCGTAGCATCAACTGCCTGAGACCAGCTGGGATTTTTCACACAAGCTAAGATTTTCAAAGGTGATCTGTTTTCATAAAGCTTCTTAGTAATTGCTGAGGGCATGTCGCCACAGAAAACATTACAAACTTAAAAAAAAAAATTTCAAATTAGGCAACATCTGAATTAAATCACTAATACTTCAGAACAAATTTGACTGAGATACTCCTAATTACACAGACATCAAAGCAATTCATACATATAGGTACAGAAAGATTTTCAAGTTCATTTTCCAGTGACATGTAAAAATATGTTCTACACTTTCATTTTCACTAATTATAGACCAGGATAAAACATACAGCAAAAGTAAACATTTAGTCTTTCTTGTGCTGTCTTTCTAACAACCAGACACTTCTTCCCTTTACTTTAAAGCTGAAAAAACAGTGCTACTCAAAAAAAAAGAAGCAGATTGTCAATGACATTAAGGCTTTAAAGCAGTATCTTAGGTTAGTGTTTATTCTGAATTGTGCATTAAAATTCTCTCCCTACTAAGGTACCTATTAACACCATTATGGTCAGACAATGTTCCAACATTATTTTTAAAATCTATGTATGCCAGTATTTGCTTCAGTATAACAACCTTTTGATGTCTATGAGATTTATTGTTTGCATTTCTTTCTCCTGATAAGTGAACACTGACACAGTCCTCATGGCAGACTTTTGCAGTCTTTTTTAACTGCTATCAAAAATCCCTTAAGGCACTTCAGCGCATGATTAACACCCAACTGTATCACTGGAAAACTACAAGCAAGAATGCTCTCACTGAAGCCAGGAGATTCAAAGTTTTAAACTTTTGTGAGGGGATTAGAACTTTCAAAGCATTGGCTGAACACTGAAATATGACAAAACAGTTTAAAAAAATAAAATAAAATTCACCTGTGTTTTTCCAGCAGCTCGGGACTTTAAAGTCTGAATTTTCTCAAAAACCAAGTTGACTTTCCTCTTTGTTGCATCATCATTATCGGTGCTTCTAAAATACAGAGAAGAAAACAACAGAATGATCAAAGGCACTGTTTTATTAGCATCAAAACAAATAGTGTCCAAGCTATTGAAAGGTCATCACTATTGGAAAAAAACATCTACTATGAACAAGTCAGAAATTATTTCAACAATGATTTCATAAAATCCTCTGAAGGAAGGCTGTTAAAAAATTCAATTCCAAATGTTTTCTATAAAATCATCACTGAATGTTTTAATTGCAGCTCTCTACTACAATACAACTGTTGAAAGAAAGGCAGCCAGGATTACTCAACAAATATACTGAAATTAAAAGTAATTACTAACAGGTTTCTCAAGTCCTGACTGCTGCACTATTAAATGTCTCTTAAAGAGCTGCTATAGCTATGTCAGCGTGGTTGGATCTGAGAAGCTTCAGAAATGGAAAGAAATATGAGTGCACTGTGTATATCTTGATTTATTCATCCTTCCTTCCTCCCTTTTTAATAAGTTATCATTGAAAAGTGTAAGGTAAAGCAAAGTTCCAGTTGGAGAATTTATTATTATTTATTTATTCCATCCACAGAATCCAAACTCTATCAAACCTTAAAACATAATGTGCTTTATTGTTTACTAAAAAAATAAAAACAAAAACACAGTAAAGTTCAAACTTCCATCAGGTGTGATTTAAATTCTTTATGAACTTCATCACATGAAGTTTAACTTCAAAAATTATTTAAAAGAAAAAGAATTCATAAATTTCAAATACTTTTAATCAAATCCTGAACAATACCCTAATTAAGTCCTGATTAGCTGGGTATTTCCACATCCTATAGTGCCTTTCTGGACACAGCAAAGATATAAAACTACAAAAGAGTAACTTAAATTAGTAACAGCTTTGATTTTACAGCTTTTGATTTTAAATGTAATTGAAATTAAATGTTGAGAAAACACAACCTCCCCCTCTAAACGTTAACTATGTTTACTAACCCTTCCTTAAGGTAATTGTAAAGTATTTGTTTAGCAGTCTCTTCATTTGTTTGGTGCGCAACATCTTGCTGGCCTTTTAAGAGATCGGGTGTTGCCTGAAAAGACAAGATAAAATGTCAAAAAGTATAATCCTAACAGTGTTGTACATACAACCCTCACAACTAAAATTCTCCATTGTTTTCTATTATGTAGAAAGTTATGTTCTGTGGACCTGAGTTTCACTAAGATCCACTGTAGCTTGGGCTTACTAACAGAAGGAAGCTTACCCTGCACTAAGAGAAAGCATTGTTTTGTTTAGAGCTGCACAGATTTCAGCATTCTGTTTCTGTGCATTTATGCTTATGAATCATCACAACATCATTTACAGCAATCCTCCTTGTCTCTTCTATCTTCCTTCTGCCAGACAAGAATACAATTTGTTTTCAAACGTGCTTTCTATACCCTCAACTATGGGACCAATTTTTTGTATTTAAAATACTTACGAAGAATTCTGCTATCTTACTTGGAAGTATCAAATGATTTGAGTTTGTTCTACAAACATGCATCTAACAGTATAAAAAACGTAGTATACTACAGGACAAAACATACAAAGTCCTAAATTACCTGTATATTAGGGACAGATGAAAACGTTTTTAGAGAAATCTTTTTGGCTCCTGAATCAGGTGGAATTGTGATTCTGTTTGGCAACAGCAGAGTAGAAGTTACTGTTGTAGTTTCTTCTCTCTTTTTCTGTCCTGGGAGCGTAGATGACCTAAACATGAAACTCTCAGTATTATCTCCATTTTGCTTATGATGCTGCAAAGAACTGAAATGACTGTTCTGAGAGTCTTTACCAGGCATCTGCAGCTTCCCAATACTTCGAACAGAAATTTTCATCTCTTTGGAAGGTGGTTTCTGATCTCTGGATAACTGCCTCTGGAAGCAAACTTCAGTTGGTTTTAGCAAGTGCTCAGTTGACTTACCTAAACTCTTATTCACTTCACCCAAATAATCTGAATTTATATCATGCTCTATTGACAAGGCACTGTCAACACTTCTTGACCTTTTACGATCATCTGGATGAATTCTATTCCTTTTTCCTGGTCTACCTCTTCTATGAGGGTCAACTTTCTTATCAAACTTCTCAATTAGTTGATCTACTCCTGGAAGTGAACCAGTGTCAATGTCTCGACCAGTTCCAGGCAAAAATGGGATGTATCTTCTGTTTTCATGTCGATTAACGTTATCTGCATAGATCGCATACTCTTGATCATCGAGTAGAAACCTGTATAATGAATTTGCAGAAGTGGGAGTAGCTGATGAAGATGATGATCTTCGTGAATCCAACACTGGCGCAGACGAATCTTGTCGTCGAAAGGGAAGTACATCTGGTCTAGGTTTCCTTGTTTCTGGATAAGCAGTAGGACTAAGACATGCAGATCTTCCCGTAGATGAAAACGACTCTGAAACACCCACCTCACTGGTGCTGATTATGTCACCAGAACAATCCAACACCTGCTTGTTTTGGTCTTCTATATCTACTGGCCTGTTCAAATGTGGCTTTTTTGAATTTGCTTTGGTCGAGTCTGCAAGATATGTATTTGTTTTCTGTAAGGATGCAACTTTAGAAGAAGAAACCCAAGGTTTTACTTCAGTTTTATCTTCATTTGCAGAAGATGTAGATTTACTACATATAGAAGACTGGAAATTTTCCAAGTTCAAGTTATTTTTCTCAGGATCATAGGGCTGCAAAAGCTCAGGATGCCTTTGAAAGTTTAACAAGTTGGAGGACTTCAGTGCTCCATCATTAAAATCTGATACTCCATTTTCATTTTCATTTGGATTGGTTATCTTTAGGCTTTTAAACGTACAGGGTTGCATGTGTTGTGTTCCAGGAAAATGTGTGCATTCACTGTTTCTGTCCTCTAATTTAAAAGCAGTATTGGAGTCTGGGATTGGCTGGCTTACAGTCTGAGAAATGGCCTGCTGTTCTTTTCCAGTAGGAGGAGGATTTTCCGACAAACACCCTTCTGTATTGTTTAGTACTATGTAAGGATGTCCATCAATTCCTTGGACTCTAATACTGACACCATAAGATCCTGTCTTAGAATTTTGCCCATTTCTACTTTTTTGAATCTCCTCACTTGCAAGTTCAAGAGTAACTTCGTAGTCCTGCTGCTTAAAACCAGCAAAATACGGCTCCATGGTTATCAGAAGATTTCAGCTGAACAAAAGAAAGTTGAACATTAAAAAAATATATACTTTAGATCATTAATTACTTTAATTAGCCATTCAGTGTGACTCTGAAGACTAACATGCAATGAAATCAGTGTACAAGCTGTACAACCCCAAAGCATGTAACTCTGTGAAACAAATAGGACTGACCGATTCTGGGTCAAATACAATATTATATTATGAATGCAACTGTTGTGATGTAACCATGTAGATGGCCACCACAGAGTTTGTGCTGTTTGCCTTGGAATGAGATGATTTCACATGCAGCCAACACTAGTGCAACTTCTTGAGTTAAAGCAGTTCTTATTTTGAGTATCTCCACTATATTCACCGAGACAAAGCACTGATAGTTTTATAGCCAACAGTTAGTGTCAGCCATACTAACATTTAAGCATTAACCCAGGAGGGCAAAACACAGCCAGGCATTTTTAGGTTGTGAGTATTACGTAACTACAGCACTGCCAGAGAGGTCAATATCCTCACGCCTTAGAGTTGGCATTTATATGTACTTTGCTTTCAACATTTGTTTTCAGAAGTGGAAACGTCCCTGCTTCCTCTAGTTCACTCCATGGTGACTTTTATTTCACTCATTTTGGAGAAAAAATGATACTTTGCTTCTAAAGATATCTGAAAATAAACTTTTGAACTAAGCTGGAGAGTTGAGTAATGGCTGAAACTTGACAAACCCAAGATCACTAAACGATGATTAATTAAGGGGAAACTGAAACAAGAGGAAAAACCTCTGTATTTGTTTCACTCATCTAGCATCTCAGTGTGAACCATTTCCCCCAGATACTCAAATCAACAGCAGAATTCTGGTTTGCTTGTTTGCTTGCTTTTCCTGAGAGCAAATTTAAAAGTTTGGTTGAATATTAATAGTATTATTCTAGTTTCCAACCCATTCTCCTTTCTCCCCTCAAAAATCTCTTCTCCCTAAAACACAACTCCAGACCTTGCTTCATCTGAAGAAAGCAGCATATGTATGTTTGTCTCTAAAGCTGTGAAGAAATAAACATATGCATTCTTTGTGTGCATTATAACAGTAAAGAGAATAAACCCTTATCAAAATAAAAGATCTAAAACTTTTTTTTTCTTAACTGTGAAAAACATATACACATGAAAATACACCTGGCTCTATCATTCAAATAACTGAAGGCATTACTTAGAGTTCCTGTTCTGTTGATCATCAAGCTACACTGGAAGAATTATATAATATCAAAATGCTAATTTACAATACACAAAAATGTTGTCTTTACAGTATTGTAAACTGTTTTTAGTTTATATTAAAAAAGCTTTGCTGGTTAGAGTCGTTTTTACAGGTTTAAAATCCTGACAGCACCTCAGGCTTTGGCAGGCTTAAAGCGACAGATTAAGATGAGAAGACTGAAGCAGGGACTCTTCCACACAGCTGCCTCAGTCCTCCAACAGACTTCATCATCGCAAAAATTAGAACACCCATGGGTGTACAACTCAGCCGTAAAAGTTTTCATACTACAAATAATTGATCTTCTCACATTTTATTGAGGTAGTAGATGAGAGCCAGGGGCACTGACAGCTACAACTGTCTAGTTTTAATCCCCTTTAAGTCTGCCAAAGCTATCAAATGTTATGACAGAATGGTCTGTTTATGCTTAATCTTATGAAAAGAGGTTAGATATTTTAAAGAACATAGAAAGACATTTTTCCTATCCATGTGGTTGCTTCTTGTCTTCTTGTAGTTACTTAAAAAAAAACCAAAATGTGGTTTTTGGTGGATATGGGGTTTTGTTCTTGTAAGTTTGTGTCTCACTATTAGAAAAAACAAAGAAAACAAACACCAACTTCAGGTTTTCTGGCACAATAACACTTTGGAATGAAGTAATAGAGCCCTGTTGGTAGTTTTATTTGTAGTCTCAAATGATTTTGAAAAAGAATACAAGATAATACAAAGGAATTATTAAAAAAAAAATAGAAATAACAATTATGCATAAATACTTAATTTGGTAGAATACTGCCATGTTATTATTTTACAAGATCAGCTCTTATCTCCTATTTGTAGACAAAATACCACAACAGCATATACAGATTAATTAGCACATAATAAAATAACTGGTTGAAGTAGCTATATATTTGAAAACACTAACATGACAGAGAATATTGAAATACAGTAGTAATTACATGTCCTTGTCTGATATGAACATTTCAGCTGCAATTTAGAACAATGAAAGTATATTTCTATCTTCTGAATGGCAACCTGATCTGCTGTTCGTAACAAGTCAAATTTTACTGAGCAACAACATTTACCTGAAGACTTGCAAGCATTCAAAGGAAAAAAAAATAAAACAAAAACCAGTTATCTACAGCTACAGTATTAAATTTAACAGCTGGATTTACTGATCAACGAGCTCAGTAAAAACATCAGCTGAAACAAGTTCAGAGGAACACGGAATTAAAGATCCAGGAAACAGCGCTTCAGACACAGTGATTATTCCATACAAGGCTTACATGTGCAATTGGAGAGGATTCACTATATTTCCCAGAAAATTAATCTGAAATTTCAGCAAAAGGGTCATTTTCAATGAAACGGCCCCTTTAAAATTGTTCAGAATACACCGGTTTGACAAATGCTTTACTTCACCTCAACACTGCGTTTTGACACAGGCGACAGCACACAATCCCCAAGAGCAGCAGTTCTGGCACTCTGTTATCTCAGCTGTACAATCCCCCTTGTTCTCCTCATGACAAAGCCAACAACCACGCAGTTACACAGCGACCCAGATTAGCTTTACTGAACCGGAAAAAAAAAAAAGAAAAAACGTTTTCTATCAGATCAGCATGTAAGGCACTACGGAACGATGGGATCGCAGCAACATGGCATTAGAGCAGCTTAAGGTGACCACACAATTCCAAACTGAACTTATGTTTTAACTACATTTTCAGGGGACAGAAATATTCATAACCAACAACAACAACAAAAATCAACAACAAAAAACCCTCGATGGCACTGTGAGCTGTTCAGGCCTTTCTTTGTAAAATAAGCCTTCAGAAGGGCTTATAAACACTCATTTTAAATGGTGGCATCAAGTTGGCATGAGAGTAATTTTACCACTACCAAGAAATGGTCAAAATTTTCTTAACTATTTTTACCAAAAACAGAAAACATAACACAGCAGAAGTTTAAGGTCTGAAAGACAATCCTTTGCATTTTCTTGTGTAGCAGTTTGTTCACAGCGGTGATACAATACCTTGCTAAGTAGCACAGGAGTGGAATACTGAAGGTTTAACGGGTCAGAAACTTTTTTTTTTTTAATGCCTCCAAAACATGTCCTTTCACAGCTAATGCCATCTGTTTTAATGCTAGCTACGATGAGTTACTTGAGACCAACCTTACAAAATAAAACTCACATAATTTGGAACGCTTACAGCTCTCCCTGCCAAAATGAATAGAAAAGAGTGCCTTTGAGAAACATCCTCCTGTGCCAGAGATGGCCGCTTCCCTCAGCAGCTATGCAGCCCTCCTGACATTATGGCATGGAATTGTCCATTCATTCAATCCAGTTCTTATTTAACCAAATCTTCAAGACAGATTTGTCCAAAAATGAGGATTCCCAATCCTGCTAAATGCCACACACTGCATATATACAAAGCTTGTTTCCTTGCCTCCTACACCCTCATTACTAAGCATGCTTCTTGCATATCTGCAGTAAAGCATGCAAGCCAAGTGGCTGCACTGGGTAGACAGAGCTCCTGAGACACAAAACAGAGATGCTGGCTGCCATGGGGGTGCACACTATTACTAGATTCCAACAGCAGATACGTTGCATGGCCTCCTCAGAAAGCCATAGATCCCTTATGGATACTGTTGTCTCAGTACATGTGTTCTCCTGCATATATCTACCAAATGAGTACATAAAAAAACAAGGGATCCAACTCCTCCCAACTCTCTAGGATTCTTCCCTGGCTCCCTTGATGACAGAAACACAGGACATGTCTCATATCCAATATCATAAGCCTGAAACTCCTAAAACTGAATCAGCTGAATATTTTTCATTAAAGGAGGATTAGGGCATACCACTCTATTCTTTCTGGAAGAATGAATTTAGATAAATTCTCTTCTTCTTAAGTTATTTGCCTTTTAACTAACTCCAGCTCATGGACTAATGAAAAAGAGTCCCCATGCTGTAGAATGACTTTCTGAAAAAAATTAATTATCTGGCTCTATCCATACCTCTTTTTTAACAGTTAATGGATGCTTACTCCAAATTTCTACACACACACAGCAAAATGACAGGAAGGAAATGTAAAATTTGTCCTCCCACTTTACATAACATTGAGCTTGCTCTCCAGATGGCTGTTCAGAAAGCACCAGCAATAGCAGACAAAGCAGGTGCTAGGTCATTAACAAAGACAGTGCTATGAAAAAAAGAACAGGAAATAACTTTGGGAGAGAAAAGGAAGGAAAACTTACATACTGTGAGGATACAGAAAAGGAAGCAGATAGGATAATTCATGGAAAGACCAGAACTGTAATGTTTTTACACTTGGTGGGACACAATGTCATAAATAACCCTATGAAAGCATTAGGGGAAACTAAGTCACTGTCAGTGCTACCTACAGTCTGAGGCTTTCTGTAAGAGGAAAATGGGCCCGGGCTGCAGCCTGCTCCTTTTAGCCCATATGGAAGACAAGTCTGGGGTAGCTGAGTTCACTTGATCTTCTGCTTACAGGAGAGTGGAAGGTAGACAAGTGAAACTGGAAAGTCCTAGGTGTTGCACTGTTAAAAGGAATGGTGAAACAGCTATGATGCGAACTGACAATCCCTGGAGAACTTAGCATCTTTTCTGATCTTAGAGGAAAAAAAAATACCTCTATTTCACCCTCAAAATCTAGATCCAGGTATGTATGGAAAAAGGGGGTTGTTTGTTTTTAAATCAAGCTGTGATTAAAGATAGTAGTCCCTGAACCACAGACAAGGCAAACAGAGGGAATTGTTCAGCAATACATTTTAGTGGGGAGCATTTCAAAATTTCTGAATCATTACTTCCACTTCTATTCCATGAAAAATATTCTCTGTTCAGATTTCAGACAGCAGCCTAGGGATACTGTCAGAATTTCCTACATGACGAATAATTCACAATAACACTTTTTACCACAGCTCTCAGCAAAAGCAAGCAGCCATGGTTATGCTAGCACAGATTACTTACATTTCATACCTTTCTCCTGAAAAGCAGTGGTTAAGTCTGGGACTTGCTGCTTTTAGAGATGACAGTTTCACTTCCAGTTCTGTCCAAATATTAAACAACTTTATACAGGCACTCAGCTAGAAAAACAATGTTAACAGCCACCCCTTCAGGGACAGGAAAAGAGCTGCCTTTGAGAAAGACTGAATAGAAAGAACTATTCACAGCAGTGAGAGTAAAAGCTGGGCCTAACAATACTGCTCCCTTGCTTGGTTTATACTCCCTCTGGCTGAAAAATGTTGTGTGAGAGGAAGTCTAAACATCTCAAGTTTAAAACATATTGTTAGCTCCACGAAACTGTGTGACAGATTAGCTAAATGCTTGAGCTGTGCGACAACTAACAGGTTTTGTCTGTCTACTTATTTCTTTATTTCAAAAGGAAAATCTGCTTCAATAGCTGTGAGTCAACAAGAAGACATTTTGGCAGATCCTCAGGTCTCATAAATTGTCAAAGTTTACTTGAAGAAAAAGAAATAATGCATATCCCATTTTCTTAATCTACTGCGTATGAATTCAATTAAGTAAAAAATTCACAGATTTTTCCCAGAAGAAAAGTTATATGACCTAATAACCTAGCTTTTTGAGTGGAAGTAGTCTTCATTTTTTGAAAATGATAAAAAATACTCCTCAACATTTCTCACACTATTCTGAGTTGCATTACCACTGCAATATAAATGCTGTATCATTAATTTACATCTTTTTCTGTATGAGGTAATAATTTTCCAGACTTTCCCACATCCTAAACAAAAAGCAACTGATCAGAAACTGACACACATGAAAATACTAACACAGATGACAACCTACACCTGAAATCAGTTCATGTTTTCTGTCTCTGCTCATCCCAGGTCATACGCACTCCAGTATTCAGTAAAACCACTCATGGAACAGTACACTTGTTTTTTAATAGTACAAGCTTTACATAAGCACGAACACTGGCAGAAGTGTACTTACATCACCATACCATTCTGCCCCCCGCAGAAGCTAACATACAACTGGACAAGCTCTTTTTTTATTTTTACTTTTTTGCCAGTAGCACTGAATCCAACCTACTGGGGCTATCGCTTCACACATCAAGTATCCTGACACCACTGAAGTACAACTAACTTTTATACACTAAAAAGTGAGCGAACAACAAAACTTTGTAAATACTTATCTCAGAATTAATTATATACATGATATGTCCACACTAAACTTTTTTATTTTTTAAATGACAGATTTAAAAAGAAAAAGTTAAAAGAAGTTAATAAAGTCAAGAAGATTATTGAATACAGCTTATTCTATTTGATCAAACTCTACAGTTTCATACCTATTGAAACTGACAGAAACAACAACTCAGAAACACAAAGATACTTAGATTCTAAAAACAGTCTGTGATTTCAAATACAATAGCTGGTTTGTATCCAAACATCTGATGTGATTATACTCAGTCCACAAGAGGTGCAGTGTTGTTTCGCCACATTTTCCTCCAATTGTCAGACTTAGAAACTTTGTATTTTGTTCCAAAGGAAATTATCTTATTACATCCCAATGATACCATTACAGTTTAAATAGAAGAGAGTGTATCCTGTTGATATTTGTACTCAGACAGAAAGATCAAGTTTGCTAGAATTACGGTGCCTTTTAGAAACATGACCAAAAAAAACAAAAAACAAAAAAACAGAATTAGAGCAACCTTTATTAGTTTTGCTAGTCCTTTTATTTATAATACTATATAAAAAGAATATTCCTACACCAAAATTATTCCTTGGCTTTAGACCTCACATATCACTGGACTTTCTTCCCAGTATTTCCACACAAAACAACTTGTCTATACAAACCAGTTACAGCAGTACACCTGAACTAAGCAGGTGCAGCCAGCATAACCTTGGTGACACGAGTGTAGCTGATTCCTAAATAAATTTGAGGATCTATACTAGTACCACTGCACGCAGAGACCAAGCTGTATTACTAACCTTCGTGAAGACATACACAAAAAGGTAGATCTCTAAAGAGATACCTGTGAGCACTTAAATAAAAAACTACACATAAAAGAGACTTTGGGAGTCAGATTTCCAAAGCCAACGTAAGGCCACAGCTTCAGCCTCCAAACTGGTCGTGGCTCCCTTTTTTCTACAGTCACACTTTGTTTTAATTACACTGTATTCTTTAAACACTAGCCTCTTTGAGCAAGCTCTACCATGGATTTCAGAACTTCAATACAGAGTCTGAACTGTAGGGCTCTGAGCCCAGCCACGAGACAACAAGACGATATCCTCCTGGTTCATTCCGAGGGGAATATACTCCAGCAGACGATAAAGACTAGATAACTCCACGGAGGAGAGCAGCTTCATAGCGTGCTGGACGGCTCCAGGACATGCATCGCATGAAGGACTTAGTAAATCTAGGCAGACAGAGCTGCGTAGTGTTGACCCTGCTTGTACACTGAGCCCCAGCTGAACCAGTTCCCACAGGTCACCACTCTTCTCACCCTCACATGGAACAGAGGAATTGCCGGGGGGAAGTGAGAGAGCTTCATTAGGAGGCCTCAAGTATTTGAGGAACTGTAATGTAACATTACATACCAACCGTTCTCCTAAATAAAGGCTGCTGCTGAACCAATTAGGGGAGCAAATACTAGACATTTGTTGTGTTGATGTAACAGCTAATGGTCTGCAAATAACTACATGAACGCGTACAACCCCCCAGTAACAGCTTCTGAAGATTTAACAAAACATTCTGAACTTGATTCACATCACTGACAAATTTCTCCACTCTAGAGATAAGCTTTACCCACTTCTACCTTACATTTTACGTTTAAGTAGGTCACAAATCATTACCCACTTTTGAGTGGTTTTACGTGCATAAAATACATTTTTCTAATCTATTAAAGTTCACCTGCTCGGGATTAGTGGGAGTGCTTATGTATGCTCACGTACACGCGTACAAAAAAAGCCATAGGCGCACACATGCACACAAATGCGCGTGCAAAGGCAGCCGAGCCAACAAGCCTCCTGCTCACAGTGCATTTACACGTTAACTACATTAAAACGGTATCAGTAATTTACATACTACTGAAGAGTTATTAAGTTCTGCAAATGTCTGGAGTACAACTCCAGTTATGCTCAGATGGCTGAGAGTCATTCGGCTGTTAGAATGAAAATGAGCCGCAGCATGCCTGCATGACAGAGCACGGGACCTCACCAAAAGGGGCAGCGTGAGACATAACTTAGGCATCCTGCAGACTGATCAGTCCTGCTGGTGCATTTTGGTGGTGTTTTTTTCGGTTGGTTGTTTTTTTGTTTGTTTAAGAAATGAACAAAATTTAAGAAAGTGCTTTCCAAAACACATCTTCATCTCTATTTCTCATTGCTCTGCGATTTTAAGAAAACTAAGCAGAATATGACAAAATGATTAGAGAACAATCATTATTATCATCAGTGTAGTTAACGGGTCTTGCAAATACAGAAGATGGATCAATTTAATTTAGAAAACAGTTCATGTTAGGAAAAAAAAAAAAAAAAGTTAAAGGTATAGACTGAAAAGTTACACCAGGTATTTAAAATGTTTAGCTATGAAGTTCTTTATCCATTCCATTTCTAATAAACCAGGAGGTTTTAAGGCTGCACTTGGATGAACTCCTTCAAGAAGAGTGCCAGCTCTGTTGGCAGACACGGTCACAGCAATACACTGAGTTCTAATCCCAAACAGCGGTGACTCCATGACTACCACTTCACTAGATCTTCAATACACACATTTCTAACATGTTAATTTCTCAGGTTCAAGCATTAAATTGTTACACTCACATATTCTGAAACATACTACTAGATTTAACTCGCTCTGAGAGTCAAAGTCAGAGCTCGGAAACGTGTTAATGTTTCCAAACGAACACGCCAGAAACAATACTCCATGAAACAAAACATGTATAAAGGATGCAACAAGATCATACCATCTCATCCAGTTTGCAGCTGGTAAGAACAAAACTGGAATTGCATCCTGCCTATTCCAGGCACTTTGTTCATCCTTACGTTGTAAAGCAGTTCTTTGTAAAGGCTTGTTCTAGTTCGTATCGCTGAACTAATCAGGTAGAAGAAATCTCCTTAATAATACTAAAAAGGAAGAAGTGGGGCAGACAGGAAGAGAAGGAACAAGTACAAACTTCTTGAGTCTGCACTGTCTGAATACATAGGCAGTATGCAGCTCAATCATTGCTGCTGCTCAGAGCTGCACAGAGATGGTGCAGAGGTGGGAGAAGCAGCCCATCATTTCAGTGTTCCTTGTCATTTTTTGGAAAGCTGCTAGCATCGATGTGATCTTGTCTGGATACCTCAAATTCCCCTCTATTAAGACAGGCAGAGGCTACAGAAGGCTGAACGCCATTCGTACAATCAGGCTCACGTGCTTGATATTAAGAGACACATTTTCACCTTTTCAACATAGTAAAAAGGTGAGTTAATAACATAATCCCACTGTGACTATATCTTCAAAAACAAGCGAACAAACAAACAAAACAGAAATAGTAAAACACCAGGCTGGCAAGGAAACAATGCTGGATGACTTTAGGGTAATTTCTCACATCTGCAGAACTATTAGACCCCCAAATCATTGAGGTTGATATTTTTTACATACTATTCTACCCACTGTAGTCCAAGCTTACTAAACTTCCTCCAACAAGGCTCTGCAAAATTGCTCAACTCTTGATTTAAAAAAATCAAGTTCAAGGCCATGCCATTTCATCTCCACAGTCCAGATTACATTGCAGACTCTAGTCAAACCAGTTTCACCAATACTCCCAGAAAGATCAACTTCCTATTACACAATGCAGAAGAAACAAGAGGATTGTCACAAAGTCTTTGTTTCTGTCTTGTCACCTTTTTAGTGAGGTTGAATTCCTCACAAAAGATCCATCACTGCATCACGGACCACTTTTACCATGAATTAAATTCCATATCCCCTGTGTACACCTCGGAGGAAACCCAAGTGTATTTTCAAACATTTTGTTAGCGATAATGAGAACCTAACAGTGCAATTAACAGAAACTGACATAAGTTGGTTTGCTTGAAGGCAGTTCATGCAACCTAAGACAATCTCTTTGGGATATTGCCACAGATTCCGTAAGCAAACAGATTAGCAGTGAACACACCTCCCTTTTCATTACTATCATAACATTATGGCCATTCGCAGAAATAACCCTTTCTAGTAGGTTTAGAAACAAAGTCATGTGCAATTCAAGGCATGCATCAACCAACTGGGACTTCTTTTCCTCCACTCATACTATTGAATCTCTCTTATTTTTAATAGATACACATGTGATGTATCAGTATTTAAAAGAACTCTCAGTGTTAACCTATAAAAAAATCTTCCTCTACTAATAAAGATCATTTATTATGTGAAAGATAATCCATCTTAACATCACATATGAATTTTAAATCAAAATCACAAAAATTGCTCCCTAATGTTAAACTGGCCTTTCCGTTTAAAGTTTGCATACAGACACACAGCTGAGAGCACATCTTTCAGAAGATCACACGTGCAAGTAGAGTCGACCATGTCCCAAAGAATAACGTGCCATAAAAGTACTGTAATTGCCACTAAAAACATGACGCATTTCTTAACCTCCTTGCTATAACACAGTGCTTCTCACATCCCAACAGTACACCTCAGTCCTGCATGCAAAGGTTTGCACGGATCTTCTCCCAAAACAGAATACCTGAGTTCTAACTTGCACTCTAATTTTATTTTATTTTTGAGCAACAAAACCTTATTAGCTGCATCACACACCTCTTACACTATTCAGCAGTAACCAAGTCTGGCTTAGTGTACACGGGAATTTATTTTGGGCGAGGAAAAAAAAATTCCATCACATAATGAGACGTCTAGAAAATCTAATTGGCAGCAAAACAAGTTCTCACAAACCACCTTGAAAAATTCATCAGTGTTTTGGTTTTGCCAGTTTAAGTCTATTTTTTATAGAAGTTTTAAAGGTGTGTTATAACTTGCTCTGTAGAGAACCTTAACCGTGAGTCTTGTGACAGTTTGTTGTCAGAATAAACATCAGGCAGCGAATCCCTCGAATTCATATGGATATCATCTGTAACCACAAATCAGTGTATCCTATGGGGTTTCTGATTCACCTACAGGAGTCACCCTATGAACGTATGCAAATAACCGCCCAGATAATGAAACCATCTTCAAGGTTTGGTTTCCACTATTTCTAACTTGGTAATTATTCCACTTCTATGGCAGCGAACTTCAAAAACTATTTTGCTTTGAGAGAAGAAAAAAAAAACAAAACCAAAAGCACAAAGAAATCCGACGCTAAAGCAAACATACAGGCGAAAGATAAAAGCGGTACAGCCATTCTTTTGTCAGCGGCGGATGCTAACCCGAACGCACCGCGAAAGCTGTATCTCAGCGCCGATCTCCCCAAAAAAAGTTGTCACCAGATGGGAGGGATCATAAACCTTAAATCAGACGCAAAGTGAATCGGGAAGCACAAATGGCCGAAGTGCCGCTCCGAGCCTTTCCCACGAACGCGAACGCACACGAGGCGGACACACCCTTTCGTAAGAAGACGCCGATTTGCGGAGCAAGAGGGACACGGACGCGTCGGAGCGGCCCCGGCTCAGGAATGCCGGGAATCCCGGAGGAATGCGTGCGGGCACGGCGACCTGCGGCACTCCGCGGCCCTCCGCTCAGCGCCCGCTCACCTGAGCCGGGACAGAAGAGCAGTTCCCCCCTCCTCCTCCTCTGTCCCTTTAGAGAAGAAAAGTTGAGGGCTCGCTGGAGGCGGTTTTCCCGGCAGCTGCCGTCCCCGCGGCCCGCAGGCAGCCCGTCCCTGTCCGCCCGTCCGCCGCCCGAAGCGCTGCCCCGAGGGGCGCTGGGGAAGGCCCGGCCGTACGAGAGCCGAGCCGCGCCTCCCTCACGGCGCTCCCGGCCTTCGGAAGGCGCCGTGCTTAACGGAGCGAGGAGGCGGGGGCCGCCGGCGACCCGCGGGGAGTCCCCTCCGCAGCCCGGCAGCCCCCGGCCCCGGTGCCCGCTCGGGTCACGCCGCAGCCCTCCGCCCGCCCGTCCCCGCGAGGAGATCCGGGCGACGCCGCGCCGCCTCCCCTCGGTTCCCAACGCCCCCGCTGTCCTCACCGTTGCCCTCAGAGGACGATCCCCAACAAGTCGAAGCCGCTCTGGCCGCCGGAGCCGAGCGCGGACTGCCCGCCCCTCCTGCGGGGGAGGGGGTGCCGGGCCGGGCCGTGCCGGGGAGGAGCCCGCGGGGGCGCTCCCTCAGGTGAGCGAGGGGCCGCCTCGTGCACGCGCGGCGCTTTCCCGCCCATCGCCTGAGGTGCCCGCGCACCGATAGAGCGCTCCTGCGTCGTTCAGCCTGTGGCAAACGGTGCCACTGCCTCTGGGCGCCCGTCGGCTGTCCTCAGCGTGCCGCATGGTGCACATTGCCGGGATAGCCTGCTTTGTAGCGAGACCCGAGCTGCTGCCACGCTGCAGCAAGGCTCCCTTGACCCGTGTGTGAAGAGAGGCCGCGCGCTAAGGAGCCGAGGTTTACAAGTCTGTCATTAGAAAAAAAGACAAACAAACAGCAGTGAGCGCTACAGCGAGTGCCTACGAGCATCTCACAAGAACTGAGCCTCATTTCTTTTTTTTTTTTTCCACTACCAGAAACGTGCTTCTTACAATACGGTTTCTATGGTAAGGAAAAAATACTTAAAGTAACTGTGCGGGGCTGGGGGGAGGGGAGTTAGGTTTGTGTTTAGGGCATGGAGAGAAACATGTGGGGCGGTGAACAGAGAAGGAAGAATTCCATGTATAAACAACGAAAGCCCCTTGCAGAGCTGTCCTGCTGGAGGCACGTGGATAAGCACACGTCCTCTTTCAAACCCAGCTGTACCTGAGGTCACTGCTCCTCAAATTTCTGTGGGAGCTGCTCTGCTTCCTCGGACATGTCTGCCAAATAAAGCTTAGTTAGCAAGCACATACCATATAAGCCATAGGGATTTGCATCTATTTGCTGTAGAGAGTGCCCAGCTTAATTAGGATGTATAAAAAGAAGCTGAAGTTCAACAGGAAAAGGAACTGCTCCCCCTACAACATCAGTAGTGCCATTTCTGGGGTACCCTGACCAGTTTTTGGGCCTACGTTGGAAAATAAAATGTTAAAGTTCACACAAATGTGCTACAGGACAGAAAATTGTGTTCTGAGAATGTATAGAAACATGCATATTCTACGATTCTAAGTCTGTAATTGTAATTCTACAATTCTAAACCTGACAGAGAAAAAATAGTTTGTGATAATGCACTATGCTGATGGTTTATCGGTAGAAATAATTATAAACTGTGTCAAGCGGACAAATCTAAGTAGTTTTCTAAGAGCCACCCAGAGAGGTGTCTGCACATATCTAACAACATCTTCCATTGCTAAGAGGACCTGTCATATTAGGGTGACAGGAGCTATATAGACTCATGTGGAGAAATGCATCTGTACATAATGTAGGAAATCTGTTCGCTGTTGAAGCATTTGTTGAAATGAAAGCTGTAGCTGAACTAGACTAGATTCTTCTGCTTCTATTGCATTGAGTTGATCTGACAGAAAATACTTAGGAACCACAACAGCCAGAACTTTTGTTGCCATCTTTATTTTTTTATATGTATATTTCCAGCATTCAGAACTTGTTTTCCATACACATTTTTTTCACATAACAAGAACCCACGTCTAACCATAAAACTATTTAAGTAAAGACTTTATATTTTGCTTAGCTCCTTTCACTGAGGTCTTCAAAACGTACACAAAGTTTATCCCCTCACCACCCCATTGTAAAACTGAGAAACAAAGAGTGGGAAAGAATCAAAAGTAATTAAACTGTTTTTCTCAGTTATACAAACTGTGACAGAATTGTCAGTCATACATGTACACACGTCTGTATTTTATTACAATTAAAGTGTGAAGAAGTATGCTGACAGTTTGCTCCGCTTCTTACTGTAGTTTTTTATCATTTGAAGGAACCAAATTTAACAAACAACAGAACTCTTCAGCCAACAGGTGTGTAATTTTCAGGTTATTGTTAGAAGTTAATTAAAGCATGTGCTCATCAGCAGTTATACAATGACGCATTTCCATTGCACTTAGAAGCAAAGCAGAAAGAAGCACAAAATACTCAATTATTGTTAAAAAAAATCAAGCTATGCTGACTAAGCATCATTATTTTATGGTCCCTAATTTGTGTTTTCATAATACGTCACCTATCAGGTAGCAGCTGAGGAATCAGTGCAATGGGGTACACTCAGTATTAAACTGCTTAGGGAGCTTTTCTCCTGCTCTGCATTTCTCAGTTTCACAAAAGTTGTTTCATATGACTTTTGTAATATATATATATACAGACACATATATATACAAAATATTGATATTTTAATACAAAATATTTTAATTTAAATATTTGTGTTATTAAAAAAAATCAAAGAGAAAGAGATGGGACAAGTACAACTGCTAAAACTCTTGCTTAGACTGTGAGTGTCTTACCTTGACTGAAAAGGAGAGCTTTGGCTGGATTCCTGCTTTATAAGCCTCTGTGGACATTTTAATCTGAACTTTTCATTTTTCGTGAGAACTGTAGTTTCAGTCAAATATTTTTTCAGACTGTTTAATATGGAGCTTTGGCATACTCTGAGCATGAGCACTAGGAGTACTTGGCATAATGATGCTACGAACATTAAGTATGCAGTGTACTCCAGCTGAAATTTCTGCAAAAACACAAGACTGTCCTGCAAGATAAGAATTTTTTGAAGACATGCATATAAATACAACAATAAGATAAAATTACACGAAAGATATGGTAAGGTCATTTACAGAATCTCACCTCAGTGCTGGCTACCACTTCCTTTCCCACTCTCAACCACCTACTTTTCCTCTCTTTTCCATGAAAACTTTGGTCCTTGTTTACAGAATTGGCTTGACACTATGATTAATGTCTCCCTCAGTCCAGGCAGTGTGTCATCAGGCAGTTGTGAAATGCGATACAAAATAGAGTATGCAGCTAAGGCAAAAACAAACAGTAATGCTCTAGCTTGTGTTGTAGATTAATTCCAGCTGCTAGCTACTCCAGCACACCTCTAGTATTGTATAGCACTCACTAAATTCAGCTCTCCTTCCTCACTGAGTCAGGCTGTAATGAAAGCTTGGCGTTAAAAGTGCCGTGCTTGGCTTCCAGCAAGGTGCACCTCTGTTTCTTACTCTCCTACACACGCAAGTAAATTAGGACTTTTTATTATAGTCCCCTGATGTCTTTGTAGGAAAAGATCTAGTAATGACACTGGAGAAAGGCATGTAAGCACTCTGAAACACTGCTTCTGACTCATCTTTTGCAATTATATATTGCAATTTTTCTCATTATTTTAAAAGTGCAGATGTCTGTTGCTTAAAAAATGGAAATTATCTCTGACATTACTGTATTCTCTAAGACATTTAATAGATATTTTAACCTATTTCTTATTTAAGGAAGCACTGTCTTCAAAATTCTGGCCTCCTTTTTAGTCTCTCTTATACCAAATGTTTTTTAATGTATGACTTCTGCTTCCTCCAAAGACAACTAACGGGTGGCCCTTCTTTTTCAATCTTCCTCATTTTCTTCATCTTCTCTTAGTGATGAGTTGTTGGGTTTTTTTGGAGGATTTACATATTTACATTCCAAGACTTTTTTTAATAGGACTGTAAACGGAAGTCTAAAGCAGCATCTGATTAAAAACTTTTCAACTTAAGAGTTTTGGTACGTCGGCAAGTGTACTTTTATGATGTACAATAGCACCATCTAGTGGGTGTAATCATTTTAGCAGTTCAGCTGCTTTGACAAGCGACTGATTAGCTTGGAAAAAAATATCTTTAATATTCTTGCAGTTATTTTTTCTCTCTAGCTGCTCTTCTTAATCAGATGAAGGAAGATAATGTAGGTAGTTTTGTGAAGCAATATTTTCAAAGAGATGTAACATTTCAGAAATGTCCTATATAAGGAACATTAAGCATATACTCGCACAGATTTTGGTTCTTCTGTTTTAGAGGTTACTAATCGCTCCTGATTCTCATATTATTAACGTTCTTGGTTAATGCACCGAAGATGAAAAATATCAGCATCTTTTCAAATTTAGATAAAACTCATAAAAGTCATGTTAGAACAGCATGTTAGGACATGTTAGGATCAGAATATTCAGCCTTCATAGCTTTATCTTGTCAAGTGTGATGTAGAAAACTGCTTAAGCATGTGCTTAAATTAAATTGCCTTCTTCAATCCCACTCATTTCAATGTGACATAAACTATTATTCAAATTTAAACATGAAAAATAAGTTGAGCATACCACTTGGAGACTGGATTGGGGAAAAATCCAGATTTTTTCCAGATTTCCATGATGAAGCAGGATCTGTCTTCAGCACTCATGCAATGTCTACTTGTCTTTACGAGGGCTTCAAGCACCCATAGAGATCTGCTTGTGAAGATTTTACTCCGTACTGGTAAACTGAACTGATGCACACAGTACTGGTTTCTGAATGTACAGTAACTTTTCTGATTAGACAGCATTTTGTCACTTGTAGAGGGTGCTCCTAAAAAAGTGGTGGTAGTATTACACTGCAATCAGTACCTCTCTAACGCTTATCAGTGTCAGGATGTTTGCAGTGAGCAAAGAAAAGTGCTAAACAGCACTTCCGTTTTATTTTGGATTTGGGCAAGAGTTACTATCCACATTTGTATCCAAATACATCCTTGGAAATTTTTCTGTAGTTGATTTATCTTTGCAAATATGTTTCTGCCAAACAGTGATAGTATCTTCTGAGAGAACCACTGATGTTGTCTAAAACAAGTTGAAAGAAATACTAAGTAGAGCATACTTTTAGTCACAAGGCCAGTCAAACCTGGATAAGAACTTACTATTCCAAAGAAGTCATTTAAATGCTCACTAGACTTCTATACTAAAGTGAAGTTGATGCTCCTACATTGTGCTTTCTGGTATATTGTTGGGAAAGATTTCATTTTATTTTACTTCAGTAGTTTGGTGGTCTGCTCCACCATTCTCCTAAGATACCTGTTTTTTATACCTCCTAAACTGAATTACCAGGAAACTAAATAACCAGGAGACTAAATCAAAGATTGTCCTACTCTTCTTCTTTTTTTCTTTTCTTCTTTAACCATATGATTCAAATGTTTCTAGTTATTTTTATGTTGCTGGTGAGTTTTTTTAGTATTAAGATCTAAGTTCCCTTTAGCACAGCCAACAAATGATCTTAGTTCAATCTGAATGCTTAAGAAGCATTACCTCTTTCCTGAGAGGTAACCAGAGAGGGTTAACATCTCTACAGCAAGCACAATTTAGAGCATGCAAGTCAGTGCAGCTTGTTTTGTCTAGGGAATCCCTCTAAGCTTTTTTGGATAACTTCAGCAGCATCTACTCTAGGGAGACTTTGCCAAGTTCACTCCATTAGGAAACCTTTCAAACACGTATCAAACCTAACAGATGTTTGCTGGCTTCTGATGAGAAGGATTTGGCCTGTTGCAGTCCAGTTTCCACATCAAATTCATCACACTATCAATCTGTTGGTTAGTGCACGCCCCTTTTTCACTTCCATAGGAAAAACTGGAAGGAAATCCCTTAAGTATTCCAATGCACTGGGTTTCTCAAAAGAGGAAGTTATAAAGGCATATCTAATGCCCTCAGTAAGAGTCAAGACTTGAACTCAAACGTCTTCTAATCACTCATCTTCTAATCACTGAACTATTAGGCAAAGTATTTGTGAGAGAAGGTTGGAACAAATTTCTAATTCTAAGAAAGAATTCAGAAATGTACTTTGGAGATTTTCACACCTCCACAGCTTACACGAAAGGATCTAAATGTCAGAAACAGGAGAAACTCAAGACCCATCAACCTTTCTTCAGTCTTCAGTGATGACTGGTCTGAGTGTAACCCCAGTCTTGGTCATTTCCGTTGTGTCCCCTGTGTGGAAAGAGGCAATGAAATGTATTGTGGGTTAGAGATTCTACTGTGCAGCAAAGCATCACAACACCAAAAACTCTGCTTACCAACCTTCTAGCAACTCACAGAAGTTAGCCAGTGTCAAAACGGAACCCGCCTTTACTGCCTCAGTATTTTTAAAATGCAGTCTAAATTCTTGAAAATCCTAAAAGTTCTGAAAAAAAAAAAAAAAAGCACTGTGTAGTACTTACATATTTTAAGCAGTGTAAGTTGTAAATTATGCACATGTTGGAATGAAAAAAAGACAAATGGAACCTCTCACTGGGAGAATGCAAACCAGAAGACAGATAGCTTGTTTTGCTTTGGGCAAGGCATGAATGCAAACATTTAGAATGGAGAACCTCCTCTTTCCTTCCATGGCCTCTCTGAGCCGTAATTACTTGGAACTACTTACCTCCTTCCCTTCATTTAGGCCCCAGGTGCAGATACTCTAGATATTGAAAATGATTTTCATTCTTTTCACCAGGATGTGAAAAAAAAAACACACTGAAACACTCATCTTTTCCTTTCTGAAATCTGGGAATATGAAGTGATACGACATCCTAATATATATCTTGTGCCTACTTGTTTTTTTAAAGAAACATTATAGAATGTAAGAGTGGTGGGGGAGTCAGTGATGCTTTCTCATTCAGCCTGCAGAAGAATATTTGTTTAGTTTTGCTGGAATAGCAGCAGCAGCTGGCAGTTTCCTCACATTTGTGCGTCTTCTAACACTTCACTAAAGAGATACCTCTAATCTTTGAAGAAAGACAAATAATCTAGTTTTGCATATGTGCTGACCTATTCTTATCATCTTGCTCTGACGGATTTCTTTTGTGATCAGAATGTTAGCCTATATTTAAATGCCTTTAAAGTACAGCTAGGAAGATCTGTCTGGGCCTGCAGCTTTGCATGTGTGAAGCTAGAGGATAGTGAAGATACCGTACACTTAGAAAATAAACAATTACACGAGAATTTTTTTCTTTTAAAGAGAAACCACAGCAGAGGCTCGAAAGCTAAACTTCTAAAATTGACAGCAAAAAGGATCTCTTGTAGCCAAACTATGTCAAAGCTCATGCCTAGTTTCCTTTCCAGCTTCTCTCAAGGAGTTAAAAATGGAATTAAACCTTTTCTTGTGTTCATTCTGAGTGGTTATGCCATTGATTTTTTTTTTTTTTAATACAAATAGCAAACTGTGGGACACTGTATACGAATATTTAGATAGCGATTAACAGAATCCACAGCTATTTGCGCAAGTTGTATTCAGCTTCTCCCTTTCCAATAAAGGCTATCAGCCAATCCCAGAGTAGCCTAGGTTACTTAGGGGTGGCTACTTGGGCTGGCTTCCTCCTGCAGCAGCTGCCAGTCAGTGGGCCTATCCAACTGGCTTTGCTGTGCATTTCACCTTCCTTCAAGTTTTCATGTAGACCTGTAAAAAGCTGTTGAGTTTATTTTCCCTGATCAGCTTATTTGTTGTCAGTCCAGAGAGTTTCCCCACTGCCATGACTGCTGTTGAAGCAGTTAGTTTACACTTGGAGTTTTCTCCATGGCCTCTCTACTCTCATTTCCTCTGGTCCACACTGCTCTGCAAAACATCAGACCTGTTTCACACATTTTGTTAGGTTTCACATCAGTTCACCATTTCTCTGTTCTGATCCTCTTGCTTGTCCACATGCATAGGTTTCCCTTCCTACTCTGCTATCTTCATTAGAGCAACAACTGACCCCTAGCAGACTGAGACTTTCTGCTGAACTATACAAGCAATTATAGGGTAATCTTTCATTTAGAAGACCTTTTTACAGCACAGGCACCCGTGTTCATCACAGATAGCATACGCAAAACTTTCTTTTAGTTAGAAATAAAGAACTTATGCATACAACTTGACTAATAACAATGCAAATAATAACATCTTTTTCTGTGCTCATCTTCTGGTGTCAAAAGAAAGGTATAAGTAGCATCTGTTACAGAAACAAAAACACATTCGGATTTTCTGAGGCAGTCTTAAAAGAATCTCACTGTTAAGAGTAGGAGAGTATTCTTAGAATAAAGAGAGTACTTCCCAGAGCATTTGTCTTTCTTTAAATTAAAAATACACTGTGTGCAGTACATGTGTAGAAATTTTATTTTCCCAACTAATAATTATCTGCTCTTCTAGAAAGGAGGATATTTGGCATAGTGAATATAAAAAGATAATTGTTATTTGCTTAAACTATTTAGTTATATCTTTTTAATTAATCTAATTATATATCATTAGGTTAGTTAATATACTGTTGCATTTAGTTAAATAGATGAAGGAAATATATTTTTTAAAACCCTATTTGATTATCTGATCCTTTTTTATTGTGTGCTGTCTTATTCAGTACGACAGTGCTAAAAATATATATTTACAGTGATATTCAGTACTTTATGCAGCCTCTTAATCTTAGTTGCTTACAGTTTAAACATGATAGCAAAACTTTTCACAAATCTGTTGTATGAAAGCCTGTCCATATTGTCTTTAATCACTCTCAACTTCTGGACTTTTTCTGTAATTGCAGTATCCTTACCAAGATGGAAATTTCAATGAGGAAAAATGGTCCGTTCCCAAAGGAGATAAATGTAAGATCCTGTCATGCATCAGTGGTGGCCTTTCTAAGCTGGGTTACTGGTAAGTGCAGATGAGATCATTACTCCAGCTTCAGCCATTCTTTTCAGATTAAAACAATGGCATTCAGAGGGATAGGAAAAGGCATTCACTTGTTTGAACAGCTGTTTCTGTCCACTTCTGAAGAAAAGGAATCATATCAGGTGCAGTCATGCTTACTGGCTATGTTGATATAACAGTCTCTTGGCTGTGGCCATCATAGCATCTTCACATTGCAGACTTCCTTGTAAAGACACTAACTAATTTCATTCAGATGCTATTCAAAGCTGCAGCAGTTAATAGTCATCTCATTCAGTATGAATTAGTTGGTATTCAGCTAGACTCAAATGCATCTGCTTTAATAGGCATACAATCATTTATTTATACTCCATGACTAAGTTATGCTTGACCTTCCCAAATCTTGTTGCAGCTTGTCAGGAGCTTCTTCCACAGGTGTAGTCCATGTCAGCAGTTAGCACACTAAAATTTACTGGTGGGTGAATTTATTATGATTGAAGCCTAGTCAGGATGAACTCTGAGCTCGCATTCAACTCAGGGTTGTGCTGGAGTCAGGATGCACAGATTTACTCAGACACACAAAGCTACTAGTACTGTTCCTGCATAAGTGCCTTCTTGAAAAGGGGCCTTCCATCACCTGTAAGGGTGAGCAGTTACTGAGTTGGAAAAAAAAAGCAAACAAATCTTCTGATATGGAAGTTTGTTTTACATTCCCACTTGATGTCTGAAACTCAACTAATTCAATCTATACTGCATGCAAATCCCTGATAAATAATGTCCTAAATTCTCATAGAATTGAAGTCTATAAAGCATATGTCACTCAAAAAGAGAAATAATTTTAAACGTTAGTGTTTTACTTGAGAGAGATTACATTAAGCATGAGATCTGTGATCCTTGCTATTTCTGATTTTTAGGCTGATTGTGAAATATGTTACTGAGTTCTTCTGTGTGTTTAGAAGGAAGTCCGAATTTTTGAGGGATGTGAAGTGTTATCATTGTAATAGTATTTGAGGGAGGGGTGTCTAAAGAGCTGAGAGATGCTTTCTAATAAATATGGAGCTCTTCAGGCACAAATACTTGTTAAGGAAACAATTCCTTCTAATTAGAAAAGTAATTTTAAGCAGAAAAAGATGTAAAAGCTTAAGGACTGTTCTTGTCAAGAGAGTGATGTTTCTGAGAAGAATTAGGGCAATAGAGGATTATTGTTTTGTTAAGCCCTTGATTGAGATCTCAGACTTTCATCAGTTCTGTAACAATACAAGCAGGAGATCTAAGGCTCAAACACATCTTCAGAAAAGAGATTTTGGAGAAAGAAAATAAAAATAACCCCAGACTAGGATTTAGCTTTTAGTTATTTATAACTCTCTGTGGAAAGCCAAGGAGTTTTGTTGTTTTTTTTTCCCACAATCACCCCCATTGTTTTTAAAAATGAATGGGAAGAAATGTTTGCTTATGATTTCTAAAATAAAATAAAATAAAATTCTTAGTTATTTGAAAAATTCCAGACCAGAATATGAAATATCTTTCCTTCAGAGAAAAATTCTGGAGTTGTCATTTGAAGGCTGTCCTGTGCATAATCAAGATTAGAGCCTTTAATGAAGGCAAAGCTCATTTATCTGATCTGATCCTAGTAATGGCCAAGCATGTGATATTATTCTGTATAAGTTACATAACACTTATTGTTTATGTGCATGATTTTCCTTCAGCAGCATTTTTAACCTGTTTAGATCCTTGAGAAATCCAAGCAGATTTGAAGGGGGAAAAAGTTATGTGTTAACAAAAGGGAAAAACAAATGAAAAATAAAACCTGACTTGGTTAAAATGAAAGCAAAACAGGAAACTAATAAAGAGGATCAGAGAACCTGGAAATAAACGTTGACAGGCTTGTGCGCTGGCTGTTTAAAACCACATGCTATTAAGCATTAGCTTTCTGATGAAGTGTTTGCACACAAGATTGCCTTTCCCTAGTAAATGCTAAAGATTACCCACAACTCATTTATGTTTGTATGCTTTCTGTGGGTATGTGTGGTTACATCCTACCATTTATCAGCCACCATGTACGGAGGTCACAAGTCCCCTGTCTCATTAAGGGACAGTGAGCCAATTGAAGAACAACTCTGTTCTCCCTCGGGGCGTCTGAACATATGGTGCAGGAGTAGTATGGTTAATTTTTAAAACAGTCAGATATGGGAAGAGGCTAGGCAGTTAGGCAAAAGTCAGTAATGTAACAGGATATACAGAGAGCTAATTTCTGTCAGACAGTTTTCCTGTTTTGCAAGTAGAATTGGTAGACCACTGAAGACGGACTACTATATCATGACGTGGTCTCATTCTAATGTCAGTGATGTAGCAGAATGGATAGCAGCATTTTTCTATCGGCTTAACACTACAAATTCAATCTTTTCACAAGTGAGTGTCCAGGAGAGAATATTTGAACAGTATTCCTGAAAACTAACTTCTTCTATGTCAGAGAAGCTGATCACTTTTTGTAATATTCTTAATTAACAAGCTGTTTCAGAAAATTTTTCCTTCCATACTTACACAAAAAAAACCCCACCGACAAGAGCAAAAAACCCACATCCATCAAGTAAGTGTTTCTGCTGCTGGAGAAGAGAGATGGGGAGGTAGGAATAAGAAATTGGGGTAGAATAAATGGAATGTTTTTTTTTTCCATGTTCACCAGCTGTGCAGAGTGCTGGAAAGGAAAGAGTGTCACACACTGTTACTTCCTCCTTTCCACAACACAACAAGAAACAGAGTGCCTGATTTTGCTGTCCAGCTCCAGAAACAGATGTGTTTTCAACTTCTATGCACAGGGGTATGAGTGCATACACAGATGTAGCTGTACATATACATATCATGCTTATTTCCACACACTCGTAACTGACTGAGAAAACCTACCCAAAACTTTGTCAGTCACCTGCAGCCTGCACTAATCCAGAACCAGGGTTATGTTTTGTCACCAGAAGAAGGGTGGTATTAATGCTATCTAGATCAAATCCCTGGTGAGAAGCAGGGCAGCTGGGATTTTTGAGCCTGGCATCACTAAATTGTACGGATGGAGCTGTGTACTGCAGTAGGGAAGACACCTGGAAGCCATTTCCTGCTTGTGAACTGATCTCCCTCCCCCTTCCTCTCAAAGATAAGTATATGCAATGTGGCTTTTGGCCACAGTGAGTTTTTCAGTTTTCTAATGTCAGGAAGGCTTGCTTTAAAGGCACAAATCCGCCTCTTTCCTTAAATATAAAACTTCAAAAGACCATTTTTTCTTCTGATGCTTTTTTCAAGTCTCTTTGGAATTAAAACTTTTCCAACTCTGAATAAGTCTCTACAGTTTCATCTTGAAACTGACAAATGAATTTTAACAGAGTAAGATGGCTTAGGTGCTGACCTGAGCTTTCACACTTTCAGTGCTAGAGCCACTGATTTCCTAGCCATACTTTACTAACAGGCAACAGGTTAAGACTTTTCCCCTGTCCTCCCTCTTCCTTAACTGCTTGAAGTTTCCTTGGCTGAGCAAAGTGAGCACATATTTTGCCCATGAGAATGTCTTCGAGCAGTATCTCTTCTGATAGGTTTTTCTTGTACATTGTTATTCTTGCCAGGAGACTTCTCCTACCCATTTTTTTCCTTTGTAAATATTTCATTTGGCAGAATGGTCTTCCTATTTGAGCTATTGGGTAAGGTCTTGGCCCCCATGAAATTACCAGCAGCCACTGAATTCAAAGATGCCAACATTTTTACCATTTATCCTTAAAAACACTTTAGAAGATCAACATGCAGTGCCTTGTCAGCTCTAAATGCTGAACCTTGATATCTTCTGTTGAACTGCTTGTCTTAGGAAAAATGAGTAGAGGAGTTTTGCCTTTCTGATGCAAATTGTATTATAAAAAACAAACAAATCATTAATTTGTCTTTTTTTCTAAAAGTAGTCTCCTTTCTTAACTGAAGTCTAGAAATTCTTTAAAACAAATAGTAAAGAGAGAGACAAATATCAGGAAAACAGTAAAAAAAATGTTATTCAAAGTCTAAATGTTCAAGATATTTAAATTGCATTTTTTCTAAATAAATGTTTTAGTGTACAATTTGTCAGTATAATCACATTGTCATATAATTGCAGCAGTTATTTTAATAATTGCTTTTTATCCCTTTATTAGTGACCTATACTTGCAAAGTCTGAACCCAGGCCTAGCCTTTAAGTCTTATTGAGGAAAATAGGACTTCAGAGGGAAGTCATGCTCTCACTCTATAGAGGTATAAATGATAATGTAAGCCTCGAATCATCACGGCACACTAAAAGATGGGACCTACCTAAGAATCCAAACATGACACTACAGCCAGCACAGAAGCCTCACCATCCAGGGCCCTGTCCCACAGTAACAGCAAGAAAGCAGAGAAGGCTCCAGGGTGGCAGTAAGGGCTAGGCAAAAGTCCAGCTATACGTAAAGTTTGCAAAGTTAAGGCAGGTGTGATGTGAAAGCTGGAAGTCAGTCTGCAGGTCAGGGTCAGCCCCATCATCACCAAGCAGGTCTACAGCGACAAGATGGAGCTGAGGTGAAGCTGGAAAGTCAGGTAAGGTCAGGGTCAGATCACCAGGGTTTATGATGAAGCACAGGTATGGCCATAGCTAAAGACAGGCACACACATAACATAGCTCAGGAAGGGACGGAAAGCCCAGGTCTAAACTTAAATGAAGCCCCTGAGGCCACAGGCAAGAAGCTGTGGGGCGTAAACCCCAGATGAAACGGAGGCCTATTAGTACGCTCAGAGCCCTGACATAAATTGGTGGAATATCCAGCCTCATATTTACATGCATAAGCAGAAAAAGGGGAGAATTATGATTGTGGTTTGACCTGTGCTGCATTTTCTGACCTCTGAGTGCCTGAGTTCTCAACTATGACATTACAGTAATGCTATGTCTACCCAAAGTTTATATAAACATAGAGTATGTTAAACAACTGACTTATGATGTGATACTTTTGTTCCCACTGAATTCTAGACCATCTGTATACTAAAGAATTTCTAGACAGTTTCCTTACTAAGGAGTTACAGATACTCCTGGAGTATTCTTCAATATTTATATTTTATTCCTTTTGTCATTGCAATTAAGCATGGGCTCCAAGGCTTGGTTGATTTGTTTGTACTTTGGAGTGCCTTTGTTCATTCTGAACCTTCATAAATCTCTATTTATATGCTGTTCAAATTATGAACAATAATGCACACTATACAATAAATGTATAAAACAATTAACCACCTATCTTCTGATTAAAAAGTATGTATAAAATGTGAACACAAAAATATGACAGCTCAGAGAAGCTATGGGAGATCATTAGGAAAAGGGGAAAGATTCAGAGTGGCCACTTGAATAATATCACTTTACTCCTTATTTCTTAATTTTAATGCTGACAGAAACTGGACAAATCACGAGAAAAGAATTATGAGGGAAGGTTTAGATTAGATGTCAGGGGGGAAGTTCTTCAGAGTGAGTGGTGAGATGCTGGAACAGACTGCCCAGAGAGGCTGTGGATGCCCCAGCTCTGGAGATGTTCAAGACGAAATTGGATGGAGTCCTGGGCAACCTGGTCTAGTAGCAGATCACCACCAGGTTGGTGGCCCTGCCTCTGGCAGGGGGCTGAAACTTGATGATCCTTGGGGTCCTTTCCAACTCAGGCCATTCTATGATCCTATGCCTTACTAAATGGAACAAAAAAGCTACAAAAGATTCCTACCCAACAGTAAATCAGATGAAAACTGTGGGCACAGACACAAGCAAATTGCAGCTCACATCCAGTGGAAAACTGAGGGCTCATGGAATGCAAGGGTTAACGAAAGGATTATAACAACAACTCCAGGCACTCCAGTGGATTCAATTCCCTTAGATTGTTGGGACAACAAAAAAGCTGCATGTCTTTGTCTCCTGCAATTGCTTTGTTCATTACCCTCCTAAATCCTCCAAACAAACAGCAAACAACCCAAAGCCCTCCTGTCACACAGATATAGTCTTGCTATTATGAAGGTTCCACTTGTAAAAAATGTTCTTGTCTATTTCTGTGCTTTTTAACATTTTATCCTCTTACCAGGTTGAAGGTCAACAGAGCTCACAAAGAAAATATTGTAATTTGTTTTGCTAGCAAACAAGTAGTTTGCCAGAGACATGCTGCTTTAGTCTGCAATAGTGCAGGTTTTATGTTTAACCCGAGTCTGATTTAGGATTCTGAAAAGGCAGCTTGAGGCCAGTTGGAAATGTGACTCTTTGAACTTGTATCAAGCATCCAGAACATTATCTGCAGGGTCTCTGCTGCCTACAGATTTCAGGTTACTTTTTGTATTCTTATACATCATTTCATATACATTTTCCTGTACAATATTCCATACTTTTTCTGCTACACCAGGTTTGATATATCCCTTAGTTTCTATTCTAGCTGCTGCAGCAAACTGTGTGCACTCCACATTTTTCTCACACATTACCAAAGAGTGCAAATCCTTTTGCATTCCTCTCCACAAGTCCAACAGTGCTTTTACTGCCCTCAGGCCTGCTGTGCAATTATTTTCCCAGTCATTCACCAATCTTTTCATCTTCATCCAGCTTCAGCTGAGGGAAAGACAATAACCTCCATATCGCTTGTCACCTGGTAAGCTGGCCCTCACCACGCCTTTTCCTCATTCCTTTTTTTTTTCTGCCTGAAATACACACACCTTCCTCTAAGTACCATTTACCAGTCATTCCAGATATTAGTAGTCAAGCTCCTAGTTTACCATTTAGCTTGTTTCAGGGAACTCTTTTGCAACCCTGAAGATCCTCCTGAAGAGCCATTACAGTCATGGCAGAAAAGCAGACTGTCAGGATGTGCAGCAGAACACAAGGAAAAGCTCAGTGTGGGTGGTAGTCACTGGAACCTCCTTCTGGAGAGGTCAAGACTGGAAGTGGCAAGCGGTCAAACTAGTGTGTCAGGGGAAGTATATTAGGTCCTTTTTGAGGAAGAGATTGGAATTTAATCCAATCTCCATTAGCTTTAAAATCTGCTATCAAATAAAAAAACAAGATTAATAAAGGAAGGAATGGATTCATGCCTTGAAATGTAGTACAGGAGAGCTTTGATTAGGCTTGATAAAGCATAATTCTGGCACAAGAAGAATACGTAGAAGTATTTTTGTAATTATCTTAGTTGACTAGCACATAATATCAATTCTTTGCATCACTGATTTTCTAATCTCTCCATGACTTCTGTAGCTGAACAATATTTCCTTTCTCTCATTCTGAATTATCAGGCTGCACTTTCTGCTGGGAAGCACCAGCAAAATATCAGATATTAAAACCCAAATGACACAGGGAGGGTTTCTAGAAGCTGTTTATCAACAGAATCACAGTACTGTAGGGGTTGGAAGGAACCTCCAGAGATCATTGAGTCCAACCCCCTGCCAAAGCAGCTCCCAGCCCAGGTCACACAGGTAGGCATCCAGGCGGGTTTTGAATGTCTCCAGAGAAGGAGACTCCACCACCTCTCTGTGCAGCCTGTGCCAGTGCTCTGCACTGTGAAGAAGTTCCCACACACATTTGTGTGGAACTTCCTATGCTTCAGTTTGTGGCCATTTCCCTTTGTCCTATTGCCACACACTGCTGTTTATTTTAATTGTTTTTTCTAAAAATAGTAATTGATCTCAGATATGACTTGATGTTGGAAGAATAATTGCATTCCTTCATAGCAAGGAAACAATTGCTTAAGAGAACACTTTTCACAAAGTTGGAATAGGATGTCTTGATCTAGTTTCAATTTAGTCCAAGCTGTTAATAGGCTGCATTCTGCAGGAGTGTCTCTTAATCTAGTAAATTCAGATGCACTGCATGCGTATTTTGAATGAGCAAACTTATGTATTTGCAGTCAGTGAGCTTAAACTGTGCAGCATAATTAGAGGAGTGAGCCTCAGGTTGCTTTGTCAAAACATTTTTTAATTGCTGGATTTTAGGATTATTGGATTAGAAGATTAGATGGGATGCCTGGAAATCTTGATTTGGAGCATTAAGTAAGGCTTCTCATGAATGAGTACAATGGCTCTGTAAACCTCAGTTTGAATCAGCTGTTGTAATAGTTGTAGATATTTTCGTGCTAGGACAATGCAACACTATGCTTTCTTTGTTCCTCCCTGCCCTCTCTTTTTTAACATAATTTTAAATTTTAAGAAACCTTTTTGACCTTTTTCCCTGCAAATCAATTACTGACTTTCGTGTAGCCATGAGTGCTATGGTCCCTCTGGACATTGTGAATTACTAAGCTTCCTTGTCCATATGTTTCTGAAGGAGTCTTGATACCAGACATTCTCCTTTCAGTGGATGTTTATCACTTAATTACATTACAGTCAGTAAGCACAGGTACAGTTTTTATGGCTTTCTTACATTTACAAGACACTGTCATCAGAGCATTCTGCATCAATTAAATAATGTCTCTGAGTCCCAGAGATGGTAAACTACAGGTTTTCCTTTTCAGTATAAAGGTGGATTCATAGCAAGTGTGGAGTCTTCACACGGGGCACACAGAAAATTCTAGTTTGTCTCACTTTGTGGGGAGACATAATACTTCACTCCCAAAAGTTCATGAAATAAAGATTTCTATAGCTGCTGGTACTCTCTGATCGGTCCAACATTTTGCATACCACAGCTGTAGCTATGAAGAACACGAGTGAGACTGTATATGCCAAATACACATGTATAAATGAGCGGAAAAGTAATGGTGTGTTGATGTACATGCAGATTGTTATACAGGGACAGAAAGTTTAGGTCCTGGTCCACATTCTCTTAGGAAAAATGTGCCAAAGTTGGTCATGTCCATGTTGAACAGAAGTATCGACTGACTTTTGCTGGGGTTCTCAACCTAAAGTTTTAGAGTCTAGATGTTTCAAATGGGACAGTTAGTGTACTAGTGTTATGTTGCTCTTTCCTGAAATGATTTTTTAACTATTGGAAGGATGGCTTTAAATTACAGAATTTAAGGAGTTATTACAAATAAACTGCCGTTAAGTTTCGCAAAGCAAAAAGAACAAGAATTGGATTCAGAAGCAATATGAACTGTGGTAGCCATATTCCCAACATATTAACAGAATAGTTTTTAGCACTTCAAAGTGCTGTACTTCCGTATCACTTAGTAATTGGGCTGCTAAAATGACCACATCCAAAATTAAAGCCAAAATACTAAAAGTATCCCACTGTGATGAAGAACATGATTGTCTGAACAGCAGGGTTAGCATGGAAAGCTGTAAATCATTATCTTATTTTCATTATCTTACACTCCAATGAAATTTTAGAATCTTTTTATATCATCTGGTATTTTTCTCACGGATTTCCATGAACCAGAATCTTGCCTTTTCAGTCTGACAGTCTTTCTCAGGATTTAACATACCCGAATTAGCAGAATTGTATGTATTGATAGTCTTCATATTTTCAAACTGAAATTGTAGGAATAAAAGAGAAAGAAGTTTATTATTTCCAGCTTTGGTGACAAAGCTCTACCTAAACCAAGTGCTTTCACTAAATTCCTCCATATTATCCATAAAGATCATGGTAAGAACTGCTCAGGATCATGTCAGTAGAACCACCACTATCTTTATGTCAATAGATTCTTTTTTTGTGTGTGTGCCTCTAGATTTAGAAAGCCAGTTGACATTTTTAATTCTTTGTCTCTTAAAAAACATGAAATATACAGTTCCAAATATTTTTCTATTCTTAGAAATTCACAGAAATAAAGAAGTGTAGGAGCAATAGTAAATATCTGAAGCTTGTCATTTAGATTGCAGAAATATCTTGTTAAAAAAAATATTCCTGTCAGAAACAGTTTCTGACTTCTTCAGTACTTAAAAATCCTTTGCTAAATAAAGTAAGGATGAATTATAAACAGAATCAAGTTTCTTCTGAGCTTCCTGCAGATGCACTCCAATTTTAAGATTAACACATTAGTTATTAATGTAGAACAACACTAGCAAACAGTCCCCAGACTTTAATTAGTATCTTTTTGACAAGCACATAATCTTTCTAGCTAATAAAGTTTCCTTTGAAGTAGTTTATCTGTGATCTCACTTGCCACTGTAAGCAATTGGCATCAAATCTAGGGTACTTTGTAGTGCATTCTCTGAAAATGCTTTTAAAAAGTGAATAAACAGTTACATTTTATTGAATAGAAACAGCACTTAATGAAAGTCACTCTCAATCCAGCAGCAGCGCTTGAAAGAAAATCTAGTTTCCAGAATGCTCTATTGTGCAGTTGACTTAAGCTATGATGCTGTTGCCTGTCTCAGTATCTTGCAAGGAAAGGATTAAATTCTGATTCCTAGTTGTTATTTTTTTCCTTCTTGCCAATATCAAGATCTTAGAAAGTTATAGTACAACGTTGCAACTATAATATAGTGTAGTATTATCTGTAAAAGATATTGAAATAATAAACATAAATATAGGACAACTTGGGAGTCAACTTATTTTCATTTATATGTATTCTCTTAACGTATGTATCTACTTTTGAAAACTTTGCCCTTGAAGTTCCCTCTCAGTTTTAGCTGTAAGTCCCAAATACAGAACCAGTTCTACATGAGGACATAATGCAACCTTATCACTGTGTCGTGTGAAATGGGAAATAACTATGCGAACTAGAAAAGATGCTGTGAAACAAATTCCTTTGATGTCTTTGTAGGTCCACAACTTATACATCTTCTGTAAAGTGCTACACATATTCTTATCACATATGTGCATTGTGAGGACAAAACCCATCATTCTTTACTCAGCTGAACCCATTTTCTCATGTGTGTATGTTGCTCTGAAAGTAATGCCTCCTAGCTGTTTCCATAGAAACAACAATGGATAGAAAGAGAACAATAATACTATTTGATAGAGCAAATTTGTAGCTATAAAATACTATTTTTCAACATAATCACTAGCATTAGCTGTGCATTTTCACCAGTGATGAACCAGAGATGCCCACTGTCACTATTGCAACTGCTGAAACGCACCACCTACCACCTCACTGCGCTCACATCCACTGGTTAGACTCCATAAACATTAAACAAACATCAAGAATGTCTTCTTTCCATGAAGAAGAATTAATTTAATTCCTTCATACCTTTGCTTCATCTACACTTTCATGTCAGATGCTACATTGTCACACTGGCCCCTCTGCTGCCATCTGAATGCAGCAACAAAATGTAATGGAAAGCAGAAAATTGGTGGGAAGATTGAACCTCTACTGCCATAACACCAACATCCACCTCTGACATCATGGGCCAACATAATAAAATAGGAGGCGTTACCTTCAGAGAAGCCCTTAGAGACGCTACTATGAGATATTCTTTTATATGTATGATCAACTCAATCTTCTTCCCTTTCTGTGTTGTCTGTGAAATAAGCTAGGAAGCATGTAAGGTATTAACAGGCTCTGAGTCTAACAGATAGGCTTTTTCAAATTTAGAAAACTCCAACAAAAGATGACCAATTACACATCCATAGAAAGTAGATCTTTTTGAAGCTAGCAGTGTTTGGTCTCTAACACAATTGTGAGAAATATCTGCCCAAGCACTGGCTAACTCTGCTGTAATTTACTGCCAGGGTTGATGGAAAGAAGAATATTCCTAAAGATAATTTTTGCTGAGTAAGGATGTAACAGTTTAGTGTTTCATAGTGATAGTCTGTTTTAAGTTTTACTTTTCATGTGAGTGAGAAGTGCAAGTACTCCTTTTCCTCATGCGAGTGAGAAGATAAAAAAGCGAGACAGTCTCCTCCACTTTAAATAAATAAACATAGAACCTTAATTTAAAGGTCTGTCTAATTACTAAGAACTAAGGTAATCAAGATGACTGAGAAAGGCCAATTATGCAGTGCTATTTCATTGAGATCCCAAGAAAGACCAGAAGTGATGGCACATCTACAGAAGTCATGAGTGAGAATAATGTCCCAAACACCATGGGTTACTCTAGAACTTTCAGTAGGTGACAGATTTTATCATGACCTCAGAATATTAACCTTGGACACATACGCTATTTTAGTTTGCTTCTTTGTTCTATGCTTTTTTTCTTCTAGTTAAGTCAACACGGAGGAATCAAAGCAAAATCACGAGATAGGTATTAGCAGATAAGGAAAACTGTAAGAAAAATTTGTTTCCATCATCCTCAGTGGAGTTTCAACATTCTTTCCTTACATGCCTGCTCCCTAGGGGCCTGCATGATAAATTAGAGGCTTTATTGCTGTGACAATTCCTATGTTTCTGTGGCAATAACTCCAGTCCAGGAACCACAAATTAGAAAACAGTTTCTTACAATGTAATACCAAACACAACATAACAAGATCTTCCTTCTTTCTCATGCATGTTAACTGTAAAATGTTTCTTTGTTCAGAATATGGCTCTGATTACATTTCTCTCTCCGAAAATAAACACAGTGCAAAAAAGAAAGATATAGGGAGAGGAGGAAAGCCTGTCAATGGGCCACCCTCAGGAAAACCTCACAAGATCTACTGTCTGTCTCTGCAAACCGTGGAAGAGCGGAGGAAGTGATCCCAGCTTGGTGGTCTTATTTTTAATTAAAACAAATGAGGCTCTCTCAGCTGCTGCAGATAAATATTTGATGAAAAGAGACAAGGACAGATGTCAAAGACTGCAGTAAATAAAGAACAAGACCAGAAAAGCAAATGTTACAGCAGCATTTTATAAACAAAAAAAAAAATCACGTTTACAAATTTCTGTCAAATGTCTTTCCACCCAGGGCTTAATTTTACTAAGATCAGTCCAAAAGCAGGAAAATTAATTGCTCATGATCACTTTGATAAAGTAGATTGAAAATATAAATGCACATAGCTAAAGAAAAAACATAAAAATCACCTTGTTGCACAACGTTTAAAAATAGTATGGTGATTAACATCAGGATAAATCAATATAAACCAAACCATGAAAATGCAAATGCTGGAGTTAGAATGAATGAAGATGTGAAATACTTACTTGATTGAAGATGGTTAAGGAGAAAAAATAAAAAGTTGATTGCAGCGCAGAAGGATCTACAAGGAGATAACATAGAGCCATTCAGTTCAGCAGTAGGAACAAGTGAAGGAAAAGCAACATCCACTGACATTAAACAACAGCCAGCTGAATTCAGATGAGAGGTGACAAACACATTTTAATCACTGAGGAAAAGTAACCATGTACTGCAGTGGGCTTTCCATAATTTGATGTAGTAAAATTAATCTTGAGTTCTAGCAAGTATGTACTGGTTCCATTGAAGTAGGCTTCTGCAGGAACTTTAAGAGAGACTTTTTAGCTTGCAGAAGGTCAAAATAAATTATCATAAATGTCTCTGGCTGGCCAGAGGGCTGGTGAATGCTCAAAGTGCTCAGGACAGCATTGTATCTTAAGCCTCTTGAAGTTTCTGAAGATGACACAAAACTCCAGATCTGTTGGTCATGCAATATACCTGCTCATTCCCATTGCAAATTTCAGGCAAAGAAAAAAAAAAGAAAAGGTGGTAAACTCATGTGCAAAGCATTCTGACCAGTTGATTTTAACTTGAGGAAAAAAATGTAGGTTCACAGCAAACTGTTAGATTTACGGTGTTCTTTTCCTTACAGTGGGTGAAAATTAAAGATTCATGGATGTCTGTTCTTTTATTTATATAACATAAATCTTATATTTGGAAGATCCCTCACTACCAGCTGGCAAGTCATGAGGAGTGTAGGGCTCCTGGATTCTCCAGATGGGGCAATATCTCAAACTGAGCTACTTGATGCCTAGAAATCCAAAACAAATGACCTAATTTCTTCCACTCAAACAAGAGTTTTGTAAATGCTAAAAGGGTTAAGGGACAGTAAAGTTCCCTTGTATTATCTGATAGATCTTCCTCATCCTAGCCTATTGTTTAGATCTCAATTGATTTAAAAATCATGATATTTTTTCCTTTAATTTAATATCAGAAAGATAGACATAGTTACATAGCACTCTGGTTGCCAGAGCTTCCAAATTGGCTTTCCTTATCAAAATAAGTTAAAAAATACAGGATAACATAGCAAACTATTTAATCAGATGAATGAAAACGTAAGATAATCTAACCTGTTTAAAAGAAATCGTATTACAATATACGAATGTTCTTTCCTTCATTTGAATATGTGATACATACTCACATCTCATGATTAAAACAATATAAATAAAAGCCTTCAAATACAGACAGGCAAGGCCAGGCCAGGGAGAAAGAAGCAAAGTAAATATAACTTCTCCCTTCTGTTTTAAGCCATAGGATGTACCATGATTTCATCTAATCCTACACCCTTTCACATCCTAAACCCTAACCATAAACGTAAGCTCTACTTGGCTGTTTAATTTGAGGAATTCTCTTCTAGTTATCTGGTTTTTGTATTTGAAGCACTTTAGAGTTTTTAAATTAAAAAAAAAAAAAAATCATCATTTAGTACACTTGCAAAGACATCATCATATAGCACTACCACTCCTAACTCATATACTCCCTGCAGACTGGCAGGCTGTCTCTCCCCTTTTACCCCCTGTGCTAAAGAAGCAGCTTTATTCTGATGACACTTCGATATTCACATTTTTCCTGAATCAATCCCTGCATACTTTCATCCATGCATTCCCCACTCCCACATTAACTTCTTACAGTCTGATGATGCCTGCTCAGTCCCCTGATGCAGCAGAAGTAAAATATCTGAAACTACGTGAATGAAAAGCAGGAAGACTGGCCTGCAGTTATACCAGGAGTCAAAACAAGAGAGGTAAATGTTCCCCATCGCACCAGGGTTGGCAGAGGAAGTTAAACCACAATCTAAATTAGTACCTGATTCCTAGTCAAAACTATTATCTCTGTAGTGTCTGGATATGCACATATTTGGTCTGCATTTCATCTCATAGAATTCTAGATAACTTACTGTCTTGAATTGAAGACCACTGCTAAAGTACCAGGAAGGAGGAATGTGGAGGCTATATTTCCCAAGAAGCTATGGCCTATGATTTTGCAGGATGAAATCATACTCATAAAAAAGGGATCTGCTCTTCTAAAACACATCGTCAATGTTTCTGAAGAAACAAGTGTTTAATTTGAAGGAAAGCAAAAAGAACCTGTTACCAATACGAAGAGAAAGAAAACAGTAGGTGGGTAATCTTATTTGACGTTTATCAACCAAGTATTTGTGGATTTACAAGAAAAAAGTAATGCTATTAGGAATTTGCTTTTTAGGTTTCTTGATGGTTAACATGGCACTCAGTTTCACATGACCAACTGGTGGTTGGTGCTGGAGTAATCGCTGACTCTGTATTTCATAACTGAAATCACACCAGAGTTCAGTACTGCCTTATCTCTTATGTAGCAGGAGCTGTGGATGCTTAGAAGGGCATGAGAGAGTTTTACATCTAATCTACATCTTTTGCAAATGGCAAATGCCTAATCCCACACCTCTCACCTACAAAGGAGTTATTCAATAAGGAAAGGAGCAATATGATTGAAAGAAAAATAAATCACCTAGGATCAAGCAAAAGGAATTCAATTGCAACCTGTCTTCGGACGAATTTACTTGTGATCTGATGGAACCAACCTGAACATGACGAGCTCCCAGAGATAACAGTTTGTCAATTTTTCATTTCAAAGGCAGCGCAATAATTGAAAGCTTCTAGATGTATCACATGGAAATCAAACTTTCAGCAAACAACAAACTTTCTGATAAAGGCCTAAGCTTAATTCCATTGAATTCAATGACAAATCCCAGCAGCTTTCAATAGAAGTTGAGTGAAGCTCAAGGTGAAAAGCAACTCTGAGAACAGTCATAGTGAACTGAATCCCCAGTTAGGTCAGAAAAATTGTGAGAATATCCTTCACGTGGGTGGTGCTTGGGTTGGGAATTCACGGCTGACTTGCAAGGACCTCTGACACCGAGCTCTTTAAGAGACCCTTAAAGAAGCATACAATGTTTGACAAGGTTGGCATGTCCCCAGTTATCACAGTGTTACCACATGCTGCTAAGAACTTGCATGGCACCTGAGAGTTCCCCTTTTTATTTCATCTAAAGCAATCTACAGGCTGTCAACACAAGCTGCAGCCAAATTGTTGTACTGGTGTGTAAACACAGAATTGGTTGATGAAGCAGTAAATAACATGAGCAGGGAGAAAGGGGAAGAACTTTTTCTCTGTTTTCTAAGCAATCATATGGGATACAAAGAAATGTACGATGTCAAATTTCAGGCCCGTTCAGTGCAAGACATGAGAGAGGCATGGGACTGACATGTATGCTACCTCTGCATGTTTCTGAAGCTGAATGTGATTCTGCATCTAGAATATGACTCAGCTTCAGATTAACAAAGAATGGGCACACTGGATCCACAAACGGCAATAGCGCACAAACACTCAAAATACTCTCATGCCAGTTCTGCACTACTGGAGCTATGTCTAAGGGATACTATCATTTACACAGGAAGAAATAGAGAAGAAAAAAGAAATTCCTTTTTACTTTTTCAGAGTGCTAAGGAAATGGATTGGAGACACGCTTGGTCTTTGTAATTGTCACTGATACATTTTATAGAGCTTCTACTTTTGTAAAGACTTTTGAACAAGGTGAAATACAAGCAAGAGGAAAGAATAACTTATCTACAATTTCTTGTTAAAAAAAACCAAAACCAACCAACCAACCAAAACACCTGAAGAGAAGGCTCCAGAATAATAGTCATTCCCTTCCCTCCTTTATACATGAAGTTAAGGCAGACAGAAATGAAAGAACTCACTGAGGTTATACAGCGCAGTCAGAATATGAACTCAGAACTTCTGAGACCATCCTCAGTGCCTCAGCTACACATTAATTTTCTTCTTTGTATTCCCCCACAGTCTTAGGCCATGTGGCCACTATTGGTGAAATGAAAAACAGGTGCAGATCCTTGAACAGATGGGAGACCAGCCCTGGCTGATCTCTGGAGGATAATACAGGGTTGCTTTCCGGCAAAGAGGATTCCAAAGAACTGCAGAGGCAACACCCCTGCCCTAAAAGTGAAGCTGCTCTGCTGCACAATAAACATTATCTCTACCAGCCCAGTAAGTGGGAGTACTGAGGCATGCACAGTCTGTTGTCTGTCAGCAAAGAACAGTGCCTTACTGACCTCTTAGATTTGCAGGACTGACGCTTTGTTTTTCAGGCATGCCTGTAAAGATTGTAGAAGACTTAATTGCAATTCCATTCTTTGCAGTAACTGCAGCCAACATTTTGCAGCTGCTGAAATGTGAAATTTCTTCCCTGGAGTAGACGACTTTGGAATGTCTAACCCTCCAAAAATGCCATTAGTCATATGCAAAAGCTGGAAAAATCACTAGCAGTATGAAACAAATAATCCAGGTAAGAATAATAGTGTATTTATTCTAGATCCATAAGTACCAAACCCCTTTGGTTTCCAGTTCATGAGGAACTGGTAGTTTAGTCTGCACTATATTGCTAAATTAAGAACTTGTATTGCTGTCTCAGTAGGAGGGTGATAGTAAATGACTATCAGGGAAATTGCATAGTTCTAAACACAGGATGGATAGTGAAGATGCAAAGTAATTCCCTGCTTTGTGTGACCTACAGTTGCAATCTCTGTATGTTTAAAGATACATTTTCCCTCTATGTGTCACCTGCAGGCATACATCTGCCAAAAGGATTAGAGAACTCACAGCAATTCTCAATTTTCACAGATCCCACATCACATATCAAACCCAAGAGGATACTCATGTAAGAAGACAGGATATGTTGTGCATGAGATGCTTCTGGTTCCAGCCTTTATTATAGTTTTCTCACTTTTTTAGTGCTGCGTCTGAGAGAGGCTAGTTAATCTCACTAAAGCTGCTAATGCAGCAAAAAGGAATGTCCAAGAAACTCAAATAGGAACTGACCATTTCTTACAACTCTGTATAAATTAGGAGTACCTGATCTGCAGTGTTAGATCCAAAAAATGCTGTTAATATACACGTGTTTTGCTCATGCTAAACTGTAAATTGGAATAGTTGGGGAAGTCTATCTCATCCCAGTTTCAATTAGATTTTGAAGAAAAACATTTTTCACAGATGATACTAATAGAATTTAACAGTAAAGACCACCCAGGACACTGGGAATCTCAAACGGCTTGGCCTCAGGTTCTCTGATTAGTTCTTCTCAGCTTCATGTGTGCTTTTTGAGAGACAAAAAAGCCATTTCCTTCATTTTCAACTTGGATTTCTCTTTCAGCTGAACATTTGTGAGAGCAGCCGTTCCCAGAGTTGGAAAGCTCCAAATCCCCATTTGGAGCTGAATACATACATTATTGAGTCAGCCATTACACCACCTTACAGAGAACAGACAATGAATTTTGGGTTTTGTAAATACCTTTCCTCCCTGAAAAGAAGTACCCTTCCCCCACTCCTTTGGAAACATCTCAGTCTGTATTGGAAACAGAGCATATCATTTATTTTTATCACTGATCCTGTCAAACTGGCCAACAGCCAGTTTTCTGCTTTCAGATATAGCAAGAGGCAGGGGAATCACAGTGAAGCACCATTTATGTAAGTGCTTGCTCTCTCCTCAGTTTTCTTATCGCATTTTCATGGCTACCTACTGTGCTATCTTATCACTCGACAGCCTTGCAAAACTCTGCAACTTGACCCCTCCACAGAAAGGGGTGACCTGCTGAGACCTCCCTGCTCTCTACTGCTGCTCCTTGCAGAGCAAGTTGCTCCCTCTTTTGTGACTTTACAACTCCTTTCTCAGTGCATCTTACCTCCTAGCTCCTCCTTTTTCCTAGCTGGTTACGTTTCTCAGCTGAACATGCACTCAGCTGTGCGGCCTCCTTGGGGTATGTTTAATTTCTCACTGTCCAGCCTACCCTTTGATGTCTGATGAAGAAGGATTCATCTTTTTTTTCCATCACTTCACATGTGCCTATTAATTACTCTCCTCAGAGCGGCTGTTTACTGACTATCACTGTGTTTACAACTGCAAGCAGTTAAACATTTGTTCTTCACAGTCCCCTCTCTTCTACACCACCCACCTGGTTTCTCCATTTCTTCCCAATTATTGCAAAATGGATGTCTCCAAATCACTTTATACAGTCACAGATGTAATGTACTTACTTTCCCGCTCCCACCCTGTTCTCAAGCACTACTTTTGCTTCGCTCACTGAGAAGTAAATCAAGTATTTATATTGGTATTTCTGTCTACTGTAGTCTAATATAAAAGCAGCAGTGAGGCTTAACAATCTGACCTTCCTGTTGCATGTAGCCTTACCTTGTGATCTGGAGAACACACAGACAGATCTGTAAGCTTCAGTCTTCTGACCTAAGAATAAATAGTATGAACTAAGTACAAAATACAGAAGTAAGCCCACTGAAACAAGAAGGTCATAAACTGTGTATATGTCTTTCTGGGATTGAGGGTCCTCGGGTAGAGGGGATTTTAGGATGGAGTGACTAACAATTACTGTAGCAAACATACAGAAGGGAAGAATAATATGGTTTTAGTGTAGCAGCTCAGATCTAAGATGAAAATTCCTTCAGATGTCCTTCTCATTGTTCCATATGGGGCTTAAAACGTTACAAAATAATGTGAAATAAATTTAAAACAAATGTGGGGTAAATTATTTTTTTCCCAGATTATTGTCAATCCTTCGCCATTTGTATTTGGGAAAAGGAAGGAAGCAGAAACCTCAAAGAATATAGGGATTGATTTATAGCAAGGTGTATGAAGCTCACCATGTGTGAGCACGAGTAGGAAAGAGCAAGAGGATGGCTGTCAGTAACAGGGAATGCAGCTGCACAGTCTGACAGTGAAACAATCAGAATATCCCCAAACAATTTATCTTGTGTTTAATTTATCATGGTAGCTGTACCTGCACGGTTAGTACACAAGTTGCCTGTTGCTTTCCAGTTGCAGCTTCTGCTTTTAAAAAGCACCTTATTACAATGCAGAATTTAAGCATGGGAACTGATCAGAATTTGGGCTGAAACCTTCTAAGGTTTTTAAATAGCAGAGGCAGGTACGTGGAACATCAAAGTTTGAAGCCTTTTAATAACCAGTGTAGTTTGGAGACTGTATCTCAGGCAGTGGGAACTGGAGGGAGGCAGAGCAGCACAGATTCAACCAGCGGTGGTCCTGGAAGACCTATGGAAGCACGTAGTGAGCAAAAGCTCAGTTTGCACAGCCTTACAGTTAAAAAGTCAGCTGTTACAGAAATGGGAGAATTAAGGCAGTGTGCATTCATGGTTTTCATCAGTTGCCCTGGATAAAATAACCAAGCCAGAAAAACAAACAGTAAAGTATAACAGACATGTCATTATTTGCCTCGTTGTTTCACCTGATGCTCCCACAAATTCAGTATCTGTATTTATATCCAAAATAGCGACAGCTTCATTGACACATTTGTTATACTTCCATATAACAAATAAATGGACATTTAATTTAATGTTACCCTTTTAAAGCTAAAAACAGAGCCAACAGACTTTAAGGGGATACTGTGTGCACTTGTCTTAATTAATCAGGTAGCGTTGGGGATTAATGTACTTTATCTTTTATATTCATAGCTGGATACATTAGCATTTATGTCTTTGTCATACAGAAGGTAAGTTAAAATGTGAGCTCTCTTCTTTTAGGTGCTGTCCTAACACAACTTTTACATATAACTACAAGACTTGTTTCCTTTCTGTGTCACCTTTAAAAGACACTACTGTGATACACTTCAGCTTTTGTGGGTGTCCACGGACTGCTGTGAAGACAATTCCAAGTACGCTCCAAACTTCTTGAGATGAGGACTTCTTGTTCCAGCACACTGAGATTTTAGTCTGAGTGAATGAAGCCCATGCAGTAAATATCAAGCCAACAAATGTCCTAAGGGAGTTATCTGATTCTGGAAGCAGTTTTTTCAGTACTCAGAGAACGTCACTTTGCCACACCTCTTCTAGTCATGCAACAGACAAAATTCAGCCAGTAGTAAGGGACAAGATGTTGACGGGGCACAGGAATAGTCCCACCAGCATAGAAATCATATGCTCTGTTCTTTGAGATGCAGCAGGTAGGAAGTCTGGATCAAAAGAAATGAGCAGCTGTTAAACATTTTGGCTGTGTGGCATCTAAGAAACACAAAATGTGGCCAATGGATGCTTCCAGTACTGCTTAACACTGCTCATCTGCAGTGCTGGGGAATAAAGGGCTGAGCGATGCTCAACTACTCGGACATCTCACCCTACGGATGAACTTACAACTTTGGTATGGATAAGTGATTTTTAGAATGTTTACTACAGTCACGAATGATGATTTAATTTCTTTGGTCATATTTGAGTATTAAAGACTAAACAACTCTTCCACCACCGCTATTTCCTTTTCCTCTTTGCATGCTGAATAGAGCATGTGGTTTCGTGCACAATTACATCTCATCTTCAAGCACAGGGAACGACTGAACTTAACGAACGCAAATAAGTAATCTAGATCAGTATGTTCTGGCATTCCCCAAGTCTTCCCTAGCCATTAAAATATAGTAAGGAGAGACAGGAGAGGCCTCAGCAGATAATAAGTTGTGCACCAAAAACCCGACGTTATCAGTTTAGCAAGAAACTGTTGTATTCATTTCCTACACGAGTTTACTATGGTCCCCACTTACTTTGAGTTGGACATTTTTTAAGAGCTGGATTGTTGAGTTTCCCTAACCAAATTTATCTTAATATTTCAAAGCTTTGAGTGGAAGACAAAAGGAGCAGAATTTATCCCATCTGTATGACCTGCACAGGTATGTCTCATGCTTTGCTATCAGCTCAGAAGAGTCTGTGCCTAATGTAGATAAATATCGAATTTTGAGTTATGCTGCAAATTATTCTCTTATCATTGAATCACTTTCAGCAGCAGCTGCTGTTCCTATGGATGCAGCATATGTTCTGCTCCTTTTGTCTCAATGCGTTTTGGTGGCACTGCTAAAAACAGAGCAGATCTCTCCAGAAAATGAACTGGCCTTGATCTCATCGCTCTGGTTTACCTGAAATCACCACACTACCACAATACTCAGCTCAGTCACCAACCTTCTCACAGATCTGCCCTCCAGGATCACTTCTGAGCAACACTTTTTAGATTTCTATCAGACATGGTATTTGATATCACTTTATGACTTTTTTTTTTTTTTTTAAATCAGTTCTAATTTAATAGATGCTGTCAAAGTGCTTCAGAAAGTTTGAAAAGTTGAGATTAGAATTGATAGAGATTCTCTTTATAACCCAGATGATTGCTGTTACGGACTCTTAGGCCTGGTCTGTGCAGTTTACGTCCAATACAAACATTCCCAGGTGGCTGCAATCAAACATCTGACCAGCTGATGTCATTCTGAGCATGCACATGTAGTTGCTTGGGATATCACTTCAACAGTACATTCGTGTTTGCACAAAGGGATAAACTCGTACGATCCTGCTATGGCATCCATGTTGATGGGGGATTAACCATTGAGCAAAACAAATGTTCCAGCAGCACAGAATGCTCTCTGCAAATGGCACCTGACTGCTCTTCAACAGAGAAGACCCACAGGCAAGAAAAATGAACTGGTGCAGCCTTCTGCTTGCACAGCTTTCCCATTTTCTGCCAGGTCCCACTCTCTGCAGACTGCAACATCTCTTCAGCAGCACTGTCCCACCGCACAGGGCACGAGGGCAGCGGGAGGCAGGGCAGCCCCCTGCAAGGCAAGCGTTGCCTTCCAGTACCCGAGCTGGCTTTTAGGTACTGCTGCTGTTTGGTTTGACACAATTAATGGGAGAAACTGTAACTCTTATTCATAAAACATCCAAAATCTTTTTTAAACAGCGTCTACTCAGTGCTAGAGAAAGAAAGATGAGTCCATTTGAAGACCTTCCCAATGCTTTAAGTCCACACAAGAACTTCCACACTCTATTTCAGGTGCTCAGTTTTCTAGCAGAATGTAATCTGCTAAGAGTATCCTACATGCCTTTCTTACACACACACAAAGGAAAAAAAGCAAGTAGTAAAACAGGAAAAAGGGAAACGTAAAACAAAAAACAAAGGAATGAAGGACTGGTGATCAGATAGTGTACGCAAACAGGACAGCAAAAGTGTGGTAAAGACAAAGGGGAAAATGCCACTTTTCCTCTGTTAAACATATTACAAACTTACAGGATGCATTCAAAAAGGAAACAGGAGTGACCACACACTCAAAGACTGGATTCAAAATTAGTCATGGAGTAATTTAGGATTCAGAACTCTAGATGTATCTGGGGAAAGCAACAAGGCACTACTTCCACAGCTGCTAACTGAGCTCAACAACTCAAAGATGTACTTACACGGCTGAGTCTCACGTGGCCAGACCACGTTAGGAAGTTGTCTGTAGAAGCACTGCCACGTTAGAAAACCTACCAGCGAAACTACGCTGACAAGCGTGAACCAGAACTGAACGACTGCACAGGAGGGACAGTGCAAAGAGCTGGAAACAGGCAGCAATACTGCGCGGCACACACCACGTTCACTGACATATATGGCATGTTTGCCTTTTCCTCTGATGCACTTTTGCCAGGGATATTTTCCTTAGGAGAGCTTAAGAAAACAAAGATTTGAGGTCTGCTTGTTTTGTGGGGTTTTTGGTTTAAGCGGTGATGAATTAGACATGAAGATTTCACTGCTGCCATAGTATTATTTGAGAACTGCATACTTCCATTTTCCTTCATTTGCACTGGCAAGAAGAAACATTTTAATTCAGCCTTAAGCCATGGACATGTTTTTTCCCACAGAAACACGCTCAGGTGCATCAGTTAGCTCCAAGTAACTCAGCACTGTGAACTCCAACAGACAAGAGCAGCTCAGACGTTACAAGTGTGTCTTAGGGACGGGCAAAGGAAAGGCGCAATGCGCAGCAGCAGGCAGCTGCCCCTGGGAGCGGCCTCTGACCGCTGTTTGCCTGAGCAATTCCTTCTGCACACAGCAGCGAGTGCAGCTCAGGTGCTCCTCCTCAGCAGGAATTTCTGCACCGGCTTCGTGGGGAGGACCAAGAGCGTTCCTCGAGCCTGCAACTCCTGCTGTGCGCTCTGAGAATGCGCGTTACACTCTATGTGGAGAAAGGCAGCTGTTTGGCCAGCGTTTTTCAAGCAACAAGGTACCTACGAGAGAGAAACTTAAAAAACTCACTGATTTACCATGTTAAAAAAAGATGGCACATTTATTGCTACATAAATGTTATATACATAGTGTTTTCTGTTACATTGACAGAAAGTTTTTGAACTTCTTGCTGCTGGTTGGAAAGGTTTATCAGCAATACCTTGAAATTTGACACAGGGTACAAATCTGCAATAAACCAACAATGGAAACTGGAGAACAAGATGAGAAGCAATTCATCTCGGACAATTAGCTCTTACAATACTCCATAGGTACTACACGGTATGCTAGAACCCTACTATGGTCTTACAATGCTATTGTAAATTTCTGATATTAATGAACAGGTTATGGTAAATAACCCTACATTTTTACTACCTAATATAGTAAAATAAAGTAAGAAACTTTTTACTGAAAACTTTTTCGATTTCAAAAATCTAGAAAGAGTAATATTTAGAATTCAAGAAATTTTCTTACAAGATTATTGTATAAAAGACTAGCTACAGTGAAAAATAAGCCAAATGTTTTTTTCTTTCTATTTTATGAAGGAAAGCTTCTGGGCATACTGCAAAGTCTAATATAGCCAAAAAGACAACAAGCTTAGAAGGAAAAAGGCCAGGCAGTGGCACGTGATCACTTTCACACGTCATAAGCAACAAATTTGTTTAGCCAATAAACACTGAAATGAAGAACAAGGCCACAGATATAATCAGGTGTTATCTGATGGTATATGCAAATTAAAGTAATAGAAATGAGTCCACTATTTTCACAAACTGTTTTGTTAGGAACCATTGAAAACGTGAGCTTAGATTCATTAGTTTATTTTAACAATCCAGCTTTTGTTCTTTCAAATTAAATGACTTCATAAAAAGTACTGTTTTGTTCCTGTTTTGTGCGGTGAACCAATTACCAGTAATGAAAGATGCACGATATAAACAATAGCTCAGACAACCTTGGCTTAGGAAGTTTCCTCCCATGGTCATTGCAGTGGAAGACAGTTTCCATGGAAGTTCGAAGGGATTTTAACCATTTCAACACATCTGTGACAAAGGAATACTTATGGACACTGTTCCGGTGGAGAAACATTTAATGGTTTAATGTTAATATGGCTTGGGAGGGGTCATTGCATTTGATTCACACCGATTTTTCTCCACTGACAAGCCATACAAAAAAGACAAGATAACTGATGTATACAGTAAGGAAAAGTTGGTGACCATTGCTCTTATATTCCATTAGGTAAATAAGCCCACCTCACTAGTGGCTATGCCATCACACTCACTACCTGCCACGGTGAATTTAGGATTTTACCATTCACCAGAAGTACAGCCTGAAAAAAAATCTCCTTTGTATTTTAATGCATTTTGTGCTTACGTACAGCTAACACTTTACATGTACTATATGTAGTACTTACTGCTCGGAAAACAAAGCAACTCTAACAAAGTAGATTCTCCCCACCCAATTTACACTTCACGTTACAAGCTTTACTATGAAGCCTAGAAGCCTAAAAAGGTTTTGTTTATAATTAGAAAAAAAAACATTTGAGGAAAGTCTGAGGGAAAATAAAAATCAATTTTTAAATCTACGCAATGTTATGGTCACAGCGCTGCTCCTGCCCGGAGCCTTCCCAGGAGGCCGCGTACCGGCCTGCAACACACCGCTCAGCACGGAAGGGTACTGCGACCATAACTGTTCAGATTACCAGAGACCAAAAATAACATAAAAAAAAGCTATACCAAGGAATAGTTTCCTATTGCGTGGAAAACACTAGTCATATGGCAAAAGGAGAGGAAAGGACAACAAAAGACTTTTCCCTTCCTTTTTTAAGACACTAATAGGTATGCTGGGAATGCTACGGGTCGACGGTTGTCACTGCTTTGTTCTCTGAATGTGAACAGCTTTAATAAATGCTGGCATCCAGCTGAAATTGTATCAGCTTTTAACATGTTAACTTTTCCCTTTATATGTAGACCTTTACAGTTCCATAACAATAAATAAAATTTGTAGTTACAATGCATTTGTCAATTCAGTTTAGGCACAAGGCAACTTCCACAATGAGTGGAGAGATCACAACAGTCTCTGATTGTGCAGAAGCGACACACTGCTTGCAACAGAATGATATGTTCAGAGTATTTCATGGGCTGAAATTCTATCTGAAGATCCTCTATCTTCAATCCTGATGCAGGTGTTGACCAGTAGCTTTGATCATAAGATTGCATTTGGGTTTCTTGCTTCAAGTGTTTTCTCCTGTCAGGTTTGTGTCTTCATATAATGTTAGTTGTCTGTGTCCTTGTGAAGAAAGGTCACCTTCTGTGTATCCTACCAATAATTCTGGAATGTTAGCAAGAAATTTAGGAGGAAAAAAGATATTAGGAAAAGACACAATGAGAAGCATAACATCAATACTACAGAACTAATCTGAACTGTAATTTATGGCACTTTCAGTCAGTTGCTCAGTATGGAAGGAACAAACACTGAGGGGTCCTGAAATCCTTTTTCCTCGAGCACAGGCAGAAACTCCATAAAAACTAACCACCTCTGATCCCCCAGTGGGGGAGGGCAGGGCAGCTGCAGCTCCATCGTACTCAGATACGAGCCAGATTTACATCAACAACTGAGAAGTTACTGAAATCTTCACACGCTAGAAACAAGATACAGAAACAGGATATGTTTTTCTCTTTTCTAATGCAAAGGCAGTTAAAAACAACCTCTACCTTAATTCTTCACAGTACAACAACCTATTTTGGTTCTAGAAAAGAATGCAACTGCTGTATTGTAAAAAGCCATCAGGATGCCAAGAGCAGCAAGAATTAAACACGTCTGCAGATAAAAGCACAATAACGGTCTGTGCCCTCGGTTACCAGCGCTGAAGTTCTGCCTCAGGAAAATGACATATTTTGACTCTGGGTATAGGAAAATAAGAGTGATCTGTGAAGCTGAGACCTAAGAAACTGCCCTTTGGTTTGACTTTGACTTGTGTGCTCCCGTCTCTACTATAAGCAAGAGACAGTGCCTGATTTCATCACTGCTGCTGAAGACAGGCATTACTGTATGGCTGAAGAGCTGTGCTGCCTCACCTGAACTGTCCTGCACTGGGCTGCTCGGGGCATTTGGAAACACTGGTTTGTCTTGCACAGCTGCACGCGTTGCTTTTTACACCTCAGCTACCTGCACTAACACAGACTGTGAATTACAACAGCTAGCAATCTCTGCTGGGCAGAAGACAGAGTTAAAATGACTGGCCTTGGGGCAGACAGCAAACCTCCCTGAGATGAGATGCATCTCTAACTGTTTTTACCAGTGCTGGGAAGCAATACGTGGATTTTTAAATGAACAAATGTGATATTTGGCCACTTCAGTGTGTATAATTAATCTCTATTATCCTTGGCTTATCCAGCAAGCTGCTAACTATTCCTCTGATGTCATGCCAAGAAGGCCACCTGAGCCAAGAGTTTTATCCATAAACAAAAACACATGCAAATGAAGAGAATTTCACTAAAATTTCCTTATTATTATTATAAAACGAATAGTAACCTGCATAATTTGCTTATGCTCAGAAATACAAAAGCACTTGGCAACATAAAGAAGCCTGTATTGATGGCAGCACAGCAGCTCACGATGAACACACCTAATCTTCTGATGGCAGCCAGTAAAAGGAAACACTCAGATCCAACGTTAGCCCAGACAGGAGACGTACCTGGCTGGTGTTCACATATGACCCATAGGGTTGGTAGTTTCACTCAGGCCAGGGTGGCTTCCTGGGTGTGGTGTTGGCGGCTCTGCCGATACGGCAGAAACTTTTTCTTCTTCCCTTCTCTTAAGGCAGGCTGCTTTAGGGTTTAGGTTTCGTTCTGCAACAGAAAAACAACATCCCATACGCTGATACCAAAGGGATATCAACACTGTCACTGCAACAACAACTACGCAGCATCCCCACTACTTACAGGCCTGTACAAGCACAGGTGCCTAAAGCTGCAGAGAAGCCCTACATCTTCTAAATTGGTATTTAAAAAAAAAAAAGGGAAAAGAGCTTACTTCCCACCTACATACACCTTGAAGAACTCTGAAAAGGAAAAAAGAAACTTGTCAAAGAAACGTGCTGCAAATGCAAACTGAGAAAAGCTTTCCATAATTCAGAATGAATTTGAGTTCCGTTGATACACTGAAGTCACAGCAACCCTCAGCCCTTCTGACATCATGCAGCTTTCAACATTTCTGCTCCTTTCTTTACCTTCATATTACTGCTCCCAGAGCAGGACGGGTAGAATTTATAAAGTCACCAGTTCTCTTTGTACCTCAAGTCAGTGACACCATCCAGCACCCATCATCGTATTCTTCAGATTTAGTCACAGAGAGCAAAAGGAATTTGTTACTCTATTTCCTCTCCCATTGTAAAGCCAGTGCTCCGTACCAGCACTTCCAGCAGCATGCCTCCACCTCCCCACTCAGCTTCAGTCACAGACGTAGACCTAGCATTCACGTAACTGACAGGTTCTCAAACTCAGCTGCTTCTGTTCTGCAAAATGGCTTCTCGTGAATTAGAACATGAAAAGCAAATGGTAGTGGCCAGAAAGACAGACAAAATGTATCTCACATATTGTCAGTTGCAAGAAGTGATTTTTTTTTCTTAAGTTTAAATGCAGCCAGCCTTGAAGTTTTAAGGAAGATTTAATTATGCAGAAACTTTGAAAGGAAGTTAATTTACAGTCATTTCAGAAATGGAGATAAATATTCTAGCTTACAGTTAGAGCTTAACATCTGAAATGCGCTGTTTTGAATAGCATCAATCACAAAATGAGAGGATGCATTACCAACAGAAAGAGGAAATGGTTGATGCTGTTACATAACGAGCTGGCAACAGCTCCTCTGGATGCCACACAAAGCTGCAGTCACTCAGCTTCAGGGGACTGAAATGGAGACTGGAACAGGTGCAAGGAAGGACTGGTGAGATGAGGCAGGGAACAGCCTGCTCAGGACGCACAGTGTGCCTGCCACAGTCTCCAAATGCACAGCAAGTAGAGCACAAGGTGAGATGTGAGCATAAGGAAGGGAGATTTCTCAAACTGTCTGTAAATTCAGTCCAAATTAATGGCAAGTACGTTTAGGGAAAAGGTTTCTAACAGCATTACAGTTTGGAAGCAGCCTCTGACCAAAGCCAAAGTGATTCCATTCATTTTCACATGGCCTGTTTGATGGTTTTTAACCACTAAAAGCCATCACTGTTCTTCTGAATTCAAAACAGTCAATCCCATCTTGCAGAGACAGAAGAGCACTTTCAGATGGAAAGAACCCCAAGGTCAAAGTCTCAGAAATGCTAAGATACGCTGCTATCTGATCTGCAGAGTAACAGCATCTTCTGCATGTGCCTTGCAAGAATTCTGGCTGAAGACACTGCATTTATTAAAAGCCAGGTCAGTAGAGCTGCCCAAAAATCCTTTGCACTTCGTCCTTACTGCAGAGCACATAAAAGCTTGTCTTAGGTAACTCGCTTCATCACTCTGTAACGACTGCTTTGTTCCACTGCAGGCAGTGAATTTGGAAATAAAGTAAAAAGAAGGTGCACAAAAATAAGACATTGAGGTCATTCAGTGACATCAGTGATACCTGAAGTAAACAGAACCACTGACATCATCCACGTCAGAAAGACACTCCCCGTTCTCAGTGCACTTCCGTCAGAGAGATGCTGAAGACAGCTGCTCTTTAACAGCCGAGGGAGCAAAGCAGGAGGACACACACCAGGTGAAGTGACGGCTACACGAGCGGCAGAGGTGCCTCAGAATTTTACACATGCCTTTGAAATTAAGTTTAAATTGAGATTAAAAGTCATCAATAGCTTCACTGACAGGTGAGAATGGGACACTGAAAAACTAAATACAATTCCTACAGGAATCTTCTCTCCTTTAAAGAAAGTAAACTGCAGAAAGAAGTCCTTCTGCAGCTATCACTGAGTGTATTTCTTACCAGGACACATCTGAAGGAACTGCGGAATGAAATACACGCAGAAATCAACCCTGCCTCAATTAACGTAGCTGCAGGTTTCCTCCTCCTCCCTGCAACACGTTCAATGCAAAAACCTGAGGGACTGCATTAATTCACTGCATTTCAGTATTTAGGTGTGCGTGGTTCCTCTAAAATGAGGCTGCTCGTTTTGCTAAACCATCTGCACTACTGAACGAGCACTTCTCTAAAGTGCATAAAGCAAGACATGTCAGCGGCTTCAGCAACTAACTGACCTTGAGCACTGGTAACAAAATGGCTTACTGCACAGGAAAGGAACAATCCAAGAATACCCACAGCACCCTGCTCCTCTACCCCTTTTTTTTCCTAACAGCTATTCCTTGTTTTCCCCAGAAAACTGGTACCACAGTTCCAGGAGCTGAATGCTTCCAGCAACTCGTGCGCTGAGCCACGCAGACTGCAGAGCGGACCGACACCGCTGCGTACCAAAGCTGCCCTGCAGCGCCGCAGCACAGCGAGGGGGTACTGACCTCTCACTTGCTGCTCTAGACTGAGGATGACTGCCACAGCCTGGTGAAGAATAAGCAGTTTCGTCTGTGGTTTTTCACTCTTCAGATGAAGCTGACACATTCGGCCGAGCTCTTTAAACGCCTCGTTAATGTCTCGCACACGCAAACGCTCTCTGGCATTATTTGCCATTCTTCTCTCCTTTTCTCTTTCTATTTTCTGCTCTGGGTTTAAATCCTCATCTTCATTAGTACTGCTGCAAGAAAGCATAAATGAAAGTATATCCAAGTATCACTATTAATTCAAGCAAGTCGCCCCGCTAGTGCAGAAGTCTCAGTCGATGAAACTGAAACATCTCCCTCCTTACAGTATTGCATATTGAAGTGCATTTAAACAATAATAAAACACAGTTAGATATTAACACCTCAGTACTCAGTATAATTCTTGCTGTGCTTCCATTTTCCTGAAAGAAAACCTTCAATGGCTTTTGCTTAAGGAATGTGCACAGAACACTGTCTACACACTGTCAGCAGCTCCAGGAAGAACAGAGGAAATACGCTGCCCTAGGAAGCCAAAGGAACACAACTGCTGCTCCGATCCCCCTCACATGCTGCAGCTGCTGGGGACACTCAGCCATCTCTTCGGGTGAAGAACCAATCACTTTCAACTAACAGCATTTGCTGGTTTCCAATCCATCAGCTGACAATACAAAGGCATCACGTCAACTGCAATTAAACTTCTGGAATGAGCACATTTGACTTTTGCTAAAAGATTTGTCTGGACAGCTTTAAAACTTTTTTTTTCTCTTAATACTCAACAGAGCTAAACATATTTAGAATGCTTTTACCATTTCACTTACTATTATTATACTAAGTTGCATAACGGGTTTTTTTCTGTATAAGACTGCCCAATTAAGCTTAAATCTGCAGAAACCTCTGCCCTCCTGAAATTAATACAGCAAATACCATCAGTATGCGTGATGGTGCAGTTGTCTCTGCCTGGAGTTACAAAATTCCAACTGTTTGGTGCTAGCTCCAGGTTCAGAACTCGTGTCAGACCTGTCCGGCAGATCCACCAGCGTTTCACCTGGTTTTACTGCAGCTGTTTCTTTCTGTACGTGGTTTGGAAACTGTAGGTACATCCTGAGGTGGTCAGGACACGGCTCTCCTCCACTACTGCCCCCTCTGAAAGAGGTACAGAGAGTGTGCCTCAAACACCCTCTGGAACTTGCTGACCCACGAGGTCCCTTCCAAACCTAGGCACTTTGTTCTTAGCTTCCACAGCTGCTCTCTCTGTGCAGACAAGAGCTGAGGGCCGTCCTTAAGGGCATGTGTCATTTTCAGGTGATTTTCCAGGAAAAAATGTAACTGTACCCTGATTGTGAGTAGACACTATTACTGTGAGCTGCCTCTGTATTTCGGCTGCTTATTGATACACACACTGAGGTAACGCAAAGGCTTTGGAATAAATGGGCTGAGCTTAAAGAGATTTGCAACTGCACAAATTCCCTAGCTCTTGTCAGGGACCCACCTTGTTCTTCCTCTAGATGAAACCTTGATGTCCTTCTGGGAGGACTCATCATCCGATTTCATGTCATCCGATGAGGGAGGCTCGTGTATATTTTCATCCTTCTCCTTATGTTCAGACTTGATTTCTGTTGGACCTATAGCCACAGACTGGCTCTGCAAGCCACCCGACAGCGCTGCAAACAAACAGATCCGTGTGAGCTCCACGGGGCCCAGCACTTACCTGTAACAAAACCTCGCACGGACACTGCTGATAGCACGCAGCAAGGGAAGCCAGCGCCCAGCCACAACCTGCTGACAGGTTGGGTAACAGGAGAAGGTGTCTTCTCAGAAAGCAGGGAGGCCCTGCAACGGGCTGCCCAGGGACGGGCAGCACTGCCCCTGCGCTGCAGGACACCGTCAGTGCGCTATCCTAACTCTGCTGCACTTGGACATGTGTCATGGGGGTATAAAGGGATGGTAACTAAGCAAGAGCAGCCCCATCACTGAAAGACAATGTAGAAGATGGAAGGGCATTCTGCAAAGCATGAGAACTTGCACCTCAAGCCCAGGCCACAAATCCAAAGGCAGGGCTACAGCTGCAGCGACAGCGGGCTGGGCCTAGGCCAAATCCGCCACACACATCCCTACACGGAGCAGGCATGCTGATGAATAAGCTGACTTCTGTTTCCTATAGCTTACTTCTCTGGGCTAAAAACCAAGGGAACTGTAAACAACTGCGTGGAGACGCTTCCTTTCACTGGCTAGACTGAAACGGGCACCAGCTCCCGCAGCACTGCTGTCCAGCTGCAGGCGGCCGTCCTGCCGGCAGCGGCTACACACAGCGGCTGCTGCCGGAGCTCCAGCGGGGCAGGGCTGACACCAGCATGCCCTCCACATCACTGCAGCGATCCCTAACAGCGGCAGCTTATGGGAGTTATAACTGAAGTGAAGTAAGGCTGAGAAAAGAAGATCACGTCCCCATCCTCTGCACTGTTGCACATTTACTACCACCTACAGCCTCAGTGGCTCCGGATCATTTCAGACCCTGCTCAGCACTGAGTACTGCTGGAAGTTACCTCGGTAGCTCTCCTGTGTTTTATGATTTAGTTCTGTGCTCTGAGCAGAAACTGTACTGGGAAGCACGGCGTGGTTGCTGTTGAGGCTGACACTTTCCTCCCGATGAGCCCCAACCTGAAGGAATGCAAAGATTTCAGTCAGAGATGCAATTCAAAGAGAACAGTCCGAAGACAGAGCATTAAAAGACAGCGTATTCACTGGATTAAAGATCAGATGTATATACAGGCACACACGTTTTAAAAACACAAAACCACTTTAGTTTTTAATCGCTGAAACAGGATTAGAGAAGAACTAGATCTAATTCCACAATACTTTATCATTCTCTTTGGTATCTTTCTCTCATTTTCCTCCTCTCCCAGCTCCATACACCTCACTGAGTCCCACTGCCGAACCTCACCGTACCCACGTGCTGCAGGCGTCTCGTGTTCTCACCACACCTCTGCACGGAACACAGCGCGTGCTTCTAACAAGTGCTGAGATGAGATCTTCTGAAATAATTATTTTCAAAGTTCCCGTTCCGCATCGACTCAAACAAGGGCCACCTCTGCACGGAGCTCTGCCCGCACGACGCAGCCTGAGCGGGCACTTCCCTCCCAGCCCGCTGCTCCGTACGGATCACGGTCATCAATGCAAACGTATTAAAATCATAACGTCCTTCCATCTGCAAAAGGAAGGCACGAGGATACGGCGCCCGACTTCATACAGTTTGGAATCTGGGCCACGTAAAGCTCGTGATTTCAAGAGCACAAAAGTCCCTTAAATATTTATAATATAACCAACGTAATACAATTAAACAGTTAAAAATAAAAAGGACAAAGATGAGGGATTCCACTATTATTTGTATATTTAAAAAAACTGGCCACAGATGAAGCTTTTTACTGGAACAGTAGCAAACATGTCAACTAGAAGATTAAGCCTTTAATTAAATAGGTTTATTGCCTGGAGTTACACATGAGAACCACTGTTTTTCAATAAATCCTTCAATCCTAGTAAACTGCTGAGCTTTGAATCCCTCTTGAGTAATTAATGCAGCTTTTACCTTTCATGTCTTAGTATGGATTTTACCCAGAGAGAGATAAATACCCTTATGCAAGTTTATCCTTTGTTTAATATACACTCGTCCCTGTAAGCTAACACAGGAACAGGAACGGGAAGGGGGACCCCCCAACCTCCATCACATCGGGTCACTGCGGGCCGCAGGAAGACAGCCAAGTACCTGCTGCCTTTTGGGGTACACCTCCACCTCTCATCCACCTCTCACGTCACAGCTCTGTGAGCAGCTCCCCAGGGCCACGCAGCCCAGCCCCGCTGCAGCTCCCAGCCTGCAGGCAAACCGTGCTCAGCAGCTCCGCAACCGCTGCGAGGGACTGCCCCGCAGTGCCGCCTTTTCCTTTCTCCTGGTCATGCCCAGTCCTGACACAGGAGGGTGCTTTTATTCAAGCTACAAACCATCCATCACCTCCAGGGCAGGGTTCTTCTAAAATCTACTTCTTGAAGAAAGGCAGAAAATTCTCCGGGCTGTGCCCAAAGCCAACAGCTGCCAGGAGCCTGGCAGCTCTCAAACCCAGAGCGAACCTAGAGGAGTGACAGATGAACAAATTTATTCTGATAAAGGCAGAAAACAGATTAGGAAAAAAAAATCAAGACAATGCTTCGGTTCTTTGAAACAGGTTTACAAATCCGAAGCACGTCATTTAGATTAATGAGATTTGTGCTGGGCTCTCAGGGGCTGCAGCGCCGCAGAACTGAGCGCAGCGCGTTTATCTCTGATCTGTGATGTGGTGAAAGCAGAGGGGCCAACAGGAGCCCCAGCCCAACACGTGCTGGAGTCACTGCATCCCGCACCGAGCCCGGGAGCTCCATCTGCTCCCACAGCCACGCAGTGCTGGCTGTGGCTCACGGGCTGCTCGCTGGAGCTGCTGCCCTCCACACACCACGTTGGTAGCTCAGTCCGCTTTTGTTTTTGGCCCTCTACTCAGATTTCATGGGAAGAAAAAGAGCTCCGCATGTATGTTTAAATGGAGCACGGCTTCTGAGCTTCCTTAACGTCTTCCGGAAGACATTTCATACACCACCACCAACTTTTTTCCTTACTTTGGCACGCAACCACTGCTGGACAGGGGCAGCATCAGCCCACGGGCGCTCTCCCCACGCTCCCACCTGGGCCCCTCACAGCTGCCGTGGGCAATACCCAGCCGCCGGAGGTACCCCAAGGGCACACAGCGACTGCAGCACGAGGAGCACAATCCGAACGCATTTACATGCGCACCAGCCCCCTGCCTGCTCCTGCCTGCCAGAGGCGGAGGGGCGGCTGCAGCGTGCAATCTGGACTATTTCAGCATAATGACGTTAGCAGAGCTCTCTTTGTAACCCGATTCCTCCCACGAATGTTTCTCCACTTCCTGGCGCACGCAGCTCTCCCAGCGCCCGCCATCCCCGCACCCACTCGAGCAGCGGCTGTGCCCGCAGTGAGCCCTGCAGGGCCACCGTGGGCACCGCTGTGCCCGCCCTGCACCCACAGCGGCCGCGGGACGCCCCGGCTCTGCCCCGGCTCCCAGCCGGCAGCACGCAGCGCGGCTCCCCAGGCCGCGCTTCTGATGTGGGCCATTAAAAACCGTCCGCTGCCATTGCAGTGTCCCACCAATAATGACTTGCAGCAGTCAGCTTTATAAGCAAAATGAGTTAATTCATCGTGAGCCGACGCAGCCTTGGTTTTGTGATCCCTCTCCAGTAAAGCCTGAATGCTCCGCGCAGCATGGGAGCCACTGAGAAGCTGGATCGGGCTCACACAGACAAAGCTGGAGCTTCAGAACGGCTGAGAAAGAATCCAAGAAGCCACCAGCCCAGCTCTGCCTGCTAAAAATACACGGAAATCACTTGCATGTTCATCACGGTGCATTTTTTCCCCATGTAACTAAGGTCTAATGAATAGTTAGGGGTCACAGCAAGCCTAGGTCTTATCTCAGTCAGTAAAGCCACAACCTGAGACAAGAGCACTCCCACACGCACAACCATCCCTCTGCCGTATTTATTTGTATGAACAGACAGCCCATCAACAATTGGGCTTGAGATCAGGAGTGCAAAACAGAGCCCGGACAATGCAGCAGTGAGGTCTGAGATCTAAACCAGAGCACGGGGCTTCAAGCTCTGGACAGCAGAACAAAGCTGGGCAGTGTGCGGCCGCTGATGGCACACTGCTGCCCGCGGGACACGGTGACACAGCGAAATGGAAACCTTCTGTTCATCACCAGCTCTGCAGCTCACGCCACAGCTCGATTAAAAGTCTTTGCTCATACTTCCCCTTGGGTTTACCTACGTGTACCTAGAAACACGCGCCCTTCCCAAGCCGTGCAGCCAGTCACTCTGGCCATAGCACCGTTCTGCCCACAGCGAACGTAACGAAGACGATCCAAAGCACTCTGGAATGAGCATTTTCACACGGCCCTGAGCTGGAAGCCGCTGGGTCTGCAGGGAAGCAGCAGCTGTGCCGGCCCTGGGAAGAACACAGCCTGCTGCTGGAGGAGCCGCCCGCGCGGCCCTCGGACATCTGATGCGACAGCAGAGGGGGAGAGCGCCGATTTCAGACTCCTGCTGTACCTGGAAAAAGGCCTGCCACTCGGGGATTGAGTTTCATCCTTAACGGAGTTTCCAGGCCTTTTATTTCTTTATTTTTAATCAATCCAGGCTGTTCTTTTTCCATTGTATCGCAACGACAAATAAAAAGCAGCTTGACTAAGAACAAAAAAGACTATTACTGCTTAACTTTTCAATAATACATGAAATAAAATACAAATCTACTTCAAAGGCCACTTAGCAAATATTTGATGAGTTTGAGATATTAAAAATCTATTTGAATAAGTCTAATGGGCAGCCCAGCTAAAAAGAAAACAGGAACGTTCAGAGCGAACAGGAAATGAAGTCAACCAGAGTTTTAAAATAAATCTGGCTCAAAAATTAAGCAAATGTTAAAATAAAACCATGTCTGGTTACACTAATTACATAAAAAGGAGTTAAATTACTCATTTCCTAGCTCCTTCTGCCAACATCATCTTCTTCAAGGGAAATTAAATTTGTTTTTTTCCTTTTCCTTGCTACGGAACAAAACGGTTCTGCAGAAAGATACTGCCGTCCCGCTCAACCCCCTCGAGGAAGTTTCATTTACTGCTGAATCCTGCCCAACACTTCGTGACCAAAGAGCCCCGCGAGCACAACACACAAACAAACACAGGGGAACAAGCTTCTCAAGCGTGCCCCTTTAACTGTGTTAAGAGCCAACCCTTGGCGTTTCCTTAACCTCTGCAGGAGGGGCTCTGAAACGAAATTTCATTTCAGGCAAGCCTAGCCCTTGCAGTTCAGGTGAGCGTCAAATGCTCGGCTCCTTCACATTTCCTATTTCAAGAAAAACAAACAGTACAGATGTCCTCGGGGATGAGCAGGCTCTGAATGCTCAAAGCACCGCAGCCCGTGCTCCTGGGGCATCGCACATCCGCAGGTGCCAGCGCTGCCCGCACGCAGCTCGGGATCCCACCGCGGCCGTGCCGAGCTCCTGCAACTGCACGCGATGGCAAAGGGCGCTCTGTGGGGACTGGGCAAGGCCGCACCACGATGCTTTCTGTCGGAGCCAATTTTTCTGATGTAACAAAATTAAAGTTAATCCAAGAAATTCTTTAGCTGACTCGTTTCATGAGCCAAAACTGATCTGCATGTTTGTTTCACCCTGTGAGGGGAAAATACAAAAGCAAAGCTTTTGCCTTTTCTGCTTTTTAAATTTCCTGACCTAAAAGATATTTCCCTCGGACAGCGATCATCCTCCAAATGAAACTGCACAACCATCGCCACGCGATAAATCACGCTTACATTACATTTAATTACACCACAACATTAAACCACAGCAGACCAAGGAAACTTCATTTGTTTTGCAGAGTCATTTTCTACTGTCACCTATTTTAATCAGCCCTGAGTTGGTAAACGTAGCACGGCTCAGCCTCCAAGAGCAGCAGCCTTCGCCACGTTCCGGCGTGCCGCGTACCTTCGCCGCGTCCCAAGGCTTCACGAGCTACAGAACCATTTCATCACTGCACTTCTGCTCACTCGTTTTACCCTACACGACGAAGAGCTGTGAGAAAAGTTTCCCTTCGTATGACCGTATTTCAGCCTGTTCCAGAACACAGGAAGGTTTTCCCTTCAGCAGCATTCTTTAAATATTAACTATGAGGCAGCTTTAAAAAAAATTCTGAAGTATTTATGTATCATTTCCTTCATTACTAAAAGCAACTGTGAACTTGCACAGAGATCTAAAGCTGGATATGCCATTGGAAACGCAGCCTCCCCCCCAGAGCCCCCAAACACATGCAGCTTACAGAAAGTAACCAGTTCTTTTTGATGTTTACTGCGGCAGTTCTGAAATTAATAGAACTGGATGTGTGACGTGCGAATGGGAGAGCCTGGAACTAATTCCGTTTTATAGAACGCAAACCCTTCAGCAATTGGGGTACCTAATTATTTTGATGATAGGTGAAATTCTGCCTTGATCACACAGTGCCCAGCTGCGAATCTGTTTTATAACAGAAAATTTCACAGCGTGTAACTGGTCTTTAAAGTTACACTGTAAACACGCAAACACATGGCACCGCTAAAATAAGCGTGGTTTTAAAAAGCTGGTTTTTCCCCGCCGGTATTTTTGAGACGAGAAGAATGAAAAGAAAGAAAAGGGGAAGTGAGCAACTCTACAAATCTATTTCATTTACTGTACAACGCTTTTAACGTACTTCTGATCTCTGGAAAGCTTAACTATGTTTTTCTTTCAGAATAGCCCACGTTTTTTAAGAATCTAAAAGAGACGGATTGAATTATTTAACTCTTCTTGGGGATTAATCTAAAAGTTGTTTCCTCTTCATTGTTACTTACTCTACAGCTGTGCTCAAACTCCTTTTCATTTAGGGGAAAAAAAAAAAAGTTTAATTTTTGAGCCTGCACACACTATGGTTCCACATTCCAACAGCTTCCTCCCAGCCCTCTGCCAGCATCTGCTATTGAAGACTAGTTCCAATTTACAATAAACAGCTTTTCCAGACCAGAACACTTGAAATTCAGTCCTTCTCGACTGCTTTTCCCATTCAATCTCCCTATTCACCATTTCAAGGAGAAAACTGTTCTGCCAATTATTACACATCTGGAAAAAATGCATGTATAAGCTGAAACGCTCTCAGCAGAAAGTTTCAGCTTTCCGCATATGGTCACAGCAGGATTTTATGGGCCGCTGACCAGGCCAAAGTCTAAGTTTTCCCATCTTTCTCCTCCCCCCTCATATCTGCCCACCCCCACCCAAACCCTCTAATTGGAAACCCATAGCAGGTGCAAGCTGCCCGCCATCTTTTTCTCCACAATAACCTCCAGTAGTTTTTTCCTGACAAACACGAATCCTGGAGTTTAGCTTTCACCTGACAGGCTCTGCCACGACTGGGGCGCACCAGCCGTGAGCGCTGCACACAACCACACACACGCTGCGAAACATGATTACCATTGACGCTTGTCTGTTGGCTGTCACAAGGCTTGACGCTCCATAGCTTGAGTTCAGGCTTCCGATTGGCCCATTATGGGATGGTCCCAGTAAACTATGTATATCTCCATGGGCACCTGACAGGCTTGTTGAAGGCCCCACGGCGTGATTTCGTAGTACGTGGATGGCATCGTCGAGTCTATCCAAGCGATCCTCCATTCGAGACTGCTGTTGGGATGTAAGAGGAGCAGCAATAGTCATTACTGAGTAAATCTGCAGACTCCTTCTACTGTAACAGTTTCTACCTCGGAGACATTAAAGACAGGAGATGAAATATAGTACCAAAAGACTTCCAAAGCACCTACCAGCACTACAAACAAACAGAAAAAAGGAAAGGTATCTGGAGATATTGCTGAGATAGCGTTCATTCCACATATAGGTGGCAGCTTTAAAAGTGAAGCTTATTATAAGGTTAATATTACTTAGCTTCTATTACATGGCATGAACGAGAAGAAAGAAGTGCTACATCATACACTGATACCGGGCAAGGGCTGCCCACGGAACCGCCCTCAGCGCATCGGGAACCATTAGGAGAGGCGGAGGCGCTCCGGTACTACAGGAGGACTGGACTAAAGTTACTTTCTAAAATTCACCTTTAACATATTTTGGAAACAAAAACAAGCTCTGTATGTCACTGCAGAATAGATTTCTGTCTTAGATTTATTTTTACTTCAGGTGACCAAAAATAATAATAATAAAAAAATAAAGCAAAATCAATTCTGACAGTGCAGCTCTCCAGAAACTGAAAAAGCAGAATGTTGGAGTCAAAGGATGGGTCACAGGCTACACTCATTTTAATGGGGAATCTGAAGGAAGCATTAATTGAAACACAAAAAGGCACCATCTAAATGGAAATAGTACCTCACAGACATCCTTTAAGAAGGACATTGCATCTTGCAAATGCTCGTGAAGTTGCTGTTCAACTCGATTTTTCTGGCAAAGTCAAGACAGAACAGGAAGCAAAGCATAGGTTAAGATTAATTCAAAAAAGAGGTGAGGAAACAGCTGATGTGCATGTCAGCAATAAATTGTTAGTCAAGTTAATGCAACAGAAATCTGATTATATCAAGGTAAGAAGAGGCTAATATTTAACACTGCCGTTACGTTAGGATTCTAGGATGTACGTATCAATTATATACGACTGCAAAAATACTCAAGAGAAAACTGGTTTAAATTTGTTCTTGTTAGAAACAGGAAAAGAAATTATCTCTGTGGACACTAGAAATAGGCACAGGTATTCAAAACCCTTCTCAGAGTTCCCTCAGAATTTTCCCCTTTCCTTCCCAATGCTGTATCAGAAATTTAAGAAGTCAGTCACTTAAATCTTTTGCTGGAGCTAGAAGTCAACTTCAAGTTCACAACTGATTAGTTTGATTTGTTTTTTACAAAATGTTTCACTAATTAATAAATGAACATTCCCTAATACGAAACAATAATAACATGTATTAATATTTTAATGACAGGGTAATGAAAACAAGCCCGAGGGATTACCATTTCAAGGAGAGCTGGGGAAGGACAAGTAAACGTGAAGGCATGAAGTCTTTATCTGTTCTGCAGACTGAACTTTAGATAAGAATTAGCCGTGGATTTGTGAAAAGGTACCAGAATCTCATAACAGTGCTTTAGCACCAGCTGTCCTCAGCACAGAAGCCTGATGCCCAAGGAACAGATGGTGAAAGACACACCCTGCACGTCTTATATTGTTCAACTGAACAGGCCATTTGTTAGCGAAGAATTCATCTGTAATGCTATCCTACTGTTCCCTTTAATGATATGCAGGATTTACACAAAAACAAGCCTTCATCTCGTAAGTAAGAAGTAGCATGTCGCCTTCAACAACTCTTACCAAGGAGTGCAGAGAGTTCTCATAGTTTGGAGACGAGGGCGCCTGTCCTCCGCTCCTAGACCACTGACTGGCACCTGTCAAAATTGTCTAGGTTAGCTCACAGATTTATGCAGCATAAGCAGGAAACAGATGCTATACTTCTTAACATAATTAAAACCAACATATTCTGCATAAAGGTAAGCCAACATATGGGTTTACAAAGGAGGACAAATTCCTTCATTCTGTCTCACTGAGGGATAATTTTTATATCCTGACATCTGCAGGGTTAGACACATTACGGATGGCAAAGCAGTGACAGCTTCAAACTGCTTCAACAATACAAAAATTAACCGAACAGTCCCACGCAGTACCTGCAATCCCTGCCCCTGGCACTAAGACACGGCCCATTGCTTCTCCCTTCAGACTACACTCGGTATATGGAAACGTATCATCAGCAGCACGAAAACTGACACCAACACCCGATGAAATCCAACGGACAATGAATTAATGACAACCAAAAAACTGTTTTTATGTGACACCTCTCTGCTAGCTAACATACAGCAGGACCTACAAGCTTTTTCTGACTTATCCACTTTGCAGCATTTTTATTTACCCATTTAAAAAAAAAATGAGATCACAGCGTGTTCCACCTTTCAAAGAGTTCCCATTTACTCCAGATACACTCATGGTGAACTGGAACAGATGTCATTTCGTTTAAGAATCACTCACTGTGCAACAAATCCACAGCTCCATCCACATCACCCCTGCACTGTGAATCCACACACACCCCGACTCTAAGCTGAACAGATATACTTAATTACTACGTAAAATTTAGAAGTAACGATGTGAAATGCAGAGGGTAATAAAGCAGTACTTTTAAAACAAAGCCTGAAGTTGTATGGCACGGATTTTTCTCAACAATAATGCATCTTTTATAAAGATACGACATGAAATTCTATGTCCATTAGAGACAGCTTCCTTTCAGCCATACAAATGTAATAATAAAGCAATTACATTAATAAATTATGGACATACAATCCAAAGCAGCTCATTAAAGGAAGAGCCTGTGGGCTTGTTCTTTCAATAACAGCCAGAGCTCCACGTCTGGAAAACTGGGAAAGGTTTAATAACATTACAGTTCCTTTGTTCGAGGAGCTGCAAGCAGTTACCTTGTAAAGAAAGGGTTTTATTTAAGAAAAGGACTATAGCTTTCACAGCTATTAAAATATCCAAATATTTCCTCACTAACAAAAAAAAAAAAAAAAAAAAAAAGAAAACATCTCCAGTTTCAGAAAAGCTCAGAGCTCCCGTAACTGCTCTGTTTCTCTTTCAAGATACCAGGGTACCAGAGAGGAAGGTCATCCTCACAAACGTCCACACGGGTACTCAGGCTCCAGATCTGCAGTTTCCCCGCGCGTTACTGCCAGAACAATGCCCAGCTTCAGTTGTTTGTGCAAAGTGTTAGTGATCCAGCTTTAGAGCCGTGCACTTGCTTTAATGTATCGACCGTTCTTTGGTCCACATTTCGTTTCTAGAGACAAGACCCCAGCCAAGGGCTGAGTGCGAGCTAGCTCCTGGGAGCACTGAGCGTGCTACCTCGCACCGCACAGCTCCAGCGGAACACGGGCAGAAGGGCAAACTGCTGACAAAACGCCTCACTTAACGGCTGCACATTCAGCTCCGTGGTGTTTTTACACGGGAAATGGTGCTACTACCTTAACGAGAGCCCACAACAACCCTCTGGGAGGGCCCTCTCGGACAGAAAACCAAAGCAAGGCAAAAACCCGTTCTCCTCTCGACCGAACACCCCGAGAGGAACCTGCAGTGTTTGACAGCGCCTCTAGTAACGCTAGAGCGCTTTGGAAGCAGAGTGCATTCTGCTCCCATGTCTGCAGGTTGCCAGATGGCACTGATTTCCTGCTTCCCTCATTCCACTCCCCCTCAGAGAAGTTTGTGCATGAAATCCACCAATTATGTTAAAAAGCATCCTGGCACCACAAGCCCTGCAATTAACAACTGCAGCTTTTAGTGCAGCACCAACACAGCAGCATGAAAAAACAAATAAGCCGGGCAAGTGCTGGGATTTACAGGGGTCATCGGCAGCAATCACGGCAGCATTGTTCCTCCCTCTGAATCTCCCCAGCACTAATCCCCCTGCCTTGCTCCCCTTTCAAACAAACACACATCAGAGGCGGCCAGCGGACTGCTCCTGCATCCTGGGAACTGCGACCATCCCAGTGCCCCTGAGCCTGCCACAAGGATCCTTACAACACCGAGGGCTCCCACGGCTCAGTTCTGCACGTAGATTTCATATAAATACGTGCAATCATTAAAATTAGGTGAGAAAAAAACATGTTTATGTACAATTAGAAATTACATGAAGGTACTGGAGGGTTTTCATCATGTCGTCCTCAAAACTTCTACTTAAACCAATTAGCAAACTGCTGGTCCTTCGTGCAAAGAGCAACTCAGCAACAAAACTGCTTAATATTCCAACTCAGCCTTATGTACTTTAGTGCCCCGTGGAGTCACTACATCTCTACTTGACAACCAAGGGCTATGTGAACCATGCCTCGCCCCGACCTCAAACAGCAACAGGGGTAAGGAAGCAAAGACATACCGACCACATTGGGAAAATGGGAACTGTGGCTGAAATCCTCTAAAATACATCATTTTAGTGTACCTAAGGCATCTGTTTTTATCTGCAGGAACTTTTTGGGTCAGGACAGAAAATGGCTACCGGGAGTATAAATAACAATAAATATAGTAGTAATTACTTTACATTGCGCCTCACTGTATTCTCAGTGACTCATCTGGGAATAAAGATAAAAGTCCAGATTCATAAATGAAGGTAATTAACTACTGGAGCAATTTACCGAAGGCTTGATAAATTCTGTATCACTGAAATTAAAGGGAGGACGGGAGGGGGGAGCGTGTATAATTGTAAAGCAGATGCTACGTTTGTGGTTGAGTAGGACTTCAGTATTATTCACTCCTATCAACCGCTCTGAGTCACCAGAATCCTGAGAAAGAAACGTTAAGTCAAAGCACAGACTGAGCAGTTCCACATTTAGCAGACATTCCTACAAAGGCATTAACAGCAAACGGAAAACCCAAATTCTGGAGACCTCAGCCCTGCACTCTAAACCCAGAAACCAGACAGCTCTTTCCTGCTCAGCAAATGTAGGTGTGGTATCTCGTCAGGAAACTTAAACTGGGATCATCAAAACCGTACAAACTCTGAAATGTCAGAACATTTTTCTTCAGCCACAGAGCTATTTCCAGTATTTGCTTTCATGTTACGAAAGAAATGAAGAAGAATTTTCTGGTCTGGCCTGCCTTTTCAGCACGACATGGCTACACAGACCCTTTTGTCAACTGTAATCACTAAATCAAAAACTCCATTAATCCCATAATTACTCAATTTATCATGGATTTCTCAGTCACAGACAAAACGCCCAGAACAGCTGTTCAGGTATGCCGTATCAGATACTCCCTAATCCATTAAGTCCACAGATAACCCAAACAGAGATCATTAAACACCGGTGACGTATGAATGATTCACATTTTCTGAGTGACATGACATACACAAATTCACACACGTGTGTACGTCTGGGCTTTACGTGCAGCAACCTGACTGACTGACTCACGGAGATTACACAAGTTTTCAGCTAAGCTCATGCTGTACATCTTTCACTAGGAGTTAATTTTATTAAAAAAAAAAAAAAAAAAGAAAAGAAAAGAAAAGAAAGAAAGAAAGCAATCCTGGCAAAAAATGTGACCCCCCAGCCAGGAATACGCAGGGGTACATTAAACAACTGAGAATGGGAAATGTTTTACAAACTTTAAATAATTCAGCAAACTGCACTACAGGAAAGAACAGGGTTAAAGTTACATCATCTCGCTTGTAATTCTAGTTCTTTGTTAAACAACAAATTTAAGTCAATGGGGCTTTCACAGTCCTCTCTGCACACAGAACAGCTGTTCAACTTTTACTAGACAGCTGAGGCCACAGTATCTGTGAAAGCTGCACTACCACTAATAGCTGCAGGCAGCTGCCCACAGTTCATCTCCACACTGGAATGCTTCTCCCCACGTTCACACCACCACCACACAAAGCACAGGTGACAGAGGTGCCTGCAATACACAGTATTTATTCTGAAGAAATGCCAGAAATTCTTCTCCCATAGAATGAAAGCATTCATGAAAGATATGAATGAAAAGCTACCCTGTGTAAAAAAAACTCTCATAAACTACTGTATTTTCATTAGAGGGAACAAACACCTGCTGTGTATGTCATGAACGCTGCCACAGAATTTCTACATATAGCTTAAAACAACAAATACACAAATCACTCTTGCTTCCTTCCCTGCAACGGCACAGATCCGTGCAGACGTTTTTATAGCTGATATGGTAGCACTACACGGTTAACCAATGTTTTCTAAGATCACTTTAGTAGAACTAATTTTCCATGTCAATTGTCAGGATTTAAGTGAACGCTCATAAAATATTTACAAATCTGGATTTATAAAACTGGGCTTAGTGCAATGGAAAAATAAACCAAGTACAGCATCTACCACGTATGGCAGCTACTGCTGCTCTCACTGTGACTCCAAGGAGGTTTAAAACAACAAACAAGGCACAGGGAAGCGGTACGTGTACCTGTAAGTGGCGATGGTGATCCAACTGGTGTTGACGGATTTGATGGAAAACTACTGCTGGTATGGTCAGGAGAATAAATCTAACAACAGACAAGAGGTGTTTATATCAATACATATCATAAGACAAAGCAGAAGTGCTACTAGGATTTCTTTACATGCTTTTAATTGACACTCTTGATGCTGGTTTGATAAATAAATAAATAAATAAAATAAATCCAAACCATATTTCTGCTTTTTAAACTTTAAAATGTCCAGAGCATTTTCATTTTAAGGCAGTTGTCAAAATAATCACAGCCCGTATTTGACAGTGACACAAATATAACCATCTTCCTGCTACTTAACAGTAGAAACTTCAGTCTTCTTACCAAGGAAGGCAAACGATATATGCAAGCCATTATTACAGCACACAGATAATCAAATCACTCCCGAAAAAGCACAGAGGAATAACAACTTCCCGGCCTTCACTGAGAGAAAAGCTTTTATAAGTCAACGTATTATCTCCTAAAAATTAATTTGTGAGAGAGAATTGGGAGAAAGCATTCAGCTCTCATTACTGCCTGTGCCTCCTGACACAAAACCACGTGGAATTGCTGCTTTTACTACATACTGCGGCACATTCCATTTTTCTTAGTTTTCTATCAATTGCTCTCTTTAGATAATAAATCTCCACCTGCAATAAGTTAACCCTTGCTATTAATGTAATAAAAAGTCCCCGTAAAAATAGAAGACATAATACCCAAAGCCCTAATGAGAACTTAAAATTTCAAGATTCTACAGAAAGACATTTTGCAAAAGGAATTAAACAGACTTAGGAGCTGACTGCAGACCTCAGAACATACTCTGTACAGGTCATCAGTTCAAACCTGTTTTACTTGAGCAGAGACCAGGATTTGTTAGTCATCAGACAGCAGTTAGGAAAACCTTCCCTGGCAGAGCGGTTGATGTCTCTTCATGGAGACAATGACATTTCAGCACGGAGCTGACAACTGGGACTTGGTTAAGTCGCATATTGTGTTCTGTGAGCTGACAAAAGCAGGGCCCGATAAAGCAGACGCTCACTCCTGGCCTGTCATACTTTCACATTGGAAAAGACTCTCACCTCCCTAGCAGAAACACCTCATCCCTTTCACACGCTACCGAAAACACTCTGGAAAGAACAAGCAACATCACTACAAAACAAATGCTGGCTGGGGCACTCGGTGTCAGTACAAGAACTGTAAGGAGCTCCACAGACAGGTGAGATGGTGAAAAATAAAATTCTGTCTGGATAAAGGAGCTTCAGCTTTCTCTCAGACTGATGGGCGCTCCACCTGCTTATTTATTTCACTGCGTTTTCTGGGAAGAAAAAACAGCAGCAGCAAAAGAGCCGCAAACAAACCGCGAGGCCAGAACTCATCCTGCATGCATCCCTGGCTGCTGTACTGTTAAATGACCAATGATGAACAACCCTGACACCTTCTGCCAGGCTTAAACGGTAACATGCCTCATTTTACTGCAACAAATGAGACTCCTCCTCCTATCAGTCATGGTCCATTCCGATCAGCAGGGTGCCAATATGCCAGGGCCTAATGAAAAGGCTCTCAGACAAAAGCCCCACAATTGAGAGCCCGCAGAGCCAAACCTCGGAGCTGTTAGTCCAATTTTTTAAACACTACAGTGTACATTTCAGTTAGGCTTTGTTATGCTAATGTTATTGAGTCTAAAGCAACAAAGAAACTTAATTCATGAATTACTTTTAGAAGTCAACTTCCCTACATTTTCTTTTCTTTTGTTAGGGGACCAGTGGCTATTTAACTACCAGATCGTACAAAGGCCTTTACCCCGGTTCTGAGGTAGGAATCAAAACATAAGTTATCACAAAGAGGTCTGATATAATCAGCAAAGTTAAACAGCCCTCCTGTTTGATCTCCTCTAAATTAAAGACCAAGTGTTTTGATTTGGCATTAGGCGATGAAATAAACCAGATGTTTCTCCTGCCATATAACCCTCCGTGGGCACAATCTTAAAGGGTTATTGTCTGGCAAATGTTCAGGGAAACACATTAGAAATGGCACGAATACCCAGATTTTCTTTTCTTTCTATCTATACTAGTTCATTATCCAAACTAATGCATAATCCACAGGGCTTTGGGAACTTTGTGTAAATACTTTCATGTACAATTCTCTTTCTTGCCTACCCTGAGATTAAGACCACAATTATCCAGGCTTAAACCTAAAATAAAAGAACCTTTGCAAATGTATTATCTGGCCTTACATGTTTAATCACATACTATTCTGTATGGTCTTTAATACCTAAACTGAAGAACAAATGTCGTATCCTCTGATGTTTCGCACATGAAAGCCCTATTGTGAGATGTGCACCAACTCAATTCTGCAACTGGAGATTCCTCCCAACAGTTGGAGCGGTAGCGTTTGCAATCCTAACAGAAAGGGGTACCAGGCCTTCTCAAAAAAATAAATCAAGAGAACTGCCACACTCAGTAAAACTTTGTCCACGCAGATGAATTTCCATAGCTGCCTCCCCATGAGAACTCGGGGCACTAACTCCAGCAGCACTGCAGGCCGAGCTGTGCCCTCGCTGAGCCCCGCGGTGCTGGGTGCGTGTGGCTCAGGGAAGCAGATGGAGGAGGCGAGGGATTTCAAGTGTGCAGACTATGGCATGCGCTGATAGAGCAGATGGAATGCATCACCATCAGCTACGACAGAAATGATTTATGGAATGACCTGGCTGCTCCTGCCAAGCAGCAACACGGGATGACAGAAACAAGTTTCTATGACAACCAAAGCCCACCCACCAGTTAGATTAAACACTTCTGCCTCAACTTCCACTCTCAATATACTTAGAATTTTTCTCAAAGCACCAGCCGCCTTTGCTCAGCTAGTGACTTCGGCAGAAACACCTGGGGACCTTTCAAATGGAAAAAAAATGCAATATAGTAATAATAATATTAATAATAATAAAGAGCAGCAGAAAACATCACAAAGTCCCCCAGGTCTCGCTGGACAGCATGCCATACTTGGAACAGAAATGTGGCATGGATGCAGAACAAGGGATACCCTGCAACGTTTGTACAGTATGTAGGCATTGCTATTCCTAGCAGTGAACTGATGTCAGCTCTCTTCTGACAGGTCCCAATCAGACAAAAATGAGTGTTAAATGCCCTCTGTACTTGTGAATTGTTATCTGCTTGCTGAATCCCCAAAAGCAACAGGGACAACATTTTTCTCCTCAAAGCCAGCAGGTCAGTGCTCTCCTACCCAATATGGACATTACCAACATTATCAGACCTGGTCATCTTTTAACATATGACCCTTTGAAGGAAGCAGAGTAATAGGATCTGTACAACTATGCACGTTTGCATTTACTGATGTGACTTGAGGGAAACAGAACCTAACCCAGGAATATCTTTGGGGTCTGCACAGTCGTCGTTTGTATCTAAAGAATCAGTCAGTCTATCTGCTAAGCACAAGTAGTACAAGGCAATTCCCCATGAACAAGAGAGCATCCAAAAACCTCGGTTTCATATGGCCACGGAGAACACATCTTGAAACTTGAGTCAAGACCTGCTCTGAGTAAGATTAAAAATATGACTGACTAGAATGCCAAAAAAGAAAAAAAAAAATCAAAAACTAAATTCTTCATCATTATTGTTTACTTTGTATGAATAACTTCATTTTTTCCAGTGCTCAAAAATTTATGAAAAATGAAGTTCAGAAAGTCATCAAAACACGTCTTCTACATTAAGAGCATCGTTTTCCACTCATTTTTCGGCGGACATCTGTAGAGTATCTTCACATGTGAAATCCTGATTTGATATTATATAATGAACAAAGATAAATAAAGAAAGAAATGGTCAAAATATGTCACCAAGAGCGGAATGTTTAACTTGTACTCACAGATGCCAACGCCTTCCCAAGCGCATCGCCTGTCTGCGAGCCCCCGGCGCCATTTCCTCTGTTTCCTGCAAGGTGGAAAGCAAACCCAGCTCTTATTTTTAAAGCTGAGAACTTCTTTCCTTTTCAATACTTTATTCATCACAAAACAGTTGAGCAACTGCTGGCTAAATGGATATCCTGAGGAAGTCACTGTCAATAGAATCAGTTCTCATTATACTTAACAATTTCATTAAAACAATTAGATTTAAATTTAGATGTTCTCCTCTTAAAAAAAAAAACAACTTAAAGACCAATAAGTAGTTAGAAAAAATGACTGAAATTGTCGTCCAGGATCACAGATTAATGAAATGTGAAGACAAAAACAAAATACTAATTATATTACTGCAGCTTATTTCTAAACTATTATCACTGAAGTGCTGCACGTTTCACTAACTCTAAAAGCTGAACGCACTGAACAGCTCCTCGTACATCTCCTTGCTCCCCTGCTCCAGCTCCTGATGCTGTATTCATTTTATTCTAGAAAATCCCCCAAAAGCTCTAAACCACCAAGCTTTCTGTCACTCCTGCCTTTGTTGTCCTGTTGCATGTGAGCATCTTAGCGTGCCCTTTTGCTCCGACTGAACTCACACCAAGAGGAAGGCTGGAGACCTGTCCATTGGAAGCACAGAAAGGACCCGAATCCTTTAAAGTGTCTCATTTAGTGGCTAAGACAGACTCTTTAAAAGACAATCCTCTTTCCTAAGACAATTTTTCAGCTTCTAGTGTCAAAAACCTTACTGTGAATGAGAACCATTCAAACCAGAAACCCAAATCATCTGACTCGAATTTTCAGTTTTTGTGGCATTTTACATGCAGAGTCATTAATTGAATTCTGTTGAAGATGTGAATTTAAAACATATTCCCAAATCAAAGCCAACTGTCACTGCTTATTTAAAAGGAAGCGAAGTGCAAATCACATCAAACAGGAAAGGGTCATCCATAACCATTTAATTACTTTATATCTAAAGAGATGTAGTGCATCATTACACTTGTGATCTTCAGAAGGAGGGAAAAAAAAAAAAAGAGGCAAACTGCCAATGTAGGAAGCACTCATTTCATCTGTGCGCTGACCAAAAGTTGATCAAAAGGATGACAAAGGAAACCGATCAGACCACATGATACTCACTGAAGATGTACATGGAACACGTATATTTTGTGCCACCCACAGTGGCTACTTGGTCATCTCCAGATCAGTCAGAAGAGAAATACATGATACAGCTCACGAAGCTCCCTGGAGTCCGAAGAAGCAGTCATTCTGCTTTTCTCCAGGAGAATACAAGGGGGATACAGGAGCTACGGAAACTCAGACCCACTCATACAGAACTGTGGAGGAATAACTGCTAATAAATGGATGCAATTTCTTAAGCAGACAAGTGACTGCAAAAGCAAGGAAACCAGTAAGCTGGTGCCTCCCTGAGAGCAGACATGTCACAGTGGTTTGATATCCCTGATCTAAAAGAACACTGTAAATTAAATCTTACAAAATAAATCTTGTTAATTTTGTACATGGTGCAGCCTAAACTTCATTTTCTTGTAAATGGAGGAAAAAAAAGTAAAAAAACAACCAAACAATAAAGAACAACTTTTTACCAAGAATATTGTCTGATCCATTGACAGGTGGAGTGTGTGAGGCAGTTACGTAAGGTGAACTGCTGGTACTGCCACGATGGAAGCTAGACATTGGAGGAAGACTGGCATTGATATCCGTAGGCGAGACTGAATGCGGGGGATAGCTCTGCAGAGAAGAAAAATGGACATAAGACGTCAGTCTTTAAATAAATGCCAATATTTAAGAGATACTGAACATACCACACCAGCTCTTTAATAAAGAGAATAACGTATCCATCCATTCTCTGAATAGATCACCATACACAGATCTTTATGTAAACAACAGACAAAAATGCAAATTTGACATTGTTTCTGCCAAGTGTTTTCTTAACTGACATACATGAGCAGCAAACGAGAAACAAGTTCCTGTACAAGAGCTTCCCCATGCACAAGCACGCCGATGTCGCCGCGTGCTGTAACGTACCAGACGGTCGTGTGCGTGCAGGCTGCCGTAACTGCCGGACTGGGACATGTGGGACGAGGAGCCTCCCAGTATTCCACCATAGCCAGGCTGGCTCATGCCATTGGTTGAACTCCAGAGGTCAGAAGAGTTATGGGTCCCATCTTTAATGTAATGTACATTTAATAATAAAGAAAGAAAAGAACGCATTTCATGAAGAAGAGCACAGAACTCTGCTTTCTGTTACAGATTTATTTAAAAAGAATATATGGTTGAGCTATTCAACAGCAAGGAAATGGTGGCTACCTTGTATGTGTCTCCTATGTTCCTGTCACCACACCATTGCTATATTTATAAAAATAAAAAAAAACCACCACCACACAAAAAAAAAGAAAAAACCACAGAGGCTTTAGAGCTGAAATGCAATCCTACCACAGCTGAGAAAATACCAAGTACTTCTGCTAATTACGCAGACCTTCAGCAAGGCCAGATTTATATCAGGAGCGTTGATAAAAATTCCAGACTACAGAAATAATTAAAAAAAAAGGGAGCGGAAGGGAAAGAAGTTTGGCTAAGGAGAGCTCATCATAAACATCTAGTTAAAAAAAACAAAGCTATTAATTCACAACAAGCAATTTATAGTCCAAAATACCTTAGAACCTTAATAACATGAAAATATTTAATAATGCTAAATTTAAGCAACTGAAATCATTACGTTACATAAGCCTTAAACCCAAGCATATCGACGCAGCTTTCCTTCTGCAGTACAAGCTGAAGTGCTCTGTAAATTCCCATACTTAGAGGCTATGCTATCAATATGCTCTGAAACCTCAGACTGCAGCATGAGCTACTTGTATGACGTGAGGCCGTGGAAATGAATTCTGCTCTCGTTCTGTTCAATTCAAAACCCTTTATTTTTGGCATGCTGGATACACAAGCTGGACTGTTAGCTGACATTGCACAGTCAAATTCCAGAACAGTCAAGAAGCCCTCACCTCATTTTTCTCTATCACTCCAGTGTGCTGCTCTGAAGCCCCTACAAATCAAAGGATGAGGGATTCTGTCCATCTGGCCTGGTGTATAATCCCCTTAAATTTCAGTCAGCAATTAATGTCAGGAGAAAAACTTTAAATCAACAGACAGCTCCCTTCATCTAACTGTTTAAAAAGTATATATAGCATAACCATAAGACCTAGAACAATATGTCACTTTAAGCTTGCCCACTGGTTCCATATAACAGCAGCTAACTTTAATGTTCTGCCTAAAGGACAAGTCGCATCTACGTAGATACAAGAGTATTTTTCACATACCTTGCATAAAGAAAGTGCTAGCAAACATACTGCTCGGTGGCTTAGGAGACGGGTAACTTGGAGATTCTCTGTTGAATTCATCAGAACTCGGAGATGGTGCATACACCTAAAAATTGGACAGTAATAAAAGCACATTAGTAACATTTGGGCGTCGTGCATGAAGAAAGCCTGAACAGCATACAGACACAGAAAACCAAATAAAAAAAGAACAGTGTAGCAAGCTGCAGCATTTGTTGCCCTTGTTTTATTTGCTTTTTAGCAAGTTGCCACAGTACAGTGGAACTACAGTAGAATGATCCCAACAACACACTTTCTGGTGTGCCAACTCAGCCAGGTGGCCTGATAAAAGCTTGAATGCTGATTTTGCTTTCTAAGTGCACAACTCGTACAGACTTGTTGCTCAAGACTAAAAAAAAAAAGCAGCAAGATAAAACAACTGGGCCCCAAACAAATTTTATTTTAAAACAATTGTATGCCTGTTTGAATACTTAACTAGCTGGCATCCCAACAATCAGAACGAAAAAGAACATCCAGTGACAAATGGAAGGACTTCAGTGCAACCGTTTTATCATCCATTCAGAAACTTGCACGCCTTTGTGAAGATATCAAAAATAAACATAACACAAGTCTTGTGGAATAATCTTTTAACTGCAACATCAACAAGTTTTTTTCCTTCCCCACGCTGGCCTGGCATTAAAGAAAGCCAGCAACGTGCTTTTTTCAGTGTAACAGCACCCTGAAATGACCACTCTCAACTTGCAAAAAACAGTTTCCATAAGGTAAAAATTGCAAGAAGCCAAAGAAAAATAATTAGAAGGTTTTCAACCACAGTGACTCTGAGAAAGAAAAATAAAAAAGTACATATGCATATGTACACACACACAAAGAATATCTGGGAATAAGTAATTCCAATCAAGAAAGACGATACTGACTCTTAAGGACTCTGCTCAGAGCGTAACAATGCTATTTCTTCATTAGCGGTCAGTGATCAACACAGGACTAGAATACATGGGAAAAAAATACACCCCTCACTTTTGCAGCAATTAGAAGTGCAACACTGAAACCAAAGTGTATTTTTGCTCCTAAGTAAAAAAAAAGTGGCATTTTTATTTTTTAAATTGTTCGCCTCACTCGTAAATTCATAATGCTTCAGATAAAAGAAACACGTTAGGAATTATTTTAAGGCTTCCAAACCTACATAATAATGACACCGAGTCAAGATGGTGCACTCTGCCCTAAAATTCAGCCGTGAGTATTTTTATCCATTTCTATGCAAACAGAGGCCCCGGGCGTATCTACAACTTTCCCATCTCCCCCACCCCCTTCACGGCGCGTTGTTTACCAATCAAGAGAAAGGATAGGAAAAACAAGGCAGCCAACAAAAAGCTAAGCCTGCTGAAAGAGAACTATTGTTCTCTGGAAGGCCGAACGTTCTGACACGGATATTTAGAAAGCGAAGCGGGTAAGTCCCTACCGTCATTTGCATCCCAATACCCCACCCCTCCCCGCTGCCCGGCCTGCCGCGCTCAGCCAAATGGCCGAGCATGTGCTGCAGGCAGCGCCTGGCCGCCCGGCCCGGCTCACATCACCGCCCGGGACACGGCCCAGCAGCGTGCCGGCAGCGCAGCGGGCACCGCGGGGAAGCCGGGCTCACCCGGCACCGAACTGCTCGGGAGCGGGAGCTCCGACAGCACGGAGTCGAGTGCAAAAGTTAGGACATGTAGTCGCGCGTCTGCTTTTACGTTTTCAATCTGCAAGAAAATAAAGGGGGGAAGAAAGCTATTTTCGGAAAGAAAGCCTCTCCGAGGCGCTTTTGTTCAATATTTTACTTGCAAATTTTAAGTGCAAAATAGGGATGCTCATCAAAACTGAGTGACAGAATGACAATATGTTATAAGCAACGGTAACAGTACATATGTATTTACTATATATGATGAATGCACGTATATCCCGTGCCTCTGACATATTTTAACAGAAACGTCACTCTGTCAAATTGTAAATACTCACAGCCCTAAGACTACAAACATATTAGGCAAAACTGGGCTTAATTTACAAGTTCCGCTGCGCAGAATAACGCAGCATATGCTGGAGCTGATGGACAATCTATCACTGTCACAGGACAGCAGGGGAAACAAAGCTTTATGACATTTAGCACTGACATGAAGATGTACGTTGATTAATGTGAAATAATCTGCGATGACGAATTACACTTTTAAATTGTAATGTTATCAATTAGATCTGTAAACACAAGCTTCGGATGATAGTTTTAGTCGTTTCACACGGCCTGAGCGTTCCTGAAAGAAAATAATCGTCTCGAAAGGCGAAGGGAACCGAAAGCCTCCTACAAATGTAACACTTACAGATACGTAAGTGGAAGCCATTTACATACTAAAAATGTCACGAATTACATCAATGTAAGAGAGGCCCCTCCGAACAGCTACATGAAAGCCCTCGCGCAGACACGTAACTTGATGTAGTTTCTGCTTGTTTTGGTATCTTAACTATAGCTTGCAAAAACATAGCTGTGATGTTATGAAGCTGCACTTGTGCCAGTCTAGATTTTTCAGATCAAAGAGCTCTTGCGGCAAAACACAACTGATGTGGTCTCAAAGACTTCATTAACTCCAGATGTGGGGAAACGGCCAGCCAATTCCACAAAGGGAGCAAGTCTCTTTTAGTTACAATCAGAACTACCCACAAATTAAAACCAGGCCTCTGATGTCATCTGATCACCTGCAGATGAGCGCCAGGTTTTTTTCTGGTTAATGACCTAATCATAATTTTTATGTTGTGTTACTCCAGAAATATTTAAAAGAAAAGGGGAGGATTTGCTAAGATTAACCTGAAGTCCATCAGATGCGAAACAACAAAGGTTTTCAATCAAAAAGCCGATGATGAAAAACACAACGGGAAGCAGTGAATCAGGTCGGCCAGCTCGCCGAGCCCCGCAGCGTGAGCAGCCTGCCCAGAGAAGGTTGCAGGCAGCGAGGCAGCCCGTGCCCTACTTCTGGGGCTTCCTCTTCTGCCACAGCCAAGCAAGGCACTTACAAATACAACGTGGCCGCTCAAGACGGCCTCGTTTAGCTACTGAACTGGTAACAGTGACATCCAGGAGGTATCTCACCAGTTTTTCCTGGCTGCCATTCCCACTAAAACGAGGAAAAAGGTCACCCTGCCAGCAGTGCCCAGGGAAGCCACCTCCTAACCCCGTCATCCGGGGGCACAGGACGCGCCTCCGCCGACAGGCACAGCGCTCCGTTATGAATGGGAAATTCCCTTCCAATAAACACGCCAAAAAGTTCTTCAACCGACTGATCAAGCGGAGGACTTTTTTGGAGCTGTGCTAGAACACGTTAATCCTAAAGGCGCTCTCCTTCTGAGGGCCGGATGGCCTCAGCGGAGGGAAGCAGGGAAAACGAGCTGCAAGGAACAGCAAGCCAAACACCCACTTCTGTCTCCTCTGCACCCTGAGCCGCTCCACATTTCTCCAGCACGAACAGCAGGATGATGACTAGGACGGTTTGGGGGCGGGGAGCTGACCTCCCGAGCGCAGAGCTGGGAAGACATTATCTGTATTCATCGGCTCTGAGCCAAGCACACGCATCATCCCGCTCTCAAATCCGCCATTGTTGTTAACATACTTAACGAACACTGCCGTACAGTTCAGCCCGAACCCAAAGCATCAAAGGATTATAAGACGTGCTTCTACAGACAAGTGCCAATAATGGGAACGTTGGGAGATTCGGGTTTTCCGAACTCAACTCTAAGTAAAACTTCCAAGTCTCACCCTAGAAATGCATTTAATAAACATTACACTTGGAGTCTTCCTCTTGGCGTGCCTCCTCTCAGCCAGTCCCCCCCTAATCTGTTTCAAATTCTTAAATATTTATCAGTCTTTAATATTAATGTTAAAAGCAGATTACAAAACAGCAACGAAGCAATCAGAGCTTACTTCAGACGAGCTCATGCCATCTCCAGACCAAGTCTCCCATCATGCATACCATTTATGAAATTACAAATTACGTTGCTCATTTAATTCCAGTTATTAACAATTTTTGGAAGTCCAGGACAATTATTTAACGAGCTGCTGGAGACAGGCAGTGTTCTGAATGCAGCAGAAACGGATAACCTTCCCTGTAGCTTGTTAGCTCTGCTAACTAGCCCAGCTACATTCCATCAGCATCAGTCATGCACTAAGCAAGTGTGTGCCGATGAATGATTTGTACATGTGGCAGAATTTTACAGCGTCTATCTGCAGGTTTTGTGGCAAAACCTAATTCTGCCGAAAGGCAGCTCTGGGAGAAAAGGAGACTTGTTTTCACCTTTATTATGTTTCTGACAAAATCATGTACTAAAACTTCAGGAACGTAGGAGAGTAAATACCTCTCTTCTTTACAGCAAGGCAGAAATGGCCAGAAACAGAGGTACGTTTTTGTTCAGTTGATATTTAAGCGAGATGATAAAACAGGAAGGAGCTCTAACACATGAACAGATCCATCCACCACATCCTAAACCCTACTTCTCATTTCTAGTACCAGATGTAAGGGTTTGTGTGTTTCCGAAGCTCTCCTCACCGCGCAGAATGAAAATAAAACAATCCTCAAAGAGAGCAGAGCATCTGCCTTGCCTGCAAAGCCAAACGCCATTTTTAAGGATGGTATAAAATTTAAACTCCTTGAAGCAGCTAAGCTGAATTCCATCTTAAATAAATGTTTATGCAGTTTAGGTGTGCTATACACGCCTGTTTGGTATTTCTGAAATGCAGAACCACACTGCCACGGCACATGCTCTTCCCACCTTCTCCCCAAGACGACAACGATTTTGAAGTCACGTTAAAACGTGGTAAGTCAACTCATCAAAAAATTCCAAATTCAATATATGGGAACTTTCTGGTTTATTCTTTTGGCTTTAGGAAAGGGAGGAAAAATAAAGCAATGGCAACAACACCATCAATAAATGTGCATATATAATGTTTGAAGATTCCTTGTCCATTTTATTTGAAAAGCAAATGTACCTTCCGAACACTTTCCAAACTATGTTGTTACTAGAGAAAGCATAAATCTAAGTATTAGAAAATTCCTAGTTGAAATCAGATTTTCAAACAAACAAAAATAAATTCGAGAAGTTGAATTGAAACAGCTCGTTTCTTTATGTGCTCTCTGTGTTTCAGAAGAAGCTATCACAGCTGTGCTAGGAATCCCCATCACACTAGTGACCACAAAGACTGATAGAGCAGCAGAGATAAAACGCTATCTTTTGCATCTGGTGATCTTTCCCCTGAACTCGCTAGTGCTCTCCATTTCCGTGCTTCCAACAGACTGCTGCATCTCTACAAACAGATTTCAATATGTGCACGTGATTATGAAAGCAATTCCTCCGAGCAAGTGGGTGTGCGTTACTCTTTGGTGCTCACATTTTGAGAAATATAGATCCGTCCCATGCAGCACCTGATCCCATCCCCAGCTGCTTTCATTTGCCCAAGGAAATGGGCATAACCTCCGTTTTAAGGCATCAATAAAGCGTGCTGCAGACAAGACACCCTTCTGGCAGGGGACCGCTGCTCACTACACTGGCAGTTTAACCCCACGGAGTGGAGCACAGTAAACTCTGTAGGGCTGGAGAGCTGGAACCTGCAGTACATTTTTGGTGGTCTGGGGAGGGGGAAAGAGAAGAACGCTGAGAAACAGAAGAAATCCAGCTGACCAGTACTTCCTCCCTCTTTATTCAGTGTCCGCAGCAGCGTACCCCTAGAGATTTTCCAGACGATCTTCTATTTATCCTGACTTACAAATGTTAGCTTTGACCTTGTCTAAGTTGCTGCGAGCAGCATATGGTACAGACCGCATTTAATGGTACTTTTCTCCCTGTTCGCTTACAGGCCCAACGCTAACGAAAGCGGCATCGAGCCACTCCTCCTGGCACCTGGCTGCTCGAAGATTTACAAACTGAAAACATTTGACATTGATGTTAAAAGACGTGGTACATTATTTACTGCCTAACAGCTACAGAAAGGCACGCTGTCGGGTCACCTAAGCATCATGCATTATTATTAAATATTTTTAGCTGCGCTGTAACTCTGGGAGCAATGGCTGCGAGACAGGCATCTTCTCCACTGAAAGTATCCAACAAGCACACACACATGCACTCACACCTGGGTGTACTGAGCCACATATACACATGCCTGGCTACGTACGTACACACACGGAGGTGTTTGAACACAACCTTTTACTCTCAGAGCTCCCAGGAAAACCACATCTTCTCTAAGCATCTCAACAGAAGCTTATTTAAACGAAATAAAAATCACCAAGCGACACCTATTTTTCAAAGTCAGATTCTGTTTTTTTTTTCTGTTTTCAATAGGTACTGAGGAAATTCATTACGAAAGACGCAGTAACCCCACCTCAGTAAGGGCTCGCTGGACTCTGAGCTTACACTGAGCAGAAATGAGCGTCCACGCAACGGTAAAACACAAATGGCTGCAACGGATTAACCTGTACGATGTGCAGAATACATGTTACAGTCACAAATTTATTCTCATGTGAAATAGTAGCCATGAGTAATGCTGTACCTTAGAAGTGATTTACTTTGGTGCTAACTGACGTGGCCGCAATTTATTTTCAACTAATTATACAGCAGGATCAGCAGATCGCTGCAGAACTGCAGTGAAAAAATCATATTTCTCGGCTTGAAGGTGAAGTGAAGCAGTGAGAAAACTCATTTCAATCTTTATTCTTGATGCATACATAAGATATAAAAATAACATCACTTTAACGTTATGTTGATATGATTTCACAAAATTTAAATAAAAACATCAGTAAATGAAGTTTGCTTAATTACCAGCTAAAAAAAAAACCACAACAAAGAACCTCAAAGCCTAAAATAAAGTCTCATTTAAATTTCTGCTATTCCCCTTTAAACGTTTTTCCAGATTTTTTTAATTGGGTTTCTATTTTTTTATTTTTATTTATTCATTGCTTTTTCTGCCTGCAGCATGGCTCTGGTAGAAATCAAAGTAGGGGAGAAAGAAAAAAAAAAAAAAGATAATTTGTAATCACAATTTTCACAATTTGTTAGAAAAGCCACCCTGAAATGGCATAACCACCACACAAAATAAGAATGCTGCTCATTTATCAACAGGTGAAGGGCAGGGGAAAAAAAAAAAAGAAATAAAAACACCCTACAATCAAGGCTGAATGTTCCAGGTCAGTGCAAGTGCTTTATTGTCCTCCATGAGAGGGATCGAGATCTTTTTAATACTTCATTTGATGTGGATTCTTGAAATGTGTTCTTAATTAAACCTATTACAGATAACGGTAAAACTTTACTCCCTCACAAGAGATTTCTAGAACGCTACTTTTTTACTTTTGTTTCCCTTTTGTAACCTAACGCACAGAAGTTACAAAACCTGAACCTCTTTCAATAGTGTAAAATAAAGTTAATAAAAAAAGATATTAAAAACACCGCAATTTCAGTATGACACACAACCCAGCACCTAACTGCAGCGCTGAGGTCGATATTTTGTAGCTCCATGGCAAGCTGCCTTCTGGCTTAGAAACCTAAGTTCTGAAAGAACAAAACGTTAAAAGGAGTGTGAAGCACAGCACTTCCTCCTTGCGCTGCCCCCAAATCAGAGCTCACGTACCCCAGAAGGTACCAAGGAACGCCAGGACCCCAAATCCCCAAATTCCAATCACTTCGCACAAGGCGTATCAGCTCCGAACTAACTGAGCAGTACGAAGAAAAGCAGGAAGATGTAAGAATCGGGGCACGCACTGTTTTCTCATCAGAGAAAGCACGGTCCCAACATTTGGCAGAGGCTGTAAGATGTGTGCAGAGAGCAGCAGGCAAATCACTCCCCAACTTCACGCAGCCTCTGCCTGTATATTTAAACTAATAATTTACCGCAACTTGCAAAATTCCTGGAGAGAACATGCTAAAAAAAATTAAAATAAGAGAATTAAAAATACCGCGGCCAACATGATATAGGACCGTCATATGATTTGTCATCTATTTACTAACTCCTCCAGCTCATAAAGGTCACCCCTGACCCACACCAGGCACATGCTATCAATTTTCCAGCCACGCTCCCCTCCCTGCAGCACCGGCGCTTCCATCCCCTCCACGCCTGGAAATACTTAATAAGATCAAAGCCTTTCTTCCTGCTACAAGAACAAAGAGAAACCTTGTAATAGAGCGATCCGCGCTCTCGAAAGAACAAAATCAAAACTCCATGCGAGTTATATTCCCTTTGCTCCGGGGGCACCGTACAGTTAATTTTACTTAAGCCTCGTATATATCTTCACATAAAACTTCAAACGGATCTCCGGAGCCGGGGCGCGCACATGAAAGCGGCGCGGGGCCGCGCGGCGGACACGAGGTGCCCGGCAGCGCCAAAGCGGCCCCGGCCGCTCCCGCCGAGCCCGGGCAGCCGCCGCCCAGCGCCCAGCGGGGCCGAGGCACAAAGTTCGTCAGCGAAGACAGAGCCGAGCGCGGCCGGCCGGAGCACGGCCGGCAGTTTCCCGACGCGGATCGCTACGGGCGCGTCCCCGCGCGGTACCCAAGGCTGCTCTGAGCGCGGCCGCGTCCCGCGCGCACGGGCTGGGAGCGGCAGCCCGCCTGCACTTCCCACGCGTGAACGCCGGCTCCGAGCGGCCCCGCGCGGCGCCCCGGCCCGGCCCAACTCGGCGAGCCCGCGCCCGGCTCCGCGCCGCTCACCGCGCGCCCTTTCTTTCGCGGCCCGCCGCCCCCCCGCCCGCCAACAGGTTGTCCCCGGGGCAGCGCGGGGCTCGCGGAAGAGTCGCGCCGCCCCGCCGCGGGGAACAAAGGCGGCCCCTTACCGTCTTGCCGTTATAGTAGTACATGAGGGAGCTGCTGCCCACGCCCGGCACGGGGTAGGCGCAGTACATGGCGAGGCGCCGGGCTGCAGCCCCAGTGCGCCGCCTCCCGCCGCCACATCCGCCCGCCGCGCCGCCCGCGCGCGTCTCCGCGCCGCCGCGCGCCCCGCGCCGCTCAGAGGGCGCTATGCAAAGCAGGGCGGAACCATCGCGGGGCGGGGGCGGCCGGCGCGGGGCTCGGCGGGCCGGCCCGAAGGAAGGCGGCCGGGAGGCGGAAAGGGGAGAGGGGGGGGGGGGGGGAGTGGGGGTGGGGGGCGGAGGGGCGCGCGGCCACGTCAGCCGCGGGCACGCAGCGGAACGGACGCGCGGCCGCGGCCCGAGCGCCGCTTTCCGCTCCGAGCCAAGCGGCGCAGCTGCGGCCGCCACAAGTTGCCTCCAAGTTCAGCACGCGGCCCCGCCGGGCCCCAGCGGCCTGAAACAAAGGGCCGAGCACAAAGGGGAGGCTCCGGGCGCCGGGCCGCGCTCCCGCTTCGTGCACCCAGCCGCGCCGTACCTTGGGCGCCGCTCTGTATTGCGTAACGCGCTCCTGCGTGAAAAAATAACAATTCCACGTCCACGTAAGAAAGAGAAGGGAAAACAGCAACAACAACAAAAATCAAACAACAAAACTTTGGCACGTGTCGCAGTACTGCGAGTTACACAATGCCTCAGCCCGGCTGCAGCCTCCAGCCCCCACAGCCCTCAGCGTGCACTCCGGACCCGTGCCAGCTCGCTCTGGTTTTGTCTCTTCGCTCGGCAGCGGCTCTAAGGAGCAGAGCTGGGGCCGGGCAGAAGCGGGCTGCGGCACTGCACCCAAAACCCCCCAACAAAAGCGGGAAAACGCTCCGGGGGAGCAGGACAGGCAGAGAGCAGCACAGCGCTGCGGAAGGGACCAAGGCCGCACGAGCAGCTTCGCTCTGCCCAGCGCCGTGTGTGTGTCACGGGGCTGAGCCACGGAGAGCTGCACAGGGGACAGACGGCCCGCAGAGGAACACTGCGATCAGATAACAGCCACAGCTCTGCGTGTGTCCCTTAGCTCGGGATGTAACGACTGCAGCGCCCGTGAAGGCACAGAACACGCGTCCTGACAAAAAAATAACCACGTTTCAGGCTGCAATCCCTCTTGAGCAAACTCTACCAAGCAGTTGTGCGACTGCCGTGCTCGGCACGCAGATCCCACGGCTGCTGAAGCACACTCGGTTTTCCGCCACGAGTACGGCTGTACGCCCGGAGCCACCTCGCCCCGCAGCCGGGCTCCAGCGGCCGCCGCTCTCCCCGCGCACAAAGGGCGCAGCGGCAGCTGCAGAAAGGAACATCGCGCTACTTGAGACTATTAAACGCCGGCCCCGCAGAGCGGCTCGCAGCTCCCTTCTTCCCCCAGGGACCACAGGGACTCGTTCCAGCCCCCAGAGATGCTGTAAGAAGCTTTGATTTGCAGCGAACAATGCCATTCCTTAAATCTTCTCGCTATCGTTCGGGACTCTACAGATGAGACACGCTAAAAGACCTTCAGATCTTCACGTGTGCTACTTCTCACGGCGCACCAGACTTAAATCATTTAGACTCGTGTAGAATGTGCTTTCAGGGGTTGAAAAAGAATTTTTTTTTCCCCTCTCTCTAAAATAAATCAAGCACACAAACTTTACTTTTAGATTCAGTTCTCTGAAGTAAAGGCTATCCTCAGCCTCTCTGCAACTGCTCCCATACCTCCACGTATACATGCTCCATTTTCAAAACAGCTCTATTTGAGATGAAGTGCACAATAGAGTCCCCTCTCCAATGCCAGACATGCACTCGTACTAAAAATAACTGGGTGAATGTTAAAACCTGCAGTGGGAAAGCTAACTTCCCAGTGTGGCACTGGGGCGTGGACGCATGTTCCTCGTGTTACCGCTGCCCTGTACAGTGTGGCTGTGATGAAAAGTGCCCAGGTAGTATTAGCTGGTAATATTTACTAACACAATTAACATTTATCTGTACAAGGACATTACTGGCACTGTTGGTCGTAACACGGGTCAGACAAAAACAGCAGCGGAACCAATAAAGTTGACTAATGCCACTGCACATGCAGTCTGTTTGCAGACCAACTAGTTCAAAGCCTGGTACCTCCGCAACGATCCAATAAACTGATCTGATCCTGCAATTATTTCCCCACAAATCAAACACAATAATTTCATCTGACCAAAAAGGGAAGTAGCTGTCCTAGCCCTGGGTACCTCAATGCGCACAGAAGCGCACAATACTTGAAATTCATCACTGTACTTGCTCTACATCGACTACGCTATTATTTCTCACGGTACTTTTGTTATGCTGATTCACTTAACGGGATCAAATCATAATTCCATCAAGCATATCAAACTTTAACCCACAGATGTTTACTCACACAACAATAGATGGAAAATAGACTGAAAATGGAATAATTTGAAAAGCTGAACACAAAGCTGCGACACTGTTACCAATAACTCTGCATTTGAAAGTTAATGTTTTGTGGCTGCAATTTTTTTAATCCCGGTTTAAGCCAAGCGACAGCTGCTCTGAAATTTGTTTTCTTAAGAGAATCATGTTGCAGTGCAATGAATCAGAGCTGGATCGGTGATACTGTACTCAAGGCAGTTGTTTACCCAATTTTCCTTGGTGACAAGTCAGGGGTTAATCTTATGACTCAGCCTGACAAAACAAGTCAGCTGGAGACAGGGCCAATTTTTTAAACTTGATTTCAGACAGACATGCCGTCAGCAGAGAAGCACTGAACTGACATGCACTTTGTAGCCTGAATTGTTTCCACTCACGACCCTGTACTGTGTGTCAAAAACAATAAGCCGCCCCTTACTTAAAGTATATGGAGAGATAATGAAATCCGTTGCGAACTGAAATACTGCCCTAATAATAAACCAAGCTACCTGCATAACCGTATCTTTGAGAGCACTCTAACAATAAGAGATGTTGCGAATGAACTGTATATTCTTCCTAAAATCAACCTTTGTCGTGCAATGCATTTTTGCCCAGAGCCACAAAGCAAATACACAATAAGCATACGTAACCCACCATCCAAATTCATTAAAAAAATAAGAAAACAGCCATAATTCTTCCAGGCTGCTGAAAATGATCATCTAACGCAGAAAAGGTAACTTTCTAAGCGTCTCAACGGACAAGAGCCACCTTCCGGCCAAGCACACTCTGCAATAAGCCTGAAGTATTGTAAGTACTTTTAAAAGGCCTTTTACTCGGGTTTTTATTATTTTAAATAGGTGCGTTCAAACACAACAAGCAGCAAAAACTCGTAATTATGACTTACACCTTACAGTGGAGCATAAAGGAGTTGCCTCAGTGAGAGCTGGCATCAGTATTTCTGGAAAATGGTAACTTGGTATAACCCCAAACCTGCTAGTGCCAGGACAACCTATCCTGCTCTTCATGTCTGGCTCATTTCTCCGGGGCTAGGTTAACTTGCAATCTTTGGAAATAAGGCCATGATGGCCACTCTAGAAGGCTCCACTCATCCCCAGCCTGCGCAAGGCTGGAAGTCGTTATCAGTTTCAACCATATTTGAAGACGGAGCAGAAGTTTCAGAAGTGATACAGTTCTTATCAGTTCCAAGAAAACTGGAACCTGAGATGGAGGAGAACCCGAGTGCTGCTCCACTGACAGGAAGGGGGAGCGGGCAGCAGGCCGTGAGGTACTAAGGTACACACGTACACTGAAACCAACTCCGACCTACTTCTCATTTGGAAGAGATAGAAAACAAGTAACGAGTACTAATTCAACTGACATTACAGCTCACCTATTACCAGCCCACAGCAAAATCAGAAGGATTTTTTGAGAGTTTCTTTGTTGTTTTTAACAAAACACGTTCTAGTTACCTTTGGAGGTAAACTAAAATAAATAAATAATAAAATGAAGGTTTGGTTTACAACTCAGAGGAGTTTTAAAGCTCCTCTGAGGATTTCTCCACACAACATCAAATTTCAGAGGTTCGGATTCTTTGCTACAAATATTTTACTAGAGTGGAAAGAACGAGGAGAAGGAGCCGTATATCGCTAGGTTTAAAAGCTTGTTTCAGACACACGATGCGTATAATACCTTGACGCCGTTCGCGTGCGGAACTCAGCGCCTTGCCGGGCAGGCGGAACGCAGCCCCGGCCCGCGCCGCCCCGCCCCGCCGCCGGCCACGCCGCGCTCCTACGGCGGAGGCGCGACGGAGAGCGCCCCCTGCCGGCCGGCCCTGGAAGCGCGGCCCGCCGCAGAGCGCGCGGAGGGGGCCACCAATCGCCCCGGCCGTCACCTACAAACACAGCTCCCTAACGCCGCAGCTTGCTTTCTTTACACATCCTCACGTCAAGCAGGTGTCAAAGAGAGGAAGGAACGGTCCTTTAGTCCGTATCTATTGTGATAAAATCCCGCACTAGTTTATGGTAAAGCAGGAGCTGCAATGATTCCATGCAACTCCACCATACAATGACAGGAACTGCAATTCAGACACGTTATGCCCTCAGAAAGCAGCTTCACAACACTGCACTTTGTTCGATTCATCCTTGTGGATATGCACTCTAATTTAAAAGCATCTAATTCACTCATTTTGTTGTGCTACCACAGTCAGACACCATGATAGTTAGCCTGGAAACAGGATCTGATTGCAGCCAAAAGATGCTGTTAAGAGAGGGTTAGTAAGTATCAGCACAAACCATCTGAACTCTCACAGCAAGACCTTGCAATGGCTTGTTTAATGACAGCTAATTGCCTCTGACTTTATATGCATAGCAAAGAGCGGATGGGATGCTATAACCTGTGATCAGATCAATCTCGAGTCCCTTTCCTAAAATCGTTATCCTTTGACTCAGATGGTGAAAGAATAAGCACAAAGCAGAAGAAAGACTGAATCAGGAAGAAGCCACACGCTCTGCATCGCATTATCCATAGGGGTTCGTTTGCTCACTTTTGTTACTGAAAAACGCCTTATGAAACACTGCACATCATCAGAGGCAGGGGTCAGACTTACTGACGTCTTTGTGAGCGTTAAATACTGAAGACAAGAATGACAGCTGAATGTGTCACTTGACTGCACAAGGCAATTCAGATCAACTCCAACTCTAAACGCTACTTCTTACATTCTGGCACTGCAGCACTCTGTGGGAACAAGTCTTACAAAGAAGGCAGTTAAACCCAGCACCATCAGTTCAGCAGTGTATCTACACAGGCTGCTCCGAGGGTTTTATTTGGACACACTTTTCAGAAGAGCCACAGGCTTTATAAAAATTACTCCAACACAGCTGATTTTACACCAAGCTACCTCAATGCATGCTCAGCTTGTTAATAGGAAGGATAATTCTCAGAAGAAAGTCCACTTGCACCAGTGAGTGTTGTATTATTTTTAAGACAATTCCAACATTTAAATCTCAAAAATTGGGTTTTGGATAAACAGAGAAGTGAATCACTTCCACCTGTTTCAAAAACCATCCTTTTAGCTCTGGGGATGAACAGAGGCAGGAGGAGCACAGAAGGGAGCAAAATCTATTTTTCTTCTGGCATCCTCAGCCACCATTACTATCTTTATAACATAGCTCTTAAAATACACTTCTCAAGCTCACTCCAACATGTTAAAAAAAAAAGAAAAAAGACTGGAGTGTGTGGGAAGTAATTCTATGCATGCAAACCAAGTTTCCTCTATCTGTACTTGATAAAGAATTCTTGCAGTGTGTTAGCACACATGGACTACGTGCATACAATACAGTGTGACTGATATAAGGAACCGCTATAATCAAGCAATACATCATATTAATTTTATTGAAAAACATCACGAGCTTTAATTTAGAAAGATCTATTAGAAAATGTTCACTTGACAATCTGATTACGTAAGTGGCAATCAAAAGTTAATATTAACTGCCAGCTTCAGGTGCTACAGAAAGTCTAGAACAAAACAGTTACTGGAAATTGCACTACACAGGAAACATGCCATAACTCACTTTCTGTAACAAAAAGATCAACATATGTCGAGCATTTCAGGTTCTTCACTAGCATGAGACCAACTGCATGGCAAAAAGCAACATATTTTCAGCATTTATCTCACAACTATGAAACAGCTATTGCTTATGGCAGTAATCATAAATATTACTCTGAAAAATTTTCTGACTACACATACAGATCTTACAGCAGCAGCCTTCTTGTACCTAAAGGTGACCTACAAGAAAGGTAGAGGGACTTTTGCAAGGTCATGTAGCGATATGACAATAGGCTTTAAACTGGAAGAGGGTATGTTTAGATGTAAGGAAATTATTCACTACTGAGGCAGTGAGGCCCTGGCACAGGCTGCCCAGAGGAGCTGGGGGTGCCCCATCCCAGGCTGGATGGGGCTCCAGGCAGCTGATGTGCTGGGTGGTGCCCCTGCCCATGGCATCGGGTTGGAACTGGACGGTCTTTAAGGTCCCTTCCAACCTACTCTGTGAGTCTATGATATGACTAAATAATGCCATGTTTCTGCTCATACCACATCCACAATTAAATTACAATTCCCTTGTGCCTTTCCAAACAAGCCGTACTCTTTTCTCTCTACGTACTGAGAAGCTTTTTGAAAACACTGGCTCTATGCTCTTTCAACGTGACCGACCAATTAGTTACAACTGGCTCAAGTCACATGGTGTCATCGCTATTTCTCGACTTAGTTACAGTAACTCCTACAAGAAAAGTTCTCAGAATTTTGAATTTCTGGGGATAAACTGTCACTGAACATTTTTTAAAATCTCTTCCTGTAATACACAAGGCACAAAAATCTCTGTTCCCTCAAGCGTGACTTGAGCTACCAGTGAGAGGAAGTACATTACTAATTTTTAATTTGTATCCTCCTCGCAAAGCAATAAATTTAGCAGTTAATAGTTTAACGTAAGTATTTGCGTGTCAACACTGAAAATGTTTTGGGGCAATGACTCACCACTTAGCCAACTTTAGATAGGAAATATCAAAAATACATTTGCACGGTGTGCTTAGTTTTCACACTCCAAGCTGCATCCCCAGAAGAAACTAAACAGTTCATTACCACTTCTGTAAAGCTATTTTTACTCTAGGCCCTGACTGGAACACATGAAGAAAGGCAAGTCCCAAGGCAAATAATTTCCGAAAAAAGCACCTGCATCTTGAAGAAATAAAGTAGATTAATGGATGCCATAATTTCTTAGAATATCGTTACTGAACCATTACCTAAGTATCACCTAAGAAATTAAATTTCTAAAGTATCCATGGACACAGTAGCCCCATACTAACACAGAAACAGTGGAGAAAAATATATCTAAGAAAATGAAATTTTGTTTTAAAATCCACATTCTTACACTCTCTAAACGTTAAATATGAACTAGCTTTCCCACGACTTTCCATGCTGTAATTAAACTTCTCGGCACTTCCTATTAGCTAAAACAATTTCATCTCTGCCACAATACACTGGCTTCTTACAAAGGCGTGGCTAAAATAAGAAGAGACAACAATCACGTAATTAGTAACTCAATTTAAATTTCCTACCATCATCAGTTAAATTTAGTTTTGTGTCATCTGCTAAATGAAATATCTCATCGCACTTTTTTTTGTGATCCATCATCTTATTTCAACACAATATTCAGCACTGAAAACATCGAAATACCGAGAAACGGTGCCTGAAAAATGCAGCACAGCTCCCTCTGATTATTCACAGTAACTGCACTTCACTGCTCAGATTGCTATCGTGTTAATATAAATAAAATCTAATCAGCATTTGGTTGTCTTCATTAAAAAGAAAAATAAAAACATTTGAAAAATATTGCTGCTAAAATTTAATGCCTAGTAAGAGAAACGAGATAAATTTTTCGTTCGCTAAAATGATCTCTTTACCTGGTAAAGCTACTAAATATTAAACACATAATGCAAGTTTTATTACTTTTCGAGAATTACAGTAATAAATTACCAGGAAACTGCACTGCTATGTGTTTTAGCTTCTCTGACATTTTAAATATATTTTTGTTAATCTAGCAGAAATCATCTGCTAGACTGTAAAGCCACCCTACATAACACACAACTGTTAAAATGTAAATTGGCAAACTATTTTTAGCTGTTGCTGAAGGGCTGGGGGGGGGGGGGGGGGGGAGGGGAGGAAAAAAAAAAAAGAAGAAAAAAAAGAAGAAAAAGAATATTCCTGGCCTCGGGAATAATGATTCGAGGCATTGTGTTCATTTTGTTTATCAAGCAGCTATTCAGCCTCTAGTGGGGCCCAAGTGCTTATGCAAGCAAAAGCTTTTAAGAGTGCCTGCAGCTGCAATCGTGGCTTCCAGGTAGGCTGCAGGTTCAGAGCACAGCTGCCCCAGGCTATCCCCGCTATCGCAGCTCCATCTGGAAGTACGGCTAAAATGGGATTTCAGATCCAGGTTTCGGTACGTGTCTCCGTGAGCCGGGGGAGGGAGAAGGGGAAGAGAGGGAGGAGAGAACGGGAGGGACGCGAGGACTAGAAGACACCATCCGTCCTTCAGGCTTCACACAAAATAAAAAGCTCAGCCTCATTCCGCTCCCGCTATATTGCTGCTGCCTGTGCAGTAGCGCTATTCAGCCTATCCGGCTTTGAGTTATGACTCATCCGAGTGCACCTGCGCCCATGTGTTAAGTACTGCCAAATAAAAGCCCAACACGCATTTACACAACAAAGAGATGTACCCCGCAAGGCAGCAGCGCTTCCCCCTCCCCTCCTGTTTGTTCTGAGCAGGAAAAAAAATAATTCTGTCCTTCACTTCACTGGGGATTTTTCACTTCACGTGGATCTTTAAATGCAGATTCATTTATAAACAAATTTTCCTCCTTTTAAGAATAAAGCATATTTAATACCGCAGAACACCCCTATAGCATTAGATTATCACAGCCATTAATGATTTTTCCACCAAAACCCTTCCAACCTTTTTCATCAAAGCCCTTTATTCTCGAAGGATAAATTTTCAAGCAAAGAGGGATCAACAAACTAGTTGCTTGAAAGCTTTCCTGATGCTAGGCTGAAGTTAGGAAAGGCTTAATGAAGGCTTTAAAATCCACCAGGGCTTCACAATGAACATCTGACTCGGTGATTTATGCATATTAATAACCTCAGTCCTACTGAGGCAAGCTGAGCTGTACATGTCCTCCGAATCTTAATGTCTTCAGCTCCACTGGGATTATTACAAATGTAAATTTCTAAGATTCTCAGCTATTAATCTCTGTCTGTCCTCCTGTTCAGCAACATAATGACTAATTAAACATCAAAAGACCTGTACAGGAGATCTTCTTTGACAGCTCCTGGCCCAGCTCTCTTCCCAAGAGAGGAATTCAAATGACAGGGACAAGTGGGTAGGAGCATATGAGCAAGCTACAAATCACTGCTACCAAATCTAAAAATTACACATCAAATGTGTATTTAGTCCTCAAAAACCACTCCCAACTGCCCAGCATAGCTGTTCACACAGTGAATAGCCTTCCTAACGGTAAGTTATGTGTATGTCAGCTAAATAGAGCAGTTTCAGCCCACTTTACTTACTCTAAGTAAAACAATGAGTACTTACAGAAGAAGGCAAACCAGGGGGCACCTTTCTTACTTTCTTTGTCTGCAGAGGATCTGTACAGAGAAACAAGACATTTCATCAACCTCCACACTGCAGATGGAGAAGAATAACTAGCCACAGTTGTTTGTTTTTTTCACAATGCATTTCTTATTGTTTACATTCAGGCGCTTTTTTTAGAATTATTCTGTGCAAATGAAATTTGTCATCAGTACAAGAGGTACTAAAACATGTAACATACGCATGTTCTTTTGCAAGATAAGGCTCTGAGAAGTAATTACTTGCAATTCTTTACATAAGAAGAGCAGTTACCCCTAAGAACACGCCGCAGGGTATGCTCATACCCCAGTACTCTTGAGCAACAAAGTAACACTGATGTCTGATAAGAAAAGCGGGCTGATTATCAGCACACTTCCTTTCCCTTTCCTCAGCTTCTTAGTAAGGACAGAATCTAAAACACTGATACAAATTTCTAAAGCATTAAGACTACACTGACGCTGTAATAACAGCAAATCCAAAGATATAATTACTTTTCTTAAGCAATAAATGTAACTCAAATTTTCTTGTAACAGCGAAGTTGGAAGTACACCTGCTTTCTTCTATCAATAGCAATATTCATAAAACAAAAGTATCCAGCAGTTTCACTACCTAGCTCTACAACCTGAACCAGTTTACTCATCTGCTACTAACATGAATCGGAATAGTATACATGTGAATTACAAGTTAATAGATGTTCTGAAAATGAACGTTATCATTTCTACAGCTGACCCACCGAGTCTTCAATTAAAATAGAGAATTTCTGTTTTTGTTTTCAGTTGAAAGAGTATTACTACAATTTCAGCATAAGATACAACAAGAAAAAAAAAATCACTAATTCCCATGTGTAATAAATGCACAAAACTGCAGGTAAACATAACTTGATGGATATATTTACTCTGATTATGTCATATGAGATGTTTGAAAGCAAGGTGATTTCTGCAAGAGGTATTTACATTGCACACAGAGTGTGACCTCAAAGGGAACACTGGTTGATTTCAATGAACTCAGAGGAGCAAATTTAAAGAGTTGAAAACCCTGGACAGGCCATAACTCGAATTTGCTTCAAATTCATAGACAGTTGTTTTATACTCCTTTAACTAATCCATTAAAAAAAATAAAATAAAATAAAATTAAAAAGCTATTTCACATGCACATTCACAAGCCACAAGAAAAGATTTGATATATCTTTTGTTCCTGGGATTTTGGAAGAAGTACTTTCATAAATTTATAACCCCCCTCTTCCCATGTTTCAGGTTCCAGTCGGGCAGATTTAGCCATAACAGAAAGAGAAATATTATGCTGCTACAGTTTGAAAAGATTTATAGCCCTTGAGGTTCCAATTCAACAAAAAACATAAATAGGAGTACTACCACTTTGAAAACATCACACTTACCTTCATTATGTTTAATTTAATAATATCTGGAGCTTAAATTCTACACAGTTTGAACAATAATCTAATTAAACTATGTATCCAAGTACAGAACAGAAATTAGACAATGTGGATTAGGATTCTCCCTCAGTTATTGTTTCATACCACCCCCCAACATTTCTGCTCATGTTAATGTCTCTGTCCAGCACCCAAAGTCACGCTGTAGCAGGCACCCTGCTACTCACGACCAGAACAAGTTACAATTTCACTGATTTTTCACTGAACTGATGAGGGTAATCAGTGAGCATAAATAACAATAACATACGTCTTTTCTATGGAAAGAAACCAGCAAAGAAAGTATTCCACTGAAATTTCCTCAGATTGTTCTACTATAACAGATCTGAAGAATGTCTGCAGTTGGTTTGCATATACTAAGGAGCATGAATACTTCCAAAAATATTTGTAAAGAAAGGCAACATCTGATTAAATGATGGTTGTCTTGACAACAGGTTAAATAAGCTGTATGAGAAAGCACCAGTATGTAGGTATAGGCAAAGTTCCAAAGTCACGTTTTTATAACCAAAGGTTTTAAATAAATGCATAAAAAAACCCAACAATTTGAAGCACGTTTAGGACTATTTTAATGCTCAAGAGTATGCAGTTTTTAGATAATACTGAAGTTACTTCAATAAATAATTCGAACTTGATGAAATGTTATTCTGGGTAAAGTATGTTTTAGGTTACATTGTTCCAGCAAGAAAGAACAAGGAACGTTCAAAAAAATACACAGAACAATCAGTGACATAAAATGCTGACATTGAAAATACGTTAGCTTTTAAACCAGAATTTCAGGTTACAGGGGTGGTTTTTACGTTTTGTTTGTTTGGGGCTTTTTTAAACTTACATACTCAGTTATTTGGGATACTCTTATAGCAGAAATGATAGAACAGCTGGCTCATTCTTGGTTCTCTAATTCCACAGAAAGTCCTTAGAGCTATGAAATACTACCAGCCACTACGGCTGAGAAGAAAAGCTCTATTTATCAGTGAATATCTCTAGAATGTAAACGCTCTTATAGTATTATAACTATTTTTAAGCAGGTTCTTTCCTGCCTATTTTGCAAAGTAGCTTAACTTTAGGATAAACTACTAGTCTCCAATTGCTAACAACTTTAAAGGCATGCTGAACCAATTACAATGAACTATGTATTGCCCTGAATAAAGTTACTTTTAGCATATAAAAGGATAATTGTTTCCCCTTTGTGTCTTTCCCCTACTAAATAATGGTAATGACCTCAAGGTCAGTCATTTCCAGGAGTTAATGATGGCATGGGTTAAGGGCACTCAGCTGGTCATCAGCTCCTATCCATCTGTCATTATTGCTTTTGCAATTAAGGGTTGTATTGGAGTTTCTTGTTTGTTTTATAACAAACGCTGATCAGTGTCAAATTCAAACTAGCACCTCAAAGAAAATTCTAATAATTCTGCTCTCCCTCATGCAGCATTTTGTTGGAATTTAAAGTGCTCAGTACAGAGCAATCTCCAGTATACAAGATGAGCTGTCAAACAAAACAATCATGTCTGCAGAAATGTGTCAAGAATGAAAGTTTAGAAACTGTCTCTCTTACTCACCAAGAGCTGGTGAGTCATGCAGTGGTCTTCGGCGCTGATTTGTGCCAGAAAATGGGTAGTAGGCTGTTCCAGGTTTTCCTGAGGATGACAGCTGACCTGGACTTCCAAGTCCCATATCCGACCGAAGCAGACTAGTCTGCAAAATATACAGAGAGAAGAAAAATAAGGTTATGTAACAATTAAGCTGTTAATACACGATGCTAACGAATTATTAAATGCATATAGTACACTTAACATTCGTAGGCATTTACTGGGTTTTCATTGAAGGCCTCTGAGTTCAGAAAACATCCGACAGCATAACTCAGAAAGGTAGAGAAAGTTTGGCTCTAAGCCTCCAGACAACAGAATCACTTCTTTAAAGGGTATGAACCAATCAATCCAAAGTTAAGTTCTAAACAAAAATCATAATACTTTGTTTTCTTTTCTAAATAACAGCTCATGTATTATACAATATAATTGATAAAAACTGCTGAATTTACAGTGTGGCATCAGGTTCTAGTACATACTTAGAAATCTAGTTATACTATATTAATAAAAACATGAAAGAAACATCCCCCAAAAAATCACACAGAAGAGATAACAGATTAGATTAAGGCAGAACATAAAACTTTATGACATTTTAAAAGCTTCAACACAGTATTTGAACACATTCTGTTCCCTTTTCAGCTTCTGCTGGTGATTTATGGGAACTGATGTTTTTTCATGGTTGGTACCATGCATAACTTTGTTTTAGTCCAGCAATCCCCAAACAGTGGGCTGAAACCCACGGAAGTCTTTTTGTGCAGGAAACATAAACCAAGCAGTAAAAATGGACTCACTGGAGCTTTAACACTGGATGCTGCATACAGCTTTCCACTTGAACTAACATCCATGGCTAAATCACTTTACTTTGCTTTTCATACATTTAGAAAATCAAGAGTGTGCTTTAAGGTCACCATGGAGCAGCAGCTTTCAGATACAAATTATCTGATGTTCATTTCTTCATTCTAGGTTATTATGCAGTCCAGTCCTCATACATAGGAGAGGTACAACATATGGCTGTTGGTTGGCAGGATAACAATCATGTCTGCCTACATTCAAACTGTGCTAACGTTTCAATCACCAGATGATGGAAGACAAAAACTGCTGACTGGATTAACATTTACACCAAAACCAGCCTGAGCCATCACCTAGTTAAGTTTCCTGCTTTCAGCCCCAAAGTTCCCAAGTCTAGTTTTCTTTCCTCCTCCACCCCACATGCTCCAAAAGCCACAGCCAGGCTCTGCAGGCAGCACAGCTACAGGCCCCACAATGGCAGCAGCTGCTGCTTCAGCACTGCTGCTTCCCAGGCTGCAGCAGCTCCCTGTAGTACATGTACACACCATTGCTTCTTGTTCTCCTTCACCTGCTGCATTATGGACCAAGTAGGAAACTTGGACAATACTTTATGATAAGCACTTCTTCGAAACCATCACTGTCAGAAAACAAAGACTAATTCCATAAATTCTGTACTTATCTCAGGACTTGAACCAAAAAGTAAGACGACCTCCAGCCCAGGATTACCCAGAACTGAAGGAAAGTTCCTGCACACAGCCCCTGTGTTAGAAGTGCTGCGACACTTCTCTCATGTAGCAGAAGCAAGGCCCCAGTGACAGACCAGAGATGCTGAGGCCGAGAGGGACCTCTGCATACAGTAAATCCCAAACTGCACAACCCATACTTCAGAGATCGTCTACTCTATACTGTGTTTGGTAACTTGTTTTTATTCCTCACTAATACAACAAACAATAACCCCAACCCAAGCAAAAAAAGCAAAACCAAGTGACCAAGAAGCACCACTCAGAAACCCACAACCCTCTTCTGACATTTCCACCATCAAATGAGGCATCTGTTTAAAATTTCATAATTGTTCTCAACTCTTCCCAAATAAAACAAAAATAGATGTCATTACTTCATCTTATTGATTTTTCTGCCTGTCTGAACCAATTGAAAAGCAATATTGATTAGGACTGATCCTTTCCTAAGGGCATCTGATAAAGAAAGGAATACAGAAATACCTCTGAGGATAGCAAAAAGGCTTTGTATTACCAGCACCAAGCTTCTCCTGCCTAACTGCCTGAGGTCCCTGCGCAGAGGCAGATCGCTTACACACTGAGTTTGCAACATTCTCCATAGACAACATTCACTCTCAGTCCGAACCTCATCTGCCAAGCACGAATCCAATTACTAAAGAATAATCAATGACTGGTTATTCTCCTGAACACTGCTGAGTTCTGTCTGGATTGCTCTTATAAATAAAAAGGCATCATCCTTAAAAATCTGTCTCTTTGGATTTTATAAGGCATATTTCCAGCTCTGAAACAAACAGGAACTTATTTAAAGCAGTACTTCCCCTAGGGAATGTTTGTTCAATAACCAACCTAAAAAAAAAACAAACCACACCCTAAAAAGACTTTTATTACAATTGACTAAGAATACAACAATCCCCATTCCAAAGACACTGGAAGAGAGAAAAGAGGTAAACACACTACTTTACTTCCCAAGATAATCTCTTACAGAAAAAGCCAAACTGTTTTGATAGCCTCAAGGGAAACGCCATGACCTGAGCCTAAAAATAAAAATACTTTTCTAAAAAACAAAACTAAGTACCAAGGGCCACAATTTAGACAAAGGCTACAGAGCTGTGCCAGGGGTGCCTTTCCTGAAAATTATGTTCAGAAAAATGAAATGCAAGGAAGTCATGTATTCAACTGCTGAAATGGTGAGGTGGAGGGAAGAGAATCGTATCTACATAGGAAGGGAGGGAGACAGTGAGGCAGTATCTGTATTGTATTGAAGCACCTTTGTCACAGAAAACAAGCAACTTTGTATTGCAGCTGCATTTACCTCCAAGCAAAGCTAGTTTCCATTCAAACAAAAAAAATAATCAACCATATGCTTATATTAAAATGTTATGTGTGAGAGCTTACAAGAAAGAGCTCCTTCCTCAAAACATTTTAAATGGTTTTAAAATTGATTCTTTCAAAGGGCTTCAGAATACAAGAAACAGTTTGACTATTTTGTTAGTTTTCTTCTACAGAGCCAAAATGTTCCAGCCCTGAGAATCCCAGTGACATAACTTGTTGCCAAAATTCCACTCTACCTTCAATGAACTCTAAGGACACTGGCCAGCAGAGTCCTAATATGATGGTAAACAACACTGTGATTTTCTTGCTTTGATATTAAAAAATGTGGACAAGTAAAAGCCTACAGATGTCCTTATACAACACTCACTGAAGGTTTCAAGCATTTGGGTTATATGCAGATAGGAAAGCCAATCCATGCTGAAATATATGTGGGCATTTATTAATTTATTTTAAAGAAATACTATCCACATGCTATCTTATTGCATATAGATTTCTGAAATGGTTAAACTTTGTTATACACAGTTGGCCTTGTGATTCTTTTCAGGAATCAGCCTTTTAAGAGATTCAAATCTTGCTTGTATTTACTTTTAAAATGCAAACCTATTAGCAAATACTTCAAGAACTCAAGATTCCTGGAGCAGACAAAGCCAAATTACGCAACAGTACGATCCAAATACAACTCTGCCTTAACATTATTCACTGTCTTCTATCAAAAGAATACTATGGTTGAGAATAAAAGTAATGGCCCCTTATATGCAACCAATTACAACAGGGCTGTTGTGTTGGCATAAAAATGCACTCTGCTCTGGAAACCAGAGTTCGCAGAATCATAGAACAACCCAAGTTGGGAGGGGCTCACAAGGATCACTGAGTCCTGACCGCACACAGGACCACCCGAAAAATCAAACCCTTTGTCTGAGAGCATCGTCCAAACACTCACTGAACTCTGGCAGCTCGTGGCTGTGCCGTGCGGCAGCCTGTTCTGGTGAACCTTTCCTTACTTCCCAGCCTGACTCTCCCAGTGGAGCTCCACACCGTTCCCTTGGGGCCTGTCACTGTCCCCAGAGAGCAGGGCTCAGCGCTGCCCTCTGCTCCCTGTGAGGAGCTGCAGCCGCCATAGGGCTCCCCTCAGCATGGTCTGCTCTGGGCTGAGCAAACATGGGGATCTTGGCAACTCCTCATACCTCTTGACTCCAGACCCTTTACCATCTCTGCTGGACTCCTTCGGACACTCCGTAATAGTTCAGCATCCTCACACTGTGTCACCCAAACTGGCACACAGTGTGCAAGGTGAGTCTGTGCCAGCAGTAGGACCATCCCTTCAGCACCGAGCTGTAGCACTGGGCCTAGTGCAGCCCCTGCCCTGCTGCCAGCCATGCCCACCTCGCTGCCAGCCATGCCCTTCTGGCTCACGGGGCACTCTGCTGACCCCTGAGCACCTTGCTGTCAGACCCCTTTCCATAGGAAGGAGTTACAACTCCCCTCTCACCCGCACACTCTCAATAAACTAGTCAACTAGTTCCTATTTTTTCAAGCTTTTGGAATTAGTTTCCTTTTCAAGAAGTTTAAGCATTTAGTCCCGGTAGCGAGGCTCCTATTTAAGGGAGGCAAAGAATCAAAGCACTTAAGTGTTTATATAGCAATTGGGGCTTAGATATATTATTTCACTACAGCAAAATAACACAGCAGCACTCATCTCAATCAAATCGTTCAGTTTCCTGATAGCAGGCAGAAGGCAGCTGCACAAATTGCATGAAAGAGAAAAACTAGGACATCCTTAGAGACAATCTCACTCAGCATTTCTCAGAATTATGCAGAACAGGCAGTAGAGGTGCAGCTCCTGCCTTACTGTAAACCTGAAATACCCTGCGAGCAGAGCAGAAGTTTAGCATTTTGTTGCTTTAATTGAAGCAACAAGACGACAGAAGACTTCAAGTATGTATAGAGTGTGTCCTAATATTTCATATGTCCTGCTTTATGAATAAACCTGACAACACGCATGCAGTAGTTTAAATGAATATAGCAAAATGTAGGAATCAAACTCTGCTAAACTTGCAAGGTCCCCCAGTTAAACTGCAACTCCAAAGGAAAAGCTAGCACAAAATTAAACATGGACAATTAATTGCTCAATGAGATACCAGTGCAGCACAGAGGTTTGGGATGCAAACAACCATTCACCTGAGTTCCAGGCAATTCCATTCAGGCCAAAAATATAATCAATATAGATAATGTTGAATTTCACTTCACTCAAGTCCACAAACTTCACCAACTGTTATGAATATGCACTCCAAGACAGGAGCTGAATTTGGAAAAAAAATAACCAACACTGACATATAACATAAATTCATTTTAAATTAAAATTCTAGAGATATGTTTGCAATTATGAGTATGCTGTTAAAGAATCTCATCCTCAGAATACCATCAAATCGTAATGTGAAATAACGTTACCATTTTGGGAACAAAGGGACCTTGAATGAGTAATCAATAGCAACTGGCAGAAAATGAGGCATTAATTATGATCCTCTCTAGCGTTTTGTCTCAAACAAGGTTTCATTAAATATATTGTGCTAACCTGTACCTCTTCAAGCCATTACCAATAGATTCAATACATTTTTGGTCTGTTTCAGGAGTAGAAATAAATCAGTATTAAAAAAGCAACAACAACAAAACATCTGAAGTGTTATATGATAACTTAAGTATTTTTTCTTGATCAATTTAAAGGAAATCAGGGGTTGCTAATAAAACATCTCAGGAGAGGATCCTCTAACAACATGCTGATAATTGCAAACATATTCCTCATTTTAAAAAAAGATACTTAGATCTTATAATCTCAATGTAGTCTCTTGAAAATTTAATTACCATCTCCTATACCTAAAGTATCACGCAGGTTTGAGAAGATAATGACAGTCATCCATCAACTGCATCCTGCCAGTGTAATCAGGCTAATCTAGCTCACTGGAGTAAAAAACAGCTACCTAGGGTACTAAACACTGAAGTGATACAACATCATAAACAAAACAACAGACATTTAGTTCTACTGTCTTCCTAATTATCATTAACTCTGAAAAATACCAAGGTATCAATATATTGTTCATTACATGCATGTGCCTAAGCGAGATCCACTGCTATGGATAGTTCTGTTCATGTGTGTTCAGTATTACTGAGACTGAGCACAGGAACAGGGAATGGTGAAGAAAATATCACAGGAAGAAGTTTACACTCAATTCCAAACACGTTTTTTAAGCAACTGGAGCAGTAAAGATTAAATGTGAGGGGAATAGAAACATTCTGTACTACTACTGCACTCAGACACCTTTAAAGCAGCCAATTAATACAATTATTTTAAATAAATACCTTCTTCCTCTTACGTGACAGTGGTTTCCCTACAATGATACCACATACTTGCAAGACTACGAATTCTGTCTTCCACTTCTAAAAGCAGCACCCTGCTGATGTTGGTGTCCAGTCCCTGAGGTTACGCTGGCTCAGCTTGTCTTTCCTCATTCCCCCAGGCAAGGTATTTTTGCATTGCTCACTGCATTTTAGCAAGGTGTTACTAAGCACTGTGATTACAGGTCAGGCTCCTTCCCTTTGCATCTCTTTGCTACGTTATGGAAACAGTAATTTGAGCGTCTTCCTTACTGTGACAATACAAAAGTAGGAGGTTAGCAGAGAACTGCAAAATGTCAGAAAAGAATTAGCTGAGGATTTACTCTTTTTTTTTTCCTTCCATACAAGTCTTTCACTTTTCTCTGTGTTCACAATAAACATGCGTGATAAATAACATAATAAATGACCATATGCTGAATCTTCCTTACAGAAGACAGACTATAAAGGACATATTAGGTTCAAACTATCCTTGCACCTCTGTCTCTCCCTTTGCATTTTCAGCAAAATGATTTTAAAAGACTTCACATGATTTGTAGAATGCTTCATTTACATGGTGGGGAAGCTGTGTAATCCCTCTCCTACACAGCCAAGAGAAAAAACACCAAGCAGCAAGTCAGAAAATGTATAAAATAATGAGAGCTCAAACATCTAGAAACCAGATAGCTCTAGGGACTTAACATGCAAAACATGTACATTTTCACATGTGATCCAGTGAAAGGTATTCCCAGTATTAGAGGATAGTTGATAGACTGGCAAACCCAGTGAACACTTACCTTTGGCTACACTAGTGCCATCCCAACTACTCCCAGCGAATGTTATGTTATCCTTCTTCCTCTACTCTCTGGAAACCTGTGGCATTAGGAGCACTGTCACCTCAAAAAGCACTCTGCTACACGTTCAGAACCAATACAAGATGGACAGATTAGTTCCATGGAAGAGGGATCAAAAAGGAAATCCACCTTATTTCTTTCCATCCACTGACAATCTGCTCAAGCTCCACTCCTTGCCCATCCCAGGCAGTAACTGCTCAACAGCAGGTTGCCTACATCACTTCCCAGTTCCAGTTTTCATCTTGGAAGCAGTAACATTTGCAGGTGCAAAGTCTGGGATGGAATATTCTCCAAAGAAGGCAAAAGAAAATGGGAGCTCAACATATTATAGGAGATGGAGACTGAAAGAATAAACATTCTAAGAAAATCCCCAGGGCAATCCAGCTCATTTAATCTAGGTATGGTTAGGAGAAGAGGACTGAGCTAATCTTTTCCTCATCCTCCAATAACACCATAAATATGTAACTGAAACGTACCCAACTCTGAGGCAGAAGGATGAATTACAGACGGTATATATTTAGCAAATAAATAAAAAAAAAGAAAATCTGCATTCCATGGTGTAAAATGCTTCTTACTGATGAAGAGGGGTGTAAAATATATCCCCTAATTTATAGAACATTCATTACCTTAAACATAATCAAACAATCAAAAATTAAAAGGAGGCAAGAAAATCCACTAATTCTAAATAGTGCAAGAAAAAGACAGGCAAGCGCAAACACAAGTAACAGTTTGCCTGTTTCCTGTAGACAGTTAAAATGATTTCTCCCAAAGCTGCTCCTGTTTTATAAATAGCATCCCTCTACCCTGCTAACTAATTCCCAACACCTGCTACACACTTTGTTCAAGGGGATGTCTCTCCTGATTAACTTCAGGTGGACACCTCTAGCTCTGGAAAAAGAAATTGAGTTTATGCCCAGTATTTCTTTTTTTAAACTTTCTAAAAAGGCTCTGCCTGCAAGCAGGCTCCCTGTCTGCAGAGAGACAGAAGAGCCTTTCCCAGTAGCACAAGTAGTAATTTGCTTCTAATTAATCATAATCAAGAGAAAGTAACTTGATTTTACTTGAGAAGTAAAACGGAGCAAAATATAACTCATGTTTGGACATCCCATCTGCCTCTAATCTCTCTCTCAGCACCCACTCCTTTTAAGACAGTATCTGCTACAGAGTCCAGGGTTGCTACTTCAGCTAAACTGTGTCAGCTTTTCCCTTCAGAAGATGCATTTCTAGAAGGCACCTAGCTCAGATAGGAAAATCTGCTTTGAGAGATTCTTGATGTCAAAGGTGTCAGAGGAGAAGAGATTAAAAAGAAAATTTACAAAATAAAATCAGTTTTGTTGGCTTTTAAGTTACTCGGTACTAACTCTCCTCCCTCCTTCCATACTTAAAACATATATATGCTTTTTTTTCCATAACTCAGTATTGGATAAAAACAGACATTAAGGCCCTCTCTACAGATCCTTACTTGAGGTAGGAAGGACCCATTCATAGCCTTTTCTAAGGCCATGCAGATAAGAAAGGCCCAGAACATCATGTCCTTTTCTGCCTCACTCGAAAAATCCATCTAAATCACTGGGGACGAAAAGCTTTCTTGTTTAATAGACACTTCAGTTTTAAAAAAGAAAATGCATTTTGTTTCCACAGCTGATGCAATCTGACAGCTTTCATTAGCACTACAGTAAATTCTAATACATCTTTTTTATTTAATTACAAAATGGGATCCCCTCTGTGGCACATGTGCTTTTCTATAATTAGGTTAAGTTTAAAGCCTACATTTTTTTCCTTATTATATACACTTACATTGAAATGTATATTCTATATTTTTATATATGAAAGAAGTAGTAACATATTCTACTAACAGCCATTTAATAATTAGGAAGTTAAAAAAGAAAAAGCCCAAAGGGATCTGAAACACACCAGCTGAGCTGTGCTTAACAGAGAATTATCCAAGCTCTAGCATCCCTCGAGCTGCATGATTACTTCCTCATCAGCAGCTTAGGTGTGGTCTAAAGATGTCTCTTTCTCACTCCTAAGACAACTATTTGAATTTCTGTCTTAATGTGAAGCCTTCAATTAGTTCCATTTGTTCGGTTTAAACTTCAGTAACACCACAGTGCCACAGGAGCAGACGGCACAGCCTCACATCAGAAGAACTGCCTGAACACTTCTCACAAGGATTCTGAGCAGGGTCAGAGGCACTGGAGATAAGGAATACAAAACAAGTTTCTGGGTACGAACAGAATTCCCACATAAAAGACAACTCCTGAAACGTCAGGAATGTGCATAAGAGAAGAAAAAAATTGTACCCACTGACATTCATCAACGCTTCTTGAACATTTATGGAGCCCAACTAGTGGATGTCAGCACAGCGGAGCGGTAGGTGATGCATTTTAGCAATGGTGACAGTGGGTCACCTCTGCTGGTACGAATTGTTGTAAGTGCAACAAGTAGGCTGTAGTTCATCGCTGACAAAAATGCTCAGCTAGTGGTGGTGACTGTTGAGAAAGAGTATTTTGCAGCTAAGAACTTGCTCCACCAAAGAGTCTTACTGTGCTCTTGGTAGGTGTTGTAGTCTCCATGGTAATAAATAGGAGGCATTGCTTTCAGAGACACCTATGCACGAAGCCATGGGGAAGCACATTAGTGATACGGTGTAACAGTTCTTGTATTAGAATAATGAATCACTGGAAAGCTGGCTAAGCTTCCCAGGGGCAACTGCAAAGACAGACAGCCACACCGCTGTTTGAGGGCTACACCTGCAAATGGAGAAATCCACTGGAATCTTTCATACACAGGTGAAGAACAGCCACATTTCAAGCTGTGATCTGTTACAAATACCTTTTTCTTCCTTGACTCACACTTTAAGTAACATCTCAGCTGCCAGATACCAGCAGAGCAATATCCTACTTCAGTACTCACAATCACTCATTTTTTTTCACCTTCAACTTTTTGTTCTTTAAAAAAAAGTATTTTGCTTTACATTTTTCATACTGTTTGCTCTTTCACTTTTGTCAGTAGATCTCATTTTTGCTTTGCCTGTACTTTCACACATACTTATCTCTTAATATACTCGTGCCTGCATGTTTAATGTTCCAGGTGCTTAATGCTACTTGATGCTTTACTTAAAATAATAATAATCCGTTAAATGTTCTGCATTCTACTTTACACACCTTACAGTTATGTAATTTAAACATTAAAAAAAAAAAACACTTTTTGAGTTTGTGCTATTCAGAATTCTATTCATTTTTTTGTTCTGCAGCAAGCTAGTAACTACATCCTACTTTGGATACCTACTTCCACTCTGCCTTGCTGGTTTACCAGGAACACAAAAGCTCTGCCATTTTTGCCTACGCACATTATGAGCAAGCTTCTGTGTTTTCTCTAGACAACTCAGATTTGTCATCAGAATAACCAGGCAGCAAGTAGCAATGCTAGATTTTCAGAATGTGACTTATTTTCAGCAGCAGTTGACATTATACAGACTCCAGCTTGTGACTCATATGCAGCCTGGTTCAGTGGTACTGCAACCCATTAACTACATTTTTAAAAAAGAAACCAACACTACTTACTTCACCTGGGGATTCAGAATGAAATATTTACATACCATAGGCAATCACAGCCAACGGGGAGCAAATGTGAGAACACACATTATCTGATTGTCTTTTATTCCTTAAGTTTTCACATTTTGATCTTGGTCAAAATTGCTCTCTGTGTTAATTTTTGATAGACAATAACTTCACTTTCAGGAGTTGCTCTCTTTTATAACACTTCACTGTGTGAGATGTTGAAGCATCCTGTCAGATCCTAATCTCTGCAGAACTGTAGTAATATTGAGTATGGACCTTTCTTCAGGTTTTCCACTTGATCGAATGACCTTAAAGTCTTTTTGAATTTGAAGGAGGCTAATTTGCCTCTGACTGTGCAAAGCCAAGAAGCATGCACTTGCAAACATCTTTTTTGCTGAAGTCATCTGCTAAATTGTTGAAAGAATAGGTGCTAAGGACATCGGTTTATTTCCAAGTTCTTGCAGTGCATCTAGTCACACTTTTTAATACAAAAAGAACCATTTTTCCAGTGTGTGAAGGACATAAAGGATCATAAACTGTATTCATTCTTTAACAAGTGGCTAAATCCTTCAGACAAGTTTCATCCTTTAAAGTCTCACATTCAGTTGTGATGAGAGTTTATTTAATAAACACAAAGGTCATGATTTCTCAAAACAGTGGTATGAAATCCCATTACTCAATACCCATATACATTAAATTCTGTAGTATTTTTTTCAGCACAAATCTAGCCTCTGAGTGGTATCCAAATGACAAAATCTTTCTATGTTGAATCAGAACAAAGATGGCAGATAGATGACTTTGTTCCAACTTACTATTCAAAGAGAAATCAGCTATTTATTTATCCAAAGTACTATTTAAGTAACAGCATATATTCAAAGTAATTTATGAAACACTAAACATGCCACTAAATCTGTCTTAACATTTGATTGAAGCTTGTATTTTGTTCCTGATAAACAAGAAATAGGGAAACCCTGAGAAGCTGTCTGAAATTATGCCTTAACATGTTTATGTGAACTATATTCCCATAAGGAACAGTAAGTATAGTGCTAATGTGCATAAAATGTTACTGTCATACTGCAAAATTCAGGCTAATTTAATAATGCTTGATATGCCTTACATCATGTTCCAGTGATGTAATAATGTGCTGCTAAATGAGTCACCTCACATTAACTTCACAGCAACAGCAGAGCTGACAGCTACAGAAGGGAAAGCAGAGTAGCAATATTACTGGAAACACTGATGGACCATCTTTTCTACTGGATATATATATTTTTTTGCCATCCAAAACACAAAGAAATCGAAGCAGCCAATAGATGTGAAATGGATGCATTAATAGCAGCCAGAAATGAGTTAGAAAAAATAATCTACCAGTAGTGAATAAAATACAGTGCACACGGTAGCATAAGTGCTTCATATACTCTTTACATAATATATATAATATATATATATTTCATATTGCATGAAATACACATGTAAATTTCACACATTGTATAGTGGTATATATTTCATGCAGTACTATGTTTATAATTTTACATCATAAGTGAAATGCATTTAGCCAATATAATCCCCAGCTCTTTCCAGCAATCTCATATTTTGCAGATTTATTCTTAATTAAGCGTTTTTCTAAATGGGCTTTATAACACTCAAAATGCCCCATCACCATACAGAACACACACATTAGGGAGTTAAAAAATGAAGTTAAGATAAATCTGCCCAGAAAAAGGTTATATTTTAAATAAAAACTGACGAATGCTGTCTCTTCAGTTCTCTGCTAACATCCACTATCCTTAGCAATCAGTTCTTTTCCTCACACTCAATACTACACAGATTTGAAATTGCTACAAAGGGATTACAAATATTTTATTTTCATTTATCAAGAAATCTGTACTGTCTACTTTTTATGCACAATAGTTGTGAATAATTTTCTATTTTCAGCTGAGTGATGCAGACCACCTTACATCCCCCCTGCACTGAGTGGAGAAGCTCAGGAAACACGGACAACTACAACTGGTGAAGACACAGTATAGCTGTTTTAAAACAGTAGTTTGGAGCACACAATCAATGGACTAATTCAGATTTCACAGGCAGACCATCAGCAACCAAACATGTCTGAGACTGGATGCTAGTTACGAAGAAGGCAAACAGAAGATAGCAAACTTTAACAGCATTGTCAGGAAGGCATTCAAAATGGTGAGGCCTTAGATGGGGTAATCCATCTAGTTTAGAACACTGGAATTCCACAGAGCTGCAAACCTACTGAAGAACATCCAAAGCAGAGCATAAGTTTATCTAGCAACATTTCAGTATGAGAAAGGCACTCTTACATTTCTTTTATTAAAATGAAATAAATAGATCTGATGCAAAATCAACTCCATTTACGTTATGCTATTAGATTTTCAAAGGACTCCTCTATCATTTTTTGGTTTACAGCCTCTAGAGACTTGACTATCTATCAGGGACAAAGCAGTTGACTCTTTATTTGGACTGTCAAAACAGCATTTTAGGATTGCTTCTGACCTTCCTCCCTGAGATCACTTTGGAGCACTATAAATGAGAATGAGAGCTGTATACTGGATACTGCCAGAGATTTATGATGAATGGATATTATGACATACATACAGGCACACACATTCATATAAAGAAAAATAAAGAAACAAGAAATCCTAAATCCAAGTTAGCTTCAAACACTGTCGGATTCAACTTGTAAGACCAAATACAGATTTTTAATTCAATTTAAAATTAATTGGAAGTTAATTCTATCAGTAATTTTCATTATCCTAAACATAAAAACAAGATTTAATTGCAAGTTTTTTCCCATATACTGAAGATATTTAAGAAGAAACTGTGGGAGAAGTAGTAGAAAGCATATCAAAAAATAAAAGGCACATTAAGGTTTTGGCATTGATATAGCGACATGTAAAAAGCAATATTAAATGGTGACAGATAAAAGCAGTTAAGAGATACAAAAGCACTTTGCTCAGTGAGAAGCCAAACAACAGAAATTACTCATTACCACAATGCATAAGAGAATTTTATGCAAAGTTAACAAACCTGCTTCGTAATACAGAACATTAACTTAATGATGGAGTAATGTGGAAATGAGTTTGCTTCCAAACTAATGTCAGGTTTAAATTATTATATTTAAGTATAGTACATAAGGAGTTATTTGAACAACTCTAATTACATTAATACAATATTTCCCTGTCTAGACTGGCAACGATGTCAAGTCCGTAACTCAAACCTGAAGTACACTGCTTTTTCTGATAATTCTGCTGACAGCTCACCCATACAGAGTTGCAAATGGGTCTTCCTTTGTCACGTGCTGTAGAGAAGTAGTAAAGACTATGAAAGTAATACATTCTTAGTAAAAGAAGAAAGTTAGGACACAGTGCCACATGGTGCTGCCCATTCCTGTTTCCCAGGAGACTCGAACTAAAATGAAATCTTAACTTACTCCTAAGAATCACGCTCCTGAAAATATCAGTTGATGACTTACAGTCATAAAAATAACTCTCATAATTTAAAAACACAGGAAAAGCACAAAACAATACAGAATTATGTTAGATAATCTAATTATGAAAACCTGAAAGCCCAACAACGTTGTTTTCCTTAAAAGATGCAGACAATGCCCAGTATGAAGAGTTCCTCAGTGAAAGATATTCAGCGATAATTAGTATTTATCAAGAAATGAAACGACATCCAACATATTTCAGTCAGAAGATGCTACAGTATCAGTAAGAAAGCATACCACACATTGAAAAGCCACTCCTTGCACAGAAGTGGCAGCATGAAAGGTAAGGGAAAGAGCTGGAAAGCAACACGTGAAAACACTCATCAAAAAAACCACTGATCCCTGGTGGACAGTATGCAAGCTCTACCACTCCACTATATGCTCTTACAGATTTTGGATCTCATGGCTGAGCATCAAGATTCTCCTTATTAAGACATGATTTTTTCCACTCTTAAGCTGGAATATAGCTTCTCACATGCCAGGGGTTAGATTCAAGACAGCAAATTAAGTAGCTGAAGGATGACTGTTACTGTCACTTGCTCTATATGAGTGTCTGCTTCCATCTTAGAATTTAATTAAAAGGAATTTAGGCAAAGATATCACTGAAGGAACAATGAAACAGCATGTGGCACCCCTAGCGCAACTGCAAGACCATCTTCCTCTTGTCTCTTCATAAAGTGGTATAAAGTAACCAGTGTATAACTTGTCAAGGCAGAACTGACTGTAATCCTCCACTACGTCAAAATAATTTAGGAAGAAAACAACATCTGCATAATTTTACTGCTAACAGTGCCCAAACAAGTTAAATTCATGATGACAGCAGAGTCTAAAACACATTCATCTTTCCCTTTTCTTGGATGTCTGGGACAATGATCCTGGTAGATTTTCAAACTTCAAAGTATGCTGATGCACAGAATTCCCATCAGGTGATATTTAAAGCCAAAATCACAGCAAAAACAAAACAAGGCAAGGCTGAGATTTTCAAGCTACCGATTCCAAACACTGTTTCTACATGTGCTGTCAAAGACACTTGCAAATAACTTCAAGTACTGACATATTCCTTGTGATTCTAACTGTTCAGGTACAAAATCATTACATTCCAGCCAGCATCCTACTTGGAAGCAGGCAGCAGAGAAGTAGTTTGGTTTCCTGACTCTCTCTGTCTACTCTCCACAGATCCATGTAACTGAAATAGGAATTCTATTACTGTTTGGATATGAAAATGAACATGTATGATGCACTAGCTTAGTAGATGTAACATTCACAGATGAAGAATGACTTTTTACTAAAAAAACCCAAAAAAACAAAAAACAAAAAAAACCATATAATGCAAGCTAAAATTAAAATGGCAATTATTCAGAAACAGTCATCCTAGAGACATTTACTTTCTTCTCCCAGAAAAAAGCAAAGAAAAACAAAACAAAACAAAAAAAAAAAGCCACAACAAACTCCACAAGCCCACCAACTCAAAAAACAAAACAAAACAAAACAAAACAAAAAAAGGACAAACCCAACAACCTACCTATACCCTACAGAAAAGAAAAGCCTTCCCCTTATGCAACTGATTTGTTGTCACTCTCACCAAAATAGTAGTCTTTGTAACTTATCTTCAGGGTTATATCAAAAAAGAGTTTACAAATGATCCTCTCTCAAAGAACCCACCAAGAAAGGCAAGCTCTTGTTATAATACATCAGTATCAAAGATCACCTTTGGAAGCATCTCCAGAACTTCTCAGATTTGCAAAGATATTTATGTTAAACCAAGCCCCATTCTTGTACCTAAACTTATGTACAATGCCTTGCTTCAACAAGAAAGATTTGTCGATTTAATGTAAGCAGTACTTTACCAAATTTCAGTCATAAAAAACAACAAAAAAAAAAAAAAAACAACAGAAGGAAACATGCTATATGATTCAAACAAAGAAATAAAGAGTTCTGGGTACAAATGACTTGTTTCTTAACTCAAAGTAAGTCAAGATCTTCCTAAACAGTTGACATTTGTTGACATTTGTAAAAAATTCACTAATCCTGAGGTGCAGTACATATTGGTCTGCAGCTCCGCTGGTACCTGTGGAGACCGGAGTAAATAACTTCCCAAGGGTAAAGAAAACTAATTTTGCAATGAAAAGATTACACATACAATTGAAATATATTGCTCAAAATGTTCAAATTAGTAAAAACTTCATTAAAACATAAGATTTCACTGTCAGGAGCTATAGAACCAGTTCCAATTGCACAGAGAGGGAGAATCTCCTAAGTGGGTTTAAGTGCAAAATTACCTGAGAACACAGAAACCAGAAACCTCATTCTACCGTTCATGAAATACAGTCTTGTTTGTGATATTTGGGTCTAGATTTAAGTTCAAATTATTCCATTTGCTTTGATTCATCACTATACTTACTTGGCAGCCTGGCAATCCTGTATCTCTACCATACAACGGAAATGGTCCTCTATCTGAGGCTTTTCCTATAAAAGAAAGACAATTCAAATTAGATTCTTTAAAAAGTTTACTGAATTACCTGCGTCAGTTATGCATGTATCCATACATACGTAGTACAGAAAATCTGTTAGCAGCATAGCTAATTTATAAAAATAAAGTTGCATGAATAAGAGTAGACTTGTACATACATCTGAGCTTAGCACACACACTAACAACATTACTGTAATAGACAAAAAATACTTTACATTTCATTTCTAACACAGCCAATCAGTAAGAAAGAAATACTACAATCTTTCTTTAATTTTTTTAATGTTTTAAAATATCCCCATCAGTATGTCGTAACTGTGAGGGCAAAGGCGCAATGCAATTCCACTTCCAACATCAGCCAAACTAGCACACAGCCAGTGTCATCTTAGGTGACAAATAACAATAAGCACCAAAAAAACCAACAAACCTAACAATCACACATGCAAAAGAACAAAATCAAATTCCAAACAAAAAAACATCACCGAACTTAAATCATGGCTGACTCATTCAGGCCTTCATACTCATGCCCTCAAATCCTCAAAAATCCCTTGTTTTTCTGTGTAAATTCTAGTCGGGGGGAAAAAAAAAAAAAAAATGGAAAACCACCCAAACAATAGAATTGGTCAAGACCACCAAGCAGAGTCTTTTGCCATATATGGAGTATTTGCCTGCACGTAGCACATACTGAAGACAGTACATCACGCAGAGCAGCTGCCCTCAGATGCCACTGCATTGTAAGATGTTACTAATAAGTCTGCAAGCTCCAGAAACAATACTTAAGAGCCATATTTGATAGCTCTGCCAACCAACTGAAACATCTGTATATTACAACAGTATGAAAGCTCTCCAGTAGGGCTCAGAACTTTATCAACTCTATTTATTTTTAAACTCTCTGCTAACCTGTGTCAGGAATCAGGCAGTCATCAAACACGGATGTAGCAGAAAATAACCAGCTGCATATTACTTCCATAATTATGACACAGAACTAAGAACCACCCCATAATACCAGTACAAAGACTTATCTAAAAGATAAGGACTAATAAACCACGGCACCCACCTATTCAAAATCGTAAGGTATCTGAGAGATTTGAAAATGAAAGTCATTGTAGCTAAGTAGGAATTTTCTTTCCTGAAGAACTTGCACACTGTCCAGTCTTCATAAGAAGAAAAGCTTGTTTTTCTTACACATATCTGTTTCAGTGTTGAATAGCTACATACTGGTGCAACTGCACTTCTAAAACAGAACCTTGTTTTTCCCCTGATTTTCTGTCTTAGTGGCAAAAACTTCTAAGTGTCATTTCACATGAGAGAACACCATGTTTATTCTTTACTAAAAATGTACAGCTTGTGTAAGTGAAGAGGAAGAGTGAGTTTGGCACTCCTGGAATAATCTCTCTCCAAGATTATCATCTTGATAACTACAGGTAGCCTGGTCAACAACAGCTCATTTGAAAAATGGCAGTACTGCTGTAACAAAGGGAAGAGAGAAGCTAACGTTCTTTTGCAGGTGCAATTTGCCTCTAACAACTACCAGGCACCAAACAAATAAAGTACCTAGCATGCAAAATTTTATGAAGTAGCATGAATCATGCTGTTCATATTAACCAAACTCAGCACTTTCTTTCCAGAAAATGAGAATCTCAACATCATATGATGAACAACTTCAGCAGAAATACGAAGTACTCCCGTCAGGTTTTAAAAGAAATATTTGTATAAAAGAGTCAGTTTCAGAAATTCGAAAAATCATGCTATAAATTATGGTTTGTGCAACAAGCAAGAAATTGCTAGATAAGAGCAAAAATCATGGTATTTAAACGTTATCACTTAAGTTTGGCATTTTCTAAGGAAAAGCTGACTACAGTATCCCACTCCATAGTGAATTTGGTTCTATGTATTAGTGTAAATAATTATGGAGAAGTACTGCCAGGGCAGGCCAACATTTAGCTTCTGCTCAAACAGACAACTTTTCACTGAAAGGTTTGGAAAGCAACATAGGATCAGATACCAGATGGGAGCTGAAACACGTCCCCAGCACAGGCACACAGAGATGACTCAAGTCTCCAGTAGTTCCATGCCATTATTCCAGAAGCAGAACTTCTGCCTCGCTATGAGGTAGCATCACTGATAACTTTTCCTCAAGCTACCTGTCAGTGGCTCTATAACCCCGAGTTTTAGAGTTTCATCCAGATTTGAATTAAAGCAAAAGACATTTAAAAACAATTTAGTTGTCTATATACGCAAACCTTGAGTCTGCACAGGACAACTCACAAAGCATTTGACTCTCAATGACCCCGAGTGAGTTTGCATTTTTATTTTTAGGAAGTTCCATGTGTTGTCAACAACAAAAACTTCAAGGACCTAATCACTGCCTAACAGGCTTATGGCTCAGGAGCTGCACATTTAAAAGAACACAAACTGAGAAATTCCCACAAAGCAGCCTGAATCTCAAATGTTTCCTAACTTCATAAACTTCAAACCTTGACACATTCTGTGCCAATTAAAAAGCATTATAAAGCATTTGTAAATAGCAGTTTTTCCTCCTGCAATCACTTATCTGACAAGTTCCCAGCTCCACAGAGCTTTTGATACTACACAAGGAATTATATTCCATAAATCTATCCGTACAACAGCTGTGCAGCCTAAATGTCCTTATCACAGAACGAACTGAAACAGCGAGATGCAAGGTGATGGTCAACTGAAAACAGCACCGCACTAAGTCAGCTGAGGACTGCTTTGAGCAAACACGTTAGAAATGCCCACTGGTAGCTGAAAAGCATTTACCCACTGCTTCTACATATTGCTTGCTTTACAAGAGGATGACAGAACTGTAAAAAATAAAATAAAAATTAAAAAACACTTCAATTCCTACAGAATTAACTGTTTGCAGACTGAAGATTTTTCTATGCGCTTCCTGAGGATTTATCCGCTGAGCAGTTTTTAAGCAGAGCAATGTCTATCATCCAGCCTGAATGCATGCCACAGTGACCACAGCTGGCAGCTGCAGCCTGTCAGACACGAAGCACGCCTGCTCCTTGTATGCAGAAGAATCTTGCAGCAATATTTGCAACATCTTTTAAATCATGCTTCTTAATCACCATTTTGTCACTGACAGCACTGTCAGTCGCGACAGAGCCCACTCCAAAATCACCCCGTAACTGAACATTCTGATGGATAATGCAAAAGGTTCAGCACAACATTTAAACATTTTTCTACGTTTAGTAATACAATTCATTCCAAAAGGAAAATGAAGGATGAAAGGTTTTCAGAATACCACCGTTGCTGATTAGAGAACTGGTCTATTTGGGTTTTATTTTTTATTTTTTAGCTTTAAAATAAAGTCCTCCTCCGCAGTTATTTCAGCAATTTAAATTTGATCAAAACACGGAAACAGCCCTGTTCCTGAAGTCTGGTGCACTGCCTTCTTAGAGCTAACAGTGACTGACATTTCCCCCAGTACCGCTGGTGTCATTTCCTCATCTGCTGCTGCTATGAGGGTCAACTCGTTCACAGAGGATCTCACAGTGAGTAGATCTGTATTACAGCTACAATCTCTTGTCTAATAATTTCAAAACACATACTGCACACACGGATATATAAAAATCAAGATCGAACACACATTCTTCCTTATCATACTTGCAACCAAAGCTCGTCAAAACGAAACAGATCCAAAACGACACAATTGGAAAAAAGTGCTTAAAACAAGCAACCTCCTATTCTCGTCACAACGGTTTGTTTAAGTGTTACTGGCTATGGCGTGCTTGGCACGCCGCTGGCTACGCTGACGATGTTTAACAAGCCAGTGCCAGCAAGTGCAGCTGCTGGACTTGCAGCACCCTCCTCCTGTTCATCCGAAGCCAAATTACTCACTCAGCTATGAACAATGAAGCAGCAGCACAGGAAAATGCCAAGTGCAAGTGAGATTAGTGATAAACTACAGGATCCCTACAGAGGTCAGTGATTAGCAGGTCCCCAGTCGTAATCACTTTCCTAACCTCGCTGTTATCTTATCACACGCTCCATCTTAGCTCAGTCTTCTTGTGACTGCAAGCAGCTTCCCAATCAATAATCCTTGAAGTCTTACAAACACATCTGCAGTCTTACATTTAATAAGGCAAACCTACAAAATGGCAATTGCCTGAAAACTCCCAACACAGATACAACGTGTTTGTCCCTTACTTCTTCCTTTGGTTGTAATTTTGAAGGACCACACAAGTCTAATATTCTGTAATAGGACCACAACTTGAAATGAAATTATGGAGTTTAAATGTTTAATCTCAGACTTGCCCAAAATTTCCTGGAATACACCATGCCATAAGTTTTTCATTTGCAAGACAGCATTATACTTCTGCAATGAAGTTCTATCTTGAATGAAGCTTTACTTGGAGCAAACAACTTTTATACCTAAATGATGCCAAGTATGGAAGAGCTGAAGCTGGAGTCACCTGCAGTCAACTCCTCCTTATGACTCCTGTAAAAAAAAGAGCAATGCTTCACAGCAAAAAACAAAATTTCTGCTTTCACTGACATTTGGGCAGGACAATTTTTAATTGTGTTTTCCAAGGACCGGGGAAGTTCAGAAGTTCTTTTATGCTTACAGCTCTGTGGGCATTTGTAGATGTCTTTCACCGTGGAACTGAGCAGGCAATAAATCCCAGAGTACATTTATCAAGACATTAAACACAGAAACCAAGAGATTTCTTGTAACTTCTTTAATGCAGTATTTAAAAAAAAAAGAAATAATGTCAGTGTATGAAGTGGTATTAAAGAACCCGCTTCACAAAGACATGCTTTTGACATTTTCATCCCATTGATTTGTAAGTACTCCTAAGAAAAGATGGAATAATTTATCAGTTTGAAAAGCACTGCATAGATCTTATGCTACAAAAACAATTTATTAATGCTGTTATGTACTTTAAATGCACAGGAACTAAGGGTGGACTAAATTCCACCCTGTATTTGGGCTGACCCTATGAACTTGTAATTTATATGCTCACATCAAAATGAGAATGTTTCTGTTCCATCAGTGGCTGATACATGAAGGTTCCTGGCTCACTACTACTCCTCCTATCCCTTCACTTACAAGGCTGATACTGTGCTAAATAAGAAACCAAATGCTTGCAGGGCTCTGACAGGCTGAAATCTCTGGCCAGATGATACATTAGTAACTTAGTGCAAGGGGAAAAGAGGAAGTACGGACCTCTTAAATGAAGGAACTCACTTCTCCCCTGAGCATATGCGGTATCTGTGAACCAAATAATTTTTGAATAGCTGTTCAATGTATTTAATTTCAATTCTTCAGTACCAGATCTACCCCAGGCCTTATCTAAATTTGTGCTACACAGACATATCATCCAGTGGGAAAAACATGCGAACAATTACTACACTAAGATTTTACACAAAATGAAGGAAAATAGAGGATGAGCAATTCCAGAAGACAACAAACAAATCGTGCCCGAATATGAGTATACTCCCATTTCACATCAGTGGTGCAAAGGCAATTTAATCACTATCCACTCCACGTGATATCCAGAGTAGCATACAGAGTGCAGAAACTGGGATAAGTACCTCTCCCTTTACCATCCTCCTCATCTCATTCTCAGGAACCAAGTCAAGACTTTCAAGCAGTTAACAAAGCTAACTTGAAAAACCTGCTCTGCTGGTTTGGAATTTGTCCCAGATTTAAGGACAAGAACTACTCAGCCTCCATCAGTGACTTTAAAAATCAAGTACATTTTTAAGTCTGAAGTGGATTTTAAAAATTGGAGATGAATGGAGAACCTGCACTTTAAAACAGAATACTATACTCGTTTCTGATAAAAACATTGCTTTAGTGACACTGTTTGCTACAAATTGCTAAATTTATCTTTTTATTTTATTTAAGAGTTACTTCTGGAGTTAGCTACAATTCATCTCGCCATTCAAGATCTACTCATTTGTATTAAACTTGACAAATGGGCTTCATCAGCAAAGGGACTCTCCATCTCTCTCTCTAACAAGCACTCCTATTTCAGCACAAAACCAGAACTTGGAATAAGGGACTTCAGACTGTGCAGAAGTCTAGTTCCTGAGACCTGAAACACTGAGATAACTGCACAAGAAGAACATCACTGTTACAAAAAGGAAAACTAGTAATGGAGCTGAAGAGAGAATTAACTTGTAACTACCTACAAACAAAACAGTTGAACTGCCATCTCTTTAAATGATACACCGCACACACAGATGGATTCCCTCACCTATAAACATCTCATCTCCACAGATTCATGACAGCATTGATGCCTGACTGCCAAGGAACCTGAGGGGTGAATACTGTTTTATAAATCATAAAAAGTGACAAAGGAAAACACATGTCCACTGTTTATTTTGGGAGGTGAATCAAGAGGCATTTTTGGTAGAGAAAGAAAAGAAACATCTCAATGAGAGATGGTAACAGCCGTGGGAATGTGGCTGAATAAATGTTAATAATAATATCCCAGACCTAGACATAGTCAAAGTGAAAGCAAGTCTCAGGCTTAAGGACACCAAGGAAGTAAATACAACTTCAAACATCAATGAATACTGTATCACTGCTTGGCTATGTATGCTTTCCATAGGAATCACCACGCTGCTTCCACTGACTCACAGCAGATGAAGAACTTGCTTTCCCAGCATGTGAAGAACAAAAGGAACACTCACAATGACACTGATAATTAATTTATAAGAATGATAACACGAATAAAATTGATGACCTATTTTCTATTTCAACAGTAAGGAAAATGTAAAAGCAAGTGCTAATATTCTGCACTTCTATATCAACAGGTCCAGATAACCTGACTGCAAGAGGATTCTGGAAATAAAGTTTTACAAATATAAACCAAGTAATTCCCCAAAATATTAACACTTTCCCACAAAGGCTTGGAACTGTTACGTTGGAACTGATCTTGGAACTGTAAGTGTAGCACCTCTGGAAGAAAGCTCATTCTGTATAATACTTAAAATGAGCAAATAAGATACCTGCAAAATTTACTGCTTTGCTAGCAAACCGTAAGTAATGAAATCACTAAAATGAAATCTAATTAATAAAGAATTACATGGATTAATGATAATTCTACTCGAATTGGTCAGAAAGTATCTCTGTACACTGATGGCAGACTCTGCCAGCTTACAAGGCAGCAGATTTTCATAAGGTGCCTCACTTGATGCAATAAAATACTTAGACAAAAAGGCTAGATGATTTTAAATTACATATATATATATATATATATTATTACTTTAAAATAGTAATGTATTAAGGGATTAAAAGTTAGATCAGGTTTTAGAATGTAATTGTAAACAGAGCACCATCACTAATTGGCAGATTGAAGCAACTGAAGATCAGTCATGATACAGAGCATACTGCTCTGATTATTTGAGCACAAAAAGACGCCTAGAGGACTGCACCATGGGCCCACAGCCTCCTGGCTTTTAGCTAGATTGATCATGGGGAGAAGTGTGCCTATACAATGTTGCAGTGCTTCACAGTTATCCTAAACTTTCGTGTTGTCAACCCTCAGCAGCCCTTCAACAGGCACACTACCCACTGCAAATCCCACTGGGAACCTGCTCAGGCATTGGACAGGAAAACCCAGACGTTTAACTCAGAATTAGGAATATGGGATAATGGCATCACAAAGAGATGCAAAATGAAAACCAGACTTACAACTGTATTGAAGAGTGAAATTAAGAACTAGGTTTTTGCATCTTTTTACATATTTTACCTGCTGGCACTTGAATCCTCTGTTACAGAATGGAGACTGTTGATCTTCCATGTTATTACAGAAAACTTTTACACACAGACTATAATCATTTCAAAGATACCTTCCCATTCCATATTTAGTCTCCATCTCTGCTGTAAGCTCTGAACTACACATTACTTCTTAATACTAAACATCTGTAAACACTTAGAAAAAAGTTGTTTTTTTTTTGTTCCCACTGCCTCTTGAGTCACTCATGTAAGCATCAGTACTTTAAGCATCTATTTAACTTCTTATGCAGCTCTCAACCTAAATTTACACTTTATCAAGCTCTTCTAATCTGAAATGCTGTTATTACCAACTGTGTATATAGGACCTGTTCTGCTTAATGTCTTTGTTAGTGGCCTGGTGGAACAGTCAGAACACACCCTGAAGACTCTGCACTAGGTCCCATTTTAGAGGAAGCATTTAACACAATCTAAGGCAGGATCACTGCTCAGAGGGACGAAGGCATTCCAGAGGAACGGGCCAAGAGGAACCCCATGAAATGCAACAAGAACGAAATGTGAAGCCCTGCACCTGGGACGGACTAACCCCATTGAAGAGTGAGGCCAGGGACCAGGTTCACAAGCCGAAAAACAAGAGGAGAGGAATGATGATCCACCTCCACTTAGCACTTACAACCCTGTGTCTAAAATTTCACATCTGATTTTGCATCCCATAATTAAATAAACAATCTGACATTGCCAGAGAGTTCTGAGGAACCTGGGCTGAGTTAGGCCTGACCCTGCTCTGAGAAGGACAGAGATGTGGATGGCTCCTGAGGTCCTTCTCAAAGGGACAATTCTGGGATCTTATGACTGCCACCATCACTTTATCTTTGCTGAAATCCATAGAAGTATTGCTGCCTTCATCACACCACTATCTACCATGGGTTCCTGAAATACTTAGACTCAAAGACAGTCTGGGGTGATCTTTCAGGCAAGCATTTCAGAATTAAAATAGTAAAAAGCAAAAAACCGACAGAAAGGCTCCCACTGCCTTCACTAGGCCTCACATCTATTTTGTACATGACCTCATCCATTCCAGAGCCTTGATTCTAAAATCCTGCAGCAGGAAAATCCATCCCACTTCCTTTCACTCAAATCATTTCAGCTCCTCCAATTCCTTTTCTCAGCTTCCTTCCCCCCTTTCCCCCACCAGTCCCCAGGCAGGGTAATGACTTAATACTTCTGTTCCTGTGTTGGTTTCTCTTTACCTCAAATTCTGTATTTTTAACTCAGCATCACAACTTAAGCAAAACAAATGAATTTAGGCTTTCCAATTAAACAGAATCCGTTATTCCTTATGATATACCCACGCTGACTCTGCAAAAAATACCTGTGTATTACAAAAATCTATTTATTCCACAGCAACTTTCAGTTCTGTGTTTCCTTTTCTGCCTGCAGGGAATTCTCCTGAACACCCGCTTCTCTGCGGTGAGTTTTATGAGTATTGGTACGCTGCATGAAACAGCAAATGATACTGTATGATGACCCAAACTCACAGCAAGCCACTTGAAAAAGAAAGGTAATAAATGGCATTACAACTCCTATTGAAATGTGCAAATCTCTCCATTTTTAGATTTAAAGTTACACGGTAAAATATTGAATTGAAGGGCATTCCACACTGCAATTATATTTTAAAACTCCCACTTCTATCTTAATTTGATTCACGTGCATATTCTAATACAAAAACAAAGTAGTACCGAGGTGATTTACACGGTTGCACTTTTACTTTTAGGGTCATATTCACAAAGTCTATTTTAAGAACCACTTTGGAAGCAACTGCTATTTTACGCAGTGAACTGCTATTTTCCCAGATGAATAGAATATCCATTCTTTGGCTCAGTTTCCATGACACTAAAAACAAAACATTCATCGGCACCAGCCCCATGTTTGATGGTAAATGCAGCTGCAACTCACAACAGCTCGCGGTGTACCTCACTGAATAGAGGCACCGTATTTCCCCAGCGCAATTTCACTGCTTTACAGACAAGTCCCTTCTTGCCAGGCTCAAATATTTCAAACCCTGCTGGTGCTCTGTCTCAAAATGAAAGTTACTTGATTCAGTGAGTCACGTGAAGTCTTCCAAATTACTGAATAAAGCACAGAACCATCAATGCAGGTAGCGGTCACAGCTGCCCAGCTATCAAGTTTCTAGCCCAAGAATGTCAAAATGTTTGCTCACTGGTGCAATTCAAACTCAGCTGCTTCAAGAGAAATTTTGAATAAAAACATTGAGGGGACGGACGGTGTATGGAAAAAGTCACGTGGCAGTTCAGAAACAGGGAACAGCACTCAGCCTTCAGGCCTGCTTCTTTCCCCTAAGAAAGCACCGAAGTAAACAGTTTTTACAATGAAAAGCACCATGAGGAGACACTCTGTTCCTCTGGAGATGGATGCAGTGCTCCTATTAGCTAATGACTGGATCCTGCCCCACATTGTACAGCTCTTCATCTGCTGTAGGTTCAGTTTAAGTACATTGTCACTCATCCTTTCACATTATTTAGCACAAACCTTGACTCAATCACAGCTCACAGCAGCGCTGAAAAAAGGAGCTGAACAATTCTCCACATTTACTGAAAGTATTTTTAGGCACCAATTCAGTAAAGCAATTAAGCACTTACGTACTTCCAAGTGTATGAATGAACTAAATTCAGCGGGGACAGCTCACACAATGTGAGCTATGCACTTCAGAGCGCAGCGGGGGCTGCCGACTGATCCGAGCGATCGGCAGAAGAGGGTGACTCATCTTCCAGTCTACTCAAGGTGCTCCAAAAAAAAATTCAATGTTACACGTCAATAAGAACCATTTTACAACTTAAGGGAAGCCCTATTTTAAGAGAAAAAGTAATTGATTTAAAAAAATACAGACAGAAATGCATTTCCGTAAAATACAGTAATAGCGTACCCTTCCCTCGAGCAATTGGATCACAGCATGTGTGCGTTCAAGGACAAGAAGGAGACGAAACTTCCACGTTTAAGGACTGAAATGCCACAAAGGGAACTCAGCAGGATGAGGGCCCCCAGCCCTGCCCTCCCGGCTGTGAGAGCCGTGCCGCGGGCTCCCCCTCCCGTCCCTGCGCGCTCCCACCGCAGTGCGATGCTGCGGCCCACGCAGAGCACATCCATCCCCAGAGCCACGACCAGCACCGCTCTCCCACAGAAAGCGCCCGCACCACTGCGGAAACAAACAGATGGGAAATATAAAGCTAAAGGCATTTCCTTCTGCCAAGAAGAAAGACTCCTCTTCCAACCACGTTCCATAAAAATACATAATAGGAGCGAAAACCATTAAGTCATTGGAAGACGACAGCAACAGTTATTAATAAATTACACGAGCAAACCAGAAGTAAAAAATTCATTGCTCTTTACACCCAAACCTGCCTTCAAGGTGAGGTTGAGACATTTACAAACCACAGAGCACCATTCACTGAATGCAGGGAGGCATTTCTGCAACCTGGAAGAAACACCATGCTATTTGGTACACACAGTTCTGCAGAAACTCCTAACAACACCAACACTGAACACAAATGCTACCTTCAAGTTTTCAGTTTCATTAAGTATTTGCTGAGTCTTTGATTTCTAGTTTTCTTGTAAAGCCAAGAAGTCCAGAAGCTGGTAGAAACAGCTCCTCTTACTGATCCTGGAAAGAATTATCTTGTCTACAGATCTAAATTCAGAGTGACTGCAACACTGGTGCACCATTTCCCTATCACGTTTTCCAACTAGTGGGCCATAAATGAGCGAGATCCACCAGCACACTTGCACACTAGATATGATGTTATCCTTCCCTCCGCCTCCAATATGGAAAAAGTGTTTTCCTGTGGTTTTTGTTGTTGTTGTTAAATGACAGCATTGTAGGCCTATCCTTTTTTTTTTTTTTCCTGATATTATCCTTCAACAACTGTAGTGGCAATAGAAAACAAGAGACTTTTTCATAATAAGAATGCAAGCAACAATTTCTTTAAGTCCACAGAAAATTCCCACCTGGCTGTGATTACCACGCATAGGGCCTGGCATGCAGGAGGAAGATGAATGAACCCAGAGCAGTTTTTTACAGTACAATTTGCAGCATGAAAACCTGAAGGAACCCTCATGCTTTAAGCTAAGTCAGATTCTTCACAGGTCAATTATTAACGCTTTTTTATTCCTCCCTTCACAAAAGCAGACTCCCTTCTGGCTGCTTACCTTCTGAAACTTAGGATGATGATCAAAGATACTAAATTGGGATGTCACTGTGTGAAGTCAGCAACAGGAGATGTAGGCTGGGCAGACATACAGTAACCATAATCACAACAAGCAACCCTTTTCCCCCATCACAAACCAAGTCCTCTCCATCTGCTCAGGTACTTACCTAAAAGCTAATCAATAATTTACAAATTTATACCCATGTGACAGTGGTTCAAAGAAAAAAAATATACAGCAGCAATTTTGGATAAGGAAGGTCAACTACAAATGATTTATAGACTGGTGCCTTAAATAAATCTCACAAACTAATATTCAGAAGATGCCTGGCACCCCACTTTATTTGGGGTTTAACTCAATCATAAGCATACAGGAATGCTCAAACTATTCCATGCAGCTCTATCTGAAATCCTCAGTATGGATTTATGGCCCTGACCCTTCAAACAGCTACATACGTGCTTAATGGGATTATGTGTGCTTAAAGTCTCTTAGATGTACAAGTATTTGTAAAATTAGAAAAAAAACCTCACAAACTTGGACATACCGATCATACAGTAGGAAGCATCAGATTTATACTAATTTTTGTTACAGTAAGACATTATAGAATCCCCATTTTACCAGGCATCAACTGAAATAAACGAAACTATTTTAGCAGCATTTTACTTTCCTGTGCCACAAAGGATTTAAGATTTTTTTTCTTTCTAAAAGAAAACAGGGTGCCATCAGAGCACTGCCAAGGAACCAGAATGCTAATCAGAGAAGCAGTCGCTCAGATTAAAACAAAAGTCATTATAATTAAGTAAAATCAGAGCTTTGTTTCAAGTAGCTTTTTTTTCCACATTCTCCCAGAGCCTGTGTTTCTACAACTGGAGGTACACTGAAATACTTCGTAAAGTAAACCCAGGTGAGATATTATCTGAAAAATCTTGTATACGTATGTGCCTTTGTAAGTAACGAATTCACCTATATTTCAGTATATCCACAACAGCTCACCCACACAAACACACGGCTTCACTGAGATTTTTTTCTTGTCTGAATAAGACCCATTCTTTGCTTACTACTTTTGATTATTTTTTTTTAAATTTTAAGTCTCTTTCTTCCCCAATTACAAGCAGGAAATAAAAAGAACTGCAACTCTTTTATGTAAAGCAAATCCATCTGGATGTTTGCTGCATCCTATATTATAAACTTGTGATCCCCAACCAGAATGAGTTATAGCGAAGCTGCAGGCAAAATTGTCTCCATATACCACAATCCATTATCCCTGTCAAGTTAATGTTCCATGTTGAGCCATATGGCGTGGGTACACACTCAACAAAGGAAATTCCTTAAACTTGTTATAATCAGCACTTACAGTCATCCAAAAAAACTGACATAAACAGCTTTATTGTGTTTTGTGCATTTCAGCTGATATCCATGACAAAAAGAGGAAGCTTCAGGAAAAAGAGGGAAGGGGGAGTAAAGTTGCAATAATAAGAGGGGAGGGAGGGAGCCCGTACGTTTCATAATTACACAACGTTTTCCTTAGCAAGTGATTTTCAATTACAATAAAGCTCAAGTCTCCTGACACTGAGACACCATAGCAGAGTAGAAATGAAGTAAGAAAATATAACCCTACCTCAATGCCTAATTTTCTAAACAAGTAAGAAATCCTGTAGTTTCAAAGTGCCTGACTCATGTAAAAGAGTCTCAATTTTGCTTAAACCATTTTTAGTTTTCCTGACTTTGGAGAAAAGATCTTCCTTCAGCTGCTGTGTAATTGCTACAGATTCAACAATCCTTCACCAACAATACCGTAATTTAACTGAAATCTCTCTCTCTGCATTGAGCATAGGTCAGAGCTGAACTGGGGACTCCCAGAAGCCTCTGCTACCTGGCACAACCCATCACATCAAGCCCAAGTCAAGGTACAAGCAGAGCAGAACTTCATTCCAGCCCCCGCAGTGACAACAATAAAACGCTGAGAAAACACACTATCAAATACTGAACTCAGCATCAATTTCTGTTAATTACAGCCTTGTCAGCAACGTGATTATTCAAACAGCTCATGCAAATGTTAATGAGTCCTTATTTGCATATTTATTTTTTCCTTTGTTGAAATGTCATTGATTATTACATTCTACAATGATGAATGCTGCTGATGATGTGCTCTGATATGTAATTAGTCATTAAGTGGAATGAATAGATCAATTATGAAAAAGGAGTGAGATTAAGAAATATCAAACAAGACCGCCCAATGTAACTATAGAATTTTTTTTTTTAAGGAACTAAAATAATTTCTTGGCATTTAAAGTGCAACATCAGTAGTTTTCAATAAATAAACCACTACTTTTCTGAGGTTAAATAAGATCTTCCACATGCACTGCTACTTTGGTAATCTAATTACAATACTGCAGAGCTTGTGCAAAGCAGTAAGGATTTTGCGTAGCAGCACAGGTTTGGGGGGCTGGGCCCCCCTCGGCTTCTGCCGTTCTTTTGTATGCTTTTTGGTTGGCTGGTTTGTTTTCCCCTTCACAGGCACAGGACAACATATCTGGTCTTTTAGCAGAAATGAAAGGAGCGTGAGGACTTGCAGCAGCCCCACTTTGTTCTCAAGGCAAAGGCTCGGCTGCCTTTTGCGACCGCCTGCTCCAGCTACTGCCAGCTCTGGCTATTTGCAGATGAAGGGGAAATAGGAGAGAAGAAGAAGGAAGGAAAAAAAAATGTCAACAAAAAACCACATTACTGCAGACCAGATGGGAACATTCCACATGACCAAACCAATCAATCACCTCGGTGGGGCGCAGGTGCAGCACAGCCGTGGAGCAACACACCATTTCACAGTCTATCGGGCACAAACACATGGTCACCAATCAATGGCACCCCGAGGACCTGGGGGGGTTCTCCCGAGCCTTACTGGTCCATGCCTGATGACTTCATAATCACACATCATTTCATTCACTGGAGGATACGAACCCGCATCCTAATAACCTTCCCCGAAAGCCGCCATGCTGTGCATATTAATAGTGCCGGAGCACTGCGCCGCTGCCTGCCTGCCGCCTCCTGCATCGGCCGGGCAGCAACCTGCAGCTCCTGCTGCCGGGAGCAGCCAGGGCAGCGCCGTGCCTTGTGCCCAACAACCGGCCTGCAAAGCCCCTACCTGCCACACAGCAGCTGCAACGCCCCTACCTGCCACACAGCAGCTGCTGGGCAAGGGGAAGGACAGAGGACAAAGCAGGAGCAAAACCTACAGAACGTACTGGTGCATTTGGGATTACGGTAGATTAAATTCTGCAACTAACACAGCCACTATTAATGAAAAAAAAATCGAAGTTAAAGCTATAAAAAAGAACCCACACACAGCTACACATTACAGAGAAAAGGGTAGGCAGGCATTCCCACGCTATACCAGAAAGTACTCATGCCATTGGAAAGATACACAGGAAAGATGTGACACAGTGCATCACCTCTTAGAGCCACATTATGCTTTGGGACTAAGTCTGATGAGTTGGAAATGAAACATAACCATTTAAACTGTTAATACGCTGCTTTCACGTGTGGGATCGTGCAAGTGCCCAGGCAGGAAGGGCTCTGCCTCCAGATACCTAAGCTCAGCTTTACATTTGCTCTCATTGAGTATACAAACAGCAGAGACATCTAAATTATGAAGAAAGCTCATGGAAATCTAACGTCTACTGAACCACTCTGACTTCCATGTTCTCAGGCATACATTGCTAAGAACTACTTGGAGAAATAAGTTCAGCATGCACTGTAAGTAGTTGTCAGATTATACTCCACACTACCACAAGCTGCTTCAGGTCAACAGCAATTCCTCCTTCTCATCTACCAGCCTATACAAAGCGAATACAGCACACTTCATTAACACAAGGAGGGGAAAAAAACCACACTGAAAAAAAAAAAAAGCTTTTTGCTTTTTTTTTTTTTTTTTTATAGTTAGGTCATTCAGAGTTTTGTACTCCTACAGGTCTTTCCATCATCTTTTTCTGCCTTCTTCCTTTCCTAACACATCAGAAAAATGCACAAAAGCATTCACATTTTGCTCTCAATTCAGCGTCCTGCTACAATTCACCTTTTTGTAGGACCAAACATGAATCCTATAACCCAAAAACTACACATGCCAAGAGGTGATGGACTGAGTGCTGTGGGACAGTGAAACACAAGGGTTAAGGAACAAACACAAGTAGTACCAAAGGAACATTCTTATCTTTCTGCAGAATTACACCAACTTACAGAAGTTCAGAAAATTTTCCCTCTCATCAGAATACAAAAATCATTAATCAATAAACTATTAAATTAACAGCTTGATGCCCAGTTCTATTTCGGGTACTTAAAGAATGGTAATTACAGAGTATCTGGGGAGCCTAGCATTAAGACCAGTATATATTCTTTAGTAAGACTGCTTTTAAATTAAATTCAACTTCTTTTATTTCGAGAGCCTGTTAAAAAAAAAAGCTACATAGTGAATTAAGTACTAGCATGAGTCACACTTCAGATGCAACATAGGGCAAACTGATGGCCGTGCTACAAGACACATTTCTGCTTCAGAGGCACGGACCTAACAGCTGAAGACACAACAGAAAGGACTGGGAGAAGTATAAGAGAGAATCCCATCCCATGAGAATAAAACTGGGAAGCTGAAAGCCACCTGCCAACACTAAGCAAGAGGGAGCACAAGGGGACGCTCAGCACAACTGCACCATCCTCATGCTTTACTTCTTCTGCAGCCCCAGTTGGAAGCACACACAGATACTGCACCTCCTGCAGACAGAGGACAAAACTCCACCTCTTTTCTCATCTGCTAAGTGGGGCTTAACTGCCTTGTGATATTAGGCCTAGAAGTACTGAGACAAAGTTCAGCTCAATGCAAGGAAGACAAAGCATGAGGGCAATATTTGCAAGTGAAGGAAAGGGCTGTCCAAGATGGCAGAAGGCAGTAATACTTGCTATGATGGAGATTTCCACTCTCACAGACAGCATAAAATGCACCAGAAAGAAAAACTTAGTGAACTTCTGAAAACAACCTTTAATTAAAGTGCATGACACATGAGTCAGGGATCCTATTGTGCAGGAAATACAAATTATAACAAAGGTTTAAGGACATTAAGAGAACAATAACAGATTTTAATCAGTTTACTCAAATAAATTAGGGAGTCGGATTGGAATTTTGATCTGTAAACAAAACAATACACAATGACTAAGACATTTCCTAGAGCAAAGGGCTCCGTCGAAGATGTGCTTACACCACTGCTCTTATCCCCATAATATACAGAAACTAAACTTTGTAAAACACAACACAAAATTAACAAGTATATCGTGTATAAATTACTAAGACCCACTTCGTAAGAAGCAGCTTTGATTTATACACTCAAAAATTAGACAAGCACCGCTGTGGAAAACAGAGAGCCAGAAGTTAATGAGCAGAACAGTCATGAGAAAGGTTTCATCATGTGAGTGGAATGGTAACCAGTTATAAGGTTAAAATGAGATCGCTTTCTGTAGGAAGCAGTCACAGTACCGCAAATTAGTATTTAAAATAGACAGAAACCTCTCAGAACGTATGACTGTTAACAGCTAAATGTGAAAGGATATTATGATTTCTTGAGCAAAAATGGTTCAGTGAGACGTTGAAAACGCAAGTGCTCCCATTACAAATGAAACGGTGTATCTTAAAATTTTAAAAAGCTTAATAAAATTTATTCAGAAATTAAAATGGCAAACAAAAATGCGGCTGAAGTTATTTATTATATGCCTCTCTTAGTAAATTCATTCTCTTAAGCATTCAAATCCAAAGAAATGCTGTAAAACTACTAAGAACGTTCTTTATCTACTATAGAATCATAAAAGAATACCTAAATTTAATGCTTTAAATTTTAGATACAAGCGATGAATTAATCAGTGCATTTTACCTAGCCATCTATACTGACATTACTCAGCTCTATCCAGGGTCAACAAAAGCTATTCACTTTATGTTTTGCTTAAGTAGATACCTTTATCATCAGCTGTTAGCATCAATCTAATTTCCATTCAAGCTTCACAGCTGTATTCTTTACAAGGAGAGTATTAAATCTCGGGCAGACAAAACTGCCTCTGACTTCAAAATAAGTATTTTATAGCTAATCATGCTATGCTTTCAGGTATTAAATAAAATTTTTGTTTCAATACAGTTTCTTCAAAGTGACACAGATGGCATACATTCAAGACTTTCCTGCAACCATCAAACTTGCAGATGTATACAAGCTAACAAAGCCAAAGTTTGTCACAAGAAATAAGCATTCAAGAAAGGGACAAAGACTGTAACCCCCATCAGAAAATGTCTCACTGCAAAGAAGAACTACAAGTTGAGCCTTTTTTTTTTTTTTTTTTAATAAAGATATTTGAAGTGCCTTGTCATTTCTTATGATATTTGCTGGTCTGTTTCTTAAAAAAGTTTATACCTTTTACATTCTCAACAGAAAGAAGCACTTTCAAGTTACGATTTATATGATGCCTATGCAACTTAGAGCTGGTTTTGGTAATAAAAGCAAAGGTCATTTCTTGGTGTGGCTATCTGTATTGTTGTTTTTTTAAACAATAACTGCAGAAAAGAACAAAAACAAACATCGATGTGCCAGGAAAAAAAAAAAAAAAGAAAATGCATGGAAAAATATTTACATTTGTCTTCCAAAGCTGAAAATGAATGAACAGCTCTTCTAACAATGCTTATTTCAGCAAAATTTGCAGAAGGGCAACAGGACAGAAAGGAGAAAAGCAGCATAAGTAGAAAAGGCTTTTCAGTGCTCAAAAATGGGTGAAACACAGACATCTAATAATTCACAGCTACATTTTTATTCCCTTTTTAAGTCACTGCTAATGTCTGGTCATAAGAACAGAAAGATTATCTTTGAGGGAGGAGTAGAGAAGGCAACACATTCCTCCAGAACTTAACAGCACAGGCCTTGAGCACACTGCAAAGGGTGCAAGAGACCTGTTCTTCCCTGAACACATGGGAATGGAAAATAACAAAGCAAAACGCAGGAATACATGTTGTCAGAAGGACAGCAAAAACCAAAAAGGAAGGAAGGACAGGGATATAAATAGAACTATTAAGAAAAAAAAAAGAAAAACTCAAAATTCACTTGCTGTGCTTTGTCACTTCCTATGTCTTATTGCTGACATATTGTTTTTATAAATTTTCAACAGTAGGAAATATGCATTTCGCCATAAAGTGTTCAGTAGACATAGTGTCAGGTCACTGAATTTAAAAATAGGAGAGCTAGATATGAATTTGAAGTTTGCCTGCTATAGATTCCAATCTATTTGAAAAACACAAACTTCATTAAATACTAAAAGCATCAAAATGCATTTAAAAAAAAATAAATCTTCCTAGAGTAGTACCCAAGGCCCTCTACATCAAATTAATGGAACCAATATAGGAGACTGCGGAGTAGCTATCTATGTTGCATCTTAAAACTTTGGTTTCAGGCTGCTGTTAATCCTGTCTTACAGGCCAGTACAATGAAAGACCATCCAAGCAGTGACACCATCAAGAAAGCTATGAACACAGTAATGCGCTGATGGTTTGTCTTGGCTTTATTTTATTTTATTTTTTTCAATAAAGGCAGGAAAAACAGCGGACAGCAGCCTGCAGCCAAAATCACATCATATGGTTCTTGTAACAAATTAAGTAAAGCAAAAAAAAAAAAAACAATAAGTTTAAAAAGATGTTGTCTTCTTAAATCCAAACTGATTCTTCCAGTGTCTTATTTCTAATCATGATTTTTAGTTAGCAGTGATTTCTGCATCTACACTCACACAATGCAACTCCTCTCGTTATTTAAACATAGAAATGAAATGTGAAAAAAGTTTGGACTTAGTACTTTCTAAACCGGTCACACAACAGTAAGCTCAGATGGCAAATCCAACCAAACATCCGCAGGGAGACAGAACCAGCCTTGAGGCCTCGTGAGCAGAAAATCTTTAGGCAAAGTGATTCATCATGTGTGGCAAGATGACTGTGACATCTACAGATTCTTGCCTTGAGCAGCACGGTACACGCTACAAGGGATCAACACATTTGGAAAAGCAGCCACAGCACATCTCAGAAGCTTCAGTAAAAAGGACATTCTTCCAATAACAGGATACTAAACTCTAAAAAAGCCCACGAGAATTTGCTTTTTCCGGTTGGAAAATAGGAAGATCTCCTTCATCATATGTGAATGTATGCTGTTCTTCTAACACATAAATAAGCAAATCTTTAATCTTTTTGCATTCAAGTTTTTCTTTCAGAACTAACCACTGGATGTTTTAAGATTTGGATCATGCTCCTCCAGGTTTACTAAGTCATAGCCTTTCACATTTGCTCTGAAGATGGTCATTGATAGATCATCATTTTTCCCACTTAAGAGCCTCTCCTCCTATTTAACTTCATTGCCCCTTGCTCATTCTCCACAAACGGTCCTTCTAATAGAAAATACATTACAACACTTCCACTACAACATGACAAGAAATCGTTCCAACCTTCCAGACCAAGTTAGCAGTAACCTGTCCTTCCAAGAAGGATACTCAGGGTATCACACAGCACCCCTGTTCATAACACATACTTGAAAAGTGCTCAGGAGATACTGCATTTTAATGCATAACTATCCCAGATACAAGCAAAAACACCTATGCTAAAACAGAACCAAAACTCATCTACCACAGTATCCCATCTAAGAGCAACGTATTCAAAAAATACAAACAAAATGGCAGCTCTCAAAACATTCAGAAACAGTGGAAACAAAGAAAGCTAAGACAAGTACAGACAGGAAAAATCCCCAAGTGTAACTGACAGCAGGCATGATGGAACTGCTCAGATGGAACCAGCGTACCCATCCAGACAGGTGGGTGGAAGGGACAAAAATTACAGGTTTAGCTGCACAGTAAAAGTACAGCAGAAATTACATTCTGCAGATTTGAAGACCAATGATTTTGTTGACTTCTGTGTAAGTTAAAGGCTATATAATTTTCCATTCCTGATGTTGTGACATCTCTGAAAAAAAACTGGACCAACGACATGCAACTGTGTTGCACTAAGTGAGAAAGCAACATAAACGCATCATTAAGAAAGAGAAACCGGACAGAAGCAAAGAGGCAAGCCTAAAAATTAGCCTTTAGTTCAATAGCTGTGTTAAAGTTGATTATCAAGTGAATAAAGATGCTTTAGAGCCCAGGTAAAAAAGAAAAAAGCTACCATGCTTGGATAAATAACACATTCTGCTGATGAATCACTGCCTTTCAATTCAGTGTTTTATTGGCATTTGCACTGTGTCTCTATCATGAGAGCAAGCTGTGTCTCTGCTGGGGAAAGAGGGGGAGGCACAGAACAGCAGCAGGAGGAGTATAATCAGCAGTGACGCTCGCCTTCTCCATACTGCAGGATGCCCTGTTCCAACCAAATGCTGTAGATCCAGTTAAAAGCCAATATCCTGAGTTCAAGCCATTTGTGTTCCTAATTGTCTTCAACACAGATGAGATCATACAGAACCATCTATTGTGGGTTTTGGGTTTTTGGGTTTTTTTTTTTTAATGTTCTTTATCTTTTATTCTGTTCTGAATACATTGCTGGAAGCCTGCTGTTCAGTGTGTATGTAAGCAAACTATTGTATAGAAAATGATTAATAACTGAAGAAACAAGTGGGATTTTTCCCTCTACCAACAAATCCCATTTCTTTCCATTATTTTGCAACTGCACCACTGAACCAATGAAAAACAGCGTTCATTGTCTCCCCAGCTCCTCTCCCTTGCTCCAAAATACTGAAGGAATGGTTTATAATTACTGCATTTTTATAGCTTCACTAGGTTTGGTTGCCTGGGTTCTTGTTGTGGCGTTTTTTTTTTGTTTGTTTCTTAAACCATACATCTTTTGAACCACATTTTTAGGAAGACAGATTTCTAATGCAATTGCAAAACCATGCACCAAATAAAGAATGCACACATACACTGGACAAAAGTATTTATTACTACTGTGCATGTGGCTGAGTGCCAGGAAGCTGTCAAACAAAGGAACAACATCATACAGTTGTTTGGCACTCAAGGCTGAAATCATTGTGAAACATGTACTGTTTATAAATTGTCACTGATGAATAAAAGCAGAGAACAAAAAAAAAAAAAAAAAAAAAAAAGGAAATGCAGCCAAACACCACAAAGATGAGGCAATCATGTCCTCCCCTCCTACCACTCTCCATAATCAAATAAAATAACACCACAAGCTCTCTGTACACCGGGCAGGTACACCACAGCACAGCAAGAATTGAGCAACCAGGAGCTACTAATTCCAGGTCGTACTCTCGTAGCTCATAAACATGAATGCAGAGAAGTGATACAGATTCAGATGATTTATAAAGAAAAACCACCAAAAACACAGAACACGGGCTTCTCAGCTTCGCTATTTATGAAAGATTTTAAACAAGAGCGGTGCCAGTGGTGTTTAGTCTAAGCTTAAAAACATCAATTCCAGAAAACATAAAGAAAAATGATTTCAGTGATGATGAAATGTTATTAACAGATCTCTCACCACACAACGCAGCACTCCTCGAGAAAAACAACGCTCTCCTATCACTGGGAGGAAAGTGAACTAAATCTTTCAGGTGGAAAAATGACCTTTTTAAGTACAAATACAGACAGAACTCTAGCCTAGAAAATAGGCAAGAGCACAGTTTCCGACCTTCCATACCTGTATCAATTTCAGTGTCTTCCAAATGCAAAGATGCATGACTACGCAATACAATGACCTGGGAATAAAAGCCCCTCTAAAAATAAAGGAAAACAAATATTGAAGGAAAACTTAGAAATATGAAAAAAAAAATGTCATGTTTTGACTACTATGTAGACTATTAAGGTGTGTTACATGCTTACTATGGTATAACAAGTACATGAGCTTCTGCTAACTCCTTTAAAGCATTAAGGCATTGCGATCAGAATGTCCTCTATATTAATACTGAAGGCAATGCTACTTCTAAGACAGATTTATATTATTTACCACAGAAAAACACCGAAGCAAAACCCTCCTTTGCTCCCAATAGGCAGCAAAGGGTAGTACCATGAAAAAGTGCACAAGTACACTTTCCTATCTTCTCAGAACTTTAAAAAAAACAACAACCAGGATATTAATTTATTTATGCTGTAGTCATCCACTTCAGTGTGCAATGCAGACCCCAGGGATGAGCCTTGAAGCTTACAGCCATGTTAACAAGTCATGCATTATTCTCGAGTCTCTTGCCTTCTATGTCTCGTTATGTAGGAGGAGAGATGGGAAGATGCTTTATTTGTACTGCATTTGTGCCTAAAGTGCCAAGTTTATTATACAGGGCCCCATTACGCTGGGAAGCAAGCTAAAATTCTGTTACGGTTATTGCGATGGCAGCACTTGTTTTGCACATGGTCTACAACCCCACTTCCTCAGATGAGAAGTCTGACAAACCACAGAGCAAATTATTTGGGATTTTGAATGCAAGATTTGCTAGCAAAGTGAGAATGTGTTTTCCCAGCTTTCTTTAGGACTATGAGTCATTTTTCTTTTTTCTTTTTTTTTTTTTTTTTTTGGTCTGCATAGTAAGCACAAAAGAGTACTCCCAGGAAAACATGAGGGACCATAAATCTCAGCCATTACATCTCAGGTGCTGCCCTCCAGATAAGCAGCAGGAAGGTGACAGGAGCAGAGTGAGGAAGTCCAGAGAGCCTCCCAGCATTCCTGGCACAAGTGAACAGAAGGATGAGAACCAGAGGAAAGCGGTGGTGAAAGCACAGTTTAGGCACTCTAAGCACAGCCCCCATGGCAGTTCACAGATGTAAGGGATAGATACACAGCTCCAGCCACTTGTTCCACAGCTAACCAAATGCAACATTATGTGGTTCACTTATCACAGCTGAATCATGGCCGCTGTGCCAACTCTAATACCACTGATATCAGCTGAATGACACTAGACACCAAAATTGGATTCACGGTCACTCCCAAGAGAAGAAAGGTCTCTTTTGGACCAAAAAAAAAAAAAACCACAAAAAAAAGGAAAACCTCAAGGAGTAAAAAGCAAGATGTAGACTAAAAATCTGCAGGACACACTGAAGAACCATCCAGGTTTGCCCTTCTTCAGCAGGTGAGCATAAGGAAATGAAAAGCTGAGGCACACTCCAATGTCTAAAGAGCTTTCCCTAGCCCCTGCAATTGGGATTTGCAGATTAATAAGAACTTCCAAGGGAGACTTGCTTGCAGTACAAGATGATGCTGGTACACTTGGTTTTCAACTACCTTTAAGATTCATGAATACCCCATGAATAGCGCTCAGCTGTTTTCAACACGCAGTGGAGTCCATCTCAGCTTGTTTCTAGGCTAAGTGTTTCATTTTTTCCTCTTTTCAATTTCAGTGAACCTTTAGTGATCAAATACAAAAATCAGGGCTACTTCTTTCTCTGGAAGAATCACAGCAGCAGTAATCCATCAGCTTCTTTCATCTCGCATATTAACGCATCATCAAACAAAACCCAAAGCAACTGAGCTTCAGTCCTCCTTCCACCAAATGCCATCCTGGTAAAGCTCCTAACATGAGGATGAGGTATCTACTTCTCCAAGTGACCTGAGTAATAACTCCTCAAATCTCTTGGCTGACCTCCTGACAGATGCAGAAGCAGAGTGACAGAAGCTGAACTCTCATTTGAGAGCAACAGCGCTGTTAGGCCATCAGAAAAAGCACAGAGACAGATACCAAGAAAGCCCTGCAAATAAAGCATTGCCATCATTTAACAAAATGGATCTGCTGTTTTCTGGTATTCTGTACATTTTTTAGATGTCACTTGCTTTTCAGAAAGCAGACTGTGGTACACTGTTGGACTGAAGAAAAAGTGCCCAATCTGAAGTATTGCACACCTGCACCAGGTGATTTCTTAGGAAGAAATGCAGTGGCTATTCAAATAAATAAATAAATGATAGGTCCAATACTATCACGAACACAAAAAACACAGTCCTATCTGAGGCAGGATGATCTGCTCAGTTGCATCCTTCTTTTGCCTTTCCCTCCCAGGTATCTGTGCACCTAATCCAAAGTCAGGTTTCCAGCAGCAACAAACTGAAACCATCACCATAAAACCATATTCATGCAAATACTATAATGCTCCAAAAATCACAAAAGCCACTTATTCTGGCATAAGCAGCCTAGTTAAAACATTTTGGTTGTTCAGATCAGAATTTAATCACTGGACACAGGCTGCTAATTGGTTAAAAACTGGGCTGCTAGCAACTGACAGGAGACAGCTACATGCACACAGGAATGAAAAAAAATTAATGGAATGAAATAGAGATCAAGTAAGTGATTTTTATGCACCTGGCAATGAGCAAACATCTTTATTGCAAAACAAAGACAAGCCATGAAAAATTACAAAATTATCTTTTAATCACCTATGAGCTTTCTACAGTCTCCTATTTGAACAGGGTAATAGTTATTATGTAGATCCCTAAGCAACTGCCTCATGGGGAAGTTACATCACCAGTATGGGAAAGAATCCTCCCCTCCTCCCTTGTCCCTAGAAAGGAGCTTGGCGCCTTCAGACAGACTGAAATTTAAAATCCTACAGCTTCACCCAGCTGATCCCAGCCACTGGAACACATCTACAAGTGCCCAGGGATGGCAGGAACCACAGGAGAGAAATATGCCCTTTCAGCATTTCATGCACTGATGAGCCTTGTAACAGATAAACATACCCTGCAGCAGCTCAACTGACATGTTATAACAAAGAGGAAAAACAGGACTTAAAATTTCATCAGATTACTGTTTATTCCCCATTTCAGAGCCAGAGTACACTGTGAATAAATCGACACTCAATGTATCAGACCGTGTCAGCTGAAAACAAAGCTTTCTGATATAAAATTTTATACAAAATAAAATAGTTTAACATTTAAAAGTACAGATTGCATATTAAAATTCCTAGACTGGCAATTCAGAAGTACTTAGCATTGACAAAAAATCTGGTTAGATGCGTAGATGAAATGTTTTTCGAAGACTGCAACACTGGGCCTGATCCAGTTTACCCCAGGTCACACTGTTTCCCCTAGAACCATGTCCTGCAAGGAGGGCCACTGTCAGAATTGCAGGTGGGGCAGTCCTGCCATAGCACCTGCAACACCAGCAGCACCCAGTGAGCAGATATCCCTATTTCTTCCAAGCACGATATTAAGCAGTGTGAAAGATTTTCAAAGACAGATTTCTTCATTTTCCAGGAAGAAAACATGCTTGCTTGTTTGTTTCCCCTTGAACCACAGCACTGCAGACTAACTTTGAAGATGACTCCCACACTGATTTAGAGACTTCGTAATCCCCTGAACTTGCACAATCCTCACCTCTCTTGCTAAGGACAAGCTGCCTAGGCACTCCAGCATCACTGGCAGGGAGACAATTCTGCACCTGCTTGCTCCTTCACCTCCCTGCCCTGGAAGCTGCTGGAGGCAGCGGCTCTGCAACAGCTGTGGCTGTGCAGGCATGCACCTACCTGGCAGCCCCACCTGAGCACCTCCCGAGGAGGCTCGCTGCCCGCTGCCGCAGCTGCAAATCCCAGGGGGAGAGCACAGGTGACACCTGCTGCAGCCTAGCACCAAGGACACAGGCTCTGCTGCACCGAGCGAGCCTCGAGGTATTCCTGTATTTAAATACGTGCTAGGGAAGTTACTTGATTGAAATGTTTTTGTAAATAGAAGGGAAAACTAAGCTTAATACACGTTCTTGTGAGCAAAAACCCAATGGTAAGAATGCCCTGCACTTCGCACTGTCACTAAATGACTGTGTAATTTAATTTCCCAGAAACCCATTAGCTTTCACAAAAGGAAAATGAAGAGCGGATGAGAGCGATTCTTTAATGTGAGCAGAATTTATTCAGTGTAATACCTGAAGTGGGGGGGGGGGGGGGGGGGGAGGAAATCACTTGAAATTGAACCCAGAGCATCACACTCTACCAAGCATCAGGGCACAACAGCACAGGCTGCCTGCTCTGACAGCAAGCGAAGCACAGACCCAAGCCCAGAGGAGCATGGCTCAGAGGGATCTGCTGATGCCCAGCAGCTCGGCCAAGGGCACAGCCCAGCTGCAAGCACAGCAACACAGAATGCACAGCTCCAGCAGCTCAAGGGGAAGGAGAGAGCAATAAGTACAACTCTTCCCTCAATTTACTGAGAGTTTATAGCATATTCATATTATATATGAATATAAGACATAAATGAAATGGATAGTTATGTGGGAGGGAAGAAATCACTGAGATTTCAGTTAAATTATTAAGCTTAAATCAGAATGCTAGGAAATGCACATCAGATTTTTGGCTGGTCTAGAATACTATATACAAGGGTCAATCAAGCAGTTAAGCACAATGATATACCACCAAAATAAGCATTCTTAGAATCTGACTGACGTTTAATTTTTCTTCTGCTTGCTAGATTATGTGCAATACTATGGACAAAAACTAATTAAAAAATCAAAACAAAACCCATGTCTATCTAAAACAATACAACAGTTCCTGTGGAGTAAAGCAACGGTGGCATACTTGGGAAAAGCAGCCATGAAGCACTACAGAAAAATAGCCTGCATGCAATTTTTCACTATTTTCTACAGATCAGCCAAGGATACTTACATAAGCCAAGAACATAAGTATGTTCAGTCCTGATATTTTTAGCTTCAATAATCAAAGTATTAAGTGATTTAATAAAATTTAAATGTAATGCTGTGAAACTGCCTGATGTGAGTTCCTGCAAAGTGAAACATAAGGAACTTTTCCAGAATGGGAAGTTTACACTCCACTGGCTTTTGGTGGACCTGTGCCATACAACAGGAGATCCGTATCGTTAATTACTGCATCAGTAGATGACTCTGTCATGTATGCATACTAAAAAAAACAAAACAAAACAAAACAAAACAAAAACCCCACACACCAAGAAAGTTTGTCTGCACTCTTGGCCACAGCAGTATTTGACAGATAAGTAATATGCAAAGATTAGCAATCTTTTCTGTTGAACGCACTGCCCCACTCACATAAAATGGTATGAACTAAATCACAGAATGGATTGGGTTGGAAGAGACCTTTAAGGTCACCTAGTTCCACCTCCCTCTAGCCCAGGTTGCTCACAGCCCCATCCAGCCCGGCCTTGAGGTCTTCCAAGAAGGGGGCATGCACAACCTCTGGGCAACCTGTTCCAGTGTCTCACCACCCTCACAGTAAAGAATTTCTTCCTAACATCTAGTCTAAATCTGCCCTCTTCCAGTTTAAAACCATTTCCCCTCCTCCTCTCACCACCTGCCCTTCTAAAAAGTCCCTCCCCAGCTTTTCTGCATGCCCCCTTCATGTACTGGAAGGCCACTTAAAAGTCTCCTTGGAGCCTTCTCTTCTCCAGGCTGAAAAGCCCCAGCTCTCAGCATGGCCCAGTAGGGGAGGTGCACAAGCCCTCTGACCATCTTTGTGGCCCTCCTCTGGACCTGCTCCAACAGCTCCATGTCATTCTCGTGTTGGGAGCTCCAGAACTGGATGGAGCAATTGTCACAATCTTTATCAAATACTTGTTATGTCTTCTAATATTTGCCTCTCTTCCTAGAGAATTCTGTTGATTACAAAATATTCTTCCCTCCATCCTTCAAGTTAACACTAGTGTAATAAGTTACTACTGATGTGTATAAATTATCTCAAAGCAGTCTTGCCATTATTCACATCTCCAGAGATCATTTTCATTATGACATATTTCACTCCATGTGTTAAAGACATGACTACAGAAGGCAATTTAAGGAAGTCTAACTTATTTTGGACAAGTACACGGTCTGCCAGCTCAACACTTGCACCTGCCCTCTCTCTCCCTAGAAGATAATTAAAGCAGCCAAAGAATATAATGACATAATTCTTCACATTGCCATTTTAGTAACTATTTATCTTTGCTTGTTTCTTTCAACTGAACTCGCCATCACAAAATCATCTGGTAATTGCCCCTCTCCGATTTCAAAAGCTCTACTAAAATGCTACTGTTAAAAAAAAAAAAAAAAAAAAAAAAAAAAAAAAAAAAAAACAACCCACAACCTAGCTGTTTTCCCGAAGGTTAGTTACATTCTTAAATGAGAAACAACTCAGACGCACACCTTTTAACTTTATTTCACAGCTCAAAACCCTCCCCTTCCTCAGCCTTTCCATTAAGGTTTAAAATACATCACCTATTCAGGACAGTACCAGTCCTGGCAAGTGCACAGAGATTTCAGCTTTTTACCTTATCTCAGTTCATGTTTAAAAATACTTGTCCCTCCACACAGCCAACTGGAGTGTTTACTTTACAAGTCAAACAATGGACTTTATAGTAAAAATGAGATGTACTCATTTGAAAGAAGCACAGACAGAAGCACAGCCGTTCTTATAAACCTACAGTGAGGCAGTCAGATTGATTAAGTGAGAAGCAATGCTGAAAACAGAACACAGCCAAACCCAGATATTAATTGCTCATATAACTAACCCACTAAACAAGTTCTTAGTTTCACAGTGACCCAGAAGAGTGCCTTTGAAACCTTCGTGGAACCTGCCCTCACCCCAGCCAGCACCTCTTCACTCCTGCCACCCTTCGTGTGGCACTTTCCAGCCACCATCTACCAGTCACCTACTGCTTGGAGAGAAGACAAAGAAACATTCATAAAAGATAAAATAAATGGTGCATACATGCACAGCTGCAAGTTCTAACTGTTTTGTGAAGCCTGATGACAAACCAGCTGCATGACTCACACCTGACAAGGTACAACCAACATCAAGGGAAGATGTACTGAAAATTATTACTCCACTTCCATCTTTATTAGGTAATATTCCATTCTGTTCTTTCACATTTATTTCAATCAGGACAAGAATCAGGCTCTATATTCACTGTACTAAATAAGTATTTTGATTACCAATCTAAACCACTTATAACTCTAATAAGCTAATAAGAATCTAATATTAAGCTGGTAATAAGCTTCCACTCCCTCCCTCATAAATATTGCCTGATGTGTCTTGATTTCCCTGCTTTATCAGGTCACTGAAGCTCCCTTTCAAGCTGCTCAACAAAAACACTACAACTTCTAGAGCTGGACCCACCAGTGTTAGTGAGTAGGTAAGGTCAGGAAGAGGTGTGATCTAAAGCTCTCAGTGACATTCTCACACATTTATAGCTTCTGATTATGGCAGTTTGCTGTTATTCCTGCTGACAGATCTTCAAACCCTGTGGCTAGCCCAGGAACACCCCGGGCTTTAAAATTTAACCAAATAAAACTGTAAAAACAGTAGATAAGTTATGGAGAAACAAGGAAATGCACTTGAAAAAGAGCTCTCTGTCTTCCAGATGCAACGGACTGATTTCAGCATCTTATACTCAAGCTTACATCCAGCAACCTTTCCACTCACCACTGACTGATTTGTCATTACTTTCCATCTCATACAAGCCCGTGGAAGTGCTCAGCACACAGTAAAGGAGCACAGAGCACAGCATATGAATTTTGTTTTTATTCTTCCTGTCCCTTGCAAAAAGACACACACCCCAAACAAAGTTGCCCACTTCATATTCTCAAGAACGAATAACCAAAAAACCTTTAAGCTACACTCAATCATCAGTTTGCTTTCCTCCCAGTAAGGAGAAGTAGAAAAGCTCAGTAGATTAAAGTTCAGGACAGTACAACAGAAGGGACAATTCCCAACACTTGCAGAGTCCTAGTGAAAAGTGACCTTCTTCAAATACAGAGAACTAAAAGGCAGCATAATTACGAGGGAATAATCTGGCATCTTTGTGAATAGTTTTCTAGAATGTAATTAAAACAGAAAGTGTTGAATATGCAAAGATTATCAAGTCTAGATGGAGCTGCAATACAACCAATATATCTTAGCCTGATTTTCTATGTATTGCTATGGATACTAACAGACTGCTGCTGCCAAGAGAATTTGGTGGTTTCACTTAAAACACAGGCAACAGCCCTTCCTTTTTTATACTCGCAAATCAACAGGATAATTCTGGAATTCATTAACGAATAACACTAACCAATCCAACATAATAGCTTTACTTCCTCTGCAAAACACTTCAAAAAAATATCTAAATGAATATGGAAATGCATCTTTCTGTGGCAAATTGTTCATTATTGAATCATTATCAACTCTTGTTAGACAAAATTTCTCTCTTTTGCAGTGTACAAGATCATTAAAATGTTTGAGAGCTCCATCATGAAAGACAGTGGCACTTCATAATCCGCTATCTCTTCAGGCAAATATGCTTACGGCTGAACATAATACACAAAATAACAACATCCCCTTGACACACAATTCTTTCTTTTAATGGTGCTCTTAAGTGTTGACAGCAATGGTAAAATACGTTACTGCTAGACAGTTGGGTTTTTTCTTTAAATATAGTTTTTAACTATTTCCGAGATGCATTTCACTCATGGCAGAAGTTGAGGAGGAAGGTCTCCCAGACCTTCTGTGTGGAACCCCCAGCACTCCATCATGCCCATTATCCCAGTGAGTTACTTCCTATCAGCTCATCAAGTTTATATCCTAAGATTCCAGCTCCTTTCAGCCTCTCAAGACTGCACAATAATCAATGCACTTTTCTTCGGTGACCAACAAAACGGATGTTTCATTTGTTAACAGGAACATGTCTACAACTTGACAGGAACTGTATAACTTCTGTCTAACAAAAAAAAAAAAAAAAAAAAGGTTTATTTTTCTTCTCAAGAGTAGAAAAAAAATCAGAATCAACTACTAAATAGGAAACTCTCCTCAAACTTCCAGCTTCAACTGCAGCCATGTTGCAAAAACTCATGATGTGAGCTACAATACACAAAGCTGCATCTCATACTAGGATGTGAGTAAAATAAACATTTTTATTAAAAATAAAGAAATAAAAAAATAAAAGGATAATTTAAAAGTATTTCACCTGTTTGAGTTTTAGTTACTCAGAGATATGTACTGAAAGCTCTCTATAATTCTTCACTACGTATTAGAGGAAATAAAGTACTATTTCTTCATTCAACAAAACAAAACCCTGCAGGAACTGTTGGCCATAAAGCATCAGAAACCTATTTCAGTTCACAGCTGCTGTAGGCGAGCAATTGACATACACACATCTTACAATTAATCAATTCTCTCTACAAAGCAATCTCAGTGGAGGCTTCTTTGCAAATCTGTAGTAATGACGTAATTTTATTATGTTTAATGGAATAACCCTGTCATCTCTTCAATAAAAAAAACTAGGAAGAGAGTTCCTAGAGTTTCAACTTATTTTTTCTTTGTACATTTAAAGACATATATGGTTTATAAATGACTCAACAGAAACACGAACAAATAACTACTTTAGGTAAATAAAAAAAATAAATAACACAAACTTTGCTATGTGTTTTTGTAAAACAACATCAATATCAGCTACAGAGCCTAGAGCTTCACACATGCTACTGATCAAAATACCAGAGCAGCAATTGAGGTAACTTGTCTTTTTAGTCTCCTCTATTCAGAAAGGAACAAAACTGAGCAACATCTGAATGACTGTTGCCAGCAAGGGCAGGAAAGGAAGCTCTACTCTGCTTTATTAAAATAAAGAAAGGAAACTACATTTGAACTTCATTCTCTTCAGATATAGGTATCACTGATCACTTGATACAAATAGACTACAGAGACAGTCGCTTTAAAATTACGTTTTTCAGTTCATACAGGAAGGTTTAAATGAGATTTTGGTTTTGGCAGTAGCTTTGCTTTGCCTCCATTTCAGAGAAAATTAAAGCAGTAAACAAAGATTGAGCAAAGTAGAAAGATTTCCAAAAGAAATTGCAGACCACCAGGATTTGGATTTAGGTAATCCACTTAGATTACCATGGCTATGTATTAAAAGGACAATACTGAGATCACAAAATAGGTCATGTCTACAAGAAGCAGAATATACAAATGAAATAATGTCTAGTTTACAAATTTAGAATCAACATTCACATCTATTTCTGTGTTTAAAATACAAGACGAAGACTGTCCCTAAGACTACATTTTCCCAAACAGTAAATATTTGGAAAATGACATTTTTATGTCCCAAGCTGGAAGAAAGTTTCAGACAACATCATCAGTACATTAAACAAGTTTCAGGTAAGAGTGAAGTCCAGGGAAAGAAAAATAGCATTCAATGGCTAAGCCATAAATATAATACATTCATTTTTTGTGCATTTGTTTTCATTTTCAAAAGCAGAAAAAAAAAAAAAAGAGGACACCCACAAGCCTGAAAGCACTAACAAAACTGCCCAGCAAAACTGGTGTTTGCATCTACTTCTTAAAACTGACAGTGTTTCTAAGAAAACAAGTATCAAATGCATTTGAAAATCAAAACCAGCAACAAAACCTCAAATTATTACTTGAGGATTATCCTAGGTTAAATTGGCATTTCAGGGATCTAAAAAAAAAAAAAAATTAGAAATTCACTTTTTTTCTTTTCTCTAAGTGCACAAACTAAAAATTCCTACAGATATCTTCAATTAAAGCTGAGAAAATTTCAGCTTTGATATCACTTAGGGTTTTTTTCATTTTACAAGAAAAAAGCAAAAATCAAAATTAATTGTATCAGCTTTCGATATCAACTCAAGCTCCTTCTAAAATGTCACAGACAAAGGCCTTTATAGGGAATCTGCCCAACACAGAAATATTTCAACAGGAAAGTTATTGTTGCTGTGAGTAACAAAGCAACTTCCAGATGCTTGATGTGTCAGGCCTAGACAAGGAGATGAAAAATGTCTCTTTCTGACCAAAGAGGCTTTGAGGGGATACTCGTAAAGAATTACCTACTTACCCATCAGATTTGAGTTCATGAAAGGTGTCGGGGACAATCCTTCATGGGGCCCTAATCGACTGTCATTCAAGTGATCACTGTAATGAGGACTGTCTGCAAAACCCTAGAGAAAAAAAGACCAGAGTATTAAACAGATTATTTGGCAGCCCTGCTAATTGAGTGTAATGACACTTTTCTAATTAAATGTGTGGAGTCGCAATTGGTCATTCATCACAAAAGTTGGCTTTGAGATCTATCTCAAAGGAGGAAATCACTCTGCCCACATTTTATTTTTTTCACCCCTTTCTACCCCAGCAAAAAAATAAATAAAAAAAAATCACCATTTCTTAATGACTTGTGTCCTCAGACAGTGCTTCCAAAAACTGAGTAATACAAAGATATTTTGATATCTGAATCCTCTTAGCATTACATCACTAATCGCTGAGCATAGAATTGGTCTGAAGAAGTCACAACCGATTTTTTTGTTTGTTTGCATTAACCAAACACTACAGTAAGAAGATCAAAAAGAGTCAGTGATGTTAGTAAAAAAAAAAAACATTAGTACAAATGAGAAGAAATTCAATTCCCTTTGCAACCCACTATTAATGTTACAGATTAATAGGCATTTTGACACTACTGCACTACTAAACTGCACCGTTCACTGACAACAGGCTTACTTTCAAATACCGATTAAAGAAAATTTTTCGTCTTGATTTTAAAAGAAGCATTCAAACTGAACCACTCTTTTTACTTTTCTGGTATTAGATAGTCAACCTGTACGTCTTGGAACAGCCCCTACTCAATCTGGAAACATCAGCTTATTGAAAGCTTGCTCCAAAGGCAGACAGAACACAGAAGCCTAAGGATGTACACATTTAAATCAATCAAGTTTTTCTTTTGCTCTGCACAAATCATTTTCAGCTTTTGTGTATCACAGCATGAATAAGGTATCTGCCATTCAAGACCATCCAGATGCGTACGAAATCATGCTGAATCAAATCTTGACAAGATTTGGCTCTCAAAATTGCACCTTCTTTCCAGCAAGTTTTGACCATTTTGTAAACCTTACCATACAATTCCTGATCACTTGTTTCTTTAAGCCTCTTTAACTAAAAGCTGGAGAGAAATCCAAAGCTGAGACCTAATTAAGGGACGGGAAAATTGCTCAGGCTCACAGCTACTAGAAACCAAGTCCCCTGGGACTATAAAATCAATCACTGAACATTTATCATTTTTTCAGACCGCAGGCTCACACTCAAGACAACACTAATGGGGCTGAAACAGGCCTCACTATCTTTGCAGGCGTGCTGTCAGTTCAACCAAAGGGCCAGTAACTGAGGGCTAAATAACTGTCAAACCACTATAACTGCTTACGGATGCGTGTCACAACTCTTTCTGCTATTCTGCTTTAAAAGTAATCTTCTGGGAGTCCCAGTTCCCAGATGAATCTTTGGCTGACTGTATCTGCTTCAGAATCAGCGATACACATGGTGATAGGCACTCAGAAGCAATCTTAGTGACATTTACAGCTCGGTTATGACCACGAGGGTGTCTTCTGGTAGCTGTGGCCTGGCCCCATCTATCAGGAGGCAGCTGCCCTCAAACTCGGTGGCTCCTAGCTAAGGTCACCACATGTGGCTTATTTTTATGTTGAAATGAAACAAAGAAGAAATTTAACATGCCAAATAAAGGACCAAAGCCATTTCCATATAAAAAGCCCACAAAAATTAAAGCTTTTAACTGCTTGCTTTCCTGTTTGGATCTTGGCTCACGCTCATTTTTGTTGGTTTTTTTTTTTTTTTTTTTTTTTTTAAAGCCTTCCCGACACACTCCACTCCCCACCGAAGACAACACTCCAAATGTATATTTTAATATATTTTAATTAAGTAATTAAAAAAACAAAAAAAAAAAAAAACAAAAAAACACACCACCAGGAAGGACACCATTAGTGAAAGAGAAAAGAGAATCCCTACCTCGGGCATTCAGAACACACTGCCTAGACAAACCCCAGAAACATCTTCAGATTTTTATTTACAAAATAAGTAATAAAATCATTGAATGTGCAAGAGTCAGATGTGTTTTATACACAGTTATACACTGTGCAACACACCCCACACGTAACACAAAGGATTACTAGAGCTCTTTAAGTTAATGGTGCATATTTACCCTTGTTCCTCCCAAGAACAGAGGAATTAGAGAATCAGGTGGATAACTTGCAGAGAAAGCAACGATCATCCCTCTATCTTCCTTCCTATAACCTTTCTCATCATGTTCTTCTCATACACCATCTCACCCATCATCAGAAAGATGCTCTGAGAAGTTCTTCTCAGTACTAAAAAGCCTCAGAAACCATTACAACATTGGCCACATGAGAACAAAAATGTACTAATACATATGCAAGCACTTCATTGCTTTTATTCTGAAAAAAACTGAGGCATTTCCATCTTTGTCACACACAGCAGAGCTCACACTTGCTCTAAGTGCAACTCCTTCTCAGCCCTCATCTGTGGAGGTCTTAGCTTGGCTGCCATCCTGGCCACCAGTACTCAGCAACGAGTTCTGGATTATCGGCTCAAGCAGCACTTTTTGTTTGGGACCAGAAACCCTGCATTGATTCCCACACATAACTCACTCAGACTGCATGAATACAAAATAACCACAAACACACACAGCTTTGATTTAACAAACTTCTTTTCCACTTCACAAAAGCAAATTAAGCCAAATCAGAAGAGCGCTAAGTACAATGATTTAAATTAGAGTTATTTCAGAACATTCTTCACATTTAAGCTGTACTTCAAATTAAATTGCGTTCCTGATACCATTCCTTGCTTTCACATTCGTGTCGTTAACTTACATAATGAACAGCATAACGTTCTGCTGGAAAGAGTTTTAGTCAATCACAGATGAGAACTTCAAAAACTTCTGGAGCTTTTAGTAGTACAACAGAGGCTTAGAAACGTATTTAACAAATATGATGGTGCAAACTGACAACATATTTACTGCTTAAGGAACATGTTTGAGAGCCTTAAAAGGTCTGCTTGCTACAGCAATAAAAGACAGTGATTTACTTAGAGGTACATCCCACCTGTATGGCTATGTTTCAGAGAAAACACCACACAGCCGACATCTGAGCTCATGGCAAAGGCAATGCAACAGCAGGGTGGAGTGCACGAGCTACTAACAGAGTCCCTTTCAAATCTGTGCTTGAAAGACAACTAAGTAATATATACTGCCCAAGAGTGAAAAAAGACAGCCTAGGACATGTTTTCATTTCATCCTTTCTTTTTGATAAAGGAAAAAATCCCAGTGCATGGCAATTTCAAGACTCTTGTACTTGCCCCCAAAAGAGTACTCAACTTGATCACAGCTATGGTTATGCCAAGTGCTCTGTGCCCTCCTGGGAAGCACGATTTCATGATTTATATTCTGATCTCACTCTTTAACACATTGGTGGTATCACGCTCTGGACCACATGTGGGCTTCCCAAGCCCATAGAAAAATTACTACCTACCAAACCATATTGTTTGCTCCAACTTTTTACATACCTAATAAACAAGCAAGTCCTGACCATCAACAAAAGACAACAGAACTTGGTCTTTCTGCAATTTTGCAGCCACGATTAAATCTAATGGAAGCTAACTGTTCCCTTACAGCATTTCATAGCATTGTAACAGATCATTTTGCAACAGGCCTCGCCCCAAATTTCAGACTTGGCGTGTTTGTGTTCAGAAAGACAATAATCAGATATGTCTGCAAACAAAAGCAACAAGTATCACGAATAAAGCCTGGCATGAAATGCAGCTGGAGGACTACCGCTAATTAGAGCTGCAATTTTAACTGCAGAGTGCAGGCACTCTCGAGGTTGAATACTCAAACATCTTCATTTTTCAGACATTTCATTGGATTAGAGTGACATTCTCTAATCTTTCCAGTAAATGAATCCCAAATATAAAAATAACATCAGCAGTTACAAACTTTCAATTCTCACCTTCCTTGGGTTAAGACCCCCAGGTGATTTAGAGGTTGTTTATAAAAAAATTTTATCATTATGGTGCTAGTACAGCAAAACCAACTAAAACTCAGAGTTCACAAAATTGCATGTAATAGTATACAACACACCTGAAAATTATATTACAGAAATAGCTCAGAAGCATAAAACTACTGTTTGTTAAAAGTTAGTCACACCAGAACCCATCCACGCACTTGTCCACAGATGACACCGAGCTGAATGCTGCAGTTGACACAACAGAAAGGAGAGTCACCACCCAGGGGGACCTGGACAGGCTTGAAAAGTCAGCATAAGTGAACTGAATGAGGTTCAACAGGGATAAATGTTCCAGGCTTCTCCTGACCTCCCTGTATGGGCCACCTCATTAGGCGGCAGCTTTCTACCTGCCAGCTTAAGCTTCAGAATAGCTCCTGTACCAGACCTTCATACACGATTCATCTGCCACAGGCTGCTTCTGTGTACAAAATGGAAAAAGCCCTGAAGGAAGATTGTTCAGACCCACCTGGACGCCTACCTGTGCAACCTGGGCTACAGAGCTGCTCTAGCAGGGAGGCTGGACTCAATCTCTGGAGGTCCCTTCCAACCCCTACAGTTCTGTGATTCTGTGAAGTGTAAGATGCACTCAGCAGTATGTGCCTGCAACCTGGAAAGCCAACTGTATCCTGGGCTGCATCAAAAGAGTGGCCAGCAGGGAGAGGAACGTGACTGTCCCTCTTCTACTTCGCCCTTGTGAGGCCCCACCTGAAGTAGAGCATCCAGACCCTGGTCCCCAAGCACAGGAGGGATATGGAGCAGACTTCACACCACTGACCACTGGGTCCCACCACTGCACCAGGCTTTCCATCCAACCCATAATTTAGCAGCTTTTCTAAGAAGATGCTACGAGTGACAGAATCAAAGGCCTTCCAGAAGTCCAGGAGAACAATACCCACTGCTCCCACTCATCCATCAGGCTAGCTTCTGTATTGAAATGGCCAATCAGGTTGGTCAGGCATGATTTCCCCTTGGTAAATGCAGACAGTAATCCGCTGAGGTTACCCAATTTTCCCAGAAACAAGGAGTTACACTAACTCCCTTTAAATATAAGCAAGCCTTCTCTGCTACAAAATCCTTAAGACAAACACAGCTTAATTTATTTTTTTTATATATTTTAACAGAGGGAAGACCTCCAATACTCCTGTCACTTGCTACAATAGGGGAAAAGAAAAAGCAGCTGTTACTACCCTAGATCTCAGGTGTTACTGGGAAAAGACAAGACAGTTTCACAACTACTACACAAGTGTCACCAAAGATTACATGCTTGGTAATACAGCTTTCAAAATATCCATTAGTTTTCCCCATATATCAGTTGAAACATGTGAAAACAAAGTGTCAATGAATGGAATATGAGAAGCAAGCTCATTTTTTATTTTAAACACTGCAGTTTTGAAAGAGTGCAGAAGGACAGAAGACAGAACAATGAACCTATTTTCCAATAAACAGTGTACTCTCCAGTTCTATATCCATTTCCAGGAACTTAGTGAATGACAAATCTTATTTTAAACAGCTAGATTAAAAGGCCAGTTACACCTCTGAACTTTTGAGATACAAATAACAACATGGCATGAAATAAGACATTTCCTTGGCCATGTAAGAAGCTAATTTGATTACAGATTCCCATATTAATTTCAATATGATAGGGATTCGCAAAAAGTAATAATAATAATGCTGCCCATAAATCAATTCACAGAATAAGCTGCATTTGTAGAAATGTCCTGCATGCTAAATATTGGATTCTTAAATTAAGCTCTGGTTTTAAACTGAATCATCTGCTTACTTATAGAATTCATTAGGAAAAGCAAATAGCTGAAGAATCACTAACAGTCTGCCCTCCAACAACAACGATAAAAAATAAAACCTAAAAAACAGAGGACAAAAAGGACACAAATACAACAGTCTTGATGACACTTACTGTATTTCTGTGTCCCTCTTGTCTTGCTTTGCTATTTAGCAGCTTCCTTTCTTGTAATGTACCTGAGATTAAGAGGTAATAATAATACTATTTCAAAACCTGCTATCTCATTACTACTTTTTCTTGACTTCTCTGCAGACTGAAAATACTACCCAGTAGGGAAGATGTGGGAAGAACAGAATGGGCATAGAGTATTTTACATAAATGAAATGTAAAATCTGCTCACTGATGCCACAGTATCTAAATCTAGCAGTGGTACTTGGAACAGTTCAACTCTGCCTTCAAGTAGATACACAGGTGAGTTATGTAAATGCAAAGGAGGAGAAGCTGCACACTTGACTGAAACTTGATTCTATGTTAAACAAGGTCAAAATGTATACTCATAGCTCTTATCACAGTATAAATGCTTGAAGATACTCAAAGCATCCACAGTAGAGATTTCACAAAAAAAAAAAAAAAAAAAAAAAGCATCTCAGCGAACTCATGCCAATTTTTAAGTAATAAAGGGTATTAAGGGAAACAAAAAAAAAAAACAGGCAAACTAATCCAGCAAGGAAATGCCTACTGGAAAATATTGTTATTTGCATCTTTTTGGAGACAGCAATCTAAACAGATGAAAAACTGATTTGATTTTTTTTTTTTTTTTGTCAAAGACATGTTATAACAAAATCAAAACAACAAAGAAAACCTCAAGAGTATTGTCACTCAAAACATACAAGCTACCATTATACACGCTGCCATAAAAACTGAGGTAGAAAAACTTTTAATCAAAAGACAACAGGGGTGGTTATTCCCCCAAAAGTGACGACACCAACCTCTTGCTGAGGTTACACAAATCAGAATTCCCAGAAGAAGTGGAACAGCTACGAGTCTGGAGGCATCTCACAACAGGATGTCAAAACTTCCAAGAGCTATAGGCCAATATACTAGCATGTAACAGCTGACTGCTACTTGGTTCAGTACATCTGAATTGCCTCCAGCTTGGTAGAGCAAGGCTCTCCAAAAGCAGCCTTGCGATTCTCTGCAGTGTACACTAAGAGACAGCTATCCTTCTAACAGAAGGAATCACAAACACTTGCAAACATCTCTCTGCTCCACATCGCTCAGGTAAGGAAAGGGGTTGCAAACATTAATCAGAAGATAGTCATCTAAAAAATGACCACAATCACACACAAGTTATTTCGAAGGTTAACTAATCAGAAAGAAGGACCCCAAAAGGCATAAAATTTGACACAGTATTGTATATGAATTTTAATATAATCATTGAAGATTAAGGAAGATCAGCACTTTGTAGAATTCCACTGACCTGATAATTACCATTCCTTTAAAAATAAAGTTTTCCTACATTTTCTCTTATTTTGAGCTACAGATTTGTTCTCAAGTGGCCCAACTTTTTAACAAAACATTTGGTCTATGCAAGAGATGTCACACAATTGCCACCCATGTCTCAATTCATAGCTTTTCATCAGTCTAAGATCACCACAGTCAACTCTAAATACACAAATGCCCACTAATACTTAAGTGTTAGGATGATATTTAACATTCCCAGGAACAGAAAAAACAAAGCTATAATAAGGTTTTCTCAATCTGCAGTGATTCTCAGACTTCAAAACAGTACTCACATAGAAAATCTTAGCTTTTAATAAGGCATTACCAGACACTTTTAAAGTAAACTCTAGTGTCATGGGATAAAGGAAGGATTTTTTGAGTTAACTACTGATCAAAAACGAAAAACACAAACACCCCATCTAAACACGAAAATACACCCAGTAAAAATCAAGTTACCCATGTATTTTCCCTTATTAAAACAAACAAAAAAACCTTTACTCAGACCAATGATCATCAACAATTGCATCAATAATTCAAGAGAATGAGTAAATAAAGAGATGATAAAATTTACTGACAACAAAACGTACTTTAAATCATTTAAACTGAATGTTGGTGCACAACTGCAAGGCAAATTCTCTATGAAATGGGCAATTTTAAGCATAATTTTTTTTGCATACACACAAAAGAAACATGCTTTAAAATCGATTGAATGCCAGAACAAGGTGGTAAATACTGTATGGTATACAGAAAAATATTAAAGTAGCTTTTCTTCTAGTTTGGGGAAGCAATATCACTTCAGAGCTCAGTGAGAGTCAAAAATTACAAGACTTACTAATGAGAAAGAAATGAACAAAAATGAAAGTATCGTTATGTCATGCAGAAACTGAGCTAATAAGCGGCTACAAGAAGTTACTATACAAGGAGAGACCTACAGATTACGATTTCTCATTTTGGTGGAACACACACATAGCCTGCATGTAAAATAAAGACATTCATAAAAATATGAAGTACACAGGTAGCAACTAACTACTACTAATTGGGACACAGGAACAAGGCAGAAATCCATTAAATAACTTGCCAGTGCACAAGCATTAGTATTTATGCCACAAAAATGTTTGTTATTTAGGCCAAAATTATAATCAAAGGTAGAAAAATTCACAGCACTCAAAGAATGAACCCAACAGCAGCTCCAAGAACAACATTCACAAGGTTGGCTCTGCCTAGAAAGTCTAAACCCCTAGAAGTGCTGGGCTTCAGTGGGAGAGTTAATCAGTGAAGGCGGCAAAATATTTGCCTTGCAATTATACCCTTTCCTTAAGTGTTACTGCTAGACACAATCAGGCCAGCTACTACACTGAGCTGAACAGAACTTCAGCAAGAAAAAGGGAAAGGAAATGAAAGGAAGATCTCCTTCAGCCAGTCTTCCACTGCCTTACTTAAGAACTCCTCTATAACAGGTATTTAACTACCACTGAAAAATGGCTATTTTAGCAAAAATTGCTTACATTTACATGCTTCTGGAGATCCCATTCTGTATTTTGCCAATTACTTAAACTCTCAAACAATTTGTTGCTGTTTTACGACTTTTAAGGGGAAAAAAAAAATTTCCAGTAGTCAGCAGCAGATTAAACAAAGCATGTACCAAAATCACACATGAGATAAAAAGAATAATTAGTACCTCTTGCGGTTTCAACTTTTCTATGTCCGTGGAGAGGTCTGAGCTTTTTCCATGAAGACTGCCATTTTCCTATAAATAACCAATTAGTAAGAACAATTAGGACAAGATTAACTTTACATAGAGAAATAATGGAAAAAAAGCACTGGATTTTGAAGTATTAAAGCTGAACTGGAATTGTAACAACCCCAACTTAAACTTCAGATATTAATCATCATGAGGAATAGTCAAGACACAAAAGTCAAAGCACATCATTTGCCATGCTATCAGAGAAACTGTTTTATCTACGTACAGTAGAGACACCTGTATTTTTAGCTCTTCCTTACAGTCATTTGGTCTGGTTACCTACACACAAAATTCTGAACCAGTAGCACCATTACCTCATTAGCTGAAAGACAACAGCAGAATAAAACACAGTAAGTCTTACCCAAAACATATGTCTACAAACTTGGTTTAGATTCATCAATGAGGTCTTGTATTTTTCCAGTAATTTCAACACAACAGAATTTCCTTTGTGGTTTGGGCTTCTTCGATTCATTCTTCTTGTGTTGTGTGTTTTAATTCTTCAGTTTTACCTCTTAACAATTACAATCCTATACACAGACGGTACACGTTCCTAGCATTCATGACTTGGGAGAAGACACAAGAATGGAGCTCTCCTTTTGAAGGAATTCAGTTTTCCTTACAAGAAAGCTGTTATTTAAATTATATCCTAGACAACCATTCTTAACTGTTTCATGTATGATGTAAGGCTCTACTGAAACTTGTTTTTTCCTCTCCTATTAGCTAGTTTCTAGTACACTGATGGCCTAGACAAAAATCTGTATTTACATTGGCCAATCCCTCTGAATCCCTTTAGACACACAGTTCACATTGATGCTACAAAATGTGTATTCTGACCCTGCGAGAGAGGTCTTCCTTATTATTCCTCCATGTTCAAAGGTGATGTATGCCATAAAATCAAGGATACAGATGTTTTGCAGTCTTTCAAAAAATGAAGCACACAGGGCCCAGACACCCACCACCAAGCACTGCTGCTGCTGCAGTATCCAGGGAGGCGGCAGCACACAGCCCTGGTCATTCCAGGCAGAAGTTGGTAGACAGCCTCACATCATGTTCCACATTTACTAAGACTTGCGCTTAAAATATATGATCTAGCAGGCTGCCCGTAACAAAAGTCAAGTGTTGAAAGACATTTGTAAAAATATTCAACATACAACAATCTGTGATTTGAATTTAGGACTTCCCTCCAACCTCCACCCACAATTTCTGTTGCCCTTGATATTAAAAAAAATCCCTATGGAAGTGAAGGAAACTTCACTACCTCAGCACTACTAGAATCAGTGCATTAATAGTTTAAGAAATAAACCATTTTATTCCCTTCTTGACCCTCCCCAAATAATGAAAACTTATTAAACATTACTTAGGCAGAAATAAGAGCAGAGGGTAGTGAGATCCCTGACAAGTATAAGGACTTGTTTATTTTTTTCCCCCCTCCTGAATCCTTGCACTCAAGATTTACACTGACAGCTTTTTTTCCTATTCTTAATTACACAAGCAAATAGCACTAAACTTTCCCTACAATTCCAGTATACCTTTGTTAGAGCTCTACCATTTGCCTTGATTGTTAACTTCATGATATGATTTCCAGTGGTTCCACTTTTGGCCTATGTTTAATTTCCTAGCTGTAAACTTGAATCAAGTTCAAATCCTATAGTTAGGTCAGCTTGTCTGGTGACTGATTCAAATCAATGAACAATTTCACAAATGAAGTTTGTTAGAACAGTAAACACAGTAACACTATATACTGAAAAATATACAGTAGGATTGCATTCCAAATGTAGAAAAGGCACCTAAAGAACCTAAAAGCTGGTCTTTATGACTCAAGTTATGTGGGATGTTTTATAAGGATATCTAATTTTTAAGTTGCACAGAAACACTTGTGCATCCCACAGCGTTTTTCTATCCATTTATTCTAGCTTATTTACTGAAGATCAATGGGAAAATTAAGACCTTGTGATAAGTCTTTCTAATGCTCTCTCCTCCAAAGACAGGTGCAGGTTTTAACAATATCTAATGAGCTGCTCAAGACCTTGCAGCCCACCCACTTCATTCCACAGCAAGAGAAAGCTATTAACAGCTCTGTCTCAACGGCACTGAAATCAGAACAGATTATTCAGACTGAGGCCAGCAGTTACACAGTGTATTTCTATTAATTAATTCATTAGCTACTTATCTCATTGTCTCTTGAAGGAGTAGGCATTCCTAACAAGAAAACTGAGTAGATGAAAGGTAAAGAGATTTAATACAGAAAAGGCTTGCTTTTGACTAGTAAGCTGGATTTTATAAGGCACTATTATTGTTAGATACTAGATATTACTAAATATTACTAAAATACTTTCAATCATGAAGTGAGGAAGACAAAGTTGCAACGGGAACAGGAGAAAGCATTCAAAGGGTGAAGGTTATCTCCAGTATCGTGACACAGCACCCACTTAACTGGGTAACACAATGGAGAGGCTAGAGTTCCTTACACTTCGCCAATACATTTGCTCCTCAAGAAGTAACACAAATTTTATCTTCATTTCTGACCATAAGGTAAATAAAATGCATATTCATAACTGAAGTGTGCAGCTATGTATTATTTTCATAAACACTAAAAGCAATATTTTTTTAGCCTTAAATCTGAACTGCTATTGCAGCATATCAAAGTCATTAGAATCTCTGAAAGATGCTTATCTGTTTATTGTAAAGAGCTTACCCTTTAAATCATTGCCAAATCATCTGCAGATTTTCTCTGTACATTCCCATGATCTTTTATTATCAGTTATAATGTGGGAATCTTACCCTTGAAGACTCATAGGAAGGACTTGGCTGACCACTTGCTCCCCAGGACGCGGCGCCTGTTCGCTCATCCATACCTATCAATAAAAAGAAGAGCAGAGATCTATAAGAAAAAATAGCAAAACAATAATGCTCCCTGATGCAACCTGAATGCAAATTCAGTCTCTCCCATATCCTTAATGCAGCCTTTCTTTTAAAAGCCTTTTGCTTTTAAAGCAAAACTTAAGATTAATTTCCTTGATAACGAAGCTGGCTACAACGCAACCTACTCATTTTGACAACTGCAGCTGCTGAAAATGGGAGCAGAAAAAGTCAAGATTTGCCAGCCTTCAGAGTCAGTCCAACAAAACCCATGTGAAGTTGCTTGAGTAACAAAACAAGCACAACCACGTTAGCTTGGCTTTTTGCACACCATGATTTATCTTGCAATTTAAGCACTGAACATTGCAGCACATACTGTGATGTGTCTACTTGTTAACTACTCTTTGCTCTCACACCTTGCTTGGGCATTGTACAATCTGTGAAATTATTTTTCCTACTTGGCCTTTACATGAAAGCTATTTTAGCACACAGGAGAAAAAAGCAACAGACTGTTTTATATTTCAATGGTTAAAAAAAAAAAAAAAAAGAAAAAAACCATACAACCAAACCACCACACACACACCACAGAGACTCATGATGTCTGCTCTCCCAAAACAGGAATCTTTTAAAACCCCGTAACGGTTCTTCTAGAATCAGTTCCCTTTATGCAAATCAGGGCTACAGCTCAAAAGAGAAAGGGGAAGAAAAAAAAATAGGGAGAGCTTTAAAGTTGGTATCAGAGTACATCTCCTGTGTGTTATCTACCCAACAGAACATTACCTGCACACGCTTTATTTATTTCCTATTCAAAGTTAGTTGGTTAAGTCGTCTTATAACCAACACTACAACTACATGCCATGGTCAATTAGTGATACAGGATAATATCACTATTGGATTCACTTGGTTCCTTACACACAGCAAGTCTTCCTATTTTTAATGGCAGGAACAATTCCCCTCCAAATGGACTTCAGGGTATGAAAAAACAAATTACTTTATTTCTTCTTACCCAGACTATTCCCATATATCGACACAGCATAAACACTTTACATGACATAGTATAAACTGTAAAGCACCACAATGCCACGATCTAGACATAAGAATTAAGTGTCGCAAGTAATAAATACAACTTAAGTTCATATTGCTTCAAACAAGCACCCCTAAATTCGAGATTTATATTGCAAATAAAAACTTCTCATGCATACATCTCAGACTGGCCATGTTACAAAATAAAAGGCAAGAAAAAAAAGCTGTAATGTAAATTGCTATCTATGGAGTAACAGTACTCTCATCATTATTTCCTTATGGAACATGTTTTATGAAGCTATAAAATACCACTGCAACAAAGACAGCCTACAGAAAGCAAGTTAAAGTACAGTACAATCACCCAGATAAAAATCTGTACACTCCTTTTGTGTATGTGGGAAGGATCCTTGAGGCTGGAGAACGCTCTGTGAAAAGGCAAAGAATTCACTCTAGTGAGCCCTCGGTTTGTGGAAATTCGCTGTATTTTGCAGCTGACAGCACTGTTGTTGTTTTGCTGTAATTGATCCAGGAGCTGAGTAAAACGTCGTGGCTGGCACTGACAAAGGCAAAAGTAATCTTTTGGCACAACCGATTCCTTTCTGCCAGAAACAACAGCGCTAGTAATCCACTGATTATCGTAACAAGTCTTCCATTGCTTTCGTTTCAGAAGAGACACATAGGAGGAGGAAAAAAGAAAAATGTCGTACTGTAACACAAAGCGCCTGTGAGAATTTTAAGGCTGTGCATGATGATAACCTATGTAAGAAAGCAGTCAGTAGATAATGGTTACTCATGGACTGTTTAGATGCACGACCCCTGATCAGCAAAACACATTACTCGCCTAAAAACTGAAGTCAGTGGGATGTAAGGATTTATGTTACAGTTCTGTTACATCAGTACATGTACAGCTAAAAATCCTGATTTTTATTCCACCATTTCAATTATGCAAACAAACTGTATAAAGAAACAGCTCTAAAACAAAGTAACATTTTGAGAGTGGGATGAAAACTAATTTCTAAAAAGTTCACAGGTCATTTAAATTAGAAAAAACCCTGTATAGTTAGCTCGAGTAGTCAGGAGCATTAACACACGTTCCATTTTCTACCAGGTGTCTTCTTTCCTCCTTTCCATGAGGCATGTCATGTACTACAAACAGAACACGTATGCTCTGACTTACATCCGCATGAAGGTTTGGTTTCACACGGAATGGCACATCCCTGCTGCCCCTTGCCATGAGCTGTGTTGATCAGGGGGCCAACTGAATTAAGAACTGGCTTGTGCACAATTTTCAAACAGGAAGTCAGATACACACTCATGATGTCCATCCTTAAGGAACCTGTTCTTTTCTTTTCTTTTTTTTTTAACTTTTGTTTTTCTCCAGTCACTGACAGACACACCAAAAAGGCAAAAGCTACAAGATGCAGAAACTCTAGCAGGCTTGGCACAGACTAGCAATGCATACTTAATATAGACAAAGTCACTTCCACATGAATGAAGAGAAGCATACACCTTCCAGACATAAAGGGATTTAAAACAGGAAGTAGTAATCCCATGAAGAACATAGAAATCATCTTTAAATACATAAACGGGCAGCACTGAAAGTAAAACCTCCTGTTTCATCATGTTGGCCCACAACATTGAAGGTGAATGTTGGTGGTGTGGCAGTAGAGGCTGAACTTTCCCACCAATGTTGTTACTTGTGACAGATGGCAGCAGAGGGGCAGCCTGACAGGATGGCATCTGACACAGATGTAAGGATGAAGCGAAGACGTGGAATGGAATGCCTCCATGTGGAAATTATGGCACCCACTGACTTCCATCAATGCTTGCTGAATATTTAGAGACCAGCCAGTGGATGTGAGCACAGCGAGGCAATGGCTGCTGCATTTCAGCAGTGGCAATAGTAACAGAAGAGACAAGCCGTGTTCCAAACATACATGCAAATCGTTTCAAGCACAGCATGCAGGTTCTTGCTCATCACTGGTAAACACGTGTAACAACAGTGGTGGTAACTACGCTGAAAAAGCATTCTGTGGCTAAGAATTTTCTCCATCAAATAGTGTTGTCGTGCTTTTAGTATCTGCCATAGTTTCCAAAGAAATACGTAAAAGGCAATTCATGCAGAGCAGCATATGTACTTTCAACAAGTCTCAAAGCAACAGTGCCATTGGAAGGGCTCAAGCATTTTCCTGATGGACAGAGCAGACCTGGGGGGCCCATCAACTTTGTGTGGCCCCTGACAAAAGGAAACACAGCATCTGGTACTCAGAGATGTTAATGAGCACAGAAAAGCTCCAAGTATTAGCAGGGCGCTGGAAAAATCTGTTGCACAGGAACAGGATCCTCAATCTGCATAATCCAAAAAAGGGGGAAGATTACCCATGTAAAGGTCTAGTATGTAGATATACACAATCAGATAGGTAGAAGGACAACAAGGTTCTACCCTTATCACCTTTTTATTTTTCTTCCCCCTAAGTAGGTAGTGAGGAGAGTAAGGCTCCTAAGTGGTTCATGAGTTGACTTCCCCATCCTCCTGATGGAAGTTTGTTACTGCAGAAGCAGATACACCACAGCTCAACACGGTCACTCCTGTATAGTTGCTTCAGATGAATCAGCTGGCAGCCCACAGCTGGGATCTGGCTCACAGCAATTCCCTGTCCCAGAGAGGACAGGCACACTCCTGCCCTCAGCCACACGCAGGGGCAGCTTGCTGTGGGGACCCAGGCAAGGCTAAGCATTCCTTGCTCGCCTCAGGCTAAGCAGTCACAAGGGTGCTAAGCAGTCACAAGGGTGCTTTTCTGGCTCTATAAACTGAATTCTAAAAATACCTTGAGGTTTTGCTTTATGTCACTTGTAAAATGGTACTATGAGCATTTCAAGCTTTTCTAGAAAAGCGGATAAAACTGTTGCATCACTACGTCAACATATGTATTCATCCCAAAGATGTAGGTCCAAATGTTGATCTAATACAAAAAATTGGATTTTACAATTAAACTTAAATGAAAGTTGTTCTTCTTGCTGGTATAAGACAAAGATCATATTTAAAATTTATTTCAAGAGTCTCAGGTTCTAATGTTTGTGTAAGCAAGATGATATACTTTATAGGGTTACCATCTGTTATGATGTTGATCAAATAAATAGTTTGACCAAAAAAAATCACATTGTATGTTGTTATACTAGGTGCTCAAGGTATGAGTTTCTATCTTTTATAGCTTCTTTATCCAATTTTGCTTCAGAATAATGATATTCGTTCAGATCAGATTCAGTAACTGAAATCAACTGCAAAAATACCTAGAGCACAAACCGTAACAGCATTGATCATATTTTGCATCTTAGATGCCCAAGCAAATCAATCTACCATTAGACCCCATATCACATACATCTATTGTGAAATACAAAACAGACCACAACCTAGAATAAAATTTTAGGCTCTCCGATGAGGGGACACAAAAAGAAATATGCTTTGACAAAGAAAAATAATCTGAATTAAGCCTTTCACCCTTCAGCATGTTAAGAGTGCTCCTCTGCTTCTTCTTGTCAATTCCAAAAACTGGAAAGCTTTACTAATTTTATGGTAGCCTTAACATTATTAATAGACTGAAAACGATTTTATTCTGTTAATAGATTACTTAGACTTACAAAGTCAGATTAGTAAGTAAAGAAAATATATTTCCGCATATTACCATAAAAATTACTTAAAACCAAAAGCTACTTTGACAATACGTGTCATGTGGTGCTATTAAAATACACTAAACTACAGGCATTAATCAAATTGAGAGTAGAAATGAAACCCAGGCAGGCTATGAATGGCATTGCCACTTAAGTGCCATTTCGATAAATTCAGATGCAACACTAATTAGTTAGAAAACACTTTCATCTCATACCCTATATAAATAGAGAGATTTCTCTCTACCCCAGTCTTGTAAACAAAAGGCAAGTGGAAGCATTTCAAGCGTGAAAAATATTCATGAGAAACTTCAAATCTCAATCCACGATTTTTAGAGTAGATACTGATTTTGCTATAGCACACAGATATGAGGTTCAGGTCAGAGATGGAAGTGATCCGTCAGGAACTGAGAACCAAACCAAATGCCTCAACCGGACCTCAGAAGACATTTTCAAATGTTTATTTCTTGGGAAAAAATAGGATGAGATCCCATCACAGTACAATAGTTGAAGTCAGTCACTCTCTTTACAAAGAGTCAATCGCTTCCAGCCTCTGGTGTCAGTGGAAGAGGTGCTCAAACACCAACCTCAAAACCGAGACACACTCTGAATAAGAGAGCTAGATTTTGATCAACTTGTTTTGATCAGAGCGTGGCTTGCCTAATCAGGTCCTGCCATTGCCCCCATCTCTCTGAATCAAAAAGGAAAAATCCCCACTGGTAACAGAACTGGCAGTGCTTCTACTCAATAAAGCACTCAAAGGAATAGCAATGTAGTAACCTCTTCTATACCCTCTGCTCCAGAGAAGATAACCAGAAGTGGCAGTAAAAACTACAGTGAATCAAAATCTGCTACCAACTCTAGCGTCTACAATTCCCTTTGGATATTCCCTGGGATGATTTTATTAAACTGCATGACCCCAGTGCATCAAGCCACAGAGCCCCAGATTGAACACCCATGGACTCAGTGTCCTAGAAGCAGGACTCTACCATGTCTACCTGTCTCAATGCCCTCTCCTGCCTGCCCAGGGTTAACCACCAACCTTTTACAGCAGAAGTCCAAGAGCACAACGAAGCACACAAAGACCAACACCACTGTGAACAGACATCACTTCTTACTTACAAAATACTCCCTTTTATTTATTTTACAAATACTTGTCGGTAAGATCAATTTGAAATATAAACAGAGATGATTAACAGTAGTGTTTCTGAAACACTGTTTATTCTGAGGAGTCTAACAATATATGGATACCTTACTCAGCAAAGACAAAACCTTGCTAGACAAGTTACTGTGGAAATTATTCTAAGAATAAGTGGTAAAAGAAGCTACAGCAAGTTACTTTCCATGCCCAAAATAAGTGTTCAAAACTAAAACTTCAGTGGAACCAAAGTTAATCAGATGAAAGTAAAGTACAGCAAGTACACAACTTGCCCAGGCAATTACCAAAACTTGGACCAAAAGTAGCACTGACAGGTGTTAAAAATTAGTCATAGCCTAAGAAGTATCAGCAACTTGAAATCTCTTTATGGAAAGCAGTTAAAAACTATACCTTCACAGAGAGAATGATTTGCAAGAACAGCGTATTCTTAGGTCAGAAGACAAAGTCAAGGTGTACACTTGAACATCTGCTAACACAACAAAACACATGCATTGTACAACGTCAGAAAAAAATGGGGAAAAAAAAAATCATGCTGGTTCAGGAAAACCAGTGGAAAGCTTTCATTTATTTTAGCAGTGTCTGGTAACTTTGTAAGTCAGTACCAGCAGCACAGCTCCTGTGTCAGTTATCAGGTATGTTTCACATTTTCTCCACCTGCTTGGTACCTAACGCAATTTGACTGGAGGGGACGAGGGAGGCCATTACTACTTGTAACTCAATTTCACAACAGTTCTATTAATTCCCTGTAGTAAGGCCCATGTATTCTGAACAAAGAACGTTAGGTTCTTCCTGCGACAGCACTCAGCAGTTGACTACTTCTCCTTCTTCCTGTTCTATGCTTCCAATACTCAAAAAAATCACATCACTGAACAAACCAAATGCTCTGACATGACCCAGACACTTCAAATACAATACAACCTGCTCGGGACAGAATTGGAATTGTCAGCTCCCACACAAGCTGCCCTGTAACAGAAAATCACACATTGCTACACCCATCTTGCCTAGAAAGAAAAAAAAAAAAAAAAAAAGACATCAGGTCCAGGTCAAAGAGAAGAGCACAGTTACAGTACGGTACGTAATACATGATCAATAAAACATGTATTTGTGCTTATTCAATCATCACAAACATAAGCTAATAGGAAAAGCTATAAACAATAGCATTTAAACTAGTGAGAAATAAATAGTTTCCTTGAAAGCCAGAGAGGTGCTCAGGGAACTGCAGTAAAGCTATTCTTTGTCCCTGAAGATGAACATTACTATTCACTACAGTAAGCCTTAATATCATTCCCCCATTCAATTTCAGTTAAAAAAAAAAAAAAAAAAAAAAAAAACTAACCTTGACAGATTGTATCATGTACACAATAATATTTACAAGTTTGAGAACATAGAGTATATGTTTTGGAAATTCCCTGGCTGCAAACATGAATAAAACAAACCAACACAGATCAAACCTTCAGTGGCTACAGAAGCCAGAGCCTAAATTCACACGCTAACACACACAAAGTTACACTGCAGTTACATTGCATCGAGCTGCTCTTTTCCTCTTGCACTGAACCGTGAAGTGTATTAGAGCTGCTCAGTCTGATACAAGTCTCAGTCCTAAAATATTATCTATCATAATAATCCATTCTACTGGCAAATTTTCCTGTGGTTACTTCAGTTATGACTCAACAGCTTTATATAACCACACACCCTTTAAAATATATGTATTTATATATAAACCAAATCAAGACCAGTGTCACAAGACTGCACACACCAGGCCAAAAATATTCAAATATAGTCTCACAGTCGACAGCTACTGTTACCAGTTGTGTTACATTTCCCAAAACCGCCCATTGGCACAGCGGAGCATGAAACAATCCAAGTTACCCGCTGAGTAACTGAGATGTTAACTCCAAGGAGCAAAGAATACACTTACAGTTCAACAGCTTTTCTAAAGCCTCTAGAAAGATTAAGAAAATGTACTTGCAGTCGTTCACCCTAGCACATAGGATCCAGAAAACCTGGATGCTCCTGAAAACTTTCCAGTAAGTGGATGAGGCCATAAACAGAAGAAGCAAAGGAGCCCTTCTTGCAGGAGTGCATGCCCTGAGATCAACCTCAGCTCACTATTATTTCATAGCACAGAAGGCTGTCACACAACATGACAGAAATACAGTTAATTTTTTTTTTAAGTTATCCAAATGCAACAGATTAGAAGTGCTTTGCTGATAATCAGAACACCATTAATGCATCAATTAACAATCCAATATTTAAAGGAAAAGGAGACCTTCTAGTAGAACAATTTAAGAGCAGAGAAGGAAAAAAACTGAGCTGAAAAGATACTGATGTCTATAAGAAACATTGTATTTTGAATTAATTTAGGAGAACCTAAGGAAAATAAGCATCAGACAGAAAAAAAAAATGCATCTTACTGAGTCAAGATTTTGAGCTTTTTATGCACAGAAAGGAGATGCCAAGTTTTCAAGAGGCATCCATTCCTGCATTTATAGTCCTGCACTTCAGCTAAGGAAGTCAGCACTGCCCTACAGCATCAGGAATTTTTTCCAGTATGGATTTTGTCCCAGCACCTCCTCCTCCATAAGCTACCTGGAATGCAGTAAAACTCTTGCCAGATGTTCTCCTTCTGCAGAGGCCAAAGCCAGCAACTCAGAAATTCCATTACTTCCAGAAGTCATAGCCAGAATCCAGTCTGAACCAACTACAAAGATCTGGCTACAGCCTGTGCTGCCAGCAGGGCCCTCAGACACTGAACCAACCAACCAACCCAACAATCAAACCACCAACTTTTCTCTCCTCAACATGAAAACTTATCTTCTTCCAGCTACTTCTTGGACATACATTTTTACTGCTATTTTGGGACATCATACTCAAAGCAAGTAAATGAGACTTCATCTGTCAAAGGAGAGCAATCTGTCTTCAAATTCCAGAGCTATTATATCCACTTGAACATTTGGCAAACCCAGCTCCTTGCTGCATCCACTGGATACTTCCTTCATAAGAAACAGTTAACCTGCCTACTGATCTCTGCTGCGTTTCAGTATCATTCATGTTTTAACATTTACGTGCTGCAGGTTATAAATCTGGAAAGATTACCAACCTTATGCCTTCAGAGGATCAGGAACACAGAAGTAAGATTTCTAGAGTAATCAAAACCCCCTGATTAACACTATGGTATTTAAATGACAAAGAATATCATCAATTTCACACTATGAAAATCAGTTATTTTCCTATTCCAGGAAGTAACTCCAAAACCTCACGGGATCTGAATATGGTGGATATGATTCCAGAAATAACTACATTTACTAGCAAAGAAGTTGAGATTTCTCCAATTTTACTTCTTAGCCAGAAGGAAAACCTTTTTTCCCCCCCCCCTCCTCTTTAAGAGACTTTGCTGCTGCTCTTCCATCTCTCCTCACAGCTTTTCATTCAATACTCCATAGGCTGGCTGGACTGTGCAACATTTCTCCATTGTTTAAATCCTAAACATCTCACTTGTTAGGGAGATGTGAGTTCTCAATGCTTTTCTTGTAAAAAGTGTTAGGTGAGCTAAAACACTGCTAATGATATGCACCTTAGAAGTCATACGTACACATCTCAGAAGCAGAACTTCAATGGATAAGTCAGATCTGGAATTTATACCCAGGTAACTCAACTTTAAATTGCCTTTACTCTCTTAACTCTACAGCTAGAACTTTTTTTTTTTTTTTCTTTTTTTAAATGAGGACAAATTGCACTTTGAATAAACAAAACTTTTGCTGCAGCTTCTCAAGGTATGCTGTCACAGCAGTTCTGGAGGTTATAGCTGGAAAATGCTGAAAGCCAATAAAATGCCGTAGACGGCCTATAGGGAAAAGCATCCTTACCTGGTAATTATCCTTCCTACAGTAACAATACAGCATTAAACACTTCAAAATACTAACCTGAGTATTTTCTAGTCAAAACAAAAGCAATCAACAATTACTTTTCTTAAATTCCTCCTGCCAGAATGTTTTAAAAGCCTTTCATTCTTCAAAGCCATAAATGCTCTCATGTCTTGATTTCTATAAAGCTTGCACCTCAAAATTAATACCAGATTTCTAGGGATATTTAACGAGAACTTAGAAACTAATGACTTTACATTAAAAATCAAGACAAATACTGTACAGTTTAATTTTACAGTTAAGAATAAGAACAGAGAGGATATTAAAAACCTGCAATTCCAGAGCACAGCAGAAAGCAAGTAACCCAATGGCACAGACCCCAACCAGACCTCCCTGCCAACATGCCATTAATACGAATTAATATGCAACCTCCCCATGCAAAGTAAGCCTTCTAACAGTAACATTTACCAACATCTCACAAGGGATTTTGATAGCGAGACCACTGCCACATAAGAGCTTAGGACTCAGGTCATGCAGACACAAACACCAGTCTGCCTCAGCAACAACTGAGGGCCCTGCAGTAAACTGCTTCAAGAAGCTACAGTAGAAAACAAAACTTTAAAGAAAAGCCTTGTTGGTTTCTGGCCAGATGAGCTCTCACAGATGCATCTCACCACAGGGCCAGAGGAACACGAGTGTTTGGTCAAAAGGAAGGGGAGAAAGCACAGGAATGAGGCAAGGCCAAAGTAAGGGCTGCACAAAGGGCCAGGGAAACAAGCCCAGCACTTTCAGCATTCGCTGGCTATGAGACTATCAAAGCTGTTTAGAATCAGACTGACCTCTTGGGGTGAGGGTGTGTGGGAAGACATTGCTGTAGAGCAACACACACATTGCTGTAGTCTGCTTCAGAGTATTAGCTTTCTATTGGAGCACACATGCAACACCTGAGTGTCAGAAAATAACCAAGTGCTTATGTTACATCGATTATCTATAGCATCCAGAAAAACCTTATGATCAGAACTGATCGGGTTAGGGTAGAAACATTATCAAGAAGCTCAGCACGTGTTCACCTGGCAGAACTTCAGCCAAAATACAAAGGAAGAGTAAGTCTGGAGTAAAGAACAACCAAAATTAGGAATTTTCCTTTCCTCTCCTTCTTCTGTAATTAATGACAAAAAGGCACTTCATTTAAAAGTTTAAGTACATTTTTAATTTTAGTAAAAACACATCTTAGCTTCCACGTGCCAAATAAGTGGAATTTATAAATTACTGTAGCCCATTTTCTCTGTTGCGTTTTATGACCCAAGCATTGCCAAAACAAACCAATTTAAGCAAATCACCTCTCCAGGTGGTGACTTCACATTTAAGTTCGCTTGGCCTTAAATTCAGTACTCAGGTCTCTTTATTTTATTGCTTTTAAGTCAGGCAACAGCTTTCACTTCACTTTTTCATTCTCCAGCACTTTACTGGATGAGATCTGCACAAGTGTATAGCTTTTGCTAAGCCACCAAAAATAAAGTCACCATTTATAAGGATTATCAGATAATTTTAGCACAGCACAGACCAATCACATTCTGTTAAATGCTCAAAATAGCCAAAACAAAGAAACGTTTGTGGCCCTTTGAAAAAGATAAGCACAGCTCTGAATTTGGGAAATATATTATTACATTCTAATCACAAAGACATTATTACCCTCCAACGTACTACCACTTAGATCTGATTCGCAGTTCAGAGGGCAATAAAGCATCAAACGTAGATTGTGTGGAGAGACACACAAATGATTACTGAGAGAAATTCAGAAAACAAACAGTGAGTTGCCCTCCCAGACACCAGACAGCATTCTGAAGATTCACTTGCATTGACAGTTCAGACAGCTATTGCATATAGCTTCAAAAATAAAGTGTTGTCATGAACTAAATCATTAAATCATGCAGAGCATATCTCAAAAAAAAAAAAAAAAAAAAAACAAACACACATTCTTTTAAGAAAGTGGGGGGATACTTGTAAACTGAAGTGAATTTATAACTAAACGCTCTTCACCTTAACACACACAGATGTGAAGCTGCCCACGACTGAAGGGCAGCAGAGGACGATGTTTGTGTTCTTCTGTGCCTTCCCACAGACCCACATGGGATTTCCCCTCAGACAGACACACCAATATGTCACAAGGACTTCATAGTTTTCATAAGTAATATGAAAGCCCAGAGAATTAAACGTGCACATTAAGGCATCTGGCAGGATACACGTTAAATAAATGGAAAAATTCAAGCACAAAAACTTCAGCTGCAATTTTGCTCTACTTCATTACACACCTCTCAAGATGTAAAGCTTAAAGGGAAGTAAACATGTTTATCACTCACTTGTATATATACACACACACGACTGATTACAACATCAGCTTCAGCATTAGAAACTGTATTAGAATACAGGCTGTCTTCAGGATTTGATTCCTGGGATGGTTTTACTTAGAAAAGCAAAAAAGTAAATTTGAAGCCACTTAACATTTACATTTTCAATTTTGTTGTTGAACTTTTAAATATCTGTGGTTGATATCAACCAATCACCAAGAAACTGTAACAGTGAACATGCATCCAGTCCCTCAGATCACCTTAGCCTAGTTTTCATTTTTCCAAAGGACTTCAAATAAAGCATTGTATTTTTTCCACTGTGAACTCAGTAATGAAAAAGTGGAAAATAAAAAATAAAAAATGCAATGAAATGTTATATTTAAAAGCCTACGTAATAACGTAAAGAAGACAGCACAGAGAAACAACTCATACTTCCTATTAAAGGGAGTTCAAAGTGAACTGAAACACTGCATATGCTGGATCTCTTAAGATCTATGGTCTCTAAATTGCCCCAGAGCTAGTTAGGGTTTTCAGACTACTTAAAATGTGAAGAACCTAATATAACCTATTCCTACAGAATTTGAGTCAAACAAAACTTCTGAACTGTTTCATTGTAAAGCCAGCATTCAGCAGTTTAGAAAAGACTGCAAGAATACAGATGAAGCTAAATCATCTTATCTTTCATTAGCAACAGAATACATTTAAAGCTCGAATTCTATACTCAGTGATTAAACCCACAGTAATGTCACCTACAATGCTAGTTACAGACAAGTAACAGAACAATCAGATGTGATGTAGTATTTCACATGTTTTCAAGTAAGAGCTGACCCACATCCATTACTCTAAAACAGTATTTACAATATTATCCTAAATCCTAATTCATTTATCCTAAATCCTAATTCAATCTCAATTCTGTATCCCAAACAGGTCTATCAAACTCAACATTTGGTCTAAGAAAAACTCTTAATATTACAATTACAGCAGTGCTGTCTGCTTAAAATCAGCCATTTTTAAAATAGATCCAAAATTAGTCTGCAACTGCAGCAGTCTTAACACAGTTAAGCTTCCAGACTGCAGCCAGGGCTGGTTAGCTCCATTGTTTACAGCAGCCTGAGAGCTGCAAACCACCTAAATCACATCAAGCAACTCAGAGCATGGGTAAACACAGATACTAAAAAGATGAATAATCTATGGAAGACATGAGTTAACCAAAAAGCTACAATACATAATATTACATATAGAGCAACAAGTCCTCAGAACAAATACAGAAATTAACTTGGTAATCATTCTTAAATTACAGAATACATTTTATTTGATTGTTCTACTTGAAAATAGTGATCACAAACACAGTTATAGCCCCCAAGAAGTGCTTGGAGTGGCAGGGAACATACACTTGATGAGAGATGTGGGGAAACTGAGAGGCAACGGCCCTAGCTAGCTTTTCACTAGCTTTTTCTTCATCTCTTGGTGGTACCAGGCTAATTTGAAAGGACAGTCTCTCTGCAGCATACACTGCATTTGAGAAGCAAATGAAATGAAAGTAATCCAAGGTCACCAGCAGACTAAAGAGGAAAAATGAACCACCTGCAGAGGTCAGTATTCTAAAAGTGTATCAGCAAAAAATGAAACAGAATACGTCAAATTCGCTATTCAGGATGAGCCACGACTTCATTATCTGTTGAAGAGATGATTACCTAATGCATCTATACACATGCACGGATTCCTCCCCACCCTTCTGACAAACAGCACAGAAATGACTTCGCTCTGATTAGTACAATGTGGAAACAAATGAAAATCACTAAAAATATAACAGATAAAAACAACAACAGTATTCCTGAACAGGTTCATCTCAGAAGTAATACTTGAGTGAAACTATGTCCTTAAGGCAGAAAAAAGTGCCACTGACATGACTAGCTGTTTAACATATTTAATGTCAAGAACTCCTACACAAAATTGCTTAGGAAAAGTGAAATGCAGATACCGCTGAAACCTTCTGATTTACACGCAGCCTTCCATATTAAATCAAAAGTCAAAATTACTACACCATACAGCAAAAAGGATAATGAGAGTTCATATCATTGCATCTTTTCTCTGAAAGTGTGTAAAACACACTAGACAAGGTATCAGATTTAATCTTACTACTGATTTCAGTTAGGAACTAGCTCAGAAATCATCTGCTGTATGAAATCTGATTCGCTTCTTTTGCTTACATGTATTTCTGCTGCGCTGACCCAGATGTTGCAGGTGTTACGGCTTCTTGAATCAAGAAGAAGCACTCAGTTTTAAGTTATGAAACCAAAACATCACTTAGGAATCAAAAACCAGTCAGTTACGCCTCAACACCGTGCACTTCAAAAGGAAAAGATTTAATCTTGTCCACAAGATCACAACCAAATCACAAAGCACAGACTTTGCTTCTTAGAGGAAGCTATTTAACTGTTTCATTTGCCTGAAAAACTCAAGATCTAAGCACTATTTAATAGCAACTAAGAACTATAATCTCCCCCTGAATAACAGTGATCAGTGCTAGTCCCTGTGCTTCCTTTACAAAGATGAGTACCTCTCTATTCTAGCGAGCAATACCCAGCCTAGACAACACGAGCAGCTCCTGATCCCTTAAAGCACTGCCTGAAAGACATTTAAGACACGCTCCTTCTGACTGAGAAAAGCAGACACTAAATCCCCACACAGAGCACTTACAAGAGACTAAATGATTATGTGGACTTGATATCATCAACGAACACGTTCACTGGTACTATATAAAAAGCAGTGATAGTAGCATGTATTTACTGCAGCATTTGTTCTTGAAAACACAAATGACGAAATATGCCAAATAAAGATGGTCTCGATGATACTGATGGATGTAAGTTTACCTGCAAACTAAGAGCTATCTGCACACTATCCCTCCCCTCTAGCATCCCAGCCAGCACTCCGTGGTACAGCTCCAGCTGTGCCCTTGCCTCCACACAGTCCCAGCACACAGGGCTCCCACCAGCCCCATGCCCACAGCTGTGACACCAGGTGGGAAAAGTCAACTCCCAGGCATTTCTACCCAAGCAACACTACTTTTCTGGATGGCAAACAGAGGAAGTGGTCTACATTACTACCTTGAATAGATGTGGCTTCAAAAGGGAAGAAAAAAAAAAAAAAACAAGTATGAACATACCTCACACACAAGCTTGGGTTAATTGAAATTAAGAGCAGAAAGAAAAGAAAACTGCAGCAGACAATACCTGGATGGCATTAAAGAGCTCAGGTAACAGCAGCAGGCAACATTAGACTACGAATGTCACAACCACAAAGAAAAGAGAAAAAGTATTTAAGCATGACGTTGACCTTGTAAGATTTAAGACACCGGGACACAAGCAGAAGTCTGCTCTTCCTTTCGTAAGAAGGTAGCAGAATAATAGAAAGTGCTTGAATTCATGGATTATATAGAAATTATGTGTATTAATACTACTTTGATATATTTCTGTATATCACAGAAAAGTTGCTGAAAAAGGGAAAAAAAAAAGCAAAAAAGATCAGCATTCTCTAAGTATCCCTAGGGGAAAGCAGCAGCCAATCGTGGCACACATTACCTCTGCCCCTTGTTCATCCATCTGCTGCACCCCAAGGAATGCCACAGGGAAGGCAAACATGTGGAGCACAGCTAATAACAGCAATTCTGTCCATATTAGAAACTAATTATCATCCTTTCCTATCAGGATCAGTGCTTCCAGAATTATAAGCAATTTACCCTCCTAAATGCAGTCTAGAATTTAACACTCAATAACTCAATAGCTTATTTTTTAAAAAAACGAAAATGCTGTTTCTGACCCATATGCAATACAAACATCTCCCTTCCCTTCAATACAACCTGCTCTTTGACATCTGAAGATTATTTTTGGTGAAGGAATGAAGAGAAGGGAACTCCATTTAAACACAACCCTGTGCGTTTTAACCCTCAGCTCAAAACTCACAATAGTTGTCACTAAGTCCCTGTACGTCTAGCTAAAACAAAAACACAGCTATGTATTGTATTAGCAATCTTCCGGAAATAACAGCATGAAATCTCATTGCTGCTCCCTACTAAACATTATACTTTTCATTAGATACACAGACCGGAAAGCTACAAAATGAGATGAAAAGCTGTGAATAGCATTTTATATACTGACCTTGCGAATAAAAAACAGAGTTTCTTCTTGGTCTACTTTCATTCCACCAGACTAAGAACTAACAAAGTATTACCGAGAGTCCTTCACATTAGGCTGCTTTATAAAAGTAATTACTTTCTTCAAAATAATTAAGTTAACGTTGTTTCGCTTTAATTAACGTCACCTACTCGAGACACTGCTTTTGCACAAAAGCGGTCCACACACCCTGCAGCACAGTCTGAAGAAGAAATGAGAACAGGAAACACCAAAGAAAATTACACGAGTGCCAAGACCTGGGTAAAGAACATCAGATATGGATCAAAACAGCACTTTTCTCCCCACGATCATCATTTCTACTTGTTTCCTACCCAACCCTTGAGTCAAGTACTTCTTCAGCACTCATCATCCCGTGCTTGGTATCGCAGCCCACCAAGGCCAAAGTACTCTCATCCAAATTCATTCACCGCCCCTCCTGGTTAGCCAGCAGGTGCTATTTCTTGAAGCAGACAAGGTCAACATTCCCCTAAGGATTTGAGCAAAATGCCTCCTCAAGCAAGCAGGCTGAGATTCGAATGCTGGGTCTACTTACTTGAGATTGAACATGCTGGCTCTATGCCTTGAGGTTGCAATGTCAAGAACTGTTAGGGAAAGCTTTACAGAAAAGTCTCAAGGAAGTAAGTGAAAAGTAATCAAATGAAAACCATAGCTAAAGTGTTGTTTGTACCCTTGAAAACACTGACATTACTGTATGAAACGTTTTTAAATGAAGTGAAACACCCCCAAAAATGTTTAATTCAAAAGTAAATAGAACTAAGAAACAGACACTGTAAATGCATTGCAGGGTACTACCTTGTGAACTACACCAAATACAAAAGCAGTATACTTTCAGAGCATTTTTAAAAATAAAATATTTAGCTGCATCTCTATTTCTCTTAGAAAAAAAAAAAAAAGAAGTCAGCACTAAATTTATGATCAACTATATTCTGCAGTGTGATGGGAACCAAGGAACAAATCTAACGCAAAACACCACCAAGTTGTCCTAATAAGATTACGGTACATTACAAGGTACTTATAAGCATTTTCTATAAATGAAATGTAAAGCCTGATGACTCCATACAATCCAGAAGGCCAATCTAAGCTCATAATGAAGGCACTGTGACAAACCTTAGCACCTGGAACACCAGAATAGTGTATTTTTTATGTACCAGAAAACTTTACACCAATTGCAAAAGACATTTTCAATTCACTGGTTTTAAGGGAAATCTAGATCTGCAGCTATGATCCATGCCTAAAAGGTTACATCTAACATGCACAATACATAGTTTATCCAGTAAAGGTAACATCTCTCCCTACAGATCTTACTTCTCAAAACAACAGCCTACCTACAGCATAATAGCATGCAGTAGGAAATTCTAAACCACGTACGACAAATATCCTAAAAAAAAAAAAAATAAAAAGTCAGCAGTATTATGTCCACATTTGACACAAAGTGGTTTATTTTCCTTGAAAACACTGGGAAAAAAAAGACACTATGACCTACGGGAAAAGGAATATACATTTATGGTAATATAAAGTAACAAGTGTCCAATGATTTATTCAGTAATCACAATAAAGAGGGGGAAAACCAAAACACACCACCCCTGCATTTCCACCACACAAACTTCCTACCAATACACAGCAGTGAGTACTTCAGTCAATCAGTAAATATCAGGGAAAGTGTTTCATGTTTTTCCTCACCATGCAGCATGCTTAACCCACCTCCACCACAGACATACCTACTCTTCACCATCATTTGCATCCCTCCAAAGAGAAAACAGTTGTACAGAGGATAATGTAGACAATAATGACTGCTATTCCCCACATCAGATTTGTCAGCAGCATGGAGAAACAGCATATCAACTGTACTACTGATACCCTACTTACTCATTACTGTTGGTGAGATTCAATAAATAAATTTACATTAAAATAGCTGTACTTCATCATACAATAAATGCCAAGTTCCTCAGTATCTCACCATGAATCATCTTCAGGCTTAAAGAAATGAAAATTACTTTGAAGACATAAAATAAAGCCAACATCATCTCATTTCACATCTGGTTGTCCATCCATTCAAAGCATCAATTATGTTAACTTCAGTTAAGGTCTCCAAATCCCAAACAATAAAAATACTGAAAAAGTCCACTTTATTTAAAAGAGGTATCAGAGGTCACTATGCATGTGCTAGGTATACAGAATGCTAAGGGGGATAAACTAAAAGAGGGATAATGTTGCTCAAGCTATTACCCATTCTTACCACTGCCTCCACTTAAAATTATAATTCCCTTCTATAATCTCAAGTACTTAAAAGGCTTTTGGTTTACTCAGTTTAAAGAAAAAAAAAAAAGTCAGCTGTGCAAAAACGATATATATATATTTTTTTATTTTTTTTTTTAATGAAATCCAAAGACATTCAGCCCCTCCAGTAGCTCATGGAACTACGGTGAGATGTCCATTCCCAGTTGTGCTGGATAGGAAAAAGAAATTTTTGAGAATGTGTGCTGGGTGACCACCCAGCCCATGGCAGAGGGGCCAAAGATCCTTAAGGTCCCTCCAATATAAGCCATTCTATGATCCTATACCTTTTTCTGATGCTGGATTATTTTGTTCCTACACACTCAGAATCTGTCCCAGGATGTGACATAAAACCAAAAGGCAAATTTCTCATTCAGCTTGTCACTCCTGAAGAGCTAATGTACCTAAAGGCTGCTGCAACAAATTTTTATGTGCAATATGCAGCAACTTACAACATCTTAAGTAACTTCACAGACAGCACCGGCAATGTAAAACCGAAGTTGCAACCACAGAACAGAGATCAATTCAGAAACCCCCCACTTTACACTATCTCTGCTTCCCAAAACACTTCCCTCACTGCAGGACACCAAGTTCCCATGGTAATGACTTCTAAAGTTTCCCATTCCTATCTCTGGTCGTGTTTTACATAAAGAACGTTGAGACAAATTAAATTTTACTTGAGACAAACCAACACAAGAGCCTTCCTAGGACTCCTTTCACTGCCTTTAATGCTAGGGAGGACTAGAACAAAGTCAAAAAGACCAAACAAACACCAGTGTTACAGCCACACAACACTTGGAGAGCTCCCATGTGAATATCAGACCTATTAACAGCACACTTTCATAACAAAACCAGTTCTCAACCATACTCTTTACAGAAATTCACATGGTTACCATAGCTTGGAGGAAAAAAAATGGACAGCAATCATTGGAATAGGCAGAGGATTCCCCAAATAGCTGATACAATGCAAATTCTATATAAATCGTCCTCAATACTGACATAGAATGGGATTGTTAACCCAGCACCTAAGCCAAATTCTAACAATCATGACTTGTTCCATGAAGGTAACTACACTGTCTATTATTTAAATATAAAATTCACCATCTTGTAGAAACTTCTACGACTTCAATTTCTTTTGATGTCTATACATGACTCCTGAAAATCCCCAACTAAACCAGGTATTCGCTTGCTTGATGTTTAACCACATGAACAGTACCACTGACACCTTCATTGGTCTGAAGGCACATCTTTTACTGAACTGAAACAAGAACAGTTGAAAAAGGAAGCACTAACTGGAGAAACTGATAATTCAAAAACAGAATCAGAGAAGTTCAAGAACTGAAAAACTGCTTAAAAATGTCAGGTAGAAGTGAGCAGCAATCAAGCTTCTAAAAAAGGCAGAAAGGATGAGGAGCTCTGGCAAATGGGAGCAAGTTTACCTAGAAATAAAAATGCTCCCACCACGTAACCTAGCAGAGTTTAGAAGTACTCAGAAGTCTCACAACCACACTTGGCTTCAATGATATCACTGGAAATAATCTAAATGAAAAGTGGCAAAAGTAACAAAAATGAGCAAGTTTCACTGAAGTAGTAAATGCTCACTGAAATTCCACATTTAGAGACAACCAAAGCACAAAGATTGAAAACGTTTTTCCTTTATCCAAAAGAGACATTCCTTCTCCTGAGGAAAGAGACTGCATGAGAATTAAAGGTTCAGTAACCCATATCACAGCCTTGGGCCATTTGCATGCTAGGACAGAACAGGATCAAGGAGAAAAGGAGGCCAGTACTTCAGCATGAATACAAACACAACAGAAGAGCCTTCTTCACTCTGTTCACTACTACTACCGCTGCTGCCACAGAGCGCACCACAGTATTTCAGAAGTGCAAGCATGCCTTGAATTAACGGAGTCACTTTTCTTTTGAAAGAAAAGCAGAAAACAAAATCACAGTTCTGACACACAGATCCAGCTACCAAATCTACATTTCATAGCAAAGGTGCCCAGAATCTTCCAAGACAATCTCTCAGAAACCCAATACTTTAAGTCCTTCCAAATCTTAGTTACATCAAGTGCAACACAAAGTTTACGTGTAGACTGTAACCAAGTGAAACAGTATTCTTATGCTCTTAAGCTACCAAGTAGAAACTATAATGACCCAAACTTCCTCAAAAATATAATTTATAACAACATATAAATTCCATACCCTGTGCATTTCCAAGATTGTTTCTAAAATGGCTGGAATCTCTCCCCCTCCCCCAAAGATCTGCCCACACTGAAATCAATTATGAGGCTTCAGAGGAAAAAGGGAACTAAAAACAGATTTAAAGGCTTATTTCAGCCCTGTAAGATTGTAAGGCTAAAACAAACAAACAAAAGAACAACACTAACCATCACTGACAAATTATTTTTAAAAGGAAAAAGAGGTTTGAAACTATAGAAAGATACAATATGCAACAAATCCTAGTTCAAGGGATTCTAGAAGAATACACACAAGGTAAAAATGAACCAAAAAAATATCAGAACAGTCACTATTCATGATGCTTACATCCACACTACTGCATGTATTCTGTACGCACATCCTGTCCAATCCACCACAAAAATAAAAAGACACTTCTGCATGACACCACTGTAACAAGAATCACAGCACTGGGAAAAGCAATGAAAGAGAAAGTTTCTGAATTGTCCCTGGGCGTTTTGTCCATCAAGATGTGTTAGAAAAATTAACTGGAAGTGAAAACACAACACAGGATACAGCGTTCAGGACTGGCATTCATTTGGTTCATACTGTACAAATGCCTGGAGCAATCACATGCTCCGAGGATTAGATAACTATATTAATGACATGGATGAAAGCAAGGCTAGGACAACGCAAGAGACCAAATAAAAATAAAATATTATTAAGCTTCAGCTGAAAATTCAGAGACATTCTAACTTATCTTCTGCAAAAGAAGTCAACCACACCAGATTTACTGTTATCCAATAGCACTTATATTAAGAAAGTTTTAACTACAGTGTTAATACCTACTGTTGGAAGCCTCACTACTTATAAACCATCATTCTTTGGGAACATGTCTTTAATTTTTCCTTGGAAATGAGAATTAAGTTCAAACTAAAATTTACTCATTCAGAAATGAAGAAGTAACACTAGCACCAGTGAAGGCCAGAAACAAGATTTCCACAGATACCAAAAAGTATCAGTTGCTGGACAGTAGCAAGTATGTGGGAATGGATGTGGCCATCCACACAGAGGACTACAGCTCTTTATCTCCATCTGCAATGGTGAGCACTCTCCCTTGACAGGTGTCCACACTTCTAAGCTTTGTTCTGAGGTTTTTGAAAACATAATCCTGTCCAAACAAACATGAAAGTTGCCTCCATGTTCTGCTTAATTACCACAGTGATATTTAGTGGTATTCTGAAATATATTCATGAACAAGTTGAAGACACCTGTCTACCACAACAATCCAGCACAGGATCAAACATACATACCCGCTACCAGCTACAGATACAGTAGTTAAGAATTTCCTGAAGTTTCTTGCATGTCAGGCAGGTGGAACAGTAACTCCAGCAACAGCTTCATCTGGCTCAATGTTCCAGGCTCTCCCAGAAGATGCCCCTACCTTCTCATCTCCCCCAGTTTCATGACTCTATTCCAGTGCCTCAGTGCAAACCTTCTCATCCTCGCTATAACTGCTGTCACATACAAAACAAACAAGTACTTCAAATCACTTGAGCTACAAAAGCATGAGAAAGTAGACATGAAAACCGAATTGAAGTCATGCCTCAAAACAATCATGCTCAGATGTTGCTGAAACATATCCCATAAACCAAGGTGAACAGCTAATTCCTGCTTAATCCTAAAGCAGTGTTTCATCCATTGAATTGCTTCCCACTCCATCCCTCCACAGAGCTTTCCTAAAACACAGTTCCTAACAGCTGTACTGGAAAATTCTTTCTGAAGAAAAAAAGGAACACTTTCTGAAATGTTTGCTGTTCTTATTCTAACCTGGTGCACTTTGTCAATGAAGTTTACAGAACTCAAAGCAGCCTTCCCCAGAGCTGAATACAAAGCAATACTCATAGCACGCTGCAGGCTGGCAAAACACACCACTAAGTTCACGTTACAATGGGCTGTCGGAGGGCAGAGGCACTTTTTTCTTGTTAAAGGCTATTTACATTCCATGTAAGTTTCACTAGCCAAATGTAGTCCAGGTCAAAGCCCACTGCGTTCGGCACACAGTAAAAATAAATTGTTTACAAAATATTTGCTGTCTTTTAAGCTCTCCCCTTTGACATATACTTAGTCATCAGTAACTTCTTAAGCTTCTCTTCGTATACAAAGATTATGATACAGGAATTGTGCCTTTCACAAAAGGCTCTGTTTAATGGTATACAACTCTTTAAGGCAGAAGAAATAAAGAACTTTAAAAGCACTTCAGGGGAAAGAGAAAATGTTTTTTAATTATTTGTGATCATTAGGTTAGATCAAATTTCTTTCATAACTTTATAACACATTCTGTTGCACCACCATCAGCTTTTCCACTTCTGTTGAGTGCACAGGTTCTGCTGCATCACAAAGGCTGTTTATTGAAGTACTCAGAGTACAACCACAGAGCAAATGTAGTCGCATTAACACAGCCTCATTTCTTGTTTCAGTCACAGCAGGTTTTGTCAAGGAAAACACTTGATTACCGAATCCTTTTAGACGACTTGTTACCATATCCATGATTATTAGATCATGGCCATAGGCTAGACACTGGTACATATATCCAGCTGTCAAAGCGAATTTAATCCATTAAACATACAGGATAGCTGTGGACAGGGCTGTTTTCTGTTTTTGTATCAGGAAACCGTTCTAGGCTAGGCATTTTCTCCTGTAAAGAAATTCAGGCAAATGCATTTTTTCCATGATTTCTTACTTAGATCAGCTTCAAGTGAAGTTCACAGAAATTAGAAGCACATGTAATTCGTAAAGGTGTGCAGAAACAGTGCTGAAGTAACAAGAGGCCCTTTCTTTCAGAATGTTGGTATGAGTCCTACACTGCAATTCGCATTTCCACATTTCTGAAGAACAGAACTTATTTAAAAGGGACACATAGTAGATAAAATAAGAACTAAAATGATCAAGAAGAATCCCCAGACTTCGTTAACATAAGTAAAAAATTGAATTACAAAGTAAAGACAGATTACACACAAAAGGAAGGAGTAGAAATTAACACTGAAAATACAATGAAGTTATATTAGCAGTGCTTAAGTGATTTTAAATTATTCCTATTAATCTATCATACCAAATCTACCCCTTCCCTGAAAGCTACATCACTTTAAACTCAAGATTATTCTCTGTTCATTATTTAATATTACAATCTTAGCAAATTATTTCTACGGAGATTGTCATGTCTCTGTCATTTGAATAAGCTAAAGCAGACAACAGCAGTAAGTATTTAGTAATATTATTTCTGAGAATTTGCTAGAAATTTCTAGATATGAATTCTCATGAAAAAAAGTCATCAAGGCAATAAAAAGCATTCATATTTTGATAAAGTTGTATTTAGCTCTTAACTTCAGTACTCCACACTCCTATATTTCAACTGGTCTGATAAAACAGTTCTGTTTCCTGCTGTACTAGAGGACATTGGAAAGTACTGAATATCTTAAAACAGAAGCTTTCTACCTGAATTACATGAGCTGCTCATCTGGTTTTAGGCTCAGACAGACAAGTATAAAATCCTTTGCAAATTAAAATTTCAAGAGGCAGATAACCTAACTTTTCACACTGAACATTTTAAACATACCCTTCACTAACCCTGATGAAATACGACTAACAGTAATACACACTTACAGACTCTGAACAAAATACATTTATGACAGTGCATTTCAGTGAAGCTATTGCCACAAAACCAGGAACAGTACCTACTCAATTAATTATCAACTGACTCGGAGCCCAAGAACACACCCAAACAGAACTTCTGCTGGAGACCTGCAAGAGTTTTCCCCAAAGGTGACTTGAGACAAACTGGTGATAGCTGAAGGAAACGTGGGTTATTAATGTCATGTTTGTTCCCAAGGATCGCTAGAGAGCTGCAGTACATCTGCTGATGCAGCGCTAAATTTGCTTAAAAAGGGAAAACAAAATAAACAGATACGTTGCAGAGTCTGATTCCCTCGGTTCGCATTCTCAGCATAATCAATACCGACCTGTCCCTGGAACAGAATCTGGTCAGCCTGCCAAGGTCACTTCCTCCACCACTTGCCTATCCACGTTATGCCAACACATGTAAAAGCCCTAAGAATCAAGCTATATCCAAACTGCTTAGAGCAGCAACTCCAGAAGACTTCCTGAGGCCGAGCCAAATGAGCTGTGCTTCTTTCCTACTCTGAGAAAGGGGCAGGAGGGCAAGAATTAAAAACAAAAAGCAAGCTAAAGACCACAAGTATGGGACGCATACATCTACTGGAGCGGGTAAAAAGTTCAAGTACAAGCATTATTTCGTTCTTCTTCATTCTACTTGGAAATAAAAGTGAGATGCTTGCTTGAGTCTCATCTGTGTCTACTATTTCAGGGAAAGTGATGAAGCTAAAGACCACCAAACACATGGAAAAAAAAGAAAGGCTGGAACAAGCTACACGGGTAACCAAAACTCTCCTATTCTAAAGCTCCTTTCAATAACAAGTGAACTCAAACAAGAAAATCCAGTTCACGTGAAAAAGTACACTGCAGAGTGTTTATCACAATTTCATATTTAAGTGTCAAACATTTTTTAAACCAAAGAATTTGAAGAAAAGGTGAAAAAGGTGTCTAAGTTTCCAGGAAACACTCAACTCCCCATAACATGTAGGAATTGATGTTACTGCTGCGTAGATCATCTATGTAGTTGCCTCTGAGCTCCAAAATGAGCACTCTTAATTCCATAGCATTACCACAGTCCAAGCAGATACATAACACACAAAGATCCACGAATGGAAAAAAAGAACAAAAAGGATCCTGTGTAAGATGAATTTTTGAAGGACAAATGCTGTAGGAAACTATGAAAGTCATAGAATAGCACTTGTGTAACAAACATGAGTTAGTTGTTACAGCATCTCAATCTATGTACGCTCACTACACGTAGCATTCAAATTAAGAACACTGTGTATGCTCACAGCATAAAGTTTTAAAAGCTGTAGCTTTATGAACAAGGGTTTAGCCAACAAGGACAAAAGAAATTCTATTCTTGCCACTGCTGCCATCAGTTATGTGCTGATACGGACCAGATACCTTCAGATCAATGCACCCAGCACCACAGGAGATGCAACAGTGCTGCCAAGAACTCTGCCTTCAAAAGGACTTGCATTGCTATGGCAACAGCATGTTCTTCAGTCCTGAGTCAGAGACAACCTATGACACACACATGAGCGATGTCCAAACTCTGGTGGCCAATTCCTCACTGCAACGTAAGTCACATTATCATAAACATACCAAAGTACACTAGCAGAAATGTAAGGTACAACACAGTGCTTTTTTGGATGGTAGTTCACAGGGCACTTCGTTCTCTAAAAATAAACAGCTGCATCTAGGAAAAAAGAATGCCAAAAACAAACACAGGCTACAAAAAGGCCACAAGGAATACAACCATTATTAAATATAAACCGTGTTACACAGCATCTTCTACAGCCAGGCCTCTACTGCCTCTGCATTCCCAATTTCTGCTAACAAGATAAAGGAACATGGCAGTCTCCACGCACAGTGAATGAGCAGATGACTGAAGCTGTTGTTCAGTACTCCACACGTATCTCGAAAATAGAAGCATACATAGCATATATAAATTCTGGTTCTACTGTATCACTCCTAAAGATATAATGTCTTAGAATTGTTCAAAACCCACCCTGAAATTAATTCATGCACATACAGCCTCAGTCATCTTGAAATGCATTTATGTAACAGTTTTAAGCAGGTAGACTATGCTGCTCCAATATCTGTAGGCATTTGTATGCTACTACACAGGAACTAGACAGTTACTCAAGACATTAAAAAGGGCAAGACAGAAAAGTAAATTACATATTCATTTCTGTGCTTCTATTAGTTTTCATAAAGCAGCACTTTTCATAAAATCAGCATGCTGCCACTCACTTAAGCTCACTCACCAGAGATGGACAGATACCTTTCTGTAATAAGTGAGAAGCATAACACTATGATTACATTCTTCACACTTAAGGCCACCCTAGAAGAGCTGAGCAATCTTTAAGATCACTTTTGGATGTGTAGCACAGCACTTATCACAAAGAATAATAGTTTCCTCCTGTAAAGAATCACAACTTCCCTTAAATTTTGTTCAGAGAAAAAAATTAATTTAATTTCTACAAAAGCTGTCTACTTCCCAATGCACAGAAACTGACTTACAAATCCCTTTTCTTGATTTATGAAGGCCTAAAAGACACTTGGCAGAATATGTTCTGGACAGAGTAAGGTCTCACATCCTTTAAAGCCTCTCCCTGTTCCCTTTGGAAATGCCAGATCTTATCAAGTTTGCTTTACTAAAAAATTAGTAGTATAGGTTATTAAAAAGCATTTCCAAGTAAATGAAATAACAACTAAAAGGGAGAAAAAGACAGCAGTGGGTTTTTTTCTGCTTTGAGTTTTTGTTTGTTCACTGTTTTTTGGTTCCCACCTCCCCCCCAGTTCAGCACCTTACAAGCACTTGTAAGAAAAATACCTGATTCGGACATTCCTGCCAGAAGTGATATCAACAAAGATATTGTTCCTCCTTCCATGCACTCCCCACTATCCTCTAGTGAGGGCTGTGAACACAGCATCAGGTATAATCTCAAGGTTACCAAATAAAAAGTCAAAGTAAATAATACTAAAATGAAAACCTTACACAGACCAGAGAAGCACTTCAGACATAACACATTCATACGCATAAAGTGCATTTATTTTACATATCAGACTCCAGGAGACAACTCTTGATTTATCACAGCACTCAATCACCCTGGCATCTAAGCATCACCAATGCTAATCTCACAAAGCCACACTACAGAACGCAGCCACTGGAACTCTGCTGTAGTAAGCACCATGCATCATTTACAGAAATACACAAAAGCTTCCCATTACTCCAAAACTCGGTCATCTTCATTAAATTGCCCTCTTTTCATAAAAGCCTTAGCCTCATTTAGCATTCAGGAAGATGAAAGAGCAGCTACCCTCCTTATGGATTACTTCTCTATTACAAGAAAATGTTTTGCACGTCAAGAGCAAACATTAAAGGATTAAATTATATTGTCATTCCTGCTCTTGTTTATTTGCAGTGGGCAGCAAACAGAATTGCAAAGAAACAATCAGTGATTATTTTAAGCTGTGTTCTTTTGCAAGGATTATGACTCACGAAGCTGCTGCCTGAAGAAACTGGAACAGGTAGAGGTGTCACACTGAAAATCACCAAAACGTCATGTCCAAGGAGCAAAGCTGTCTGCTTCCGCCACTTCAGAGTAGCCACGATAGTCAACAGTATCTTGCACTCAAAAAAATATAAATACTGAATTCCAGAAAATTAGAAATACCTCTGACTTCTCTCAAGCCCATTTGCACTGCATCCTCCTAACATTAATGCAACAATGTACAAAATGCAAGAGACACTTGGTTACAAGACATCCCTACAAGGTGAAATTCAGTCATTCCATCCTAGATTTACCTGTCTGAAGCTTAATTGTGTTTTCCAGCAGAACTAGATGAAACTAAGGTAATAAAGCAGTGTTATTTAAAATTAACTTATCTTGCTTACACATTATATCCTAACAGGTACAAATCACAGTAAGGTGCACGTCTGGCTAACCTTCAGTCTGCTTCCATCTACTTGCCTCATTCAAATAAAAAACAGTCAGTTTGCACTTCTATACACTTGTTGTAAGTGGAAGTAGTACACATAGAAACCACCAATCTGCGTGCATTTGTCATCAAGTAAGCCTCAGAAAAACTCAGCGCAATGAAGACTGTAAAGCCTGAACATGGAATAAGATGGGAAGATTAAAATGCAAAGACAATTATATTTACACTTAAATTAACAGTACGTTATGGACATAGTCTAAACTGAGAAAAAAAAAAAAAAAAAAAAAACAGACATTGGGTAACATTACAGACCGAGCTCTTTTTATCAAATGAAGTGTAAGCTTCCATTTATGCTGCACTGCATACATCACACACAATTACATTCATCAGCATTTCACCCACAAAATGTATGCAACTAGAAATCACCAAAACTGGAGGTTTTGTTGGTTTTTTTTTACTAGCTATGTACCCACAACAGCTACTTCTGCCATTTATCTGCATATTTTAAAAGGAAGGAAAGTAGTAAAATAAAGTTCTCACAAAACATAAGGCTCAGAATACACTTCTGCATTTCATCACTGCTTCGACCTTCTCAGCAGCAGAGACAAAACACGAACAAAATCTTTCCTGCAGCTTTTCCCAACGGAAAGTAAAACAGCGAAAGCAAGTTCTCTGCATTACTGGAACTCGACACTATATATTCCACTTCAAAAAAATAAAATAGAATTTGTCTAATATCAGGGTTTTGTACAATTCTTCTCCTCCTTTTTAAATGTAATTCTATAGCTTGAATAGTTTCTGAAGTTTCCCATAGCACTACTATTGCAGTATAAAACCCACCTTCCCACCGAGACAACCTCACCTGATGTTCCCACTAGCACTCCTAGAGAGGATCACCCTATTAACAGAGCTGCAGAGATAAACAGGGCTTTTCTTTCCTCTTTTACTTCTATAAAACACCAGCAAGTCATTTTGATCTGATCAACATTTTCCTGTATTACACTGGTAAAAACATGAGGACTTGTATTTACGGGAATTTCAGCTCCTTCTTTCCAGAAAAAAAATACCCTCATCGTATGAGAAGAATCCAAAGTCCTAAGGATTGGCTGGGTGATTTTAGCCCGATTATCCTCTGAAAACAGTGAGACATTATTAAATATAACAAGAGCTGCTCTTTCTGATCATTCTTGGTATTCAGTTAACATCTCCACCAAAAAAGTCTGTCCTTTATGTTTCTGAATGTTGTTTACAAACACAGCTTTGTTTTACAAATGAAAAAATATACAAGGCTTTCATTCAATACATTAAAAAAATCATCATTATCTCATCTCAGACACATAATAGAAAAAAAACCTTTTCCCAATGACCAGTGGTAAATAATGGATTGTAGCGTTTCACAAAGTCTACAACTACTTTGCAATCATCAGGTTGAAGTATTCATTAAAACTGAGAACTTCAGGATTCCCACATTAAGAAAGAAACAAATAAATAAAAAAAAAGCATTACATCTGAAGATAGAAAAAAACATTTTAAATTACTTTTCCTGTCCTTAGAGTAATAACAGTATACTTGTCTTTCCTTACAACACTTAATTGTCAAAAATAAGGATTAAGGTATAGAAACCATTTAATAATAATTAAGAGTACTCAGTAACAATCTTACTCAAATTTCATGCACAGCATCTTTTCTTCTTTCTTTTTTACTTAAATTTAGTGACTCCACATACAGGACTCACCTCATTTTGCAAGACTCCTTCAGAAGCTTAAAGTACTTCTGGCATAGTAACATATTACATTAAATTAGACAATGCCTCTGCAAACAAAGCTTTCACAGAACAATACTCTGTTCAATAAAATTATTTCTTGAATTCTCAAGTGTGAGAACCTAATAGTTGCTCTGAAGGAAATTTAAGGCAGGGGGCTTATTTTGCTGTGTTACATCAGGCTCTACAGGTAATTGAAGAAATTTTACAAAGATTCAAAATATATTCAATTCTCACCCCAAACAATGATTGCTCAAAATTATAGTACAAAAAAAAAGTATTCAGCAGTCCCAGAAAATTCAGTTTGACTATTAAAATTTAGACACATCTTTCAATTTTTAAAATACTAAGCTTGGAGTTTGTGGAGACTGAGTGCTAGGTTATTATATTAATGCCTTAAAGGTCTCCATACTCATAAATCAAGACATGCAACTTCCAACTAAGAGAATTTACACTACACTTTTGCAAGCTAAAAAAAAGTTTCTGTTTCAAAGTTTAGAGTACTGAATACAGTACATCCACTAAATTAATGTAATGGTATCTGCAGTCTCAACTATGGATCAAAAAGAACCACGACAAACAGCTGTCATGCTGACTCGATAGCAGAATTACTAAGGGTCTAAGTCCTCTGTGACAGCTGGAAAGAAGTTAAAAGAGAAGGGAAACTTTGTCATATCTCATGTATAAATGACAAACCTTGAACACATAATTCCCCTGTCAAACAAGCCCACAAACCACACCGAACTAACAAACAAAAAACCTTTAGCAAAAGCTACACATGTATTGAAAGGTCCCCAGTAACCGAGGGACTGTGTGCCAGCTCAACTGCAACTACAGAACACACGTATGTATGTAGGAAGGACATCCATACTTCTCTTTAAATAAAGGAATTCGTAACGTGCAATTTTTCCTCAGTCCCTTTTCAGGTTTCCTCTTCCACTTCACTCAAATCTTTTGTCTTCACGTTTACATTTATACCAAAGCTGCTGCCCGGGTCAACCCAAAAATAGAACCGCAATTTCAAGTCACATTCCTTCCACCACATCATGAAGACAACTATCCAAACCATTGGATACTCCTCCCCACTTACACTAGGCCGTTAAGATTCGGCCACAGAGGTATCGGCTGGGCTGTGGGAAGAGGTGCCCCAGACTGGCTAGTTCCACATCAGCAAAGGGCAAGGTGCTGCAGTGGGACCAGGCGTTCTGCAGGCACCCACAAATAACAACACAGGCATCTCCCTTGTGTTGTGACACAAGAATGCTCACAGTTATCAGTGCTTAGATGCTATGCTTGCTTACACGGCAGTCACATCACTGTCCCCTACCCAGGGAAAACTAATTGCTGGAAACAGCAAATTAACTTTCTGAAAGAATGTTTTCTGCAAGTTGCTGTCCCTTATTAAGGGGCTCACATGTCTCCCTAAATAGAATGCTACAGAAAGCCAAATGCTCCTAAAAACCTAAGCTCAGCTACCTGGAAGACAGCATGGAATTTGTGACCAACTGATATGAGGCTCACACCACCACTTCAAGTGGTAACACCTGTGTTTTCAAAAGCATAGGCAAACAGTTAATAGAAGATTGACAGACTCCTACTTACCAGGCCAATGAGCTAGAATCCCAACACCTATCCTAGAATACAAAGAGCAAACAAACCACACCTCAGCATCTTCGCAACCACTGAGAGACTGTTTTTAAGCTGAGTTACCAATTCCCTTCATTTGTTTCTCCTCCTTCTTCAACAGGAATATGGAAGCAGCTCTTCAGCCACTTTGTGCTTTCAAGGAGCGCTCAGGGAAGAAGGGACTGAGAAACTGACTTTCCAAAGATAAAGGAAGTAGGGGAAGAAGTGCAATAGTGAGATTTGAGATGGAGACTGCTAAAAGGCAAGCTGCAGTCACATACTTATTAGCACTGTATAACTTCTAAATGCAGTACATGAGGGATCCAGCCCAAATTTGCACTTGGCCCATTCGAAGAGCGATCTGTGGGGGCCTCCTACAGACAAGAGGGGAAAGAAGCCATGGATACCTTTCTTCTTCCAAACATGAGGCACTCAGAACTCTCACCAGGCTCCTCAGAAAGGAGGGAACTTAACACTCCTCACATTCAAGAAGAAACTACCAGGATACCATATCTGCTGGACTGCTTTTCATGGAGGCAGTGGACAGGGGAGGTATTAAAAACGCAGTTCCATCTAGCATTTACCTCAGAAAGCCACCCTAGACTTCCAGTGTATAACCAAGAAAGTTTATCTTCTTTTGAATAGCAGACAAAAATATATACAGTCACAATACTTTTTTAAATGACAAAAACAAATATAGATCAAATTCCTCAACTGCAGGCCTCCCACTTGATGTTTCTGAGTAAGAAAACATCATGGTCTAACACATCTATGACTGCAGGACTATGTGACTACGTAAACCTCTTGTCAACAGCTTTGTTCAAGAATTAGGAACAGGCACTGGGAATCTCCTAACCTCAAAGGAAGAACAGTAGCAGAAATATAACATGCCAGAATGATATCAGAAAACTTGATTATTATTGTGAATTTACGTTCTGATAAAGGAAAAAAATATTGCATCTTGAAAGGCTAGAAGCACTAATTTTCACACACACAAATATTTCTGCAGCTTTCTCTTGACTGCCATTTGATCATCACAGCTCTCAGTGCTTGTTCCCTTCAACACTTGCTATAGATTAATGAATGCAGCATTTTAAACACTGCCCATTGAGATAACTGCTAAGGTTTTGGTTTCTTTTTTTTTTGGGGGGGGGGAAAGAAATGCTGATGCAATACTAAAAATAAATAAATAAATAACTGTTCAGAGAACTGACAAACTGTAATCAAGTCTGATTTCACTGATCTAGAGACCTGCAAAAGCAGAACTGCTATCGAGTCCAGTCTCAAGATACAGGGCCCTAATTTAGGGACACTCACATTAATGGCTGCTTATCAACTCAAAAAGTCTTCAAAAAACATCAGTAATTAGTGGACTATCCCAATACATTCCTTAATAAACGGGTAGCTTAACAGACAGTAGTGGAAAAGGCAACCTCTTGAATCTGCAAATAAGGAGACAAAACTGATAAGAGCAGCTTCCTAAACAGATGCCTTCTGAAGGATTTTCTGTGTGTGAGCCTAGTATGAGCAATGCCCATGTAAGCCCAAGATTGGTGCCCAAAAGCATTTACATGCACTCATTTTTCAAGTACTTCAGAAGAATTTTATAGGCAGCAGAAGTAAAAAAAATTTAACTATTCAGCTCTGGACCTGTCCTTCTTGCTTCAACTCCTATGTCTTGATTTCCCGTTAGACATCCATACTGTCTTACTTCAGTTTTGCCTGCATGCATATGGCTACACAAAGAAGCAATGCCATTTAGTAAAATCAGTAAGCTACAAGAATTGAAGGCCATAGGCTATAGATAATGTTGTCTCAGGTGTATTATTCTTTAGCATCTATGAAGTTCTGTGCAGAAGAAGTAAAACAGATTTTATTTTAGTGTACCACACCTGAGATTAAAAAGCAGATTAATCACTGGAAAATCTGAACAGTAAATCAGGCTTGTAGGTAAGCAGCAGAAGATTACAGCGTTATTGCCTGTAGGAAGCATCTAAATATTCTAAGTGAACTTAAACTAAGATCATTACAAATAAAGGGCAAAATGGCTAATTACCCAGGTTTGTACTGCCATGCAGTTTTTGGTTTTGACAGAAACAAGATAAAGCAAGATTTCACTGTGGATTATAAACACTGCTACTTATCACAGCAGCAACATGGAAACATTTCATTTGAAATAAAATCTACAAGCCTGATTAATTAATGCAGAAGCATGACAGAAAACCTTTGCCTTCTACTTTTACAATATCTTAGACAGAAACTGCTTTATCTTTCCAAGTTGGTTCCAGAGGAGGAAGAAATCGCCAGCTCTGTTTTAAACAAGAGGGTATTATGACAGCAGTGACAAAGAATATTTTGTGGCCTCACTCAGACCTACATATCAGGTTGCTTTTCCAAAATGTTTATTTTCACCACAAGCCTGACCGAGTTATTTGACTTTATCAGCAGCTTACATGACTTACTGTCATGAGATAGTATGATACATCAGATTAGCTCACTTATTTCATCTGCAGCTTTCATTCATAACTGATTGACCAGCAGCAAGCTTCCCCCGACACCGGAGATTCCTGCAGACTTGAGCTAGATTTTAGTCAAAACTGTGTTCACATATTAATCCACAGATTGCAGAAATGAGCCATACTAACTGCTTTTGTTATGCAATCCAATTACACATTCTACAGCACAAACAAAAAATACTTTTTATATCAGATTAAACTTCTTCCTGCAGTGTTAATAACATACACCTTGGTATTCCCAAGGATGCACAAAGCCACACCTCAAAACCAAGCAGAACTTAACCATCCCTGAACAGTAACTAGTTTGTCCTTTTAAACCAGGGGCCAGTTGATTTTCACCCATTTAATTGGAGCCACTAAGCTGCCTCTCAAAGCACACACAGATGAGGAGGAGTTTCTGGGCACTTATTTAAACTTAATAAAAAAGTAGTTTAAAGGAGAGGAAAAAAGGATCTCTACAGTTACAAATCAGAAAGTAAGTCTTACTCCAACTAAGAAAACATCTTCCTTTAGTATGCCTGCAAAGACCCTAGGAAAAAAAAAATTATATAAAAGTGGTGTTTAATAGGTAAGACAGCAAAGCGAGCTGCACAGCTCTCACTATCACCAAAATCACAGGAAATGTGTGTGATAGGCAGCACCATTCTGTACTCAAAGAAGAAACCTGTACATAATAGCATATACTTTGTAAAAAGGAGAGTTTTAAGAAATAAATACTTGTTTTCTTCATGTTTGCCTTTTGTAGAGAGAAAAAGTATTGAACAGGCTACAAGCCACAGAACACCTGAAATTAAACTGAGATGACAGTTAAATCAGTGCAAGAAATGCCTGCAGTTGGTGAGCAAGCTCCTCAAGGTCTCACTGAACACTGACTCAGAACACAACTCACACAGAAGTTGTCTGCCCCAGTCACTCCTGCCAAGCAATCCCCCCAAGGCTTTGGATGTTACAACATTAAGAGAATTAAAGCATACAATTCCATAAACTAGTAAATCTCTAAACCAGAAACTCTTTGAATTAAAATCCTTAGCAGTGTAACGCTATATGCACCAAGGGGAATACAGTGGAGGCTGTAGATTGCTAGACAGCTGCACTGTATCGCTGGTGATCACATCTATGTGATGATTTACCATATCAATAAAGAAGTTCAAAGAGTCAGTAACACTGTTTCCCCCCCCAAAAACTCAGTATTTAGGTATTACTTTTTCCTGGGCTGGTCACAAAAAGCAGAAGTATTACCTACAAAGACGGCAAACCACAGTAACTGAGACTGCTCTAAGACCTAAACTAAAAGTAAAAACTTTATTATTCAACAGTAATTCTTCTACACGTTCAGGAAAAGCAAAGCATAGAAAGGGGGGGGGAACTGGGTGGAAATCTTCCAATTGTGCTTCTCACAAAAAATTTTAGCTGTCTGGACCTCCTTTAAAATGAACCTGAAAAACAACCATCTTAGATATTTGTATGAAAAAGAAAAAATGATGAACTACATTGCGTACAGAACTGCCATCTCACTACTGCCAATAATTCAATTTACTTGTAAAGATCAAGTGGAAACTACTTCATGTTTTAGGAAATAAAAGTAAAATACTTCTTCAAATATTACTACATATTTTTATTAATTGAATGTGGGAGATGCTCTCTCAAAAGCCTCCAAAGTTTTTAAGCGTTTTTAATAACAAAAATTCTCACGTGTCACTAAAATTCAAGGTAACATTTGGACTCCCAGTGCAAGAGCTCTGACAATGCCTTAAGTAAACAGCCAATGGCACTGCACAACTTCCATCAGCCACTTCACTCCTCTACTGGCATTCTAAACATTTGTTTTCATTAACCTTAACTAAAACCGTGTATATCACTTCCTCATATTAATAAAAACATCACAAATAGAAAAGCTAAATACAAAAACAAGACCCCACAAGACCCACCACTTCAGAAAGTTACTTCTTTAGATTCTGCTTTGGAAGTATTAATAATTAAGCCCCGTCCAACAATGACATCATACAAAGCATTTTTTTTTTTAATTTTAAGAAATTATATTTATGTTGTATTGGAGGCTTAGCATAGAACTTCCTGAAAGTAGGCCTCAAGTGTACTTCAGTACAAACAGCAGGCAACAAAATACTGCAACGTGCAATTCAAGATGCACAGAGAAGTGTTCAGTATGAGAGCATTAACTGTCCAAACTTGGACAGCTACACAGTACCAAGAAACTGTGCAGCTTGTACTGAATGAGCTCCCACAGGAAAGCACAAAAGGGGACAGGAAAAGACATTTGCTACCTTATATATTGTTAAAGTATACACTGATGCCACGAGCAATGCGGGTTTGCACTTGCGCCAGTAAGCAACTTTTAGCAAACAGCTAAAATAAATCAGATCTAATTCAGACCTCTAACTGGTGGCATTTTGGCAGCTGCCCCCAAAATTCCAGGGTTTAAGCTGGAGGGGAGTAGCATTCGATGGGGTTTAGTTCAGTTGCTTTTCTTCTGTTCTTTCTCTGTTAAGAAATTAGTCACCACCTCACACATTTCCTTTGAATTCTAAAATAGCTTCTTCAGTCAGGAATATTTTGTTATTTTACTTCAAATACTTATGGCCTGGCTAAGTTAAAAAAAAAAATCAGATGCAGGAGGCCTTCATTTCTGGTGTGACAGACTGACGGACACCCCCCCGTGCCTCAGCACCACCAGAAGTACCCAACACTTCACCCCGGGGCAGGGGATGGCACAGGGCAGAGCTGAGGTAATACATTTTGTTCTGAACTGTAACAAAGCCAATACAAACCGGGCAGCTCTAATTCATCTGAAAGTGTCATGGGAATGCATACAATGAAAGATAACTGCTCAAGCACATGAAGACTGAACTAAAAACATTAAGGCCCAATGACACGAATGTTTGGATCCCAGATGCACTGCATCCTACCTGATCCTCCAAACTGGCTGCTCCCCAGCGTGGTTGGCCTGGTCTTCCCACTGTTAACAGGTGGGGAAAACATCTGCAAAAGAAGAAGAGGTGCATAAGCCGCCTTTGAAACCCTTATTAACCCAGTTCACACACCTAAGGAAACAAGTATTTGACTGATATTTCTGCTAGAAGATAAACAGAGAGTAGGATGCTCACTCACAACCACAAACTCAGTAAGTTAAAATACCCTTGGCAGCTTTTAAGTGCCACTGAAACTCTGCTGAACAGGAGTACAAACTTAAAATCAAAAAGTAAAAAGGCCTAATGCTACGGTGACAGCTTAGCACAGGCACGCAGCTTACACCTGGCTGCTCCAAGCACATTTCTTACTGATGTCTGCATTAAAGCCGCCGGATACAGCCAGCTGCAGAGGGGCAGCTAGCTGTCTATGGCTGTCCTCCACCAAACACTTTCTCAAGGTCTGTTAAGACAGAAGTACCATAGATAAAGCACCTATCACTTCCCGAGCACAAGTCGCCGTTCCTACAGCTCTGCTTTCTTCTTCGAGTGTGGAGGAGAACAAAACCGAACCACAAAGAGCGGATCCCCGGTACCGGCGTCGCTCAACCAGCACCGACCACGGGACGCGGCCGGCAGCGGTCGGCGCGGCTCAGCCGCGTTAAAGCCCCCGAGCCCCCGCCGGCGTTACCCCGCTCCGGCCGCCCGAGCCCGCCGCCCCGTACCGCGCTGAAGTCCAGCAGGTCGCTGAGCTCCTTGTCGGTGCCGATCGCCGCCATCCTCTGCTGCTGCGCGTTCATCGTCCCGCGCTCCGCTCGCGTCCTGCGGGCACAGAGCAGCTCGGCTCAGCGGGGCCGGGCCCGAGGTGGGGGGAGGGAAGGAAGGGAAGGGGGGGGTGTGGAGGGAGGCCGAGCCGTTCCCCGCCGCCCGCCCAACTCTCCGCAACTTTCCTCGGGCCCGTCCTTCTCCCTCGCGCCGCCGCTCCCCCCGCCTCCCGCTGCGGGGCCGCGAAGAATCAGGACCCCCAGCCCTCCCCACCGCCCCAGGCGAGGGAAAGCAAATAAACAACCGCGGCGCGGCGAAGTCAGCGGAATTAGCGAGAGATTAAGTGACTCACCGCCCCGGCAACAATGGGGCCGCCGAGCGGGGCCGCCGCTCAGCGCGGCCATGTCCGCCCGACCATGATCGCCGCCGCCCTCCCCGCGCTGCCCCCACCCGCGCCCGCCGCCGCCGCTCGCGCTCGGGACCGGAGCCGCCCCCGCGCACCGCGCGCCGCCGCCGGGCGGGAGCGCGCGGGGAGAAGCGCGCGCGCGCGCGTGCCGGGAGGCGGGAGGAGGGGCGGCGGGGCCTGCGCCTCGTGCCCGGCGGCGCCGCGGGGGCGCTCGGCAGCGCCGCTCCCCGCCGAGTGGCGGGGCCGCCCGCCGGGCCGCGCTCCTTCGGGAGAGCCGGGAGCCGAGCGCGTCCCCGCGCCGTCCGCGGCCCGGCCCGGCCCGGCCCCGCCGCCGCCGCCCCTCAGGCCGCCCGCGGCGCTGCCTCCCGCCCGGCCCGGCCCGCCGCCCCTTTCCTGCCCCGCGGCCCCCGGCCCGGCCGCCGCCCCTCCGCGCTCCGGGCGCCCGCCCGCCGCTTCCCCCCCCACCCCCCGGCTCCGTTCCGTCCCAACTTCTCCGGCCCCGCCGCTACCTGCTGCCCCCGCGCGCTCCGCGATCAGGGCCGGGCCGGCGGGCGGGCCGCGGTGGGTGGGAGGCGACGAGCCGGGCGCTCCCCCCCCGCTGGAAGGAACTTGTGGGTTTCCCTCAGGCGGACATTTTTTTGCTTACGGAGCCTCAGCACCACGTTCGCGGCTCCGTATCCCTCCGCGCAGAGCGCCGCCGCCGCCGCCTTAACCCCTGCCTCGCCGGGGCGGACGGAGCGCCGCGCACAGCTCCGGCAGCGGGGGAGGGAGGAGCGGGGGTCCGACCCCGGCCCGGGGCCGCGTGTAGCGCAGCGGGCACGGCCGGGAACGGGCGGCACTGCGGGGTAACCCCTCCCGGCGCACCGCACCTCGGAGCGGCGTTGGTAGCAGTGCTTACGCTCCTGGGCATCTGAAACACCTTCTCGTACCGTGACGCGCCGCCGCCCGGGCTCTGCCGCCAGCACCGACGGCGGCTGTGCTCCATCCCCCCCCCGGCCCCGTCCCGCCCGCTGCGAATTTCGCTTCCCGTCCCCGTGTGCCCGGCGGCAGTGCCCGCTCCGCACAGCGCGGCTCCGGGTCCCGCAGAGCCGCCGGGTGGTACCCGCGGGGCATCACCGCTCCGCGGCGGGCAGCACCGCGCTGTTCTCGCTGGAAACTGCCGCTGGCATGTTACTCTTTGGAGCCAGGCGCACAATGGCAGTGAAAAAGGATCCTAAAATTCCCGGGAGAACCCAAAGGACCGCAGAGAGGTGAGCGTGGGGCAGCGCAACTGATCCCTGTCAGCCTAAGTATGTACTTTCCCCTTTGCTGTGTGAATAATACTTCACAGAACGGCAGAGATGTCCCTCATCCCGCAGGGCCTGTCCTGCTCGTAGGCCTCGGCGTGCAGCCCTAACATTCGTGCGGGAGATGAGCTGCCCATGGATGGTGTACATTGAGCTCCTAAGCAAATCCAGGACAAACTCTTGCAGGTAGCCTGACCAAGACTGTCACAATGCAGATACGCAACTATTACATACTGTGCTCTCGGAAAAGCCTAAAAAGAGATCTCACCTATTTTGTACTGGGTACAGAACATCATCTGCACAGCTCAGATCTGGATCTGCTCAGTCGGTAACCCCTCCTTATTTCACACTGACCAAACTAACACAACAAGGGCACACAGGCACCACGACACAATTCTCTGTGTCACATAATGTCACGTTTCACCTCTTCCCACAACCTCCAACCCCGCTCTGAAGCAGCTGCTTAATTCCTACCCTTTCTCCCCTGCCACTCCCAATAAATTCCCCTTGTTCCCTGCAAGGGACAGAAGGCTAAAATTAAGTAATGCACAATGCATCCTCATCCTACCAGTCATGTGCAGAAAATAAAACAGAAACCGATGTGTTCAACATAATAAATAAATAAATATTCCAAAACAAACAAAAAAATCCACCTCTCTGCTCTGGGCTAATTACAGATTTTTGGAGAGAAAATGACCCTTCAAAACACCGAACAAGAAGCAAGGTACGTTCCTTGCTGGTGGAAGGTTGAAGTGCTACTGTCTTCTGCAACTCTTACATCATTTTGCTTTTGCTCCTCCAGAAAGAGCGGGTCTGCAGCACCTAGGGAGCAGCGGGATGGATAGCAGGGAAGCATAGGAGCAATGACAGATGCCAATCATTTGTCTGGGGACGTCACAAGCACTGAACAGGGCTGAATTCCTGAACACATGTCCCCCATTGTCTCGGTGAATTTCCTATTGCAGTAGCCACGTTTAGTGGTTTTATGGACAAAAACCCTTTGCTTGGAGAATTCTTAGCTCTGCCACTAGCAGTCAGGGAGCATCTGAACCTGCTCGCAGAGCCGTGAAGTGCAGGCTGGCAGCACAGGTACAGTCCTGGCAGCTGATGTCCCAACATCGCCATGGTCAGCTCCAGCCACAGCAGCCAGGGAAGCAGCACTGCCAGATGGCGATGGCAGCACTCTGCACGCGTCAACGTGCTGGTGACAGCGATGAAGAATCGCACGCAGGACAGAAAAAAATTAAATATAAAAACCAAATCACTTGAGCACAAAACCCTGAACATAATCACACTCACACGCAGCTTCCACAGTCACCGTGAGCTGCTTTCCATCCGCTCCGTACAGTGCAAGCACTCCATACAGCAGACAGCTGTTGTGCATTCGGGGATGTGAGAAAATGTACTCTGTATTATTATTTAATGTACCATGCCCGTGCGAATAAAATCATTCCGCTTGCATGTCTCCTTTTGTCTTACTGATTCTTAAATGTACACACACGGAGCTAATTCACCACCACCACCCAGGCTGGGGGAACTCCGGGTGCTCCCCAGTTGAGCGTTTAACTCAGGATGGAGTTTCTGCTGGAAAGGCTCCTTCAAACTGAACGTGTGTCCTCAACCTCCACTTCATCCATAGTAAATGCTACTGCTCAGCAGATTCACAGAGAGAAGTTAGGAAACCTTTCCTGCTCCATAGGCCAGTTCCTGCCCTCACCCAAAGCACTGAGCCCGGTGCTGCTGCTGCCAGCACACCTCCCAGTTTGGGCAGCGATGCTCATTGAGGTCAGACACACAACTGTGTGTCATGCAGCTAATGTAGGCACAGCACTACTTGGGGAACCTGATTCAGAGCAACCGAAGTCAATCAAAGTCTTTTGCCACCAGCAGTGTTTCAGATAAAGCTCCTAGGGAGCACCGTGCTCTTCCTGCACCCCCTCCTCCAGCAGGCTGCGGGGAGGGATCGCACCAAGGAGCCGACCGGACGGCAGCGACCCGGCCTTGCGACTGCAGCACTGATCAACATCTCACAGATAACCGAATTTGCTGCCTCCTATATTCGCCTCGCAGTAATTAGAATTATATAACATATTTATTATATAAGAGCCTGCAAGAGGAAGGGTTCTGCGGGCAGCGCTGTGATGCAGCCGCTCACAGAGCAGAGCCCGCACGGGGCACGGAGGGCACAGAGCTGCCAACCCAAGCTGCTCCCGCGCTGCACGACTGCGAGTCGCCCGCAGCTCCACCTGGCTACCGCGGCGTAGGTAACGGCTCCAGCCTGTGCTACGGGACGATCTTCCGAGATGAAATCATTACGGAAGCAGAAAGTTGTCCGGGTGAAGACAAAAACTACGAAGAGAAACGCGAGGAACGCCCCGAGGACGGCCGGCAGAGCGGCTGTCCCGCACCCGTCCCCGCGAGGAGGACCGAGGCGAGCCGGAGAACCCGCGGGGCCCCACAGCGCCCGACCCCGCGGGGCCCGTCCCGCCCCCAGCACCGCCCCGGACGCGCCGGGCCGCGGCCCCAAGGACCGGCAGCGAGGAGGGCGGGAGCGGGCCGAGGCGAGGCGAGGCGGCCGCCCGAAGTTGGCCGTGCCCGCCCGGCGCCGCTCCCCGGGCTCGGCCCGCCGCCCCTCGGCGCGGCCCGCGGCGGGGGCACCTCCGGCGGAAGGCGGCCCCGCTCCCGGCCGCGGCGGCCGAAAGTTGTGCGGCCGAACAATGCGGCGAGGACTATTTGTCCTTCCGCCGGCCGGCGGCGGCGGGGCGGGGGAAGGGAGCGGCGGAGGGGAGGGGGGAACTGCGCCTCGGGCTGCCGGGGCGGGGCGGTGCGGCTGAGCCCGCCCCGGGGCCGGACGTACAGCGGGGAGCGTGCGAGCGGGGTGACGCGGTGCTCGTGGCTGTGCCGCTCGGCCGGCCCGCACCGCGACGCCGGCGGCCACACTGGCTTCGGAGCTCTGCGTGCCGTTCTTTTCCCTCGCAGAGTGCCCTCGGTTCCCGGCTCCGCTCGACGGCCCGCGCACCCCGGGCAGTTCTGGTCCCGCTACCTGCGGTTCGGGAATCAAACCCGAGCACCTTCAGCGGCAGCACAGAGAGAATCTGAACTCAGACATAAGGGGAGATGGGGACTTACTTTGCGCTAAAAACAATTAAGAACAAGTTCGAGCTAAAAGCAACGTTATTTAGTTTCCCTGCTTTTACAGGACCTTCCTAACTAAAGTGTAGTCTGCAGACACAGGGTAGTGTGTGCTGCCTTAGTAACGTTAATCTAAGTTTGAATAAAATGAAACACCTGCACGTTCCTACACAGTGCGCTCCCGAAGCCGCAGCAGCCTGACATCCCTGCGGAAATAGGCTCCACTTCGCACCCTTTGGCAGCCTCACGGTAAGTGCTGCACGGCTCCCAAGCGCCTCATTGTAAGAAAACTCATTTATAAACTCAGAAGGTCCTTGAAGAATGAAACTGCAGTCTCACAAACAGCCCTTCGTGAGCCGGTCCCTGCTGGGACTCTCACATACGAGGTTCCCACCGAACACCAATCCCCCCCAGCACCAAGGGAGCAGGTTCCCTCCGTCATGGGGCACCGGGTTATGGGGAGCGGACAGAGGAGGAAGATGACATTTACAGAGGAAAATCACAGCTCTACACAATACTGGGAACTCTTTGTTCCGAGCACGCATAGAGCCATGCTTTCAATTACATTGCAAGAAGAGGAAACGTAAGCCTGCACAGTGAGGATATGCTGTGATTGCTGTTTCGTCATCTTTTGTTGCTTGCATTCAAAAATAATAACAATAAAAAAGCTTTTAGGAAGACAGAAAAGCCTAAAGTTTAAGCTCTAGTTTGAAGACCTTGTCTTAGGTGGGTTGTAACACGAAGCAGACTGTGACTACTCGAGTATTCCAATCCACATAGGTGGGTTGCTCCAAAAATAATGCCTCCTGTTCATTTCCACGGAAACTACATCAGATACAAAGAACACAATGACACTGTCTGATAGAGCAAATTCTCCACGACAAAACATTCCTTTTTTCAGTACAGTCACCACAATTAGCTATGTATTTTCACCAACAATGAACAACAGCCTGTAAGCCATGCTCACGACGATCTGCACCAGCAGAGGTGCCCCACTCTCAATGTCACCACTGCTGAAACGCACCACGCACTGCATCGCTGTGCTGACATCACCCAGTTGGTCTCCATAAGCATTCAGCAAGAGTTATGGGTGTCTATGGGCACTTTTTTTCCCACAATTCCACCCCTTTGCTTCATCCACACTTCTGTCAGACTGCCCCTCTGCTGCCATCTGTCACACAGCACCAAAACGCAATGGAGCGTTGGTGGGAAGGTTCACCCTCTGCTGCTATATCACCAGCATCCACCTCTCACGTCATGGGCCAACATAATAAAACAGGAGGCATAATTTTGCAGCAGTTCAGGGGAGCTCAGGTGCATGCAGTGCAATGCTCCTGAGTGACCAGAGGGATGGAATCAGGATCCACCCCTTCCCAGACCTTATTTAAGGGCTGGCAGTGGAGGTGAGGGTGTCTTGTTGGAGGTCCTGGTGCACCTGTGGCCTTCTGAAGGTAAGCAGTTTCTTTCCTTTCTTTCTGAGCCTTCAGCTGTTGCCTTTGACCAAGTTGTCACTTGTTGTAGACTGGGACTTTGCTACCCTGCTGCCGTTGCTGTGCTTTCCCTCATGTTAGACTCTTCCACTCCCCATTTACTTTCTTACCAGATTATGCTTTCAGTCCTTCTGTATCTACATAGCACCAGCTAAAGCTTTCAGAGCCTTTATAAATCATAGGTAATCAACCTAGCAGCAGCTCCTGGAGAGCTGCCCTCTGTCAAGCATAGGCTTCTGAATGGAATATGACCTTTAATCAAATTTCAACAGCTTATGAGAACAGAGAACATCAGAAAGGCCATGTTGCTCACACCCAAGGTTCATCTTTATTCAGTAGGCTATCTCCAGAATTACAACTCAATAAAGCATCTGTTCCTTGTAGTTTACTTTTTTTTTTTTTTTTTTAATGTTCTCAATACAGTCACTTCAGTGAGTTTCTAGAGGGCAGAGGAGGCCCTGTGCCTTTTCTGGCATGGCTTTGTTCATAGACTGAGGAATAGCATTAGTCGCTATGGGAAGCTGAGGGAAGTACGTAAGAACTAGGCAGAGCACAGTCATGCTGGGTGGACTGAGCTGAATGGTTAGAAGTCAGACTCTCTCTGCATCTGCCTTAGTAAAATTGATTTTCTTATTTTCAAAAGTCTTGTAGGGATTTAGTATCCTTGAGACTAGTGCTCGCACTTGAGTTGCATTGAAATTGGGGAATTTATCTGAAAGTTGTTGGAAAGACAGAAACAAACAGGTTAACTAGCAGTGCATACACAATTTTCATCACGGAAAATTAAGAATTGAAGCAGTAACAAAATGTACTCGCTGCAATCTTGTTCTACTGAAGTCCATGGGTGCCTGTGGCATCAAAGTGGGACTGAAGAACATAATACCCACTTTTCCTTCTGTAACATTTTCAGCATAAGCATTACACCCTGTCAAAAATAGTTTGTATTATGTTTAGAAGACTTTCATTAAGTTCTGTAAGAAAAAATATTCTTTCGAAGTTTATATTTTTCTTTTAAACATTGTTTTGTATTAATCCTTTTTTCAAGCTGCACAAGGAATTCAAATGAGTTGCATAGCTCATGGCAGTTCTCAAAGTAATATTTATTGCTGATGGTGACTGAAGTGATGATTGTTAACAGACCCAACCAGTGGCACTGCTGTTAGGGCCCTGGCTCAAAACTGAGGGAAGTTCAGAACGTACTTTAAGAAGCGAGGATCACAGTATAGTTTAAAAACTTTCTTTACTGTTAGACTTGGATCAGGTTGTTTTTTTAAAGCTTTCAGTATTGTGAGAAAATAACAATAAATATTGTGATCCCTGTTCTTATTTTTAATGTAAAGGAAGATATTTAGTAGCGCAAATGCAAGCAGCACAATCTTGCTTTCCTGGACAATCTCAGGGTTTTATGTTTCTCTTCAGGGGAGCTATGAGCTTCTCTGGGCTTTCAGTTTTGCTGATAGTGACTCGTATTGGCCCACTTAATTTTCTCAATTGCCTCCTGTGTAAAATAAGAGTAGACAGTAACTTTTCTTAAAGGACTGTTAAGAGAAACACTTAAACTATAAGGTCCTCAAATGAAACACACCATAAAAAAAGGGATTTCAGAAATTTCGTGTTTTAATATCAAAGTGGGTAATATTTCACATACCCATTTAACTACGTTTTGACTTTGGATTACAGGATAGATGTATGCACAAAAAAATGAAGTGATTTATAAAAGTTTGCATTAGGGATATGGTAACTTCACTTAAAAAAAGCTGTTCATGTTCCTCTTGAAGTTAAAAACCAAAACCACCAATGACTCACTATTGTAATTTCATGAGCAACAATTTAAAGAGAGATTGGCTTACAAATTCTTTAAATATCTTCTTAAACTTTGTGAATTTTTTTGAAATTACTGTCTACAGAAGTATTTCTAGAGTGTCTATGTGTGGCCTACATTTCTTAAGTTATTTTTCAGAACTGTACATCTACTTTCATTTTTATTTTTTGGGTGAAGAGAGTAGAGCATGGTTTAACATAGAACTTCACTCACCCAATTTCTCTGATCATATTTTGAAGTGCACTTATCTTGATGGAAATGGTTTCTATGGTTGCATCTTCTATATGATATTATGAAAACTTTATAAAACATGTTGCGACTCACTACCAGTGTAGCCTTTAAGTTCTCCTTGAGTCAAGTAACAGAACAGAAACTATTGGAGTATCATTTTAAGTGATATTGGAGGAAGGTGTTGTTTGTTGGGTGTTTTTGCTTAATGCTCCAGTTGTGTGTTTGTGTATCACACCGGTGGTGGTTAGGCTGGGAAGGGAAAACAAAGCATGAGGTATCTGTATCTAAAAATAAAAATGCTTTACTCAGTTTGTGAGGCAAGGCTGTTTCTTAAGACATTTCAACTACCAGGATAGCTGTAAAATTTCCTGTGAAGAAATTTTCTATTTGGCCATCTGTAGATTATGAAAAAGTACAGATATATAGTGTGAGTTATTACTTATCTGTGCTTCATTTTCAGAATCTATTTTACACCTCTTCATTAAGGGATACGCAATCACCAAGCAGTACAGTAGAGGGTCAGTAGGTCTGGAAGTGCTATGTCTTGAGTAGACACAAGCCTAATAAGGCCAAAAAACAGCTAAAACTCAACTTCTAAGAAAGAAGTCTCCAGCTTTTTATTTCTGTAGGAGAGGCATTATTTTGACTGACAACGCAGCTCAAGAACCCTGCAAGAACTCTCTCAAGGCAAGAAAGCTTTCCTGTGGGATCTCTTTTCAGGCTTGCAGTTGATGATGAACAGTAATACTGCAATATTCAAACAACACTAACAGGCATGACAAAAGTAACCAGAATGTTACCTGTACAGCATGATATTCATGATACTTGTGATTCTTATGACCTGCTTAGTGTGACCTTTGGGTCTGACTTAGCTCTGCTGTACCGTGCATATCTGGTGATCCCCGTACATCTCTGGGCTTGTTGACCTTATGACTTATCCTACAAGCTTGTGATCCTATTATTCTTCATATTAGTTGGCTTAACATTACATCTCCCTTACACCAGTGGAGAGATTGTGCTTGAGAAACTGCTACAGGAACACAGAACTTTCTCATAGATGATGGTATCATGATGCCCCTTTAACCTACAGCTGACCTCTAGAAAGGTTAGCAGTAAGATAAGAGCCTTTCAAATGTAGAAAAAAAAATGAAACAGATTTGTTTGGAATGATGTAAAGCCAAATTAAAACTAGGGCAGAAAGCTTTTGGGGGAATAGATACACAGTAAATAAAAGTGGCTGCTGCCACTGCCACCCTGCAGGGCCCTACAAGATATCATGGAAAGTGTCAATGTGATTTATTTTTATGAATTATTCCTGTGGGCATTATATATATATTTTGTGATAAAAAGGACTTGTCTTTAGAAATACTACATTTAGAATCGCCATAAACTAACTTAAGTTTTTTAAATTAAAGATCCTACTTACTGAAGTTGAAGTTTAATAGAATATTGCATACAAATTGCAATCACATCAGAAAGCAATTTGTTAGGCAAGTATATTTTGAAAAGTCAGTGAAGTTAGAAATGAAAGAGATGAGGCAATAAGCAAACATATTTTCCAGTTTTCAAATAATATATTCAGACACGTTTCCTATACTGTCAAGTTTAATTTTCTTAATTATCAGTTAACCCTTCAAGGACTTAGGAAGTAGAAGGTAGGTTTAGACTAGGTACTAGGAAGAAGTAATGTGGTGGTGGCACTGGAACAGTTTGCCTGGCAAGGCTGTGGATGCCCACTCCCTGGAAGCATTCAAGGCCAGGCTGAATGGGGCTATGAGCAACCTGGGGTAGAGGGATGTGTCTCTGCCTACATAGCAGGGGTTGGAACTAGGTGACCTTAAAGGTCCCTTCCAACCCAAACCATTCAGTGATTCTATGAAGTGTTTTCCATTGTGAGTGTGTTGGAGAACTATTGTTTATATCCAAAGGCTGTTCCAGAATAACTCAAAATCTGGGGAATGGAAAGCATTTGTAAATGTTATTTTTTTTTCTATGTGCATTCTTGTTATGTTGCTAACAGTGAAAAGCTGTAGGCTTAGAAATCATGATACAAAAACTCTAAGTTCTGTGTGTCAGGCCCTGGGTGAACTACTAGGCCTTATGGGTCTGTCTAGCCTCACATAAAGCCTCTCCACACTCTCTGGCCATGGACTCCATCTAAATGCAGGTTAAGGCTTTTATTTGCCTCTGGAACGATTTATGACTTATGCCTGTTCCTGAAGGCTGTGAGGCATCCCTGATGGACCTTGGGCCTGTCACGCCTGATGATCTCTGGATGATACGGAGGACCTACTGCTATCCTGCTTTCCCTGTCTGTCTCCTGTGCTGTGGGACTGTGTCCTGCTGGGGTCCTCTGGGCTTCTTTTTCCTCTAAGACTAACCCTGCTCTTTGTACTTATTTCCCTGGCAACATGGGATAGCTTTAGAGTCTACATAGACTAACACCATTGTAACAGGATGTGATGACACTCAGGAAGTTCCTGCTATAATAAACAGCAAGAGGCAGCTTATGCAGGACAACTGTTATTATAAAATCAGTATGTGTTTATTATGTATGAGAATATAAGTGGTGTGGCAATTACTGTAAAGCAGGTAGTGCATGTGATGTTTCAGGACTGAGGCTCATTTTGACCATTAAGTCTTGACCATTATGTTACAGTCTTTGTAGGGAGAGAACAAAAAGTGTTTTCTGATAAAACATGGAATTCTGTATTAATGTTTAAAGATCTTTACAGAGGATGGCAGCTTACCTTGCACATTTACTGCTTAGTTTAATTTCTAGTATGTTTAAAAAAGATTATTTAACTTTTTTTTTGTCCAAGCAAAGTGAGTTTCACTGAGTCATTTATCAGTAAAGTGTTAGGAATGAGTCACATCTTTACACAGTGTCATCTTTCTATGGTAATGCAAGAGTGTAAAAAATATTGCCAGTGCTGTTTATTCAGTCTGTTGAAAGCACTTTGTTCAAAGCAATGTTTGCTTTCTCTAATATGGCTTCATGTCCCAATTACATGAGCTTTTCTCCTATGGACAACAGAAGAAGCGAATTCTTTTGCTGCCTCAGCTCTCTGCCTTGAGCACTGATTGTGTCACCCTTCAATTACACTGCGATCTTTAGCAGCAATGCCTTCAGCAGTCATGGGACTGTTTTGCCACTATACTCTCATCCCTAATGTGAGATTGATGACAGACGATTTCCTTCTCTAGTGGCCCCATTTTATTTGCTGTACAACCACTACGTTCTCTTCTACAGGCTGAGAGGCTTAGACCTGAATTTCCAGACTGTTCCAGGTAAATATACTTTGCACTGGGCAAATGAGTGCCCTGTCTCATATATGCCAATTTGCATCTCAAATTAGTCACTTAGAGACACCAAAACAAACAACAACAAAAAAACAGCAGCTGACATTGAAATGAAAATATGACCAACCTGTTGCATTTCAGTTCAGTACAGAAGGCTCTGAAATTCAGTAAGTTCCTACTGTATAATTCAAACTATTTAATCCAGAGAATACCTAAATAAGCAGTACAAGAATGCAGCGGGACTCTGATTTACGTAGGTGGTGGCAACACCGTAAAACATTCCTTCAGTTTCAGACTCATGCTCGAAAGTCTACAGGGCTGGTAAAAGTGGTAATACAACCATGTTTGGAGATTAGTTTGAAATTTTGCACTACATGGATCTGAAAGGTCATGAGTTTGCATCTGAATATTACCTGTAACTGAAAGCCAACCACAATCCTTTTCACATTTGTTTCTGCTGAACTTTCCTGTTCTGGTCTATGGGAATTAATATAAATTGTGCTCTCTAGAAAAGAGAACTTCAGGATTTCACTCTAAATGTTGTATGTATTTGCATAAGCCATAAAACTACAGCAAGAAACTATGTGAGGAGAGGCCCCAGGCTAAAATAGCAGGTGTTTTTCAAGCTAGAACTGAAATTAATTGGCAGCACAACATGGTGGAATCTTGCAAACCTTCATCCTTTTGGTTTAAGCACAAACCTCATTTTCATGAAGTTAAAATTGTCTTTTTTTTATTGTAAAAAAATCACTTTTCTTTAGGCCTTTTCATGGTTACAAAAAAATATTGCTGGGCTACTTGATCGTTGAGAATTCCTCCACATGGAGGAATTCAGTTCCATTCCTCTGCTTCATTCACACTACCATGTTAGGCACCTCTCTGTCAGACTGCCCCTCTGCTGCCCTCTGTCATTTGTCATGGAGTATTGGTGGGAAGGTTCAGCCTCTACTGCTATGACCAACATTCACCTCTCATGCCCAACATAATAAAATAGCAGGCATTACTATTGGAGCAGATTTTTTTTAAATCGATGTATGGCTTGAAAGTTGCAAAGTTCAACAGGATTTTTTTTTTATCTTTTAAATGGCTCACATTTCAGCAGCAGAACTATGGTTGGCACCAGGTGTCCAAGTTTTGCACTACTTAAATCTGACAGCTGCTTAATTTACCATCTTGAGGCAGAGGGAAGTGAAATCACTGGATAAACAGTAGCTGTGGTTCACAGTTCTTTGCAGCATTTCAGTAAGTGTGGGTGCCTTCGTTTTGAAGGGACAAAGTCTCTGGGTTTCTGAATTTTGTGCTCCTTTAAGTGTTATGCAGAATGCAACAGCTGACCACCAATAACCATTGGTCTTAGCAGGGAAGGTAATAACCAAACCCTAGTGTGGGCTGGTGAGGGTGATCCTTATCATGAGTTACTGCTAAGTAGATGGGATTAGAGCATTCCCTAGGATGTCACACTCTGTTTTAAGCCAAACCATAACTACAAATTCCTATCAGTTCCCAGAAACTTGTCATATTGAGTTTCTATTATAATAATATTTCTTAGAGTTCTTTCCTGTAAGGAATGCTTTTGCTCCGGTGTACAAAGGCCATTTTCTAGGCTGGTTGCTCTTTCATGCTACTCTGTATCAGCTGTTGATTCATGGTAAGCACAGCAAGTCAACAAAGCTTCCATGAGTTCCAGAGAAGAGAAGAAGATGAGGACATTTATCTTTGGAGTTACTGAATTGGTTTTACTCTTTCAAAGCTTTAGAAGACAAGATGCATCTTTTTGTTGTGTGACATCTGTAGGCATTACTGGTTTTCAATGAGGTTATTTTGAAGAATGAGATCCCAAACATCCTGGTACAAAACATTATTTGTCTTTGTATATTCCAAGTAAAAAGCTTTGTAAAAAGTTTTGAAATCAGGTTCCTTATTGTTTTGTCTCGCTAAGATATTGGGGATTAAGTGTCATTTTAGAAGTGTTGGAAATTAAAATCTCACACGCAAGTGTAGGGGTTCCCTTCAAACAGCAGTAGAATAAAAGGAATAGAATATTAGGAATAAAATTAGCACAGATAAAAGAGCACAACGTTTTTACAGAGTTGCCCTAGTGGTGCTGGCTGGGAGGAGAGTATTTGCCAAATGAAGAATGTACAAACAAAATTGCTCACTTAAAAATGTTGATGCAGAATACTAGAGAATTTCATAGAATCACTGAATCACAGAATGGTTTGGGTTGGAAGGGACCTTCAAGGTCACCTAATTCCAACCCCCTGCTATAAGGAGGGACACATCCCTCTAGCCCAGGTTGCTCACAGCCCCATCCAACCTGACCTTGAGTGCTTCCAGGAGGGGGCATCCACCACCTCTCTGGGCAGCCTGTCCATGTCGTTTTAGTGTTGGGGACTCCACAACTGGACACAGTATTCCAGGTGCGGTCTTGGTCTCATGAAAGCAGAGTAGTGGGGCAGAATCGCCTCCCTTGACCTGCTGGTCACACTTCTCTTAATGCAATGCAGGATACAGTTGGCCTTCTGAGGTGCATGTGCACACTGATGGCTCATGTTGAGTCTTTCATTAACTGACACTCCTAAATCCTTCTCCTCAGGGCTGCTCTCAAGGCGTTCTCTGCCCGGCCTGCATCTGTGCTTGAGATTGCCCTGAGTCAGATGCAGGACCTCGTACCTGGCCTTGTTGAACTTCGTGAAGCTGGGGTTGGGCCCACCTCTCAAGTCTGTCCAGGTCCCTCTGGATGGCACCCCTTCCCTCTAGCATGTCAACTGCACCATTCAGCTTGGTGTCATCTACAAACTTGCTGAGGGTGCTCTCAATCACACTGTCCAAGTTGCATAGGATGATGCTAAGTAACATTGGACCCAGCTCTGATTGCTGAAGGAAGCCACTCATCGGCAGTCCCCACTTGGGCACTGACTCTGTGTGAGCATCCAGCCAATTTCTTATCCAGCAAGTGGTCCATCCATCAAATCCATTTTTCTCTATTTTGGTGACCAGGATGTCATGTGGGACCGTGTCAAGCGCCTTGCACAAGTCCATGGAGGTGACATCAGTTACTATTCCTTTATCCACTGATGCTGTAACTCCATCATAAAAGGCCACCAAGTTTGTCAGGCATGACTTGGTGAAGTCATGCTGGTTACTACTAATCACCTAATCTATGATGTTATGCTTCTAAATGTAGACAGAATATAAATGTTCTAGTGACTTTTAAATATACTTATCTGATTCTTCCCAATGGAAGGTTCCAAAAATAACACTGGTTCTAAAAAAAAATAAATAAAAGCCTTTTAAGCAAATGATTGGTCAGTAATTGATAATAGTACTCTGTGACATTTGAATAAATTGTATGTATTACCCGTTATAAATGATAGTCTTAATAAAAACTGAATGTGTGTTTAGCCAGTTATAAGAGTTCCAAGGCTCTAGTACACCAGGATCCCTTCCTGCGATAGCAGTCAGTTTTTGACTGAGGAAAGAACAGTCACACCAAAGGACAAGTGGTGTGTGTCCAGAAGTAGAGATTATTGGCAATAGTTATTGTGCTTAGCAGACAATAGGAAGCACGGTTCTGACTGGCCATCTGGTCTGCACTCTATAGCTACAGCTGTGTTAGCTAGCTTAGAGGAGGAGCTGCAGCTGTGTAATGAATATATACAGTGTAGAAGGGTGTGATATTTGTGGCAAAGATGAGGACCGATGGAAAACTAGGACTAGACAAGGGCAGCTTTAGGTTTAAGATTTTCTTTTAAAATCTGCTGTCTGTGTTTTAAATGCTGGACTGTCACTTCAGATCTGAGTAAGGAAGAGATCTTATTCATAACTTTGCTGTAGTGTGCATAGATACAAATGTTAGGAACAAATATACAAATGGACAAGTTTTATCTGTCCTAATAGAGTTACATAAGCATAGAATTTTTCTGCTAAGCAGAATGATCAGAAGTCTTTGGCTTGATGGCTTAGCACCTAAGTGTTAAGGATTTCTTTTGGATTGCATGGAACTGTTAACATTTTGAGCACAATTTGTAGCAATGAATCAAACTCAGAATTAGAGATGGTCTAGGTAGAACAATAAATTGTCACCAACGTTAGAGTGTTTGGTAGAAATTATAGCTTGATGTGTACACCTTTGTGGAAAAAAATGATTTTTTAACTGCACTTCTTTTCATTCATATAAATACACAGTGGATGTTATAAACATTCTACCTTCTACAGAAACGATGAATAACTAATTTGAACAAAACTGTTTAATGATACAGTTTTCTTATTATTTAGCTATCACAAGTAAGCTATTTGTGATGGCTCATGTACCTACAGAGAAGTATTAACCTGCTCAGCAGTTATTAGCAACAAGCAAACAGGAGCTAACAAGCCACTGCTACACCACATAGTATCAGCAAGAGGATAGCTTTTAAGAGGGTGAAAAAAGGGTTGCCAGAAAGATTTCCTCATTGCCTTGTGAGAGAAATGTACCTCAGATGGTAGGTACTGCCTTGGAAAAATCATTCAGCTTAGAAGCCCCGGAATAAGGAATTAGTCACATTCCTGGTTGCTTCTCCTGTGCCCTGGAGACATTTGTGACAAGTACAGACAAGTGTGAAAAGCTCTGATAATAAATCCAGAGATAGCATTCATCTTGAAGATTCGATGTCCCTGCAGCAAGGAGGGAAAGTGTTATTCACTAGCATTCCTTAAAACACTCCAAGTAAATGGGTATTAATCTGCCTACAACATTATTCTCAGAAATCTAATTCTATTAAGTGCCGGTGCCTTAAGAAGTACTATAAGAGAGTTAATGCCCTATGCCTGCAAGAAGCATTCGTTCACAGTGAAAAAATGGGCCACAGTAAATCCTCAGATACAACTGTAGAGGTAAGTAGCTGGCATTTGTTTCTTAATTGTGTTTATTTCACTGCAAATTTTAATGCATCCCTTCCAAATGAATATGGAACATTTCATTTGCTGATCTTTTGCATCAATGTGGTCAATATAATTGGAGCTGAAGTGTGCTGTTTGCCAGACATTCTAACTGCTGCCAAGAAAATCTTGGGTGTCATTTTAGAAAAATCCATGGGCAGAGGAGGAGGAGATCATGACCATCTGTCTAGGCATCAAAGGCAAAATCATTATAGGGGAAAAATAACTTCTCTGCCGTGTTTGCCATCCGTGTTTGCCCTTCAAAATAAGTTCAGTTAGTGACTTCTGAAGACAAATGTTTTCAAAACTGACTTGTGGTTCAAATGGCGCTTGGAAGGAAACTGGGGGGAAATTTTAAGGACGAAACCGCATAGCAGGAGAATAACATTAGAGGAAAAGCGTACAATCTCTTTGGAATCCTCATGAACGCTATCTCTTGCGTCCTTTTTAGATCCAGGACCATAGGTGTAGTTAAGATCTGGAACAGAAGCACACAGTCTCCTACTTGACTTGCAGACAAATTACAATATTCTATGTTCATAGAATTTACAGACTCCTTGAATTAACATTTAACAAAGGGAAAACAGACTTTGTGTTTGAGAGATGTGACAATAAATATGCACCTGGGCCCAGGTGACCTTAGAATTTCTTTGTCAGTCAGGATATAAGTCTGAAAATTAAACATTCTGCAACAAGTTGCATAGAGAAGAGAAGGCATATCCATTCTATAACTAATACTTTGGTCTTCTTATTTGGTTGGCTTCTAATTGAATGTCCTTCAAAATGTCAATCGAGGCATCATATTGTATGTGCATCATAAGGAGTTAAACTATGAGCGTCTGTTAAAAGTCATCAGTCCTTCAAACCTGGAGTCACTATTGCAGGAGCTCTGTGAGCTCTGCATAAAGGTCTGTATGACGAGAGTGAAATAACAAATTGAAAATGCCAGTAACCATGGGAGTTCTGTTTAGACTGCCACTTTCAGCATTGCTACTGCTCTACTTCAGTCTGCTATAGTAACCGCCTCAGTTCCCAGTAAGTCCCACCTTCTAGCATACTGTCATCAGATGATTGTTATTCCGCAGGATATGACACAGAAGTCCAGACACTGCTACCTAAAAATATTACCCTGGCTTCCCTGAGCAGGAATCTTTCATAGTGTCAATCTTCAAAGGAAAGACTTACAGTTCTTATCAGGAGTTCAGGGTTTTCCTTTGTATTGAGGATCTGAATTCTCTCCTTTGAAGATAAGAAAACTCTTCTATCAGAGGCTTTATCTGAATACAAATGGCTCCCCGGGTTTGATAAACTGTTTAGGACTACCAGGATCAAATCCTAAAAATGTGTACCTGGAGAGTTCAAAAGGTGAATTAGTTTCCCTTTTGCTTGCTGGTCTTCCTTGCTGTCTTGCCCATTAATATGTAGAAATATTTAAGAATGCCATTTTAGTATATGATTTTATAGAAAGGCACTACATTTGAACATTTTACAATAAAAATATTTCACGGGCAGACCGAGGTGTGACTTGGAAAAATTATTGCTCATTTTTGATAAATCTAAAACTGAGCACAAGCGATTTTTTTTAATATTCTATCAAATGCCAGTACTATGGTTCATGTTCTTGAAATAGAAGGAACAACTTTAATTTGCAGTACATCTTGAACAGAGTCATAGCATTCTGTCACATCTGGGAACGCTGAAGAGAGAAACACATTACGAGCTTCTTTCTAACACAAAGTATTACCACAGCCTCAGATAAAACACATCACAAAAAATAAATGGAAAAATATAACTGCCTAACAAAGGCTGTAAGAGGTACTGATGGTTCAGATAAATTAGCCTTCTATATTATCAAGTTTGAATGATGTCCTGAAAAAAATCAGTTTGCAAATTTTCTATTTGCAAAAAATAATAATCAAAACTAGGTTGCAGTGATGATTTTGCTAAGTTTGCTAATGTGTTTGCATGAAGTTTCTTGATTGAACAGTATGTTAATCACCCTTTTAAGCTTTTAGCCCTCAACTGTAAGTTAACAGTACAAATGAATTTGTATTAAAAAAAAAAAAAGTTAAAAAGTAAAATCCAGTAATGGAGAGTTCCTGTAACCTTTACATAGATCTGGTGCTGAAGAATTAATGTTTAATTACATACTGCTTCTGAACATCCTCCTAAGTTTAAAAAACAACAACAAACCCACATATGAGGTATGTTTGTGCCCCATCACTGTGTAATGTTGACCATGAACAAATAGTTGACCATGAATTGTAAAATTTACTGTCTGAGCTGCATAATAGGATATCCTGTAAAACAGGAGTGTTGGAAATCTGCATGGAGGATTGAATTGGAAAGTTGCCAGAAGTTCAAGGGCCACATTTATTTTGCATAAAATGAGCAGATGGTAGCTGACTTCATCTTTGATACCATGGTACAGTCCACAGAGATTATAAATCCCAGCATGAAACGCTCCATTTTTTGCTTACACTGAGCAGGTGATGAAGGAAGACACAGCATATCTTGCAGATATTTTGAAACACCTACTTTTACATTAGGTTTGGTGCTGCGTTATTGTTTCTCATCTACATTTTTTCCAGCAGGAGCTCTGTTTAGCACCCCCAACTAAAAGTATGCAATTGATTTGTAACTACAGCTATTTGGCAGTTTCTTGGCAATACTGTTGGAGCTAAGCCTACACTGGCATAGAAATACACCCCCTCTTTTTTTTCTTTTTTTTTTTTTTTTTTTGTTCCTTCACATAAACATTTATAAATCATCCATCACTATATTTGATTTTTCTGATGCCATTCACATGCGTAACCAGATCAACCAATAGATTAAAGGCTTAAAGTCAGCATTTGAGATTCTTAGACACTCTCAAAAAGCCTATGGGATATTAACATATTGCTAAGGAGAGGATGTCTTAGATAGTCCCTGAGGACCTTTGCCTAATAGCTATTTAACATGCCATGAGTGTCCGAGATTGACTGCTTTTTTGGTTGAGAGAATAAGAGATTTAGCATCTAATTCAGCAAATCTTAAATTTAAAAATAGCTCCACTCATATTAAGCAAAACAAGCAAACATTGCTCAAATACTGTAAAAACAAATCTGCATAACATTGATTTTCCAGGAAATCCACATCACCTACGTGTGCAGCCTTAAGCATGACGGAGAAAATGTTGTGAATACTGTTAGATCAGGCACCACTTGTAGACGTATCTGCTGCACCAGATCACAAGATAATATCCAGTGTTAAAGGAACTCAACTGTTTTTTTTTCTTTTTTCTTTTTTCTTTTTTTCTATTGCTAAGGCTTAGATACAAACTGTTTATCTGATGAAAATACTGCCATTCCAGATTCAAGGAGACCAAACAGTGGATGTGAGTGAGCATCCTGAGGAAGTAGGTGGTATGTTCTGGCAGTGGTGACAGTGACGTGAAACACAGACCACATTCTGGATGGCCATGCAGATTTTTATGAATGCAGCATGCAGGCTGTTGTTCATCACTGGCAAAAATGTGTAGCTGATCATGGGGACTGTGTTGAAAAATAGTATTCTGTAGCTGAGAATTTGCTCTATCTAATACTGTCATTGTGTTTATTATATATGTTGTAGTAAGTAAATAAATGCTGTAGGAAATAAATAAGGAGGCATTACTTTCAGAGCAAACTATGTACTTGTGAAGAATGCCTCTTAAATTCGATTACTGATAACTAGGTCTGTTAGTAGAAAGATTACCTAAAAAGTAGTTACAGTTTGTAATTGCTAGTGTTTTTATATTTATTTCCCAGAGGAAAAAAAGTAAAATGTTTTGACATCCAGTGTTGTACTTTGTAACACTTGCGAGGCCCTGACTGAGCCTGTCTGCTTTGCTGTAACCTGACTGCACAGAGCATCCAGAAATATGGATGGTCTAAATGGTGGAGATTTCTCTGCCTGTCTTTTGGGTCCTACTTCCTTTATCCCACATAGGTGCCTCTGTATCACTTGTCTGGATCTCTGGCTATATCTTTAAAAAAAGTTTTAAGATCTGAGCAAAGTTTGGTTACATAATTTGTTGGAGCCTCCAGGTGCTGAAGCTCTCCCCATTAGAAATATCTAATGTCATGAACATTTTTAATCTTGTGATATAAGAACAGCTGCACAGCCAGAATTGTATCCATCACTTCAGCTGGAACAGCACTAGTGCTGCCTGTGATTTGTGGCAGGCTTTGACTCAGTGCAAAGCCTAGAGTGCATCACCAAAAACTATGAGGCAGTACTGACATACACAACTTCTGATAAGAACTGTACCCAGCCTATAAAAGCAGTCATATCTCAGGTTTATAGATGAAAGAACACAAACGGGGTCAAATTATTTATTTTAGTATTACAGATAATAGGATTTTTTTCATTAATGCCTTTTAGTCTCTAAACAGGGGCTATAAGAAAGGAGACAGACTCTTTAGCAGGGTCTGTTGTGATAGGACAAGGGGAAATGGCTTCACACTAAAGGAGGGGAGATTTAGATTGGATATAAGAAAAAAAGTGTTTTATTATAAGGGTAGGCACTGGCACACATTGCCCAGAGAGGTGGTGGTGCCCCATCCCTGGAGGCACCCAAGGCTGGAGGGGCTCTGAGCTCCTGCTGGAGCTGGAGGTACCCCTGTGCACTGCAGGGGAGTTGGACCAGATGGCCTTTAATGGTCCCCTCCAATTCAAACTACTCTATCATTCAGGAATTACTGCTCTTGTCCTAATACTGCAACAGGAAAACAAAAACAAAACAGGGAAAAATATTTAGAAATCGTTGCAACTGCATCTCTCCTTATACTTCTTATCCTGTCTTACGGCTTTTAATACTTAGTCATTTTAATCAGTGTGGAGTTGTTCTAATTTGTTACTTCTGTCTTCTGATTGTGAAATATGACAGAATTCTAAATATTTAATGGGAACTGTTTTATTAGCCATGTGTCTTTGTTGTATGCCACATTATTTCCTTCCTTAGTATCATAAAATATATAATATGTCTGTAGCAAAGAGAACCTAGTAGAGAACACAGATGGAACCAAATTCCTGAAGTCCACGTACTATTCAAAAATACACTGTTTATTTAAAACAAAACTAATTTTAAACATTCTTTGAAACAGGTGTGATTCTGCCAAGAAATTATAACTTAGAATGAGTGTATAGAGAAATATTCTACAAAACATTTTGGTGTAAAAGTTTGAGAATGGTGTAACAAGATCTTTTGTTCATGTGTTAAAGTCACTGAGTGAAGACTGTTAAAGGCAAGAACACAGGTGGATCCCAAATGTCTCATTGTTCTCACTGAGAAGAGAAATCCATCCACGATCTTACCAGCAGCAGAACAAGTTGATAATAAGAAAAAGGACAAGCATTTCATGGCATCTAAGGTGAGTTCTTCCTGCTGAAAGAGCTAATTTCAGGTTGCCTGCATACTTGCAAGAGCTGAAATAACTTTTGTGATCACTTCAAAAACGATGCAAATGAATGTGGGATTTTGACATGTGCAAAAGATAAAAATCAAATATCAGCCCCCAACTTTCACCAAAATCTAAAAAGCCTGCAATGCACTTAGGGCTGCTACTGATCAAACTCTACCATCTACAGCAATGGGAAGGTGAAAATCATACCAAGGTCAGATTTTTGTCACAGAACAGCTAATGAGACCAAAGTTACCCATATATCTGAAATAGTTAAGCAGCAACCATAGAGGAAAGCTGCACTAAGCGCTTCTCTCTAACACTGTGGTCACAAGAGAACATGAAATTGTGTTATTTGTGAGCTGCTGCCAAATCGACAACAAGCTCTGCATTCAGTTTACGCTGCCAGTTCATCCTGACCACAAAGATCAAGGCAGTGACAGTACGTCAGTGACTAGTTGCTACCATTTTGATTGCTCAGTTATTCACCACAGTCCATCTGGGACTGCTGCTGCAGAAGCTGATTTTCATCTCACCTGCATCTTTTCTCACCTCTGTTAAACCGCATCTGAGATTTGCTATCTGCTGTGCTCTAGCTTCCATTCAGCCGTCTCTGACTCCTCTGCATCTTGACCACTGCAGACACAAAGCACATCAAGGGCATTTTTAAAGCTTTTTCCTCATTAACAGAGATACTTCTTCCTGACTGTGTTCTCAGCGTCATTCTGAGGTCGTGTCTAGCTGACAGCCATATGGCATATAAGCTTTCTGCCAGTCCAAAGGAAACTGTACATCAAAGAGCATTGTTTAGCATTCCAATCGTGTACGCTTTCTGAATAAACCTTGTAAGAAAAGTCCAACAAATGTGATCAGAAACTGAGCATCATGTTTGAAATTTGTGAAAAAAATCAAGTACTTCTCAAAAGGTGGGCATGAATTCTAATGTGAAATCTTTGTTTTCCACTGAAACATGGAGAACTTGCTGGGTGTTCCCAGTATTGATTCTAACAACTGGGAATTGGGAGATGGAACTGAGCTGCAGTGAGCTACATAACAATGACTGAATTCTTCAGGTTTGATACAAAATTAATTTGAGCACAGATGTTACAAAAATACCCAAAATTTCTGGGAAATATTAAAAATAAAATAGTTACCCAGAAAAGAGCTAGTTTGCTTTTTTCCATTATGAATAAATTTCTGTATCAATATGGAATAGAAAACCATTACTCAATATTGATATAATCAGAAATACCACAGCTCCTTGCTTCTAGTTGCTTAATTCATTAGTAACAGTCCTCCTCAGACAGGATTTTAAGTCATGGCATCTGACACCATTTTCTTGGTAAAATCTACAGTTCAAGTTTGAAGGAAAAATGAGGGTTGATGCTTTGGAAAACAAAAGATTTCTACAATAAATCTCTCATAAGAGCACATAAAGATTTTATTTTACCACATTGTTGTTAAATTTGCAAATATCAGGAATATCAATTTCAGTGTGTGAATATGTGTGACTTTCTTTTCAGCTTAGTAATGGGGAAGCAGATAACAGCAGACAGTCTGTCCCTCAGTGTGAAAAGCATTCCAGCCAGCAGCTCTGTGCTAAGGGGGTGAATAAGCACGGAGGGTTAGGCTTAGCACTGCCTTTCTTCAATCAGATCGAGAGCTGTTTAGAAAATAGGACGTTCAGATTCTTTATGAAGAGTAGATTTTTATTAACACTATATGGTATTTAATTTTAGAACGTTTTAATTGCTGATATAGCTGTTACTAAAATAGAAATTATCACCAATTTTAATACGGTGTTCTTTCAAAATACATTTTTTCAGGCTCAAATACCACCTAGAACTATGTAACTGCAATGTAACTGTTCTACTTTTGAGCAAAATCCGATTCTTATTTTAAATTGATATGTCAGCCCCACTAGGTTAACTTCCAGGAGATATTTTATTCAAGAATTAACTTTTTGCCAATGCCAGTATCCTAAATTGCAGCAGTATGTGAAAGCCTTCTCTGGCAGAGTAATTCTGAACAGAAGGCTGCCTTTAAGCATCACTTCTCCGTATATGCCACTGCTTCCTGATGTTTCATCCTTATCTTTCCTGAAAAGTAAAATATTAGCCTGTCTCAGACCTTCAAAGGGATGAGCTGTTTTCCACTGACTTGTACACGGCCTTTTAAAAAACTAATTTTGGGGATTGGCAGATCTGTGGAGTAATCCCAGCTCGTAGTAAAGGATATGCACAGCGTTCACATTAGCTTAGAAAACATGAAAAAATCTTTTTTTAAAGACTGCCACATGCAGATAGGCATCTGCTTATCATCCGAGTTTAATATCTGTACTCCACCTGTCTAAATAAAAGCAATAGCAGTTGACTGATCCATTGTTAATGTTTCCCAGTGAAACGATGTATTACAAGTGGTACCCTAGAGAAAAATACCGGTCTAATATATATACTTTATGTTTGTAGCAATGAAATTAAATGCAAACCACAAATTGTTTAGGACTTTGGTGTTTTGCTAGATAGTTAATGTCTGGAAAAATAATTTCTTACCACACATAGATTTGTATTAATATATTAGCACAATTAAGAAAATCACCCTGCAAATATCTGCTGTGGGCACATTAAAGCAACAACAGACAAGCAAACAAACCACTTAAAAGAGAAATCTGTGGGCTATAGAACATCAAGATTCTTTGCAGAATGCTGCGCAGTCTCTGCTTATCTGTACTGTTTCCAAGGATGGATTTTATTTTCAAATCATTATCATTTGTGATTTAATACTGCTTGCTCGTACAATTAATAGTTATTTTTTTCTAATTATTGTGGTACCAGAGTAGTATTTCTGTTGTTCGAGGCCACAGTAATGCAATGTTGATTAATCATTCCAATTTCTCCCTGCTCGTCAGCCAAGCATCAAAAAAGCATGCATCACACTTCTCTCTGTAACACTGCTCTTTATAGCTTAAGTTCTACAATGCTACACGATACTCCATTGCTAGCAGTCCTCACCATGGGTCCACATCACAGAATTATCATCCTTACTGCAGCTGATGTGAAGAGTAATGTTGGCCAGACAGAGCATGAAGAAAGAAATTAGAGGATATTTTCACTACGTTTATACACTTAAGCAATGTGGGAAGCTGGAATAATGTAACAGCTGGGCACAATGAGAGGAAACAGAAAGAGATGTGGCTTGGGGAAATAGGGAAGAGAACAAAGATCGTAGGATCACAGAATTGTAGGGGTTGGAAGGGACCTCTAGAGATCATCGAGTCCAACCCCTGAAAGATAATCAAGGTGAGGTGAAGTTAGCACAGAAATAGTGTCTTCCCTTCCCCTACCAAACATTGTGTAATGCAAAAAAGGTGTGAGTTCCAGGTTGAAACTTGAGATGATTATTATTTTGATAAGAATGTCTGTAGTATGCAGAAAGAAAATACCACAAGTCAGCATAATAATCGTTTGTGATAAACAGCTAATGAATGTTTGAGGTGACAGAATGACACTGGCTGTTACTCAGGCACTGATTGTACTTTGGGAGCCATCTCAGACACTCGGTGCTCATATGCCATCCTTGCTTTCATAGTGCAATAATTGTGCTTCCCCACTGTTAACTCAGGTTTGTGAAAAATCACAAGAAATTTAATCTGGCTCTTGTTGTTTGCAAACTCACGTGGAAGCCACAGTTGTGGCATTTTTCTGATTTCTTTCCTGGATAGAACGAGCACCTATTCATTCTAAATCTTAGTATGAATACTGTCTGCCTAGCAGTTATTTTGATAAATTTGAATTCCTTAATTACTTTAAAGATATCTACCATTTTATCATTTTTTTTTCAAATCAGCCTATGTGCTCAAAACCTATTAAAGTAGCATATGTGCTATGATAACATAAATCTCCTTTCCTTAGTAAACTGAGCTAAATACCTCTGAGAAGCCAAAGGAAGGTTTAATCTTTAAGTAATGACATTTACAAAAAATCTGTTTCTTACAGATGGCCCTCCCAAATTTAATGCCATACTATCCAAAGGTATACAGGAATAAGTAAACTATATTCTCTGGAAGAATTTTTGAGCCCTCCTCCGCATTTCCATGAAGAAAACATGATTTTCACTCAAGCTGTTTAGAACACTTACACCTGAGATGTTACACAGCAAACAGTTACTTTGCTTCGGAGCTAAGTCAATATTAACACTGATGAAGTATGCATTACCATGGCATTCAGATGGACTTTGCATTTTGATTAAAGTACAAACATATCAGCGCTGCCAGACACGCAGCCCAGGTAGGCAGCACGCTTTCTGTTTTGTAATGTGTCAGGGGAACCACAGGCTGCCTACAGTTTAGTCAGTGACCAAATGCTTCAGAATCTGGAGATGATGGAGAGCCTTAACAATATTAACACCATTTTAGAGTTACAGCCTGTAACTTTATTGACTTCTTTTTTTTTTTTTTTTGCAAAGCACTGTGGTAATTCCTGTTAATAACACAGTTATGTCCAACATGCACGAGCTTGAAGGAAAGACAAACACATCAATTGCTGAATATTCAGGCAAAGAAGAAATAGCTGTACAGATATGAGGCTGTTGGTCAGCTTTATAAGTAACAGTCAGTGGATCAGCAAAAAACAATCATTTTTAAACATTTTAAATAATGTTTTGTTTTTTCACATGTTCTTTTTTAGTATTGATATAATTGTACTACTTTGAAGTGACCATTCAGATTCTACAGAGAAACTTTCTAGAATTCAGAGGGAATACTCACCTTCTAGAGATTCTCGACAAAACATGGCAAAAAAACAGCTTAAAAGAAGTCTATGACACAATATTTGTGTGAAACAGAATGTTTCAGAGAGACCAACTCTTTCTTTTGATATTTTCTAAACTTCATAGAGGAATGTAAATGCCAAATTCTGGGACGTGATAATTGGAGCAAGACGGCACCAACTCTAATCTGTGCACTGGGAGCTGAGGGTGCTGCAGCTGTTCCCATCCCTTGGTACCACCCTGCAGTGAGAAGGGGGCACCTCTGTGGCCCTCTGTCCATCCCTGGCCCTCTGTGCCCAGTGCTGAGCTGAGATCTACTCACTCGTACCAGTAAGGATTTTGTCATAAGCCATCTTTTTTGTTGCTTTTCCACGTGAGTGTTCACTAAGAATGAATCAGGACTGATGTGTAAATCAGGAACAGTGGTGGTGAGGCATCTTGGGCTTTTCATTTCAGGTCAGATAAATGTTTAAATCTCTGAAAGTGAAAAAAGAGCAACCCAAATATCCTGCAAAATTCTGATTAGATCACACCTGCGGAAGTATAGCTGCTAGGACTAAGAAGGGATCTCTCCTTACAAACTGTAACTAATTATTTAGTGGGTGCGATATATATTAATCTAACGATTTAAAATGGTGCCACTTTCTCCTTATTGTGATTTGCCCACTGTTGCTGATATCTCAGCAGAAATTCTGAATAATATTCTACCAAAGGAATATTGGATTTAACAGCTTTCCTTCCTTTATTTCTGCGTTATTAGTTCCTTTCTTTTGGGTGATGAGAAAATACATGTAACTTAGGAGCTGGTATGTTCATTTGTTTATTCTTCAGTTATTACTAAAATCTTCCCAGTACTAATTCATTGTGATGCAACACAGCTGTTTGATGATATCAAAGAAGTCGCATCATTTAACCCCTTCAGCACTATCATTAGCAGTAGTTTCAGAACTACCTTGTTGAAGTCACGCACAATACCTCTTTTATTTCTCTGACCGGGATTGTGAGAGCAAGGGATAGGGAGAGAAAAAAATGATTCAAGGATTAGGATTCTCACATTTCATGTCAGAACAAGCTGACAATTGCTGTCACTAGACTTCAATAAATTCATATGAATTTATGCCCCATATTTTCTTTTTCTTGAGTAGAAAATATGACTACAAACTTTACTGAATTGTGTCATTTTTCAACAAAAGTCTGTAGGACAAATGCTGAATCGGTATTAAGTCACTTCTCACACTACCGAAGGCTTCTGCCAAGTATTGCACCAGTGTCTGCCATCAATTCAATGGAACAATGTTCTTTAATACTGAATTTCTGACTTGAATAGAAATGGACAGAAAGCAAAACCAGTTATCTACCTGGATTTTCTTTACTGTGTGGAGACAGTACCAAGAAAAGAATAAAAGGCTTATGTCATAATGTTAATCTACAAACTTTGTTTTAATGTCAGGTTACCACAAAAAACATCTGGAAAGTGAAAATTTTCTGTAAGAAATATTTCTCTTATCTGTCAAAATAACAACCTAGACTTGTAATAGCAATAGCTCTGTTTGCAGCCATTTTCACTCTTACAGGACCCATCTGACTCAAGCATTTCTTGTAATTCTGAACAACTTTGAACGCGTTCTGGCCTGATGAGTCTGAGTAATGTTGACAGCAGAAGAACGTGCACTGAAGGGACGCTGACTTTTCTTGATTATAAATGTATACTTTGCATCTCGCATGATGGTATACCAAATGTGTTTAAAAATAATTTATGTTTGGGGTTAGTTCCTTTATTTTTCTTAATTTACAGAGGCACACCTTAATGTTTAAAAGACTGGAAGCTTGTGCTTTTCTTTAGGGTTGCATATTAGACTTTTCATATCATCTCAACAAGGAAAACGCAAACAAGTTGTATGTGCTTAATGTAAAATGTTAGAAACAGATCATCCCTTAGTGTTTATACTTGTGCCAAATTCCTAAGGTATGATACTGTAACAACAAACCACATCAGACTAAATGCAATCAATTTTACAAGCATACCTTATGGAATACTTGAGTAAACCATACATGTGTTGAATAGTGTTTGTTTTGCAGATGTTCCTGTTTGTGCATTCATAGTTACAAGCTTCCCATCTGAACTTATCCATCCTAATAAAACTTTGGCAGCAGCTCCAGCACAATGTCACACAGATTGGTACTTGCTGTATGTGTGTAGTGCCTCTAAGAATAACAAATAATACTAAACAAACCTGCAACTACAATGCTAATGAGTAAGATTTCCTCACTTAGCTGTACATTCTTTGCTGACATACAAAATTAGAACTAGCAATTGCACCCTGATTCCCAGGTTGCATTCAAACAGTGATCTGACACAGAGTGCTATTCAGAAGGGTTTGAAAAAACATTATTAGGTATATTTTTAACAGTTGTTCAGCAGCACTAAATCTAGAATAAAACACTAGTGTGGCTTAGGATTTCATGGCAAGAGGAAGGTCACACATTCTGCTATTGTGGCATTGCTAGGTTTCCAGAGTATCAACTGATTTCCCAGTATCTGGCTCTTCAGCCTTGATATGGGAACACAAAGCAGTTCACCCAAACTATCTGTGTTGCCTAAATCCCTGATGGAGCCTATTTGCCTTATAGCTACATACGGATGAGATGGCTGTGGTTAAAAATGTAAAAGGATCAACAAGCTCAACAGTATGGTGCCAGGGTGAAAAGTAATCATCGAGCTTTTGCATACACTGATCCACTGTCTAAAGACATGACAATTGAAACAGTGTGAGGTTTTTTTTTTTTTCCCTAACCTAAAGCCTTTTTTTCCATAAAAGAAAAATGGATTACCATCTTGAGAACAGTTATACCGAGCCTTCTGGCTACAAAAATAAATGACAGTCATTTACTGTGCTAGTTCTTTTCCAGTCTCCACTAATTTTTTTTGTTACACTTGAGCTGAAGCAGTTGAATGTGACTGCTGCCTTACAGAGAAGTGCATACCAGAGAAAAACTCTACACTTCTCAGTGACAGTCCTCTAACTACTGTCTATATTGTTCCCCGTAAAACCATAATGTACAAGCAAACCTCTTCACTCATGTTCTTCCTGCCAGAACTTTCTCTCAGTTCCACCCTACAAGTTATGAGCTAACTATTTATTAATTACTCCTCGATAAGGCATGCTTTGGGCTCCAGTTTGTTGCCTGCTCTACCCTCCTTCCCACATTCCACTTGCAAAATCCTCATAGTTAGCTGGCATCTCTTGCTCTGAAATGCCTGAACATGACAAGTAAAATAAGAGCAATATGAACAAGTGCTGCTTGATATGCAGAATAAAGTTGGTAATTGCATTCATCATTTCTAATTATCTACCTATTAAGCTTGTCCAAGATGCTCATCTATCAACTAAGGGGCTCTTGGAAAGAAATCCTTTGTAATTATGGGGTTTGTTTACTAGCTTTCATTCATTTGTGAGTTGCAAAGTTGTGAACAATTATTAATCCCACTTGGTAAACTCGTTTTGCTCCTATAGCTTCATAGAATGGTGTAAAAATGCAATATTCAGATACATTTGCTCAAGGACTCGGTTAAAGGTCTTGCAGAACAGACTGTATGCAGTTGTGTACCTACAGAATGCACAAGGTTAATAAATTAAACATGCAGAGTTGATCTTAATTCTGTTGATTCACCTTGCAATCTTAATATTCTCTTTGTATTTATTTTGTTTTAGATGGAACATAAACACCCTCAATGGTTTATCAGTAGGTACATGTGTTGTTAAAAATGTGTTTCAAATAACTGGATTATACCATTTTCTTCCCCAGTCACTTCTGTCTAAATTAAGTTCCCATCTCTAGTACCCATTCTTTTCCTCAATTTTCTGCCAAATATCAAGAGTATTTCTTTGTTGTTGTTGTTTTTTTTTTTATCCTACTTTGGCAGAATGGTATATTTCTTAATTACTAAACTAAATGATTTAGAGGCATAAATGCTAAGTAGCAGTTGTTTAATTACTAGACATTGTGTATTTTTTTCTTCACTCCTCTGAAGAACCTTGGAAGCAACTCAAGGCTAAAGATAATGGTTAAAATGAGCAGAACCTTTTCCAGGCTAAACACAGCAATTTGATCTTTAGAGCTTCAGTTTACAGAAATAAGGACGTTTCATTTATTCTCCTGAGAAATACCTATATTTGAGGGAGAATTTATGCTAAATAAACTGGCATGTCCAAAGGCAGCTGTGACAGAAGTCACTAACAGTAAGGTGAGAAAAGCATGGGTAGATAAAGAATACATTTAGTCAAGCAGTTTCCCATTATTTACCTTTAAAGTTCACTAGAAATAATGTCATATTTTGCTAGAAGGACCGCATGTTTATTTTTTAAATTATGGCATAAGGGACAACAAAGCTGTGAGGAAAAAAAAAAAGGATCTAAACGGGAATGCTCTCAGAGAGACATGGAGGTTGCTGTAACTAAGACTTGAGGGTGAGAGAGCTAATGGGCCTGAGAAAAAAAATGAACCTCTTGGTCACCTTGCGGTTGAGTGATCTTCACATGAGTGGAGAAATGAGCCAAAGTGAGCAGCACGTCACGGTGCAGTGCTCCAAGGCAGGGCTGTGCCCGCTCACTGCCCTGTTAAGGGCTCGTCCTGCCATGCGGGGATGCCCCATTGGAAGTGCAGGCAGTGCCGTGCTCTGGAACTGCTTATGCACTTGATTCTGAGTGAACTGCTGTGAAAAACCAGGGCGCACCGCAAACCCGCCCTCAGAGCAGCGCCCAGTTCAGAACCCCACCAGCTGCTTGTTGTACACCTCGTTCTCAGGCGCTTCACTGACCTCGGCTACAGCTTTACGTCAGACGCCTGATCCCCACCTCTGAGGCCACGCTGACGGCCCACGAAGCCAGGGCAAGCCCAGCCGCCTGCCACGGCCTTCCGAGCCGGGCGCGGCTGAGGGGGCGCGAGGCGAGCGAGTCCGGGCGTGAGGCCCGGCACATGGCACGCGGCACATGGCGCCCGGCCCCGCCCCGCGCGGCCCCGTCCCGGCCCCGCCCCGCGGCGGCGGGAGAGCAAGCTCCGCTGTGGGGCTGCCCCGCGCTACCCGGCAGGCGCCGCGCGGCCACCCACCCCCTCCCCGCGCGCCCGCCCTCCTTTCCCCGGCGGCGGCCGAGGTGGGGCGCCGCTGTTCGGCGATGTGAGGCGGCTTCGCCAGCGCGGCTGCTCCCATCCCCCCATCCCCCCCTCCGCCGGCCCAGCAGACGGGAGCGGGGCGGCGCGCCGCGGCTCCTCCGGACGCGGAGCACGGTAAGGCGGTCCGCCCGCCGCCTCGGGCCCTCCCGGCTCGCCGCCCTCGGGCCGCGGGGAGCCTCGCGGCGCGGCGGGCGGGCAGGCCGCGGGGGGATTGTCGCCTGTGAGACCGACGCCATCTTAGGTCGGAGCGCGGCCTTGCGGCCTCCGGAGCGCGGCCCGGGGATGCGAGGGCGGGAGGCCCCGCTGGGAACCGGGGCTCTTCGCCCGGGGGTATCCCCAGGCCGTCCTCCGTCGCGCGGGGCCGCGGCCGCCGGCGTTGTGCAGCGGGCCCGGGCCGGGCCTCCTCCTGCCCGCTGTGGCGTGCGGGCCTCGCCCGGAGCCCGACGTGCAGCCCTCGGCCGAACCCCCGCGGGCTGCGGCGCTGCCGGCGGACGAGCGGCACTCAGCCCCGCGCCCGGAGCGACGCGGTGCGGGCGGAGCGGCTCCGGGCCGCCCTCGGGCCCCCGCTGCCTCCCGCCGCCTCGCACCCATCGCGGCGCGGGGTGTGAACTCCTGACTTGTTTGCGGAGGCATTGCCCTTCCCTAGGCGGAGCTTACGGCATCGCAGGGCAGGGAGTGTAGCGCTGCTTGGGTTTGTTTGGCTTTTTTTTTTTTTTTTTTTTTTTTTTTTTTTCGCCTCGAGGGAAGTTAGTTTATACTCTTAACTTTTTAAAACTTCTGGATTCAGTTTTAATTTCGTTGCTGTTTTTCCGCTGCGGAAGCAAATGCAGCACTGAGGAAAAAATACGGTTATTTTCATTCCTCAGGAAGCTGCAGCTCAGGTGCTCTTTTTGCACCTAACATGGCGCCAAGCTTGTGTGAACTTGTGTGAGACGTTACCTGAGAAATTCTGCGTAGGTGCTCATAAATCGCCACGTGTTGTAAATAAAATAATGATCTATTAATTTCAAGTGTGGCTATTAAACGGTAATAAAAATGGAGGTTGAATAATTCCATGATAAGCAGTATGGAGAGATAACAAACAAGGCTCACCTGGAAGCTTTCTAACTAATCCGGGTACTCTCACTCTTCAAGCATGCCACCAATTCCGTGTTTGTCATTTAGTTTCATGTACTCTTAAAACAATCCAAGGAAATATTGACTGTTGGATCTTTGATTGTTGGCCACGGGGAACAAGCATCTGAAGAAACACGGGCTTTCAGTAGTTTTAAATCTTGTTGCAGCAGTATTTGCCATGATTTTCTACAGTACTGATTTCTGTGCATCTTTAACATGCACTTTATCAGGTTGCTTCCTGGTGTTGCCCATGGTCTTATGTTTTTTTCATACTTACATGTATAGGATCTCACTCAAGTTATGGACCTCTTGGATCCATAGATTACTTTTGAGGAGATGGGATGTACAAATATATACCTGTGTTCATACATAGAAAAAACAAAACAGAACAAAAAAAAGGACAGTGCATTGGAGACTGTACGTCCACTGGAAAATATTGGTGGAAGGATGGAGGGAATCACTGATACTGTTGGCTTTGAGAACAACAACTAGCAGAATTCTTGATAGACGTGTTCTGTGTTTGTAAAGTTAAAGCCGAAAACTTTGAAGCAGCCTGTGCTCTGAAAACTGCCATAAATGTTTCTGTTGGCAGTGAAGGCTATTTGAGCAGTTCCTGCACACCACCTGTAGTCAAACCTGTTCCCCTACGTTGTGATTCCTTAGGCCACCGACTTTTTGAGCTTTCAGTCACACCAGTACAGTTGCCCGTGGGTCAGGCTGTTGTTCATGTGCACAGGCTTGTGTCCTAGTGCCATGGAAAGCTGTACTAGTACAGCTGAAGGAGCAGCACAGGAACGAGGTAGGAGCTTGTTAGGCTGACTGTGTTGCCAGGGAAAATGTCAGTGAAAGCATGGCTTCCGTTCATAGCGTTGGAATGAATAATAAGGAAAGATCCAAAATAATTTGATACGTGCTCTTCTGAAACCTTGCTTCTTTTTGAGTTGCCTTTTGAGAGTACTTTGTGGTGTATTGATTCATAAAATGGAATGGTTAATAAGAGTTGACACCAGTCAATATGACCTAAATGTCCAGGCTGATGTTATCAAACTTACATTAAAACAAAATTCAGCCACATCGTAGTTCAACTGGGGATATTCCATGCTAACATAGGTACCGAATGTATCTATTCTGTTTTCATATAAATTACTTGTTTTCTCACATTCCCTGAGTATGTTTTAGATATGACTTTTTTTCTCCTGCGGTCAAATAAAACTAATTTTCTTTATGTGTTTTCTTCATATGTGTGTTCAGTTACATGAACACAGGCTCTTAGAATGGTCTTTAATTTTTGCCTTGAGCTCTGACAAATGTCATCTCTCAGTGAGAGCATTCTGTGGAGGAAGAGTTGGGTTTGACTCTCTATTGAAGCCTGGTGCATGGCTTCACTTGTTTCTGTAAGATGGAAATTGGCTTTACACTCTTCCTCTTTTCCTGTGACAAGAACCTAGAATTGTCCTGTTTTATTTCCTAGCACCTTGTTTAACTTCACCACCTTAATCTGTTGAAGGAAGGAAGAACATTATCCCCAAAACATGGCATGCAACATCAGCAGGCCCCTTCTTCACACTTCAGTGCAAGTAGGGGCAGTATTGTGACCATTCTGTGATATGCTATCGCAGGCATGCTGTCAGTCCATCACCAGATATTGTAGTGTATTCCTGTTCTGAAGTTGTCTCATCTTATTAGATATTAGACATTTTCTTACCATATATGTGTTGAATACTTTGGTTTCAGATGGTGTTGACAAATAATGAGGACGTATTCTTAACTTGGAGTAATTGTGTTTTCAAAAAAGAAACTTGTATCAGTATTTAATACATACCTTGCTCTTGAAATACTTAGGGAAAAGTGAAGATCCTGGGAACTACGCTTCCTGGGATATCATTGCTTGTCTTGGCCATAAGGACACGCTGCTGGCTCATGGTCAGTCCATTGGCCATCAGAATGTACAGGTCCATCTCCATAGAGCTCATTTCCAGCAAGTCAGCCCCTAAGCTGTAGTGTGCAGTTATTCTTCCCCAGGTGTAGAACTCGCTGAATAGCAGACAGATAGCCTTCTGGTGTATCAGCTACTCCTCCCACCTTTGTATAATCAGAAAGCTTGCTGAGGATGCATTTCATCCAGGTTACTGATGAAGGTGTTGAGTAAGACTCACTACCAATTCCAGGGGAACACTGTACAGGCCTTGCTTTGGGCTTCCAGACAGGCCGTGGTGCTGATCACAGCCCTCTGGGATCTGCCAGTCAGCCAGTTCTCAGTACATTTCACTGGACAGTACGCTCCTCTATCCCACACTTCTGAAGCGTGTTTACAAGGATGCTGTGGGAGAGGGTGTCAAAAGCCTTGCTAAGGCCTTTATAGAACCATTAAATAACTCCTAGCACCCTTCTTAAGTTCTTGTTTGCGTTGTTCCAGTGTCTTCAGTTATGTTAATGCTACTCTTTTCCTACTAATAAAAAGAGTTTAATCAACTCTCAGAGTGTAGTCCTGACTGAACTCTGAAAAGTGGTTGGAAAGAGTTATTCCAATAAAAGACTGGCAGTTCCCTAGTATTGATTGTGGTCTTCATAAAATAAGTTTGAGTTCTTTCCTACAGTTTTTCTTAAATTAGTCCAATGAGAAGTTGAAATTCATTTCTAACATAACTGCTCCTTACTTTGAAAAAAATTCTCAGCTGGAGCTACTGTTGGGAAGATGAAGCAAAACTGTAATATTTCCCCCTGATTTACCAAAAGAAATCTGAAACATCAAGTTCTATGAAGCTCCAAGTCTTAAGGAGTGAAAGCTGTTTACTGGGAATTCTGATCCCACTTATTGCAGAGGCAGTCCTTTGTTTTTATGACATGAATACTGGTGTAGTATCTTATTTCCTGTACTGTTCAGAAGTGCTTTCAAGATGATGTAACAAGGGAAGCCCTGGTAAAAATCTTAGTTTTTGCGAATGTGGTGGATTTTGAGTTTTTTGTGTTCATGTGCAATGTGTCTTTTGGCTTAATATTTTTTAAAATGTGTAATAGAATACAGCTCTACTTAGGCTTTAAGTTATTCCGTTTGCCATATGTATTACGTGTTTCTTCATGATGGAGGGTGTTCATATGCCTTATGATATGTACCTGTAATAGAGGTGTTTTGAAAGATACCTTTCACTGTAGTTTCACAAGCTTGCTCTTATTGTTAGTTATATACATTATACAAAAACAGTTTAAACAATATGGGAAATATCTTGGGACTTCTCTGAAGTTTAATATCAAAGATGAGAATCCAGAATAATCAGAAATTAGATGTACTGTTGATCTTCGAGGATGACCTAGATCAGATCAGGTTGAACCTGTGTGGAACATGGTGAGGAGGAAGCCATTCTGTGGGGATCATTGGCAAGTACTGTTATATTTGTTACTGAACATCTGTCTCATTAAGTACTGAATGTTTTGTTGAATATTGCTTTTAAATTAATTTATTTGCTGTCTAGTCTCAAGATGGCAGAATTGTTCATGGAATGTGAAGAAGAGGAGCTAGAACCATGGCAAAAGAGAGTGAAAGAAGTGGAGGAGGATGATGATGATGATGAGCCGATCTTCATCGGAGAAATCTCAAGCTCAAAGCCAGCTAGTACATGTAAGATAACGTTTTCCATAATTTAACAGTTATTCAATGGTGTAAAACTTGAAACTTGCTTTGAAAATATGGAATTCGTGGTGTTAAGATGTAAGAAATTCTGCATCTTTGAGCTGTACTTTAGTTTATTCTCTTATACTGAAATTTGGAAATTTTAGTGAATTTTGCCCTAAAGCATGGGTTATGTGCAGCTGTCTGTACCAGTAAGCTTAAATCTCTGAAGCAGAATCAAAAACATTAGAAGATTTTAGCATTGATGGTATAGTTCAGCATCTAGTATAGGCAATGCTGAAAGCATGCAGTTGATATTTAGGTAAATACCTCTCCCCGTTAAAGTAAAGGCATGAATTCTAGTCTTCGTGCAGCAGTTTCTCTTATTTTTGTCTGCTGCTTATTTTGTGCATTAAAGTCAGTTTGAATGTGTGAACACCATTCTGGTAACTCTCAAAGTGTTTATTAATAAAGGCATAATCTGGAAAATCATATAATGTGAAAATAATACGAACCTCTCTGCTAATTGCGAGATTTCTACTAATAAATTCATTCACTCCCTATAAATTAAGAGATTTTTTCATCAAGTTCTGTTGTTTTCTCCAATTGCATGTAGTACAGGGAATGAGTTTAGATGGTTGTGGTGACAGCAGATGTGTAAGAATTCAGTGTGCTTGGTCTTTGGCAGGTAAGTGAAAGAGAATACTTATTTTTGCTACTTAAATTGATTTTAGGAATGAACATTTTTGATCCTGTGCGTGGCTTGTAGTTAGTTGTTATGAAGTTTTGTCTAAGCATTCTCTGGTTATCAGATATACAAGACTGCTTGGATTAGTGCTGTCCAGTTTTGCCTCATCTCTACCGTGCTTTTGTTTGAGATGCTCATAATCTGTATAGTTTATGGTAAAGAATCTCAAGGCAAAATGTTAAACTGGGCTCTTTGCCTCACTCTGCTGTGTGGACTCTGGAGCTGTTCTGTCATTTTGTATCATAATACCTTCATCTTGCATCTGAGCTCTATTTTACTTTGATTCTTACTCACTGGGAGTTATCTCTAATGCTTTTTGCACTAGCTTAAAATGTTTGAAAATAATATTTTATGTATTAATTAAGTTGATGTGAGAGCTCACCTAAAAGGTGTTATTAAGGGTTAATGCTTTTGAATATTTGAAAAATAGTCCAGATCCTCTTGAAATTTTTGAAGAATATTTGGACTTTAGTCTAAGAAGCTTTCTGCAATTACAAGCTTCCAGAAGGACAAAACAAACAAACAAACAAAAAAACCTTTACTGTTATTTTAGGACGTCTAAAACCTCTGGATTACTGTTGGTTTTTAGCATTAGATCATGGAATTGGACAACTATTAAAGTGGTGGACATTCATTAGAGGAGCAAATGTACCAAGTTTCATTGCATCATTCTAGTCTAAATAGTTTTTCAAGCCATAAGGGGTAGAAATATATGTATTGCAGGTGAGAACTGTAATTTTCATGCAATTCAGTAACTTCAAGAATTTTGGTAAAAGATAAGCTTGCAGTGTATGCATCTTATTCTAGAGTTGCCCATGCTCAGTCCTGACGCAAGTAAAATCGCTTACGGTATAACTTCTTACTTTCTCTTTTCCTCCCTTTTCCCAATCTCTTTGTAACCTCCTACTTCATTATCAAAAACAGCTATGGAAGAGTGACCTCAATTCTTTGGCTTGTAAGTAGTACTGCCTGGCAGTAGTCAGGCTTCAGTTTGCAGGATCTTTGTTGGTAATAGGCAAGCCGCAGCCAACTCAGCTTTCCTTACCACTGCTGTTTGGTTTTTGCACAAGAAAGCTCCTGTCTGATCAAATGGGGGACTTGCATATTATTCCTAATTTTTCGGAAAGGTATGTTTTCTGCAATATATGGCCAGCTTTTTAACCTTCTACTGACAGAGCAGTTATTAACTGTTAGACAGACTGATGTGGAAAATTGAAAGGAAATAGTTAAGGACTCCAGCTTTGATGTGCTGACACAATATTATGTATGGTCAAGTGCCTCCTGTGTTGGAGGATTTGTTGAGTGGGATGAAAAGTAACTCACACTTTGTTTCTTTTAGTGTTTCTTACAACTGTTCACTTTTTCTACAGCTACTGTGCTTGCTTATGTTTTCATAATGGTATAAACTCATCATTTGTTGCTACTTTAAAGTGTTGTTCTTTTGTTACTGTTCGATGCTGTTTTATCTTAACAGGACAAATAGTATTTAGGTGGGGAAGAAAAGTAGCAAGTCAAGTCTCTGATAAATCAGTTGTCATGTAAATTTAGTTCATAAATTCAAGGCACTGATTTTCTGAAATGTTCTTTTTTTAAACAGCTAATTCTGCCTCTATATTTTTAGGATATGAACTTTCAGTGCATCAGGATGCCTGAAGCAGAAAATGTTTTGTGAATCATAACTTGTAGGGTTTTACAATAGCTGTTTTTTTGTTGTTGTTTTAATTTTTTTCTGTTTTGTTTTTGTTGTTTTGCATTTTTTTTTTTGCGACAGACAGGTTTTTGTTTTGTTTGACTTTGGAATTTAAATGTGTGGTATGGATTTGCTAACAGACATGAAAATATACATTTTCAGGTGAATCCCAAATTAAGCTAATCTTTGTTCCTAAATAATGATGTTTGAAGTAAGAATAGTATAATTTTTGCAGAAGTAAATTTATCATATCTTACGGATGAAAACCTGCTTGGATCTGTTGGTTGCAGCTGCTTTCTCATTAGTATTATCTACGTAAGGGTAACAGATTGAGAGCTGTGATCTGAACTCTGCTGCTATTAGATTTATCAGTCTGAGTACTATATGAACTTACCCGTGAAAGCAGCCGTAAGGTGGTTAGGCACAATTTGTAGATGTTCTAAGATCTGTTGCTTGAGATTCTGATGTAATTTGACCCTGGTTTGAGAGGATACTTTTGATCTTGTTGATTTGGAGCTTTAATATATGCATGTTTTCGCATGTTGGAGCAAGAAACTTGGCAGCAACGTAGAATGAACTGAGAATCTCACAGTAGAGGAATATTTTGAGTTGAATAATATTATTTTAACATTCTAGAATTAACATAAAATCCACGTGAAGGTGTAGCTAGCTGAGGATTATCGGTTAGGGAGTAAGTATCAAATCTAAGAAATTCAACTTGTTTTCAGCAAATTGGAATTCTAGTCATAGACTGCTATATAGGATATATTGGAACTCCAGTATGATTCCTTTGCCTTCTCTTTTTGATTTCCTTTGGCACTGGAAACTGGAGTTTGGAAATTATTTAGAGAAAATGGTTCCTTTTTTCTGAAGCAGTTGTAGTATTTGGAGAACTTCTTACTGTGCATGCTACAAAGATAAATGAATAAATGCATTTCTTACAATTGGAAGAGCCAAGTGTTAAAGAAATATTGTTTGTTTGCACTCTTATTTATATGTTCATCTATCTCCAAGGAAATAAAACTGAGCTTCTGAGGTAAACTAGTCAGCTTAAGAGAAGTAGGATAGAACATATCTTAATTTGTACAAACGCTGTTTTGTTTTGCCAGGTTTTTATTTTAGAAAAAATATGATAAGTCAAATCCTAATTGGCTTAATTAGTGGGTAAGAATGCTGCTTTTAATTTGTGAAGAGATAAAGCTGTTAATTTAACTGCAATTAAGTTAAATGTAACTTTTGACAGATATATTGAACAGAGTCAACTTCAGATCATCACGAAGGCAGATACAGAATGGTGCACCCAGTAGAGGTACTATATTGTCCTAATATGGTAATTGAAAAAACAAACATATGCAAAACCGCAACACTTAGTGTAACATCTGACCACAGAAATTATATAATGTTAACTCTGGAATCCTTTGCAACAGGTACAGTTACTTCATTCAAGTCGGACAGCCACCATTATGCAGCACCTGCCTCCAGTCCCAGTGCCATTCCCGTTTCATCAGTGTTTCAGTCTGTATCCAGATCTACAGCTAGCTCTGTGGCAGTTCAGCCATTGTCTAGACCAGTGAATGTTTCAGGAACTTCACAGACGCTGCAGAGACCAGTTGCTGGATGCTTATCAACACAGCAGATGACCCAGTCAAGTTCTGGAATATCACAGCCTTCTAGCAGACCTGTACCCATTCCTGTCACAACACAGCCAGTATCAAGAAATATCACGGTTCCTGTAGTGGCTCAGCCTGTATCCAGGCCAGTGCCTACTGTAACAGCACAGCCTGTCATACTCGATCAGGTAAGTTTTTGTTCCCTTAAACTTTAAAATATAAACTTAAAATACTCAGATGTGATAGTGAATAAATTGAGGAACACACTGACTCACTTATTAAATAATTTGATTGCCATTCATACGTTTAATTTTGGAATTGGATGCAGCTCTATCATAAAGTTTTTATTAACGCGTTATTGTCGTTACTGAAAATATTTCATTTTCCAAATGTTGTTGGTATGAATGGCATATTGAGATGTGAGCAGTACTGATGAATTTTGGGAAGTGTTTTTCACTGACTTTACTCTAACTTTGGATATTTTTAAGGAATACTAACTTCCATTTTCATATTTCTTCAAGTAGCACGTAGTGAGTGGTTAGGGAAGTTGTTCAGCTTTAATAGTTTTTAATGTTGCAGCTGAGAAATGCAGGCTATTTCATTTTTTGATTTATGGGTCTTGCTAAAGGGCAAACCTGCGAAACTGAAGGATAAAAGATACCTGTACTTGCAGATGCTCAAAAGCATCAAGATGCTGAGAAGCATGAACCTGCTTTTTCATTAGCTGTGCTTTGAAAGACGTGTTGGACTGTAGTATAATTTTGAAAAGGCCATTTGAAATTATTCTGTGTTAAAGGAAAATACGTACTGTAGTGATACCATGAATTCAAGTGCCATTCACAGTCAGCATTGTTAGAGATATGGATTTTCATTAAAGCTTGGTCTTGTATAGAATTTGACCAGTATCATTTTTGAGAAGCTTCTATTGCCAGCAAGTTTGTTCTTCTGAGTTCTGATTTCAGATCTTTTGAAATACAAGTAGCTATTACACAGGAGTAAAAGATTGAGGGATAAATGCCTGAGTTTGTGTTGAAGAAATAAAGCACTACAGTTTTCTTAGAAAAACAATTTGATCAGACCTTTGTACAAAAGCAATTACCGTTAGCAATTCACGTAGTTCGAGTCGTATTTCATAGAATATTCTTTCCTGGGCCTTATGGTTGTTTTTTTGGAGATACAGTTATGAATAAATTAACAACCACTGATAAGAATTGCATATGTCTTAAAATGTCAAAAGAAACTATTTTGGTGACGTTGTAATTAACTTGATTTACAGATGAGTACTTCTGAGTACTTGTAAGCAGTTGTATGCTTTTTAAAAGTAAACCCTTTGAAGCCTGAAATTAAAAAATGTTAAACTTCAAATTTCTTTTTCTTCTTGAAAATATCAGGATTATATCATGGATTCTGCACCAGATGCCCCAGATAACACATCTGGTATTCTGTTTGGTGTGAGACAGAACTCGGGAGTTGCACAGTACCAGACTGAGCCAACTGTGAATGTAACAGGTGGGTATAACTGTAGTAGTTGATAAGAGGAAAAAAATAGTGTAACAGCATTTAACTGTGCTGTACATCTTCAGGTTATAATTCTAAATAAAGGTTTTTAGAATGTAAAACTCTAGAACGTTTTCATCCCTGTAAGTATAACACTGTGACTATATAGTGCTTAATGAAATAAATTAGACTGAACTATCAACTGATATATTCTTGTAATGGTCATTTAGATTAAAAAAAAATATTGCCAGATCCACTCTTAATTTTTTTGACAGATAAAAACTCATTTTCTTTATATCAAACCCTCTTTGGCTAACATGAATAGGAATGGCTGTTAGCAACTGAGGGGCTGTGGAACAGTGCCAGAAGAACTTCCTGAGTCTGCTGAGTGGATTCCCAGTGATGATTATCTTGGTTTCCTGGCTGCTATGTATAGCACTTTCAGTAAATGGGATCAAAAGGATCCTGTGTAGAAAGGGGAAAGGAAAAAATATCATGTGGCAGCAGTGCTTTTTGTTTCAGCTTGCTAAGCTGTATTTCAGCATGGACTGTTTTACCTTCTTAAACCAAACTACTTTTTTGTCATGGCAGATGGAAGCAGATAGTGTCTTCAATCTTAAACATACTGTAACATGAATTTTCCCACTTTTTTTTGGAAAGGATTGCACTTTTCTAATAACTGATTATAATCCTATCATTTAGTCTGTAAGTTATAAACGAAAAAATTCTTATTAGTCTTTAATGGGTTATGTAAAATGAATGGCCTATCAGTCCCGATAAAAGTAACATAAACCAAGTTTTAGATTGCTAGTCTCTTCTGCTTGATACAATGATTTTGTTGTTGTTGTTGTTGAGGAATTTTCTGCAACTACTGATCAGTGAAGGCAGTCTATTTCTTTGCATGTGTTCAACTAATCTGTGATCTGATTCTCATCTTAATGGAACAGATAGCTTTTTCCTCAAGTAAGCAAGAGTTTTATTTATTGCAGATGGTTTAGTATTCCACTCCAGTTCTTCAAAACACAGGTATTAGTATAGTTAAAATTTTCTAATTTGGGAAACTTGCATATTTAATAATTATGTATATTAGACTCTTATCCAGAAATTTGAAGTACTTCAAGGCATCAAGGACTGTAATTCATTGTGTCTTAAATATACCTCACTTAGCCTATGGCTGCTTCATATAAGATACATAGACAGTTTAGAAACTGAAAGGTTTATATATCAAAGTGGAAGCAGGTCTGTCTTACATTCCTTTATGACACTGAAGGCTAATGTAATACATACATACTTTTTTCTGAAATTATGTATTCTTTTGTTGGGCTTGTGTGGTTACATTACATAAGGCTCTTAAATTAGGTTTGGTTGTATGTGCTGATGCCTACTGGACTGTGTAGGTGTGCTTTTTCTATTTCATGGGTAGTACAGTTATGGATTACGGCATTGAAAAGCAGAATCTTTTGAGGAACAAGGGTGTGGTAGTCCACAGGACAATTTAACTTCTCTTGGTGGAGTCACTGAAGAAAACACGTTTTTAAATCATCATAGAGTGAATCTTTCTGAGGTCTGTGAACCAGGAAAATGACAAGCTGCTGGCTCTTTCGTGCAGTAATCCTAGGTATCTTATTCAGTGATACAATGTGTATGGCAATAGTCAAGGGTTTTGTAGTAGCTACAAAATATTTACATAAGTTTTCAGTAGTAGCATGAAGTGAAGGTATGACAGTTCTAGCTGTGTGGTCTGATGCTTTGAAAAAGCTAGTCTGGAGCGTCAGTGATCTGAGGAATTATTGTGTCAACGTAGCAGACCAGAGTCACTTTAAGATGACAAATCAATCAAAACAGAACCTGTTTTATACTGGTTAGATGCTAAATAATACTTAAAAATAACTATTTTTCAAAGACACCTTAAAATAGATTTTTTTAATGAACAAACAGCAAAATTCAAATGCAAGTGGATCTGTAATCTCCTACTATTGTTGTGAATTTTCTGAAAGAGGAAATTTATTAGCTTAGAGGTGTATAAAGTGAGGTTGAGTATGTTTACATTATAGCTTACTGTTGAAAGTAATCTTAAAAAAAAAAATTCAAGTGTTACAGATAGGTGAAGGTTTTGTGTTTTTATTGTAATGGGAATTGCTAGCAAAGTTGTTCACATGTAAGGATTTCTTTTTCTTTAGAAATCAGGGTTTCTGTAGTAGATGGAAGCATTTTACTGGAGGTTCTTGAAAAAAACCTTCAGTCTTATCCCTGTCTATTACTACCCAGCTAAACGTAATTAAATATAGCACTCATGCCTGTTGTGGTTGGTGGCCTTGTGCTAAGGTGAACTCAGATGCAGAAGAATGCAGAAGTTATAGCAGCTGTGTGAAAGCTTTTTGCAGTTGAGTAAAAAAGAAACAGAAAAATATAACAAGTGAGCTACATTTTCCTGTCTATGAGGCATAATGTGGTAAATCTCCAAATGCTCGAACATCAGCATTTCCTGCTGGGAATCTGCCTCAGAGGATTGAACAGGGAGACAGTTTGCTAAGTGTAGATAGTTATCACAGAATAAAAACAACTTAGATGTGGAGCAGAGGGTTGTTGTCTTAAAAGTTGTTTGAATACTTTTATGTAAGGCAAGTTATCTCTGATCATTGAGAAGGTTCTTAAAGATAATAATTCAGTTTCTAATTACAACTGAAGAAGTTATTGGAACAGTTAGACAGCTGGGAGGGGAGATCATTGGCTTGAACTGATTTGCTGCAAGTGCATACCTTATCATAGTGTTAAAGCTGTTTGCAGTCTGTGATTGTGGGATGCTGACAAACAAGACCTGTGCTGCTACCTCAGATGTGCTGATGTGGTCCTTCAGGTCTGTTTGAAGCTTGCTTGCTGTATTCAGATTACGTCGATTGGCCAATTCCACAGTCCAAGGATAATGTTATAGTAACAGGGGTGTTGGTTTCAGGGCAGAATTAAGTCAGATATGTAAGGGCCAGTTTATTAGGCACCAAACCTCTGCATTTCAGAACGATTTTTAGGGACTGTTTCTTCTTAGAAAATACTGCAAACAATCAATGAATTGGTTTGTTTTCAGAAAAGGGCAGATTGGCATACCGTGATCACTGTTTTGAAATAACGCTACTTTCATCTTAGGTATTATTTTACACACAAAATGGAATCTCAAATGTTTTATGGAGTTGAATTAAATTAGCCTGAACAGAAGCTGTTAGTGAGATACCTTCTCATCAGAATGGCCTAAGTCGTTCCAAATAGTGGGCACTGCAGAAACCAGCTGGTTAATTTCAACTTTATTATTGTGAATATTTCTGAGATTAGGGAGGGTGAAGATGTAAACAGCAAGCCAAGGAAATTTAACTGGATGTAATACAGTTCACGGACTTTCAGGGGTGGGGCCATATATCTTTTTCTCAGCTGGTTTGAGAAAATTGAGTTGAATATTATTTTGTTAACTTCTGTATGTTTTACTATGTTAGGGAGGTCTTAACTGCTGACCTTAAGTGCTGAGAAAAGACAAAAACACCTCTGCATGTTCCTCCCAAATTGTGTGATCCTGCAGCTTGGCCTGACTATTGCAAAGTGTTTTTTGCAGTTTCCACCCTTCTTTTCCTGTAATGATTTTGATACAGTTTAAAATACTAGCAAAAAGGGAGGATCAGGATTAAAGTTTCAGGTTGCTCTTTGAATAACCTTCCCTTCAAGAAAAGAGGTAGTTGGGCTGTCTGAGCGTACTAATGGCACGTTTCCTTCTCAGCCAAAAAGTGTTTTCAGCTGATCATAAAAGATCAGTCTTGACTTTGAGGTATTTCCAACTACATATTTTCTCATGTAATACTAACATGAGACACCACCTGCAGAGTGATTCTGTTGTATGGAATCATTTTGTATTTGCTTTTACGTGTCTTGTTTGCAGCTGTTCTAATGTCAGACTCTTTCCCAGGAAACACCAGAGAGTGGCTGTAAGATGAAATATTGATGGAAATGTTTCCTCCTCCTTGTGTTAGGTAAAACCTGTCTGAGATTAATGTGAGTGTAGATATCAAGTAGATATAGAACTCTTAGTTCTATTCAGGAAAGAAGAACTAGATTGTATTTACTGAGAACCTGATTTTTATGAGTTCATCTCTAAGAAGTTCCATAATTGCATACAAATTTAGTGTGTCTCACTGGAGAATCCTAGGTTTGTTGCAGAACTTTCCAACTTAGTTTGCCCTCAGTAGGCTTGTCAAAGTGATTTACAAACTTTCATACTAAGGACTTGCAACACTGTTTGCTTGCACAGTCATCCACTCATGTGAAGGATTACCTGCTTAATTATGAATCTTAGCAGTAATGGTATTCTCTTGAAAAAGTACTGCTTGATCCATGTCCACAAGGTAGACTGTGCTTTTCTTTTTTTTTTAAAACGTATCAGGCTGTTGTGTACTCATCTCTTAACCCATTCTTGTGTCTTTGCTATAATGTGATTGTATCTGTGTGTTTGGCTTTTTATTACATTTTTTTCATAGTCCTGGCAGAGTACATTTGACCCTAAAGGTGAGATATTACTTAAGACGTTTTTAGTTTAATCTGTTTTAACCTGCTTAGTCTGCATGGAGTCCTCCAGTTCCGTGAATGACTTGTATGTGCAAGAGAACTTCATCTGGAAAAGTAGCTCTCACTGGTGCTTTTTTGCACTTTGGAGGCAACTGGAAGATTGGGTTTACTCAGTAATGTTAAAGATAATGAGACAGTTCTTGGTTTTATTTCTGTTTTAATTTGTGTGAGAGGTATTAATTTATGCTGATAAGAGCACTATTCTTTACTTCTATCCATTCCTGGGAGTAGTTATTTAGAGTATTTGTTCTCTGAAGACACATTAGTTGAAAAGGAGTGATACATCTGAATAGGCCTAGCTTACAGCTACTGCCAGAGAGAAGTAGTCTCATTATCAAGAACCAGGTGGTGAAATTACTTTCAAAAACAGTTATCTTGTCCCTGTATGATGATGGCTATGTCCTGGTAGAGAAGTTGTTTTGTGTGCTTCTTCAAGAATTTAAAGCGCTTAAAAACATCACAAAATTTGTCTTGTTCTGGGAGTAAGTGGGGGGAACAGAATTAATGTTTTGCCTCTTCCATGTTCGTGTCACTTCCCATTTTTTTATGATTGCTAATATTTTGTAAAGGTGTATGTCAAACAGAACAAACTATAGTTGATTTTGGGAAGAAGAATTTTAGTTAAAAGATGGTAGCAAAATCTTGCATATGGTCACTGCAGTCACATCAGTTGCAGCTTCATTTCAAATAGTATGTTTTGCAGGAATAATAGCTAATAAGTCAGTTATTCTGATTGCTAATTCTGATTTTTTTTGTGTGTGTATTTTACAGATACAAATACTGCATCTAGCAACATTAAAAATGGGGGGCCTTTTCCACGAGCTTGTCCGAAGTGCAATATTCATTTCAATCTCATGGATCCTCTAAAAAATCATATGAAGGTAAAATAATTTGAGAATGATGAACATTAGGAACTTAGTGGGCTTCTGGCTAAGAAAAAGTGCCATGTTTCAGTTTGAAGATAGTCTGGCTTCTGTCTCTGATTAGGTGGTGCTGAAGTGTTGTGAGATCAGAGGGGTAAAGAAGGGAGATGTAGAGCCCTAAGTCTCGCTGATTCAGGCATTATTTTTTCCAATGAAACGGGGCAGGTATGCTGCCTCTGTAAATTCTCCCACAGCTGTTACTTTCTGAACCTTTGGCCAGATAACAAGTGAATTTGATGAAGGTCTATTGTCTGTAGTAGCAATGCTAGTTGGCCCACTGGTACTCTTTAATAGCAGCACATTGACCCACATCTGTGGTAGGTGAATCCGAAGGTAAAGATAACTTTGTAAACTTTACTCTGTGATACATACAGAAAAGTTACTTATAAAAACAAGTTTTCTGAGGGGAATAGGTTAATTTGTAATTCATACTTAAAGTGATAAACGAAACTGTCATAAACTGCATCAGTTACTCTTTAGGAAACCTACTTGTCATTGCTGATACCTAGTGTCCTATTTAGCTTCAAGACACAATCAGGAAATGTACTAGTAAGAAATGTTATCTTTTGCAATCGTTTTTTGTAAAGAATTGCATTTGCATTCATCACTTTAGGTGAATGAAAGAGCCATGGATGACAAAAAACAGCTTTACTTATTTTTCTTTTATAAGACTCCTGTTTACTAAAAATATGCTTAGATTTCTACACCAGAAAATGAATTACTTACCCTTACAGAAGATAGTTGTGCACAACAGGACTTGTTTCCCAGCAGATGAACATTCTGGTTTTGTTCACTGTTGGAAACTTGGTAGTGTATCCTATATGAGATACTTAAAGCTTTTAAAGCATTAAGCTTTGTAGTGCAGCTGTTGGGTTAAGCATTCATTGTCTGCTCTTTCAGGTGGTTACAAATGACTTGTCTACTATGTGACATAGAACTTCTGAAGGTTTCAGTAAAGCTTGAAAAAAAACTTGCAGTTTTCAGTAGATGTCCTAAGGAAAAAGAAAAGACCTCAATAAACTTAGGTTTGTCAGCAAAATACTTGCATAAAATGTTCTTATTTGAACTGTAAACTTACTGACGTGAAACTGTGGGAACAGTTATTCAGTATTAAAACAACTTCACAATTTATTATCTAAATGCTACTGAAAGGTCAGTGTAGAGCTAAAAATGCATATATGAGCATGAGTTTCAGTCAGTGTGTCATGGAACTGAAAAGGAGCTTTGCACGTAGCTCTGATCAGCAGGTAGTTTGTTTTACAGATGCTGTTTTCATTGATGGAGTTTGTTAAGAGAACCTTATACCTTTTGTCTCTGTCTCTTCTGCTCCCTTTTTCCCTCTAGTATTGCTGTCCAGATCTGGTTAATGACTTTTTTCTTGGAGTGGTCCAAACAGAATGTTCAGGCACAACAAGCAAGACTGCTGAATATGAGAAAGGAAAATTGATTATGTTAGTTAATGATTTCTATTATGGGAAACATGAAGGTGATACGCAACAGGTACAACAGGAACAGAAGACTCATACAACATTTAAGTGCTTCAGCTGTCTGAAAGTTCTTAAAAATAATATAAGGTATTTGAACTCGCTTCCTTAATTTTTTTTTAATAACTTACAGCCTGTATCCTTTATTTTCATGCATTTGAAATTTGTCTTTTTGGAATAGAAGGGGTTTTTTTAGTTTATTGCAAACTATTAATACTGGGTAATTGAACAGAATTGGAATTATTTTTTACTATGTGTGCTTATCTGTAGCTTTAACTTATTTACAGATTAGAGAACAAATTGTAGAGGTGTCTGATGGAAATGGTGTAGTTCTAATGAGAGCAGCCATAGGACTTAGGGGTTGCAAAGGACAACAGCGAAGTATTGTACTATTTACCATCCTGATTGATGGTGATGTCAGTAGATTTGAGTGCTGTTTCTCGTTAGGGATTCACAGTGACTAATAGTTGGTCGTTTACTTATGTAACAACTGTTGTTTTGATGGAGTAATTTTACTTCCAAGTGATACAAAAAGCTTCAGTAAGCTGTTTTAATAGGTAGACCAATTCATGTCATTGTTCATTCGGAAGTTAAGGTCATTCTCCTTTTTCACATGCATTCTTCAGAAGAAGCTGAAGTTGCAGAAAGTAAAACTGAAAAATAGACTATTCTTTCAAGGGCATACTCTGCAAGTCAAAATGAGCAGCCTTGTGCTAGCATCAAGCCATGTTTTTGAAGAAGAGTTTCTTTTAATTCTGAACGTTAAACTTGCTGTTAATGATTAAGTGTCTCTATAAGCTTAAGTGCCAGTATTTCATATTTAAGTAGAGTTTACTTTTTTGCATATTAATTACTTAAGAGTTAATTAATATTAATTACTTAAGAATTTGCATTCCAAGGTATTTTCTATACTTTAAACCGTTTATAGTGGGCAAAATAAAAACATATGTTCTGTCTACTTCTAGTGAAAGTTTTCTGGACCTTTGTTCTCAAAATGAAACCCATTCAAAATAGAGTGGTTTATTGAGTTAACAGTAGTGGTTTATGCAACTGACCTGTCCTTGTGACAGCTTACTGTTCCACAAATAACTTACCTGCCAACATTGTGATAAGTTCAGCTCATAGTTCTCAGCCAAGATAAAGCCTTCTACAGGCAGGTGGAAATATTTACAAGGAAGATATGGTGACTTTTGGATGTGATCTACCACCAGTTTTCTGATAACCTTTTGGTTGTTAATCTGCACAATGGAATTCCTCGATTACTGTCTTTCATAAGTCATCTTCAGACCTAAGTACTTTTAAAAAAGAAAGCCCTTGAAATACAATGTTTTGTATGGAGGTGTTTCCAGATAAATCTGTCAGTGTTCTACTTGAAGATACGGTTTCAGTACTTAGAAGCTTTCAGCAGAGCTGTGGTTGTACTTCACGGTGTGGATGTCAGAACACTAGTGGTGATGAGGTCTGAGTGGCTGGCATATTTTGAATATTTGCTCCTCTAATTTCTTCAAATTGAGAAAGTGCTTTCAGAACAATGTTTCTAAGGGTTCCTTTGTGTTTTGCTTGTGATACATAATGGGTAATGTATAAATATATATTTTTCACCTGTTCACTATCATTTTAAGGTTTATGAACCACATGAAACATCATTTAGAGCTTGAGAAGCAGAGCAGTGAAAGCTGGGAAAGCCACACCACCTGCCAGCACTGTTACCGTCAGTTTCCCACCCCATTCCAGCTGCAGTGCCACATTGAAAGTACTCACACACCTTATGAGTCTTCTAGTAAGTTTGGTTATATCGCACTGAACTTTTTTGTGACCTAAAATTTTAGATCTTTTTTTTACTTCTGTTGGTTAGTAACTTCAGAATAAAGCCATTGTGCTTAAAGAGCAGTAGTGTAGAGGGTTGTAAGCAAAAGCTGGACAGATATTCAGCTCCTGTCAGAGCAGTATGTCTGAAGTTTGTTTTGTTTTTTGTTTAAGTTGGAGGGTATTTTTGTTGCTTTTTTATTGCAAACTTCTTGATTTCAAGAGTTTATGCTGTTTAAAGACCTTATATTTATGTCTTCCTGAAGTTGTAAAGAGTTTGCTATGAAGAGCTGGAAGATCATTAGATTGTTTCCCCTTTATAGATTTATATGGTTCACATATACATTTGAATTAAAACTGATACAACTATGACCCCAAACTGATTTATTGTTGTTTTTTTTTTCTTGCTTTTCACTTTTTTAGCTATTTGTAAAATCTGTGAATTATCCTTTGAGACAGAACAAGTTCTTTTGCAACATATGAAGGACAATCATAAGCCAGGTGAAATGCCGTATGTTTGCCAGGTATATCACAACCATTGTTTTGTATTAACATTACCTATTTACCCACCCACTCTCAACACACACACCCTGTCTGACTTGACTTTATAAACTTTTAACAAGAGGTAAAATTTCTTATTTTAGGTTTGTAACTACAGATCCTCAGCTTTTTCAGATGTAGAAACACATTTCAGATCAGTTCATGAAAATACAAAACATTTGCTATGTCCATTTTGCCTCAAAGTAATTAAAATCGGAGCACCATATATGCATCATTATATGAGGCATCAGGTAAGTAGATTCTTTCTTAATGTTAGAGAAATGCTGAATACCTTGAATCTCTTAAAATAAAAATGCTTAACTGATTCATATGGTTGTTAATGGTTAAAAATAATAAAACAGGAAGATCCAGAGCTGCTTATTGTGAGAAACAATAAGCGAGTTTTTAGGCTTTGTCATGCTTTTATATTACATACGAATTTATATATTAAATATAAATTTATAAAATACATTTACGTTTTTATATTACGTGCTGTTTCTTTTTTTCATTGGGTTATAGTTAAATGTTCTGCTTTTTCTGTGTTTTTTTTTTTGTTGTTGTTGTATTACTAGCAGGCCTTCATAGATTGAAGTAGAGAAAAGACTGTAAATTACTGTGTTGTCTTACTGTAACTGTTAACCTGATTCCTTCTCAGTATTAACACTGCTTTACATCTGTACGTAGTGCTTAACCTTGTACAATATTAAGAGTTTGACAGGTTAATTATTAAAAATGGAACAAGCATTCTTTGAGACAAAGTAGGGCTAGGGTTTTGTTTTTGAAGACGTTCCTGCTTACTCTAGACTGGCTTCCTTTTTTTCCAAGAAAAAAGGAATATACCGTTGCACTAAGTGTAGACTGCAGTTTTTGACTTGCAAAGAAAAGATGGATCACAAGACTCAGCATCATCGAACATTTAGAAAACCTAAACAGTTAGAAGGATTGCCTCCTGGAACAAAGGTAAGTGACGAAAAATAGAGGGAGCAAATGGAAAAAAAAAATTGCAGAGAAAATGTTGGAATAGGAAGAATACTGCTTTCGTTTCTTTTCAATAGCAAAGAAATTCTTGTTACCTCTAAAACAAAAAAAACTCATTTCCTCTTAAAAGAAGTCCTAGGAACAGTTCATGGCTTTGACCACTTGGTCTGTGTTGTTGACCTGTCCCTTTCTTCCATACATATATGTGCTGGTGGTACAGTCAGTGCTACCTTCTTGAGCTGCTGGTTAATTTTTCCCTTCCAATATATCATGTCTTGCGTTAGGAGAAAAGCAAATAATGTGGATGTCAGTCTGCAGTGTTAGCATAATTTCTTATGTAAGATTTCTTGTATGTGGAAGGTAGTAGCAAAATTCAGGTGGAGTGCAAGATGATTTTCCACAGGTCATATGCACTTACAACTGTGTATACAGTGTCTAGCTTCTGCATTTCAAGGGGTGGAGAGAGGAACCCAACAATAAGCTTGTTGTGATATAAGCTTTATACCACTTAGAATATTTAGTGTGAAGGGACTTTTTTAGTGAGAAGAGACTATTTAGTGAGAAATGGACTTGTCTGTAGCTTTCGGAACTTTTTTCTTACGGTCTTTTAATGAATTGTGAAGATTTATTTCCTTTCACTTGAAGTAAAAAAATAAAATGAATCTTTTAATTAACTACTCACAGTTAATTTCCTCTAGAATCACTATATTTAGTAAGGAAAATGACCCAAGTTGAAGTTGTGTTGCTTGGTAGAACTTAGAGCGCTGATTCTGAATTCTGTGATGTCGTTTTAATATTCTAGGAGTTTCAGAATATTAGTGATTAGTAAAAGCTTAGCTTAGCTTATTTTGTGTTAAAATTTTGGTGTTAGGAAACCTTAATAGAGTATAGATGATAAAACTGGAGAGCCTGAACAAGATTTGAAAGCTGAGCTACTTCTAAGCTGTAAGTAGGGGCAGGAAGTGTTATTCGGAGGCCATAATTTGTCCCTGAGTGGTCTAGGATAAAAAGCAAAAATTAATCTGAAGTAGCTTTGACTAATCGTGACGCAACAATACACAGAGGTTTAGTTTAATCCATGAACTGATAGATTTGGTTGGTAGTCTTCTGAGCATGGCTAATTGGTCTGACCTCTCTTTCTTTTTCACAGCTACCTTTTCTTGTTTGTCTATATCCTACTCTTAAAACCAATAACCAGTTGCAGGTTTGAAGAGAGAGTGGTGGATTTTTTTCTTTGTCGTGGGTGATTATTTCCACCAGAACAAGAGTTTTTAAGAATCTAGTAGCCTACTGACTTTAGGTTTACTCTAGTCAACAATATCACATGCTTTTCAAACAAGCATTTTCTGAGGAGGATTTTGTCTGCTTTGCAGGATAGTCACTTGTGTCCTAAAGTGACTAAAACATAGAGAAAAATAGAAATGGGAACTTAAACAGCTTAAATCTAATTAGAAAAACTTCTAATTTCATACTTGTAGGTCACTATTCGAGCATCTATTGGATCTCTTCAGTCAGGATCTTCAGTTAGCACGAGCACATCCACGTTTCAGTTATCACCTAAAACTAAGAATACGTCCGCCAGAAATCATAGCAGGGCTAATTCAAATAAATCAAAACCAAGATCAAAACCAGCAACTGCACTGAAGAAGCAAAATGCATGGACCAACAGCAGCGGCAAAAAAAAAAAGGTTACAAATACAGCATTGCATAATCTAAGGTAAAATATGAACATTAAAAATATTTTTCAATAACTTACGATCCTGCAATATAGAATATTTGACAACTCAGTTTTGCAGAAGAAGACTTGGACTTTCCACATATTGATATCGTGATTATAACTCTACATCTTCTTTCTTCATAATTTTGTTGGTGATGGACTTCATGATGGAATAACAGGTTCTGGCAAGTGTTCTATTCTAAATTTAGATGTTTTCTCTGCGCAGAGCTCACAGTTACTGAAATACTGATGCACCAGGCAGATTTATGTTGAAAAGTGACCTATGAATGGACTCTGAATTTTTTTGCAAGCTTAATGGAAAAGTGTTTTTCTTCTTTAGTTTCTAAAGTGTTATTTGAACTTGTTATTTGGAAGGGTAAAGGTCTGGTACCTTAATTTGGAGAACTATCAAAAGAGTCAATAAGATAAAAGCAAGGTGTGGAAAGAATGCTTTCCATATATTTACAATTTAATGGTTTTGACGGATCTTTAATAATTCAATGGGGTTTTTATGGACTAAAATATAATTTCATTGGTTAGCGTGAATTAGCAGTTCTCTGTCAAAGTGATTACAGGTGTCTCAGTAAGGTGTTAACACTTAGAATTTAGCTTTTTAGATCATCTAAAAATGACCACCAGAATTAGATAAGAGCAGGATTACAATCTTCATCTGTAGTTGTTTTAAAGCTTGCAGAGAATGTTGGGTGATGGGAAATCCAAGTACATTTGTATTCGGTGTGTGAATAAGTTTCTTTGAAATTCTTTTCAAGTATGGAAGAACAACAGCAGCAGCTGAAATTGGAGGTTCTCATCTGCAATATCTTGTTTCCAGAAATGCTCAATAACAGATGCTTACACTGACCTTAATAAACAAGTAAAAGCTGTAATGACGATAATTCAAGAAAAAACAGACTTATGTCTACTGTTATAACCTAAAATAAATATTTATCTGATACATTTTTAAGTTTGTCTTTTTTTTTTTTTCTCTAATGTAGGCAAGCTTTTTACAGATGTAAAGCAAAAGGTTTGGCATAGTTATGTTGTCCTAAGGTGCTGATGTTAACTATGAACTTTTCCATATTACTGTTAGGTGTCGTTTGGGAGCTCACAAATGCATTGAGTGTTACTCAGAAATAAAAGATTTTGCAAGCCACTTTCCTGCGTATGTCCATTGTAGCTTATGCAGATACAATACTAGCTGTAGCAAAGCCTATGTGAATCACATGATGAGGTAAGAATTCTATACGTTTTTTATTGAGTTACTGTACACTTATAAAGTTAATATAAATTGTATGAGGTGTGTGTATTAACTGAATTTTGGATTGTGACAGAGGACTAACAGGGTTGCATACATGTTGGATTTTCACTTCTAATGAGAACCTAAACCCAGTGTTCTTGTTGTACCTTAAAAATCTAAGTGTTCAGGCAACATTCTGTCTTAGCTTCGCGATTTCTATGGAGTCTTTTATTATCATTTCAGTCAGACTTAGCCAATAATGGTTAATTGTTGCATATTCTCTGAGTTTCAGATTTAAGACCTCGTCTGTTTTGCACGAGTGCTGAACGTATAAAGCCACTGCTATCACTAATGAAATGCATGCTCAGAATACCATGTAAAGTGTATCTCAAATAGCCTAACCAAATGGATATTACTTTGATCATCTGTGAAAATAGCAACATCTGATCTTGTGTGAGGTTTGTTGCTGTAAGGCAGTTCAGGGTATTAGTGATGACAGATGTAAAATAGCATGTTAAGAAAACAACATGCAAGTTTTCAGAGCAATGGGTGTATCATATGCAATAAGTAGACATAGATCACTTAGCACTGAGGACAAAATATAGATATATATTGAAAACCTACTTGTAAATCCTGTGCTTTTAGCAGGGTCAAATGTATTGTGTACAAAAAAAAACCCAGAATGCTATTGTCTTTTTAAATGTGTATGTTTAAAGTGACGTGATGTTTTTGAAATCTAGAGTACTTAAATGTATGATTCATACTTTTTTGTATATATGTTGTGTGTCAGTGTTCTTGTATGAAATAGTTTACAAACTTCTGTGCAGGTAGCCTGTGGGTTGCATGCTTAACAAATAATAAAGATCTGTCTAACTGTGATTGTTCAAGGAAAAAAAGCTTATTCCAGAACAGGAGAAGGGAATCTAGTATCAGCTGTTCCTGCTGTTGTCCATGCTCTGGCTGTTGTCCAGTTCAACTATGCAGCAAAACAGCTAGTCTTTTGTTCTTTATCTCCTTGGTGCACTGTCTTGACTGCCCCCTTACTTAGACCTCTTGCAGCTATTACCAGCTAAGAAACAAGAAATGGTGTGGAGGAAGGCTGTGTGTTTCTGCAGTAGCGGAGTCTGTACTTGGTTGCTTCTTTTTATCTTTAATACTGGGACTATATTAAGTTGGCACGTGTTTAACCTGCATGTGTTAACTTAAAGTTGTCTAAAGATCCAATCCTCTTGTCTCTTGAGGAAGTTTGTGTTGAGTAAAACCTCTTCACTGTATAGCTTTCACTGTGTAACTAACACAGTGCTTCAGGACCTAAACTGCTGATGGAAGCAAACTATGTTTGTGTAATGCTGTGCCAAATAAACGATGTCTTGCTGCCCCCAAGCTCCTTACTAGAGAGCTCAAAAGTAGAAATGCTTGGTGTTCCTGAGGTTGTTTCTTCTGCTCTTCAGCACAGCGATGTGGAGTTTTCTTTTACCGGTGTTTTGAACTGGAGATGAGATTCACGAGTATGTACAATTTCATCATATCATTTTGTTAGAATAACGGAGTCAGTAGTTGAACATTGTTTTCTTGCTTTGTCAGAAGTAAATATCAGTACCATGTGTAGAGTGTAGGGAATATGTGGAGTAATAGAATCACGAAATCCAGGTTAATTTATTTATTTATTTATTTCAGTTTTCACAGTGCTCGTCCAAGTAAAAGATTTTGGATATACAAGAAGCATTCAGAGGAGCTACGGTAATTCTGCTTTTATTCAGTTGTAGATCATCATTTTTGCTTTATGCTAGCGACTTGATTGCTTAAGAGAAATCAGAGCCTCTTGAGCTTCTAGGCTTCTACAAAAAGCAGAGAGATGAAACTGTAGTCTTCTACTAGCAGTGTTCTCTTTTGTGACACTTTTTTTGTCCACTTTTGTAGACTTCTTTCTCATGGCTTTTTTTTGTAAATATTTCTATAGTTTTTTTTCCCACTAATTCATAATGTACAAAGTCTAAAAGAAGCGGGAGGTAGAAAAAAACAAGGAACTCAGATTCTATCTGAAGTTATATTATTTGTACTGTATTCAGCATGGAGATGTCCTAGTCAGTGACTGGAATTTCCACATGCTAGTTACAGTATAGAATAATTCTGTGAGTCACCTCATCTAAAACTGCAAAAGCAGGGTTTTTTTTTTTGCTTTTTTGTTTTTTGTTTAGTCAGTCAGGTAGCTATCTTAAAGCTGTTTTCACAGCCATGTTGCATTTACACATACTCTGTACTTTTTCTCTTCTAGAGGTGTGACTGTAGTATGTCTTAACTGTGATTTTCTGACTGATGGTTCTGGCTTAGATAGGATGGCCACACATCTGAGTGAAAGCCATGCTCATGCTTGTCAAGTTATTATAGAGAATGGTGAGTATGTGTAGTTGCTTATTTTCTTGTATACTACATGTACAAGTACTCACATGAGGATGTCTTTCAGTTCTGGTAGTCTTTTTTTCTATTACATGATAATGTCTGTGTGCATAGATTTGAAAGCAAGTACTTGTGTATTTCCACATTTTTAAAGTATTTTTAACTTAATCCTTTATTCTTATTTTCAGTTTCTGTAGATTTACCAACTGCTGAACAAGTATCTGAGTAAGTTTTGTTTTACCACTCAGTATTTCTTCTTTTCCTATTAATTCAGTGACAGATGGTCAAAAATTGTACTTTGAACTTGGATTTCTTCCAAATTCATTAGAAACGAAAATGTATGGAATGTATACTTAATGTGATTTTGCTCTTGACTGTGTCCAGAAGGGAGAGAAAGTAATTGCCTAAGTCATATAACAAACAGTTCTTACAGTATTAGAATTTCTCAGTCCTAACTTCTAAGTCTAGGCCTAGAGAGACTTATTTTAAGTCAGTTTTAACAATAGCAATATTAAATGAGTGTTTGATGTTCTTTACACGATGTTGATATAAATACAGAAAGCAAATACAAACTTTTATGTAGGATACCTCATTTAGAAATTATTTTCCAATTAAAGTTAGTTATTTGATGAAAGATATGCTAATTAACGTCTAATTAATTTTTTAAATGCAGAGAAAAATTCAAAAAGGAAAATCCTGACTTTCAGTTTAAAGATTTGAAAAAGAACTTACAACATTGTAGAGGCCATGTTTACTGGATTTGTGTTGTTTGGTTTTTTTTAATATTAAGAGTACTCAAATATGCTAAGCCCTTCCCTGATCATGACAGAATGGTACCTGAGACTTTTCAGTGTAGTTTGTGAACTTATTTATGCATTAACTGAAGGTTCAGAGGTATGTCAGTTGAAATAAACATTTGAGTTCTCTCTAAGCTTCATTTGAATGCAAGTGTCAATTATACTGCAGAGAAGGAAGTTTTCAGAAGGTGGAAGAAAACATTTGAACCCAGGTTTATCAGCAAGGTGTTACTGAGTCCATATAACATGTAGCGGGATTCTAATAAAGATCAGAAATTCTCATGCACAGTGAGGGCTTCTCCAGTGGAGAGAGCAGTCTTCACTGAGTTTTGAAAGTATTCCCAATAGGTTATTTCTGATAGAGTGGAAAATGTCATATTCACACCAGGTAGGTTGGAGTTAAGTGACCGTAAAAGGTCTTTTCCAACCCCAAGAGTTATATGATTTCATTACTTTCTAGTAATGTTTATTATTTATAACTTTCTAATATACTTGTCTATATAGTTTTCTCGTAACTTTATCTTCTAAGGAAGTGACCAGTAAGAGGACATGCTGGAATAATCTCTGAACCGATCCAAACAGGGAAATACATTTATTTGGTTATGAGTAATAATAGCACAAAAAGTATGCTGTGAACTTCAAACCTCTAGTAGTAACTGCTTAGCATGTGGTGTAGTTTAATAGAACCTGTGATTTGACTAGATGCATAGCAGACATTATTAACAAGAACTGAAGTTGCTTTGTAAGGAGCAGACAGGAAGGGAGTTGATTTGGGAAACCATTCCAAAAGACCAGTTAAGAAAGAATGAAATTTCTGTTTCTGGAGTACTGAATATTCAAAGCTGACAAAGGAAAAAGAAAAGTCACTTAAGAGGGTGAGCTGTGTATTCCCTTCATTAATCCAGGGTGGCTTAACAGTTTGGATTTCAGTGAAACTCAAACAGTGGAAAAAGAAGTTTCGAGCTGTGATACAACTTTAGTAGCTGGATGTATGTGTTTGGAGTTAATATCTGCTGGACTATTATCTGAGGAAAGGTTACAGGTGTATGGTAGGTGAAGATGTATATTTGTGGTAGGCTGTTGTCAGTACTGTACAACTATCTTGTCTTGAAAATATTCCAGAATTGTCAGACAAAAAGACTTCAAAAACTGTTGGATATGCGAAATGTCTGTTGTGCAGATACAGGTGGGTGAGCACTGAGGGATAGGTACAACTTTGTAAGACACAGCTTGCGCAAACATTAGGATAGATGGATACAGCCATTTTTGAGAGCCCTGGTTTTGCTGTTAGATTTACTGATTCTACATGAGGTGATGAAAGCTGTTATCTAAAGAAAGAAATTACCATGTTGATAGACTTTGTCAGTCTCAGGAATCTTGTCCTTTTCTGTGTAGTAATTTGCTGATACTTTGGACAAGAATTTAATAGGTGAATCTAATGGTGTAAGTGCATCTATGTAGCAGACCTTGTATTCATTATTTGAAGTACAGAGTACACACCAGTATTTGTCTTCATTGTGCTCTGTGTTGAGTTTTGCAAGGAGAGGTACCTGTAGACAATACTCTTAACTTTCACCACGTAGTTTCTCTGTGATGTATGAATGTATCTTCTCATTCTTTGACCTGTAATTTGGTGAGGTGTGGCTTGTGTATGGATTTCAGCAGCACTAGCCACAGTGACTCACCGTTAGACTCTTGGATGGTTTTGGATCTTCTCTTGCACCTTTCAGACCTTCGTATCTTCTGTGGTCTACAAGACTGACTGTGTTATAAAATTCATCTTTATTGCTAATGACTGGACATGTTCTACAAGCTCTGTTAAGTACTGATGAGACTTGTCTTAAGACCAAGATTCTGTCATTAGTAGTACAGATAAACTAGCTGGAGATGTTCCAGCAGGATTTTCTTTTAAAATTGCTCCTTTACAAAAGTTGCCTTGTTTTGTTGTTTGGTGATCTACCCTGTGCTGAGGGAATAAGGCTTGGGAACTATTCCAGTACTCTTCTAATGCTCTACTCTCTGCTTTGCGCAACATTAACATATTTTTAAATGAACTGACAGTAGACATTTTTGTTGCAGGGGAGTTGAAAGTGAGCAGGTATCCTATGCTGCTTTGGCTCACTGATACAGCATTGTGGAGCAGCAAATTGAACCCAGTCGAGCTTGGGATTATTTTGGTATGTAAGCGAACAAGCATCTGACCAGACCTTTTCTTTTTTCTTCATGCATTGAAGCTGTGGGGTATTCTCTTTTTACATCTTCTAGGCAGCAGGTCTGGTCTTTTCTCCCATTACTGTAGTCTGGAAAAGGCTCTTCTGTGTTATTGTTCTCTGCTTTGCAGCATTAATTTACAGCTTTTGGGGGCTATGATCTATGGAAGAGAGGCTTACCAGTATTTTCATTTATGTGATGTAGTGTTTCTTTGGTGCTTGTTGTCCCCTTGAGTCTGTCAGTATCATCCAGAGCTAGAATAGTGTATAAACGAGGGCATATACTTAATAGCACCAGAGCCCATTTTGTTCTGAACTTGATCTTAGCTTTTGAAAGTATAGGGATTTGTCATTCTCTTTGGGTATTCACTAAACCATACAAGTCCTTATCTGTTTAATAATTAAGTTGTGTTTTATCTGCCAATGTCTTTACAGTATACTGTGGTAAATATGCTTTGGAAGGCTTATATCACATGAAACTGCATAAACTGAATCTTGGTCGAAGGAATTGATCAGCTTTACTTCAGCGGCTAAGCTTCTTTTTGCTCCTAAATACTATAGGAGGAAAGTGTGTGATGGAAGATGTATTTGTTAAGCCTTCATACTGAGAGTGCAGCAGCCACAGTTCATTCATACCTTGTTCTTTTGGTATCATCTCTCATCTTCAAAAACGCTCTGCTCAAGCTGCTAAGACATCTGCCAATTTTGATTTCACTGCTTCTGATTTCATCTGTAGATCTAGATAATCTGTGGCAAGTTTATTCATCAACAAGTTGTCTAGGTATATGATGAGCTTTCATTTTATCATGGTGAATATCAGGCGTTCCTCCAACTCAACCTCCTGCTTACAGTGGGTATATTTCTTGGTTGAGCTTCATATTTACCAGCTTCCAGACAACTTAGTAGATAATCTTACTCTGTGGTCAGTCACTGTTACCTCTTTCTGGTTATAAGAGCTCTGATGAACGGTCTGATAAACACAAAGTGTTCTCAGTTTGCAGCGCTTGCTTTTTCTGCATAATCAAATTCTACAAAATTAATCCACTTTGATATTTTTGTCTTATTCCCTTCTCATGTAGAAACAGCAATGATTTTGATTGAGCTTTTGCAGCCACTGTGTTGTTGCTGGTAGCAGCAAAGATCATGTCATCTGTTGTCTTTTATGCATACTTTGTGAATGATCATCTATACAGTCAGTACTCTTAAGTCTTCTTCTTTTTGCTCCTTTTTATCCTGAGAGAAAGTGTGTTCTGTCCACATTCTGTTGTTCAATTTCAATCATCAGCTGTGTACTACAAGTTTTTCTTAAAGGACTTGTTTCTGTTTTGACACAATAGCATTCAATAATTGGTATGATATTTTCATATGGCCTTGAAATTTTTTCCACTAAGAATCTACTGCAAATTACACTGGACTTATACTTCAGTTTGAAGGTAGATAATTTGGAAGGTTATCATTTGGTTCTTCTACAGCTTTGCTATGGCAATTAGTTCAAAAGTGTGTAGTTAAAACACTTGTAAGTTACCTACAGATTTGCTAGCCTTGTGTAAGTAAGGGTAGCAAAACTTCATGTAGAAACAAGTTGTATCGTGATACCGTTTCCATTTACATTGTTTGGAAAAGTTCCTTATGTGGAAAACTTGTATTATAAAAACAGTACTAAATCACGTGGATAAACCTGCTTGACTCATGCTTTACTGCCCCGATATTCCTAATTGCTACCAGCTTACATGAATAATGCAGCACATTGGACCATGTCTGCAAAGGCAAAGCACGAATTTGCACAGCACAGACAGTTTTAGCGTATGATCAAAGAGTTAAGATGATATTTACATATACCTTGTCTCCTTTTTGTTATTTTTAGGGTCCTGTGTGTTTTTGAACTGTAGGTTCTTAAAAGGGTGCTGCTGCTGAACAAACTTGCCTAATTAGCAGATTCTGCGTTACTTTTGTTTTCAAACTTATTGACAAGAACGTGAAAGTTTGTTTCAGGCTTTTCAGGAGGTGAAAATGTTTGTGACTCTTCAACTTTGTATGTAATTACACTTATTTGTTCATAATTAAAGGAAGTTAATTTGTTGCTGCTAGCTCCATATTACAGTTGAGAAACTGGAGAGAATGTCAAGTAATATGAATGTTACCATCATTCCTTTTCAGTTCATTCATTCTTTGTGTTAAATACCTTAGCATGGATTCACCTTTTTCTTTCAACTGTGCATTCGTTTGTACCATAACATTGTCCTATTTCTTCAAGGTAAATTTTTTGTGTGGAGCGGAAAGGGAGAATTTTTTACTGAACACCTTGCCCTATTTCTACTGAAAAGTCTATGGGTTTTATTGTTTGCTATTTAAATACCCTCCCCCCCCCAGAAAAAGAAAAAAAAGGCAAAACTCTTCTATTCTTTGGTTGTGAACAGTTTGTTCATATTTCTTGGATGTGGTTGAACTGAGTAGCTGGGAAGTAACTTAAGCCATTCAGTTAATACAAAGCTGGAGCTGGAGCTAGTTGTCTAGAAAAGGTTACTTCTGGTTAGGAATGGGCAGGAAAGGGATGCTTGGTGAATGATTCCACCTGTTTTTCAGTACTGCTTAATGCAAATATGGCACGGGGGCAACTATGTGACTATAGGGGAAACGTGATAAATCCCTGGCAAGAGTTATTTATGATTTAAGGTCTGCATGTGCACAGATATGCATATATTTAATAATGTGAAGTCAAGCAAAGCTGAGGCTGCATGAGTTTCAGAAATAATGATAGTAGTTATCTGTGTTTGGACTATGCATCTAAATGCTTGTTTCATTGACTGCAGATCTGTTCCATTAGCCCAATGTGGCTCCTCGTGTAGCAAATAAAGCATCAGATCAACCTGAATTCAGATTTAAAATAGATCTAAAATAATGCTCTTAAGAAACCAGCTTTTATTTTATAGTTAAATCCCGAGTCTCTTTGGTTTTGTGGCCAGAACTTGCTAGTAAGTATCTCAGTCAGCCTGAAAATTTTTCTTCAGCTGTTACATTTTCTCTGAGTTGTTATTGAAGAGATTGACAGTTAGGGGTTACTTTTCACTGTTCTTAACTCAAAGTTTATGTACAGTAAGGAATCTTTTGGGAGCTGTAGAGGGATTTCAGAATTGTGGAGCAGCAGGCTGCATTTACCAGAGAAGGTCACAATGTTTGTATTATTTTCATAAGTCCTGTACCTCCAGTTATATAAGAAACTAATTTACCTAGATTGCTTCTTGAAAACTTGAGTTGGAACTCTTTGGAAAGTAAACTATTAAACCCAAGGATTTAACGTTTCTTATCATGACAGTGCTAGGAACGTAACATCATAGAGTAGCTGTATTCTCTGTTTCAGAATCTCCTTATGAAATTATTGCTAACTGTGAATTAGAGCTGCATTAGAAAACCTATTCTGAAATAGAATAAGGTCAAGAATGTGTATCAGTAATCCAAGTTGAACTTTATTAACCAAGAGGTGGTTTTCACCAAGTCATATTCATCTTGTTTGCTTTCAAAACAGTGTAATCTATCCCATACATTTATAGGATACTTAAAACAATAGACAGGTATTGCAGTCAGTTCATAGCTGTTTCATTTTTATGACAATACTTAATCTACTTAATACTTAATCATTCAACAGGAACAGTATGTTTTATCCTTTAGTATCTGATTTGTCTGGGTTGTTTTGCCCCTTCCAGAGTGAGTAGTGATTGGTTTTAGACAGATTGCAATTTTGAACCTATTTGTTTAAAGTGATGCTTAGAAATTATTAAAAAAGGGAAGTTAAGCTAAATATCTCATGCTGCATTGTCTTCTACTGACATTGCTACTCATGATTAAACACTACAGAGTATTTAAATCCGTAACCCAAAAGATGTGTTATCATTTGATTTACCCTGACTATTTTTCTTCCTGTTAATTAGATGAGCATTATTACCATGCTGAAATACCAGCTATTATAAAAGAATATTTTTTCCTAGTTACTTCTGCCATAGTTTGTTTCAAATTAAGATGTAATAATAAAAAATAAATGGTGATTTATACCACAGTCCAGGTTGTTTACCTTGCTAGAATGTTAATGTTACTAGAAGGCTTACGTGGTGTGCTGGAAGAGTGTGCTGAAATTCTTAAAATTAAAATTCTTGAAAGGACCTGCTTTTAGCACTATTTTTTATAATTTAGGAAAACAGATGTGGTTGCATATCAACCTAGTATTAGTATACTTTTTCATAAAATTTAAGTTAATGAAGCTGTTTCTTCTGTCAAGTGTGTTGTACCCTGCAGACAGCCATTAAGGCTCAGTAAGATCATGAATCATTTAATTTATGATTAATAACATAATTTAAATATAACAGACAGCACCATACTCGAGCAGAATAAATTTGCCTTTAATGCAGCATCAACAAAGAAGATAGCAATATAAGCAATTTTAAGGTGTTTGTACAGGTTTCTTTGTAGGAGACTTGAAAGCTTAGCTTTAATATAAGAACTGATGACTTAACAAGACTTTGTTACCCTAGTTAAGATAGCTCTTGATATCTCTACAATAGCATTTTCTTACATAAACACAGAAAATCAATTTTCATGATATTCTGATAAGCTGTTTAATTAATGTGGTTTCAAAAGTCAATAGATCTAAATAATTTATAACTCATTTAATGCACAGACTCTGCCTATATTTTGAATGAAGTTTCTCCTCCAAGTTGTAGTTGGAGGTCAGTTGCAGTGTTCTGTGATTGTCCTCAGGTAAACCACAATTTTGTCCTGAATAGTTGGATTATGGTAGATATTCTAAATAAATGTGGTGTTGACTGGAATATAGTTTCATGTACTTTAAAAAGTACATTTCAGCAGATTTTTCATTTCAGGTCTTGAATACTTGAATTACTGTGTAGAAGGCCCTTATGGTAAGGGGATTATTCTTCTTGTAGTGCTAGAACAGAAGTACCATTCTGAAGACTGTTGATTGCTGTTAGTTTGTTTTCTTTTGTTTGTTTTTTACCTTCCAAATAAAATGCTGTCAGGACTTAGTTCACCAGATCCTGTTCAGTAAGGTGTAATTACAATTGCATATATGGAAAAGGCTACAAGAGTTCCTTCAGTGTTTTGGGTTTTTTCCCCTTAACTTGCAAGATCTTGCAAACATCTGTATTAATATCTGCTACTTAGTGAGATGTATGGGAATGTCAGTATGAATTTGTCTCTGCAACTTTATTGTAATCTATTGATCGTGGATAAAAAATAAAATAACATTAATTATTACAGAAAATTTCAAGACCTAGTTTATCTGAAGGAAAAACAGAAACAGCATATGAAAGGTAATACAATAATTAGCTGCATCTTGAAATTCAGTTACATAAAATAATACATGCTGTGTTATTTCTCAGGTAATTGGATGAAAATATTTTAATTAATATTTTCATGATGTGTATTTTCTTTGACAAAAACTTTTGAATGGCAGTCATAATGTACTCAACAGGATACAAAGAATTTAGGTTCTAAATGCCAAAACATTCTTAGCAGTGCTTAACCTACAGATTAGTCATAATAATAAGTTCACAACAAATTGTAGACAGTGTTAAAAGATTTTTTTTTTGTATTATTGTGCATGAATTGACAGTGTTGAAAGGGAAAATGGGAACAATTGTAACATACAGCAGTAAATGGTAATTCATGGGAATTCATTTTGTTGGGTAGCTTTAACAACTGTAGATGTAAGGAAAATAATTATAGGTTTTTAATGCCTGTCTGGGAAAATAACTGAAATCTTACATGGCTTTTGACACAGAGTGTGGGCAGACTTACATATATGTGTGTATATATATATTACTACTCCAGATCCCATGACATGAAGTGTCTTACTCCAATTAGCAGTCTTCAACAATTTTGATGCAAATGTAACCTTTAAAAGCTTAGTCAAAACACAACTTCAGTTTTTGTAAGTACATTTGTGATACCTTTAAAAAAAAAAAACACAAAAAAGTAAACAATAAAGCAATTGCGTGCTTTCAGTTTCTCTCTGTAAGTTATTTTTCTTCTTAGAAAGGGTTCTCTTTTACCTTTCTTTAGTCATGTGCTGAGTACCAAATAATTAGAATTTTACTTTGATTTGCAATGCATAAGAATTGATATTAAATGATTCAGGTATTGGAAGCTAACTAACTCCATCCTTAAACTACAGATAAGTCATTATAATTGAATGCTGTGTACTACGTTCTCCCATCTTTATGTTTAATTGGGTAAGATTAACTCTAATATATAAACCTGTTGTTAGTTTCCTGTGGGTTGGATTTTTGAGGACTCTGTTAGCAGTTTGAGCGTGTGTGGTACACACATGGATCAGGGCTTCCAGTTCCATTTCCTCAAAAGAAATCTAGTTTGCATGCACCAGAACAGTTCCGTAAACCAAAGCAGAGTGTGGGAACAGTTAGGAATTTGCCTCCAAACCATGCTGTTGATTGAAACCAAAGTGACGTACCGAAGTAAATGCAGCTGTAGTACTCTGATCTTGTTACCTGTAAGTGCAGTCCACAAACCTACGGTCTTCATGTGCACGCCTTGAATCTGTTGTGTATGCAGATATGTAAATTTTATCTGAAGCTGTGCGGTCTCTTTTCTTGCTATAAAAATTTTCCCAGAATGGTTTTTAGAAGCTTAATACAAAATACTGATCCTCTAAGGAACATCAAGTGGATGTACATTGCAAAGGGCAACAAAGAAAACTTGAACTTGTAGGATTTTAAAATAAAAAGCTGACAATCTGAACCTCCAAAACTGAAAAACAAACAGAACACAGCAAGTACGCAGAGCTGATCTTCCTTTAGCCTCACTTAGCTACCAGATCTTAGGTTTTCTATACAGTGAGGAAAATATCCTTTTAATTGCCAGGTTTCTCTAGCTTGTGCTATGTGTATGCTTTCACTTAGTAGATTCATCTCTTGGACTCAGAACTATGTCTTCTGCATGTAATGTTATTCAAAAGCCGGAGTTCACACAGGCGTTGCAGAAGCTGGTTCGTTAATATAGCCCAGTTTTCACAACCCGTAGCCATGGCTGGTAGCATGCTTTAGGAAATGAGTTTGTTGTTTTATTAAACAATAGTCAGGTTTTATGTTTTTCTCGGCTGCTTACTTACTAACAGGATGGCTTTTTGAAATTCCGTATATTTGGGATTTCTTTTTTATTGAGAGGTTGAGTGTGTCACAACTACTGAGTTTTTGCTTATTCATCAGCAGTTGGCAGCAGAGGTAAACCATTTCATTGGAGAGCTGTTAAGTATAAAGGAGCTCACTGATGTGCTTAGCAATACTAGATCACTGCTTTCTGTATATTTGTTTTTTGATTTGTTATTTGTTGGTTATTGCCTTGCAACAACCGAGCAATTTTATTTTTAAATTGTGTTTTATTGGTATAAAATACTGGGGAGGTTTTTCTCCTGCATGAGAAATGAACGTATTAAGTTTTTCTTGTTCCCCATTCCTCACCTGCCACGCTTCACCAAAGATGAGCTGTTAGTGAAGAAGGTTAGATTTGGTCAAAGTTAGGGTTTGATTGCAAGAAGATAAGGGAGATTGTGATGGATTCCCATTTTGTGTTAAAGTGTGTTTGTCCTTTAAGAGTTTCTTGATGTGAACAGTGTGTGAATGTAATCTGTCTGGATTGCCCTGTGTGGAAATGTTGTTGTCAGTGCTAATGAGGAATTAGTCATTGCTTTATTTAAAGCCATTTTTGCATACCTGTGCTCAAAACTTGCCAAGTAAAGCATACTATTTTGTTTGTTAACTGCAACTTCAGCTTACTTCCAAGCTGCTCGTTGAAAAGTAGCAGCTAAAGGTCATGTATATACAGTTTGTGGAGTTGATTGGATTTTCATATGAATACACTTCTAAATATTTACTAAAATTGCTTAGGCTCTGTGTAGCTTAAGTATTTTTCTGGAATAGGTGAGGTAATTAGGAACAGATGTGGTAAGGCTAATTATCATTCGTAGCTGCTGGGGAGCTCTGAGCAGCTCCTGTGCTGGAGCTTTGTCACAAGTTTTCTCTGAATCATTGTATTTTCCTTTTTATCTAGTAGTTTGAGAAGGAGGAGAATAATTTGGGTAGAAAAATGCATATTGAAGATTATTATTTATTGCGTTAGACTAGTAAGTGGAAAAAAGCATGCACATTTTGGTCTGTCAGTAGTAGCAAATGCGGTCTATGATTTGGTAGATAGGTTCACCTCCTGAGCTAATTCCTGATTGTGAATGAAGAAATGGTATCACAGTGAAATCATTATTCTGACTACCTCAGTAGGCAGTAAGAGTTCAGCATTTAAGAGTATCTCTGTAGTCTTATCCCTGTTCAAAATATTCCTGTCTTAATCCTAAGTAGATAGTTGGATATTCTTGAATTAGCTTGTTCAAGAATTAGCTTGTTCAAGTGAAATTAAACTTGAAAACAAACTTCTGAATGTCTGTAGCTTGTAGCATGTGGACCAGGCTAACTATTTTCTGTGCAATTCAATATCACTTAGCATATAGGTGAATCACATTAACTTTTGGTTTCAAAATATGTTGTAAAACAGTATTAGCAAGAAACTGGTTATTTCTTAGAAGAGTCCTTGAATTATCCATTGGTTAGTCAAGTGGGTTTAGTCAGAAGTGATTTCAAGCATACTAAAAACTATTTGAGAAAAGTACAAATGCTTTTTTGATGAATTTAGTGCTTGAAGATGCCATCTCCCCTGCATTTCACTGCAGATGCTATTTGCAACTTTTACATTCAAACATTAAACTGGGAGGTGTACTTGCTCCAAATTTCACTTCCTATTTTAGGATTTACATCTGAAATCCAGCTTGTTCTTCCATCCCCTCTGCCACCTTTCACTGTTTTGTTTTTTTTTTTTGACTATCAAACATTGCCATTTTGAGCAGTTAGAGCTACTTGTCATTCTGAATAATCTTGAGTGAGTTTCAAATGGTGTTTTTACCAAGCCTAAGTCTTTACAGCAAAAAAAAAAAAAAAAAGAGCTTCTTCATTGAAATAATGAGAAGCCTGATGTTCCTCCAACAAATGAAGAGAAATATCAGAAAGTAGGGTTTCATCTGTTAGAATACGAACATAAGCAATTTGCATTCACCATGTGACTGAGTGTTTATGTCAGTAGAGGTAGCACCTGAAATACATAGTTGAATCTCTCTGGAGAATTCTCCTCTCCCTCCCACTTCTCCTTCCTGATCGCTGTACAAAACTGCATGTGGCTTTATTGAAATAATACAAAATTAAATTTTTTTATACTAAGTACTTAGTGTTTACTTTGTGTTTTCTATGTTACTATATAATGAGATTCTCATTTTTACTTGAATGAATCCCACTGTTCTTTCCTTTTTATTTGATCAACATGTGGTTTTGTTCCAAAAAGCGACTAAAATTTATTTATTGAAATAATGCAAATTTATAGTCACTCAAATTTTAGATTTGAATTATAATTTCCAACTGCTAGTTTCTTTCTTTCTTGATACCTGTTAGCACTGCAGATTCAGTTTGTCATATGAACTGGCATTTTTTTCTTGCACATCATAAACAGAAGTTTTAAGTAGTCGTATCTGCATTTGTGTCGAAGAAGGGCTTAATGCTGTATTTTTAAAAATTCCACATCAGAAGAGGGAAGCAACTTTCGTTTCTAGTGATGAAGTGCAAGAATTAAATAATGCTAAAGCACTAAAGCTGAATTTATAAATGGGTATGAAAAATGCATTTGTTAAACTTGCCCCATCTTGCTATGAAAATTAAGAAATAACAAATATGAAATCTGCAGTGCCACTTTGGGTGTTACTTTGCTGATTGTAGCCCTGTGTTGCTTTATTATAACTTTTAGAAAAATAACATTTTGTTTTTTCAGCAAACAGGAGCTTGATTCTTCAGAGGAAACAAAAGAATGCAATAGAAACCAAAATGAAGTGGTGTCGGTTGAAAAGAATGAAGATAACTCATCATTGTCAGATACAGAAAACGTTCCCAATTTGGAGCTCCGTGATAACAGCACAAAGAAATCTTTGCATGAGAAAGGAACATGTTGTGATTCAGATCATAACAAACAGTTAGTAGGCGAGAAACAAAAATGTATTCGTGGTGAAAGTGAGTTGAAAACTTGCCAAAGTTCAGATGATGTTGTCTTGACTGATCAGACTAAAGTGCAAAACTTGGATAAAACTACACTTTCAGCAATGAACACAAAGGACTTAAAACTAACATTGGGTGAAGATGTTAGTTTTGAGCAGTTCTTGAGGAAAAGAAATGAACCTGAATCAGTTAGTTCAGACATGAGTGAGCAAGGCAGTATTCATTTGGAGCCCTTGACTCCATCAGAGGTACTAGAGCATGAAGCAACTGAAATACTTCAGAAGGGTAATGTTGCACCTTCATCAAAGAAAGCTGAACAACTCTCTGAACAAACAGACAAGACTTCTCATGAAGGCAGCCCCAACAGAATGGAACCAACTGTAAACAAAACAGATGAAAATGAAGCAAGCTGAAATTACATTCATTGACTTGTGTATTATAAATAATGGTAGAAACACCATGGACCATTCCTGATGAGTGTGCTCACTGATGCTAATAGTTTGGGGTTTTTTAAAAGGGAGCTTCAGCATATGGAGATAATACGTATGTGTGCCCATCTGAATCAAGTAAATTTTGAAAAGGTAACATGTTTTTAAATTTAACTGCCTGTTTCTTCTGTCATATATATGAATAAACTGACAGTTAGAAGGAGGTAAAAAAAATCTATTTTTTGTTCCTGGATTAAGATGATTTGCTAACAAAGAGGAAATTTTCAAAACTCCTAACGAAACAGCAGAACTTGGTATGAGTTCAGTTGTAATGCTGAGACGAAGCACACTTGTAGCAATGGTTGTTGGTCCACTGATAGCTGGGTAAACACAAGCTTTGGTTTGGTGTCACATTCCTGTCTGTAAAAGCATGTAAACAGAATTATATGAATCTATGCACCTCTGTACAGGTGTAATCCTGCCAGACTGTAGACTTACCTTAAACTTTCAGTGAAAGTGGAAATACTACAATAAAATATATATATTTGTGGGGTTTTCAGTATGCAGACTGTGCAGAAATATCAGACATAATTGTATAAAGTAGGATATACTGCTAAAAGTACTGTAGCTTTTAGGCTTTTACCATTGTTTTAAATATTCTTAGTGGTAGACCCATAGGAATGGTCTGTAAGGCAAACCAAAGTATGGTTTAATGTAAAAATCATTTTAAGCAAAAAGAAGGAAAACCCCAAACTGGAAGTACCAGCTGGCATGCATTCTGCCATTTTGCAGCTGCTGCTTGCTAACTCTTAGATAAAAGAACACGAAAGCATATAATGTGGGAATGTACAGTTCAGTTTCACAACTTTTTGTAGTCTAAGTTATATGCTGAAAGATAGCTGCTGTTTTTTTTTTTTTCCTTTATAGTTAGCAGCTAGGTGTAGGAATGAATACAACAGTAGCTTGCTCTTACAACTTCCTTGCTCCATTTGAAACATTCGGAATGTGCTTTTGACCTAGTTTTGTTTTTAATGAGTGTTAAATGTTTTGAACAGCTGTTAAAGCACTGCTGTAAATTATTACTTTTTTGAGTAAATATTTGCAACAAAATTTTGTCTTTGTGAATAATTTCACTGCTCAGCTTGGAACTTTGGGCGTAATATAATATTCCCACCTTTTTAAAAAGAAATTGGTAGCAGTTTGCAGGAACAATTTCATTTTAAGGTTTTCAATTTCAAAATTGTGAGTTTGATGCTTAAGTGATTTTTTTGTTTGGTTGGTTTTTTTTGTTTGTTTGTTTTGTTTTTAAGAATTAAATGAGCAAGTGCCTATACATAAGAATATTTTTCTAGTTGTGTATTATAGTTAGATGTGCTCACTTTTCCAGATTATGTAGAGATATTTTTCTGGACCATCAGCATGCAACTGAAGTTTGCTCTGTCCTTCTTGGTTGACTGGACTTGGCTGCTAAATGAGTCTAATCTGAAACAGCATTAAAATATAGAGACCATCCTGCTTGTTGTTGAAACCTCTAAATAAACGACATCTCAGCATCTTGAAAATTGCTTAGAGTCACACAAATTAAATTTTAAATTGCTCCTTAATTTTCATCCATGCAGGTGTAGAAGCCTTTTTAAAAGAGAAATGGAATGACTTACGCAGTCACAGCTCTCCAAGCTCTTCTGCTTAAAGAACTCCAAACAAAATAAAAACAGGCAAAAAAAAGCTGGGAGCAATAGATTGCAATATTCTTCTGTCCTTAAAAGGTTGTAGTGAAATTGTTAACTTGAAGTATTCTTAACAAGTCTGTTGTCTTCATGCACATAGGCATGAGGGAATATAAAATACAGCATCCTAAGAAGGATAGTACAAAGGAGTAAACCAGCTATGGAACTTCCTATGTATGTTACTGAAGCAGATCATGAGTGCATATAAACTAAAAGAAACCTGTGATATTTTTAATCTGAACGTTGATTTTACATGCCAATTAAATATTTTGAAAAATTCTTATGTGGTGTTGGAGAAGTTTAACTTCAGGTGGAACCAGTTGTCTGATACTTGCTTGTAATTTCCTCATATTTGTCTTTTATGCAGTTAAATTTTAAAAACATTTGCCATTCTAATTAATAATATGAATTTGGATGAAAGTGGAATTTGAATGCCCCATACTTTTGAGAATATATGGAAAATCAAACTGAGACCAGAGAATTCTGAGTATTTGACAAAAAATATATATGAATTCTCAGGTACTTAATATGTAAAGGGTTGTTCATTTCAGTCTGTGTAGAGAATGGATATACATTACAACAGTAATGTTAGATCTAACCCCCCCAGATGTCTAACATCTGAAATAGCAACCCTTCCAAATGGAGCAAGAGAGTACTAGATAGCTGTAGCAAAACCATCAGATGCTTTATATAGACAATTAAATTGTGAAATGAAAGCAGAGGTATGCTATTTTTGTGAAGAATGAAAACTGTATTTGTTTTTCCTATCTTAAGAAATGTTATCTGAACGCTGCAGGAAATTGCATAATTATGAAAATTAATCAATTTCATGTATTTTGTCTGGTTCCTGGAACGGAGCTAAATAGATGCTTTCGGCTTAAGTCACTGCAAAAGATCAATTTACGCTGACTACCTTTGAGTTATTTGTATGTAACTGTGCACATAACTCAGGTTTTTGGTTGGTTCTGCGTCATGTGGAAGTTTTTTATTCTTCAGCCATCAGCAGTTCTTTCTCTGTGCCACCTTTCTCTTTGAACTTAGGAAAACGATTTACCTCAAGTTTTCATTGCCTTGACAAAAAAAAAAAAAAAAGTAACTTCAAATTAATTCTCAGTGTCTATACTACAGATATTTCACTTACAAAGGGATTTGCAATATTTACTTGAATAATAATTCAATATTGGTTATGTAACTCTTTTAAAGAAGATAGATGCCAAGTGCACATCAGCTTTGTTTCTGTTCAGTTGAAAACTGTTGAAAATCAGTAGCTTATGGTCATTTGGTGCTTCCTCAAGTGCAACGAATGCCTCGGTTTGTGTTACACAGTATGGGCAAAAAATTACTGCTGTAATTTGTAGGGGATTGTAGACAAATTCCTGTTGTTTCAGGGGAAAGCATTGCCAGAAATGGAATAGGCACAGTATACCCAACAGCTGCAAGTCGTGAAGCTATTGGATGAGAGACTATTTGCTTTTTATGGCTGGATCTCCAGAGATGTTGCTGGTTCTGTGCATTTCAACCAACTCCTGTTGCTAAAGGTAGAATTTTTAAGTATGACTTTTCCGTCTTTCAGTGTAAAGGCTTTGAAGGTTGTAATATAACTTTCTCTATTTGCATACATAAAATGTGTTTGTAGCAATAAGCAAACGCACAGGATTTAGTTTATTGCATATTACAGCATCTTCCAGCAGAAGTTACAGAGGACTGGAATCATAGAATGGCCTGGGTTGAAAAGGACCTCAGAGATCATCTAGTTTCACGTGAACAGGGTCACCAACCACTAGAGCAGTCTGCCCGGAGCTACATCCAGCCTTGCCTCAAATGCCTCCAGGGATGGGGCATCCAAAACCTCTCTAGGCAACCTGTTCCAGTGTGTCACTTCCTCCTGACATCTAACCTGAGTCTCCCGTTAGGCAAGGGGGAATGGTTTTAAACCAATTTAATTCCAAATATGAATTCTGAATTCAGATGGTTTTTGTGTAAGATTTTGAAAGATAAAAGCTAGTCTGCAACCCTGGAAATTATTAATCACTTGCACTTTAATCTTTGCTTACTTCATATATGAAATCTTATTGTTGCATAACTTTAAGACAGAATGGAGGGATGTGAAATGTAGCTTAAGTAATTAGAAAGAATTCAGCCCAGAAGGAAACTTCTAATGAAACTGAACCTGGTGGAGAGAGGGTAAGTGGTGGTGGGATAAGGACATCAAATGAAGTCTTAACCACCCCGAACTGCTACTGCATGCACACACATTTTGCTTTGCACTCACATGCTCGTATTTGTAGGCAACTACACTGAAAATGTAATTGGTTTCTATTTTCCCTGATAAAGAAAGGTTTTTGTTTTTTTTTTTTAATCACATTAAAAACGAAGTAGGTTTCAGCCTTTTACTGTTATAAGATTGCCACTGTACTTGATTTGGAATGTTCTGTTAATCTAAGCATGCTCTCAGGTGAGCCAACCACTGAAGGAAAATGGGATTCCATCTCTACTGTCCATATGAGTAAGTTTGATCAGTCATGTTGAGCTAACGAGACTACTTAAAGTCTCCAGGAAACATTGTTCCTGTCTTCTTGAGAGTTATGTCTCTAAAAACATACACTGGGCTTGTGCATCTCCACCAGGATGAAACTGACCTTTCCTAGCTTAATTGCCAATAGATGCTATTACAGGTAAGGGAAAAGATACTCATTGTTGAAATTAAACCAAAACAAAATTCTGCATGAAAGCAGTGCCTTTTCCTTGACTACAAGGTAGCAGTGAGTGATTCAGCTGCACAAGGGAATTGGTATTTGGCATTGGTGTCTTCAAAGCTGTTAACAAGTTGTGACCTCTCACTGCCATTTGTATTCTGGCAGTAAAAATTGTACTGTATCTTTTGTCTTCTCACATCGTATGTGGTTCATATAAATGTCTTTGTTATTCAGTGTTTGCACACTCCTTAGAAATGCGTTGGTTTTTCCACATTAATAATTTCCATTGATTGAGAGGGTTTACAATCCACTTGCACTTCTGTGAGTGCTTCTTGATTGTATCTCTTACATTGTTTTGATTGTGACCATTCAACTCTATGAATTAAACAGATGGAGGAGGAAGAATGAAAAAGTGCTTCAAAAATTGCTCACGTGCTTATCCCAAGATAGTGGGTTAAACATATCCACCCCAAACTTCAGCCTCGGTGCAGTAACAGCTGTATTCTCTTCCTTGTAGGTGGTGCTAAGGCTGGTAGGAATTCTACTGAACAGAATCTCCAGAGAAAATACAAAGCAGCAAATGATTGGTATGTCAAGATACCTCATTGCCATAAAAGATCAATAAGCAGCAGCAGCAGCAAATGGAAACTTCACTGTGAGTGGAATACAGAATATGTAGGCAAAATTGCTTCTGCATTTAGTGTTTTAGTTATTGAAAGTAGAGGTCTCTTAGAAGAAACATTAGGTTCTTTGAAGCTTCTGACCAAACATTACCAGTGGCTTCGTGGCACAAAGACAGTTGACCTGAATGTAGTCTGATATTCTTGAGTATAATATACACCAATTACGTAAAGATCAATGATTGATAAGAGTGCTTAGTCTGAAATCAGATAATTCTTGTCTGTCAAGCTAAATACATTTCAGTGTCAAATCTTCTGGGTAGGTGAAAAGTGCTTTCTGCATCTCATCCATGGCTACATTAGACTATCTGTCTTTTATTTAAAATGCTGAAAAAAAATACAGAGTAGAAAACATACGTCTGTTGGAGACTAATATTAAGTCAGTACTGACTGTGTTTGTACAGCACCTAGAATTTTAGAGGTGCTGTTAACAACAGTTTCTCTAGTGTAGCATTCTCCTAACGTAGGAAATGGACTCCTACTCCTGCACTTTTTACACAACCATATCTTTATTGCTCTGCCATCAGTTTAGGAGTGTGTATAATTGTGTGTAATGAAGTTAGAGAAGCTGAGATAAACCAAGGAGGTTCAGAAAGAAGAAATAGTTCTAGTATATAGACTTAATATTCACCAATTTCATGGGAACTCTTGTAATACCTTATCCTCCTGAATACTGTGCCACATCAGTTCCAAGATGAGGAATGTACTGAGTCTCACTGAGGAAAGAATTTTTATTTTGTTGACGGCTGATAATCCAGGGAAGCAACATTCAAAGCTATAGATATTAAGAAAGAAAAATAGGAGGAAAAAGAAGTCTTATTTCAACCACTGCAGCAGTAGTTAGAACACTGACTGTACAGCAGGTAATCAGACTTTCCTATACAGTGCTCAGTGGAAGCCCTAGAGGAAGTTCCTGAAGTTGAAAACAAGTAAGAGGAAAACAGATTCAAACATCTGAATTTCACAGTAGCATCCTTCAAAATTCCAGTGGGTTCTGTGTCAGGTGCTTGTATTTTTACCATGCATGTCATCAGCAAGGTCTGTGTTACAGATTGTGCATGACTAGAAAAACTAAGATGTAAAAGCTGATTAAAGAAAATTACAAAAGCACTTTATTCTGCACGTAATTGTGCTAATAAACTTATTTCTCAGGGAACACATATGTCTGAGGATAGATTCCCAAAGCACGGACTGAGCTTGAACAAAGAAGTTCAAGAGCCATTTTACTGGTTGCAGAAAGCCTCTGTCTCTGCATATGCTGTTATGTTGAAGCAGGCAAGCAATTGCTGTGCTGTAGATGGATAGCTGCAGTAACTGCCTATGGAGCAGTAGCTTACTAATCTTTGCACCCTTCCATAGGCTGTTAGAATATGAGTTAGAGTGAATGAGTTTGCAAGGTTAACCAGCTGCATTTGTGAAATGGAGCTAGATTTAACTGGATGTGATTTCAGATGTGGGAACTAGAGTCTCCACAGGCAATCCAGGAGACAATTTCTCCTCTTACTGCAGGAACAAGAGGGTAAATTTTATTTTATTTTTTTTAACAACATAGTATATTTTTCAAAGTATGACTGAAAATCTGGATCAAACTTTCTGAGGTTCAGCTAATTCAGTAATGAGCTGAGACAGCTTGGTATGCAGTAGCTGTACTGATGATTGCATCTGTAACTGCTGCAACAATATAGAGCAAAATTGAAAAAAAAGGAGTAATTGGACCACATTCAGGATTTGAAAAGCTCTGCAAAAGAGTAGGAACGGCAACTGTAAAATGTTCTGATTTTCCCAAACTTATATTCAAGAGTCTTGTCGTCAATGAAACATGGTAGGTTTATTAAATATGCTATAAAATACTGCATGAGAAGGTTGCTTATCCAGTACAATTTTTCTCCTTAATTTCAGCTGTATGTATGCTACTGCAGCTTCAGAACATCTGGGTACAGCAATTTTTTTCTTTTCTGCACCTGCAAGTGTAAGTACACACATAAACAAAAAAGAAATTAAATCTTTCACAGAGCCAGAGAGAATGGGGGGGAAAAAAAACCCACAAAAAATAAACAACCAGTAAGCCATGAAGCTCAGGGGAGCAGTATGACAAGTGCTGAGCTGTAAACAAGCTTGAGAGGGATTTAATTCTTATGACAAGTGCCAGTGGTAGCATCTCACATGGACTCAGCATATGCACACATTTCAGGGGAGGAATCACAGAGGACTTAATGCAAATGTAAAAAAGCTTAAAGCACAGCAGCCTATGCTGCTCTAAAAATAGCCTCACAAATCAGGATGAGCTAGGGTTGTAATTATCTTGATTTTTCGGAATTTTGCTTGTTGTAAGAGAGCTTCCGGTTTACACTCACACTGCAATTAGACTTTATAACCCTAACTGCAGCATGTTGGGGTAGGGATTTTGTTATATGACAAGTATAAGACCTAATTGAGTGCTATTTTAAGGGTGATAGTACAATATAGAGGCTGAATAACAGCTTCTGAACTGTTCCAAAGAAGCTTATTTTAGGTCAGAAGCTTTTCGTTGTTGTTTGTGAAGGAAGGAGAACTGAGATGTAAATTTGATATCCAGATGAAATTGTAGAAGTCTCTAACGCACACTTATTCCCTGATTACAGTCATGTCCTTTTTCTTTCAAATATGCTTGTAACTACCTTGTTACTTCAGCAGCATTCTGAAAAGTGCAGACTGCAATCCGTAAGCTGCAGTATGTACTCAGGCAGATTTCCCCACGGCAGTTGATTAGTTAGTGCTGCAAGACGCAGCCAGTTTTCACATAACCTTCAGACAGGTTTGAGATGAGTAGCATGCTCCCTGTGCTCCAGCTGCTACACAGCTTTGACTCATTTACAAAAACAGAGCTGTGCTGTATACACCTTAGATCTTCAGTCAAGCTGTTTGCATAGAATCAGAGAGCTGTAGAGGTTGGAAGGAACCTCTGGAGCTCATGTAGTCCAACCCCTTGGTAAGGCAGGTTCCCGGCAGTAGGTTTCTTTTCTGCTTTCCTCAGTCTTTCATTAGTTAGCTTGAGTTTACTATAAAAGGGTTAATAATCCCTGGGGGTATGTTTTTTGATTGTCTGCAGGCTGAGCTAAATTCTGCTGTCCTGGATTGTAATTAGCTAAAACGCTTTCTACTCATAGTTTAGATTTCCTTGCAGAGATAGGCAGTATTTACCAAAAGGAGTCTCTTGGACCACGTCTTTCTTGCTCAGATTGATTGACAGTTGGATGTAAAATGTCGATTACCAAAGTACTATTATCTTTTAAATAAATCATATTTTAAATAGTTTTATGATACTGATACTTCTGAATACTGATATTTTTGAATGAGTTTTTTTCCCACAACTCTGCAAATTGGGTTCACAAATTGCCCTTCATTTCATTGAGTCATAGAATCAGCAATGTTGGAAAAGATCTCCAAGATTATGCAGTCCAACTGTCCACCTACCACCAATATTTCCCCACTAAACCACATCCCTTAGTACAACAATTATTTGTGTAATGTAAATATGCAGTTTGAGTTATTTCTGAGTGTGTATTTTGCATGTCCCATTTACTGGCAAAGGATTAAAAATTCTTTGCATTTGCAGTTGGTATTAATAACCTTCAAAATAACAACTGGCTTGGCTATATAGGCAGAATTGTTTCCCATCCTTAGAATGAAAAGCTAAAACTAGTATTTTTCCTCACACACGATAACATCATCTTTTCCTTCTTTAAAAGAATTTTTTTGTAAATTCTGAATCGTATTTCTATCGGTTACTTGGTAAGTAAAAGTATGTTGCTCCAAAAGTAATGCCTTCTACTTAGCTCTTTGAGAGCTAATACAAAGAGTACAGTAACGCTATGTGCTGGAGCCAGTTCTCAGCTACAAAGCACCATTTCTTAACAAGTCACCACTATTAGCTATGTGTTTTTGCCAGCAATGAACAAGAGCCTTTAAAAAAATCGGCACAGGTGGAGGTGACCTGCTGTTTCCCAGCTGCTTTGGCAGTGCTGTTGCTAGGAAAATGTTGCCTACGCAGTCTGTCCTTCATTGGCCTTAACAGGTGGAAGTTAGAAGGCACCAAAGCTGGACCATACAGTGGGTGTGATAGGACAGTTCAGCCAAGATTGGCAGTGTGCTGCATGGTCTTCAGTTTGCTATGAGGCCTGCTGTTATTGCGTTGAAACAGGAAAGTTGTCTTCTTCTCTGACTAGCTCATAGCAGTGACACCACATCTCATCACTGTTGATGACGTGATCCAGGAAACTGTTGTCTTTAGCCTCACATTGGTTCAACAGGTCCTGATGAACTGGTGTACAGTGTTCTTTCTGTTCCTGAGAGAGCATCTGTGGGACCCACGTGGTGCAAACATTGTGATACTCCAACAATACTGCCATCCTTTCCAGTGCATTGAAGCTGATACTCAGCTCTGTACACAGTTTCCTGGTCATAATGCGGATGAACTGATTTCATTGGTCTTCATTTAGTGGTGTGACAACTGTGCATGGCTGTCTGGAACATGGCTGGTGTTTCGTGTTGCTGTCATCACTGCTGAAACACACCACCCGCCACCTCACTGTGCTCATATTCACTATTCAGTCTCCATAACGGTTCATCAAATGTCGATGAATGTCAGTAGGTGAGATTTTTTTCTACACATAGGAGTTCAGTGCTACCCCTTTGCTTTATCTGTGCCTCCACGTCAGACGTCGTTCTGTCAGACTGCCCCTCTGCTGCCATCTGCTGCACAGCAACAGAATATAACAGTATTTACAGGAAGGTATACCTTCTACTACCATAACACCAATATCCTCCTCTGATGCTGTAACAGAATAGGAGGCATTACTTTCAGAGCAGCCTTTTTGTAATAGAAGCTCACTTTGTTTTGAAGTTAGTGTTCTAATGATTTGCAACATTGTGAATATATTAAAAAAAATTCCTTTGATTTATATTAGTGGTCAGAATTTCTATAAACAAGGCAAGTATCTGATTCTTTGAGAGCCTCCTTTTATTGTTATTAATGAAAAAAGGCTAACTGAACAATTTTGCATGCTTTACTACTGAACCTTTCTGACCCTGCTAGTGCTATAGCCAAAAACAAAGAAAGAGCAAGTTGCCAGTTTGTATAGCTACTTTAAATAGCTTGCAATTTAAATCATGCTTGTGCTAAATTTAATAAGAGTGAGACTCCTTTTTGTCCTTTGGCTGCATGTACTGGCCTGAATTCTCACAAGGCTGAAGGACTGAGCTTCTACAAAAGAGAGAATTCACTTATTAGAAGACAGGAACTCAGTCTGCGTGAAGATCACAATTACCAGAATACGAAATTATGCTAAATTCTCATTCTGGGTTTGAACCACACTACATTAATTTCAACCCTCTGTGGATGCATAGGCCAAACATCAGTAACCTGCAAGATCTGTTAAAGGCTTTGCTATCCTAATTCGCACTGGGGTATTTTAATGACAGGTGTTAAAATTCTCAGACTTCACATCCATATTCTCTTCCTCACAGACACCTGTAATGGTGTTCATCTGTTTTCTTTGTTAGTCCCTCTGCTCATTTAAATGTAATGTACATTTCTCATCACTCCAAGTAGATTAACTTTATATAAATTACTGAAATGTGCAGATGCACGTGCGTGCACACATATCCCAGAAGGTTAGGTGATAGAGTTTTAGTCTGGAATGTAAAGATGGCTAAGGAAGAATACTGTGCAAAAATCCTTATGCGTATCTGTACAACTTTAAAATAAATGTCTTCTGCATGGCCGGTAAGGTTTGGCTTTCTGAAGCTCCTCCTGAGGTTTCTTTCTTCCCTATCTGTTTATAGATGAATGCTGCTCCAGAATTGAAGAAACTCATTCTTTTTACACTGTTGGTGTTTTACTGCTGATCACGTCTCTTTCCTCCTCCCCTTTTAGTCCATCTCTGATGATTTATGTTAGGTAGAATCATGGCTTTGCTAACCTTTTCATGGGATGGATTGACCGAATTTGGAGGGTATTGTATTTCCTTAAGGTTTTATTCATTACCAGGGCCTTCATCCTGCAAATGATGTGTTAATGAGAAGCACTAATGAGTGTTTAAATCTGTTATCTGATTGAGACTCCTGTTAAACCTGCCTTGATTCATCTCCAGTTTAGGCATTTCAGGGTGCCAGCCTTGTACTAGCGCCTGAGTTAACTCAAAAACAGCTTAGGTACAGTGTTGGTAGAGCTGAGGCAGGGCTTCTGAACTGTCTGAAGCTAGGGGTAAACTGTGTAAACTTTCCTGCTGTCACAGATGAGTTTCTTACAACGTCTCGCTCTTCACATTTGTGAAGTCATGTTGGTACTGTACTGTTGGACTCCACTGTATGAGATTAGTTGAGATGTACTCATTAAGAATCTAATCTACAGAAGATGTATGCTGCAGTATTGGTCAAATTCAATTTTAGTAGGAAATCAGGCTTGTTATGTATCTTGTTTAATTGCCTTCCTCTTTGAATGGGGAGCAAAAGAATAACTTAATGTAGGCGAATATTACCTAGCTCTCTGCAAACACTCCTCCCAAACCAGCAGTGTTGCCCACTTAGCTGAAACAAAAGAGCTGGCGTGAAAGCTGTGGACTTTGGGTTTGCTTTTACAGCGTGCATGTGAAGCTGGTAGGCTTCAGCTCATCAGTGAAGCGTAGCTTTAAGGATAAGGTGACACTGCACTTGGATGAAGATGTGGTTCCTGAAGTTGCTGATGAGGATGGGTGTCATGTGGGACTTAAGTAATGATGTAGTGGTCTCTTGAGAAAAAAATGATAACGCAGAGGTATTCCCCTTGAACAAAATCAATTCTACTTTGCCTTATTTTGATTTTGGCTAGCTAGAAAACTAGAAATAACATCCTGCTCTTAGAATTACCTAACTTGGCTTTGTAACTCCATCGCTTATTGTTTTTCATTTGCCCTACAGCTGCGTGCAAAGGCCCAACCCAAATTTATGTTGGTACTTTTCATACCTAGCTAACAGAGAAATCCTATTGAAAGGTTGCAGTGGGAGGTTGGAGAGTGGCAGGATTTTAATACATCAAATGTATCAAAATAAAAATGTGGAGAATAGAAACATTTCTAAAATTCGTGCTCAATGAAAATCGAGTGAAGCAGAGCTTATTGGAACAGAGCTAGGAAAAAAAAAAAAAGAATTTCCATTCCAGTGTTTTGATGTACAAGGCCTTTTCCAAGCATGTAACTGTGGTTTATTATTCACAATACTCAGGAAGAAGCAGCCATCAGAAAGAACAGAAGACTGTTTTAAAATAGTACCAACAACTTCAGCATTACCAGTCTTTTTATTTAGGGTGGTATAAAATTCCATCCTACTTATTAAAAAAAAAAAAAAAGACCTCCTAGAGAAAGCCATTATCTGGTGTACCTGCAAGCAAAGAGAAGCATGTATGGTATCTAATAATAAAAGATGTTGCTATTTTTAGTAGACACAGACTGGTGTGAAAATATTAGCCGTGCGTCAAGCGTAAAGAATAATGTTGTCTTGTTATAATGCATCCAAGTACTGTTTAATGAGGAAAGGTATAGAGAATGCACGAAGCAGGGTAAAGCAGCTCCTAATACCTTCATTGCTGCCTGTCAGAAAAATGACAGTCCTATCAGTAAATAAATGAGCCTGAAGGAATAAATAGACAGCTTATAGAAATTGCCTTCAGAGTGATCTGTAAACACAGAAGATGCAGTTTAAGCCTTCAAATCTCAGTGCAGTTTCTTTGGCAGTAGCAACGTACAAATATCTCAGATGTCAGAAAATGTTTTCCTCTTTATATTCTGTAGATCAGGATTTGCAGATTTTTTTTTTTTTATTATCTACATTAAATATTAGTTCTGCCCATTAAAAAAATTGTATAGCCAGTAGCATTATTCAGGTCTGTAGGATTCAATCTTCTAATTACACTTTTAACAAATACACTTCGTAGTTTTCTTCCTTTCAGAATTCATGGACCTCTTTGTCTTCCTTGAGTCATATCAGAGAAGTACCATGAAAAAAGTGCTGATCTGACCACTGGTTCCAGGACGTGGTCCTGGGGTTTCAGCACAGTATTTTGGAGGCTTGCTCCAATAATAAATCACATTTTTATCGGTGATTCTGCTAGCATATGGCAAATATAAATTGTTTTTTCATAATTTAAGCAACATAGTTTCCATCAAATCTCTGCTGAGACTAAAGAGCAGCAAATTGTTAATAACCCAATTATTCATTTGTTGTATTTTCTGTTGAATTATTTAACACCTTCTTTTTCTACCTTAACATATAATCTACTTTGGAAATACCACTACTAATCAGGTTACCAGATTTTAAATTATATGTTCAGCTCCATTTATTTTAAATCTGTATGTGATGTTTACCTGAGAAGCAATAAAGGCAGGCTCCATTTCTGATAAATTAATGGATGAATATTAATGTAGCAGATGTTGTTTAAAGTGCTTGCCAAAACTGCTGCTGTTTAAACCAGGACATTTGACAAAAACAAAGCAAGAAGCTCATGAAAGCGTCTGTGAAGGAATAGTAGTTTTCTGATTTCTAACAGCTTAATTATTTATGGATTTGGAAGTAAAGTTTGCTTTGCTGCCCATTTGTTGAGCTGCAAATTCTCGATTGTGCATCTCACCCTGTGCTTTCAGGAGAATGCTCACTGCTGTCTGTAGCAAACATCAGCAGAGGCTGAAGGTGTGAAGGCACTGAGAGCATGTACCCATAGTGTTCCTCAGAAGTAAGAGTCCATCTCGTTTTGCTGTGCACACTTTGCAAGACAAAAAATTCTGTTTAATGGTTAAGGATATACATTTCAGACATGGAGAAGGAGGGAGGGAGCGGGAGACGGGTGGCAGTTTCTTTTAAAAGGTACGTTCAAACCTTTACTTAGTTTATATTTATTTTGTGCAGTTCAAATTAGCCAAATGATGGTCCGTTTGTTTTAATGTACTGCCCCAAGCAATCTGACAGCTACTTGGTAGTTTTTACTCACAGATTGAATTTTGGTGCCATCATCTGTTGAGAATGTATAATGGCAACGTGGGCAGGTTTGGATCCTGGAACATCTAAGATTACGCTTACGTCGCTTGTTGCTTGCTTCACATATAACTCCAATTTTTCTACTCACAGAATGGCATTATATATGATGTTTTTAAAGTAACTATTTATTTATATTAGTATGTATGCATTAACTGCTGCTACAGAGTATGTGTATGTATATACACGCTTTGCAGCAGCCATTGTTCCTTGGGTTGGTTATCATATGTGAAAACGAGAGAAGACAAAGCAGGAGTTTTACGAGGTGGTGAATGAGACATTGTGAACATCGTAGTAGCTCTGTAAAGTTGTGTTTTTTGTAGCCACTTTGTCAAAAACAACAGACTTCCCTGATATTTTGCAGTAAGATTGTGTTGTAGTTTGGAAACTTCTTTCTGTTTTTTGTTTTTATTCTTTTTTGGTAAAGGGTTTCAAATTGACAGGAACAAAACTATTGGAACATAGTTAAAACTGACTTAATTCTGCAGCTTTAGAAACTGGAGCTAAAGCTCCCATCCACTTTTCTGGCATTAAACGATCCTACCAATATTCTGTGTTCTCCTCAGTAATAGCATTTACAGGAGATATGAGTGGTTTCTTTGCATTTAAATTCAGAAGATCATCCAGAGACAGGAAAGTTCAGTGTGAGTCTTAATTGCTGGCAGTTGATGCCTGCAGCACATCAAACTGTGAGGTAAGGTGATAAGAAGGTTCCTTTCTACATATCGTTGTCATGGATGATGAACTTCTCTCTATTCATCACTTCATTCTTAGCCTCGGTTGCCAACTTTCTTCATATTTGACAAAGAACAACACTCAGTTGTACTTCAGACCGAAGTTCCTGAAGTTTGAGTGCAAGTCTGTGTCTGAGTTGATTGTATTCTGGTAAAAATCAGTGTCTCACCTTCAGGCAGGTGCATCTGCTTCTCTTTGTTGGCCATAGTAAGAGCTCAGACAGACTCAGCTGGAAATGCTACAACAGTGGTTTAAACTTTGCTAAAAGCGGATCATGTATAATGTATCCATGTTGTCACAGAGGAAACTCCATGATGAGCATGCACAAAATGCTGCCAAACAAGTAATCTACAAAATATGCTTTATAAGTCAGTGAAAGGTCTGTGCTGCACTTTAAGCTGCCCAGGTGAACTCAAAACGTGTCACTGATTTTTGCAGTCTCTTAATCTTCCTGTTTATTCTGTGCTTCATTAAAGTCATTCTCTGCAGGACAAACTGTCACTCAGGCTGGGCCTGTCCTGCTGCTTGCAGCCTCTGGGGAGCACCCTTCATCCTGATAAATGGTCTGTGAGGAGAGCACATGTCAGAGAGAAACCCTCGGTGAAGCTAAATAGATTAGTCCCTTCCCTCTGAACGATCTCAGTGGAATGCAGGCACAATCGTTAAAGCGGATTTAGAATAAGACACTTCTTCCTGAGGATGGGAGATTGCTCTGAGTTTAGAAAGATAAAGATTGGTTCTAGTGAATTTTTAAAGGGAAAACTCGCAGCATGAAGCTTTCACCACATGATGGACACTGTTGGCCCAGCAGTTGCTGAAATTGTTCTTGTTGGCTTTTTCATAGAGTTTTTGCTTCACTGGAAATCGCAGTGTCCTCAGTTGTTTTACAACACTGGCTCTGTTTTTTCATCAAGTACTTGCTGAACTGATGCTTTTGTTTCTAAAGGAATATCCCTTTTGTTAGGATAAGCTTAGCCAGACCTCTCAAATCTTAGTATTTTTCCCATCATATCCCTTTTTCTGTATTACTGAGTGGGAATGAAGTGGAAGGGCTTTCAGAGCTTTTTCCCATCTCTGTGTCCTGAGCAGCCTTTTCTCTTAGCTGAGGTGTCCATTTCTCTGCTCTTGTGATTATTCACTATTTTGCAGATGTTTGGCATGCTGCAAGAGTGCCTGCGGGGAAGGGGAAGCCCGAGCAACGAGGAGGGAAAGGAGATCCTGCTATGCTTCGCTTTTATTGCTTGAAGGAATTCATGTGCAGAAGCTCTTATTTTTCATCCCACTGGGCCCAACAGAAGTCCAACAGAAATGTCTCTGCTTCTGTCAGCACCAGTGTCTCATTGGTGGCATTCATAGCAAAACCCACAGTAAGTTTGCACCATCAGTAAGTTTACTGATGACAGCAAGTTGGGAGGAAGAGTTGATGTGCTTTAGTGTCAGAAGGCCCTGCAGGGGGATCTGGATAGGCTGGATCAATAGGCTGAGGTTAAATGTGTGAGATTCAACAAGAACAAGTGCCAGGTGCTGCACTTTGGTCACATCAGCCCCGTGCATTGCTGCAGCCTGGGGGCAGAGTGGATGGAAGACTGTAAGGCAGAAAAAGATCAGGGGGTGCTGGTTGACAGCTGGCTGAGTGTGAGCCAGCAGTGAGCACAGGTGGACAGGAAGGCCAGCGGCATCCTGGCTTCTATCAGAGGCAGTGCAGCCAGCAGGAGCTGGGAGGTAATTGTCCCTCTGAAGTGTTGTGTTCAGTGTTGGGCCCCTCACTACAAGAATGATATTGAGGTACTGGAGCTGTGAAGGCTCAGGAGCACAAGTCTTATGAGGAGTGGCTGAGGGAACCAGGATGGGTGAGACTGGAGAGGAGGAGGATGAGGGGTGACCACTCTGTAACTCCCTGAGAGGCAGTAGTGGTCAGGTGGGGGCTGGCCTCTGTTCCTAGGTAGCAGTGATAAGACATGAGGGAATGGCCTCATGCTGTGCCAGGGGAGGTTCCGGTTGGATATTGGGAACAATTTCTTTTCCAGAACGGTGGTCTGGTGTTGGAATGGGCTGCCCAAGGAGGTGACCATCCCTAGAGGGCTTCAGGAAATGTTTGGATGTTGTGCTAAAGGGACGTGGTTTAGTGTGGAAATATTGGTGGTAGGTGGATAGTTGCACTAGATGGTCTTGGAGGTCTTTTCCAGCCTTAGTGTCCCTGTGATTCTATGAAAAGGGTATATGTGGCACAGAGGGACACGAGTGAGCATGGTGGTTAATGGTTGGACTTGATGCTAAGGTTCTTTTCCAACCTTAACAATTCTATGAAATGGGGTGAGAGAAGGCTGCCAAGCTCTCTTGCATGAGGAGTGGCTGTTGCTTGGGGAGAAAGATAAAAAAAATGATTATGCTGAAAGATGCTAATTTTAAACAAAGAGAAATTCACATTTTCTGTTAAAGCATCTTCATTAAGAGGAAAAAGGAATAAAGTAATAACGAGCAAATTCAACCTCACTTTAAATCAAATTTCAAATAAAACATTTTTAATAGAAGTAATAAAAAAACCCCAAGTTTCGAAATATGCACGCTGAAAACTTGAAATCACACAGTATTATTGTTTCTAAACTGCATCTTGTTTTTTTGCAGCATTAATATATGCTCTGTCAGCCTGGGAATATTTGGTAGACAATAATGGCAGTGATAGTACAAAAGTTGAAAGAGGTAACACAGGGGAAAGGGAGTTCTGGAAGACTCTTTTAAACTCTCTTTTATTGTTATTTATTTAAATGCAAATCTTTCGGCCAAAAGAAAAAAGAAAAAAAAAAAAAAGGAAATAAATGCCCCCAAACTGATAAATATTCAGTAGCCTTGGTGGATTCATGAATGTGAAACTGCAGTTATGGAAATGGTGAGTCATAGAGAAGTTGGCCAGGAAAACAGAGCACTGATATTTTTTTTTTAGGTTAAGGGAAGAACAGAGTGTAGCGAACTCTTAAAATAAGCCAAGGCCCATAGTGTATTTTCACATCTTGTAACCGTGTGCTTCAGAAGTCATCTTTTAAAAATAAACCACGTAGGAAAAAAATCCCTTTGGTTGTCTTCTGGCGGACCAAAGCAGTACTGCATTCAGACAGCTATAATTAGTGCAGCCTTCTGCCTTGAGATCAGTGCATGACAAGTGCCTGTAAATGCGTGGTGTCTTAGTGTTAGGATAGCATTGTTGTGAAGTCTGGGACCAGGTCATCAGGCACAATTGTAGTCACAAGCGTGGTATCTAGAAATGCCATTCTGTTGTGAATGCATTGTTTCAGATTCAGCTGAAGTGGCCCTGCCTGGGCTGAGGTCGTCAGACTGAATGCAGTGATGTGAATGGGTAGGAAAGCTCATCTTCTGTCCGTTCCTAAGTCAGCACTTGGTCAGTGTTTCACTCTGAGCAAAGTGTGAGACTCAGCTCCTTCTGAAGAACAGTGCAGCATGATGTAAATGCATTAATGACTTCATTCTTTCAGTTTAACACGTACCTGGTATATTTAAAAAAATCTCCTTGTTTCCAGAGTATCAGCAACAAAAACATTTCCTCAAAGAGGCCTACAGGAAAGCTTGGATGCATTCTTACTGCAAGTGTCATGAATGCCATGTTATTCCATGGCTGTATTTCTGAGCAGTTTAATTACTGCATCTGCTTACACTTGGGATATTACCACCTAGAAAGGATCCTAGGGTTTGTTTGTGTTAAATCAACACAGCATGAACAGAACTCACAGAAAACATCTTTGTGACTTAGGTAGAGATTACAGCCATCTGTGGTTTAGCATTTGTTGTCTTTCAGTATTTGTCCTTTTTCCATGTTTCTGCTCTCTCTCAAGAGTTGATTACATGTGCAGTATAACATCAGTGATGAGCGTTGTTGGTGTTACGTCCTTTGCTTGTAAACTCTGCCTATTTTATTGCTGAATTATAAACTTGTAGCAATATTATTTAGCAAAATGTCAACAGATGCCTGGTTGGTTGGGTTTTTTTCCTGTTTTTACTCAGATCAGTTTAAATTGCTGTTCAAATATGAGATCAAACACAACGCTGTAGAATCTGTATTCTGCCTTGACAGTTACTTAACACTGACTGGGACTGGATGGGAAATGCACGTTCAGGCAGAGATTTGTGCCATTTTGGTGTGAAAAACTTGCTAATTTTTTCACTGCTGCTTTAGGAGAAATGAATTCTCTGCTGTAGTTGAGGACACATTTTCCTACATCAAGGACTGAAGTTTATTTGGAATTATTTAATATCATCTAAGAAATCTTTCTTTTTTTTTCCTTCTCTGAATTAAGCTTCCTTCAGGAAACAAACATGTCTCTTAATAATTAGGTCAGAAGAAATTGTACTTTTCAATTGGTTTTAAAAAGGGGAAAATAATTAGTGAATCTTGCAGTCTAGATAATAGGAATTTTGTTTTATGCAGCTGCTAGGGAGGGCTCTGATGTCAAAATGCAGCAGTACATGTAAGTAGTGATCAATAAACATGAATTATTTAGGAGACAGCAGGAAAATGGATGAGTTTTAAAATAGACTCCATTCATGGTATGAGCCCTAAAGAACGTGTATGAATTCCCTGCAAATCTACAGTGACGTTTGAAATCTCAATTTATGTGCATACAACCAAAGCACAAGTGAATGTTTTAGTATCTAAATGTAAGTAAGTTATAGAATCACAGTATACATTTTAACTGAGCTGTACGAACTGACTGTTAAGGATCAGGTACCTTAGAAGTTCCACAGCGTATATGAGTAGATGTGTCTGTCCAAATGATTGGAGAATAAGTGGTGACTGTATTTCAAACAAACGTCCAGAAATTGTGTGGGGTCACTTGGGGAGCAGTTGACCGACTCCAACCTGCAAGGTGCAGCTTAATAGCAACAGCTCTCCCTGTGGAACTTGTGGAAGGTTTTAACACTGCTCCAAGGCAGAGAGAAAATCTGTAGGAGAAATGGTGGCAAAGGAAACAGACTGATTCAGGCATTTCTCTCTGCTAGGCACCAAATGCTTTTTGAGGCTACAAGTGACTGTTTGAAAAACAATCTTGGCCAAACAAAACCAAGCAGAGACTCTACGTTGGAGGGGCAAAGAGAAAGTCTCACTTAATTAAATTGGGTTGCCTAAAATTCTTGGAGAGGAGGTGTGCATGTGCTTTCCACAGGTGCTGTGGTATTCATACTTCCTGCTTACTCTGTGTGCAGAAGCCAGCAGTGCTCTGGGATCCTGGAGAAGCTTGATGAGAGTTGGCATCCCAAGCCCTCTGGCAGAGAAGTCACCCTACAGAGTGGAAGAAGAGAAATAATCCTTAAGTGAATACAGAGAGGCCTATAAAATATTTTGCAACTAGGGAAAAATTGAGGTCAGGAACTGGGAATGGCAGAAAGAGTGCTTGGAGAGCAAGTGCCTGTGGGATGGTAAGAAAATGCTAAGGACATAATTAAGAAAAAAAGATGATCTCTCTGAAAATACTAAAATGATAATGTTAACCTACAATTTCCTGTCTGTTGTACATGTCTGATTAGATACAAGGAGATGAAGCTTTTAATAAATTAAAAAGGAAGAGCAGGGTTGTTTTTTTAAGGCAAAAAGTGGCATGCATAAACCTGGGAGTGAAAGTATGCCCCTCTTTAAGGCAGTGACAAAAACTTTCTGCCTTTAAGTCAAGATGAAGGTTTTTACCCACGTGTTGATGAGCAGAGAGGCTGATGAGAGTGGTGGCAATTCTGCACCTGGGGAGCTGTGTTCTGATAGAACAGTGATGTCCTTTAGGAGGTGGTGATGGATCCATTCAGTGCAGTACTGCAGTTCTGGGATGTTCCTGCTGCGTGTCTGTGACAGACACTGTTGCAGGCATACAGCAGGGCAGTAAGATAAGTATGCACAGTAATAACACAAAAGGAGAAACTATGTGTCCTATAAAATTGGTTGTGTAAGCAATTTCAGATAGCGTGCTCTTATTAAAACACCATACATGTCTGTAACCTCATTGCAGTGAGAACAGAATGGTTCAGCAGTGGTGTTTATCAGCCAGGACGGCACAGTGAGGACCAGTTCCTACAGGACTAACAGGTTTGGGAAAAGAGAAGGACTCCTTCAGCCACACGTGCCTAAGGAAGGAGGAAAAGAAAGGCTCTAGCAGAAGTTCATACCAAGGCAGCATTTGATGCAGATTGCCATAAGGCAACATAACAGCTCTTGGATGTTATGAACTGCAGAAACTCTATGAACACATTATATTTTAAATGCTTAATCTGTTTTACAAACTATGTACATTATTCTGCTAAATAAGATGAATTGGGATTCAAGAAGCAGCACATCCTGACAAATATCTTCCTAAAGGCATCCATTAATATAAATCAACAGTAGCAATTTTGTTTGATCATTTATTTGCAAGAATCATTAAGGTTTAATTAGCATAATTATTCCCTGTGGGACTTCATGTCACACAAATGAAGAATGGCATTATCAATATTTAAAAGATAAGTATGTAATGTTCAGAGTACTTAAACAGTACTCTGCAGGTGGTGTCCAGCTGCAGCAAATTAGATTGTTTGATTTCTGAATTGTAGAAATGTAATTCCAGATGAACCGTTCGTTTCCAAAAGTCCCAGGCGTGCAGGTGTGCGGAATACGTGGAGGGACTCACTGCAGTGAGCGTGTGTGCATCAGCCTCTGATTTCACGTGAGCAACCTGGCTTGCTTTGATGAGGGAAGGGACAGGTGAGGGCTCAGCTGCGTGCTGGGAAAGCGAGCACGGCTTTTGGGGCTGGGGGAGCCCCACCTCTGGTGACAGTGTGTGGAGGAGCAGGGTGCGAGGTGGGGCACAGTCCACTAGTGAACTAGATATTTTTTTTTACCACCAACTTGCTGTTTTACCAGCAGTGAAATGTGTCATTAACCACTGTGTACTCTTGTTTTCTCCGAAGGGTTTTGAATAAAACATCAGGGAACATACTGAGGTGCCCCAGGACCCGCAGATGTCCCCACACGGGGCCGGGAAGCAGAGCTTCCAGCAGCCCAGGGCTTGTGGCACTGCCAGGGCTGGCTGCAGGGTGAGGTGCCAGCGTGGGAGATGGACGCAGGCAGCAGAGTTACTTTCACATTGCTCTTGGCCCTTTCTGGGATTGATGTTTCGTTTCTGTTTATCGCCCTTCAGTTGTCCTCCCCATTAGTTCAGCAGTGTTGTGGCTCGGGGTTATAGTTACAGATTAGTTTGTTAAATTCTTTGCTAGATGCTGAATTCTGAACGTGTCATCTTTCTTATTTTTTTCCCTCTCTGCTGAATTCTTCTTTTGAGTTCCTCAGCTATTTAATTATCCACAAATGTTTAAATGGACTGTTGGGAGTTACTGCGTTTGATGGAATGGTGCAGGAAGGAGAGAGGTGCAGCTTTCTTCAAAGCACTTCTCTTGGTGTTGTCTTTGCACTCGGGTTAAGATACATCTGGACACGTGGGTTTGGTGCTTCCAATGAAGTGTGCGGTGCAGGGCACCAATGCCATCCCAATTTTTACTTACTCCCTTTACTATGGGGGCCACTGTAGGCAGGAAGAATAAATAGATCAGAGTTCACGTTTTAAAATCTGGATAAAACTCCATGTGGGCTTCCAGATGAGGCTTTATGCACACAGCTTCCACACCCATCAACTTTTAGATTCTCAGCTAAACATCAGTGTTCATTTGCTTCACAAAGAAGGAACTCCTTTTGCTTGAATCACAGAATTGAACTTACGATCTCAACTTGTTTTCAGTTTAAATGGGAGTGTACAAGAGCTTGAATGTGAGTGTGTAACGCTCTTGCTGCACAGACCAGAAGTGCCATTACAGAAGTAGTCATACAAAACTCTCTTTATGTGTTCTGCTTCAGACATTTGCTTAAAGGAAAAAAAAAAAAAAAGAAGTGATTACAGGTGAAGCAGAAAGCCTGGTAATTGTAGTTTGTACTTTCCCCTGCATTTGCTAGTTGGATTAAAAAGAGCATGGTGGACATGGCACTCTAATTATTTTTTAATCATCGAATGCTAGCAAAGTTGTGCCAAATGCAGAGGCAAATGCCCTGCTCCATAACCCATGCAGATCCAGCAGCCCGGCAGCCAGCTGGCAGGGAGCTCGGAGTGCTGTGTGCTGGAGGAGCTCATTTCCCAGCTCACTGAATGGAACACATTCCTGTTGGATGGTGTGTGAAACCTGGCAGGGGTGGTGTCCTCATTGTCTTTTTGCAGGGTATCTCTAAGAAGAAATTGAACTGCAGTGCAGATTAAAGTAATAAGAAACTACGCTTATAAAGTGACTAAGCAGGGCAGGTAATGCTGACTGATTGAAGAGATGCAGGAAGCCACAAACCTGGTGCTGGATGGAGTAGTAATAATGGGACAGGAAACATAGGGAAACAGGCACCCAGGGGAGACATAAAAGAAATGGGCAGTGAGCCCAGGGGAGTTCCCACATTGAGCCCGAACAAATCCTGAGTGCCGTATGCAAGGAGACCTGAAACTGAGTGAAGAAACAATGTCCTGGTACTCCGCTTTTGTTTCAGTGCCCAAATGGGTTTGGTCTGCAAGGTTCAGGGAGTACTTATGTTTAATGCCAGTATGGAAACGAGGAATTGCAAGTGTTGTCTGGAGGTAAGACACTGTGGGGTGTGGTCAACACATAAGCTAGGAGGGATTGTCTAACCATCTGCCTGCAGAATCAAAAGGAAGTTGCACTACTGTTCAGTTTTTATTTCTAAAGATACTCCCTACAGAATAGCCAAGGAGTTGTGTTGGTGTTACCCTGCTCTTCTAACTAAACTAATCATTGAGCATTCATCCAGTAAGAACCCTCTATTTAAGGAACATCAGAGTGTAACGTCAGTGTGGAGCTGAATTCACCTTTGGCCTTTGGAACGTACGTAATTCTGTTGGTTTTTAAAGACTTTCCTTGAAGGATCAGCACTTCCCTCAGGAGCTTTGGGAACTCTGTAAGTCAAAAATTGATGTTAATAAGAAATGAGGAACTCTGAGTTTACCTGGATATGCATGTTCTATATGGTACTGTCATTCTGATTTGTTCCATTGCATTGGTCCTTGGACGCTGACAGCTTCAGCTCTTTCACTACAACTGAAAAGAGATGGAAACCTAAAGATGAGACAGAGAAATGCTGCCCCTAAAGATGAGTTTCTGGTCATGTTGGTCATGTCTTTTTCCAAAAGGATCCCTTCTGGCCTGAGGAGCTCCATTTATTCTTTGTGCTTTGCAAACTCAGTGCTATAGCTAAATATTAAAGCATCGTCAGGAACAGTTGTACTTCTGCTGAATGCATCCGAAGCACAGAGTATCTTTGTTGCTTGTAGTACTTCTGTTTGCAGTCCATAATCTCATACGTAAAAGATAACTTCTGCCTGCAGTTGCACTGGGACTTATTTTCCCCTCTATTGCAGAACGACTGAATAATTATTATTCTTAGTACTCAGATTTTCTTGACCGTGATGGCCCCTTGGCTGCTAAATCTGCTGTTCCATCCATCACCCACATCAGGGAAAGCAAGCGTCAGCTTCTCTGTGACTTATCTGGGTCTTTAGCAGATCAATACCACTGCTCAGATGTCAATTAACAGGAATGGGTCTGAAACATTTATCTTTTCATCTGAAGAAGGTAAAGTACCTCACAGTGACACTGCTATCCCCCACAGTGGTTCAGTCTGCTGTTGCAGAGTCAGCACGTATCTTATCTGGAATGCATTTGTCACTGTCGCGTGGCAGGACCTGCTGAAATGCCCCAGGAAAGTAAACCTGCAAAATGGCATTGCCTTTCTCTTTCCTGCTGTGAGCTCCTGCATCGCCTTCAGCTTAAGCTGCTAAAGGAAGGAGCTGCCGTTATCCCAGTAACGCTGGGCACGGCCCGGCAGCGCCGCGTGAGGCGACCGAGGGAAGGGGAAGGCGGCCTCCCGGAAGTGACGAGCCCGCCGTCGCCGAGGCGACGCGTCGCGCGGGCCGCCGCGGTCATGGTGAGCGGGCGGGACGCGGGCGCCGGGGCCCGGCGGGGCGGCCCCGAGGCACCGCCGCGATCCTGTCGCCCTCGGGCGTCCGCGTGGAGCGGCTCGGGGCTGCGGGCCGCGATAGAGAGCGAGCGGCGGCTGGAGGAGGCCGTGCTGAGGGTGAGAGCCGCGGGCGCCGCGGGGCGGGCGGGGAACCGGGGCGGGGAACCGCGGCGGAGATGGCTCGTTCCGCGCAGGAGGAGGAGCGGCGGCGGCAGAGGCGGCGGGAGCGGCTGCGCGACGAGCGGCTGGCGGCGGAGCTGGCGCGGCTGGGGCGCGACGAGCTGAAGGACCAGAAGATGAGGCAGCAGCTGCGGGAGAACAGGTAGCGCCCGCTCCGCCCCTCATGCTGCTCCTCCCCAGGGCGCCGCTCTGCTCGTAGCGGGATACGCCTGGCTCCCTCGTCTTTCCCTCTCTCTCTCAGCCTCGAGCTCCGAGAATTAGAACGAAAACTGAAATCTGCGTATCTGAACCGAGAGCGAGCAGCGCAGATCGCCGAGAAGGAAGGCATGCGGCACGAGAGCGCGGTAACCACGCGAGGGGCCACGCGGGTGTATTTCTGCCTCTGCTTCCCGAGCTGAGGCACTGCGTGTGCACAGACGGGGACACAGTCTGGCTTCGTAACGCAGTGCTCCTTCCCTGTGCCGCTGTTCAAGTGGGAAGCAATAGTGGGAGTACAAAGGAGCCTTCCATAGCTTTTTTCTTTTCTTTTCTCCTGTAGAAACGTGAGGCTGAAATAGCCCAAAAGATGAAGGAAGAGTATGAAAGGGCAGCAAAAGAAGAAAGTTTGGCAGAACTGAGGCGGAATGAGGAGAAAATAACGTACCAGCAAGAGCTGGAGAAGCAGCTGGAGGAACAGCAGCAGAAGCAGCAGGGAATTTATGAAGAGATTCTGAAGGAGAAACTCATGATCGATGAAATCATAAGGAAGATCTCTGAGGAAGATCAAATGTTTGTTAATTTGAATTTATTATGTTTTAATCGTGTATAATTCTGTACATAATTATAGGTATTTCTTGGTCCCACTTCAGTAACAAGAAATGAACTTGCATGCATTTTGCTGTTTTAAGAGGCAGAATATTCAGTTTATTTCAGTCAGACTTGTGCCCAGATAGCAAATCCAGCTGTCCTCCCGAGGAAAGGCATTAGACACAATGTTCCCTCTCAGAGCCAGTTCATTAATAAGTACTTGCAATTTAGGCATCTAGTTTCTATCTGAACGGGTAAGGACGGTCACTTAAATCTGAGCCCTGAGTATATTATGACGTGGCCACATGGTCTGCTTAGTGTCACTGCCCGGTGTGTTAAATAACAGTACTCTTCTGGCTTTTTCTACTTCACACAGGAAAAAACAACTTAAGTTAGAGAAGATGAGAGCAACTCAGATGTGCATCAAAGAATTTAAAAAAGAACAGGCTGTCTGGAGGGAGAGGAAACGGGAGGAGATGGAAGAGGAAAACAGGAGAATTATGGAGTTTGCCAACAGTCAGCGACAGAGAGAGGAGGATCGGATGGCCAAAATCAGAGACACGGAGGAGAAAAAGCAAAGAGTTCAGGCCATGGTATTAGAAGTTAAATCTGCAGAAAAATATACCGTACATTTTTCTATTTCATTGAGAAATCCTTCCTCCTTTTAATAGATTGCCCAGAATCTGGAAATAGAGCAGCAGAAGCGTGACGATCTGGAACAAGCGCGACAGGAGCTGTACCTGGAAGAACAACTAGAGATGGACAGAAAGAAGGAGCTGGTGAGTGCTGGAGGCAGCTGCAGTAGGATCTGCACTGGCTGGGGGATGCTCACTTCTGCAGTGGGCAGACGGATATTGGCAGCGGTCAGGGACCAGGATTTTTATTATGTAGACAGTAACAGCCACGGTCATTTTTTTCTTTGAGAAATCAGATTGGCTGAAGATGAATTTTTCAACCCATTTTCAATATGCAGCATCTGATTGAGTTTTCTTTATAGGCAGAAACTGAGAGGAGAATAAGGCAACGCCTAGACTTAAGGCAAATGTACGAAGAGCAGTTAGCTCTGAAGAAGGTAGCACAACAAGCTGTACGAGAGGAGGAAGAAGCCTTCAGACAGCAGATGGTGGCCAAGATTGCAGAGGATGATCGTGTTGAGCAGATGAATGCTCAGAAACAAAGAGCAAAACAGCTTGAACACAGGAGGGCTGTGGAAAAACTTATTGAAGACCGTCGCAAACAACTTATTGCAGATAAAGTAAGAGAAGTTTTCAGTTTCACCCTTGGTCTGAACGAAAACGTTTTAATATGGCAATACTCCATCCTACATTGAGGCTGTAGTTAGTAGGGAAAAGTTGGCTGGGAGGAGGGGGTGGGAAGCAGGCCCTTGTTTTGTTGACAAGAAAGGCATCTTTCTAGAGCTAACTTCTTGCAGCTTACAAGGTTTGAGCCTGTAGGTCCTTGTATACCTGACATGCTCTGCAAATCGCCCTTCAAGAGCCATGAGATCAGCAACACAAATGTTGTCCTGATCAGCCAGCACAACTGAGGATGCATGACAAGGAGAAACTCAGCCTTGATTTCAGACTGCTTTTTAAGTAATATAACTCCAGCCCCATGTCTTGCCATTCAGCCTTCTCTTTTTGTCAGAGGTTTTTCTTCTATTTAACACACACGTTGTTTCTTTTACCAACAGTATTCATCCTTTTCAAATCTATTTCCTCGTGACTGGGAGTCAAAATTAAATGAAAATTCAAAATTTACTCCACAAAAAAACCCCAAGAAACAAACCAACAATACCTCCTTGATCCTCAATGTATACTGGTGGAGGTAAACGTTCATGGGGCTGAAACTCACAAAATTTGCTCGTTTATTGTAGGAGCGTGAACTTGAAGAAAGGCGGCTGGAGGAGAGAAGACAAGCAAACATTTGTGCAGTTGTTGAAGAAGAGAGACAGAAACTCCTGAAAGAACACGCACCTAAATTACTGGGTTATCTTCCTAGAGTGAGTGATTATATATTTAAAGCTTTAAGTGTTGGTTCTATAGATTGGTTTGCTCTTGTTGGTAAAGTTGTCAGCCACATAAGTTACGTGGAGTGAGTGTTGCTGCAGCAGCTCTCGTGTGCAGTGGGAGAGCAGTGAGGCTGTGGGCTGTAATGCCCTGCGCAGTGCTGGCTCACGGCTTCCTCTGCCCTTCACAGATCCAAAGCTTTCAGGCTATGGAACGTAATTTTTAAAGCAGGGCTTTTCCAGCTAGAAAGGGCTCCTCTAAAAGGCACTTTTCACCAACTTCCTCCACTTGGGTTTCAGGAGCAGCAGTGCTGTGGTGTTGGCTGCCTTGTGTGTCTTCTGTAGGCATGGAAACGAGGGCTGTTCTGTGCTACAGAGGGCTCAGCAGAATGACAGCACTCACTGTTCAGCCTTTCTGAATGTTGTAAAGATGGAAGCAACTCTTGTAGTAAGAACGAAGTACTATTTATTTTATGTTACATTTCGTCATCGTGAAGATCACCTGATGGTACAGAAACGAAGAGGGAGCTGCTTTTAGGATGTACAGATGCAATCAGAAGAGGGAGGGAGTTGCTCTGACGTCTGAAGAAATCATTTTTTGCAGTACTGAAACACACTGTAAATGCAGAGGATTTTATTTTTAATCAAATAATTAGCACACTTGTTTTGTGTAAGACTTGGAGGCAGAGATTCAGAGTTAGTTTCCAGTGAAGACAAAGTTAAAGTGTAACACAAATGGGTGCTACTTTAGCAGTGATTTCCTGGTTTGAGCTGACTACTGTAAGGAGCCTTGGCTGCTTCAGAGTGCCCAAGGCTCGCATCTGCCTCGTACTGCTCCTTCTTTGCTTTAACACGACCTGAACAGGGCGTCACATTGCACGGACTTCACTCAGGATGGACTGATAGGAACGTTCTACCCAGTTCTGAAGTGTCCAATACAACTGCAGTTTCAAGCCCTGAAGGTGGAGGTGAAGCCCCAACCGCACCAGTGCCTCTTTTCAGTGCAGTTCCTTATCTTGCTCAGCCTATGGCTGCCCTCTGCTGCCTCTAATCACTTTCATCAGAAACACAGCGCAGATCAACACTGTCTTTTGTAAAGTGCTTATGTGACATCTGTACTGGATTCTCACCCTAATTTGCCTGAACAAAACCCACAGTTCTAGGTTAGCACCAGGTACAGCAATTAGGAACTCGTCCGTTGTATTCTGGTGATGGTTTTCAGAGCTATGTGGTTTTTTTGAGGTAACACAGGTCCTGAGGATATAAGCTAGCACATTCATTTCCGTTAAAAAAAAAATCAGATCTGAAATTCTCTCTCAAATTTCTTTTTATTTCCTACGGTGCTTCTTTCTGCAGGGAGTACTCAAAGGTGAAGATGATATTAACATGCTTGGTGAGGAATTCAGGTTGGCTTATCAGAAGAAAAGGCACGATCCATTTTCGGAAGAGAGCTGAAATTTCCACTGCTGGCGTGCTGCTCTGCCACTAGGTGTCACCTGACTGCTAACGGAAACCTTCTGCTCACAGCACGGGACCCGGGTTTATTCTCATAAAAATCTCCATTTTTAAGAGTGGAGCTCCAAACGGATGAACAGCCCACCTTATTTCTTATTTAAATGCACTTATTTTTCAGGAATAAACTGTTTGTTACAGATTTCTCAAAAATCTATCAGCTACGTAACACAACTGAAGTATCTACATTTGCATCGTACTGTTAAATTGCTGATCTAAACATAGGTAACGTAAATCAGTCATGGCAGATCTGAATTACTTGCTCCACTGCTAGCTCACTTGACTTTGCTAGTAAAATCTGAGACATAATTCTTATTTTGAGGTCAGATTTATCACTAATAACCTAAACAAGCTCCTGTGTGTCATGTTCCTACTAACTCACACTTGGGGAGGAATCCAGTGAATCAGCTGAGGTTTAACAAAGCTTCATCAACCAGCACAGGCTCTTATTACTCTGCTTGTTAGTAGCTCATCTACAGCCACGTTTTTATTTAATACTTGGTTATAATGACAAGATAAAATCCTCCCAGAGATAGTGCCTGCAGAGCACCTGTGATGTGGAGCCACTGCTCCTGACTGTATCAGTTACCAGTACCTGTGCCCAAAGAAATATATAATTATTTTTTTACCCTGACTTTAAACAATAAGCTGTATCACATTATAGTAACTCTGGCTTCTCTTTAGGCTGAATATTACCTTATCTAACAGTTTTGAATACTAAAACAGAACAAACAGGTTAACAAAGTTCACCTGCATTCTGTCACTCCTGGCTCCTTACAAAACGGACAGCTGGGCTTGGAACTTCACACGAAATCTGTGCTGCAAGTGGCATTCCAAAGCAACCAGTCAGGCTTTTAAACGTGAAATAATTTTAACATGAGCAAAATCACCAAAATCCATTCACACTGATATATTTGTTAGCTATTAACGAACACTTCTAGTGCCAAACAATGTACCGTCTGTTTTGCATTTCAGACAAGTCTGAATCAGTCGTTTCCCCACTCAAGAGCTTTCATGAATTCCTCTTCAGTAAAAGAAAGCATCCTAGCAGCTTCAATGTGCATCTAAAAGAAAGAAAAAATAAATCAGGAGCAGAAAATACAGCAGTGTGAATGGCAAATACAAAGACCTGTCAGGGCCCCAAATCTATTGTTCTGTGCTTTCATTCTGTGCTTCTGATGGATGCCCACCTGTGTAAGATGAAGTTGCTATTCCTATCTCCTGCCACGTTTTGATTTTGCAATGTAAGTATTGCAACTTCAGCTCCAGTAAAGGACCAGTGGCTTTTCTTAATTCTCTGTGTAGCTTTGAAAATCTATTTTTTTAATGGAGCATAGAAATTACTGGAAAACTGACCACTCCTGAGGCCTCAGAAAGCAAAGCATTAAGTTCATACACCTTGATGAGAGGTGGCTGGAGCTGACCACATGGATGGTCTGTTATGGCACGTTTATGGAGGATACAGAACATTGCTCTGGGTGGAACAAACAGAAGCTTTACTACAAGGCTGTTTTCTGACTAAAAATTGTAAGTATTCTCAAGAATGTCATCAAGGTGATTGAGGAGAAGATGAGGACTTCTGGGCCAGTGTATTTTCACAGAGCTATCACTCAAAAACGAGCAGCAGCCAGAACCCCCTGGAAGCTCACTGTTCTGCAGCTGCTGTCATGATAAATGGTAAAAATGGTAAAATGCCACATGTCCTCATCCTCTTCTCTTTGCTTATCAACATTTCAAGTGGCAAAGGAAGTTAAGCAGTTCTTAGAATGCATTTTTTAAACAGTGACTGTTTCGAAGGAGACAGGAACAGTTCACATCAACAAGGTGTCTGATTTTTCCCTATATACATACAGACACCTCGTCAGTTCCAAACAGTGACAAGTGTATGTACTTCCCACAGATCGCCTCAAACTCAGGTTTAGTTTCCCTAGCTCCCTTTTAAAACCAAGATTTTCTATGATCTCTCTTGAGGCAAGCAGAGGATGCTCTAAAGAGACCAGTTTGAATGCCAACTACTTGTTGGCAGCTGCAACTCATCTTACTAATGGACACTGAATACTTTTTGGGTGCTTCTTTTCCTCTGCTATTCCTCATGTAATAACCTTCAGGTGAGGCGTATCTGAATCCATAAATATACTGCACAGGTGAGCCAGGCTAGGTTTCCCTTAATTCAACAGGCTGATGTGAAATGAAAGAAACCTGAAGTTCTTCTGGTGATTGTGTATATTGGTGTCATGTGAGCTGGGCCATCTTTCCCAGCTCCTTCTGCTGGAAGGGAGAAAGGCAGCGTTAGCATCGTTCTCAGCTTCCTCCCCCTGCCTGGTATGAAAGGATGACAACTAACAGCAATCTTTTCCTGTGAGCCTATGTTTTTAATAACAGAAGGTAAGCAGTTTCTTCTATTATCTGTAGTTTTGATATGGTATTAATAATTTATTTTTAATCTGTGTTTAAGCGTTGTGAAGCTCATCTGACTGATTCTGGTTCAGTGAGGTGCTGTCCCTTAGTGCTCCCTTCAGTGAGCCTGTGTTCCAGAGAATAAGGAGGTGGCTCGTGGCAGCGTCTGTTGTGTGAATGCTGTGTTCTTTTCTTTGTTCTCAAAAGAATTCTTATGAGTTAGGAAAGCAAGATAAGGCCAAGCTACTGCTATTTCCAGTATTTATTCTTAGTTCTGGTGCAGCAGAAAAATTCTTTCGGCAGAAGTGCACAAGCAGCACCAGTTGTTCCTATTTCAACTACCTTTGTTCTGTGTAGGGGATGCATTCAGAATGTAAGGGTGTATTGGCATGGTGTAGTTCTCTGTCCTCAGGATGAGTATGTGCAGTCCGTCTGCGAAGCTGCCACTTTATGCAGAACTGTTCTCTCTCTATGGAGGCTCAATGACTTCAAGCATTTACCAACTGCCTGGTTCTCACTGCAGTACTCTAAAGGGTAAACATTCTATTTTCTAATCACAAAGGCTACTCCTTCTAAGATGCTTCTGCTCAAGTCACCATTCCTTGTTTTCTTTATCTGATAGTTTTGGATTGAGAGTGCAAAAAGAAGAGCCTTAACTCTACCACTGATACTTTTCATTCCCCCGCGCTGCCCGGTGATTAGCTCCAATAAAGATTCTGCCCCAAGCAAACGTGAACCACTCTATTATAAAGTTAAGATTGTATTTACACCGTTCTGAAGCTTTTAGCTCTGCAAATCTCCCATGCAGCTTCACAAAGAACACTGACAGCACACAATCCTAATGCAGTCTTTTAAGCAAAAGTTGTGTTGGAAGTGTGAGACCTCAATGCCTCAGGAACTGGAAAGGTTTTTTTATTTGGGCAACATCTTTTAGTGCGTACTCTTTTCACTTCAGTTTCCTTTCATCAAAACCTACAGGGTCTTTCACTTTGGTCCATCTGTATGTGTACAGAACACCTCAGAATACGAATACCAAGAAGCAGTATTAATAGGGAAGGACTTATGTTGGGAACCCAGGAAAAATGTGGGGCAGAAATGTAATGGCTTAATCGTGAGAGGGCACTGATTTACAGCTGTTGACAGTATAAGAAACATGCTGAAGGAAAAAAAAGACAACAAAACCTCACATGCTAAAGTGTACTGCATTGGCACAGCACAACATAGCTTGCAGGTACGGCCTGAACAGTACTTTTTTCTTAAATAAGTAGATGCTCCTGGTCTCAAAGCTTGTCTGTGGCAATCTTTCACCATGATAGGATACATTCCAAGACAGGAATTAATTCCAAAGAGGACCTTTGCAATGTTCACTAATGAAAGTGAAACAGCTGCTCAGGAATTTTCAGTGCAATGGTTCTTGGGGCTGTAGTTTATGTGAGTGCATAACTTATAAACGGACATGTTTAGTTGCAGTTATTTAAAGGCAACAATACTTCAGTCCTTACCTTCTGTCTCTTTAAAATATCAATTAGCTTCAGCTGCTTTTTGAAACCTGTTATTAGTTCTCCTTTTTGTTTCTGCAGTTTCTTGTTTTCTGCCTTTAATTCTTCAATTGTTTTGAGTTCTTGGTTAGTTACATCCTACAATGGAAAGGTGAGAAATGTATTAATCGCTAGTGAAGCTTTAACCAGAGGAACTTAGTGTAATGTTATAAAATGGCAAATACTAGCTGCATGATGCATTGGGAAATAAATTGGTTGCCTTAAAATATTCCCCCACCAGAACTTAATAAAAACTCTGAAGGGAGCGTTTACTGGCTTAATAAATTGTTACTGTAGTGTGCCTGTGTACTTATTAGGTGTTTAAGTATATTTCCCTCTCTTTCTAGGCACATCTCATTTTGAAAAAAAGAGGAGAAAAAATGAGATAGGCTCTCATTTTATTCTATGCATCAATTCCTGCAGTAGCACCAGTGGAAATGAGTTAGCAGGCCCCTTGGTGATCTGCTCTTAGTTACTTCTGGGGTAGCCCGTAAAGGATGACATACTTCCAAAGCTGATGAAGCCTCTGGGCTCCTTTTAGCGTTACTGAATAATCACAGACTTCGTTTTTCTAAGCCACTGTACCTTGTTACTTTGCTTCAGTTTATTCAGCTCTGCTTTATACCTCTCTGCTTCTTCCAGGGCCCTGTTTAAGCGAACCTCTGTTGCACTCTGACTGCTTGCAGCTTGTTTTTGTACACGCTTTAAGTTCTCTAATTCCTATATGGGAAGCAAAGGATACAAACAAACGTTATGAACCATGGTATTTCAAGCTGTGCCATACAAGCAACTCTTTTACAGCAAGGCTCATCCATGACAATTTATTAGCAGATTTCTGTGGCCTTCAAATAGAATCAAAGAACAAAGAACTGCTCTGATGTCCTTTTTTCCTTTCACTTCATACATCTTGAAAATGGGTCCATCTTTCTAAGATCTCTTAACGTTCCCTTAAATGTATTATGAAACTGATCATGAAAGGCTGTGGGATTGACTAGGAAAAAAATAAGTTTATGCCCAGTGCAAAAAATGGGAAAGAAGTGCTGCTGCATCCAACCTGGAGCAGATTTTGCAACAGCAGCTAGTACTGCAGCTGCTTTTTTTTACCTCTTTCTCACAGATTATCATGTGTAATTAACAACAGGAAGTTAAAACCACCTGCCCAAGTCGCCTCAGGGCACTAACTATTTCATCTAGCAGAAAATAGTTCATCAGGTGTTTATGGTAACAATCAAAAAGGTCCTCTCATCACTGACAAGTATTAGTGCTGCAAGTGGAGAAATAAGGAAAAGAGACCAAGCTGAGAAACACAGTAATGAAATTAAGGATTGGGGTATATAGATAAAAGACAGAGCAGGAGAAATAAGCAGTTCTGGCAGGAAGAGCACATCTTGTCATTTGTGAAAAAGAAACAGACTTATCATTATTTTTTTAAAGACAAAAGCCTATCAAACAGTGGGTATGTAAAGACACCGTTAACCAAGCAGGAAGGCACTGGCCTTATTGGTAGCCTTTGACCCTCAGGCTCTCTTTGTTTCTGAACTGCCTTTCTCCATCCTCTCCCTTCTCAGTATTTTAAAGTAGTACCATTATTTGTCGTGACCAAATCTAGTAAGTAACCTTGACAACTTGTAGAAAACACAGCAGGTTAGGAATAACTGAAGCAATCAAGGTAAATCCCAAGCAAAGGCAGCTGAGGAAAGAGACCACTTTCTATACAGTGTGTTCAGTCTTCCCCATGTTCTGAGTCCAACATTCTCCTGGTTATATTATATATACTGCCAATACTGGAAGTGTTACATGATTTTCTTGTCAACCTCTCTAGCTCTCAGCAATTAAAGAAAAACACACTGCTCTTAGATGAAGTTCCAAACAAACAAAGCTGGGTGTAAGGCCATCTGCTCTGAGTACGCAGGTTAGTGCTGACACATCCAACCTGCAGTGGCTGGTTTACACACAGTGCTTCAGACAGTGAAGAGCCATCCCTTCCTCTACACTGTGAGATAATGAGACTGATATTTGCAATACCTTTTCTAGAGCAACAACCTCTTGCTGTAATCCTTCGCACTTTTTGTTTGCTTCTTGTGATAGCATCTTGTACTTCTCAGCCTGAGACTGCTGCACGCTGATCTTTCGTTGCAGTCTGGTCCTTTCCTCTTCAGCATCTTTAAGCTGAGATTTCACATTCTGATTTTCATCATCCTGTTTGTCAGCAGATAGCAAAAGCAAACAGAAAACATTGCAGGAGAAAAACGTGATAGCAATGTAGTTGTGCTTTTATTTACAAAATACATATTGTAGATTAAAAAATTATCATTTTAAAAGTGCTGTTGTTTTAAAATATTGAGATGCTTCCTGATGGATTTCACAGTAGCTGTGAAGACAAACTAAGAAAACAAACCACTGATTCACCAGGGTAGTGTTACAAAAATAAAACAACAACATATTTTTGTCATGTAATTTTCTGCAGTCATCTATTTCAAACTGTCCTGTAGTAATATGTAAAACATTCAGTCTCCCATCATTCAAAGGGTGTGAGAACAGAATAATAATAATTTGAATAATAATACGAATAATGGCACATAGATATTTTGTAATTTCTTGTGAGAAGAGCTAAATGCATACATTAGGAAAAAATCTAGGAAAATAAGAGAATGTAATTACTAATAAATTGGTCCTTTATGTTTGAAGGGATTATCTGGTTTTGACTTAAAAGCAAGCTAATGTTCCCAGATACATCAAATCCAAGTTTCTCTTAACATCAAGGGAATCCTGTATTAGCTTCATGACCTGGTGGCAATTACAGACTGCATTAAGCCTTATAATTGAGAGACATTCCACTTTTACAACCTTTTAAATACTGTAAGTGAATTCTAATATAGGTTATCTCAGAGAGATACTATGTCCTTCATTTATTTAATAAAAAGAAATCAAGGCACATAACAGAAATCAAGTTTCTATAAAAACAAGTATGCCCCTACCCATCCATCCTAAATCACAAACAAATGAGTGCTTTATCCTTTATATCACTTTATTCAGTGACCACATGCTCCTCAGAAACTCCCACTTCTGGATGTTTCAAACACACTTCTTTCTAATGTACCTGTCCTGTGAACTGGAACAAAACCCACAGCCTGTCTCACAGCTCTGCCAATAGGAAAATTATGTGATAATAGAGTTATTTCCACACCACAGAATCTAGAACCCAAAATGATGCACAGTGTTACGGAAGCAGAATAGGTACACTGTTCTCTTCCATCCCTTGCTACAGCAACTGAACTTTATAAAGTTCTGGGCATGGAACAGTGAAGTTCACTAGCTGCTGACAAAATGGTATTTGATTTGAAAGTGAAAATGTCTTTAAAGTCTGAAGTTAATACACACAGATCCCAGCACTGCTATATGAAAACACAAGCAGCTGACTGAAAGAAATGAAATGCAGTAATGAGTACAAATAGAAGACATATTTTCTTAGTTTGTAACATTTTTCTTGATGCATCTCCAAGAAAAATACATAAATATCATCATGCTCCTTAACTCTGTATCAAAACCTTGAGAGAAAGCATGTGGATGGTTTGTCATATGTTCTGAATGTCATTATCAAATTTATCCTGGGGGGAAAAAAAAGTTCTGAAATTAAAAGCCCATAACTAATGACCATCTAATTGTGAAAAACAGAAAGTTAGTCCAAAAACCTTGCTTATTCAGAAATGCATGAGAAATGCAACTTAATGTCTCATTCCATCTCTCCTCCAATTAGCCAGCCCTGGGCAGCACTTCACTCTGCTCACCACAGAGCTGTGCTGCTGCTGCCATCCGCTCCTCATCCTTCCCAGAGGCGATGGGCAGGGCACTCTGCAGCAGCACGTGTCCGTAGAGCTGGGCACATCTTCAGCACCAATAGTTCTTTTCTGTCTCATTTTTGTTCCAAAGTATGCTTTACCAGTTCTTAGTTCAAGATGATGTTTATCTAGAAATCGCCATTCTCAATTCAAAATTATTGGGAAATTAAAAAAAAAAAAAAAGAGCCTCAGTTCTTTACTAAAAATCCCTTAGAAAATTTCAATTTCCTCACCTTTCTTTAGGTTATTTGTAAAAGGGAGATACTCAGGGCTTTTTCATACATGAGAAAACTTACCTTCTTCCTGCATTCACACATGACACTAGCCAGTTCTTCCTGCGTAACACGTAACTTCGCCTTAAGAAACCTGATTTGTGCTTCTGCAGACAGAAAAAGTTACACTTAATATCCACAAGGACTCAAAACTCAATGCAGAAAAGAGACGAGACAAATGTAAGAAGAATTCATTTTCTTTGTTTAAGAAAAAGCATGGTATGGTGACAGTTTGATAAATAGAAATAGGCAAATTGAAACGAACTTTTCTAAGGAAATGCTGTACATTTCTAATTCTTAGGGAAAGCTTTGGATGGATTTTTCTTTTGAATGACTGAACTTAAAATATAAAAGACTCATAATTCTCAAAATTTCTGGAACCTTTTGTCACAGTACAGCATGCATTACAGTGTGCTTGAGGTCAAGGGAGCCCCATCATAGGGCAACTGCAGAGCGCAGTCAGTCTGTAGCTGTGATTTGTGTAGTTACAACTGACTACGCCACTCACAATGCAGAATTAAATGCAGGCTGCAAAACCCTCCTGGTAGGTAAATATCCCCCTACACAGTAGTCTGTCTTTTTCTAAGAACAACACTCAACTGTTTAAGATCCAACAAATTCAGAGGATTTTTTCCCAAACGCAGGGAAAGCAAGCATGTTCTTCCACTTCCCATTCCTCACTCCTCCCCAAACTATTCACAAGGAACTCCCTCTGAACTTCCACGTGCACAAAGCATGGAAACAAAACGAGGATTGCACTCAATGACGCAGCCACTATGCACAGTAGGAAAAGAATGAAGGAGAGGAGTACTGGGCTGAATGCAAATGCATGGATGGGCACGTATGTTGATTTGCTCTAAGACATGTTATATGTAGGTATTCATAATGTCCTCTGGCAGTAAGTTATCTAATTAAATCATAGACTGTGGAAAAAATACTTCAGCTCGCTCTAAATCCAATTTAATGTGGTATTTGCTAGTGTTTCCATTACAAAAAATATATTTAAAAAAAAAATCAACGGAACAGCCTTGCTTTTACCATTAACGAGCTGGTTACAAAACCTCCCCTCAGGGTAAGGGTGGGACCAGGGGCTACTGAGTATCTGGACTGCTTCCTTGTGAATACTGTAATTGCTCTGTGAGTTTTACACAGCTAACATGCTCGGCAACAATTTCTTTACCACAGGGAGGTTGAACTGCTGCTGCCAGGGGGCTTCCAGGGTGCCCTAAATAGGCTGTGACAAATTTTAGGATAAATCATTCCACGGTGTTTTCATTTCACTTCATCGTTAAGAGAAACAGAAATAATCCTCACCACTCTAACAACGCCTCTGAGGTGTAAGGTTCCACTGTGGTACAAAGCAATGACTTCTTAGTTCAAGAAAAAGAACTACAAAAAATAGAAATCTGAGGATCCGTTTTGGGAGCCTTAAAGTAAGACTTGCACACAATTGCATGCGGTCAGAAGCCAAGCTATTTCTGTGTAGGTATGCTCGTTGACACAGAGCTGTTAGATTCTATGAGGAGTTCTATGCATTTTTTTAGTTGCTGCAGTGGATCGGGCTTCGTGCTTCCTTCAGCATTATGAGGAATGACATTAACCTTCTTTTATCACACCAGAGCTAAAAAGAGAGATGTGCACCATGCCCTTAGCTTCAGTGGCAAACGTGGCAGTCTCCCTTCCTGCTCCCTTTCTAGGACAAAGAAACACCACTCAGGAGGATCCTCATTCGTGCACTGTAACTGCAACATTTCTTCATTCAGGCCACTTAATTCACAGCACTGATGTGAAGAAAGAACTTTTCTTTAAAAGCAGAATTTGAAAAAAAAAAAAAAAAAAAAAAAAGGAAGTGTTTTTTTATTTTTTTTTTTTTTTAACTATAAGCTTAGCATCATGTATTTCTGCCTCCTGAGTGAAATGAATCAAGTGTTACCCATGCATTCAGATATCTTCTTGGAAAGGAAGAAATCGAGATACAAATTCACTTTTTCCCCCCACGATTATCCAAATATGACCTCATTTTCCTTTAGGACTACTTAAGAAAAAATTTTCATTTTAACATAACATAACTTAAGGGCTTTAAAACTTTCCCTATAATTTCTTAAATAAATTTTTCTTTTTTCCCCCTAGGAGAAACCATGACTAGAACTCAGGGAGTACAAATAAAGTATGCAACCATAGGAGGAAACCTACCTGCTCCAATTTCACTTGCAGTGTTTGGAATAATATCATCATCTAGACAATCTGGCAAGCCTCCTTCAATTTCACTCACTGTTTTTGCTAAAGAAAAAACAGTGCAATCCTCCAACACTGCAACATCATCAGCATTGTGTGTTTCCAGATTTATTTCTGAACTAAAACCAAACAACAAACAAACAAACAACACCACGAGCACTGTGTCTTACATTTATAACATACAGCAAAAACTGCAGAACTATGGAATTTGCTATATCTAATGCAACTGCACTGCTTGCTCCTATAAAAACTAACCAATGACTATTTCTCATTTTCTTTATGTAAAATGCTATCATCTTCCATGTGATTACAAAGGTGTGTGTATTATAACATAGAAGCAGATAAATTGCTGTTTTCTACTAAGATGATTTAAGTACTGTTTTTTTCTCATCCCACAGTTTCACACCTCAGAGCTAGGGAAAGAAACAGGAATGTTCTTTTGGACTTAACTACTCTCTTCTGTCTTAAGTTTCACTTTTTTTCCCCTTTTGTCTGTTAGCTCCTACATCTTATGTCTGGATAGGCAAGTTCATCAATCCTCGAAGTTGCAAATGGAAGTTTTTGTAACAACAGTGAGCACAATGTATATGACGTAAGTGCTACAAAGGCTCACTTTCTCCTACAGCTCTGGGTTTACCCTACAGGTTCTGCACCTATGCAACTCTATTCCTAAATCTCATGATACAGAGCCAGCACAACAACCTCACTGGAGTCAGAGGTAAAAAAGGTCAGCAAGTGACTCTGGTGTCCCAAAAGATGTTCTTGGCCTTTACTGATTCCGTGTTCTGCCATTCTGCAGACCATTTCTGTCCTAGTTTGGTATGTGTACATGCTTTCTCTTGTGGCAGTTAGCATTTGCTCTCAGGATTTTATCCACCAACATTTTTCTGTTATTTCTCTACTATTTTCTTTTGTCCAGAATCCAATTTCTTCATCTTATGACCTTGAATTTGCTATCAGAGATGTAACTGTTCAGCAAAAACTGAGAACCCCAGAAAGCTGTGGTACTGTTACTGACACCCTCTAGTTCTATTAGCCCAAGATTCACTAGAAGTCCTCACGTTTCCCATTAACAGGTCTGATCACAAATTAGCCTGAACCACTGCTGTGTACTCTGTTTGCCCCAGACGTACTTTGAGTGTGCTCATTGGGCACTCCTTACTGACAGAGGTAACAGAGCTTCACTTTGTCAGCCTCTGTAAAAGCTCGAGTGGAAAACAAGTTTCACTCATAATTAGACAGGCGTTCAGGCATGATTGTAGGTGAGTCTAGGTAAACAGACAGCTACCTGGGGGAGCTGGCTACAGAAATAGATTGGTGCATTTAGCTGTACGGATATATATAAATGTATCAGTATGTATGAATAAAAGTAACCTGGTAAGACAAAAACAGCAACCAAAATACTTCATTACAGACAACAACATCAAAACATATAGATGATATACCTCGAAGTTATTCTTTTCCCTTTACTTCCAGAGCATGTTCTGTTCTGAGCCATGGATGCAGAAGCACATTTCTTCTTGTGTGGTAGCTGTAAAATTTTCCAGAAAATAGAGATTTTTACTGATTAATAATGACTTTTTGCTAGTGAGCTTTTGTCTTTTTATTTTCTCCTTTTTCATATATTCAAGCCCAAAATATGATTTCCAAAGTCTCAGTCTCAGTTGTTTTTTTTCAGTTATTATCTTGCATGCCCATATGCCCAAATTATACACTTTCAAACATAACTGCCTTGTAGGATCCATTTCAGATGCACTCATAATAAATTAATTCACAAGCAAGGCTCACAGGTATTATCAAGATATTAACTATTTGTTACAGACTGCACTTCTCTAAACGATGCCTCCAAAAATGCCTTTTTTTTTTTTTTAATAATAACAGTATTGCTTTAATCTCAAGTATTGGAGATGATGGTCTGTCTGTCCCTGTAACAGTCTGCTCTGAGCATCCTTTCCCTCAGGCTTCCTAGCCAAGTAAGCCCCCTGTACAGCATGGCCTCAAAAACAGAAGTAGTTGTCAGAAAAGAAAGTTGTCAGAAGAGAAATTAGCTAGGATATTTTTGAGTTTGATACCTTGGCATGAGAATGTGTAAGGGATGAAACTTTTAGACAGAGCGGATCTCTGCAGGAAAAAAATGAAATTAAATTCAGAGTGCATATAGCAAAATAAAAATGTTTGTGATGAAAATCCACCATTGTCTGAATTAGGAGAGTAACATTAGATACATCTACCATCAGCAGTTTGTAGGAACATACACCAGGTCCAATCAGAAATTCATTCTCATTTTCATTCTATCTCATTTGCTACACAAGTCACCTGAGGAGTCTAGGATAATTATGCCATTATGGTCTCTAACACAACAGTTTACTTACGTTCTGCAATCTGAATCTCATCTCTTGCAGTGCAGGTAACTACAGCAAATACAATCAGTGATTTCCTGTAGCAGGGAGCACTTAGCCAGTGTATGGAGGGAGCCTTAATGGCTTCAACAGGAGAGACAGGCAACACGAGCAAAGATCAGCAATGGTTCAGTGACTCATACACTCACCTGGCATTCAAATATGTGACTGAGTGCAAAAAATAAAGATACAGGCCTCTACCTGTATCTGCACCTCTACAGTGCTCAGTACCTCCCAGAGTGGGAAGCTTACATTGACTGCTGGCAGTTGACAGGGACTGTGAAATGAATAGGAGATGGGAGCAATGTATTTAACGTAGATTTTAGAAGCCTCACAGAATTTTCTCTGAAATACGTACTACCAATACTGTATCCCTTTTATAGATGGGAGGAAAAAAAAATCAGGAATGAAAAAGTAGCTTTCTTACCTGCTTATCTGGCTGAAAACTACACTTCTTAGTGACTATGCTTCAGGTTAAATGATTATTTTGGAAAAGAGCAGAAAGTTTTTAGCATCCTGTTTACTATTCAAGTTTCATGTCAGATGTACAAGTTCTTTGTTTTCAGAATCCGAGTTACGTAGATCCGTATCAATCCCCTGAAAGATTACCTTTTTCTACCACTTCTTACAGCTTCAAACTATTCAGTTAACATGTAAGCTTGTATTTGTAATAGATTTCAAATTTTAGGCACATCAAGTTACCTCACTATGTTGGCCCAGCTGATCCAGACAGATATTCACATTTTCCCTTTAAAAAATTTTAGACTCCATCAATGAGAATTATCTGAACAAAGCTCCAGACTGTAATAATCCAAAAAAAAAAAACAAAAAAACAAACCCAAATCCAAATAAAACCAAAACCACCACGGGAGAAATTATCTGTGTGGCTGGCAACAGACTTCAAGAATAGGATGATTAGTTTTTGTCTCGTTACCCTATTTTCTCAGGCTTCCTTCCTATTGGCTAGTTTTACAGAGGACGTAGAAAGTGAGCAGTTGTTGCCACAGAAATAACAGTTGCATTTTCTGAAAAATATGAAAATACCACATTTGAAGCTCAAGAAAACGAAGCGCTCTTTCGATTAGTAGACTGATCTGGTCCTGCTAAGTCCCTTGTCTCCCAGTCTTCTTCACAAAAGAAATAACAACCTCATTGTTCATTAAATTTCTTAAATTTATTCATCCTTATTGCTGCTTGTTTTTCCCCTCTTTCCCATCACAACCCATTTTTGAAACCTTGTAACACAATACAGTTCTGTAGTTGCTTGGTGAGTGAAATGAATGTGTAAAACCTGAAAAGGTATTACACATAAGTAGCTGGACAGACACAGTGACACTGAAACAGAAGCTAATGTTTAGCAATTCCATCTCAGCACGTAAACACGAGGTGCATGTGCATGAGCAAACCCTTTGTGCTTGCTAATCCTATTCAGAGCTATAGCATGCCTGCCCATGCGCACACAGATCCCGCCTTGAGCCTGGTGATGCTCTGAGGAGCCAAAGTGTAAACAAAAGCTGATTTCAATGCAGTGTCAGTGGAGCTGCTTTGTCTCGAGGTAATTCACATTTCTCTGCAAAAAAAAAAGCTATAAAACTTCTCACTTATTTTAAAACACGTCCATAGAAAATGACTTGAGTATTTTTTGCCTTTTAACATCTCTTACCAATTTTTGCCACTTTAACCTGTCTTTTTTCTCATTCTATCTCCTACACAATCTCAATGGTTTCCCCCTCTTTCCGGGTTTTTTTAGTGTTCATTTTCCATGCAGGAAACAATGGGACTCATTTCAAAAGGATTTTAGGTGCTTCCTGTGGGCTTACGGCATATTTGCTTGCATAATTTTGCAGAAAAAAAATAAATACTAAATACTTGGAACTAATGTAATTGAATGGCCTCAATGTTCACTCATGGATAATCAGTGTGCCTGATTCCTAACATACGCTTGTATGGGATTTCAGTTCTCTTATATAAATGTTTACCAGAACAGACAGTGCTTGCTTTAAGACCTTTTAATTTACGTAGGTAATTGTTAGATTAGCTGCTGCTCTGATGCATTAATTACCAACATTTCAATAATGATTCCAGCACTTCCATTTATTTCCAGCGTATACAACCATAGCTGTTAACTCTCTTTGTAGGGCTGATTCCTCTGATCACATTCATTTGTAAAATTACTCTATTAATTCAACTTTGTTTTGAAGTTCATAAAAAATCTTTTGTCAAGTATTCAAAATTCAGCCAGCAGAACATAAAGCTGAAGAGGATCTAGGTACTAAAATATGCTTACAATGCATGGCTATACTGGTATTTGAATTATTATTTTTTTCTGCTCTTCATAACTCATGGATACAGCCTCAAATACCTCAGGAATAATTGCTACTACAGTAGCAGAGGTTTTTGCTGGTGTACAGGCTTCTATCACAGACTTCTTGACACAAACTCAGGAATGCAGTACAACAGATCCTCCGTTAAACTGTATATTATTTCCAACATAGCCACTTTCAATGCTACTAATATATAAACCTTTGAACAACTGAGTAAATACTGCCAGGTACCGCCCTAGAGCTAACAGAGTTGAACATACAGGCCAAAACCCACATCTGGGAATAAATCCTTACAGACCAAAGGCATGTAAAGTGTAATGATACCAAAATTCCAGACGGTGGCAGCTGAATGTTTGTCTATCTCGGGTTTCTTTGTTGTTGCAGGTTTGTTGTTGTTTTCAATAGTGCACTTTCTGTCCCGCAGCATTTAAGCCAAATGAAATTAGAACAAAGATAAGAAGTATTTCTTTATAAGCTAAACTGGTTAAAAGCCAACTACTGCTGGATGTCTGCTGTTTTGTACTGTAAACAAATCTGCTATTTTTACTTGCATTTTTACAGATACCTGAACTACTTAGCCTCCTAGATGGAATATTTCAGCAAAACTAAGACTTCTACAAAAACAAGGAATGCTAGTTTAGTATCAATTATTTAAAACAACAGAATAATATTTAGACTCCACTAATTCAGTGATCTATGCTGCAAAACACGACTAGGGTAAATCTGGGAGTACAGATGATTACCAGAGATTCCCCATAAAATATACACATGTATATTCTATTCTAAATTCTAAAGTACATACCTCTGTTTGTCATCTTCACGGTACTTGGTTTGTAATGAAATTGGTCTAGATAGTGTCTCTTGTTGGCTTTTCTTTATATTAAGGAAAAGAAAAAAGTCAAATTTGGGGAGAACATAAACAGTTAAAGATAAATTATATATTCCTAAATTACTGTGAAATATAGAAGACGTGGCAACCAGGTTTACCATAGAAAAGGATTTTTTAAGCATAGGAGAAGATAGCTGGAAAGTAAAAACAACTGCTGCTATCCCCAAATGTTTATCTCTGCTTCAGAATGTGTAACTACCTTTTTCCCACAAAACGTCTGCAAACTTATCTTCGGAGATGCTGTTATCCTCCATTCTTTTGCTTTGAAATGCAGAAATAGGAATGCATAACAGGTGGAGCAAACTTTCAGTTTGCTGTGTTACTGCATAAGCCTTAAAAATAAGTCTTCATTCATAAAACATGGCCACAATTTGGACACTGATAGGTTACATTCTTTAGAGAACAATTTAGTCAAATGCTGAACGTTGAGATAGCTTCTGTGTCGCTAAGAAACAGTTAGAAAGCATAATCCAGAGCTAAAAGTAGTTGTCCTGTTTTTAAATTTGGACTTGTTTTTCTTTTGTTGTTAAATGTGCATCTGTGCAATCGGGCAGCGCTACGTGGTGCTACATGGCTTTATTAAGTGTCCCAGGAATATTCGATCTGCAGCTGCATTTGGGGGGGGAAGTGGTTTGGTTGTTGCTGTTTTTCAAAGGAAAGAGACTAGATGCTATTTTTGAGTGCTTCATCTGCTTCTGTTCAAATGCCAAACAGCCTCAACTTACCAGAACTCTAAAGGAATGTATGCTTTCATAGGACACAAAGAATGAAGTTTAATAAACAGACTAATTTGATTTTTAAGCCTTTTTTGTTTGAATGAAACCGTATTATGAATATTTCTAATAAGCAGAGCACCTTCTCTAAAGGTGTCTTGGGTGTAAGATCACTCCAGCTCTCTTTTTCTTGTATTACTTGGCCAATTTTCATATAAAAATTGGCACAAAGCCACACCAATGTTAAAAGATAATACCAACAATAAACAGGAATCTTTTTTTTCTGTATTAAGAAAGTTTCCTTTTAACTGAATACATATTTTCTATTTATATTGCTTATTCTTTGTACTCCTTTCAGCTTCAGCTAAGTATTTCACTAGTTATTGCAGCATCTGGCTTTCCAACACCAAAATAGCATTTTATTTAAGACATAAAACTGTCTGCAGAAACTCTAATCATCATAAAAAGGTTTTTTAGCTGATCTTATGCATAAGTCTGCACAAATGCTCTACACAGCTTTGTGAATATCCACCTACCAGACGAAATTATATGAAAAACTATTACTGCATGTGTTTTTTGTGAAAGTTTACAATTTTGAAGGAAGGGGGGGGGGAAGGCAAGAAAAGCTTAGATTGAATTCGAAACCAAACTACTTCTAGTTGTCACGGTCTAAATAATTTCTTTTGAAACTTGACCCTGCGTCCATGTGAACCAAGGCAGAATTATGTAACAGCCTGCTTAACCTACTCACCATTACTTCTTCGGTCTGACGCATCAGTTTTTCCCTTTTTGCTTCTAATTCTGCATTCAGTCTCCTGAAAGAGTACAGTAACAATGGTTGTCATCGAGTTTCTGAAAGATTTAAAAGGTGTGCATGTGAGCCTGGTAGCATCTGCCTGAACTAAGTGAAATTTTAATAACTCCTACAAAGGAGTGGCAAATACTAGAGGGTGTTATTCAGGGTTGATTCCTCAGTGTCCTGGCTTTCTATCAAATCAAAAGTAACAAAACACCGCGTACACATGTTCAGACTATAATAGAATCATAGACTGGTTTGAGTTGGAAGGAATGCTTAAAGGCCATTTAGTCCAACTCCCCTGCAGGGAACAGGGACGGCTACAGAGCTCCATCAGGAGCCTGGCCTTGGGTGTCTCATGGATGATGCATCCACCCCGCCGGGCAACCTGTGCCTCACTGCCCTTACTGTGAAACCTTCCTCCTTATATCCAATCTACATCTCTCCTCCTTCAGTTTGAAACCATTTCCCCTCATCCTGTCACAGCAGACCCCGTGAAGTGCGTGTCCCTTCCCTCTCACATCGCCCTTTGGGCGCTCTTGGGTCTCCTCCAGACAGAACAGCCGTTCACGTCACTACTTAAACCACGTTTTACATCTTCAGTTCCACAACGCTTCTGTTCTCAGTCACGACCCCGAAGCGTGCTTCGAAGCAGGGACTAGAGAAGCAGTCCGGCTCAGCGGCGTGAATGTACAATTAAAACGTGCCACCACGCAGCTTGGCACGACGAGAAACGCCATTTTGTTCAGCGCCAGAACCTCGCGCGGTGCGGTGACGGGAAGGGAGAAGTTCCAGGCTCGCAGGCAGCGCGCTTTGCGACGAGCGCCTGAGGGATACGGCCGGGACGGGCTCCCCGCCCGCAGCGAGCGGCGCCGGGATGCGAGCGGTGCCCGCCGCTGCCGCCCCCCCCCGGCCGCCCCTTACTTGTAGCGCTCCTCCCGCTCCAGCAGCTCGCCGCTCACCGCGCCGCTCCCGGCGGGCACCCGCGCTCCGCACACCTGCAACGAGGGCGACTCAGCGATTCCGCCCCAAAGCGCTTCTCACCCCGCGCCCAAACCGCCGCCTTACCCGCGGCAGGCCGCTGCCGCCCGCCGCCATTTTGTTCGTGTGGAGGCTGCTGCGCGGCGTCGCCTTCTCCCGGGCAACCGGCCGTCGCCCGCGGGGCGAGAGAGAAGCGACGCGGTCTGAGGTGCCGTTGTACGCGATAGGGTACTGAGTGTTATTCCTACTCTTCCCTTCGAGCCTTGCCTGTGGTTCTGTCATCGTTTTGCGGTGGCAGTTGTTTCGCTCCCGCCCCACGGGCTGTTTACACTCTCATCTGTGCGTTTTCTGCTTCATGGTCTCCTTTTGGTCTTGGCCTCTTGTTGTTGGCCTCCACACTGTTTGGTTTCGTTGCATTTCCCCCTGTCACCCACTGCTTTGTTCCCTTTTTCACGCATGGCTCTCCCCCCCATCTGTTCATTCAGTGATTTTTCCTTCCGCACATTTCTAGATGGTGATGTCCCTCTGTACGATGGTTGATTCCCTCACTGACAGCCCCTGAGTCCTGCGCTGCTCCAGATGCTGCAGCTCTGAGGAACAATCAGAAAAGCACCATACGGAGCAACATTGAGTTCCAGGGTCAGAGGCGTGGATCCAGATGGCCTTAACAGGGTCAGTTTACCAGCATTTCTGTCTTTCTTTGCACACAAACATTCACACAGCCACATATGAACCTGGGGAGATTCAGGCTGGGCATTAGGAAATATTACTTCTCCAAGAGTGGTCAAGTGCTGGAATGGGCTGCCCAGAGAGGTGGTGGAGTCACCAATCCTGGAGGTGTTCAAGGGATGTTTAGACATTGTGTTGAGGGATGTGGTTTAGTGAGAACTCTTGATGGATGGTTGGACTGCACGATCTTGTGGGTCTTTTCCAACCTTGGTGACTCTATGATTCTATAATCCTATGATATGCTTATCTGGATATCTATATAGCAACAATAATATAGCTCTATACCCTGAATTATATAGGCTGTATGTTTTAATGAAGAGATTTGCAAGGGGGAATGCATAAAGGCTTAGTTGTCTTAGAGGCTCTATGCATAGAGTTGAAGGCTTTCTATGGAAGTGTTGGTTGAAAACAGAATTGCTTCGAAGAGATTAACTTAGATTACTGAGATGTGAAGTGTAATGGGAGAAATGGGAATGAAATGAAAGGCAGGACAAATGTGATTAGTGGAAGGCAAAAAGAAATGCAGATATCAGTATAGAAAATGAAAATGCTTGAGGGTAACATTGGCATTGATATGGGAGAAAAGTTGACCCTATGAAAAAAACGTACAGAACTTTGGGAAAAAATAATCAGCTAAGAAGTCAATCAGTTGCAGTTATTTATTTATTTATTTTTGATTGATAAGATTAGCAGTAGGTTAGTGGTAGCCTTTTAAAAAATGACATGTTTAACTCTGTGAGATAAGCTTTTTATTTGGAGAAACAAGGAAGGGAGATGGCAACTGTAGAAGCCAGACCTCCACAGAGGGAAGGATAGATTTTGTTAAGTAGTAAGTTGTTGATTCCACGAGAGATTGAAGCATCGTAACCTCTATAATAAAGATTAAACCTCTATAGTGAGATTTTGGAAGAGAAACAGAGGAGTAGAGAATGGCAACAAAGTTGGCAGGATGAAAGCTACAAGGACAGACATGATCTTTCCAAAAGCAAAAGTTAATATATTTTTTTCACAAAGTATTTTTTTCTTTTTTTCTTTTTTTTTTTTTCAGACTGGAATATTTTAGAAATATACCTTCTTGTCTTGCAGTTGTTATTCAATAAAGCTGTACAATCGTGGCAGGCTAAAAATGCAAAAAACATCACCAGAGAATCTCTGGTAGCTAGGTACTCAGGCAACAAAATCACTGGTTGAAATTAAAGAGATTAGAGCCAGTAGTTTTCTAGCCAGCTTTTAGCTAACTGTTAATAAACAAAAGAGGGGTAATTTATTGTATCATAAATGATTAAATATGTCAACACTGTGCAACACAAAGTTCTCTTTGTGTAAAGGCCTATGGGAATGATAACACAAATGTATACTAGGATTGCAGATTTGCACATATTTTCTATGATTCATAACGTGATTTATTTAATATGATTTATTGAAATATTTAAATCCAATCAGTACTGGATTTAAAATTCAACTACCTTTATTTGAAATAATATGAATAGATTAGTATATTTAGATAAGTATTTATTAGTGAACTTTTGAAGTATTTCTCTGGAGACTTTGGAAACAGAAATAAGAGGTTGTGTTATATTGTTGATCCCTTCATGTTTTATCGCTTCTACATTGAATTCATGTGACCTTAACAGTTGTGGTTAATTCTATAATACTTAGTTGGTAACTGGGTAGAGAATAGGCTTATATTAGAGAGAACAACCAATAGCAAGATACATATGGAGCCTGAAAAATTTATCTTGTTTATCTGCAAAAAAAGCACTAGAAAAGCTAGTATTGGTATGGTCTGTTTGTCTAGAATTTTTAGTTCATAGTGTCGTGATTGTGATAGCAAAATGTTTTTGTCATTTGAAACAAAATGTGGATTTCAGATGCATCAGTACCTGTCATCGTGTTGAGCTACAGCTGCAGCCTATTGCTAGTATCCCTCCATGACTAAAGGTGGCACATCTTCATTCTGTGGTTTTTAGGAGTTTCATATTTTTATTTGTATCAGTAGGTCTCAGAATTAAATGGCTCTAACAAAAATCCATGCATTACGAGTTATGTAGTTCACTGCATTGTTGATCTTTCACCAAAGGAACTGGCGGATCAAAGAACAAAAGAGATGAGTAAGTAAGTATAGCTGGCAGGAGTGGTTCAGGACAGAAGGCTGTGAATAGCTGTTACGTTGGAATAGTTCATTGCAGAAAACAGCTGAGGATCAATATGCAGTGTTTATTTTTGATTAGAACAAAGAACAGGCATTACTTAATTGTAACCTGTGGCCTTCTTCTTCGGGCACCAATTTTGTAATCTTCCTTCCCTCCTCCAGTAAAAATATGAAAGACTGAGATTTGTATGTGGAGCTTTTCTCTTTACGATTTTAGATACATTTTTTCTTCATAGTATCTTCTCATTGGCTTAGCGCCTTCAAGATTTGTTATGTTGGCTTTTCCATGCCCCTCATGAAAGTTGTAACATGTAGTAGAGGCCTGAATACTGTCAGTAACTAACACTGTAGGAAGACACATGATTTCCATATGTGTGCTCATTATTTGTCAGAATCTGAGGGACTATTGCATTTTAGGGCAACATATTCACAATAGTATTTTAGGGCAATATATTCTTCCACAAAAATCATTATTAATGTACCAGGTTACAGAGTCTGCAACCGATACAGCTGCTCAGGTTGGTTTGGTTTTCTTGTTGGTTTTGTTCTGGCTTTTTTTTTAGTCTGAACAAATAAATAGCATAAGTAACATAATGTATGTGCACACAAGTCTTACCATTTTTGGACCTAGAATCACATTAAAGGTTTTATATATTGTCCATGTAGTAGAACTAAATTCAGTTTAACTCATGTATGAGAGGCCTGTAGTAAAACACTACCTCTGTTGTTTCCAACTCGAGTAGGAAATGGTTTTTACAGGATTTACTGCTGACTGCTGCACCCTCCGTGCTAGGAAAGGGGGATGCTTTACTGAGGCAGTAAAACACAAACTGTATCATTCTCATGCGTATGCAAGTTTCTTTGACCAGGACAGTCTGTACTGCTTAGATTACCCTGCTCTGGGTTAAGCAGTCATGAATAGACTGTTTACTGTACTATGTTTACATTCTCAGTTCTGAATACTGTTACTTTTCTCAGTCAACACCCACGTTTTCAGGCAAGTGAATCCAAAGCAATCCCATCCGTTCTCAAAGAAGGTCTGTGTTCCTGGGGCTGCCTCTGTTGCAGCAGTGTTCCCCACAACGCTTCCATATCTTGTTGTGCACGTGACATAAGCTGCCGTTCACACCATGCCTCTTATCTGCATGCTTCAGAAGCAGGACATGCACAGGGAGCCTCACAATGAGCAAAAACCACAGCCTGAGCAGGCTGAACCAAGTAATAAGGAAGTAAACCAGAGGCAGGCTGACTGCACACACAGACAGGCAAGGGGTGTAAAGCTAACAGGCAATTCTTGTCTATTCATCTATCTAGCCTTCCTAAACGTACCCCGGCTTAAGTGCATCACTGTAACCTAAGCCACTGTAACACTTACATCCTCTTTCACACTTGAATAGTTCTCCTGTTTCACATTTCTGCTTGGTTTTTCTACATCCAATTGCCTAGAGGAGTAAGAAGGAAAAGGGTAATTTTCGAGTGAATTGCAAGTGAAATTCAATACTTTGGTTTCTGAAAAGTCAATTTATTTTTATTTTTTAAGCTCCAAATGTCTTAATTTTTTGCTTTCAAAGATTGGTATTTTGTATTTCTATTGTGTGGAGTTCTTTAGTGGAAGTAGCAACCAATCCTGAACTCTCCCCCAGATCAGATGGATTTTAATAAAATACATAATTACTGTGCAATTACAGAGAAAATAATAGTGCTAACTCATGTACAGCATTTTCAGTCATTAGTGGAGTGCTAGGATCTAGACAATGTGTAGCTATTAAATCAATAATCCAGACACTGAGGGAATTCCTCAGACAGCTGCTGGATTTTTTTTCCCTAATCAGTAATAATAATCCAGTGATGTTTGAAATGGCACGATTGCATATCTGAACATAGTTTTATGCTGATATTTTCTCATGGTTTTCCAGTGCGTCTCTGAAGTATAAAGAGGACCAAGTGTTATTTATAGCTGTGTATTTTCTGTGAAAAAGCTGCTAGCTGTTTGAATGTATGAAGTCTGCAAAAAGTCTTTGAACCTTACCAACAAATATCCTAGAATGGTTTACTGTCAGTTTAGCCTGTTACTGCATGTTTTGTAGCAGGATGACACTAATGGATGTTAGTTGTTAGGTGCTGTGTGGCAGAGGAGGTGTGCCTGAACCAGGAACATGGGCTTCGAGGGACAACAGGGCTGAGGGATGGGCAGGCTGACCTAATAAGTCTTTTCCATCTCCACTGCCTCCAGTTCTGCTTTCATTTTGGTTTCAGTTTGGTGGAAATGCTTATTCTGCTTCTAGTGGCTGTGCAGATGTACATATACAATATCTAGTTGCTAGGCTGTTCTAAATTATTTTTATATATAACTGGCATACTTGGCGTTTCCAGAATGCTGTGTGCAAACACAAACATTTTTCTTTGTTCTCTGTTTTGTTGCAGTACCGGAGCATTTACTTATTTCTATGTCATCCTTTCTAACCTAATCCAAACAATAACCTTGGCTCAACAATTTAAACATATTGAATCCCCAACCAGAGTAGTTTTTCCTAGTAATACTCTGATTACAGCAGCTTTTATGTCTGAACAGGAAAGGACCTTAAACACTAAATCTCATCAGCACTGTAAAAAATAAGTGGTGAGCATCAGTCACATTTTCTTGAAATACCACAAGTCTTTCTTCAGGCCTAATCCTTTAATCTCTGGGTTTTGGGCACTTCTGTTCTGATTACTACGGATCAAAAGGTTTGGCAAATACTCTTCCAGACCACTCTTCAAAGTAGCCACTGTAATATTACCAGGTTATGACAGGTGTATGATTTGTTTGTTGTGGGGAAGAAAACGACAAGCCAAATCAACCTACCAACCAAACAGAAAAAGCCCATATATTCAAAAATAAATAAATATAGTTTAACAATGAAAAAGCATATGGTCCAGAACATGGCAACATCAAAGTAAGGAAGCATCTTTCACTGGTGATGGAGGTTCTTCCTACCACATGTGTTAGATACATCACTTCCCAGCTGAGACTACCATTGAAGCACTGCTATGATATATACATACCCTGTTCCCAAAGTAATAATTCATTTTACTGAAAATAGAAATCTTATATCATTTCCTGCCTGAAATACACTACTGTGTGAAGTTACTATAAAAAAGGAAAAAAAAAAAAGTATTTTGCACCTCAACCTTAGACAAAAATCTGTCCTTTAGACTTTACAACCAGTTTTGTCAGATGCTCATCATTCTCTTCTAGAGTATACACATCTTCTTTTCTAAAGCACATTATTTCCTCATCCTACTTCAAACAAAAACTGCTGAAGTTGAAGTAAAGCAATGACTCCTTCTCCCCAGATTTCATTTTACTTATTGCAAACCACAAATTATATTGAGCTAAATATTTTCCTAAATATTTTTTACTTAATCACTGGAACTAAAAGTGCCACTTTACATGTTAGCTTTTCTGTCTAAAGAAAAAAAATCCAATTTCACTTAAATTTTAGGGAGTCACCAAGTCGCTATTAAGAAGAAAGCACTTTTCAAAAGAAGGATGTGCTCTTGTCATGGCAAATTTTGGAAAAGAAACAATCTTGCCTCCCAGACACGGAGCCCTGACATTAGAGCAGAAGCATCTGCAATGCTGTTAACCCTACTTCCATTCATCCCATACTTCATTACTGCTCTGCATTTACTGTTACTGTCCATAGTGTTGGTGGTGAGAAATCCAGTCATGTACTTAGTACCAGAAACAAAACAAAACCAACCCATAGCCTAAATGAGCCAAATGCACTTCTGTTCTTTTAATGAACATTTTATTTGCATAGGTGTGCCATCGCTTGTACCCAGTTCCTCTTCACTTCTAAGAGTATGTTCTGTACGTATTAGGCAGCATAAAAATTGTTTAGAAAACACGTTTCTGTTCAGTTGCTTCTGTGAGACTTGCCACATGGTATGTTTGAGGGTGTGTATTAAGGGTGAATGCAGACAAAGTTGCTCAAAATTACCTTACAGTGTTGACACAGCAAAGTAGATCTGGACTTTATTATCATCTCACATATTCTTACTAATTTTTTATTCAGTGCGGAGTAAGACATAATCTAAAATATTCAGTGACTATAGTGTAGCACCACCAAGCAAATTAATGCTATCTAACAAGTACAAACAAGTTCTAAAATTGTGAAAGTGTCAATGTTGGCGTTCACAGATTATATACCCCCTGTGTAGCCTTAAACTAGAATAATATTTTTCAGCACTTGCCCATTCTATATTGCTTGATAAAAGCACGTTAATTCATACTGTATTATTGATTCAGCCCGTGGCTCCTCTGCTTATTCCTGTTCTGTGGTAGAAATCCAGCAGCAGTGCAGTAAAATGAAGTAAAAGTCCACCTACATTGCTCCTGTGTTAAATGAGTGCATATGACTTGTTAGCACATTGAACTGCTTGGGAAAGTATTTTAGCTTATGCGAGGCACACATTTTTTCACTAATTATAATAATATATGTGTAGTTGAGTGCAGGGCAGGGGGAGAATGTTACTGTGTTGGTTTTTGCTGGTTTTCATAAACAAATGCTGACAGCAGTTGTTATTATTTGCAGAGCCAGCAGAAATTCTTGTGATGCTTTTTCTTCTGCCACATGAAAAAGAGGTGTTGTTAAAATAACACAGTATTTGATAGCTTTTAAAAATATATGGCCTAATTGTTAAGCATGCTGTGCACCCACATTTGCAACTGAAGTCATCTCTAGTTGCAGAATGCCCTACAGCACTCTAGGGCAGTCCTTGGATGTGAGATCTAAGTACATTAGTGATAGCCTGTGATGTGAGGGTAGTCACCAGGAAAAGCACAAGCGTTTTCAGCATTTGAACTAAAATTGAACTGAGTCTTTTGAAAGTTAGATATATTGAATATGTTCAAAAGCTTTGCCTAGATATCACTGCAACAATCACGCTTAAGTGATTTGTTACTTTGCTTAGACTAAATCAGGGCTTCAGTAATGAGTGTGAGAGGAAACGCAGAGATGGAGATGTGGACAAAGCTACTGTGTGTCAGTCAGGCACAGCTGAACACTTGCTTTTCAAATAAACCACTTTACCACGGTGAAAATAACCTTGGATTGAATACTGAATTTGCAGGCTAGGGCCATTTGGCAGTGATTTGATGTTTCTGTTGTATGGTCACAACTTGCTTTTCCTTAGAGGAGCTAAGATTTTCGCAGGATTTGTGTTTCAGCACATGATAGTAAATAGATAACTGAGAAGGCCTCCTGAAAAGTAAACACCATGTAGAATTTCAAATCCCTGACAGAAACAAATACACGAATACAAACTTTCTTAGTTACATGTGCAGTGAAATGAAGAAATGCTCTTGCTTGTGATCTGTCACTCCATACGGTCCTCTTCTCTGAAGCTGAATCCCCACTTGCATGTAGTTATTGTACGTGCACTAAGAGGTGTAGGACTGATTTACAAGCAATATAGTGGCAGGTAAAAGGCTGTACATTCCTTTTTGTCCCTTATTGTCAAATAATTTATTTGTATTATTAAATTAATTTCTGTGTTCAAATGCTCTGAACCTTTGGGTAACACAGTGGGAGTGAAGAAAGGCTGGCTAGCATTCATTTTAAATGCATCAGCTTGGCTGAACAGAGTAGAAAGAGCATTCCAAAGGCATTTAAGTTCAAAGACTGGGCTGTGGGTTCTTTTCCCTGAAGTCTGAGCAAGAGAAAAAGATCCATGGGAGTAACTATTCTGTTTACTTACATTTGGACAATCTTTTCCAGCATTTGACACTCACATTTTTCAAGATTGTACCACTGCATAAGGAACTGCCCATGGAATGCAGAGATAAAAGCAACTGATTGTTAGCAAAAAAAAAAAAAAAAAAGCTGAATTCTCACTGTAAACAGCTTGAATAGTGAAAATACTTGTACAATTATTTCCAGTTTGAATAAATTAAACATTTCACACATAAATATTAAGAATAAAGTTAAATTTAATACATTTTAAATGACAAAATCAACATATCAGGCAGCTGTGGCTATAACCATGATTCTGTAGTGCTTCACACAGTTATAACCACATTTCTGCAGTGCTTCATTTCATTGTGCATTGAATCTTGAAATGTATTTAAATAGAATTAAACTCAAAATTATCAAATTCTACTGAGGTTGATACAGACTTTTGTCATGCCACCACAATAGTGATTTCACCTCTGTGAAGATCACCTGCCTGTCATTTCTTAAACAGCCAGAACTAACAGCTGTGTGGTAAAGTGATAGCCTTAGTGCAAACTTAAAGTTCAGTAGTGCACTAAAACAAAATAAATGATACTATGCAAAGTGAAAAGCTGCTCTGTTCACTGTGGAGACAGTGTTTGGAGAGGAAGCTGTTATCTCTGACGTGAGTTTTAATGTATTCAGCTTTAATGTATTTGATGTAAAGTTGATGAAGTTTCTTAGTCTTTCTCCTTAGTTTTATTTTAAACCTCGGAAGATAAAATTGCAGTTTCAATTTAAAATCTTATGAAGTGAATATCGAATACAGGAAAATCACCTTAATTGTTTTTGATAAACTAACTGTTAGCAGAGGACTGTGTGTTTCTGAACAGTACGAGTTTGCTCACATACAGCATTGCTGGTAAAAGAGAAAAAAAGAAGGTAAAAACAGTAACAAATACGTTATTTTTCCTCTTTATCCTTTAAGTCAGTACAACATGAACAGCAGTCAGGGATCCTTTCCCTGTGTCACTCTGGCACCATGACTAAGTGCTGGCCTGTGTTGGAGAAACCACCTCCACTAAGGTTGTGGTTTATTTTCCATGCAGCTTTAGCAAATGTGTTGACACTAGCAGTAAAACTGCAAATGATGTTGTTCCATGCCATGTATAATTGTGTTCTTCCTTATGTGGTTAGCTGTCCAATAGGAAATGGAATGTTGAGCGCTTTACAGAGGAGCATTGAGGTTTGTGTTGGAGTTTTACAAAGCTACCTATGTGACAGTGATGGCTGATGGCCTGGCAGGGCTACAGGAAGCACTGCTTCATGTATAACAACTAAAACATATTTTTCTGTACCTATACATTATATTTGTAGATCTCCTCTGAAAATATTCAAGTTTTTGTGGAAACTGATGTCAAACTGGAACTCTGTTTCAGGAAAGTGGTTAAGCTCATATAAAGTGCTAAGCATGAGAGCTCTCATCTAACTGCATTACTGAACCAGATTTCTAAATTTGTTTCATCCCCTTTTGAATGGAAATTGATCCATCTGAAAAACTGCTCACGCTAACCAAACTGTACCTTAATTTCCAGAAAGACATGCTAGTTGAGCTAACACTTGCCTTTAAAGTTTAGGTTCTGCAAACAAACTTTTGGGAATACTTTAATTTATGTCTGGGTTACAGTAGAATTAGTTTTGTAATGAATATATAAGAGGTAGGAAGAGCATATCCAGCATTCCTGAAAGTAGTATGAAGTGCCCTATTTCATTGTTTGATCTATGACTATGCTGTGCTGTTTGAGTTAGTAAGTATTCTTCTTTCACTCTAAATCTTTTCCTAATGTTTTAATCCACAAATTATATATTCTTTAGATTATTAATAAGATATGAAATCCTACCATTTCCAAGTTCTTAGAATTTGCTTTCACACATGAAGTTTGTTTGTTTGTTTTTTAAAGCACCTCAGGCAAGCCCTTTACAACCTGTAATCTTACATTTCTTTTCCTTATCAGTTTTCTGAGCTTTTCAATTCTTTATCTTATTTTTGTGGCAGAGACAGTGATACAGGAACTGCCTTTGGGATTGATCCTGCGTAGTGTGAAGTCTTGTCGATGTGCACTGCAGCTGTCGATGCAGAGTAGACCTGAGCTCATTAACTCAGATTTCCACTCTTGTATCTTGCAATACTTGCATCTAGATTGCTTTAACATTTAACTTGGAGATACCTCATTGTTTCTGCCTTTGGTTCAGCTCCTTGAGAGCACTAGTCTGGAGAAAGTTCATGTTAAAAATAAGCTTTAGTGTTCTAGGTCAACTAGTTCTCAGGCATCCATCACAAAAGCAGGTGGAAGTGCAAAAAGCAGTAGAAATAGTGAGAGATGACTTCTTTGGTTGAGGGAGAAAAGATGAAGAACAGAACCCACATTTCTTTATCAAACATCAAAGGGTCTGACAACCCAAATCTGTTCCCACATAAGCAGAGTTTGAGAATACCAGCTATCATGCTCAAATTTCAAGAGCATATATTTGTAAGAGCCTTCTCTCGGTAAAAAAACAACATTTTGGTGCTCTTTCTAAATTTGTTTTTTTGCTGAAAATTATGTATCTTAAAGGCTGGATGCAGCTGAACTCTCTGGCTAAGGCTGATTCTTTTGTTTGACTGTACTTTGACCAAGGGATTTCACTGACAGCTTCCCAGGATGTAAAATGGTATAATCTGTTAACAAAGCTACATACCTCATTTGATTGTGAAAGAAGGAAATGAAAGTGACCATTTCTATATAATCTGATATCTGTTTGCAGGGAGCAGAAATTATTGTCTAGCCTGCTTCCCCAGGAAAGCCTACTTGATTGCTTAACGTGTCACATAACTGTATGGTGCATAAATGTGCAGCATAGCTACTTGAAATATCAAAAAAGCACCAACGACCAGTAGTACATATCAGAAGAATAATAGGAATTAGAATAGCCCCTGCACCACTATAGCTGAGGGTAATTTCACTTGATATTGTCAGACTGAGCTGAACTGGAGAGCAAAGGAATGTGTTTGTAATCCACTGCTGTGCACTTGCAGTGTAGGAGGGACTCAGACATGGCACACTGAGGCAGTATCACCTCTTTCAAATTCACCCAGACTGTACAGTACCCTGCATTTTTTCCCTTTGCTTTTTTTGGTCACAGCTCACGCATCTGTGAATCATTCAAGGGGAAATGTTGAGAGATGCTATGTGTCAGGTCAATCCAGGTTCACTCACTGTATGTCCTTAGAAAGCCAGAAATTCTGGTGTGTAAACAACGGGGGAGGGGAAGGGAAGGTTCAACAAAGCAGACTGAGTTAATCTTTTCTCTAAATATTGCATATAATTTGGTTTTCTGATTACACAGTAAACTACAGTTGTATTTTCTTTAATTCAGTCACATAAACACAGCGGCCAATTAATATTCCTGCACTGTGTGTTATGAAGGATGCAAAGAGAAAACCTTTGTTTTTCTGCTGCTAAAGGAGCTGTTTAAGTTAAACCGTATTCCTCTACACAGCAACAGCAAAGTAAACGACAGCATTAATTCAATCCCGAATGCTTGATAAATTGAGAGGGGTTGTTTACCTCGTGTATTAAAAAGTCTCCTGGGGATGGATTTTATTGCGATCTGCATAGTCATCCATCTTCCCAAACTGTCTATGCTTATGCTTGCGAGTAAAACATATACAGTAATTTAGCATTCAGATAATCCCACAGCTATAATCCAGACAGATTTAGCTCAAATTTCTCCAGGATTTCTATTATCTAGTTTTAGTAGTGTGGTGTTGACTGGATATTTTAAATTGCTACAAATGCTTTTCTCTGCAATAAACAACATATTTTGGTGATCTCATAATTGAAGTTGTGGATCCTTCCTGGCATTAACCACATGTAAAAATGTATCTTTGTGAGGACAGTGATTGCACAGCTGGAGCATAGTTTTAATGGATTCCAGCTATTTGACTACACACCACTTAAGATCATACAGCATTTATGTGAAAATCAGTGTAAAATGTACCTTCCCTCTAGTAATGAGGATAATCTGAAGAGTGTTCATCTCCACACATGATCTATTTGAAAATGAACAGCTTCAGTTTCAATTCAGATTTGCTACACTGTAGTATATGATATAATGGTATAGAGCCTGGCTTTCTTACAGCACTTTTCATGAGCAGATCAGAGAGCTTTTATTGTTTTCAGTTTCCTCAGACAGAACTTCTAGCCTTTCTTATTCAGTAGTTTCTAGAAAAATAGGGAGTTCTTGGGGGAGGGAGAGCATCACTATCTGCATGAAATGAGGGGATATTAAGTCCTAATGCAGTAGATACCTTTCACAGTAGATCACCCTTTGTCTTAGGTCCCTCTGATTAATTGCAAATGTATTCAAGGGAGCAGAGCAGACATTGTGAAGCGAGTCCAAATGTGCTTGGACCAAAAATGCCAGCCCTCCCACACTTGCTAGCATTGGTGAAGCTGCAGGAGTAAGAATGCTTATGTGGGAGATTTTTAGGAGGGAAATGAACTGTGGAGAAAATTTTAAAGCTGCAGCTTTTAAAAGAGCAGCCTGAATGAGAGTGCCTGAACTGAGGCAAGCTGCGGAGCAGGGCAGGACATGCAGTGTGCTCTGCCTAGCAATTGTGTTGCAATTGCACAAAGTACCTTATTAACTCCCAGGCCAGGTCCTTTGGGAAGAGGCTTGTGCACATTTGGCAGTAACATGATGCTAAGATTGTTTTCCACAAGTGTCTGAGAATTTTTTTAAAAAAGCCAGCTACTTGGAACCACGTGTGTGATGCCTTGTGTCATTCTGTTGCTCCCCAGACAAGGATTCAGATGCCAGTTCACTGGGAGAATTCAGGCGTGCTTCCCTAAAACCACTGTGCTGTGTTTCAAGTGCCTTCTCTGACCCTGCAATATTGCCAGCCTCACTGACACTACAAACCTTAAAGAGAATTAGAATATGTAGAGAGAGATAGCATTCTCATATAATCACTTGTGATAAAGCTATTATTATTTCTTAGTCTCCAAACTGCAGATTTGACAAAACTATGAAAAAAAAAAAAACATCTGAAGCATGAATGAGACTTTTTTACAACTAACAATCACACTTCGGGGTGGAAACCCTCTGAAAGAAACACACTGTATATATGTGGCAGTACTTTCGGTTTCATACTTACTGTGAGTTATTCTCTGCACTAAGTACTACTGTAATTAAGTTTCAGATGCAGCAGTGCTTACCTACTTGCAGTGAAAAAGAAACTAACAGAGCGTTCTCTCGCTTCACCCATCTGCTGCTCTGGTGAAGCAGCGGGCCTTCTCCTATTGCACTGAAAAGAAAGCCCCCACTTCTAGGGAGATAAATGATATTTACGCTGAAGTATCTATCAATATCCAAGTTTGATCCCCAGTAAGTCACAAGTATGAAGCTGTAAAGCCAGTGAGATGGAAAAGCAATCTGATATCTCTTAAACTGCTCTTTCTTCCAGACAGTGCCCGGGACACCAGCTGTTGCCCCTGGTTGAAACAGTGGTTGGGAGTTTTCAAGCCTCAATACTTTTCACAAAAGAATTTCCTTAGACCGCTAAAAGCTGGAGTCAGAAACTCAGACAAGCACATTTTAAAATAGGTTTGACACGATTATGTCCTAACTGCATCTTTATCTGTAAAGAAATGTAAAACGATTTTAAATGTTACGATCCGCAGGAGGAACCTGCAAATGCACCCACAGGCCTTCTCATTGCTGCACATAGTAGTTTTTTTCCACTTTATTGTATCTCTGTTCATCTTTCAGCAATTATTTTGCATCACGTTCAGGACACTTTTCCTCACACCGTTTCGGATTTTCACTTGCTAATGCAAATGCTTCTTAAAATATCATCTTCCCTGGTCATTAGATCCAGGGCTTGATGACGCATACTGGACTTAGTTGAAGCATCAGAGTAGCAAAGAATGACCAAGACATGAAGGAGCGCCAAGTAAATATTGACATACTCACTTTATGACTAAGCTGTGATTATTTTTTAACTTGCCTGTGCTTTCAGAAATGAAGAGAGAAAGTTTGAAAAGTAGAGTAATATTTTTATATGGCTGATAAGTGACCATGTATTATGATCATAGATCTTTCTATTCAAGAGATCAGTCAAAATAATCAAAACAAAACAGAACAAAAAAAAGAAAACATCTTTCAGTGGGACGGGTCTAATATGTTTAAATGTCACATTAGAACGTTCTATGTCTGCATATGTAATTTGAGATTAAATGCGCTGTGGATAAAATTAAAAACATCATATTTTCTAACTATTTACCAGGCATTTATGTAGTAAAAGATTGTTTCCCTTTTAGCAGTTAGATAGCTAGTAATAAATTTCTGTATCTCTGCCATGGCAATGTTGGTCCTCAAAGATGGTTATGACACTGTATCATCCCCTATAAGCTGCAGCAGTATGAATAGGACAGAATTTGGGCCCACAACACGTAGTTAATCACGCTGCAAACTGTTAGCAGAGCTGACACCTTCCTGCCCCCTCCTCTACCTCAGTGCCGGAAGGAAAAGGCAACTCAAAGTCAAACTGCTCAATTGTTGTAATTCTGGAAAGATTTTCTGTGCAAGAAGTTGCCATTTGCACAATCATCCTTTTCCTCTTTGAGCTGCCAACAACCAGAAAATACCAACCCCTTCTCTCTGCCTTGCAGAGTGAGGAATCTCAAACACGGCTTTGGTAGCTGTGCCCTACTGTTTTAACCCATTGAGGCATTTTCTAAAGATGTTCTTATTTCCATGTGCTTGGCTGGTGTTATGGTGACCATGAGTGCATGTATCAAGTTACTGGTATGGGAGTAGCCCTGCCAGGAAACCAGGGGGCACGTTCAGTGCAAACTCTTTTTAGAAGCCTAAATAGGCACAGCTCTAAGTTGGGTGCCTGCTATGTTAATAAAAGGACTCCACATTACTTCTGTCCAACCTACCTCCTGAATGTGGACAGAACACAGCCTATATCTGTGGAAAGGATTACTCCTGAACTGATACCACACTTGGCTGCCTGGCCCTTACCATACTGTGTAAATAGCGATAATCTTTAACTTAGCTTAGGCAGTTGGATTCTTGAGCTTGGGTTTGCCAGAATTTAGGGAGAGGACTTTTTAAAAACCTGAAAGGAGAAGTAAACAAAACCTAACCAACCAACCGAACAAACAAACCACAAACCTCCTAACACAGGAAATTTTAATTAACACAATGTGATCAACTTATTCTGCAGATTAAAGGGAAAGTGATGAGCAGAGGGAAACTTCCCCTACTTCCTCTCTTCGTGATACTGAAGGAAATCTATTCCTTGCTTCCTGAAGGGAAGAAAGTGATCTGCTGCAGGAAAATCAAGTTAGCAAGGTGACCTATTTGTTTATTTATGTTGTTCATATACAAAACACCAGGTATGAAGTGCAGTGGTTTGTAAACTGAGCTGCTCCAGTATAGTGTATTCACACTAGAACTGCTGAAAACCTCAAGAGATATCCCAAACAGTAAAGTCCAGGATTTTATCCATTTTAATAGCCACGTTTGCTCTGATGCCCAAATCATATCAGTTGCAAACTAATAGATATGATGTGAATTTCCATATTTTCACACATAATATTTATTAAAAAGCTATTTAAATATATCAGACATCTCTTGAGTTCACTTTAAAAATAACAGAGGACATGAAGTCCTTTCTCGTATTTATGTTTATACTTCATTCTGTTTTTCTTTTAAATTGTTAGAGAAATATTAGAAGCCCGTGACTATGAGAACAGCTGTTTCTTGGCTGTATGTAGTGTTGATTTGTAAGAGCCGTGATATTGTAACTGTTAAACTAATTAGAAGTTTTGGCAATAAACTGCTAAGATGTTGATAAAGCATCTTGATAAAGGATGTAATTCTACTGCTATCTGAACTGATTTGCTGTTGACTTCTTTGCTATGTTGAGGATCCAACCCAAACACGTTGGTTAAGACCACAAAGATTGCTGTGGGTACAGAGAAGACTTCAGCCACCAGTGCTAACTCATTCACTGCCAGGCTCATCTGACATGGGAACCTGCCACTCCCCTCCTCCCCCATTCCCATGTTGTTAGTTGCCCAGGGACTGGATTCCCTTAAAAGCTTCACCCCCATCTCACTGATACCTTTCCTTATAGCTAAATTCTGGCTCTTAGCTAAACCCACTGCCTGGATGAGATAAGTATAAGATTTCAGCCAGATGGATTGTAAGCAACATTTTCTTTTCAAATATTCTTGGCTCCAATCCCACAGAAGTTGCTTCAATCCAACAGAATAAAATCCCATCCTTTGGACAGATGAGCCAGTCACTTTACATCAGCATGCAGTGTAATTGTCCTGTACATTCCCATTAACAGGTATTCTGCACAGAGCTTCTGTTTTCCACATGGAATCTGGATATGATATGGTGTTCAAGATCACACACTGCAAGTTTCCTACGAAGGTAAGGAGCGGTATTAAGAATTTGGACCAATGTATAATATCATAAACAACAAGAATGAACGTCTTTCATTTTGTACATTTCACCACAATAGTAAAAAGTAATGTGTGTGCTCCATTGAGCTCCATGCAGGTGAGGAGAGCTCCCTGTGAAGGTTATAAACATGTTCAATCCAAACAGACAGTAAGTTTTTTTCAACTTGGCTGAAATTATAAAACGAAGCAGTTTTAGTCCCTAAGTCCTTACTGAGTAATTCTGCAATCACGTATTCGTGTTGAGAAAGACCTTTCAGTGGGATTCTTTGCAAAAGAAGACTTTGTCAGCTACTGGAAAAGGGATCATTGCAGAGATAATAACATTTTACTGCTACTTAAAAGCCGCATAAATCTGCCTGGCATCTCTGTTAATTATTTATCTTGTAGCAGGCAAAGAAACATAACACAATTACTATTGGAAGAATTCGTCAACTGTTATGAAGTGAAAGTGATCTTGATATATGAGCAGTGTTGGGAGGAACCACCAGTGAGAAAACTGAAAACAGATCTGTGTGCACAGTATTCTTGTTCTACAGGAAGTAGTGGGAGTTAATATGTGAAAAAGAGCTGTTCACAAATCAGTATCCCTGGGAGCTCTCTGAATGAGTTTTCCTGCACTTTGTGGTATTCTGCAGAGAGAAAGATCCTCTTTCTCCCTCTTGTGCCTTTTTATGTCACTAATTGTGCACAAGAAGCCACAGATATACCAATTACTGGTTCATCAGCAGAGGATGCAGAGTAGCATCAGAGAAAAAATAAAGGTTCTAGTCCATGATAGTGGTTACAGCTACAAATCTTAGTGCAAAATACTGTTAATTGTTAAAATAAAGGTTTTCTCAAAACTATCTTGTTATGAAATAGGACACAAAGCAATGGTCTCAAGTTGCACCAGAGGAAGTTTAGACTAGGTATTGGGAAGAATTTCTCCTTGATCAAACTTAGATGATTCTATGGTTCTATGAATAAAGTCTTTCCAAAATGTATCATGATGGATGCTAGAGGTACTTTTGCATTGCCTTCAGTCACAGATTCATTAGATTGGTGAACAGTTTTCATGATGAAGAGCACAGCTTGCAGAAGAATTGTATTCCAAGTATATGTGTAGACCTTGTTGCTCCAGGTTGTACTTCTTTCCTGAAGAATGCACTGACAAGGTCTTCAGTATCTTTATTACTGAACAAAATTGTGAGCCAACTAATGTTTATCCCTGTCTGTGCATTGGGTCGGTGTGGAGTTTCACAAGAAGGTACATTCTTGAAGGGTGGTGCCTGAAGGGCACTATCCCCTGTGGATCATCCTAGTAGGGAAAGAAAACTGTTTTAATAAAGATGCCCTCAGCTCCCACCTCTGACTCGTGGCAGAGTAGGTAGATTGAAAACTCTTGTCTGTGTGCTCATCAAGCATAGCCACTCTTGATTTGTACCTGGTCTTATTCCAGAGCTCTGGGATGGAGGAAATCCTAGTTCATGCCTTGCCTCACTTGGTACGGACGCACCAAGGCTAACTTCAATTGCTGCTGTAATATGTTGAATAATTAAGTCATCATGTAACATCATCATGTATGCATGCATTTTGTCTATGTTCTCAGAGCAAAGGTTCATCAGGAAGCGTATGTACCTGACTGCTATTTACACAGAAGATGAACTGTATTTGTTCTATACTAATTAATACTGCAGGCAGAATTTCTTGCTGTTTAAAATATCTTGAATGTCCATTTTTAGAATCTAAATACACACATCCAGATTCCTTTTGCTTTAACAGATGGCAGTTGTATTTTATGTCCTTTCAACATGTTTGTTCAATTACTATCTCGTGTATCTTCAGTCTAAATGTCATTATTGTATTTCTGTTTCTACTTAAATCAAATTGATCAATGGAATTAATCAGTTTCAAGATGGAAAGCAAACAATGGTGCTACACTTCCAGGGAATGTGAGGAGTTAAATTTGACAGGAGTTGGGTCTACAGGTGTTGTCTTCTTTAACCACCTCCATTATTTATAGTTTGTTTTGCCTAAGCTGCTTGTCTCAGATTAACAGTACACATTAAGGATGAAATGTGGCCACCAGTGAGATTTTACTAGTCAGTGTGACTTGTTCAGAAATGTTGCTTGAGATACATGGTCTTTGCCATTCTGTTCTTACACTGGAACATTTCTGCCTTAAAACATACACACGTAGATGTGGCTAGAAACAAAAATGCAATGGTGTTTTTGTCATGGATATTAAACCCTGTTGCTTTAAGGGACACCCTGAACAAAACTAGGCCAAAAACTTGACCTATTTTAAAAGACATGGCAATCTGTTCTTTTAAAAAATCTTTCACACTTCATTGAGTCCTTCTCTCTCTCTTACACCATGAAAAATATCCTACAATATCAACATTCTGAACTATTCTCTCACTGTACATAGTTTCCTGAGCATGTATTGCAAGCTCAAGTCTCCAGTTTGACAATTTAATTTTTCTTCATCACTGATTTCAGAAAATAAATCATCTTAAAAATTAGCAAATGCTTGAACTGAACTAATTAGCTAATTAAAATGGATGTATCAGAGCACTTTCTCCCTAGAGTTAAATGTGATGAATCCATTTGGCAACCAAAAGGTCTCAGAATCCATAAAAGATTTTTGCGTCTAGAGGCTTCCATGACTTAAATTTGAAAATCAGGAGCAGAGAGCCATATTTCTCAGTTATTTTGTAGTTAGAAATCTGGCTGTGAAACACTGTTTACTTTCCGTTGGACTCCTGCCAGAGGAGGCCTGGTTTTAGCAGATGGTGGTGAGTGGAGGCCAGACGTTTCCTGCTGCATCCTGACCAGGCACCGATAGCACTGCTCATGGTCACAGGCACTGCTGCCACCGATGCTGACGGTGCAGTGCCTGCTGGCAGGAACGCTGTGGAGGGTCACATGAAGTGGGCCTTCAGGCTAAAGGTTGTGTGGAAGAGAAGATCCTGACGGCTTGGAGCACTTGCGTGAACAGCCATGGTCCTTGGAGAGAGTGCAGTTACGTGCCAGGAGATTAACAGGAGGAGGGTTGAAGTTTTGACCAAAAAGAACAGAAGTATTAAAAACAGACATGAGCTAGTACTGATGAGAGATGACTGCTCTGATTTTAGACTGTACAGTACTGTCAAGAATAGGGAGCTTAAAGAAGAAATAGATGAGACAAAACATGAGACTGTGGCATTGCGTTGGGTTGTGAGGCTACTTGTCTGCTCTCTGAGCACAATGTGCAGGCAGCTTTTTCCTTTCCCTCCATTTCTGGGGACAACTTCTGTGAGAACAAGAATCATGATTGTGTGCCCAGCCTGGTGTTCGACAAGACACTTCCTGCTTGTCAGATGAGGAATGAAAGAGCAACTTCTGTAATTGCAAGCACTTCTGTATCACTGGATCATCATCTTGTCCATTTACATACAGGAGAAAATGCAAACAAATTTTTCAGGGTGCTTGGAAATCCTCCAGGATTCCTTCAGGCACCAGTTTAGGACATCCATTGTTTATATGGGAATGCAGCTCTTGAACCAATGTAACTGAAATTCAGTTTCTTGTTCTGGAGTCTGTTCTACTTGGCACCAAGTCTGGGAATTTGGTGCTCTCCCATCCTCTATCACATCTACATTAGCATGTTATACAGTGACCTTAACTGGATCGTGATTATCTGCCAGTGGCCACCAATGCATGTTGTGAGGCAATTCACAGGAGGTACACCTGCAAACAGGAGCTGTCCTGGTTCTTGCAGTCAACCATTAAAGGCAGTCAGTGTTTACTTTAGTATCTTTCCAGTTCACTACTGAACTTCATTAGGAAAAAAAATAAGGACAGAAGTGTTGTGTTGTTTGCTTTGTTATCTGAAACTTGTATATATTTCTCTCTCCTTATCTTTGATTCTGGTCAGTCTCACTAAAAGTGAGCCTCTGGGTCAGCAAGAAGGACAAGTGAAAGACAAAGCATCTGCTTAGTGGTGTAACTAAAAATATTTTTACCAGCAAGGTTATCAGATATTCAATAACACTGAAAATGAAAGGATGTCAGTTTGAAACGTGACTCAGCTAAGCATCAAACTCTGGTATTTCTTTCAGTGACAGCCTTCCTTCCTACTCATCAGCCTTGTACAGGACAGTCTGAATCATCACTTTCATGACCCACTGTCCCTTTTTAAGTAGTTTTCTTAGTCTGCAGTAAATGGTGTTTCTCCTTTATTGACTCACTTCAGCTTCAGCACAGCTACGCAGTACATAGAAACATCGTACTCATAACTTCTTCAATCTCAGCAGCTAAGCCCATCTCAAATTACATTGAGACAAAGATTTATTGCACTGAAAAGGAGAAGATTATAGAACCAAAAAGTTTCAAACTGTCTGTATCATCAAAGAAACTGAATGGACCCTGGAAATTTAATTGGGTTATCGTGACTTCCAGAATGTAAGCAATCTGCATTATCCCAGCAAAACACCACACTCCTCATCTGCCCTACCAGGGCAAGCTGTAGCCAGGCCTATGTGAGCCCAGACCATCACAGTCTTGCATCTGAAGATCATCTACAACAGCACAGAGTTAGGGCTGCATATCCATTTTGTTAGCACCTTAAACTGCCTCACAGAGATATGAAAGACAACAGGGACAGCAAAGCAGAGAAGAACTGGAGATAATCAGGATTGTTTCCAAGAAAAAAGTCTCTGTAACAGTCAGTGTGGTAGCTAACACCTGTCCTCTGCTGGAGATGGACTTGTGATCGTGGGGCCTACTTCATATTTCCTTGTGTTTCCCATTATTTGCCAGCTTGCAATACTGCTCACCACACACTGCTCACACGCACTCCACACAGATGTTTCAGGCAGCAAAGTTCAGTAAACTCCTGTTCAAACAGGCTTTCCTGCTTTTTTAGAATTAAAATAGCCCCTTTTTCACTGTCAGATTTGAACACAGCCCAGTTACTCCTGTCAATTATCATGACATGAGTTGCAAGGTTTTCTAGGTAAACTGGATTCTTTTTTTAAACGATTGAAAGCATACAAGCTGAAGTATATTTTAAAATTGGTTGGGGCACTATTAGTTATCACATTTCCATTTTACTAGTGCTGCACATGAACAGAGGTAACAAAATAAAGGAAATCAGAGGGAGCTGTATTGGGCATAGCTCAGGAGACATGGTGACATACATCCCCAGGGGAGAAGAGCTGCAAAAAAGGCATCAAAATGGAGTCCACTGAACCGGTATTTAAACCTTTTGGAAAGTGCCTTTTTTAGTGAGGCTTTAAAGTCAATTATCCTCACAGAATTTGTTTTATGCTTGTCTTGAGGATAAAGATAGCAGGATTTCATTATTTATCTGCCTCTTACCCTCAGTTTAGTCTCTGAATGTTCACATCTTTTCTTGGCCTCGTGTTAGACATAAGATGGCAGGTCTCTCTCAACTGACGGGAGACAGGGAAGAGCACCCACCCTCGGTACTAGCTGCTCGGAAAGGGCAGTGAGATGTTACTCCTTGAAAGCACGAGACAGTGTATTCCCCAACTGTCAGACACAATTAATAACAGGGAGGGAAAAAAAACCCAACAAAACAAAATAATGAAAAATGGGTTAGTCCATATTTAAGCACAACTTCTCCCTACAGAGAGGGCTTATGCTAGATCTGAAGCAGAAACGGAGGAAAAATAAACAGATTTGGAATCTGCAAAATCTGTCTGCAGAAGGGGAGTGCCTGGGAACAGAGGCACAAGACCAGAAAGCCCTTTGCCTACCTCATCTGAGCTGAGCTGATGCACTCCTTAAAAATAGACATTTGGAAAATGGGGAAGAAAATTAAGATTCCAGTCCTGAAAATGCCAATCAGGCTCCTGGCACGTTCAGACTTAAGCACATACTTTTGTTTACAATAATGGGACCTCCAGTTAATCTCTTTATATTCATTTTCATGTCTTTTTATACCATGCTGACTGGTATATATCTACATGTCCAACAAAGGTATTCAAAGCATCCAGGTACAAAGACTCCAATAGAAGGTTACAGTGGTGTTTGGTGGATGTTCCTGGAAGGTCTTCAGTGTTTTGTCAGCTCATCTAAGTTCAGGTTCCTCTCTTAGCAGTTAGATGATCCTTCTCACTGTCTTCTAGATAATTGTGTCAGCACAGTCTCCTCTTCCTTTGAATAATTATTCTGGATCCATTTCTTCTTTTTATTGTAGCTGTATATAAGCATGCAAACAGCACATAAGGAGCTGCCACTTTTCTTTCATGCATTTTGCAAAGACCATATGAAATTCAAAGCTAGTTCCACTGGTTGTGTAAGAGTCAACTAAGCTGGCTTCTGTGTATTGGCTGAACTAATACATAAAGGGGAAAAGCTCTCACTCAGTGTCAGTACAGGTATACAAAGCCTGGGCCAAATCCTGTGCTCAGACACACTATGGGAATGTGAGAACAGCACTGGAGTTATTTCTAACATGAAAAAGCCCTTTGCAGAGCAGAGTGTGGCCCTTTTTGCTGTTGCTATTTGAACCTGTAGCGGACCTCTCTGGATTTTGCTCTTGAAAACATTCGCAGCAACTTTTGGGTCTCCATATGTTGCCATCACAACTAGTCAAACCCAGCATCAGAAACGGGCTTGTGGTTGAAAGGCTTCACGCCAGAAAAAAACCCAAACCTAGTATGTAAGCAAAGGTGAATTGGTGGTGAGATAAGGGAGTGCAGACATAGGGCTGAGGCACAGAGACCACTTCCTCCACAAAAATGCAACCTGGGAGTCTGGCCCGCTTCAGCTCATCTCGGTGCCAGTTTAATCCCATCCTGCCCTGAGCAGCAGGTGTGGTTGCAGGGTAGCAGTGGTGCTGTGAGGGTGCCAGCGTGTGCCCGCCGCAGCAGGATTTGCAGAATAGATGTGACTAATTTCTTTTTTGGTCATATGATGCCGATCCAGCTATAAATAAGTATGACTACAATTTGACATTGCTGGGAACTAAATTAACAAGGAACTCAATAATAAATTTGTCTTCCAACTGCTGGTTTTGACTGAAAGCAACACTAAAATTACATATATTTTTCCAATTTGTTGTAATAGTCCGTGGTCCTGCAAACACAATGCACATCTGTTGGACCTCACTCTGATACGCAGGCCCATCAGTTTCGACCAGGGAGAACCTTTGTAGGCCTGGGATCCAAGCAGGGTAAGCTGTGCCTCAGATTTCAGAGGGTCAAACCACAGATCTCAGCAGAGGCAGCTGGCAAACAAAACTAGAAAACAGCACCAGTATCAGCTTGGTCATACTGAGCAAGGTTATGTGTGTGTTGATCAGAAAGCATAGTGGTTGGGGATTTTAAGTTGACAGTCTTTCTGTTTACTTCTGATTGCAATTTTTACTTGTATTTATATTCACTTATTGGGTATCCTTCAGAAATTTCCAAAGTAAAAAAAAAAAAATAAATAAGGCTTTTAGGAAGAAGCAGCAAGAAGAACAACATCATTTTTGTGATTCTGGTTAGAGGTTTTATGAGGAGAAGAAAATCCCCTTCAGTGCCATAGCCATTAATGTTCTGAATTCGGGGCAGTGGAAGTGTAAGGGAAGATTTAATGTTAAGAACTCTTGCTTTGTTTGGTGTCATCTACAAACGCTCATCTCCTACATTTAGCAATACTGTGTGTATTGACTTTATCAATGGTGTGCAAGGCCCGTATTTTCAGGGATTACTGCAGGCCGGGAAGGCCTCCATTTATCCTCGTGTACAGTGTGGGAAAGTGCTGGGGTGCCCATCCGTGTGCCCAGGCTGAGCAGGGTCCCCCTGTGCCCTGCTCGGTGCTGGCACGGGAGACCGGGCTGGGTGTCCTGTGCTGCAGGAAGGCACTGGGGTTGGGTCTGCGCTCCTGAAGATGACAGTGCTGCTGTCGGGCAGCCTGCTGCTGCGTGAGAACATCGGGGGAAGGAGAGGGAGGCACGTCTTGGGTTGTTTGGGGGTTTCGTGATCGTTTGGTACTGGGATAAATCAGATGGGAAACGGTGAGTTCCTGTTCGAACGCTAATGGAATTGGAAGAATTGGGAAGAACTGGGAAGAGAGAAGCAGCGAGGGGCAGGGGCAGCTTTCGGTGTTCACAGGGGGCTGCGGGCACCGCAGGACGGGCTCGGGGCTCGGGGCAGCTCCTCCGCCCTGGCGGCAGTTTCCTTAGGAAGCGGTGCGGGCTGTCTGCGCGCTAACGGCGCGCGTTTCCGAGGGCTGTTTACAAACACCGCCGGGTGCGGGAGGATGGGCGGCTGCGCGGAGCACCCGGAGGGCGAGAGGTGCGGGGCGGGCGGCTGATGTAATGCTGCGCGCCGCGGGAGGGGCTCACGTGTCCGCAGCGACAGCTCTGAGCTCGGCGCTGCCCGTGCGACTCACGCCCGGCTCCGCGAGTGCCGCACGTCGGTGCGCGCACACGCGTCCGCCGTGCCGGCGATCTGCCCGCACCCGAGCCCGGCAGCCCTAGACCGGCCCGGGGCTGCCGCCGGGGACGCCGCTCCCACCCCTCCGCCGCCTCGCCCCCGCCCCGGCCCCGGCCCCGGCCCCAGCCCCCTCCCGGCGGGCGGCCCGCCTTGCTCGGGCAGCGCCGAGCCTGCGCACTGGGCGCCCGGGCGGGCACGGCGGCCGCGGGGCGAGGAGCGGCGGCGGCGCGGGGCGGGCCGGGCCAGGTGCTGCGAAGCGGGGGAGCGCGGAGCGACCCTGCGCGGGGGCGGCGGCGGAGGAGAACCGGGCCGCCATGCGCCGTGCCGCGGGCCGGGCTCGCCATCCTGCGGCGTAGCGGCGGGACGCGGCTCGGCTCCCCGCCCGTGATGTCCCCCGGGCGGCGAGGGAAGGCGACTCACTCGAGGGCTGCGGCAGAGGCCTAGTGCGGCCAGCCCGCTCCGCGTCCCCGCGCCGCCGCCGCGCCCCCATGGCCGAGGAGCAGCAGGCGGACGGACAGCCGCCGCGGCGGCTCGCCGGCACCCCCGCGCCCGCCGGGGCCCTGCCGGCCCTGGTGCCGGGGCTGCAGGGCGGCGAGGCCAGCGCGCTGCGGCACAAGATCCGCAGCTCCATCTGGTAAGGGCCGGGCCGCGGGCCGAGCGGGCGATGAGGCCGGGGGTGTCGGGCTGGGGAGTGGGGGGGGGGGGAGCGGCCCCTTTGTGCCGGGGCGCGCGGAGCGGCCGGGCCCACCCCTCGGAGCGGCGCCCCGGGGCGCGCGGGCACGGCGCTGTCGGGAGCGCGCGCGGTGCGCGCAGGTGTGCCGGCCCCGGGCCGCGGCGGTGCGAGCCGGGCGTGTTTTCTTCTCGGGGTAACGGGGCTCGGTCAGCGCGCGTTGTTCCGCGGTAATGGCAGTTGCGCAGCGGCCCTGCCGAACCTGCCGGGTCTCCCCTCACCTGCTGCGGGCTTTGTCGGGCCGCGGCTGTTTCCTGGCTGAGCGCGGCCCCCGGCACGGCGGTGATGGAGCCCGGAGCGTACGCACCGTTCCGCAGCCTCCCCGCAAACACCCGTTGTTCCACTTCCCAGGCAGAGCACGCGAATGCAGCTCCGGCTCAAACTTGTGATGATTTCCAAGTGTCTGCTCTGGAATCTGTGCTGGGTGGTTTTTTCTGTGTGTGTTTTGGTTTTTGTTTTTTCTTTTCCCCTGTAAATTCAATCAAAATTTATAGTAAGACTGTTCCTCTGAATTCTGTGTGCGTGGGGAGATGCGGATGAATCGAGTTCTACTTGCTGTGCAAATCAAGTATTTTGGCGTGCCCTCCCCACCCCCCAGCTGCAGGAGGCACCACCTGCAGTATTTACGTTTCGCTGTTTTTAAAGGCTGCTTCTGGTTGAAGGGAGTGATGCAGGATCGGGAAGTGGAGAATGGGAGATATAGGTTACTCCTCCCAGGCACTGCTTTCCTTTATGTATGTTTCTATGCGTGGATTTGTCCTACTAAAACACACTGATCCAGTACATTGCTTCATACCATGTTAAGCTTTTTGTTCTGAGTCGGTGTGGCTGTAAAAGAAAACAAGTCCAAATATCATTTCTTCTTTGCGTTATTTTGCTGTGTGCGTATACACATCCATACTGTATGTCTGGATGCATAGGGAAATTGCATCTTTCGCTTGGCCATTTTTCTGAGAATTGAAACGGTAAATAATAATTCATTGTCCTTAACCAGCACTTGCTACCTTTTGTTTTGGTGGTGGTTTTTGTTCTGCAGCGTGACCTAGAGAAGAGATCCGAGCTGCAGAATTTCCTGTCTGTTTGGATTATTACATCTTCACGCTGTCCTAATTTATTAGGCTGTTTTGTGACATCCTTTCTGGATTTTCTTCTCTTTCCATGAACGTGCTGTTTGGAGGCGAGCCTCAGGAGCATGTTTACGTTGCATTCAGATTAGGTATCATGTCCAAGTTGAAGACAAAATGGCTACTTAGCAAAACCTCCCCTATTATTCTGGGTTTTCTTTTCAAGGAAAAAGAGCGTATATGTTAGCATTTTAAATGAAGATTGCTTCTTGGATTCAGGTACACTCAGTGAATAGCCTGACTGCGTTGGGCACAAAGGAATGCAGAGCACTGCTCGATGCCAGCGGGCTCTGCCAGCACCTAGCAGCCCCGTCTCCTGGGTGCTTCGCCAGCGTTCCCCACGGGGCTGTGACCTTTCCTCCCTGGCTACCTGGCAGCCCTGCACCGTGCTGGCACTTCTCTGCCTCTTCCAGACAGCGTCAGCTCCGTGTGGGTTATGTGCAGAAATGCAGTATTTAAGATCAGGCCGTTTCTGTAATAAAACCTTTTTTTTTTTTCTTTTTAATGTTTTCACATCCTTTGTGACTTCTAGGATTTCTGTGTGTTTCCCTGTTTTTGCATTACTGTCAGACAGCCTTCATTTGGAGCTCGAGTCCCATGTGAATTCACGGCTCAGCGTGGATGCAGTTGTCTTGAGCAGTGCCAGGGCTTCATGCACGCTGTGCTCAGAGCAGAAAGCCGCCCTTCCTGCACTGCAGTCTGTGGTCTCTTGTCCTGGTCAGTAACTGCTGTGTGCCGATGAGGAGAAGCAGTGCAGGAGTGTGGGAGGCTTGTGAAAATGGCAGTGCTGTGTTGCTAACAGAGCTGGGTGCAATGTGCAGAAGAGGGCTTCCTCTTTTCTGCCTTCCCTCCTCTTCCTCCCCTCTCCCCTGCCCTGCCGGCTCTGTGTGCTGGCCAGTTGGCATGTCCAAGTCCTTGTTTCCTTCCTTACAGATTTAGCACACCTAGATAAGCACCCTTCTGTATTGTTTTAGGTTTTTTTGTTGTATTTTTTTTACCTCTTTTCTCCTACGCGTTTGTGTGCAGTGGATGGATATTTTTAGTTGTTTTCATTTGTTTTTAATTTTTTTTTAAAAAGATTTTAGTCTTCAAAAAGTGTTGACGAGGAAAATAGTGTAGCAGAATATAGCAGCTACTGAACTGCTGGACTTCAAGATCACAAACAAGTCTGTGCTTGTCCTTCCACCACACAGGCAAATATAAATATAGTATGTGATGTGGGCCTCAAGGGGGACAATGAGTTGTTCAGCATTTCAGCTCATACTTAATTTATTCTGTTTATTAAATTAAAATGTCATTTGACAGAAGTAGCTCGAGTAATTGTGAACGTGCAAAGTCTTTTAAAGTCAAACAATAGGTTCAGTCCTTCTGGTTAGAATGAAAGGCACAGTCAGCAAATGCACTGAAGTCTTGACAGTGTGCTCGCTAGGAGTCCAGTCTGGGTTCTGCTTTGTTTTTGTTTCTATATTAAGTGACCATTAGTGTGGTCTGGGGAGGGGGAGAGAGATTTTCTTAGCTATGCTTGGAAACAAACGAGGAAGTGTTCCTGCACATTACAACACCACATAAATACAGCAGGCCAGGTATGGCAGGTAGCTGCAGCCGATTAATTGCTGCAGCCAAACTGAAATGAAGTTCAGTGCTGTCTGGCTGTGTTTTTCCTTGCTGCCCCATGCGAACACATCCAACAAAGTCATGTCTGATTTTGTTTCGCGTTGTGTGTGACTTGTTCAGACAGTCAGATGTGTTCTTACGCTGTCGATGAAAAGGATAGAAATAATATTAGATGTCTTTTCCCATTGACGGATTAGGAGTCTAGACAGAAGAATACATCTTTACGGAGCCCAGATGGCTGATTAATGTCAGTCGGGGCAGGTTGGTGAATTGCCCTTGTCTTTCCTTGCTGAACACTGGACCCTAATCTGCCTGGTTTGTTCCCCTTTAGATTCATTAAAATGTTTATATTTATTAATAGCTTTTTGTCCAGACAGTAGAGCCTGAGGCAGGAAACCTCCCCAGTCAGCTGTCTGAGCATATAGACTAATGGGGCTTCAGTTATTTTCTTGGGTGAGGGGACTGTATTTACAAACATGTGATGTTTGTTTGATGGTATTTCTGTACCCAGACATATGCTGGCTAAGGCTGAACGTGAAGTTAGCAACGAATATCTGTAGCCAAAGGCAGCCAGTAACGTATGTATGTAACGGAGCATGGCACAAGGACTGAGGTACGGACATCACCGAGCGGAGAGGTGTTGGCTGAGGTTCTCTGGCCCTACTGGGAGGAGCAAAAAAGACCAGCAATTTTAGGCAATTTCATCCCTTTGCTCACTGGATTAATTTAAAGTTTAGTCCATAGCTACACATGTTGGTGAAATTGAGGGGTTTGTTTCCTTGTTCACTGTGGTGGATAAGTGCTGATGGCTCTTAAATGAGGACTTGTTTACTGCTGTAAATGGTAATCTGGTACTTGCATCTGTGCATGGGTTGGCCACAGCTTCTTTCACCTAGCCTGGATCTCAGCTCTTTTTGTCCTATAGGCATCTGTTGTGATTGGAGCGTAGTAATTCTGCCCGAGATTAATTTCTCTCCCCCTCCCCCCAATATCTCATGTGTAAGCTGTGCTGAGGGCTGGGCAGATCACAAACACAAAGCATTGCTTTTGCAGTCCTTTGAGCTGGAAGTGGGTGTAGGCATCAGATTTATAAGTTATGTCATCAAATCACTTTTCTAGCTAGAAGTTGTACTGTAAAAGCCCTTCGAGCTGGGCCACATAGTGCCAGATTTCCATGTGTCCTAGGCCTGGTTCATCACACGCTAAAGCAGGACTGGGAGGTGAATTGTGCTCTTGAGAGTTCTGGTCTTTTTGCATTGCTCTAGTACGCCAGGTTAGCTGATTGCAATACCAGTATTTTCTAGTCTTTGGAAAGCTCCATTCTTTGTCATGACTTGCATCATTCAGGCTCTTGCAAGTGCATCTCTCATTCCTCGTTGTCACTTAGACTATTGGCAGAGGAAATACTCCACATTTTAGGAAATGCCATTGAGATTTATCATAATAGGAATTGCTGCTTATTTATATGGTTAGATGTGTAGAAAAGCATGATTGACAGTCTTTTTTATTAAAACAACTGACAATGAAGAGGAAGACTGAGGGGGTATGTGTTCCAGACTATTAGCAAACGCGGGTGCAAACACCTTTGCGTGGTTTTCTTCAGTTGAAATTCCCGTTAACACCCCGTAAGTACTTCTTTAAAAGGTGATGTATTTGAGTCAGGTTGGAATCATCAGCAGACCAATCCAGCTGCATTTACTCTTGCAATTTTCTTTAGCTTGAAACAGGAGGGCAGGAAATAACAGCAAAAACTAAAAATAAATAGCCTCTATTTTTTGTTAAACTGCCAAAATTGAGTGGAGAATTTCAGTTCCTGTGTTCCAGGCTCTTTCTAGTTATTCTGTGCCCCCAGCCTGAAGTGCACCAATGACCAAGCCTTTCTCCCTCCTGGTGAAGTCATCACTGAAGGTGGGAAATAAAGCTTTTGTAATTCTTTAATTAAAAAGTATTTAATAAATAATATATATAATAAATAATTAAAAATAATAAAAAAGATCATTAAGGTGAGGGAGAACTTGAAATTATTAGCACATGTATAGGCTACACTTAGTTCAGTAAGTCCAAGTAACGTTAGATGTGTATTTACCCCCTTTGAAAAAGTGCTTTGAGCTTCTCAGCTAAGAGGTGCTTTAAAACAGTAAATGTTGCTTGTCACTTACCCACTACTCCCTGTCTGTGTGGTTCTGCTGTCTGCGGATGATTGTGACACTTGCCTGTTCTGAGTGCATTTCCCAGCATAGTATATAAGCAGTCAGATGCATAAGAAGAATCATGTGGACCATATTTCAGAGCTGTTCTTGGTGATTTCAGGGGAGGCTGGCCTTCTGTGGGTAAGGCATTTAGCAGCATGTCATTCTCCTTCACACTCTGCTTCCTCAAATACATAGGGACAGAAAGAGGAGTTGGTTTCATTTGGTTCCATCTGTTCTGCATGCGCTGGTCAAGGTAGCTCTCTTGTTGCAGTTGCAGGGTAAAATGCACTTCTAAGGCGAGAGTCATCTCTGGGGGAAGGCATTGCCATGAAACCATTTGTCTGATTGTCTTACATGCCTATTTCTCTTTGGCAGTAAGCAAATTTTGAACAGTGCCAGGATGTAACCATCTGTGGTGCAGATCTCTTGAATCGCACTAAATAAATCTTCCACCGTTTGCCACTTTTTCTTTTCCCAGAGCGTGTCTGCTCCATCCTGTCCATGGGTCGTTCCCTTGAGTGAGATGTAGGTACACCCTTCATCCCTCGCCGCATGTTCCCATATGCGGGAAACCACCCTACTGGGGGGCTCCCCTGGAAGAGCTTCTCGCTGAAGTGCCTTGAAAGAGCAGCTGATCGCATGCACCCCTTGCTGTCGGGAAGGCCTTCCTGCATGGCCTGCTGGAGCAGTGCCAGCTCCGCGTGGGAGCAGCTTTCCCAGCCGGGCATCATGGTGGTGGAGTTTCTGGGTCAGCAGGTGTAGGAGCCAATTTGGTCTGCAGGCATTTTTACAAGGTTAGAAAATAAACCTGAATAAAATGAGTGCTGACCTTTATGTAACCTCTTGAGAATGGAGCTGAAGTTTTATTGAATATCCTGGCTCCGAGCTTTGCAGAAAGAAGATCTTTGTAAATCTGCTTTTAGGAAGAGTGGATTTCTCACTCTTGTTCGTGGGTTTTGTTTTTCTTTGCTTCGTGAAACAGCAGGATCAAATGAAGAATGTTTTGAGAAAAACAGTATTCAAGCAACAAAAGACTTGGCTAAGTTTTACTGCTTTTCATTTAAAATGCATAGGAGTGCATTAAATTGTTGACTTCACAGCATTATGCATGCACAATTCTTTGTTTTGTAAATGCTACATTCCACTTTCCTCCGCTGGAGTTGAAGCCAGTCAGACAGTGTGACACTGTGCTTCAGGGTGGCATCTCTGATGAGTTCTTAATCAGCACAGAGTGGTGGGGCTGTCACCTCTGGCCCCTGTTGCTGGGTTGTGTACGATTTGGAGTAAATCTCTTTGGTTTGCATGTGTTTGTATACCATTGACAAACAGGAATCCACATCTCTACCTGAGAAGAACACTTAGAACCACCTCCTAAAGTTTTCTGGATGCTTGACAAAAAAAACAAAACATCAAATATACTGTAAGTGCTTGAGATGATAGTATTGGTCAGGTTTCGGTGTTCAGATTTATGCTGAAGTACCGATTAAACTTTGAAATAACTGGGGCCTGGGATGGTTTTGTTGGGGTGTGTGCACATGTGGTTGAGAGCAGGGCTTGAGCTTAATGTTTTTATACAGCTCCCATTTGCCTTCTCTTGTTACTTCACTCCACAGAAGTATTTGGAGAAGGGCCAGGGCTGCAAAATTCAGATCAGGATCCAAATTTGGATTTTTGGTTCAAACCTTTCTAATGTCTAATATTACAAAGCTTCATATATGAGTAAGAAACCCCTTATTTTTAAGTTGCAAAGTCAGGGATATGGCTGTAGATTTCTTAACTTGCCTCTAGAGCAGTCTGGATAGAGTGCTGAACTGCATATTTGAAAAGTTATTGTTGGATGATTTAGAAGGTAAATTGAACAGATAAAAATGCAATGATCTGTCATCCAGAAAGAGTCCAAGCAGAAGGCCAGCACTAATTGGTTCTTTCAGGCCTGTGAGAAAAATCTCCTAAATACATCTAAAAGTTCTGAAATTGTTGGAATGTTTTGTTGTGTTCCCTCAGATCGATGGGAAATTTGAGGTTTTGTTTTGTTTTCAGCAGAGTTAGCCAGTATCTCAATTCTAATGCTTTCTTGATTTAATGGAAAAAGGATTATCTGTCATCAAGTAGGATGCTTGTTATCGGCTGCTGTGCCATCAACAGGCTTTCAGTAAGCTGCCAAGTGTTTTCTGTTTTTGCATATTTAATCATTTAGACAGTGGAAAAACATTCAACTCTTTGTGACTATTTTCCCTGTTACTTGTTTTTAATGGGTTGTGGTCAGTGCAGTGACATTGTGTCAGTGCAAGGTCAGGGAGACTCTGTTTTGTTGGTCAGGGTAGGTGAGGATGGTCCGTGGTGGTGACTGTGAGAAGTCAGGCAGTGGGGACTCGGATGGGTGGCAGACATGCAAAGCTCTCCTTTTGTCGTCAGTTGGAATCACACCTGGGGAATGGCCCAGTTTTTGAAGCCGTTTTGAAGGGTTAAACTTTGGGTACACAAAATGTTTGCAGTGTTTAAAAAAACACAGATAGAAACAAAATGAAAAGTGTGGGTTATTTAACAACTTCACAATACTGAAATCTTGTTTGCTGCATCATGTACGGTGTTTGAGCTTTATTACGTACCAGTGGAGGGGGCTGTTGCTGTACTCTGTTCTCTCCAGTAAGGCTTGTTAATGATCCTGGAAGTGCTGCCTGGCCCTGAGTAGATTTCTCATGAGGCTCCCTGCCCTGGAGTGATCACTTCAGCAGGAGTGATTATAAGTCTGTTCTTCAGTACCTACTGTGAGTATAACATGCTTTCAGCACTTTTGGGACAGGTGAGGACAGGAATTGGCCATACTGTTTTACTGTTTTATTTTACCCCTTTCCCTAAGATTATATGAAAAATCTACCTGAAGAACTTTGTGCTTAGAAAAAAAGAAATAAATGTAAGCTGGTTTTTCTTTTTATATAAATATATGTGATTTTGCATTTCATCCTTCTGCCTTTCAATGTATGCCCATGCATCTCTTGTGGCAGCTGGTTTTGCTGGATACTGCATGCAGGCTGGATGCAGCAGAAGTGCTTGAAATGGACCGTCAATACATTACCATGAGCTTTTCTGAGGAGTGTGTCTGCCACTTTAATCATCCTTTTAAACAAAACAGTTTAATTACTTAGTATGTATTGGTATTTTGATATAGCTCGAGGTAGAGTTTTATTTTGGTTTTAGTTTAGCCCTGCCTAGGAGCTATGGTCAGGAGCAGCACCTGGCTTGCTGGGCACGTTGACTGCCTCACTTCTCCCTGCTGAGCTGCTGGGTGCCCTCAAAGACCTGCTCTGGTGTGAGCCAGGGGCACTGCTGGTGTGGTGAGCAGCATCCTGCTGCTGCCCTCTGTGTAGGAAGAGATTGGCATGGTGGATGCTGTGAGGGGATTGAAAAGGTGGCATCTTGTCACGTCTTTAATCTTGCCCTGGAATGTTGCTGCAGCTGCAGGAGTTGCTGTCTTTTTCTAATAAATATACTACGTGACATGTGGAAATGAGATGTGCCTAAGGATGCACGTTTCTGGAGGCATACCTGTGCTGCTCCAAAATGGCAGAACCTGCATAGCATTTCCTTGGAGCTCAGTGTGGATGCTATCACTTTCTGATTGCCAGGTGCTTCAAGTGTGGGAAGAAGATCAAGTTACTGGGGAGAACTTGCTTTTTGAGGCATCTTCGTACCTTCCCTTAGAGGAAATTTGGGTTAAATGTCAAAGTCTGAAATTTATGGCTGTCTTTGACGGATGGACTCACAGGTATGGAGACAGTTCACATTTCTTCATCAAAAATTCCTAAATGCCATTAAAAAATTGTTGGGACTCTTGCCATTGGAAAAGTTGGATTGTACCAGATGGCAGGAATTACAGTTCATTATTTTGGTTGCCTATAGAGGAGTGAATTTTTTCAGACTGTCAGCAATACAGTCTCTTGGAACACTTTTTCTTAATACAAGGTTGTCTGGAAGTGTCTGCCTCAAGAGCATTTCAAAGAGAAGCAAGAATTACCTTGAGACCAAGGTGTGTTCAGTCATATGATGGGCAATTTTATTTTCCTGTGTTTTCCTCAGCTGCTTCTTGCCCCTGTTCAGAAGACACCTGAAAAGATTTGAGTAGTCTGTGTGATGTTAATCCTGCATGCTTTCTCCCTTCTCCAGAAATGTTAGTACACTGAAACATGAATTCAAATGATAGTTATTCAATATCTGAATTTGTAAGTATTTGAAAATCTAGAAGTTGAGAAGTTGTAACATTAATTTAATATTTTTATGGATGGAATTTTAAGTCCTGTTTACTTGCCCATGACTCCTCTTTCTTAACTGGCATAAGATCTTAATCCCTTTCTGCTATGATGAGACTGCCTGAAACAAAGACCAAAAAGTCTTTTAAACTCATGCAGGAGTCAGCTTTTGCATAGGAACTTTTTATCCAAGCTCTGAGGAGGAATGGTGCTTCTTTTCTGAAGGATATGTTAAAAGTTTGCCTGTCTTTGGTTTTCTATGTGCATTTTAGAAAAGAAGCTAACCTGAGTAGGTAAGTTGATATTTAAAGGACAGACAGACTGCTTGCTAACCGTAGTGACTTGTTGCACACCTGGAACCATGGCATGCTAAGAGCTAAGCCAGCTTTTAGCTCCAGGAGCCTGCTGCACAATGACATTTGCCATGCCTGTATAGTTCAATGATTAACTTATCAAAAGTTGAGAAATGAATTGGCAGCTGAGAGGAAACCATTCAGTGGATGAGTGAAGTGAGATTATCACGTATCATTCTGAAAATGTGAAAAGGGCTATTCTGAACAGAAACCATTAATTGAATTTGACGACTAGAGTTAACTTACTGGGTCAAATGAAAAAAATTCCTTCTCGTCAACAAATACACTGAAGGCTTAAGAAAAAGACTATTTTTACATTGATTGGGAGATGTTGATTTTTTATTTTACATTGGCAAAAATGTCTGTGAAATGTCAGGTAAAAATATCTTGTAAATTAGTATTTTTTGCATGAGGAAATGATAATTTCTGACGTATATGTTAGTCATTTTTCCTGGTTAATAAAGGCAAAAAAAAAACCAAAAAACTACCATTGAGAATAAAAATGGAAAAAAAAAACAAATGTTTTTGTTTGTCTGTTTAGTTACAAGGAGTTTATGCTGTCCTTATTTAGCTTTCATTGCTTGTGTTTCATTGCATCTGTTTCATGCTAGAAGCTTGCTTCTGTTGGAGGGATTGTGAACTCGTGGTTCCTGTGCCATCATGGTTATGCTACTTGCTGGAGTTGGTGAAACACATAGTGAAAGCAAACACAAGGGTTCAGCTGCTTGAGTGTATGGAAGCCCTGTTTCTGACAGTGCTTAGAGACCTCCATGTTTGCTTGAATGTTGCCTACTGGTAGCTCCAGATGTTTGTATTTACTACAGATTTTTGTTGCTTAACAGTGATTTTTCTTCAGAAAAGTTCTTAGCAAGTACTTCAAATACCAGTACTTTTGTGTCAAATTTGGCTGAACAAAGGGGCAGGATGTAGCTCGAGTACATTGTGTTCATGGTCCTTCCTAAATTCATCAGTATCAGGTGAGTTCGGCTTGATTAGTTCAGCTACTCAGTAAAGGAGTGGGAAAGCAGCACAGAAGGTAATGCCTCCTATTTTTTTTATGTTGGCCCACAGTGTTAGAGGCAGATGATGGTGGTATGGCAGAAGAGGTTGAAGCTTCCCACCAATATTCCATTACGTTTTGTTGTTGTGATGACAGCAGAGGGGCAGTCAGACAGGACGGTGTCTTCCATGGAAGCACAAATGGAGCAAAGGGGTGGAATTAAATTCCTCCATGCAGGAAGAAATGGCACCCACTGACATTCAGTGATGTTTGCTGAGTGTTGGTGGACACCAGCCAGTGAATGTGAGCACCGTGGGGCAGTGGGGGATGTGTTCAGCAGTAGTGACAGCGGGTCACCTCTGCTGGTGCAGACTTTGATGGGTGTGGTGTGCAGGCTCTTGTTCATCACTGGTGAAAATGCATAGCTAATGGTGGTGACTCTCTTGAAAAAGGAGTATTTCGTAGCTGGGAATGTGCTCTATCAAATAATGCTATTGTGCTCTTTGTATCTGTTGTAGTTCCCATGGAAATAAACAGAATGCGTTACTTTTGGAGGTACATAAATAGTTCACCATGGAAATTGAGATCAGTTTGTATTTTCCCTCTTGTTAGCATATTTACGTTCCTCTACTGTAGACATCTCATCTTCTACTGGCATGTTTACACGTGTTTAAACATGTTTACGCATGTTTATGTGTGGTTCACAGGAATGATAATTCAGAGCAGCCAATTCTGTAGTGCTGATGATAGTGTCCCTCTTTCTGGAGAAGTCCATCGAGCACGAACTCATGAGAACACTGATGTGACAAGTGCAGTTCAGCACGTGAGTGGATGCTGCCAGGTGTTAGCCAGTAGCGTGCTGCAGCCTGCAGGTGAATTTTTAGTGCCATAATCTCAGGTAGTACTGCTTTAGTAACTTACCTTCTGTCTACATCCACTTTATCTTCTGGTGGTGTGATTTTTGAGATATTCAGAAAATGGGTGCAGTTTTTCTGAAATTTTTTAGGTGACAAGGAAGTCATTAGAGAAGTAAGGAGCTGAGTTTTATGTTTTTGTGTCCATCTGAGGTCACTCACAGGAGCAGGGCAGTGTGGCAGAGCCAAGTGTTGTGCAGTTTGCCTGCAGAGCTCCAGCTGTGCATCATCTGTTCTGAGAAGCAGTGTAGAGCCCCAGCATGGGATGTTGAGTACTGACTCCTACTGTCGTTAATATTCAGTCTGAAGTTAGAGGTGTTGGTGGAAGGAGAGAATCTGAAAGTCTTGCTTGTTCATTGGTGACAGTTGCAGAAGGCCGGCAGTGAAAGCAGTGGGTGGAGTGCAGGTGACTTGTGCAAGAGCTGCTGGTGATGCTGCCACTGGAGCTGGCTGCTGTGTGCTGCAGAGCTGCTCAGGCCTGGTGGATGTGTGCTTGCCTTGGAACAGCTGCTTATGCACCACGGGCTTGCCTGGTGCGCTCATTTGACACAGTTTAACTACCAACTATGAGCCAGTGCAGCTGCTCAGACTGAGCTTTGTAGGTACAAACTGAAATAGATGCATGCAGGTATGATCTTACATGGCTTAATTAAATTTTGTGCAGCTGTAATTTGAATCAAACACAGCTTGCAGGTTTAGACAAGCCCTGGAGTCTGCAAGTAATCTAAAGTTCACCTGGGCTGCAGGCTAAGAGAATTCAGACTTTGCAAACCAAACCCTTGAGATGTGGAGTAGCATGTGTAACTCTTGAAGATCTTAGTTTTGGAGTTAAGTGATAGGATTTCTGTCTCCCAAGAATCAGAGGATGGGAAACTTACAGGATGTACTGATTTGGTGTTGTGTGAACTAACATTAGAGGCAGGCCAGAGACTTCTGACTACTTGAGAGTTAATTTGGCTACCAGGCAGTTTCTGTGCCTGTGCTATTTGCCAGCCTGCAACTAGGCGTGAGTGAGGAATGGTGCCAGCCCTGTGGCACTGCTGCTCTGCCTTCAGGCCTGTTTCGGGCCCCAGGCAGCACAGCAGTGGTAGTGTGAAGGCTGGCTGTGTCCTGAGGCGGGGACAGGTCTCCTTCTAAACAGGTGATGGGAGTCCTGCAGTAATAGTCCTTGCTGGGTTTGGAGTGGTGCATCAGAGCACTGACTTGTCTGTAGGACCTGGCAGTGCCCAGGCCTGGGCTTGCTCAGGATACTGCTGCTGAAAGGTACCTTCCCAGGTACCAAATTACTAAGTTAATGAGGAGGCACAGCCAGCAGCAAACCTGTTTGTTAACAAAAAGCAACTAGAATAGCTGCAGGTTGTGGAAATATCTAAAGGCACCATGAGAAATAAACAGGAAAAACACCTGTCCGAGCACCTGTGCCAGCACTGACAAACATGCATTTGCAACATGGGAGTGTAGGGAGCTGTTCTGAGAGTGCTGCTAACACTGGAGGCTTTTATATTGAGTTGTCTGAGCTTTGTGTAATTGTGTTCACTAATCACAGCCCCATATGCATCTGTACGTTTTGGGGTGTGTATTAAATGTAAGCCACTGCTTTTTGCTTGTGAGTGTATATAGCACAGCACTTTGCTAGCCAGCATTCATAGCCATGGTGTGTAGAGAAGAAAGCAAAAAAGCAAGTCTCTGCTGCTGTGACCTGGTGCCTCTGCAGGCATGGGAGTGAAATGGCTTTGGCTTTATAAAGCTGATGATACAGAGGGCGTTTGTGTACCTGTGCATTACGGGCATTTCGTATTTTCTGTTGTTTTCATGTGTTTCTGAGGAATGTCACCCCTTTAGTTTCACTAGGTGTCTTGATAGTACCACTATGGGATAAAGGCTTGAGAGGAATCTCATGCATTCTAGCATCTCCAGATGAGACCCCTCAGAAATAATAACCTCGAGTAGTAGTGTCATAACTGGATTAAGCTTCTGCTGCCATTAGGTGAAATGCTGTAGCAGATCTTACGGCTATCTGTAGGCTGAATTCAGAAGCAACAGCAGCTTGTCTGTTTGCAGTTCTTAAAACTGCTTCCTTTTGAACTATGCAGACCATTACAATAGCCAGTTTGCTGTTTAGGCTTGAACTGTCCTGCTTTTAGCAAACAGTTCACATTAAATTCCGATTTGATTTTTTTCTTGTGTAGTTTGAGATCTCAGTGTGCTTTCTGTGTTTGGCCTCTCTAGACAATCTGTCCTTGCAGACTGATCTTGGAATACCCTGCAGTGTCTCATACAGATTGTTAGTAATAGACACAGGACACAGCTCTTCTGAAGTCATGTTATCTTCCCCTATTATGTACAGAGGGCATTGAATCCTTGGAGTAGAGTCCTGCCTCAATATAGGAACAGACACTGATTTTAATTCAGTCCAGCACTAAAGAAGACAGGGATGAGAGATGTGAAAAAACATTTTCTCTGTCTCTTCCAGTTCATTCAAGTAACTTGTAGCAAAAATGTATCTCTAAATTAAATTACAAATAACGCACACAAATAAAACCGGGATGACAGCAGGGACTTTTAAGTGTCAGTTCTGTACTGGGATAGGGCACCTGGTGTCACAAGATTTTCCCAGTTCTTTAAGAGCTGTGGAAAGGTTTTTTAGTCGTTGTGTACAGTTGGGTTTTTGCAGAAAGCGACAAGAGATGTTGGACTTACATTTCAGACCCAGGTATGATGTGTCCCAGCTCTGTATTTGTCAGCAGTTCTTTGTGTGTCATTACAATGGGCTGTGTTTGAGATTTGGGCATTTCATCAGCGGTTTTATCTTCCTTCTTTGCTCAGCTGTTTGTGTGCTTGGTGTTATTTACTGCTCGTATAGTCGTCACAGTTGTGGGAATGTTGAAGGGATTAAATAATTTTTTTAATCCTATATGAAACTTTTTTCCTGCTTTATTTTAGTAACAAGTGTTGAGGTCATGAGTTCCGTCCAATTTCAACTAAACTGAAGTAACTGGAAATGCTGAAGTATACTTTTTTCAGCCCTGTAGTCAGTGTTGCTGCTTTTTGCATCTAATTTAAAACTGGCCTTGCTTACTCACTTCAGCAAGTGGAAGGGTGTAGATTAGGTTACAGGAAAGATCAGTTGGTTGCAGCTCAGCCTTGTTCCCCTGTTTTATTGGTTTGCTGTTTCTCTTGCTTCCTTAATTGTGAAGAAAAGTGGATTGCCTTGCATCGAGCTGGAGGGCAGAGCCAGTATTTACAAACTGATGGATGCTTTTTGCATTTACTTTTTTGAGGCCTGAGCTGGATACTTCCATTCATCTTCAGTGGAGGGAACACTGGAAATTTTTGTGATGCCATTACAGTCCCTTTTATCTGGAGTGAGAGTATGCTGGCATTTGAATACAGGTTTGCCTTGTGTTAAATGTTTAGCTTGTGTTGGAGCTAATGGAGGTGTTTTAAACAAGTAGTTTGGGGTGAGCTTGTCACTACGGGTAGCTGTCTTGTTTATAGGTCTTCATTTCTGCCATATTCTTGACTCAACACTCTCTTCTAGTAGTTAATTGTGGCACTGCTGGGAGGGTGTTTGAATGTTGTGCTGAAAGTGATAAAGATGTGAGCCATCCCTGAGATGGCTGATCCTGCGGCTTTGCGTTTCTGTCTCTCGTTGGATCGTGGGCTTGTGGGATGAGCTGGTTCAGTTAATTGATTCAGCGGGCAGCTGGGCTGCATTAATGAAATGGTACATTTTCTGTTGGGTCAGCAAACAGGTCCAACTCAACGAAATCCAGCTCATCTCTGGCTGAGCAGTTTGCAGGATCTGACATAGAGGTACTCGGATGCAGAAAGGCAAAATGAAGTGAGTTGAGTAAGAGCCTGCACTTTCCTTGGATCATGCTGCACTTGGGGTGGCACCTACATATTCACCTTCATACTGCCGCAGCCTGGTTTTCCCATGGCCTTGGTCCTTTGTTTGCTTAAAGTATCTAGCTGGGGGGAGGTAGGTAGTACAAGGCAGCTAGGTAAACCAGTGCTTTGAGAATTCTGAAGTAGTACTTCGTTAGTGTAATTTTGCTGTGTGAAGAAACAGATCAAGATTAATTATCTTCAGAGTAGAAATTGCTAAATTCATAAATATGTTTGAAGTCAAAATGGGGTTGTCATCAGTTAGTTCTGTTTTTGAGTAGATACCTTTGCAAAGCCGGGATTTTATGGAGGATTCAACCACCCCACGATGCCCCAACGCTGAAGTCACAGCTGGCTGCTGGACCTCTAAAGTTCCCGGTGTGGCCTGTAACATTGTTTAATTTGCCCTTAAGGCATGAGGTTATGTTATCCACGGGGTACAGAGAAGTGCAGGCAGGAAGAGAGCCCCTAGGTGGCATCAGCAGCCCTGGGTTTTGGCTGCTCTGTGTCTCTCACGGGGAGAGGTGAGGATGGAGGAGACTCGGTAGTTGTGACTTGTGGAAATGCCTTGCTTGGGCGTGCTTCCCTTTCACTCTGTAGCTGTTCTGTGCTGGCCTGTGCCTGCCAGAGCTGCCGCTCTGTTAGCTGAGCAATGCACTCATCCCTCCAGTAACTGAAACACATTGCAATGTTGCTGCAGCTCTGCTTTCCAAATATTTAATCAGAATGCTTTTACAGCCATTTTCCTTCTTTATCAATATGATCCAAGCCAGACAATGTAACATGGCATATGTTAAGATGTTAATTGAGTAAAAGACATAGGCGGCTGTTTTCATGATTTTCTCCTTAAACGATCCCTACCTCCAGTTTAACATTTCTTTATGTTTCTGAGAGCTGTTACTCTAAGAAGGAGAAGTTCACTAAAACTAAGAATTAAGGGCTGAATCGTGCAGGAACTGCTGGGCGTGATTGATAGTACTGCTTACTGCAGCATGGTTGGTAATCCTGCTACGGAATAGTTCCTCACAGCATTCAGAAATAAATGGATTTCTCTGTAAATGTTCTGTGATGTCACCAGAGTTCTGGAGGAGATATCCAAATCTTTTGAAAAGGGGGGTGTTCAGTTTAGTAATTCTCTTCTATTTTAACATCGCTTTTCAGAAGGATGACTCCCTGAATTGCACTGGTGATGTTTAGCAATGGAGTCCTTGGGAACTCACTGGATTTTTGAAGAGGCAAAGAGGCAGCAGGAAGCTGAACAAGCCACTGAGCTTCTGGTTGGTGTCAGCACCAGAATACCTCCTGTGGCTGGGTGACAGCACGCTCGCTGTGCAGGAAGGCTGGGGAGTGCTGCTCACTTCATATTGTTCCACCATAGGAATAGCCTTTCAAGCCTACGTTTAGCCCTTAGTGTTAAGTAGTTTGACAGACAACCCTTGAAAATTATGCTGGGGAGTGATTGATGTAGCAGGTAATGGAGATTTTTCATAGCCGAGTAACTACCTTGTAAAAGTTCATGTGGCCAAAGCAATTCTTCCATGGCACACAGCTCTGCTATCTCCCGTACCTTCCATGCTTATTTTGCACCATGTCTCTGTACAGATGGGCTACAAGTGAGCTTCTGGGAAACTTCCCTGTGGCTGCTGAGCAGCCTCTATTTCTGGCCCTTGTTGGAGCTGCACTGAGCATTTGCTGGTTTTGTGCTGAACTCTCAAGAGAAAAAGCTTGTGGCTTCCCCCCCAACTTGCTTCTTCAAAGGAAGCTTAGTTTAGAGCTTTATAAACCTGTTTTCTCTTTTTATAGTCTGAGATGGAAACTGCTTTATGTGAGACACTAAATAATTAACAGTGATGACCGTAACTATGCACTGGGATATTTGTTTCTAGTGGCAGCTTTTCTTCCTGCATAGTGTGCATCAGGTAATAACACAACTTCATGCATGTGTCCTGGAAGCCCTGCAGTGGGAAACCCTTCCTGTTTGGTCAGGAGTCTTATCCTGGTTTCACAATGCATCATATAGCCATGAGCAGTTATGAAAGGCTGTTCCTTTTCATAAATTGCATTAGAGTTAATGAGAATAATAGTGTTTGTCCTAGGCTGTCCACAGTATACCATACTTGAGGCTATGAATGTGTTTTTGGGAGGGTATTCCAGTGTATGCAAATGTTTCTGGTACAGAGCTGAAGGGAATACACAGACTATTTGTATCCAATTCACTGAAGGTGTTAAAGCCAGAGTGATAAAGTGTCTGTGGGCTTCTGAAGTCACTTTACTTAAACTACTACAATATTTTTCTGCTGTGAGTTGTGGCTCCACTTTTCTCCTGACTCTGCAAACTGCACCTGTGCTGTTGTTCACACCTTGCTCTGCGTGAAGATTAAGTTCAGCATTAGTACAGAATGATCAGAGCTGTGTCCTTTGTAACTTTTAGGGCTGGGGCCATTCCTGGAGGTGCAGCTGTCCTTCTGTGCTGAACACAGAGCTGTGAGCCCCTCATTGGTGCTCTTCTCTGTGCACTGCTGCTGGGACAAGAGCTGTGCTGTGGGGCTGAGTGCTTGCAAGGTGTGATAGCTGTGCACTTGTGCGTGGTCCTCCGATATTCACTGTGCTGCCATCTCCAGTGCTGAATGACGGATTTACAGTTGAAAAGTGGTAAGGGTTAGTTCAGTGATTGAGCAGGCTTTGAGAAGGTTTATAGGGTTAACTGGGCAGCAGCTAATGAATTTAAGGGCTTTGGTTACCCATCCCAACTACCTTACTCTTTTTGGTCTTAGAGGCAGTAGAGTTCTCGTATCTCTTATAATTGTATGGCCTCTACTATTTGCGGCATTAAGGAAATACTAAATGCACCTGGAGCAACTGAATTCTGCCATCTCTTGTAATAGGATATTCCCATATTGCTCACATCGTTCAGCTGCGTGTTCCTGAAAGTAAGGTTGGCAACATCTGTTTTTATGCCACTTTGGAAAAAAAGATTCCATCTCTTTACCTTCTCCCCACTCTTGCCTCTCCACCTCCCCCTCAGTGCAAAGTAAACCCAGCTGAGCACCTGAGCAGAGAACACACACTTCTTTCTGCTCCTGCCAAGTCGGGGTTGTTAAAACAGGGCTGTTCTGAGTAGAAATTCACAAACAGGTCAAGGAGAGCAGACGTGCATACTTTGGCACAAGATGGAAGAGCAATTTGAGGAAATGCTTTAGTCTGATTTCACTTCCCCCCCCCCCCCCCCCCCCCACCTCCAAAGATAACTACGGGAACTTCAGAATGGCTGCAGCATTCAGGAGCTTAAATTACTGCAGCGTTTGGAAGTAAATGTTCAAGAATCCGTCCAAGGTCTTGGGCCTAAAGACTGAGTCAGAAACTGAGTCTGTGAGTACTGATGAGGAGCTTCCCAGGAAGGCTGTCAGCTGCAGCACAAAAACTGCCAGTGCGTTTCGTGGGAGGAAATGGGGCTGCGGGTCTCCATGAAGCACAGAGGCTTTATGGAGGACTGCTGTCATGCTTCTGTAAAACACGGGCTAAATCATCCCTCTTTTTGGTGCTGTTTAATTAATAGATGCTGAGACCTTGTTTTTGAGCACTGTACCTGATGGCTAATGGAAGTTCTTCAGAGGGGAGCTGTTTGGTTCAGGCTGGTGTTTTGGGTCAGAGCTGAAGTTCTCAAGGTGGGTTTCTGTGAGCAGTGGGGCTGAACTGCCTGCAGTTCATTAGGCTACCTCTGCTGCCCTCTGGGGTAGCCTGGAACTTACAAACTGGTATTGTCTGCTGAGTAAACCAGTCGTTTGTGACAGGATCATTGGATCGTTTTTTGCAAAGTTTTGGTTCATGGTTTTATACTGCCAGGTTCTTGTGGCAGATCCATGCTTGTGCAAGCTGTCCAAAATGGCCACCTTCGGTATCCCTCACAGAGGACAGCCTCCCCCAGAATCAGAAAAGGTGCTTTGTACTGTAGATGAAACTGCTTGAAGTAGCCCGCTTTAAGTTTCAGATCAAATAAGGGAAATAGTTTGATGTTGGAGAGACTTTCAGCATAAAGGGCTACGGAAGGATGGGTGGCAGAGCTGTGCTGCTTGCTGGAGGCCGTCACTGACATGGAAGTTGCAGCAGGTACCCAGGTGCTGCATGGAGCAGTTGTCCAGAAGGAGCAGTGCTGTTGGCTTCCAGTACAACTTCTAATCTTAGTTTTCCAGAGAAGTAGATTCAAATGGTTATTTTCATTAGTGAGAACATGTACCACTTTTGGTTCTCTATTACTAGATGTGGAACAAAGTGCATGAGTGGTAGCCACCAAGCATTAGAAGTAGCTCCATGTGTAGGGTCTAATTCAGCCGTGCTTTTGTGATCCCTGGTTGTAGGGGTTAACTGAGGGGACTGTTGCCAGAAGTCTCTCAAGGCTGCTGACCAAATTAAATCTTGGTGCCTGTGAAAGTGAATACAATGGATGTGGTTACTGTAATTAAAGTAGTTATTAGATAATTGATGCATTTGGCAGAGACAGAAGCGGACTTGTTTATTTTAAAATTGAAAATTGTTAGCTTTCAAAAACACATCTGTCCTGTAAACAAGCAAAGGAGGTAGTGGGGAGAAGTAAATGAAATTGGCAAATACATTGTAACTGGGATGGCTGTTAGTTCACCATGTTTGCCACTTGTCCTTTTATCTCCTGAAAAGATGGAGATATGCAACATCTTAAAGTTGCACCAATACAGAGCTTTTCTGTGCACTGCCAAGGACTGTGGCAAAGGTCAGTGTCCCTGCGTGTCCCCTGTCAAAGAGCTGGTTCCTCAGGGTTGCTGTTGCCTGACTTTGACATGGATCCACTCCACTGGAAGGTAAATGAGAAGCACTGGTGTCATTAAATATGGGCTATGAAGTCAGGCTGTGTGCTTGAGTTCTGGTTAGGATGAAAAAAGCCTCTGTTTACTGGTAACAATGGCTACAATATCCTTCTAGTGCATCAAGGAGCATGGAACAGGAGGAGAATATGTTGTCCTTAAAATAGATCTCACGTTTATTCCTGCTTGAGCCATGGGACCTTTGCCTTTTATGTCACAACCAGTTGATTTGAAAAAAAAAAAAAAAAAAAAAAAAGAAACAGGAAATCATATTCACTGATCCAAATAACGCTGTGTGGCTGTTACTTCTAGACCCTGTTGTGGTGCTATGCAAGGGGAGGTCACAACTGGAAGAGCCTGAACTGGATCTGAGAATTGATGCTTAGCTGGCTGATGTTTGGAGACGAAAAGACAGCTCCACAGAGCTCCTGCCCAGCTGCCTCCTGGCAGATTGACTCTTTTTACAGGAAGAACATGTTAATGCAAACGGGCATGCTTATGTGCAGTTTGGCAGGATCTGCCAGGACTGTCAGCCGTGCTGTGGGAAGCATGCCTTCCTGAAAAGCCTAGCACAAAATGTCGTGTGTGGCTCTGCAGAGTAGCAGCTGTATTTGAGCTGAGTTGGGTGTGCCTGTACCGTGCATGCCTTTATCCTCTGTGCAGCTTTTTGGTATTAAGCTATCATGTGAAGATGTAGAAGAGTTTAAACATAAAAGTGGACGCACATGCCTGAGCCCCATCGCCTGCTGCTGTAACTGCTGCTTTGGGAGAGCCTGTGGATCTGCAGCAGCACCAGCATTGTGAAATCCTGCTGGGGGCTAGAGGCACTGGGACAGGGTGGAATGTAGGGTGAGAGCAGTGCTGCAGGAGCAGCTGGGTGGCTTTGGTCAGCTTGAAGTCAGAGGCAGTGACACTTCTTAATGGCAGCAGGCACGTTCCGTGCTTTTGAATGTCCTTTGAATTTGTAGTACACTGGTGGTTTATGAAGAGTGAGGTGACATTTGGGTGTCCTTCAATTGCTGCAGTAGATGGCAGCCACTTCCCCTAGGTGAGGAAAAGCTTCCATTTTACTGCCTTTAGCATCCTTTGTGCATACAGATCCCGAGTAGCTCAGCTTCACTTCCAAATGTCTGCCCATCTGATCACCTTAACGTGAGTGATCTTCAGCAGACTTGGCATCTGGTTTTACCTGTCTGTGTTTTTTATTGTATTCTGTCATTCTAGCTGTATGCAGTTATTGTATGGTAGCAGTTTCTGCAGGACATGTTTTAGGCCTTCTGGTTTCAGAATGTGATGCTGTAACAAGCAAGACAACCAATCTTCTGCCTCTTTGTTCATCGTGATGTAACAGTAGATGCTGATTCAGTAGTTCTACCTCCTATTACCACCAGACACTAGAGCCATTTGTTTTGCTTGCTTCTCATTTTAGTATATCCATCAGATACCTTACTTGGTCTTTTTTTTTTTTTTTGTGTGTGAGTAGCTTGTATACAAAAATAACTGGAAATGTTTCATTCTGTTAACAGGAGGCTAAGCTGTATATTATTTTACTAGCAATGAAATGTTTCCTAAACTTGGAAATTGGTTGTTTAGAGCTCATTCAGTCAGTGTCCAGCAGCGGAGCTCATGCATCTTTGCATGTGAAAGCTCATTTTTGTGCTCAGAGCAGTGATTAAATGACTTCAGCTAATACAGAGTCAGACAAAGCATGTGACACGGAGTATTCTAAGTACAAAAGTTGCTTATGGGTCTGTTTATGTTTAAGTACAGTAAGTTCCATGCCATTTTTATGATAAACTTTAATTCAATCCCTGCCCAGTTCTTTTTAGTAAACTGACTGAAAGGTTGTGAGATGGAAGCAGGAAACTCCTACATAAGTTGATGGTGGGATACCAATTGTGCCTGCTTTTTGGCAGCTCTTCGGAAAAGCTAGAAATAAATGCACTGAAGTGGTGGGTTTAATGAAGCGTGGTGAGAAAGAGGTGTTAATTGTGTTTACAGATAAACAAGTACATGTGAATTGTGGAAGAGTTTCCATTAGTACCAGTGAGATCCATCTTTGCTGCTTTGTAACTTGAGATCATAGCTCCTAGTTGCAGTAATATTTCATTTTAAATGTAGGCCTTACGCAGAAGAGCAGAACAGCAAGAACTGGAACAAGTTGGGTTTGCTGTGACTTTCTACCTAAAAAATTGCAGGTTAAATATTGTTCCACAGACTAATGTGAGATTTTTGTAGCAGGATATTAAGTCTCTAGTATAGTGGTAGTAATTGGAATGTGTAATATTTTCATAATAACTGTTTAGATTAATTCAAGATTTCTATTCTCTCTTTCTTCCCTCACGTCTAGCAAAACTGTACAATCTAAAGTGGACTGCATTTTGGTAAGTACAATTCTTGAATACTTCTTAATATTTAATAAAACTGTAAGACCAAAATAGATGACTCTGGAGACTGACAGCTATTATCAAGCTGTTCCTTGGCAGTACTTCAAAGTACTGCCACAAAACGTGCTCATAAGAATGCATCGTGTGGTTTGGTGTTCCTTTCCCGGGGAAGTATTGGCCTCCTAGTACCAGCAGCAGGTGGCTGTGATTTCCCCTTGTAGAGGCTGTTGATATAGATATGACTTAGACAGGTGCCTTACTCCTTTTGTAAACGTGATTTTGTTAAATGCAAGATTGCATCTCACAGATCAGAGTCTGCAAGAAGTTTACTGTGCCATCGTGTTCCATTGCACTTCAGGCTTTTGACAGTTGTTGCTCATGTAGTCAAATCATGGCCAGTACTATGTTTTAAGGAATTAACTGGTTTTGGTTTGTGTGTTAACTCGAAATATGACAGACTAATGTCCTAGTCTGTGAGAACCTTGCTGACATAATAATTGCAGGTTGGTTGGTTCATCTGTTTAAATCTTGCTGACCTCTGAACATCTTCGATACCTTCCCAGCAAAGAGCCATGCTACAGGTCTTGTTTGCTCAGCTGTACAGGTTTTTTTTTTTTTTTTTTGTTTGTTTGTTTGTTTGTTTATTTATTTATTTTATTTTTTTGAGAAGGAAAGACCTTGAAATACATCAACATATCTATCCTTTGTGAATTTAAATAACAGGATCTAGATGGTGATAAGTGGTTATTTCTGGGAAGCAGATATCTAGGACAAACTCAGATGATTTGTTTGTATTTAATAGGGAGCAGGTTGCAACTTTCTTTAAATCAGAGTCTGAATTCGTAAATCTCAAGACTGGAAAGGACTGCTTATTCTAACTGTCTACCTTTGGCATTTCATCCATAAGTACCAGCGGGTGAGATAAAAAGATGACACAGACAACCATCTGGATACTATCATGTAGAATCTGTTCGGCTGTGTGGCTGAGCTAACTAAGAACATTCCTTAAAGTCATGCTGTCAAAAGCTAATTCAGATAGCACTGAATTCTATTCCCTTAAAATGTTGTCTTAATTTATCATGATAAGAGGTTTAAAGTAAGCTTCATTATCGTATTGCAAATACAAGAATTGGAGCCAGTTTTACCTATGCTTAAAAGAATTCTTGGATGCATCCAAGTAAATGTGTGATGTAAAATGTCGTTTTTGTCCTATTTATTCCTCAGTGGCTTCTGTGGACACAAAACAGGTGAATATAAAATCTTTTGTACATGAGTATTCAAATGCAAAAGGGCAAATTGCACTTGTAAAACTCTTTTAACACTGTCTTTTTCTGCAGTAGAAAATAAGAAGTGTGGATAAGTTCTTAAGTAGCATCAGAGAAGGAATTAGTAAGTAACGATATCTGTCAGCTGCTTCTTGGAGATCTGTTTTAAGAAAATGGAGTTACATGAGGACTGTTCTTGCATTAAATTCTTCAGATTAGTGGAATTGGGATACTGGCATAGGAGTTGTCAGTTTGTATGAGTAGTGTTACCACTTGTCTGTGCAAGTTGACTGTGATCATCCATGGAGTGGACAGAGTGTTTTTCTGAATAGTCCTCTTGCAAGCAGGCACTCTTCATGGCTTGGGAGCAGAGTACCAGTTACACGAGGGTCAGATTTTCTGTTCCAGATGCTTTCTTGTCCGTGTTGATGAGTTTCAGGGAGTTCTATCAGCAGTGGAAAGGCCACTTTTAAGGTAGCAGAGGTAGCTCTAATGCTGCTCAGGTCATTGGGAAAAGTAAAATCTGAGATCAATAAATAGTTTCAATAAATAAAAATGAAGTTGAATCCTGCCAAAATGGTTGGTGCATTTTACATGCTTTTGGAAAGCTGTGAGCTGCAAGACAGAATGTGGAAGTATGCTAATCTAAAAGGCTGTGACTGTAGAGCTCTAAATTCCTTGCTTGGGGCTTCCTTGCAGGCCTGTTGTCTGCATGAGGCAGGTGAGCAGGTTGCCTCTGCGGAGAAGTGTGTATGGGTTTGTCAAAGTGGTCCTGGACGTGGAGTGTTCAGAGCTGGCCAGTACCAGGCTGCTTGCAGGGTGTAAGCCCCAGGTTGTGGACAGTCAGAACACTTACTGTAAGTGCACTTCCTTAGGTTTGGTTCAGATAGAAATCCTGTCAGGGCCTCTGATTCAGTCTCACATAATATAAACCAACAATGCCCATCTCTCGCCTCTTATGTATTTATTTATTACTGTACAAAGGGAATTTGGGACCAGCTTTCAGTTTTATTGGAAAGTTACTGATGGTGGCATAAAGCCTTTAAAGGTGGTCAGTTTGCTGGCAGCCTTAACAGACATCAGTAGATACAAAGAATCAGGCTGGGCTTGTTGTCATTTATTTAGTAGCAGCAGTCACAGCCACTGTGTGCCAAAGCAGCACACAAATGCTCCTTAGAGCATAGACTGCCGAATTTAGCACAAGGAGAGGAAAAGGAAGTAAAGGTGAGGGTAATTGTCTCTGTTGTGGAGGTAGCTAGCGTCAGAGCAGTACAGAAAGAAGGAAAACTTTTCACACTAGAACTGCCAGTCTTTTTCATACAAGAGACCGAAGTTATGTGCCTTCTTCCTGTTATGCTGCACCGTTTACATTCTGTGACATGCTGTCAGCTTCTGGAAGATCATAAGAACATCATATGCTGTGCAATCCCAAAAAAAGAGGTAATTAGCAAGAACTGTGGTGTAAACAGCCATTAAAAATTCATTGTAACATCTTTTTAACTGTAGTAAACATGTCTAGAAGTCTCTCATGACTTTGCTTGTTGCATTTGTTGCCACATACTAAATGAACTCTTGAACCCGATTTAAAGAATGGTATGCCCCGTGTAATTCCTTAGCAAGTAGGTTAAGGTTTCTTTCCTTAGTCCTCTGAAAAGAGATCAGTGCTGGTGGTGAGAGGTTGCTGGATCGATGGCTGTGAAAGCCAAAGCTGCCACAGTGGCCTGAACAGTGCAGGCGGCAGCGATGTGTGCGAGCTGCTGCTGGAGCAGCCTGCTTCAGTCCCACTGAGAGGAGGTGGCAGCTTGTCACTTTTTGGCCCTTCAGGAAGCAGGCAGAAGCTGTATGCAGCTTTGGCAGATGTACTTGGCGGCTGTCAGTACGAGGCTGCCATGTATTTTTAGGGCTTGTTTGGAATATTTAGCACCTGAAATATGTTTCGGCTTCTGTTCAGAGAAAGCATACCAAATGTGTTTATTAGCAGCTCTTTAGAATAATAGGTTCAGTTTCAGCTATTAGCTATTTTCTGTCTTGATCGTATTTTCAGCAAACCATCTGACCTTGAGCAAATTATTTAACCTTTGCTTCTTGTTTCTCTCTTTGCACAGTGGGGAGATGATTGCTTGGCTAATCTGCTATTCTTAGTCTGGTTGTTAAATAATAGATGTTTGTTCTTTTGAAATATGACAAGTTTTAGAACCAGTCTGCCAGTACGTACAAGTTGCATTGCCTTTTTTACTTAGAATATAGTTACTTATAAATGCACAAAATGTGAGAGGGATTTTGAGATCAGTCCATGCTCTCTGAAACATTAGTATTTTAGAAAACTTGCAGCAGTGCCCCGGCCTTCAGTTCATCTTCACTAGAACCTAAGGACAGAAATAACTCACTGTAGAAATAGGGAATTTGAATGATGTTTTCCGGCATTCAGGAATGTGTAACTTTGCTAGTTGTTACTTACTGTAGTGTTCCTTTATATACATTTAAATTTGGCCTGACTAGATCTTTTCTTCTTCAAAAAATAATCCTGAAAAAAAACCCAAATTGTCTGGAGTTTCCTATGGTAATCCGTTTTGGTGACTTTGGGTGAACATTCAGTAACGTTTCTGATGTGGCAGATCAGCAGTTACAGAAACCTAGATAGAGAGACCCAGTGAGTCCAGGTCAGCCATCTTTAAGCAGTGCTTGGTGATTCTGGAGACTCAAGCTGAAATCATGCTCTCCAGTTCAAGCAGGAACACGGTTAACTCATACTTCCTGTGTCACAGATGAATTTCTGAACTGTGTTCAGTGTTAAACTGATTTGTGTTGTGGTTTTTTTTTGTTTGTTTTGTTTTTTGGGGGCAATAAAACATTTTGGTGTTTATTCAGTGTCGCAGTGGAACTAGATGTGAAACACAAATTTTAAAGGGTAAATTAAAACCCAGTTGTTTTATAGCTTGTTTACTCATGCGAAAAGTCTTCTGGGAACAGAAGCAACTTTCTTTTACGTTCCTAGAGGTCCTTACTCTGTATTGTTCTCAGGCAGCTTAAGAACAGAATCATTTGGAGCAGATCTGTTTGTCTGCTGATGCACAAATGTAGGCCGATCTCTGGTTTGTTTACTGTGTATTTTGTTGGTGGACTTGTGTGTCTTTGCTGACTATCAAGACAAAGATGAATGCCAGAGACTTCTGTTCTTTTGTGTGTTACTGTAAGGCTTTTTGCCTGTGACCTGAGGTTTCTAGTTCTTTGTCCTTAGTTTTTTTGTCTATGATCAGTAAGATATTTTGAATATTTGGTGTATTTTTTTGGTTGAACTGAAGCCAAATGATAAAAATAAATACAAATGCTGCCTGCTCCCCGTTCTCACTGAACCTTCCTACATTTGATGTGGTTCCAATTAAAGGAGATAAATATGTGTGAAGCCCAAGAATAGCAGAGTGGTGCTTTGTGATGGTTCACACCTCAGTCATGCAGCCAGTTTAGCACCCCTCTGCATCTTTCTAACACAGCTCCAACAAGTATGGTTTATAAATAACTTCTGGAGAATTAGATTTCTTCACCTGATTTGATGAGAATCAGTTAATCAAGGTCAGGTAACTTCAAGCAAAAGGTTTACTTAGATCCTTTCAAGTAGTCAGCAGAGATTCCCCAGACGTTTTACCTTCTGCATGTGTTATAAAACTGCTGTAGCATAAACTTCAAGTGCCTACACAAAGGGGAATTTGTCCAAATGATGCCAGCGTCGCAGTCTTCTTTTTAACGCTCTGACTCTTTTCCACTCCATTCCACATAATGCACAATCAAGATTTCTGCCAAACATGATATTGACCTATTTTCTTAGTATGTTCTGTATCGTGCTGTGTTTTTATTCATTTTCATATGAACTCAAAGTGAGACAAGAAGTTCGGGATGAATGAATCTTCCCCCCAGGTCAGAGGCTCTTATTCAGCAGGCCAGCCGAGATGTTCCTCTGCTTGCCCAAATGCTTTCTGATTGCATTAAGAACTGAAAAAGTTTTGATCCTCGGAGCAGTAGTAGAGTCAGTTACTACAGAACTCACCGGGGCTTTACCACTAAGAACTGGCAGATCTCAGCTGAGGTTCAAGAGGAAATTGTCCTTACCAAGACTGTAAATGAAGTTTTGGGAGTTTTAGAAATGTTCCAAGAGAACAGCCTAAACAAAACAGAGTATTTAGAAATTTTCAACTGAAATTTCAGTTGTATTCCATCCCTTTGTTGTAACTTCTTCAGCTTCGAGATGGTTTTCTCTAAATAGATTTGGTTGCATCTAATAAGCTTAGGTTCATCTAATTATCACCCAGGTAGGATTACCTTCTGAATCCTGGCAGCATGTTTTCACCTGTTTCATAGAAGGTCCCATCTCTGTGGGAATTTCTGTTGCCATAGCTGGAAGCTGGAGGAGTTGCACAGAAAGCGCTGCCTGTGGAGGATAAGAAGTTTGAGTGAAAACGATGGGACAGTGTTACTGTCTGCCTTCCTCTGCTGAGAATACTGGGGAAGCCATAATCCTCAGCTGCCTTAGCTCTTGGGATGTGATTTTGCTGATGAGAGTTGCCTGTTTGCTAGCATTGTTTGAAAAGGACTCTGATAAAAGTTCCCAGTTGGATTTCTTCTCTACCCATCAGTAGTGGATCTTGTTTGAACCAGGGGCTTGTCAGAGGGGGCCTGTGTTGCTGTACCTCTGCAGCTCACATAGTGCTTGTGTGTGGCCCCTTCCTTCTGCTGGGGGACAGTTGCAGTGGGCACTGTGATGACTACTGCATTTTCTGATGAAAGGACAAAACCATCCTTTATGTTGCAGTGTAACACATTCAGTTTGGAAGAAGGAGGTTATTTTTCACCTCTGCTCCAGAATAATCAGGATTTTGTTTGTTTTACGTGGATGCATGGATTTAGCTCTCACTGTGCACGGTGACCTCCCCTGAACCATGCCCTTTGGTGTGCTTCTCTGATGTTTGCCATTTTAAACTAAAAGCAACTATGTGTGGGCAGCCTGATGCAGTGTGAGGTGTCCCTGCCCTGGCAGGAGGATTGCAGCTGGGTGGTCTTCAAGGTTGCTCTCAACGTCATTTTGTAAATTCTTCCTTGAAGAATGATCTCTGCAGTAACAAATTTATTGAAGGAAGGACCACCAGCCTAAATGCCGTCAGGTATACCTGGAAGGAAGAGCAGAGAGTTTTACAAAGCGTACCTACTGATTAAGAAATCATCTTTTTGACTAGTGGTGGTATGCACTGTTGCTGTGTAAGCTGTTACAGGAATGTAGCATGATTGGTGGCCCAGTTCTGCAGCCAGTTGGGATCAGGGGGCTTGTGCACGTTCCTGAGCTTCCCACTAGTCCATGCCTGGGGCTGCAGTCAGCAGGAGCTGAGTTCAGCACAGCACCAGCCTTAACCTCTGTACTGACAGCGCTTCTGTGGCATCTTCCTGAGAGAGAATCCATTTAGTCCTTACTGCATGGCTTAGCTCCCACTGCTGCTGAACAGGGTGGCTGTGTCAGAGTCTGTAAGGCTCATCTTGGAGGACCCGAGCACCGGGCCCAGCTCCCTCTTGTGTCTGCCCCTCAGCTGCCTCCAATGGAGGCAGACTTGGTTGAAATGTGCAACACAGCTATTGATGGAGTGCTGCATATCACAGGATCAGCCCTGAGGTCCTACACTGTTAGAGTGTAGCTGTTTTTTGTTGCTGTATTCTCAGAAGTGCTTCCTACCTGCTGTGAGTATATATGGAAAGGTTTCAGGTTGCAGGACCGGTTACAGAAGTGTTCTGTTACTCTAGTTTCTCCAAATTTTGCTTTTGTTGCATGAGTTTTGCAACAGTATTGCAAAGCTGGCAGTGTTGACCACTATTTTCTAGAGTGCCACAGTGTGCAAATGGAGTATTTCAGCCCCATACTGCTCACAGTAACATTTTTTTCAGATAAGTATTATCCTTTATGTTTGAAAATGCATTGTTTTGGAATGCAGTGCTGGATGACAGTTGTTAACTGTCAAACTCAATTCTTACTGTTTGCTTTTTCTTTCCTCACCTCCTCCTTTTGTTTTTAACCAAAATACCTTTGTTATCTAGCAAGAAGTTGAGAAGTTTACAGACTTAGAGAAACTCTACCTCTACCTTCAGCTGCCTTCGGGTCCCAACAATGGAGACAAAAGGTAAGTGGTGGCCGTGTGTGAGGGTGAGCAGCTAGAACTGGAAGCTTACTTAACTTCCCTTCCACTTACCTACTGAGCAGGCATTTGTGATGTGTTTCGTAGTGAAATCTGTCTTTATTAAATGTTAAGAACCTATTTTTTGATGAATCTTGACTTCTTGAAGACACTGTAAGTATAAACATCCTAAAGTGGGAGACCCATAAATAATATATTCTGCAGTGTGTGATCGTTCCTTCACATTTTATGTAGGAACTGATAATATAGGAATGGTAATGTCGGTGATGGTGAGGAAAAGAAAGAACCAGTGGTATTTCTTGTAGCATTCCTTTGATTAAAGGAAGACCTAGAAAACCAACCTGAAGATGACAACATCATAAAATTTGGATCTGTTCCCAGTAGGGTGATTATAGACAGATGTCTACAGGAAGCACTCTGAGCACTTGCTGAGTTGAGCATGTGCAAAGAGCAGAAAAACTCTCTAGAGATCAGCAAGAAACACTGTAAGAGTGGAGACAGGTGCTCTGTAGCTCACCCCTGTCTATGCATAGCTGCTTATCAGTCATGAAGGAGAGTCTGGAGTTTTTTTGTTAGATTGTACAGGAAGGAGGGAGGTACTCCTTCCAGAGCCTTTAAGGGTATCTGAGTAGTGAGGTAGTGGCTCTTGTTGTCTCTGGCACTTTCTGCACATGTAAACTGGCAGTTGTAACAGAGGAGGAACCACAGAGTAAAATCTTCCTCAGAGATTTCCTTCTTCTTTCACCAGTGATCAGCTCTCCATGTCGTCCAGCCGTGCGCAGCAGATGCATGCCTTCTCTTGGATACGGAATACCTTGGAAGAGCACCCCGAGACATCCCTTCCCAAACAGGAGGTTTATGATGAGTACAAGTGAGTGTTCCTAAATGGAGTTCATGCGTATGGCTTCAGCAAGTTGTAAGTAGTTCTGTGACACTAGCTCTGCAGGTGCTCCATTGCTGTACGCGTACAAGCACATATGGAAGGACAAGGCCCTCTGTACTTCAGTGCCAATGTTACTAAGAGCAGAGTGGCTGCGTTGGGGTGAAATGCAGTCAGTATTTCTGCTGGTGAAGGTAGGACCAAATTGTCTCTTACCTGTGCTGAAGTAGACAAGCATTTCTTAACAAGAAAATTCCAGTATGAGTGTTGCCTGTGTTTTTGGGTAGAGTAGTATGGGGAAAAAGCACCAGTTACTATTTTACAGTACATTTTAGTCTGATTATATGTACACATATATGTAAGTGACTGTCTTGGTGAGTATAAAGAGCTGAATTGTTCCTGCAAGGAAGGCATATTTTTGGATGTAAGATCTAGCCAGTCTTTCTGTCCAGGATAACATGCAAGTACTGGTCCATCCTGCAGCAAACCTGAGTTCTACAGGGGCACAATGTATCTGAATATGCATGAAAACAGTAACCAAGGCCACTGTGAGTCTGTTTTGTCAAATCTCAAAGCCACCGTGTAATGAGAAAGCAATTAGAAGCAAGGGAGGGCGAGCTGCCTGATGGAAGTTGGATTTGAATTCATTTACAGAATATTCCCCACAGGGAAAAAAAAAATCCCAAACGCCTGAAGATGAATAACAGATTTATGATCTAGTATGAATATTTCCATAATCTAGACCATTATAATAATTCACAAGGAGCTGACTGCCTCCACCTCACAAGCGCCTACAGGATTCAGCCCTTAGTTGTTATTGCAGCATTGCATTATGTGAATACCTCATTTTAATTAACTCTCTCTGGTAGAGGTTGTTGTTTTCTTTCTTCCTACTGAGCAGAAGCGTGATGGCATTAGCTTGCCTGAGGTTGATAAACACACACACACCTATTTCTGAAATCTCACTATTGACTTGAACAGTGACGCAGCCTGGAAACGTGGCCAATGGCACAGATGTGTCAGGGCAGCCAATCCCCGAGCAGGAGCTGCTCACACAGACTCAGCAACAGCGGCAGCTGCTGTGCAGGAGAGAAATGGAAGCGTTATTCTTAAATATATTTCTTATTTAATAATTTATTGCCTGCTTCAGCGACAAATCTGCTTGGCTTCCATGCTGTGCCAAGCTGCAGATGCCCAGCAAAATTATCATCTACAGATTTTTGAGTGTGAAATTTGGATGGCTTTTGTATATAGCTGCATCAAGTATTTGTGTATTTAGAGGTTTTTTTTTTTTTTCTGACAAAATAAGGGTGGTAAGCAAATATTCAGGAAAATATCAAATGTTTGGAATCGGTTCTCCTTTGAAGGCATCTGTTCCATTTTTAAAAATTTCATTTCTGTGAGTGTATTCATGAGCTATTCTTGTGCACACCAAAGGAAGAGGAGCTTTGGTGTGGGAAGAGGGGAACAAGGCATATAAATAGATGAGTTAGTTTTGATAAATCATTTTTTGTTTACCTAGGGGATGTTAAGTCCTCTTAAACTGTACTTCTGTCATATTTACTTGTTACAGTTTCTCTCCTCCATGTGCAAATACAGATGTTGTATGAGCTCACATTCTGCATGCGTTAACCACAGTTGCAAGGCTTCAGAAGGTTGCTGCATCGTAGCAGTACCTCAAGTCCTGCTGTAAATTTTGGTCAAAATAGATGTTAGAAAAATACGGATCTTCTGCATTACCGTTGGGTTTCTTTCTATGAAGATAAGAAAGCAGAAGCTTACGCTCCACAAATGCAGCCTTGGCAAATGTCAGGTTTCCAAGTTCTTCGTAGTTCAGTAGTCTTTGGTCTCTAAACTAGTTCAATACAATGATCCTTCTTTCCACCTCCTTGCTGTTTAATTGGAATTTCAAATCTCGGAGTAAAAGTGAATGGGGACATTGACTTTTTGAAAGGGGTACGATAAATGAAAAATGCATCATAATGTAAGTGCTTGGGAAGGCTGAGAGCTTGCAGCTGAATTTCAGAAAGGAGGTAAATGAGAGCTGTTTCACCTCTCTTGTTGGCTCTCTGTGATACACTGTGCCATAAGCTGTGCTTCTGTTGGATGTGTGCAGTATTTCTGCCATGTTATATACCCCACAGAGAGTAGATACTGCTTCCCATGTAATCTTTTTGATGTTTTCTGGAAGTCACTTTTCCTTAGCCTACCTCTTCCTAACATTCTTTGTTGTAACCCGTCTATTAGAAACCAGTTGTTTTGGTGGATTGGGTAAGCAAAGGTCTTGTATTGTTTCATGCAGTAGGTTCTCTAGTAGTTCCTACTCCTAATGATTCTGCACCCATCTTGTGTTGAATTCAGTGCTAACAGAGTAGTAAAGTTTGTACTGTTGTTGTACTGTTCTGTGTGTGACTTTGCCTGTCCGTACAGCAAGACTGAAACTCCCTTCACATAATGCTGCTGCTTTACTATAAAATTGTATGCACTTTGTTATCAGCTGCTATGGGTATGTTGTAAATAATAGCAGTATGACTAACAGATCTATTTTATCCTCTGCCACCTCTAGCTGATGAGTGCATACTTCACAGCAGTAGCACCTGTTAATCCTTGTGCACTGTTTCGCAGGTTGAACTATTTCATCTTTTATTGTTCTTGTATCAAGTCATTTTAGTTTTCCTTCTAACACCCCAGTGACTTTGTTTTAATGATGCCTCCAAGTATTACACAGTTAGGTGATTATACCACTTTTTTTTCCAAGACAGTTTTTGAAGGGCTGTGTATACAGACTTGCTGTGACCCTTCTGTCTCAGTGCAGTCTGTTACTGCCATTTTATCCAGTTCTTTGCCCACAATGCTAATTAAGCTGAGTTGCATAGTCTGACTACCTTCATTGGCTTTTAGTCAGTTGATCTTTTTGGTTGATTAATTCAAGTGCACTCCCACTGTGTTTTATGTCTCAAGTACATTTAATTTGAAAATCCTACCAAAGAAAGGACTTTCCTTGCCCATGGTACTGTGTTGGGAAGCTCTGTATGAAGGAACATAAGCAGTGGTGTCCATTGTCGTTCTGGTCTCTGTGTAGACTGCCCTTCATTTATTTTACCACCCACCTTTGAAATAAGCACGGCAGCTCCTGGGCTTAGTGAGGTGCCAAGAGGGCAAGTGGCAGAGAGAAGAGCTTCAGGGAAGGAAGAAGCTCCTGCTCTCAAGTCAGAGAGATCACAGGTGGACATGTAGGATCCCCAGCGAAGGCAGGAGGAGGAGGGGCAATCTGTCTGAAACCTGGAATTACATGATAATATTAGTTCAGAAATCACAGTCTTGCAGGAACTGCAAATACAGATACAGGAGGACCGTAGAGCTGTATGTTTGTTGCTGCTGGTGAGTAGTTGTCTTGAAACAGATCTGCTTCACTTGATGAACGTTTTATTTGTTTATTTTCATAGAGAGAGGGAATAGTTTTAACTTTAAAGTTCATAGATTGGTAGCAGACCAACACATTAAGGTTTTGTTTTGCTGACGTTGAGTTTCAGTCAAAGATATTGCTGACTACAGCAGAGGAATTTGGAGAGCCCTCCTTTACATGGTAATCAAGACTTCAGGGCAGTAATCAGCATCAGTAAGTGACAAAGACCTGCCTTTTAGGAGTGCTGGGGGAATGTTAAAATGCAGCCGAGCTTAGCAAGATGCAAGATTAAAAAAAAAAAAAAAGCACAGAGACCTGTCTAGGACAGTGCTATGTATGAAGCAGTGTCTTAATTCCTAAGAAGGTGCAGGAAAGCTGGAGAAGTATTCCTTTGTATTAACTTCAAAGGATCAAATCTGGAATACAGATGCTGTGACTTGCATGCACTGAAATGAACATTGGGGTAAAAATACCTCATATAGGAACTTGAACTGGTTGGAGGAAACCTCTCGAGTTACCTGATCCAGCCCATCCCTGAAAGCAGGGTTTGAGTCTGGCATTTCATGGGGGCCTTATGCAGATAATCTGTGAATGAGGAAAATCAAGTATTAGAAGGGCAGCACAAAGAGAACGTTAAACATCTTTGCCTGTTTTCTGAACCTGACTGGGCAAAGCCTTGAGTAGCCTGCTTTAGTGTTGTGGCTGAGCCTGCCTCAGGAGGTGTTTGAAGTCCTACCAAGCACTCTTGCCACTCAGATTTGTGTGTGATGCTGTAGCTCCATGGGTGGAGCTCCTGCAGCCACTGACAGCTGCTTTTCCTTTGGTCTGTCACTGTCATTGTGAAGGCTGGGGGAAGTTACCATCTGAACTACACTGCTTTTGCATTTTGGAAGGAGAAACGAACGTCTGGGTTTCTGTGTCTCATGGCTGACAGCTGTCTGTACAGGGGTGCAGGCAATATCTGATTTGGACAGAGCTGGAGAGAGTTGGGGGAGAACAAGCTCTATAGGGTAATGTTAGAAGCAAATAGTACAAACATTGCTGTTCATCAACAAAATGATGACATTTGTGGTGGTATTTTGCAAATGGAGGATACCTGCATACAGCCAAGGTGAAAGCAGAAGACAGCTGCTCTAGTGTTGTCTCAGAGGATAGAAATGCAGTGGAAGTACTTCAAAGCTATATCCTGCTCTCTCTACTGCTACCATTTTCAGAGGAGACCTTTCCTCTGGCCTGTTTGGATGCAGATACCTTCACTAATGGTTACTGTTATTGCCAGGTGATGCTGGGAGTAAAACTTCTATTTCAGAAGTAATGTTTTTCCTTTCATCGTTTCTTCTGTGATGAGCAGAGATGTATTTGCCTCTGTGCATCCAGTTATTGTAGTGGGCAGTGTGGTGTGTGCAGTGATTGCTTTTCTGCTCTCCTGCTGTGATGCCCACACAGAATGTGTACGATCACCTCCTCTTTTTTTCAGAGATGGGCTGTTTTTGTGTATTTCTCTTAGGACTTCTCAAGGAAAAGAGGTCATTGCTATGGTGCTGACTCTGTGACCGTAGGAAGTCTGAATGAGTGTTTTTACTGTGTGTTTTTGGGCCTGAGCGTGCTAACATCTGTGAAATGCCACAAAGCTCTTGGAACAGAAGTCAGTATGTAATAGTGTTTGTATCTTTGTGCAGCCCTAAGCATTTGCTATGTAGATTAACCTTCCACAGGAGTTTACATTTTTTTTTCCCTCTGCTTTCACATGATTGTGATTTTCCAGAATGTTCACATTTTGCAGTGAAATGAATGATTCTTGTTCTCTGCCTGAAGGAGATATTTTTCTAACTATCTCAGGCATTGAAATAGATGAATAGATGTTGAAACAAAACTCCTGCTGTTTTTGAGCGTTAGACAGATAATGGTGCCCATTTTACTAGAGCAGTAAATGTAGCAAAATGAGGTCTTTTTTTTGCCTTTTTTTTCCCCGCTACCAGGTTGGTATACTCAGTTATATGAAGGTTAACACATCTACACGCCTGGGGGCAGTTGAAATCTGTTAATCTGGGGCCATTATTTAAAATGTGGGTGTCTATAAACAGATCTTACAGTTCCATGTGGGCAAATAGTTCTTGTCGTAGTAAGAGGACTAACTCCTCAGTACGTGTTTCTGTTAGCCTTATAAAGATGAAGCTGGTTCCGTGGGAAGATAGGCTTCACTAAATTCAGTTCAGTTGAGCTCTGTTAAGTTGCAGTTGTATACACAGAATCTTTGGACACAGTCAAATTGCTGACCTGCTGCTTTTCAAATATTCCTGCAGGAATTCAGGCCTTACCACACTCAAGCCATACTTCTCGGTAGAGAATGTCACTGCCTTTATTTTGTTCTAAAACAAGTGAATTGAAGCATAAACTTAAGTTATGGAGTCTGTTTTAACTGTGCTCTAGTTAATGCCACTACTTGTTAAATCTTCACATGACTTGTCTTTGAACTCAGCAGAGAACAAGGCAAAAGCTATGATATTAATAGCTCTGCGTATACATTTTTAATGCATTCAGTTCGTTGTGGATAGCTTCATTAATGTTATATGTGAATCTAAATATGGATGGGATTGAGTGTTTTCTTTTGATAACCTCTGATGGAGTCTGAGATGTAGACTGGCCTTTTGTGTTAACTTTGCTTCCATTCACGTTTTATTTCTCTTTGTTGCAGGAGCTATTGTGACAATCTCGGCTACCACCCATTAAGTGCTGCTGACTTTGGAAAGATAATGAAAAATGTCTTTCCGAATATGAAGGCTCGTCGTCTAGGCACAAGAGGCAAATCAAAATATCCTTTGCTAGAATACTTCTCAGTAACTTCTGCACTTGCCTGGAGAGCTTCTGCCGTTATGGCTTAATTATCAGCTAAATTTAGAAGCAGTGTTAAATAAAAAATGCAACACTTTTCCAACGTCCTTAAAAAAGCATTAATTGCTATAGTGTTGAGGTGGAAGGTAAATATAGATCATACTGTCTTTCTGAGTTTTAATGTTTAATTGTCACAGCAGCAAAGAACCACAGAAATTGTATCACTGTCTGCAAAGAGGGGTACAGAAGTAAAGCAGCTTGCCTTGCATGCGTGCAGTAACTAATCCTTTATTAGCAAGAAAACCTCAAAACTGCTGGTGTTTTTTTCAAAGGAAGTAGTTCAATCAACAACAGTTTGCATTTCCAAGTTGAGAATTGCACCTTCCCCTGAGAATCCTTAGAAACCATTATGAAGTAGCCTGCTGCCTGCCTCAGGATAACTCTTGCTGTATCAGTGCATTGTTTGATGCTGTGGGTGGGCTAAGCCCCTGCAGTATGCAAAAGAGGAAGGGTATAAAAAGGCCAGAGGACATCAAGGTGCTTGCAGGTTCTAGTTAAAAAGCACTCAGGAGTAGCTGTAATGATAGGTATTCACTGTAATACTGACCTTGCCGTGGTTTCACTCAAAGAGTGCTTATGAAGGGAATTAAGTGCTAGTGGCCTGCCCAAAGGTATTTGTTTTTTGTAGAATTGACAAAATAAAACAACCAAAAAACCCTCACATATGGAAAAGTTACATCAATTTTTTTTTTTTTTCATTAAAAAAATGTAGGATTATCTAGTAGTGGAGTCTAAAATGTAATAGTGATGTTTTGGATGGAGCTAGACAAGTTTTAAGGAAGAAATCATATGCAGTAATAGCTCGACCAAGGAGATCTCTTGCAGTTCTTTCTTAAGCTTCTAATTCAGAGTGGTTAAAACATGATCTTACCATGTTCCTTAATAGCCTTCTTACACTTAATTTATTATAGTTATACTCCATCCATGTTAATGCAAGCAGATGTAAACTCCATGGTCTAGGGAAGAAAAATACAGACGTTCTTAAAATAAGTGAAAAATTAGTGATTCTGAGATGGATTTGCTTGTCATAGAGAACAGACACTGCATGAACTCCGAGAGTAAGGCTGTGGGGAGGAAGAAGGGCTGATTTAATTCTTAGGTGTATAAATAAGTGAGAAAATAAAGGTAGGAGTATTTTTTTCTGTATACAGCATTGATCAGTGTAAAAATACATCTTGGTGTTTGTGGCCATATTTTTAAACAAAATAATGTGTTGTGTGAGAGCCAAAAAATAACTATATGAAATCTTAGGAAGAAATATATTCATGTGAGAACTTCAGTCTATTTGATCGTGGGGATTTTCTTCAATTTGTGGAAGTCCCTTAGGAGAAGATCAAACAGTTATTTGGGAAATTAAGCAAAAAGAGGCACAAAAACCAAACAAATGAACAAAAAGCACCAACCAAAACCTCATAATGAGTAATAGCTAATTATAGGAACAGGGTTTTTTGTTTTTGTTTTTTTTTTTAGTATCAGTTAACTTTTGGAAATAATGTATTCATCATCTCTTTCTAAGTCTGGTTGGGGAAGAGAGTTCAGACCAAGTCTGTGTTAACGATGTAAATATTGGTTATCTTCTTGAAACTACTTGGCCTAGTTTAGTGGTTCTTCTATGTTGTTATCAAGTGAAGTTCATCACATCCAGCATCTCTCATCTGTGTAGATGGGGGAGCCCACTGACGTGCCCAGGAATGCAGCCATTATGAGCTTTTGATTGTGCCCTGCTATGAGGTTATGTTAATGGCAGGAAATTTGAGATCTCTTGGTGAGTTTGTGTATGAGAAGTAGAGGAGGAATTACTGCTCTACCTCTCCACCCCCAACTAACAAGCAGAAATTATGTAGACCTTAATTCTTGATCACGTATTGCTACAGTGGACTGAGGAAGAAGGCTTTTGTGCATATGCCAACACTGCCCAACCTTGACTTTCATAAAACTGGAGATGGGGTATGGTATATATTTGCTTATTCGTGCATGTTTGTGCAAATTAACGTTTATGATTTTTACAATCTGAAGTTTTTAAAGCAGATTGGAAGGCTGTGTAGTTGTCAACATATTCTTTACAAAGCTGAGCTTCTGAGTTCTTGTTTGGTGATTCTGTAAGACTCATGGAGAGTTGTAGTGCTATGGTTTATAACTCTGATCCTGTTTTGGCTTTACTGTATATTTAAAATACTTATTCAGCATCGAGGAGCTCCTGTGAAAGAAGCAGTTCCTGTGTAAATGGCTGCTGAACAGTTAGTACTATGGATGTAGGGAGAGTCAACTGCAGGTGGTCTGAATGTTGGTATTTGCATTGGTTTTCTTGCAGTAAAGTCAGCTCCAGATAGCACCTCTGGAAGCAAGTTGTAATGCTTCATTTTTAATGCTACTGATGTTGTGATCTTGTTCTCCCAGTTTCATGGAAGTATGTGGATATAATTACTCACTTGCATGTTTCTCATCATCATTTGTTCTGTATTCTTGTTTTTGCTCTTTACTTTAGTAATTGAATGTTATTAACCTTCTTTCTTTCTTTGTTTTAGTTGGATGGGACAGAGCCATCTGGACAGCTACAAAGTGCTGATGAGGAAGTTGTCTCTGCGGCCTGCCGGCTCGTTTGTGAGTGGGCCCAGAAAGTGCTGAGCCAGCCGTTTGATACAGTCTTGGAGCTGGCTCGTTTCCTTGTCAAAAGTCACTACATCGGTACCAAGTCAATGGCAGCTTTAACAGTAATGGCAGGGGCACCAGCAGGTAATGAGTTCTGAATCAGTGGGAATTTCTTTCCTTAGAGTAACATCGTGTAAGTAAGAGGGACTTCTTTTAGTCTTAACCTGGTCTGGCAAGAAAGAACAGTGAGGCAGCTGGGTGGGCCTGGAACATTAGGGGTTGGTGCATCTTCCTGTTCTCAGTGGGAGCGTATCCGGGCTCAGGTCATGATGTTTTGCCCTCTCCCATGAGCATTAGCTGAAATGAGGCATGATGGCTTTAGTCCTTTGTTGACTGTGCCAGTAGTATCTCTGAGGAAGCATATATTTTCAGGGCAGACTTTAAACAGTGACACCAGTTGAGTCCTGAGTATGCATTTACATTATTTCTATTTGTATCACTGTAGACTGTTTTCTTGCTGGTAGTCTGGGTAGAGAGATGTGAAAATAAGCAGTGGTTTCAGATTTATTTTGTGATGTTAGCCAAGTTTACGTTGTGTCACTTTCTGCTTGATAACCTGTTGCTGTGGTTTAGATTCATATTAATGGTCTTGTTTTAAGGACTGGGGTAAGAATGTCTAACAAAACAGCGTTGTGTTTCTTGAGACCTGCTCATATCTGAGGGAGGGGAAGTCTCAGTGGGCCTTGAAGCGACAGTGTAATAATGGTCAACCTGAGCCATAGGTTATCTATGGTCTGGTCACTTAGAAGACTTTGGAAACCTGATTGCTTCTCTAGAAGTCCTTACAGTTGAGTAAACACCTCAGCAACAGAGAAATTGAAGCAAGAAAACCTGTGTCAAGTAAATAATTAATTAAATCTGAGTGGTCTTGTTCAAATTGGTTTTCTAGTTTACGTTCCTTGAGGTAATGAAAAGTAGGAGTTAATCTATGAGTGTAAGCAGTCAGATTTGGGTTTTCTAGTCCATCCTGGCCCACTCTGTTCAGCATGCATTGCATTAAAGGCAGTGTGTGTGCAGAGCTATTGCTAGCTGACTGGTGGTTCCTGGGAGACAGCATGTGGAACTTGGATGAAAAAACCTGTCTTCCCAATCTAATTCTGTGGTCTTCTCCAATTCCTCTGTTGAGGACCCAGGTCTTATAAAACACTGAAAAGAATTGCTAGTTTTCAGTGTGTGAGTAATGGTACTGAGTTGTACTTCAGTTGATCTGCATTTTGGGGCCAGTGTAGTGGGGGTTTGTAGACCACTGCTGGTGTGGCTGTGTTTCTCTGATAGCTTGTTTTAACCTGGAAACAATTATGTGTCTCCATTTTCTCTAGAGCAGATTTTCCAACCAGCATTTCTGGTGTGTCAAATGTAAATTCTCCTGAAATGTTTGGTCTGTGTCAGGTAGTAGCACCACATCAGCATTTGTTTAAATTGATCATCTGAAAAGTAAGGGTTTGTGTGGCTCTGAGAGCCCCTCTGATACAGAAGGGCCTTCTGCAGAGTCAGTTGTGTGACTGAGATTCCAGCACTTGGCTTCAGGGTGAAGAGAGGAGTTTATCCATATTTTTGCTATATCAGAGGAATACCTGTTGTGTTCAGTCTCTGGAAAAGCCTCCACATGATGTAAAAATCACATATACTTTGCATTGACATCATTCTCAGAATACATTATTTAATAGTTTATAGATTTGTGTGTGTGTGTGTGTGTGTGTGTGTGGTTGTTTACAACAGTGAAAGATGATGGAAGTTGAGATGTACATCATCTCCTTCCAACTTCCCTCAGAGTTCTGCTCAGGCCTGTCATGGAAAGTGTGTTTGAACCGAGGCAAAGCTCTTGGCTTGAGACTGGACTTCAAACAGAGGCTGATGGCCACGGCTGAAGATTGGGGTGATCCCTTTCTGGATCACGTTGGAACATTTTTTTGCTCCTTACAGATTGTTGTTTTGTTTTGTTTTTTTTCCAGCTTGGAACTAACAAGTGATGGTGACAGTTTTTCACTGTTGTTGCTTTTCTTCTTTGGCTGCTAGGAGGAAATCTGGATATATGTATAGCACTCTGACTCATATGGCTTCCCTCCTTTTTCTCCCTTCAAGAGAAGGTGGTGTTTCCAGGAAATGCATAGTTATTTCCAGTGCATTCCTGGGGGGTGTGGAGTGTGGCTCGGACAGGCATTTCAGGAGAGGTTCCATGGCCCAGAATGGCAAATAAGATATTCCCCTTCCTCATTATTGTGAGGAACTACAGTGTCACCATGTATTAAGTGTGGAAAAAAAAGCTTTTAATCTCAAATGTAAAGCTGTGGGGTTTTTTTGTGATAAATTCAGTATTCAGCCCACGTAGGTCACTTATTTGCCAGTAATTGCAATACACTGGGGCATTTCACTGCTCTGTGAAGAAGGAATTGAAAGCATGAAGTGGAGATGTTGTGGTGTTCAAGCTCTTAGGGTACATGCTGGCTGCTGCTGGACTATCAGAAGACAGTTCTGACCATGTACTGGGTATCTAAGCACAAATAATTGCCCTGAGAAGGGTTCTGATTGATATTTTTTTCCCTCGTCACTTCTCTTCTTGCCCTTCTTTCACTGCTGTCCGTGTTCACACACTGGTTGTGATCCATTCTGGCATTACATGCAGATGCATCTTTTCAGAGCTGCTCCCTTGTGACACAGACCCAAGGCTTTCTGGAAAGATTTTTTTCATTTTAAAACTGCTTTCAGTGCAGATAACAAAACAAAAACGTGGTGGATGGTGTTTTAAAGGCTCATCTGAAACATATCCACTGCCCTCTACTGTCAGGTAAAAGAAATGCACTGGTTTTAGATTGTGCTGGAACAAAAGTTGTTATTTGGGATTACTAGAAACGAGATGCCAGTACTTAGCAGCTAGCGTGCAGCTTGCCTGACAGGGAGGGACTGTGCCTCAAACGTGGAAAGAAACTGAAGCACCAAAGAGAACTGAGCATGAAATGCTCTCATGGGTGAGATGTTCACGGAGTGGTTGTGGAGTTGCCTGCCGTGTATCTGTGCAGCTGGATACAGATGTGGCACTGCAGCAGACAGGGAGTATGTTGTAATAACTGATTCTTCTTTTCTATTCAGGAATAAAAGGGATCCCCCAGCCCTCAGCTTTTATACCTACTGCTGAAAGCAACTCCTTTCAACCGCAAGTGAAAACTCTGTCATCTCCTGTCGATGCCAAGCAGCAGCTGCAGCGCAAGATCCAGAAGAAGCAGCAGGAACAGAAACTGCAGTCTCCTTTGCCAGGAGAGTCTCCAGCAAAGAAAACAGAAGGCACCGCAACCAACGGTGTAACTAGTATATCGAATGGAAGCCCTGCAATTCTGTCTCCTCAGCCTATTGGCATTGTTGTGGCAGCTGTCCCCAGCCCCATACCGGTAATTGTGCAGCAGAGAAATCACCTTAGGAAAGGATTGAAAATGGCCTGTAGCTAAGCAGTGGTGTCAGTGGGATGGAAAAATGGTTTCTGTTTAGAGTTGAATCCCTTGGTTCTTTCTGTCCCAGTGGCTGGTATGACAATATGATTGAATGAGGAATAAGAGGCAGCAGAATTCTGATCACATCGCATAGGCCAAGTTCATCTTTGAAGTCAATGACAGTGGAATTTCAGCTAGCAATAATTTAGATTATGTGTGGGAATAATTACTCTTCAGATGAATTTAACCAGATGGGGAAGTCTACAGGTCGTGTGGGTCACTGAGCCATCTCATTTAGAATCTAAATTGATTTGCATTGGCCTGGTGGATTTAGTGACAGCAACAATTTTAATTTTGCATGAAATCTGTAATGTGGGGCTTCCTTGTCTTTCAGACATAGAAAACAAGATTGGAAGGAAGGTTCTTTGTTCTTAGGGCATTAGCTGTATTGTTTATTTCAGTAGATAAGGGATACTGAGCTTGCATTTGATTTTGAAATCTTTAAAATGAGTAGTTTTGAACACATCCCCCCTTTATCCTTTGTATTTCTGTCATCGGTTCCACTTAGTGAAGAACTACATGAGAATGACCCTTTAGTTCGAAGAAGAGCAGAGTAATGTGTAGACCAGTGCCTTGGAGGCATACCTTAAAACCCAAATCCTCATCTCTATCTACCAGTCCTAGGCAGACATATCAGTTGTCTTGCATGCCATTGAAGAGCTTGCTTTGTTTTGAACTGACACTGCTAGTGTACACGTTTGGGTGTGTTGAGCTGTGTTGTCCTTAGTCTCTGAAATGCATGGTTGGAGTGGTCTGTGAACGTTGGGGACTTCCTTCCTTTATTGCCACGCCATTTCTTTTTCTCTAACAGGTGCCAAGGACCAGGCAGTTGGTGACATCTCCAAGTCCTATGGGATCATCTGACAGCAAGGTCCTGCCTCTCAATGTTCAGGTGGTCACTCAGCACATGCAATCAGTCAAGCAGTCACCAAAGACTCCCCAGAATGTTCCTGCCAGCCCAGTTGGTGACCGCTCTGCCCGGCATCGCTACCCGCAGATCTTACCGAAGCCAGCAAATACCAGTGCTCTCACCATCCGCTCTCCCACAACGGTGCTTTTTACCAGTAGCCCAATCAAGACTGTTGTGCCAGCTCCACATGTGAATTCCTTAAATGTGGTAAAGATGACAGCAATATCTCTTGCTCCAAGCAGCAGCAGTGTCCCCGTCAAACAGACGCCTTCAGTTAATAGCACTGCAGGAGCAGTGGAAGAAGGGAGGACTACTCCACAGATCAAAAATGGATCTGTTGTTTCACTTCAGTCTCCGGGATCCAAGGCTAGCAGTGTTGTAGCTGCGTCTGCGGTCGAGATCAAAATGGAACCAGAAGGATTGCTGGATGAGAGCCCAGTGCAGGGCCAGGAGAGCTCTGACACATCTAAATCCGTAAAGGCGACCCCTGACCTGCCTCCTGTGCAACAGATCAATTTTGAGGTTGCAACCGTGAAGGTTTCAGCTGACGGTGTCGTGGAGGCAAAACCAGTTAAGGGCTGTGATCAGGGAGCTGAAGAAGCAGGGACCAAATACAAAACGCAGTCCAGTGAGATCACACCGGTTTCTTCAGCAGGCAATAATCAAAGCGCTCTAAAGCTCTCTGTTGCCACTCACAACTTGTCCAGCACCAGCATTGATTCACCTCCTACTGGTGAGTCTTCGATTAAAGACAAAATATGCACTAAAAGTCCAAGAAAGCGACAGCCTGCTACGCTTCAGGATTCCCAGGTACCGCCTGTCAAGAAACCACTGGTGGGGCAGCTTTCAGCCAGTAATGCTGAGGAGAGTCAAAAAGCAAACAGTGTTACGAAGGTTCCAAACGTTGTATTGTTAGCTAACAGTGACAATACCACACTTGTTCAAGTTCCCAGCACGGTACCTGTAAATGTACCTGCACCTTCTGCAGCTCCAGCAGACTTAGTGACGGACTGTTCTTTGAGCGCTGATTTAAATACCAGTGATTCTGCTTTAGGACAGCAGCTTGCATCAGCATCATCTCCAGATATAAAAGTGAAATTGGAAGGAAACATGTTTATCATAGAAAATGATTCAAAATCTGATGGCAGCTTTAACCCAAATGCGTGGCACCATATCACCAAAACTTCGGATTTTGCGTCTGTGAACTGTGAACAGCAGCAAGATATCAGTGTTATGGCTATGGCAGGGCACTCTGGCTCTAATGACTTACAGGAGTCTGCATGGGAGCCAGTGCACTGTGAGGGTATTCAGCAGGACGTGTACAGCCAGCAGTTACAGAGCCAGATCCAAGACTCTTCCTTGGGTCAAATACAAGCACAGTCTTCAAATCAGTTACCTCTACAGTCTGAGCTGAAAGAATTCGAACATACAGTCCCTCAGTCAAATGAAAACTTCTTTTCGTTTGATGATGACCTAACCCAGGACAGCATTGTGGAGGAGCTGGTGCTCATGGAGGAGCAGATGTCGATGAATAATTCTCATCCTTACGGTGGCTGTCTAGGAATGGCACTTCAGAGTCAGACGGCAGCTCAAGGAGCTCCTGTGTCATCTCACCCCAGCAGCACACACTTTTACCATTCGATCCATAACAACAGCACTCCAATTCACACTCCCACTCCCACCCCTACCCCGACGCCCACCCCTACCCCAACTCCAACACCCACCTCTGAAATGATCTCTGGATCTCAGAACGTGTCCCGCGAGAGCCCGTGTTCCAGGCTGGCTCAGACGACTCCTGTGGACAGTGCTCTGGGAAGCAGCAGGCACACCCCCATTGGCACGCCGCATTCAAACTGCAGCAGCAGCGTTCCCCCAAGTCCTGTGGAATGCCGAAACCCATTTGCATTTACTCCCATAAGCTCCAGTATGGCTTACCACGACGCCAGCATTGTTTCAAGCAGCCCTGTGAAGCCGATGCAGCGGCCCATGGCTACCCACCCTGACAAAACCAAACTGGAGTGGATGAATAACGGGTACAGCGGCGTCAGCAATTCGTCGGTTGCAAACCACGGCATCCTTACAAGCTACCAGGAGCTGGTGGAAGATCGCTTCAGGAAACCCCATGCTTTTGCAGTTCCTGGCCAGTCGTACCAATCTCAGCCACGCCACCATGACACGCACTTCGGTCGCGTGACTCCTGTTTCACCTGTGCAGCACCAGGCAGCTCCTGTAAGCAGCACCACCAAGCAGGAGGGCTTTGCTGTTCCTGCTCCTCTGGACAGCAAAGGAGCCAGTTCTTCTCTCAATAACAGCCTGAGATGCCGGAGCGTGAGCCCTGCTGTCCACCGTCAGCGTAATCTCAGCGGGAGCACCGTTTACCCCGTCTCAAATATACCACGCTCCAACCTGGCACCTTTTGGAAGCCCAGTGACTCCTGAGGTTCACAACGTCTTTACTAACATCCACGCAGACACAAGTGCCAACAACATAGCGCAGAGAAGCCAGTCGGTCCCATTGACTGTGATGATGCAGACGGCCTTCCCATCTCTTCAGAAACAAACCAATGCTAAAAAAATAACCAACGTGTTGTTAAACAAACTCGACTCTGATAGCGATGATGCAGTGAGAGGTTTGGGAATGAACAACATGCCCTCCAATTACACGGCCAGGATGAATCTCACTCAGATTTTAGAGACATCCACTGCTTTTCCTAGTGCCAACCCACAAAATATGATCAATTCCAGCACTTCAATTTACGAATTCCAAACACCAAATTACCTCACTAAAAGCAGCAGCGATCAGATCAGTTTTTCTTCTGGAGATAACCAAGCACAATCAGACATCGGAGAACAGCAATTAGATTTTAGCAGCACTGTAAAAGACCTTTTAGGGGAGGACAGTCTGCCAACAAACCAGCAGCTGGTGAATCAGGTGGCATCAGATCTCAACGTTACATCTGTCTTTTCCAGCGACATCAGGTTGTCTTCCGAACTCTCAGGCAGCATTAACGATCTGAACACTTTAGACACAAATCTGCTGTTTGATCCAGGTCGTCAGCAGGGACAAGACGATGATGCTACACTGGAGGAATTAAAAAATGACCCCTTGTTTCAGCAAATCTGCAATGAATCCATGAACTCAATTAATACATCAGGTTTTGAGTGGATGGAGAGCAAGGATCATCCTGCTGTTGAAATGTTGGGTTAATATTGTTTTATAGTATGTATGTAGCACACTGTATGTAAAAGACAGACGTATTGTATTTGTCTTAATGGAAGTGCCTCCTGCAGCAGAAACACTTGCTACGTATTGTGGCATTTAAAAAAAAAAAAGAAGTTTGCTGTACCAGTTGCTCATTATTCAGCAGAGAAAAGGCAGTCTTACAATTTCAAAGCAAACCTCTGAAGGTGATGGGCTGTCAAAGAGCCAGTGTTACGTTTTTAATTCGGTAGCGTCTCCCATTCAGCATTTCTTGTTGTGGTAAATAAGTGGTTAATAGCTTGCAACGACAGCTCTGGTTGAGGCAGCGAGAGGGTTTAAAGTTGAGCTCGTGGGTCGGCTTTCCATAGCTTGTATTGCTTGTTGCTTCTAGTACGTGATCCATGCTGACCTCTGTCGTTCAGGTCTGAAAGGCAGGGTGCCTGCAGCTATGGAGGGGGTGGGCAGTGGGTGATGCAAGTGAGCCCGGGGCATGGTCACTGTGTAGCTATCTGGAGTACTGCCCAGTGGTGAACTGCTGCCTTTTGCATCTCAAGGCAGAGATAGGAAAAAATAACGGGAAATGGGGATGATCAAGGAAAAAAGAAAGATGCACTAACTCTTTATTTAAGAGAAACAGATCTATGTAGTTATTTTGTCCATTAATGTTTCTGACATTGTGCTTGATATTGTAGTTCTCAATTCAGTGCTTTTGTATCAGGTAAAATTCATGAAAAAATACTTTGAGCGCTGAGGTTTAATCTATAGGCATAACACCTTACTTTAAATGATAGGTACTATTTAATTATTTATCGAAGCTAAAGAAGCAGTGTGGTATTTTCCCTCTCTTTTTTAAATAAGAGCTGCTACAGCTCATTAAAGTACTATTTTTAAAGATTCGTTTTTAAGTTTGCTCTTTTCTAACGTAGTGGAGAGTGTAGGAAGATGTTCTTTCCTCTCTATTTCGGTAGGTTGAGCCCGTCTTGCTCTCTTTTAAATAAAAGATGATTAAAATATTATAAAATGTAGTGAATCTAAAAGTATTTTGTATAGAGCCATAACACTGCCAGGCACTTTATTATAGAGGTGATCTCTTTGGGATAAAATTTATTTTAAAAGTGCTTACTGGTTTTAGAAGCCTGAATTCAATTTTCACTGAATCATCTGAGAGGACTGATGAATCTCATTTTTGTTGGAAGTCCTTAGCTACCCCTCTTTGAAAATGGAATTTAAACTTCTAACTCACTAGTTCACTTAAACCAAAAAAAGACCTTTTGCTTTATCGGTGTGGCACAAGTCTCTCTGATGATGAAGAGAGCTGCTTTAGCAGCCATGGCTCTGATGCTAGGAAGAGGACTTGCAGAGGCAAGCTGTTAAGAAATAATTGTTCTCAGAATGCTACAGTGCCATCCCTTAAGCTCAGTATAAAATTGGTTATTTCTCTCATGAACTGGCAAACTGAAAGCAGAGCAGAAGACATTTTCCTCTCTTGCATTCTTTCTTTGGATAAGAGGTCATTAATGAATGGGAAGGCACAGGAAGCCCCCCTAGATTTATTAAGGAATAGGTGCTCAGATTAATATATATTTTTAAATTTTTGTTTCTTAAAGTGACCTAGTGGTCATTTGTTTCTTCAGTTTTTGCTGAGGACTTGATCTTGGTACTGGTTCATTTTCTTCACAGTGCTGATCCGGATTGTGCTGTTGCACCGACACTTGAGGTGCTGGGGCATCACGGCTTCTCTTGCCCTGATTGACCACCAGTCTGTGGCTGCTTCTTCAGGGACAGAACTGCTGTGACTAACCACAGCACCTCACGGGGAGTGTGATTTCACTGTGCTTGCATTGGGGTTTTGCTGCTTCATTAGGAACAGACTTGGAGAGTTCAGATTGCTCCTTGAAACATAGGGACATGCAGTGGTGTGCTTTATTTTAAGACCAAGCGACCCTTTTAAGTTAGTTAAGAAAGAGGGTAGGAGTCTAAAAACTGCACGGGAAGGTTCTTTTAGGTGTCTGCAGTAAGGCTGGAACCATTTTTCCTTTGGACACAAGTTAAGTGGCAGGGCTTGAGTTGCATACCGTCCATGGCCTTTAGCCAGAGGTGTGGCTCACCATTCTCTTACTTTGTTGACTTGGCTGGGTCTGAGACACGCTCAGTGCTTCTTTTTTCTGACCCTGTGTGAAGTGCCAGTGAATATGTGAACCCTGCTTTCCAGCGGAGAGTGGGGGGGGGGGGGGGAGGAGGGAGAACTTGAGCTCTGTCCGTGCTGTGGCAGTCTCCACATCTCACGGTGTGCTGGCCTGCCCCATGTTGCTGACACTGATGTGGGCTCAGTGTTAACTTCTCACCTAACTCCACTAGTTTTTTTAGAAGATTTCTCAGTAAAACAAGAGTAGATTTGGAGCTGATGCTCTCTAAATTATGCAGTAGGCACCAAAGGTTTTTAAAGTACCTTTTAAATTGTTTTTATATACAGCATTACTTTGAACCTAACAGGTGATTTAATTAGCAGGAATATTCTGTGATCAGTGGATTTAAAGCAAATGTGTGCTTAATTTAAGAAGTGCTCTATTCAGTAAGGGTTCTTTCAAGCGAGATCCAAGGCACAGACACAGCTTTGTACATTGTTGTGTGTCCTTTCAGTGGTGTTTGTGTAATATCTAATGTTTTGTTAGGTCCCTGTATTTAGTGCTGGTTAGTTCTTCACATTGAGACAGAGCACTGCTGCACACCAAAGTACGCAATGCCCAAAGGAGAATTCCACGACTTGAGCCTGTCCGTCAGATACTCCAAAACAGAGCAGGTGAGATGGTTCTGACCCCTTGTTTATGTAATTGGCTTCCAGCTGGGATGCTAAATAATGTTGATAGCAGTTTTTGCTAAAATATACAAACTGGTGAATTCGTACACTGTGTACGGTATTGCAGCAAACACTTTAAAATGGGTTGGTTAGTCCAGCAAACTATCTAGGTTCATGTATTGCACTAATATTCTGTTGAACCTGTGGCAGGCACCTTCCTTAGGATAAATGCAACAAATACGGCCAACAGATTTAACTAAAATAATAAAAACAAGTAAACAAAAAAACCCACAAAAAATAAAACAGAAAAAAATCTAATGTGTTTCATTATTAAAAGGCAAAATGTCATTAAAAGTGACAGGTGAGATTGTCTTATGTAGCAATGTGCATTGATCTCAATGAGATATTTCTATTTCTTATTCTCTTAAATGAGAATATTACAGCAGGAAAAATCAAGTTTAGTTTGCTTCACCATGTTAATACATGATCACAAAATGTGCATGAGTGTTGATGACTTAATCTTGTACAGTACTAGATATATTCCTGTAACCACTTTTTTTATTCTTTGCTGTATTGAAGCTGGTTCGGTGTTAACCAGGTGAGCATAGTTATTCACAAGTTACTTACTTTTTTATGTTAACTAATTCAGCTTAGTTATTGTTGAATATGTTCCTTTTTTGGATTCTTTTTTATTGTTCGGGTGTTGAAAGATATTTTTGCATCATTTTATCATGAGAAGTATTCATGAAGTAAATAATTTGCAAATAATTGCAATAAGCACTGACGTCTGAACTGAAAAGAAGGAAAGCGTTTCTTGTGCAGTGCATCCAAGGTTCATAGAGTAATCCTGTACTATACCGTGCTTTATTAACTGCACCGTAAGGAAAGAAAGAAATCCCTGTACTACATTTTCATTTAATGCAGGAAATCCAGTTTTCCCTCTCCCGCAGTGTTTCGTTGTCTGTTGTACTGCTGAAACTACAGTAGTTGAATATTGCAGTAGCATTTCAGTTATTTTTTTTATTGAAAGTGCTCAAAAATTGTTTTTTAAATGTTTTCAAAAACAATAAAAACATTTTATATTAAAATGACTTCAGGATTGTTTTCTTTATGTGGGAAACCTACCTTAGAACGCAGAAGTGACAGCTGTGCCATTTTGAGTTGTGTGCAGCTCCTCGGTGTTCCAGGCATCCCCACAGGGATGCTCTGAGTGTTAGCTTCATGTCTGGGTGGTGAATTCTGCTGTGAATTAGCAATTTAGTGTGAATTTAGTAAATATATGCATACATTTTTATATATATACACGTGTATAAATATCTACACGTATGAATATAGAAATATATGTTTACACAATCTAAGCTAAGCCAGTTCAGTCAAAAGCGAACTGAGGCCATGAGAAGTTTGCTTAGAAAAGGTGTAGTGCTGAACACGTATAACCCAGAGGTTACAGAACCAAGGACTGTTCTAACAGATCATAATATTCCTGCTACGTGTGTTGAATGGCATGGGATACGCTGCCAGTGATGTACGTACTCACAGTGGGTTGCCTCGGAACATCGTGCTTCTATTTTCCAGCTGCTTTGTCGTGGCTCCTCAGTCTGTTCCCCCTGGGCCTGCCTACCTGTTTGCTATATCTGGTAATGCCTCAGCTCAGCAGTTACCAAGGAGTTCCATTTTTGGCCCCGTGGTTCATCTTTACTGTCACCATCTTTTTAGTAAAACTGCTCCTTTTCTATGGATCATTTTAAGTTACTATTATTGGAACTCTGTCTGTCTCTAATAGTAAATCACACGATGCAAATTAGAATCAAGTTTCTCAGTGAGCTTAAGATGTTGTGGTCACTGCAGCCTTCCTCGGGTAGCTGAACTACCTGTCCCTACAAATCTCTGCTTCTCAGCATGTTTATGATTAGGATCTCTCAAATATCCTTGTTTTCCCAGAATTGATAGAAAACTCTACGACTGTATTCCATTATAACCAGCCAGTCAGAACTCACTCGTCACCTCCTTTTCTCTACCAGAAATACTCTCAAGTCTTTAACTTGCCATCTGCCTATCAGTACTTCAGCAGCACACTTGTTCCAAGGGCTGTGACAGCTAGTTCCCAGAGTCAGTTCCTCCTTGCCCTGAGACAAGAGAGGGCATTTTGAAATGCGTTGTTGAAAAGGCTGTGTGTGAGGAATTAGCATTTCTGACTGGGACAAAGTGCTTTCTGTTTCACACTGCTCTGAATATCAAAACAATCTCCACACGCACAGAAGAGGCGAGTTACAGCTCTTGTGTCCAAGAGGCCCTGTTCACATTGACCATCTATTGCTAATGGAATAACTAAGATCTACTCCAATGAGGATTACTTGTGAAAAGAGGAGTGAAGACAGGAGTGCACGAGTGCACAGCCATTCAGAAAAGCAACTTCCTCTGTTCTTAGCAATGTTTTAGCCACCAGCAAAGCCTATCTAATATGGGCTACTTCACACACACACACAGAATGATAATGTCAAGGTAATTAAGGAAAAGCCCAAATACACGATGTTCAGGAAGTGCTTACTTCTGTAACACTATGGAAGGCTGAGCTGTGGGCACAAACAGCCACAAGGTCTGTGCTAACCAGGAGATCGCTGGTGGTGAATTAAGCTGGGAATGGCGACAGCAGTTGACGGGAGCTCAACACCTCCATGTTCTGTTCTGGCAGCTCCTCCCTCTCCAGCTGAAAACAGAGAAAAATAATGTCTCAGTGGTGGTGATTCAGACAAGTGTTTACCACCTTGTTCAAATGCATATGCACAAAATGAATGTATCTTTCCACCTCCACTGTAGTTACTCTTATTACTATGCAGGTTTGCTCATCAATCCAAAGAGATTTTTAATTGCTTATAAACTTTCGAGCTGGTCACAGAAATGAAGAACATTTATTGCTGTACATCTTCCTCATATCCACCCCTCGCTGCAGCAACAGATGTAGATGTCAGCAGCTCTCTGAGGGGATGGAGATCTCTGCAGGGGTGATGGCATCAGTGCTTTGCCATCATAGCAGCTGGGAATCAGTGGGGCACCTCCACTGGCACAAATTGTTACAAGTGTGGCATGCAGGCTGTTGTTCAGTGCTGGTGAAAATGCACTAATGGTGGTAACTGTTGAATAAGCATTCTGTCACTCAGAATTTGCTCTAACAAACAGTGTTATTGTGCTCTTTGTATCTGTTTGTAGTTTCTATGGAAATAAGCAGGAGGCGTTACTTTCAGAGCGAGCTGATCTTCCTAGTGAGAATGCAGTGCAAAGACGATAGTTAGCCTGGGGTCAGTATTATCAGACTGAAGTTCTCACTTTCAAAATCCAAGCTTTCATCTTGGTATCGATGTTGCACCGTGCTATCATAGTGCTTGAAATCTATTATCTAGCAAGCATGTGCAATTAACTGTTTAGCCAAGAAGAATGTGAGGTCTTGGGCTCTTAACTCTCCAACATCAGTTGTCTCAGTGAGTCACTGCCACCATAGTTGAGAAACTGAGACTTTGATGCTCTCAATAGGTATTTATTTAGCTTAGTCACAGCAGTGACTCACTAGCGATATATATTTTTTCTGTTAATTCCCTCCTGTATGTAGTTTTCCATTTACCTGTCACTGTGACTGGTTCATCATAACATTCTTCTAGTATATGACTCAGTAGAACAAAAGATAAAAGGACAAAAATCTAAATGCTCACTGTTTGCATAGGGGTGTTTTGTTTTCTAATGCAGTTAAAATTACCTCTAATTCCTGTGGTTTAAAGCAAGAGCAGTGAAGGTAATTTATCTAACTTGACTTAAAATCCTTCATAGCAAATCCGTATCCTGTCCTGAGTAATCCAGGATATACCTTGATGTCACTTGACATCCTAGCTTTTATAACTTAACCATGACCACTGTTCGTGTATATTCCCAAGCTGAATGTTGTTTTCTTACGATAACTCTTTGGAAATCTGAAACAAATTTTATTTTACAGCCTTATTTCCTTCTTAACAACAAAAGACTGCTTTGTGTTTGATTGTTTTTTCTTCAAAGCAGCTCAATATTAGAATGTATAGATGCCTTTAGATTATAAAAGGATTTACTGTAAGGAAAGAAGCAAACCAAATATTGTACATGTAAATACAATTCTGACCATACATTTGGTCTGTCAGTCTAGATGGAATCTAAGAGATGGAAGCTGAAGTTCCTTTTTATTTTTCTTCAATTAATGTAGATGGCAAGAAAGGTCACGTCACATTCCTTTGTTAGCAGATGAGAACTCATCACTGCGATGCAGTAACGAGATTAAATATTCATATGTTTTTAATGGTCTTGATATACAGATAAAGCATTCCGTTGCACGTAGATGATCCAAATGCAGGCCATTCTGTGCAGCCGACAATAAATTATTTGTAGAAAGAAAAGGAAGCTCTCTCAGAAGAGCTCTCTTCCCCTATTAGTCTGTAATTGCATAAGACTAAAATATTAAATGCTGGAGAAATATATCTTATGTGAGAACTGAATGTTAACAAACATCATATTTTATTTTCTTCTCTTTTTAAATAAGGGAATATAACTTAAATTTATTATATTTTAAGTGAACTGTGAGATGGTTGCTGCAATACTGAAAGTAATTCTTGATTACACTAAAACACACACCGACCTTAACACAGTATATGGATACCTCTGGGTAGCAAACCAGGCCCAAGCCACAGCAATAGCAGGCAACTGCAGATGGACTTGTTTTTCAACTGTGCTATAACTTAGTTATGAACAGAATAAAACTATATTTGTAATGTAAAAAAGCATATAAATGAAAAAACAAAGTGTGCTAACGCCCCGTTGTATGTTTCAAAAGGGGCAACCTTTCATCTTGAAATGATTAGTTACTCAGAAGTTAATGTTTGAGTTTTGATGTTTTACAGAAAGAACGTGCTAATAAAATATTCACAAGCAGCCCCTTTGTTCAATAAAACCTCAGGTATGCTTCTAGTGTGTAGAAAAGGTGGGACTGAGACTGCAGACACAGACAGCGCAGAATTCAGCCACGTGACAGCAATGTTGTAACAGCCACTTCATAGGGAGAAATAAAACAGTATATTTTATGAGACTAAGTGATAGAATTTTGAAAACAAAACATAAAATTGAGGCAGTGTCTGACATGGTTTGTGTCCAGTAACCAAGTACAAGAGGCAGCACTGAAGAAAGAATCACGCCCGAGTCACAAACCCGCACGGTTTTTCTAGCATGCTGTGGGAAGTTTCTTAATCAACACTAGGTTTGATCAACAGCAACAGCTCCGCACAGAGTGACTGGAGATTGTGCCTGCTTCCCTTTAAGTGGGTTGTCCTTGCTCACAGTCACCCAGGAACCATTTAAATTTGGACAAGCCTCTAATTAGTGCTATGAAGGAGCATTGTAAGCAAAGTGAATGGAACTGGATTGAAGGACTGCGTGTCTGGAGGCCTCATCTAGAAAAGGAGAGGGCTCTTTCTTTTGAATTACCCAGAAGAATGTCTGGGTCCTTTTTCTTCTCTTTCCAAATGGTACCAGCTGGTCTAACGGGAGATATGGTTTCCCCACACTGACCTTCATTATATCATCTTGACTAAGGATAACTGCCTGAATGCCTCTCTGCCCCTCACCAGTTTAAGTGCACTTATACAATCTTTAATAAATAATGCCCTACATTCACTTTTGAGACACAGAATCGTAGAATGGTCTGGGTTGAAAGGGACCTCAAAGACCTTGTTTTAACTCCCTGCCATGGGCAGGCTTGCCAATCACTCGACCAGGCTGCCTAGAGCCAAATCAAATGCCAACTGATGTTGGCAGGAGCAGATCTTCGCTCATTTTCTCAGCTGGTGAACTGGGAGGGCAACACACCCTGCCCATACACAGATGAGAAGAAGCTGCAAGCCAAGGACCAGCAAGGCCCATGAGAGAAGAACATCCTGTCGGCAACTGGTGAACTAAGATTTCACAGAGTGTAACCGATGCACAGAATGCCTTGTTTCCTGAAAATCACTGCAGCTAAGGCTTTAAATACAACCGACCACGAGGGTCAGCAGCTACACAGCCAACCAATTGGAGCTGGGGACCTTCTATCCCCACAGCAGCAGATGTTCTGCTCAGGGCTGCCCGCCAGCCCCGGGTGTGAGCAGTGGCCGTGCCAGGCAGCACCAGGGCACGTTACCCTCCCTGTCTTGCTGCCTAGGTGCAGCCCGGCTAAGGGTAGCAGGAGTTCAGGCCTCTTACCACTGCATTTTGGAAACAGGTCCTTCAAACAGCAGCTGGGGGGCTGCTGAGGAGCGCGGGGCCCGCTGCACGCTGTCAGCAGCCATGCCAGCATCCTCCCTCACTAACACGCTGCTCCCACTGACAGGGTTTCCTTTCCAGACGTCGGGGGCCTTTACACCGCGGCTGTTCGGCCCCGCACGGAGCACGGCAGCTCTCCTCCCTGTTCCTCGGACAAACGACGCGCCGCTCGCACACAGAGGCCGAGCCCGCGCAGCGCCCTGAGGGAGCTGAGCCCGCCCCCTCCTGCAGCCGCACGGCGCGTGTCTCCGGGCGGGGCGCGGAGCGCGGGCCAATCAGGAGCCGCCGCCGCCTCCTCTGCGCCAATCAGGGCGGGGCGGGAGGCCGGAGGGGAGGGGGGAGCGGGCGAGGCGGGGGCGGGGCCGGCAGGGCGGCGCGCGGCATGGCGGCCTCTCCCGTGGAGGTGTTCGGGCTGCCCGGCGACGAGGTGAGGCCCGAGGGCCGCCCGGCTCCGCGCGGGGCGGCCGGCTGCCGAGGAGGAGGCGGAGGCGTGCCCGCGGGGCCGGGCCGGGCGGGGGTCCCGTCGGGGCGGGGGCTTCCGGCGACGGGGCTGCGGGGGGCTGAGGGAGAGAGCGGGCGGGGGCCGCGGCCCGCGGGCGGGGCGGGGTTCGGCGCGGGGCCGCCCAGCGGCGGGGCGGTGTCCCGGGGCGGCTCTCGTGGGCTCCCGTGGGCTCCCGAGCCGCGCGCGGAGGCGGTGTCGTGGCGCGGCGGCCCGCCCCCGGCTGCGGGATTTGTTTGTGGCTGCCGGCGCGCTGTGCGGGCGGTGGGCTCCCGGCTGCGCGCGGAGCTTCGTCGCGGCGACGCGCCGAGTCCTGCCGGGTCTTACCAATCGTTTGTTTTCCTGTTAGGATCGCGGCTGCGCTGGAGTTGTGCTGGGGAATGGCCCCAGCGTGCTGCAGGCTGCTCTGTGCCGTTTGCCAGCCGCTTGTGCGGCCGGCCAGCCGGGCTAGCGCATCCCACGCCTCAGGCGCTCTCTTTCAGCTCACGCCATTACATTTGGAGCGGCTTACTCGTTTCTTAGCCTCCCTCGCTAAGGGGAAAGTATTTTGAAATCTGGTCGTAACTGACGTTTTCCCGTCTCTCCTGTATCACCCGGAACACAGACTCAGTTTGGGGAGGGGGAGAGAGCTTGAGTATGTGGCAGATCCATTGGATCCAACTTAGTCCATAACTCACGAGCTTAGCCAAAGCTTTCCAAGCAACAAATGTGGAAAATGCCGTTTGTTTGTGATCACAGACTGGCTGTGTAGTTCCGATGTGTGATTCTGCATGCACAGTTCACAGAGTGAATGACCTCAGGGCTGTAGAAATTGTGCTGCTCGCTTCTTTGGCCCACGGTGCTGGCATGGAGACCCAGCTCCATGGATTCTCTTGTTGGTCGGTTTGTGCTTAACACAGGATTGCTAATATGGTGCTCCTGGCACAAATAAAATGATGCTGAAGAGGCTGGGTTCTGAAGGAAGCTGTAACTGAGGTTATTTTGTGCACACCTGCTTATTTTACGTGCTGTATTTGGGAATCTGAAATTTCAGCTCCTGAACCTAGCGGTTCATCATTGCTTGGGTTCAGTTTTTTGTAAAAATGGATCTCTCTCTGTTACTCGCAGGGGTTCTTGTAACTTGCTAGGATATTGAAATGGTGAGCACTAGAAGGGCTTGTGATGAAAACTGATAGTTCTCTATTCAGAGCAGGATTTTAATGCTGCGTGGGAAATGACATCGGGGGTCACGTGCCACAAGGAGAAAATGGGGAATAGCAGGTGTCTCTCAGAAGTCTGTGTCCTCTGAAGTTCTGACGGGATTAGTGTGCAGTAGCAGGATAAAACCTCCACAGAGTAGGAATAACACTGGAATAAAACTGGATGCTAATCGAGCATCGCAGAGAAAAGCAGTGCTCCCTCCTCCAGGCATGCCTTCTTCCCCATGCCTGTTACCTGATGTGCCTCAGGTCTGCAGCCACTGACTGGCACCACCACTGCTGCTTTGCTCTCACATGAGTGGTGACTGCAGTGCTTGCTGCCTTTAGCTACTGTTTTTTTTTGAGTTTTGAGCGAATTTCTAATAATTTATACATGAATAGTTTGTGTCTTAAGAGTCCTTAGCTCCGAGTCTGACTTTATTTTGCTGAGCTCTTCTTGTTATCGCCTAAATAGCACTGCGATGTTAAGTTAGACAATACACAGCTCAAAAAAATGTTTGATGTGTTTTGAGGATTAAAGCGGTAGCTGCAGCTTTGTAGATGAAACTTCATCCTGCTTGTGCCAGTTTGTCACTTTTAACAGGCACCTGAGAGCTGCCCTCTGTGGGACAAGCATTCTCATCTTCTGCAGATCACCAAAGGTTTCTTACACATGTACGTTCTTTCTTTCTTTCTGGAAAATTTGAGATATACTCTAAAGGAATATAAAGGTACACTAGTGGTGCAGGGTTTTTTTTGTGAGGCCTGAGCTCGCTGCTGATAAACTGCATGTCTTGGCTATCCACCTTATCTTCTGCATGCCGATCACCACAACCCATGTGATACTGCTGTATTTCAGAGTTGACAACAGGATGTTCTTGCCTACAGCGGTTGTTTGCTTCGTGTGCTCTTTGTGGGAGTACTCGGTCACTCTGACAGTGGCTTCTTCCAAAGGGCTGCCTGGCAACCCAGCAGGTACTGCCATTCAGCTTAACAATCCGAGCTTTGGGTTTTCCTAACATTCTCTGTGAATTTCGTCTGTAGAGGTATACTTAAAATTTCGAAACTCAGATCAGAGATTAAAGAAGGAAAACAACAAACTGTGCTTGGCTTATCTTATGTGAGAATGTTGTCTGTTGATTCGGGGACCTCTGATGAGGTGATCAGCTGACTAAGCTGGCAGGAAATCATGTGGCAGAATGAGGTGAGTTCCATTTCTGTCAGTTCAGCAGTTTGAATAGTTCCGTGGAAGGGTCTGGTGCATCCTAGAGTTGGTACAAAGGAGATGATACCAGGATTTGGGTGCCAGTATGCCATGAGATTGTTCTATGTGGACTCGTTAAGGGCCTGCTCCTCTTTAGAGAGTAGCTTGGTTTGGGAAGGAAGAGCTGCAGCAGGCCCTGGCACTGAGCAGGGCTGCTGCGGGAAGGTTGGGGTGTGCACGGATGTGGTTTGCTATGTGGCATTCCAGAGCCTCACAGCTCAGCTGAGATCAGCAGAGCCTGATCATCGGTGTGTGGGGAGGAGAGGTCAGACTGTCATCCTGCAGACAGCCCTCTGTCCTCTGCAGGATGTTCAGGGTAGGAGAGAAATGAATCATTCAGATTAAAGCACTTCTAACTCCACTGAGGTCAACCCATCTGAATTTCTCACGTCTGCTTTGCTCAGTAGTGTGACCAGAGCTGTGAGAAGCTCAGGTGCCATAGGAGCTTCAGGGTATTTGAATTACAGCGATAGCAGCTTGCTCACTCTTACCATTTTGCCCTACAAGGTCTTTGTGTGTGCTGCACAGTACATCCAAACCAGAAGGAGAGTATTGCAAGGCTGTCAGGGGAAAATGACGACTGCCTAGTGCCAGAGCAATGTCATCTTTCTGAGGGGTCTGGAGATTGCTTTTCAGTTCTGTAAACTAGAAACATCTGAAAAATAAGTTGACTGAATGCATCCTAAATATGGTATTTTATATTCCAGGAGAACACACGAATTGTCAGGGTGAAGGTTATAGCTGGAATTGGTCTTGCCAAGAAGGATATCCTAGGAGCCAGGTAAGAACATATGGGGTTTATATCTTAGGAGACATATAATTATTTGCTTTCCGGTATCTTAGGAGACATCTGGCTATTTACTTTCCATAGCTGTTTATCTTAGTAAAACCTACTATATCTGTTTCAGAAGAAAGCAGAATTGTTTTAACTGATACCTTGTAAATGATCAGAAGCTATATAAACATGAAGATGTGTGCTTTCTTGCCTCAGAATTATGTGGACAGACCTTGTGCCTTAGCGAAGTCGTGTGTGGGAAAGCATAATTCTCCACATAATGCAATGGTTCTGTCAGGGAAGACATTTCCGTATTCATGTTCCTTTTCAGGTAGAGTGCAGTTAAAACAATTGTTCAATTATAATCAAAATTATCTCATCAGTACTCTAAAGTCTTGGGATGAACGCAACACTAAACAGCACAACTAGACTATTTTGACTCAAATTATGTGCAGAGGATCAGCACCCACCAGTTCTATAGATGTGGTAAACCTGTGCCAATGGCTGCAGGCTCTGAGTATATATAAACTTATAAGTTAACAGTCTGTAAAAGGGAAGAAGCAATTAAAGTGGCTTAACGTTTACCACAGTAAAGAGCAGACTTCAAGATGGTTTTGCAGGATCTTGTGGAATTGGCAAGCAGTGGCGTGCAGGTTATGGTAACGTTTTTTCTTCTGTCCTGTGAGCAGAGGGACTGGAGAAGTGCTGGTGGATTAAATGCTAGATCTGCTGTCGACTTTTTTTTTGGCATATATACAAGAGTGCAAGAATGATTTTAGCACTTGCAATGTTATTTTTATGTGTGACATCAGATTAGCATTAGAGAAAATTCTCTTGTGATATTCGTGGCGTTTTTTCAAGCCATAGAATGTCTTGTCTTTTTTTTAATGGCATACAAATTTTTAACTCTCAATAAAAAATAGTGGCAGATTTTCACATCATGTTGGAATGCTTTGTCCCTCTTCTTGAAAAAAGTAGGTACTATATGACCTGTTGTTTCTTTTATTGTAGAAAGAGAAAAACCCAGTCTGAGGCTGTAGACCATTTTAAGCAATCCTTTTAGTCATCTTTATTAACAGAAACATTCAGGTTAAACTAAAACTCTTTGGAACAGAATGTGTAATAAAAATACTGCGTGTTTAAGGAAGCACCTAGAATTGTAGATGTTCCAAATTCTTACTGTCAAAACCAAGATGTATAATACTTCAAGCATTTTCAGTCACAACTGATTTTGCGTGTGTGTTTTTAGAAGCATCAGGATATTTTAAACCTTTTTCTCAAGGAAGAAGAATTGCAAAGGAAGAAAGAATCCAATGGTAGTGATATGCAGAATGTAAAATAGCCTAGCTACTGCAAAGTTAAAAACTAAACATTATTACTGTTTAGAAAATGTTTCTAAGTGTCAATGTATGTAGTACGTATAAAGTAGTCGTAACTCCTAATTTCTTAGCTTCTGTGACTTTAAACCTTTTAAAGCTCAACTGCTAATAATGCTGACAAAAAGATAAAGGATATCAAGCAACTTGCTTATCTTTTTTTTTGTTTTTCCCCTCAGTGACCCATATGTGAAAGTGACAGTGTATGATCCAGTGAATGGAGTCCTTAGCAGTGTTCAGACAAAAACTATTAGAAAGGTTAGCTTATTTGTCTTTGTGGATGTGGGTTTTATTTTTTATTAAACGCTGAGGAAAAAGTTAAAATGACAAGAAATATGAGGACTAACGAGCCTCCTGAGTGAAAGAAATGCTTCACAGTCTGCTCTATTTTCTGTTTGTGGCATTATTTTTAGTATTTTCCTTTCAGTAAATTTATTGGTGTAAGGTAGAGAAATAATAAAGAAGATAAGGTAAGCAGTGACTCAAAACTAAGTAATTAATGGAAATACTGGATTGCTTTGGTTGTTTTAAGTTTTTAATGACACAGTAATCTATCTTGTTCTGTACAGCTTTTCTGTCTTGAACATCAAATTGTATAGTACACCTGAGCCATGATAATTCCAGTTTCTCTACGATGCCTGCAGACAGAAGTCAGTGTTAGAAGTAATAATTTATGGTAGAGCTATTGAAAATGGAAAACAATACATCAGAGACAAAATAGTCTTCCAAATAGCTGTTATTAAATGACTGTGATGTGTTTTATGAGCTGACCCAAGAGTTGTGTGATTGTTTCACCTTCATGCTGACAATTGTTATTGAGCATCTATAGTATTTTTAAAAATAGGCACTCTCAAAAGATTTGTGTGGTTCATCAGAGGATGATGGTTTTGGTCCATCTGCGCCTGATGTGTCTAGATTACACTGTTGAGAGATTAGGCATTTGCTAAGGGTTCATAATTTAGGATTGATTTATGCTTACATGTAAGCAGTGCAGATAGTGGATATGGACTTGAGAGGAAGCAGTGAGTGTTACTGAGAACATACAGTGAACTAACTGATCTGCAGGGCATGATGGGCCTTTTTCTGCATCTCTGGTGTTATCCCAAATCTGAGAATGTGTGTATAAATTGTCTCAATTTTGCACTGCATTAAACAGCATAAGACTTCTATGACTTTTATCTGTAACAGCAAGATTAAAGCTTTTGTGCTTGAAGTAGGTTGTTATGGGGGATGAAATAGATACAAAATGTGAAGAAAAGCAGAAAAAGACACCAGTATATTGTTGTTACTGTAACCAACATTGTCCTTCTTTTCCTCCCTTCACACAGTCCTTAAACCCAAAGTGGAATGAAGAACTTTTATTTCGAGTAAGTGTTTGAGATTTTTTGTTTGTGTTTTTTCACAGTCTTCATACCTGTGTCGGTTATTATGTTAACAGGATTTTTTTTTCTTTCTGCTTCATTTTAAATCAGGAATGCAGTATTTATATTTAAAGTTCAAAGGGTCGCAAACTACTTTCCTTAGTAGTGCACATTATTTTCAAGACAGTTCTACTATAGCACAAATACAAATCTTACCTTTGTTCCATTAATGCACAGAAACTTGGTCATAAATTTATCAACCAGTTTTGGGATGACACTGATTTTGGCTATTTGGTGCCAAGACAAATGTATTGCATAGTGAATGTAGTACTATTTATATTTTAGGAGCAAAATGTAGATTTGATGTTTAATTTAAGTCCAACGAGTACATAGTCAGAATGTGGACTGTGTTGTCGAGTGTTTCAGGGCCTGGTTTTATAAGTGACTACTGAAGAACTCTTGAGTTCTGGATTTGGAATGTGAGAAAAATGCCTTTGTAAAGCATGCCCAAGTGGTGATGAATTTCCTTCTTCTGATAAACAGCTCAAATCTTGAATAATGAGGGAATTGTGACCTTACATAATGTAACATGTATCATTAGCTTCCAGACAGAGTTTTTCTGCAGCATAAAAAGCCCTGTACTCATAGATATCTATATATGTATGTATGGTTAGTTCTAGAAAGCAATTTTTTTTTCATTCCCATCTGATTAATTTATTAAATTGACTGCTTGGTCTTACACCCTTGGTATTAATTCTTTCCACTTCTGCTGTTCTGTTTCAAACATTCTTTACTGTCGCTTTCCCTTTCTTTGCTTAGAGGTAATGTCCTCTCATCTTTCTTTTCCCAGTGCTATACAAGGTAGAAGGAGATAATTTTCTTTCTTTTGTTAGCTCTTCCTTTTTTTGACTGTTTTTTTTTAATTGATAATTGTTTTTAATTTTCCTTGCCACAGCATTGTCTAAGATCTCTAGTTTGGTTGACAAAGGCAAACCATTTGTTTTAAATCTTCTGTAGAAGAACAGTGTGTGATTTGCTAGTTGCCATCTGTAAATTTCATCATAAATATTTTTAGGTTATGTATCTCAATGTTAGAAAACTCTTTTTGGTCCTTTTAGACCTCTAGTTTAACCAGTGTGCTTACATATGCAACTCAGCATGTATTTTAACTGGTAAAATCTTTTCCTTTTCTAGGTTAATCCTCAGAAACACAGACTCCTTTTTGAAGTGTTTGATGAAAACCGTTTGGTAGGTCCTTTTGTATTAACAATTCCAATTTCCTAAAGGCTTGGGTGAAGATAAGTTCATCTGGATTCAGTGTTCAAAATTAAAATAATAAAAAAACAGAGGAAAAAAAAAAAAGAACAACCTAAAGGAAGTCCTGATACTTCTTTGGGCATTGCCATGCTTGGATGTTCTGAAGCAGTGAGTCCATTACTGTGAACTTCTAACGTGCTTTAACTCAGAGGCTTATTTTCTTACATTGCTTCTCCAGTGGTATGGCCAAGTCCTTCTGTGATACTGAACGGTCTCTACTGAATGCTTATTTTTCCTACGAGGTAATGTTGAGAGTGTAGATGTTTGAATACACATGGGGATTTTCTTCAATAGTGTGAAGGAGTAGTGGGTCAGAAATCATGTGTGTTCTCTTTGTGGACAAGTGAACACTGGGTTGTTACCTTGTTATTCTCTGAATGAGATCCTATAAATAAAGTAGGGACAGCTTGTGCATTTGTTTCCTTGGTGAATTTGTAACTTCTCTTTTGACAGTGTTCTGGTTTCCTATGTGAGGAGGCCTCCTTCCTGCTTGTATGCTCGATTGTGAGTTACAAAGGCTAATGCTCATGTTGAAGGGCTATTTAAAAATCAGACATTCTGTCTCTGTGGAATATGTACCATTTATTCAATAGAACCTGATTGGAGAGACTGAGTGCTCTTTAGTTTGCACTCCAGACACAGTTCTGCTCTGATAGAAACTTTGAGGAGTGGTGCCTGAGAAATGCATTAGCAACAAGAACTTTTTCATTTTTTCCTAATGCTGTCTGAGGTGTCAGTAATCTGTTGTATCTTTTATGGAGGTGCTATTCTGCTAACAGTTGAAATAATGAAAATGTCTGCAAATATAAGGCTGGATTCTCTTGGATAATTACATTTAAGAAAGGAAAGCTTTATTTCTTGGTTATAGCCATCACAGTATAGCCAAGTCTACTTGTCCCAGTTCTTTCAAATATTTAAAGCAACTTTGAGTGGAACCACCAGAATTTGTAGTTTACGTGTCAGGATTCTCAGAAGTTAATCTCAAAATGCTGTTAAAGGCTGCAGCTCGGGCTTGAAGTACTGTCTTTGGAACCTTATTGCCACCACGTGGAAATCAAGAGGCATGACTAGAAGATCAGCGGCCTAAATTAAAGGAAATAAGCAGAGACTTGCTGGTTTCCACCGAGAGAATCCCTTGTTGTTTGTTCTCTAATAGAAAGTAGATGAGTTGTTTGACCTCTTTACTCAACAAGACATCTTACTGGCATCAATATGGAATAGTGCTTTGTTTCCTACAGTGGCTGTGTTTGGAGGTCAAAGCAGCATTATCTAATCAGACTGTGTAGTTCCATGGTACCATTTTTTTAATATCGTTTCCATTCAGTCAGTGGAAAAAGACTGTCTTCTGATTTCTATTTAGCTTGCTTTCTGTTTGGTGAGCACTAGATTTCTATCACACGTGTCTAGAACAGCTTAAATTGGTCACATCATTGCTGTAGCTGTGATTCTTGGGGTTTGGCAGTCTTGCTCATTTCTATTTATCTTCTCATGACAAAAATCATGGATGCCTCATGCTCTTTCACTGGGATATGTGTGCAGCTGTGCTCAAAAGGTGTTTCATCTTCTGTGATTATAGCGGACTTGAATATCAATCATTCTTTGTTCTGTCTGTTGGACAGCTGTTCAAAATGTAGATGTGTAAGCTGATAACATTGGAACTGTGGGACCATCTTCCTCTTTGTAGGATTCTGTCCCAAGTGTTTCAGTTCCCATTATCTTCTGGAGAGAAATTGAAGCTTGAAATTTCTTCTTGTTTTTACGTAACGTTGCTCAAAAATCCTCTTTGAAGTTTGGCAGAGATTGGGAACTCCTGCAGCACTGGTTGTATCACCAGTACATCTTGGCATCTAACTTTTACTGAAAACAGTATGTCCAGTAAAATTGTTGCAGTTTGTTGGGTATCAAACTAACGTGTTACAAACCTTGCTGCTAATAGGTGTGTTTTTGGGACAGAAAGATTCTTGAAGAACGGCATTGTTTCTTCTTCATTCACATAATTTAGGGTGTGTACTTTTTAAAATATATTACTTGTAGTTCAACTGTAACTCTTTTAAAGCTGTGACCAAAAAAGCTTTTATGGTATTTTACTTTTCTTCCTGCTTCAACAAATAACATTAGAAGAATTCCAGCTGGTGAAGCATAATGAAATAGATGAACTATTGTATTTGTTGGCTTTTATGAATAAGCTAGTATTCATTTACTGCTGCATTCTAATCGTGGAATTCAGGTAATGGAGGTTAAGTAAGCCCTGGAGTATAATTAGAAAACAAATTTGTTGCTTGCAAACAGAGTACTGTGAATTGGATTCTTGGCTCTTATTTGGCAAGGAGGTTTAAATGTTAATTTTATTACCTTCTAGCTTAAAATACAGCAAAGGTTAAATAAATATGGAGCAGAAAAAAATCTAGTAGTGTGACCTATAAAAGTATAAATGGCCTAGTGTTCTCTTCTGTTTGCACTTTTTCAGCAGCACTAAGTAATTTCATGCTAGTCTGGTAGCGTTTTGTACTGTATGTATGTATTTATACTGTATATATGGCTCCTGTATTTGTAAGTACATTCATATCAGATATGGTAAAAACAGACAAAAAAAGGAAAAAAACAGACCAAAAAAAAAAAATACAAAAAATACTGAATGGCAAGGTTGCCTTTTTTCAGGAGCCCCACTAGATGCCAGCAAAGGACCTTTCCACATGATAAGACAGTGAAACGTTTGTAGGAACTCAGTCCTGTTAATCTTTCAAGAGATGACAGTGTATTAGTATCTTTATATGCATTTTGATCATTTTTACTGAAAAAAAAAAGTAGCAGTTAACTATGAATGTATAAGACAGCTTTTATCTAATTATACAGAACAGCTTTCTTCTGTAATTGTTCTCAGTAACCATACTGATTGCAGTGCATAATTCTCTGGGTGTTCCACAGTTTGTGTAGCTGGGCATACATTTGCATGCCATATCAAACCGTAATGAATGTCCACTTATTCTGGGCTTTCAGCAAACAACATGGTAGTTTGCTTTGCACTGTAAGAATATTTTGTTTCCCTCTGCCTTCAACAGCTGTAATTTGGAAAGGTTAAAATATATTATTTAACGTGGCAGGCTGGAAGTAAGTGCTGAATTATTAATCAGAATATCTTGTTGCACTTCAAATTTTGATGCATCTTGCTAAAAAAATATTAACTAATTGGTAGGAGAGCTTTTCACTACGTGGAAACCTTTGAAAAGTGTGATTGGTTAAACAGAATGTAGATTGTTAGGTAATGCCAGGTTTCTTTCAAGTTCTGTTTAAATAGCATAGAAAAGCTTTTTTAAAGAGAAGGGTTATTTCACTGGTTTATGCATAAGTCAGACCTCAGCAGTTTGCTAGCATGGCTACTATTTGGAAATTCAATCCTAGACTTGATACTCAATTATATGGGATTTCATTCCTACCAACTTCCTGTAATTCTAAACCTATGGGTAAAAATATTAGTAGTCATACGCTGCTGGGGAAAGTACGGACACATTGACTCAGCTAGTGCAGCTGCAGCAGAAGCTGCTGTTTTAAACTTGGAAGTGCTGGGAGTTTATTATTATATTCATATATGCAAATTTCAGAAGGTATAATTGAAACAAGGTTGATAGTGTTTGTCAGTACGTTGCAGCTGAGGTCGCTGGAATGTAAGTGCTTTATAAATGAATGCTTTCTGACTGCGAGCAATCAAAGACGGTCCAGAAACTGCACTTCAACAAATGGCTGACTGATTTCAAGAGGTACAATATCTTCTTTCTTAACACTACTGTCCTGTAGAAATTAGGACAAAGCTTGCAGCTTCTTTTATGGGCTTTTACTGTTGTGATGCACGAGCTCCAGGTTCTGTGCAGCTGCTTATAGACTTTCTGCTGAGGGATCTCTGTGGTTTTCGTTTGCTAATATGCATGGAAATGAGAACAAATGGCACGACGGCTAAGATTGCATTTTGCAACCCAAAGAAGAAACACAGATCTGTTATCGGAAACCTCCGAAGATGTTTTGGATAATAACAATCAAATGTACTTCAAAAAGGCACATAATTGTGAACCTAATGTTACACAAATGAAGCTGGCTTCTACACAAGTTTCTTGTGCACCTGTAATGCAGCAAGTAATGAATCAAGAGGGAAATGCAACTATTTCTTCACTGCAAAAAAAAAAGAGCACATCACTGCACATTTCTCTACAGTCTAGGAAGTATAATGGATGTCTTCGGTCTGGTGATGCTGCAGCTAGTGGTGAAAACGCTTCACTCATCAGTATTTGTAACGAAGGAAATTGTGGCATTAGAACTGTGGTTGATCGTCAAGCTAACGACAGCCATCTGAGCAATACTGCTGTGTGCATCGGCAGTCTTAGCAGTGTTGCAGCCAGTGACAATGGGTCCTTCAGCAGTGCTGGCAGTGACTATGGATCCTGTGCAAGTACCACGAGTGATGGGGGTTCGTACAGTAACAGCATCATCAGCGACAGCGGTAGTGGCACTCTTTCGACGAGTGATGGTTCTTTCTGTTGTAGTGTTGTACATGGTGATTCTTTGTATGGAAACACTGTGAACAAATACGGTCCGTATAGAAACAGTTCATCTCAGGAAGAAATAGAAGTGTGTAGAATCAATACTGCTTTTGACCAAGACGCTTTGTCAGTGAGGAAGAAAACTAAAGTTCCGCTGCGGCGGTGTTCATCGTTGGTGATTTTCCCCAGAAGTCCTTCCAGTACTCCTCCAGCTTCTCCAGTAGCCTCGGGTCAGATGCCACATAGAGGTGCCTATCAAACATCTCATAAACTAATCATTTCTCCCAGTGAGCTGGTGCATAAGGAAGATCAAGCTGTTTCCAAGGGATTCCTTTCAACAGCAATCAATGGACTTCGACTGTCTAACACGCTTTGTGCTTCTGGTGAAGCTAGAGACATTAGACCGCTGTACTTGCATACGTCATTACAGGACAAAAGTCAAATCTTGAACAGTTCTGAGCAGGCAACCCGTGAAGAAATAGCTGACGGCTTCTCATGTATTTCAGTTCATCTGACTCCAAGAGCATTTACATCAAGCAGTGAAATGGTTAATGGCTGTTGCAGTCAAGAGTTAAATCTGAACTCCAGTGCAAAATACCCTCCTTTAAAACTGGCACGCAGCACATCTGCATGTTTACCCTCAAAAATAGATTCAGAATACCAGATGAATATAAACGAACTGGAAAGACCGAACGCGCAGATGAGCAGAGCCCACCATGTTTTGCAAAGAAGTGTTTCATTGGAAGGATCACGTCAAAAAGTTTCTTGCTGTTTATCCAGTCTTAAATACAAGTGTCATAATGCAGGGACGTCTCAGTTGCACATACAGTTCAAACCTGGGAACGAAGGAAAAGCAAGTGGTGTTAAGAAAAGATATGGAACCTCTAAAAGGGAAATATCTAGCACTTCTTTGCGGAGGCCCCATAAGGTGAGTGTTCTGACTTGTAGAAAAATCAGACAGCGTTCTACAGCTGAAATAATAAATGATAAATTTTAAATAATGAAATTTATAGTAACGCAGCTATTCCAGAATTTCTTAATGTTGTCAAACTGTCATCATTAGGGAGGTTATTTTATGTTATCCACGACAGTCATTTTTTAGATTTGATTCTTAGAGTATGGTACTCTTTGGTGAATTTGTCTCGCAGTTAAATATCTGATTTAATATATTATAAACAATAATTTCCTGCTTACATAAACCTGAAGGGATTTCCTTCTTTAGATAACTTCCATGTCTAAATAACTTCAGTTTTATTAAGTTTTAAATACATAACTTTCCAGTTCAATAGTAGTAATGATTAACTTTGCATATAAAAATGGCAAAAAAAAAAAGTTACTGTGAAGGCTTTCAGGTTTATTTCATATAGGCTATATTCTCAGTACAGTTTACTCTATGTAAAATTAAAGATAAGTTGTATTTGAACAGAGAAACTGTAAATACCATTTGTTTCTGTATACTCCCTGAACCACAGGAATTTTCAAGTTTCCTTTCCTTTTTTTTTTTTTTCCTTTCAACCACTTCTGCAGTCTGAGCAGCACGCTGTAACTTAATATCTCTCCCAACATTGCTGTCCAAATTATAGTACTCGGATCTAAAAGGTTTATATTAAATGTATTTTTTGGTAATGAAACTTTAATGTCTCACTGAATTTCAGAAGTGTTTGGTCTTATTAACTCTTGAGGCAGTTTGTATTGTTAGTAAAGCCATATGAAAAGTGAATTTTAGGACTTGCTTAGATACGGTTGTGAAGACTTGAACAAGGTGAATGTTATTTACTGGTTCTAATTGTGAATGCTGGTGAAAGAGCAATAATATTTTAAAAAGTTATTTCAAGTTTTAAGACCTTACTGTCCATTAATTGAAATTACTATAGTCTTAATTTGCTTGTTGAATCAATGGGTTTTAGGCCAAAGATCTGACAGTTCCTTACTGAACAAATAACATTATTGCCTCAAAGATAATGTCCTGTGATTGTTATTGTCATTGCCTTTAGTTAGTGCCTGATGATGCCCCACTTTTTTTTTTTTTTTTTTTTTTTTTTGCTTTTTAACTAAAAAAAAATCTCATACTTGATTGTAAAAGCTGTGGTCCAGTTTAAGCTTCATTATAAAGTTCACAGTGGATCAGTGTAAACCACCATACACTTTGTTTGATGATTCGTCATCCCAAAATTGAACTGTAAAGCTGATGGCAAATTCCACAGTAAGCACAAACAGATCATGACATTTTAAGTAGTCTGGATCTAGTTATTCTTAACATGTTTTCCTCTTCTTCAGTATTTTTTTTTTTTTGGTCATGTATTTCAAGTACCTTTCACTGCTGGTTTCTGTGTTTAATGTCAGTTAATATTTAAAATATATTTCAATAGTGAATGAATTTTACTGCATTTAACTTTGTTAATATCCAGGTTCAGGGTGATTTTGTCAGTATTTCCAGAGAACATCACCAAACTGATAAATGGTTTTAGTTCTTGGAAATGGCATTCAGAGTGGATTGTCGTGAAATCCAGGCCAGATTTGTATTTTTAAAATACTTTATATGTCAAGAATCTGAATCCCAAATTGATGCAGTTTTGTACCTATTGTGTATGTATGCCATGTCCACAAATTGAAAAGATCTCTAACATCAGGAAGCCAGACAAGAAAGGCTTTATTTCAGTGTGTTTGTTTTTTTTCCCATATTCTTCTGAAAGGCACAAAGCCATATCACTTCTGAAATCTTTGCATACAATATCCTATCAAACTTGTTACCAGAGAGTTAAAAGCCCCCTGCTAAACAAAGCAAAAGCCGTGGTTGACTTTATGGCAGTTCAGCAATTCATTAGAGTGTACTGGAGAAATAATTTTGTATTTGCTATTACAGCCTTTGACAAATATAATAGATTCTATGGCAATCATTTAATTATATAGTCCAGTTAATTATCATGGTGTGTTGTGACTCATTTAAAAATAAACAACTCCCAAAATATTTCTCTTGACTCCAGTTAGTCTGGCCTAGTATATTGATATGCTGAGTCTGAGTTCAAATTTAACAAGTTGATACTGGAGTAGCGTTTAGTAATGTCAGCTATCTGTACAGAGCAGTCATGAAATCAAATCAGTGCATTGGTCAGAGACTGCAGAGTCTGAAGCAGTGAGAGCTCTATGCATTCTTTTCTTATGTGCCTAGCTACTAGCCCTCAGCTACCTAGGATCAGGTTTCATGCTTTCTATAATCAACAGCTTGTTAAAGGCTGACTTAAAATAAATAAATAAAAGTCAGAACCCAATTTCTGTGACAACTGGCCTTGGATTATTTAATTAAATTTAAAAACATGGGGAATGATGATGGCCTGTGTGCCACTGCTGATCTTTGCTGGAAATACGTTGGATAGATTCAGCAGTAGATAATGGAATTTCATTTGTACAAAGCAGGAGAAAGAGCTGTACAAGTCCACAGTTGCATCACTGAAGGTTGACTTTGACTTTGTATTTGTTTTTAATATTTTTTTTTCCAGTGCATATGTGTCTTATTTATGGTAGGGATAAATCTACAGCTAAAGCACTTCGATATCACTAGTGTGAAGTAGGAGGGTAAGAGTGAGTAAGGGGACAAGTTCTATGTCATCTTGCATATGCAGACATTGAAGAAAGAGAGAGAGTGAAAGGGCAATGACTACAGTTCCACTTCTGGTTGACCATGAACAAATATTTCAAAACAGAAGGAAAAAATCTATTCTGATCTCTTCCACAAATACAATGGTATGCTGACATCCCTGCTGGTATTAACAATTCCTGCAAAGACATTATCACTACATGTTTGGAGCTGTATATCATTATTCCATTTGCAAATATTTTAGCAACTGTATGCCTTTACAGTAATTTCTTATACTATTAACAGATCCATTGTGTCATCTTCCTTTCTTGCTTGCGAGTAGTTTTGCTGTAGCTTTGTCTTTACTGAACAAAATGCATATTGAAGAAAAAACCTTCAGAGTTGGTGTGTACTGTCAACTTTGGGGAGAAAAAAGAAAAAACAAGCTGGAACTGGTGAGCTATTTTTCTCAAGTTCTGAAACTAGATTTTGCATTTTTTAGAGGACGTTTAAATCTTTCAGTGATGATAGCATAAAAAGTCTTAACTTACTGTGCTGGTTGGTGGTATTTAAATCTTGGAGAAATAATTTGAGGAGGTTGTGTGTGAGGATGTCCCTCTTCATTAACATTCTCTCCAGCTAATCTGTACACGCTGGCAGGACCAAAACCTGTCAGTGGGAGACCTTCATTCCCACAGTTAATGTTGTATCACGAAGTAGTGCTGAGTGTTCCAGAAACAGAGAATGGTTTGGGTTGGAAGGGACCTTAATCTTTCACTAGGTCAGGTTGCCCAAAGCCAGGTCTACCCTGTCCTTGAATACTTCAGGGGATGGAGCATTCACAGCTTTTCCGCAACCTGTCTCAGTGTCTCACCACTCTCACAGTGAAGAGCTTCTTCCTTACATATAATCTAAATCTACTGTCTTTTAGTTTAAAGCCTTTACCCTTTGTCCCATCATTTCAGGCTCTTGTTAATAGTCTGTCTCAAGCTTTCTTATAAGCTCCCTTTAAGTATCAAAAGGCTGCTGAAAGGATTGCCCAGAGCCTTCTCCAGTCTGTGCAACCCCAGCACTCATCATTTTCTCAGCTCTGTACTCATTCAAACTGCTCCATGTCTTGTTTTGGAGGCCTCAGGCCTGAATGCAGTACTCCAGATAGAGCCTCCTGAGCGCAGGATAGAGGGGGGAGAATCGCCTCCCTTGCCTGCCTGTCCATGCTTCTTTTGATGCAGCCCAGGGTATGGTTGGCTTTCTGGACTACGAGTGTGCGCTTCTAGCTCATGTTCAATTTTTTTTATCCCCCTGTACCTCCAGGTTCTTTTTTACAGGGCTGCTTTCATTTAATTAACCCCCCACTTTGTACTTCTGCTGCAGATGCATCACCATGTACTTGGCCTTGTTGGACTTGATGTCGTTCATGTGGTCCTACTTTTCAAGCCTATCTAGGTCCCTGTGGCTGATATCTCTTCCTTCTATTCTATGAGCTTCACAGTTTAGTGCCATCCACAAGCTTGAAGGGAGTGCATTCAACCCCGCTGTCAATAAAGATGTTAAACAGTACCACTCCCCACATGGACCCCCTGGTGGGCTGATCTACACCTCCACCTGGACACTGAGCTATTGACCTCAGCTGTCATCCAATTCCTTATCTCCTAGGTAGTTCATCCATCAAATAAATCTCTTGTCAGTTTAGAGATAAAGATGTTATGTGGAGCCATATCAAAGGCTTTTTCATACTTCACTGAGTAAAAAGAAAAGTGTGGTGAAAAAGGGGAAGATAACTATGGCTCATTTCCAGCTGTCTCCGTCTTTGCATAGTAAACAGAGGGGCTGCATAGATATTGTCAGTGTTTCAGATCTGTGCAAGGAAGTGAGGCGAAAAAGGGTCAAATGAAGCAAGAGGCGGTAAAGGGCAAATCGCAAATTGACATCTCTATATTATTTATTATGTTATGATAACCTCATCACCTAGTAGTGTTCATATTGTTCAGTATTGCATGTCCTGGAGGCTCATGTTACAGGGCTGTCTATTGCCTGTTGCTATGTTATGGTGTATCAGGTCAGTCAAGGAGAATCCAAGTTGCATTTGGCAAAAATGAACTGTATGTAACGTTCAGGATATGGTCATGCTGTAAGGGGCACTGCTTTGACTGCAACAGAGTGCTTTGCTAGCTCTTTATATTAAAGCTCTAGAGCTTTGTAGCCAGCAGCAAAAATTACACGTATATATTAAAAAGAAACTTCTGTGCTTTGCACGAATTATAATTAGCTTCATTCTGTTTATAGCCTGCAACTGAACTGAGCGTGGGCAGGTTTTTCATATGCCAACAAAAGGGAAGACTAAAACTATATACATTGTTAATTACCCTGCCTTCAGGCTGATTCATGATCCTTTTGATCTAGCCCAAGAGGATGGGGAAAAGCGGATGGTGTGGCTTCTTTAATACAGCCAATGACTATAGTTACTCTGTCTGTAAAGCTTAGTAAACATTAAGAATGTGTTATGAAGGAAAACTTGCTTCCGAGGCAAGATGCAGACATTATTTCCTTCAATTCTGATTAGCCAAATAACTTGCAGGTTTTCAGATACAAGACTGTGATCATTGCTGTGATGCTTTTTTATTTTATTGATCGATCATTGTTATATTTTGAGTGGTACATTGCTTTTGATTTCTGTGAAAAGTTGAAACCACAACACATTGAGTTGTAGAAAATCATGTATTGGAAAATATGATGATTTAGAAGTCATAGTCTTTGTATGCATTATGGCATAATGCAGCAGAGCTAAACATACCTAACTAACTGAGTAATTTTTTGATGCATTAGATTTCCTTACTGAAGGAGGGTGGCAGGTAGTATGCCAGTATTTTAAAATGACTGAAGGGGAAAGAAAGGGAATTACAAGCTACTGCTTTGTACAGGACACTTACATTTTCAGGATATTTGTCAAGAACTCTTAGCAGAAGTTTTGAAAAATGGTCTCAAGGCACAAGCGTGGAAAGTATTTCCTCACTGATAATGTTATTAATTAACATATATGAAATAGAAGTGAGAATGAAGTTGTCAGCTCTGAAGTTGCAGAAAATTATGTGGCAGTGGGTGACTAGACAGTAGAATGGGTGATTAAAAAATCAGTGTTGATAAATACCAAGTAATGCTCGTGGAGAAAATAGCTAACGATGGATGGTAACAGCCTCCCATACTGGTCAGGAAATATTTTGTCATGGTGAGTGACTTACTGAAAATGTTAAACACAAATCTTGTTGACAGTTAAAAGGAAAATAAAATATTAGGATTTATTAGGAAAATAATAAAGTAACAAAATTTAAAGTGTCATTATGGTGTTGTACAAATCCACGTGTGATGTGCTTATTTCTGTTCATCATCTTTCAGAAAGTGTGTATAAAAGAATTAGGAAAATACAGACAAGATTGGGATGAGTTTCATGTGTGGAGACATGACGTAGACCAAGAGCTTTTCAGCTTGGGGAGGAAGGAGAGGAAAGTGATATCAAGGACATTTTGTAAAATTACAGTTCAAGGGAGAAGAATATAAAAAGAATTTACTCTCGATGTTACAAATGTAGTCTCTATTGTGTTCCTGTTTCAAGAAGATGTGGGTACCAAAATAGAAATGTATTTCAAAAAGAGACTGGATAAGTCGAAAGGTGTATTGCATTCTAGACCCAGAAAAAGTCCCTATCAATGGTTAATTGGAATCTGGAGGATATGTAGGAGGCTGTACTACTCTTAACTGTTGCTTTTATTGTTTCCTTAGCATCTGTTCTCGGCCACTATAGGGAAAGGATATAAGGCTATATAGAACATTAATCTGACTTTTAGGTTCTCTGGTGCCTGCCCAGCCCTCACAGCCACCTGGGATCAAATGGTAGAAATGGTTTACAGTTCTCCCATCAGCCTGGGCTGAGAGTTTTCTTCTGCATTCCAACATGTGTTTTCTAGAAGTGGATGAATTTCACAGATTGAGCAAGCAAGCAGAGCAGACTGGTATTCTCAAGTGAGTCACTAGCTTACAACTCGTCTTTTACCCTTGTCTGAAGGGGACTGCCCTGCATTTCTGTGAAGTGTCTCTGTTTCAAATGAACTTTCTTCCTCACTCCTTGTGACGAACAGAACTTGCTGTTTTGGGAACACAGCCAGCAAAATGTTCGTAGCTTATTTCAGTGCTAGTTTATGGATCTATAATCATCTGTGTTTTAATAGATCACTCACTCGCTGTCTTTGCATCATGGCAGTTTAAGGTAAACTGAAGAGTCTACAGATGGATACAATTACTGTCTAAGACTTAGGCCTGCTTTGGATCTATCATAAGCAAATAATTTCATGACATCTGCAAGTTTCTGGCTGAAATCACATGCAAGCTTTAATTGGAGTCGTTGAGATAGGACATATTGTTCCTGCTCCAGCAGGGGCATTGGACTAGATGATCTTTTGAGGTCCATTCCAATCCCTGACATTCTGTGATATTAGAATGTAAATGGAGCACTGTAGCTACTGAAGGAGCATGGGAAGAAACTGAATGTTTTGCTTGACGACCTGGCTTCTCTGGCAGTATGTGATTTTTGTGGTGTATGGGAGAAGGCCTTATTCAGTAACATGAAAGCACAGGGAATTTCAAAGGAAAAGGTTCCAGAACTTAGTAAGAATAGTACTTTTAAAAATAGTTTCTACCTTAGCTACTTGTTGTTTGTTACTGTATTATTTCTAGTAAGTTCCATTTGGATCAAATGTTTAACTTAAGATGAGTAAAGCCAATGTAGTTAACATCTGGCAAATTATAGGTTATTGAAAACAATGTTATTGTGGGAAGCATTGAGTAACATTAGTAAGAAATGTTGAGCATATCTAAATAAATTGTCAAACTGCTCTTGTAGGAAGAATTGCAGGTGGGTTTTCTGTGTTGTCATTCCTTCTGTCATAGAGAATGATGCATGCATGGTGAATTCATGCACACCAGATTTATAACTTGAGCATAGTGCAGCTTAAGGCAAACCAGTAGGTTCTGCTGTAGCCAGGTCATCTGTGGCCTTTGTTCAGGACGGGCAGTAGGTTTAGGCTTCAGGCAGCAGCATTTGGCAGCAACACTCATTCGTGCAGGTTGATGGGAGCCACTGAGCTGTTGAATTTGGATCATCAGGAGCTGCAAGCAATGGACTTAAGCTAGGGGAAAAAAAAAAAACAACTGAGACCTGCTAAACTACTTTTGGAGTAGCCTGAGACCATTCAGCCTGCATCCAGCCCTGCTGTAGGTCCTCGTACATCCTGGATGACTGTTCTAGATTTTCCAGCCTAGGGCTTCAAAGAGCGGCCGTGCAGCATCCGGGCTTAGTCCAGCTGTGCATCTGTGTGGTGCTGTACTGCACCTAATAAACTTTACAGGAGTGAGACTGTGATGCAGATGCTCCAGTTGACTGTTGGCTTCTTGGAGTCATATTATTGGTTTTATTTTCATTCTGTTTCACGCTCTGAATACCAAAATAAGAGAAATTTGACTGTGAGTCCCTTGGATGAATGCATTAACATCTGTCACACCTGGTTTGATCTGTTTCTCAGGAAGAAAATTACATGTGCATTTAAACATTTGATAGGGTCTTACTTTTTTTTTTTTTTTTTTTTAACCTTTATGGTGTTAATTAGTCAAGGTAAAAAAGTGCAGCTGGAATTGTTACTGTGAGAGTTTGTTTCTCAAACCTTAACTGAAATCATAAGACCTGGCACAAAGGCTCCCACAAATAGATGCAGAAGTTTTATGTTTTTATAATATTATAAAGTTAACTGTCTTGTTATTTAAAGCAGCTTATCGAAGTAGTAACTAAGCAAATATGCAGTACAGTTTTCTGATTGTTAGTTTTTTAATATAATTTTTAAAGTGTTGACTGGTTTAACAGAGGAGGCCAAATTTGAATTGGCTCTTGACTTTTAGTAAAATCTAATACTCCTGCTTTTTATATAGTAGCTTATTTGGCACATCTGTCCGTAAAATCAAGGGAACTCAAATTCCTGATGAATAAAACATACCCTTTACTAACTTTTGACTTGTTCTCGTGCTTAAGTATACTTTGGTTATATGGGACAGCCAATTATCATCCTGTGACCTACATGAAAATGAGATCTCAAATGCCAAAAAAAACCAAGCCTATCTTAAATTACTTTGTTAATGAATGTGTAGGCTCATATTCTTCTAGTAGCAAACATTAAATGGAGTAATATGTAAACAGTGCATTAAAATGGCTGTAGGTTAATTATGGATTTCAAAGGTATCTACCTATAACATACAGGTTCTGTATATATAAAAAGTATAATCTATAAATGAAGAAACATGATATTTTTGCTCTGGTCTTTGTAGAGCAGGAATTTTCTGAAAATATCTTTAGAAGTGTGGGAGAATTAGTGAAAATAACTTGTGTCATTTCTAAATGCTGTCTGTTAAACAGATGGTAAAACTGCTGAGGCATGTTATGCTGACACCTTCCTCTGGAAGCAGCCAGCCAGGCTGAAGGTCCTGCAGGAGCATTTGTTGTACAATAACCATCTCTCTAACACTAGGTATTTTCTCCACTTCTATCTCAGTAGCTGTCAACTGCATTTGTTCATTAATGCCAATTAAAAAGTAATGCTTACGTTTCATATTAAAAAAAAATAATTCTCCTCTCCAGCTACCTTTGACACTTAAAAAATGCAGGAGTCTGAAACTTTTAATAAATTCTGTGCAATGAGGTATTTATGACTTTACAGGTTAGAAAAAACATTGCATTTAGAATCCATGAACTTGGTAAGATCTTAACATGATAATTCAATTTTGCTATTTTCCTATGATGAATAGTGTGTGCTGGCAGTATTTTGTGGAAGAAAAATTTTCCTGATTTAGAGTTTTAGAGAGCCAAATAATATACTCAGTGCAGCGCAAAAAAGAAACGTACTTGAAGTTGTTAGTGTAACCCAGAAAAGTTTGGTTTGGTTTGGGTGGGTTTTTTTTTTTGTTCTCATCAAGTTTGTAACTAACATTGATGTTTGGGTGTTTAAGCAAGAAGAATGTTGGTTTTATAAGAGATCTATTTGAACTCTTGTTTTCTTAAGCAGTGATAGTCTGGATCACTGTTTGTTTTTTCAGTTTGAATCGGTACTTTATATTCCATCTAATGAGAGCTGTGTGCTTTCTCCTTTTCCTATATGGCTGTAGAATTGTGCCTGCAGACCAACCTCATGTACAGCTAGCTGGTTGTTTGCTCAGAAAAGGACTGAGAATGTACTTAGGATCTACTTCATGCACTAACAACAAAAAACTGTAGTCACGAAAGAGAATATGGTAGAGAGAATATGTTCTTTCAGCATCTATGCAAGAGCTGTTTCAAGTGGTACTGTGATGAATCCAACAATTAAAAAAGGCATTGAAGTCAGTTTTATATACTCAAACTTGATACATTTTGGGTAATGTTCTAAGTGCTGCTCTTTAATGTATGACTCAGTGTGATGACACTGTTCTACTCAGATAGGCACGTCCTTTAGTGGTTTATTCATAACTGCTAAGGTTTATTAGCTATATATTTATAAAGTAGATGAGAATGAGTTTTGGAATTCAGGTATGTCTGGATTACTTTTTCAGTGTTTTACCCTTTTGAGCACTCACTTTTGCATTGCACTGGAGTTCTTTAAACGTGTTGGATACAGCAGCTGTCTGTCCTCGCATGTTTTTAATAGCTTTCTATAGACTAAACCACTGAATCAGTAAAATAAAAGGGCTCTTTGTTAGTGTACTATATCATTAATAAAGGTTTATGCACTTATGGTTTGGCAAGCAGCAAGTTTGACTTCTCTGGCTGTCAAGAAGTTGCAAGTTGACAAGAACAACTGACCCACTTGTCTTTGCTAAAGGAACTGGGATGCCTGCTCTCATGAAACAGAGATGCAAACAGTTTCAGCTCCACTGGCATTTAATTGTTAATGTGTGCGAAGTCTGTTTCAAAGCTTCTTTGGCACTTCTTTGAAGGCAGTTAGTCAGCTTGTTGGAGTGAGGCACACTGCTAAGCAGCATTCCTGCTATCTGATCTATGTATTAGTAGTTTGGAGGTCAACAAAAATCTCGGCTGGAGGATTTTACTTGCTGGCTGGAGGAGAAAGTGCTGTTAAAGGTTGGTTATCGAGGCTAGCTCTACTAAAAATAGCAGGAGAGACAGCAGAATAATAAAGTGAATAACAGGAGCGCATACTAAAATTACGCTGGTAACAAACACAATGTTCTGAGGTTTTCTAAAACGCAGCAGACATTTGTCCCACATTCCAGTAATTTATTTGAAAGGCATGTTCCACTTAAGGATTGCCAAGAACTTCACAAATACTAAGCCTTTTAACGTGTCTAAGGTATGTGCTGTGCCATTTTAAAAAGAACCTCATAGGCAGAAATGATAGCCATATTTTTTCCAGAAGCTTGTGATCTATAATAATACAGAAAGTTTTCCTTTACTAGGTCAGGGAAGCTTCAGACTCTTCCGATATGAAATCCTGTTGTAGCTTTCTATTCCAAACTAGTTTGTGAACTAAAAAAAAGTGGTGGATTTTTTGAGGGGAGAGTGGGGACTATTTTTATTCTATTGCATTTGTGTGTATTTTTTTTTTCTTTTAATCTGAATGCAAGACATACATGCTATAAATTTAATTTAACATTATATATCTGTAGATTTCCAGCACATTACTATATGATGAGCTCTGTGGTCTAGTTGTATATGTGCTTTTTCGAGGTATAAAAATTAGAGTTTAAGTTAACGTTGTCAATTAACTCATATAAATGTGAGGCACTTTTTCCATATATGTCTACAATTTAAAAGATGAAATGGACAAACTTGGGACAACAGTCCTAGAGAAAAAAGGTACCAGGATTATGGAGGGAGATATATCTGCTTGAAGAAAGACCTCTGTCCTTTACAGTTAGAGGTGTTCAAAGTGAGAATGCTGTCAGTAAGACAAAAAAAAATTGAGTAGAATTGAGTGGAAATTTTAGAGTCTGGAAAACTAAAAATAGAGCTGTGCTAGAAGAAGGGTGAAATGCACAGCTTTGCCTTGAGGTGAAGGGAATATATTTCAATGAAATATGGAAGCTGGTAATGGAAACTAATGGAAAAAGACTGAAAGTTCTTGGATTGTGAATTTGAATAAAAGCTTGTGGCACATCAACAAATTTTAGGAAAGAGCAGACACTGAAACTTTTGTTAGCTGTTGAAAGGAAGATCAAACATCCAGGGGCTGTGCAGACTATAATGTTGAGGTCTTTCACAATTGCTAGTCTACTCCATCTATGCAAAAACTTGAAAATTTTTATATATTTCATGCCCTTTTGATTTTAGCACACAGGCAGTGATGTGTATTTGTGTTAAATGACCCATGTGATACGTTCTCCTGCCTTTGTGAAGGCTTGTAAAGATTTCAGATTATAAGTGGACTTGAAACAGCTCAGCATATGCTTCTGTAATCCTGTAGGAAGTCAAGTGAAGTACTGGCCTGTTGACATGACTGTTGGTCACTGCTGAAGTGACCCACTTAAAGTCCTTATTTCTATAGAAGTGAAAAATCAATGAACATCAGTAAACCATGTAATAAATCTGTGTGGTGTTGTCCATGCCTAAATTATGCTAAAGAATAGGCTGGAGAGAGGTGATGAAGCTGCATTCATGGTCTGGTTATAATCAGGGCATCTGAAGAGACATCGTAAGTCTGGATAGGCTCCTTCGGATTTTTCATGTTAAAGCTAATGGTATTTTTCATTGATATAATGAATTTTAGTGCACTTTCAGATGTCAGCAGGCATGTCGGATGGGATAAGGCAGATGCCGTATTTCAAGCTCCTGCTGGCAGGCTTGGGACAGCTGGAATTGCTGCAAGTTCCAAAGCACTTATCACAGATGAAACTTACTCTTACTTCCTCTTACTTTTGACAGTATTATTTTGTAATGAAAAATAATTTAATAGATGCTTATGTTAGATGTTCTGCTTAAGTTCATACCAATTTCAAGCATTCCTAGCAGAAAGGTCTGTAAATAATTCTGTGCTATTTTATGATAAATGTTCCGTTGTTTAAGCATACATTAAGTCAGCAGTTTTACTGGAATAGCTTCACTTTCTGCCCTTTAAGACAACCTTTCTATTGGAGACGCTGACAGTCTCAGTCCTAGCTGGACAGCTTTCTTCAGTTTGATTAACACTAGTCCATGTGATTTTAAATAATAATAATAATTTTAAAAATCCCATAGCTCTGTTGAGTGTCATTTATTTTGAGGAAGACAAGTGTCCATGATTCTAGGTACCAAGTTAATCAGAACTTGTTCTGTGCTGGAAGTTTCCTTGTCTATGCTTCAACTCTGTCTTGAAGATCTTAAAAAGCTTTACGGTGTTATCAGGGATTTTGAAGCATTGTTTCCAAAACACTGTGACTTTAATTTTTTTTGTGCTTTTTATTTGTGTTTTTCCTAGACTCGAGATGATTTTCTTGGGCAAGTGGATATTCCTCTTTATCAGTTACCGGTTGGTATTTTGTTCTTTTGGTTTTGTATTAACAATGTGAAAAGGAGAAGGGATTCTGTAAGGAACTGTTTTAGTCATCTAAGGAAGTAAACCATACTGATGATGTAAGTGATTAAATTCTCCTGTTGTGTTTTTGTTTACTGCTGGTGTTTATCAAAAAATGTAGTTGAACATGTATCTAGATGGTGATTTCTGCTGCTGAAAGTTAGAAATGTTTGTAGCTTTTTCAAAATGAAAGTGAAAGATTTTAAGCCGTCTTAAAGACTAGAAGAGGTTGTGGTAGCTATCGTATTTCTTAATGTTCTCTTCTAAGTCTGCTTCTGTTGCTTTATGTTACATAGGTTTACTTCTCTTAGTTCCTATACCCACAGACAAATGCACAAGAAAATAAGTAGGAAAATAGATAGAGCTAGCATTGTTCTGCACATTTTTGTATTCCTCTTGCAAAGTACATTGTTAGTTTTCAGGGAAGATCACCAAGAGCACTAAAATAAGTAAGCCTTCCTTTTTTTTCTTATTTTTTTCGCTTTTTTTTTTCTTTCTTTTTCTGTTTTTTCCACCTTTTTTTTTTTTTTTTTTTTTTTGAAATTTCCAAGAATTAAAGGGTACTAACAGTCTTCTATCAGCAACTGATTTAAGTACAGGATAAGAACTGTGGCAAAACCTTTCCAAGAGCAATTTCCTCCCTTCATTCTGGTTAAGATCCATGCTCGAGGTAGTTACAGACCTGTCCTGCTTCCTGCTGTAGGCAGTGTGTGAGATCACAGTACCCTGCTTGGGGACAAGTGGCTGTGATCCCCCTCCAGAAAACCTGTCTCTTCCTGCCCACTGGGAAGCTGGGCAGCAGCATCACAGTCTTCTGGGGATATTGGTGCATTACCTTTAGCCAGAACTATATAGTCTCACTTGTGTACTTCCACATCTATTTTCTTACCTTCCTCTAAAGTCAGTGTCTCCCTGTCCCCTTTCTTTCCATCTTCCTGGTTCCTAATTACTTGGTTTTGCCATCTAAATCTACTACACTTCATTAGCTCAAACATGAGTGATTTTTTTTTAATGATCTTTTATTTACAAAAGTAAATATATCTTCAATAAGTAAAATTATTCTTGGATAAGTGAAATCAGTTTATGTTAAAAATTCATTATTGCATGTAGTTTGGGTTCCCATCTTATTTTCTTTGGTACTATGCGAATGCAGACTGTTCATAACTCAGAAGAGCTGGTAGTCATGGGCATATTAACAGGTTAACTCCTCTCTACAGTCAGATAGTGAACAGATACTTATTTTGACAATCCAAAACCAAAATTAATTAACCAAAGACTAACCTAGTATTGAATCCAAGGCAGTTCTCATTTTTGAAAAGTAGGAAACAGTTAAAAAGCATGTATTTTTTCTTTTTTTTCCCTCTCGTGTAGTTCTACAGCATTTTAGTGTGTTATGTTGGGCTGGGATAAAGGAAAAAAAAAAGCTTCATTCCATTTTCATTTCAGAGAAGCATTTATTTTAATATTAACAAGAGCTTACACTGAAATCTCTGGTATATATGATGGCATTTTTCTTTCTGAGAGTCAGTACAATGGATACTCAGCAAAATTTAATTACCTTACATTTCCATGAAAGATGCCATTCTGCCATGAAAAGACAGAAGTCTTTTTCCAAAAAAAAAATAAAAAAAAATCTAAAATCCTTAATTTAATAGTGGCTTACCTTACATGGAAATGGTTAAAATATATTAAAAAGAGCATAGAGTTAGATCCCAGAATTCACAAACAGCTGAAATCCATTTTGAATTGGGAAAAGTATTTCTAAGTGTTTTTAATTGTAAGAAACCAACTGTTTTTGTAGTAATTGCAGAACAGCAGTTGGATGATAAATATTTGTTAACCAGAAAAAATAAGTATATTCTCTGTAATGGTCCTTCACATATATTTCTGTACCTGTGCCCAGGATACATATTTATGATTATAAAATCACATCTGTTTACTTTTGTGCTTCTTTCTGTTGAGCAACTTCACTTTCATGAATCAGAAGAGATGTTCTCAAGAGTGGATTCCTCTGTAATTTTTTTAAAGATTTTTATTTTTGCCAAATCCTAAGGCTTTTCATATCTGTACTGTGTAAGAGTATTTGAAAAACACCAAGGCAGGGAAAAGAAATTGTGGCAGACCTTTTGAATGCGAAAACTGATTTCAGGCTAAACAGTTATTTTTCCCTGTGCCTATGCTTTAGAAACTGTAATGTGTGTGTGTGTATATTTTATGTAATGTGTGTGTATGTATATTTTACACGCTGAAAAGGTTCATTATTCTTTTTCTTGAACTGAGGAATTAATTTTATTCCTATGACAAAAGGAACAACTGAACACATCGTTCAAATTTTAAAAGTTACACTGACTTTAAAAGAACGATTTAAAATTTCTGGTAGTTTTCCTTAATAGCAAACATTTGATGATATAAACTTCTTGAAAAAACTTCTCTTATTGCAGACAGAAAATCCAAGTATGGAGAGACCATATACCTTTCGGGATTTTGTTCTTCATCCAAGAAGGTAAGTAAATACCACATAAAAATTCTAACTTTATATCTAAACAATTCAATTATACAAGTGTTGTATGTGTATAAATATTGCCTACGTTTTCATCACAAAAACTTGAATTTCAATGGAGCAAAATGTTTGCGGTTCTGCTAAAGTCAGCATTTGTTTAAATTCTTTTTCAAATTGAAATTTTTTCCTCCCTTCCTTTAAAAGATGTCTGTTGTTTGCCTGTTTCTCATAAACTGTTTCATATGACTTTAATTACATAACAAAGCTTAAACTGAAAAGCTGCTCACATTTAAAAAGTCCTGTTAAGAAAACAAGTCATTATAAAATATGTAATACTTCAGTATTGATTTTAATGTTACGTATTTAATATTTGTTTTTCAAATGTAGATTTTTAACCTCAATCAGCAATTTAGAGCAGTAGAGATAAAATTCATAAAATGCATGTCAACATTTCTTCAGATAATGCTTTTTAGATGTGGTTTATATAGATCTTTCTCAGCCACATTCTTAGCAGAAAAGATAATTTGAAGTATTTTGCATCTCTTGATTTTAGATTTTTAGCACTTAGGGGTATGTCTTAAACCTGATACCATTATAGAACTTCATTAATTCAAACTACAAAAAGTCAAGTTTATGTGGAGAAACTTCAAAATAATCCTTCAACTGGACTTGTTTAGCTTTTAATTTTGAAGTAACAACTTCATAAGTGCACAGTAAGAACACTGTTTCTCTCCTACAGCCATAAATCAAGAGTTAAAGGCCACCTTAGATTAAAGATGACTTACTTACCTAAAAGCAATGGATCTGAAGAGGAAACCACAGAACAGGCTGAGGAATTGGAGGTGGGAAAATATATATTTTTTGCTGAGAAATGTAGCAAATGTTGATCTGCAGCTATTAAGGGTATTTAGAAATCACATATTTTTAGAAACAAGCCACATAGATCTGATTGCTTTTGTCTTGCTGTACAGCTGTCAGTGTAAATAATTTTTCCATCTGAAGGGGTGTTCTGTTGTTGTTCTTTTGCATAAAAAGAAAAATGTTCATTAGACTTCAGTTTTGTTCTTGTACTGCATTACCACACTTCCATATATTTTTTTCTGGAAATATTGTTGATACTTTTACTGCTGCTTAACATTGTTTAAACATAGCCAGCTGTTGTCTTGCAGGTTTTAGAGTTTCATCTTTCGCTGATTTATGGAAATATTTTGATCATTATTGTTTTACACTTGTGATCTGTAGTAAGCACATCCAGTTTAGATCAGTATATCTTTTCAAGACCTTAAATGATTCTAATTGGTATTGTCACAGCTGCTGTTCCAAAATTGTCTGCTCATCTGACTAGTAGGTTGCATCATGTGTATGAAATGATTAAAGCAAATGCACAAAAAACAAAAACAAACAAAACTCCTAAACCTAACTAAGGAGTGCTGTTTGTTTCCCTAAACTGGAATAAGCAACCCTTAATGTTATTACATTTCAGGAACTTGAGTGATTCATACAGAAGTCTGTCCTCTCTTTTCTTAAGAAGTACAGTGAAATTAAGAGTCAGTCTTAGTGTTTAAGATATAGTGGAACTGTACCTTAAAATGATGATGATTTAATAATTTGGGATATTTTTTCACTTTGATAATGAAAATTAAAAGTAGCTAACGTGTCTTTTAGCCTGGGTGGATTTTATTGGACCAACCGGATGCTTCTAACCAGCCACAGCAGCAGCAGCAGGAATCTCCTCCACTGCCTTCAGGCTGGGAAGAAAGACAAGACCTCCTTGGCAGGACCTATTATGTCAATCATGAATTCAGAAGAACACAGTGGAAAAGACCAACTGCTCAGTATGTCTTTTGGCCTGGAGATTCAGGCCAAATGTTAATTTTCATTTTTTTCTAGTTGCACTGAAAGCATGAAGAACTAGAAAATCCATAGCTTGGGAGTTAGATATGAGACCTTTCCACATCTGAACATTCAAGCCCATGTGTCCTGGTCACCAACCAGTGGTCCATTTAACTACAGAACATCCTTCCTACTCTCTGGAATCTTGTCTTCAAATTGAAACTGCTTGTAGCTGTAAGAGATGACATAGTAATGCAGAGGAGATTATTTTTCGTCTGTAAGACTGGTTCTTCCTTCCCAGCAGTGACTACAGATTTGTCCCTTTGCATATGAATTACAAAAATAATACTTGAAATGCTGTCTGGTTATTTAATTTTACTTCTGCTTCCTGTTCAAATAAATACTTTTGTAGTATTGAGCTATACAGTTAACACGTTAACTGTATAGCTCATAACTGCTTCAATTTCTTCTTCCAAAATGACTGTAAGGGATATTTTTACTGTTGAAAGATAAAACATGATGATAGTACTATGATATGGGTGACATGTTTTTTTTTCAATAGGGACAATGTAACTGTAGCAGATATTGGTAACATGCAGTTGGAGGCCCAGCATGTGTTCACGCATCGGAGGCAGATATCAGAAGATACAGAAAATCTAGACAGCAGAGATTCTCCTGAGGTAAAAGCCGTACGTAAATATTTCTGAATTGCAAGTAGGTTTTCACCTCTTGTCAGAAAGCTTATTTTAAGTATTTGTAACTTAAAACTACTTATTTTAAAATATTTTTTCCTTGTTTCTTTTTAAAGAGCTGGGAAATTATAACTGAAGATGAGGCAACATTGTATAGCAGTGAGAACCCTCAGATACAGAACAATTGTGATATACAGACTCATCTTGCAGAAGAGCTCAATACCAGACTTACTACTTCTGGAAGTTCAGCTACTGGCCAGTCAGCAGCCTACACTGTAAGTTATTTCTTCTAATTCTAAAAATTGTATTAATACTTTGTATTAATTGTTAACATTTTCAATTTCATCTCAAATGTTGAGTATTTTAGAGTAGTTTTACTGTACAAGCCCATCTAAGCAAGCATTTTATTGTTCCCCACTTCACTGATATAAAATAGGAATTTCTGCTTGAAGCTGAGGCTTGAGTTAGCTATTTTTAAGACTCTAAATCTACCGTTTATTCCAGCATCGTGCTGTACTGAGTAGTGCTGAGAAGTGCAGTTGAAGAGAGCTGTCTATAACCGTCCTGAACTTTTGTTTCTAAAGGAATAGTTCCATACTGGTAACTTCTTCTGTTAGGACAAGTTTAAAGATAACTAATTTTTCATTGCAAATACTGCGATAAGATTTTATCATTTGGGCTGAGTAAACCTGATGACTACATAGCATTAAAAAAATAAAAAAGGCCTCATTCATACAGTTCTAAAATCCTTGCACCCATTATGAAACTTGTCTAAATTCCAGAAACTTGCCTAACTATTCAGCAGGCTAACCCAGAAGAAAACTATCTGCATTTTCTCCTCAACGCTGTTTTCTGCTGTTTTAGAAAGTTGAAAGAGCTCCCTAGGTTGTCTGAAAAATGCTATACCAGCAAGGGGAGAGCAGTAGGAGTACACAGGAATGAGTGAGTCTTTTTGGTGGCAGCAAGCAATTAAATAAGCTTAGCTGTCTTGTGAAACCTGACCTTCACGAATGGCCTTGTAAACTGATATGTATAAATACATGACTTGAGAAATCCACTATCCATTGAGGAAAGCCTGCAGAGGTGACCCAGGCCATATGATGCATAAGATCTCAGTATTTCAATGAAACTATCAGCTTTTCTGATGCTGAGGTTGCCATTCCACGTGTGACTTGAAGGCTTGTGTTTTTATAAGACTGTACAAAGGTATCTCAAGTGTTTCTGGAAATAGTGAAGTGAGAGCCACAAGCCTTACATATTCAGCATCCTATGGATACCAAGAAAACCATTATTTCTGTTTGCTTGGTGGGTTAGATTAAGCAAAGGAGAAGCAGATGTTCAAGTTATTTGTAACAGCCAGCTAGAATGACAGTCTTGCATCCCTTCATCTCTACTCAAAAACAAAAGACGAAAAACAACAACAACAACAAAAACACAAAAACAATCAATTGTTTTCTCTTAAATATTCTAAGAGGGTGCTTGTTTGGACACATAGAGAACAATACTTGAGGTAATTTTGAAAATTCTGGAAGAAGGTGAAACACAATTGCTTAATTGTAGCAGGTGAGTTATGAAAGGTAGCTCTAGGCAGGAATGTGGATGCTTATGCAGTAATTGAACCACTTGCTTGGAAAGCTATTATTTCAGTCCTTCGTATCTTATTTATTTAAACCTCTCTCTGAAAAGTTGTGTTGGCTCTGATGTGTCATAGGCTCTAGCCTACTGACAAAATGATGTGATGACTTCTATATTGTAAATTAAATTGTAATGTAACTGGTTGCAAGTAACTCGTGTTTTAAATGCCAGAATGCCATTGGTAGGATTTAGGGTTAGTCTCTGTGTTGATTTTATCTGAATTTACATTGGATGCTGTGAACAATGTTACTAGCAGTGCTGAAACACCAGTTTACAAAATATTTTTTTACTGGTTGTTTCAAAACAAACACAACATTTTCAAGATGAAAACTGTAACAGTTTAAAGTATGATAATCATAGTTCACAGTTTGCGGTTGTCCTTAAAGCTGCAGTTGTTGCTGATGTCTCTTTTCTCCACTTCTTCAAGAATCATTCCAGCAGAAGAGGTAGTCTGCAAACATACAGAGTTGAAGAGCAGCCTGCACATCCAGTGGTACGTCGTCATCCAGAAAACAGAGGCTTGTGCAGCTTGTTGTAGCCTCCAACAGAAGTTGGAGGATGTAGAACGTTTTATTTTAGCTGTGTATAATGGGCTCCTGGCAGCTGTCCTGATAAAACTGTTGTTATGAGAGCCTAGCAGGATTGGAGTTCAGTTGTATAACTTCCGTCTTCCAACTTCATGTTTTTGTTTTAACATAGCTTAATGCGTGGATAGAGCTTACAGAGGGAATTGACTCTACCATGAAATTTTGTTTCTGAAATCATTTACTTTTATAATTAAAGCTATACTACTGTCCTTACCTTACATTTTCATGGTCATGCTGCAAAATTGAGTTCCTAGCCAGAAGTACTAGACTGGATCAGCCATGTCTAAAGCAGATATATCAACTAGTCCTTTTAATCCTTTTGGATGAGAGGCTTGAATTAAAAATAAATAAATAAAATAATTCTGTCACTTGATACTTCAGTAAGGATTTCAGTACTACTTTTCTAATTTTCCAGTCCATGGAAATCATGGATCTTGTTTATTTATTTATTTTTTTAAATTTGATAGTGGAAAGCCTTTTCATAGTCAGTTCCATAGTTTTCCTAACTGTTCTTTCTTCTGTTATCATTAATATTTAGTTACTGCCTACTTCATCTGGATTACCGCCAGGCTGGGAAGAAAGACAAGATGAAAAAGGGAGGTCGTATTACATAGATCACAATTCCAGAACTACTACTTGGATAAAGCCAGTTGTAGAGGTACTTTCTGTGTTCTGATTATTGTTTTCATTCATATAGCCCTTTAAACACCTCACGTAATAGGAGTAAAGTTTAGAGATCACTTTGAAATAAAACATTAGAAAGGCACAACCTGATAACAAATGACATAAAAAAATCAGAGGGAATGCAACTGGAGTTAGTAACAGTAGTATTTATGGTAAGTCACTCTACGATTAACGTATCAGGAAAGCCTTCTGGAATGTGATAGCTGCTGGGGAAGCCTGAAAAACATCTTTCAACTTTGGTAGCCTAATCTGTGATTGTTAGTGTCAGTGTTGTTGATAAACAAACCTGTCTACTGTTCGGCATTTGCTTTATGAAACTGCTTTGATGAGTCAAGTAATATTAGTACCTTATTAGATAAAATACATTGTTCTTCAGATATTTTTTTATTAGTGTTGTTTGGGTTTTATTTTATTTTATTTTTTGTCTGTAGGTTGGTATGGAAGCAGGTCAATTGCTGACTGCACAGAATACTTCTATAGCAAGACAGCCACAAGCAACATCAGGCGATGCATCGCAACAGTCTTCTAATCAGCAGCCTGAAATGGAGCAAGGATTTCTCCCTAAAGGCTGGGAAGTTCGACATGCACCTAATGGGAGACCATTCTTTATTGACCACAATACCAAAACTACAACATGGGTAATGATAACTGCTTTCATGGACTGAAGTTCTAGTTTATCTCAGATCAAAGTTTTCCTGCTTTCAGTGAACTTGCATAGATTTCTTCAATCTCAAGATTTCTTTACTAACATTTTTTTTTCAACAAACAAACGAAAACCTAACAACTCTCCCACCTTACTTGCCCAAGAGGGAAAGAATGACTACAAATGTGAATGTGATTTATTGTCAGCAGGGACTCATTTCTCACTCAAGCAAGATGTCCTGTCTGTTAAGGAACATATATTATTAAAAAAAAAATTAAAAATAAAAGCTGCATAATTTAAAATATCTTTGGTATTATGGAAAGAGTCTAAAAAGACCAACCCAAATCCAAAACAGTAAACCCTGAACTTGAAAACAAATAAACTAACAAAAACAACAAGGTGTCCCAGAAATCATGTGAAAAGATTTATTCAATTATACTAATACTGATTTAAGTGAAGGATTTTTATGTGTGAGAGGATTTAAATAAATTTGATTAAAAGATGATGATTGTATAATACTGATGATCCTCAAGCCAACTGCCTAGTGCAGAATATGCAACAGTTGTCTTGTTAATACTAGGCATGCTTTTTACATGGTCATTAACAAAGAGGAAAACAAAATTAAAGCAAAACAAAGCAAACCCTCAAAGCAGTTTTAACATGCTGATTGTTTTGTTTTCAAAGGAAGATCCGAGACTGAAAATTCCTCCTCATCTTAGGAGAAAGACTTCCCTAGATCCGGTAGACCTAGGACCATTACCAGTAAGTATATAATTTTACTTGGTTTTCTGGTATAAGAATTTAATTTAAACTACCCCAATCTAAAATTGCACATGAAAATAACTGCAGCCTGCTGCTTAAAAAAATAAAATAAAACAAAACAAAACAAAAAAAGCTTTTCAAATAATAATAACAACAAACAAAATTTTGAATTCCAGTTTTAAGAGTGGATGGGAGGAGGCAATACCCGTAACTTCTGCTCATCTTGGGTTCTATGTAAACTGTGCGATTGTAAGTTTGTATTAAGTATCTCCTTCTTACAGCCAGGGTGGGAGGAGAGAACGCACACAGATGGAAGAATATTCTTCATAAACCACAGTAAGTACCGTGTAATAGTCTGTCACCACTCATCATTTTATTACAGTTACCTAAATCAGGGGAAGTAATTATGAAATACCTTGCAGATACCAAGAAAACACAATGGGAGGATCCTCGACTGCAGAATGTGGCAATAACCGGACCAGTAAGCTTTTTTTTATTGCTTTATCTCATTCCTCAAGAGTACGACTGAGAAAATTCAAGCAAGCTCTTTATCAGAGCTATTTATCAGGTCTAGAAGATGAAACTTTGAGAATATTTGAGCAAGAAATTCTTATTTCTTTAAGGACTTACTAGATTTTCTGTGGGAGTGGTCTTTAAATACCAGAAATAAAAATCAGCTCAAAAAGAAAATGTCTGTAAAGGGAATGAAATTAATTTCTAACTGTAAAATAATGATCTGGCCTTGATACTTTATCTGAAGTGCAAAATTACCAGGACTAATTGCAAAGATGGTACACATTATAATTATAGAATGGGTTTTAGTGTTCAGCTGATATCTATGTTTATTAATAGCCCACATATGTAAACAACCTTCTCTGTCCATGGAAAATTGAGGTGTTTGTAGCCAGGTTTCTCATGATAGAGCAAGGAAAGACTAAACACTATTTAAGTCATCAAAGACATTTTGATGGCTTTGATCTTGGCCAGTAGGTGATTTTAGTCAGTTAATTCAGTAAATAGTAAAGTGTGGGATAAATTCTGTGGAACTGATCAATACAAATGTTTTGAACAAAGCAGTACTTCTCAGATTTTTTGAGCTGTCCATGTATACATAAATTGAAAATATTCTTGATACTTAGTAAAAAAGTTTTTGTTTTCTCAAGACTTAAATGTATATGTTTCACAATTATAGACTGGTTTCTGAAATTAATTATTAGAATACCTAGAACACTTCTTCAGTTGTTGGTTTTGGGTTTTGTTTGTTTCTTTTTTCAAAGGCCGTGCCTTACTCCAGGGACTATAAGCGAAAGTATGAGTTCTTCAGAAAGAAACTGAAGAAACAGGTTAGTAATCAGCAGCAACCCAGCACGAGGTTAAGAAATGTGTGCCCCTAAACAAAGGAAGCATAGGAGAAAAGAAATTGTTTCTCTGACCTGCGTAGAGAATGTAGAAGGACTGATTACAAATACATTTTGCAGCTTGATTAACTTGATTACAGTTTCCATTTGATGTAACAATAGGATTTGTGACTATGAGCCATGAAACTGAAAGCAGAAATTTTAAAAGGTTAGGAACTCCATCTTGAGGTAGACTGGAAACAGAAAAGATTGAAAATCATTGGCATAGCATGTGATAGCTTTTGGAAATCAGAATATGGAAAGAGGAATTCTCAAAATAGATTTTAAACTGTTCAGTTAGAAATCTGATCAGGATAGATGACTGTAAAAAATCATTACAGCCTTAAAATTTTAAGTTAATAACTCTGATATGCAAATTCTAGTTTGAACTGTCAGTGACCATTGTAGTTATAACTCTTAGCATCTGGATATCCAAATAAGTAAACATCTGTGGACAACTGCCGTCAAATTTAGTGTCCTTGGGGATGTTTCATATAACAGTTAACCTGTGATTTTTTTTTCTAATTTTATGTGGGTTCTATTTATTTAAATATTTTAGAAATACTTGTTAGTCATCTTTATCACCCCTTACAGTTAAAGTACAGGATTATATATTGAAAGTGAAATAAATCAGGGGAAAACGTAATAAAATGATTTTATTTATAAACTCTGAGGTAGTGCGGTAGGTTTTTTTTGTTGGTTTCTTTTTTCCAAGCTTAGAATATCGTGAATTAAAAGTTTCCATACCTTAGTGCATGCAGAACAACTGAGCATATGCTATTATCAGTGAGAATTTATTTTAACGTGATTTTATGGGATTTGACACAGTAGAGCTTAATATCTAAAGTTTTCCACGCTGACTGAATTGTGTGTAAATGGAACCTCTTGTCAGTTGTGTGTTTCCACATTATTTAAGACAAGGATTTGCATGCCACACTGTTTACTGTTTATTTGATACATTAATCTGTTTCCCTCTTCATTGTCATTTTTAGAGTGATATTCCAAACAGATTTGAAATGAAAATTCATCGCACAACAATCCTTGAAGATTCTTATAGAAGAATTATAGCTGTGAAGAGAGCAGATTTCCTTAAAGCAAGACTTTGGATTGAATTTGATGGTGAAAAAGGTTTAGACTATGGAGGAGTGGCCAGGGAATGGTTCTTCCTTCTCTCTAAGGAGATGTTTAACCCTTATTATGGATTGTTCGAGTATTCAGCTACGTAAGTAATATGGTTCCAAAAGATTTGAGTACTAGGGAAAGCAGATTCATTGTATCTGTCATATGTACTTAAAAAATTGAATTAGTTTTGTTTCTTATCTTCTTTCTTTTCCTTCTTCCTCCTTTCTCCTGCTTCCTAAACTGCATTGGAGAATTTAATTGATAACAACTGAAATACTCTGTATAAACTGGTTTTGTGGAAGAGTACTGTAGAAAGAAAACCTCCCTTTTTGTTCTTTTCAGCAACAGGCTTTTTCATCTTTGCTTGCACAGACATATATCTGCAGCCGTGTACTGCCTACAGAACAGTCAGTATTTAAGATACAGTCAGTATTTAAGAGATAATGCTGAGAAAGTAATTCTGACTACTTCAAATAGAAGTTAGGCACTTCTGTGTGGTGTATCAATAACTCACAAGGATAATTGCTGGTGTTATTTCTGTGAAGCTAATAGAAGCTTCTGTTGAATATTATTTTATTTTAAATTAGTAATTTACTAGTCCAAATAGAACCTTTTTCTTTTTTCATGAAAAGTAATACCTGATTTAATCAGTGATGTCTTTCAGATCTTTAAACGTGGAACTGTTCGGATAAAAAAAATGTTGTGTTTTTGTTTCTTTCCTTCTGCTCCCCTCAACTTCAGAGATAACTATACTCTGCAGATCAACCCAAACTCTGGACTGTGCAATGAAGATCATCTCTCTTATTTCAAGTTTATAGGTCGAGTAGCTGGAATGGCTGTTTACCATGGCAAACTTTTGGACGGTTAGTATTCACTTAATATGATACTTGGAGTAATACTGTGCATATTTTGAATGTTAAGTTACCTACTGTTCAATGTATTTCTTCTTCTTTAAAGCATTTTTTATTCGTCCTTTCTACAAGATGATGCTCCAAAAGCCGATAACACTTCATGACATGGAGTCTGTGGTATGTAATTTACTTTTTGGTATATGTTAGGATTTCGTGTTAAGTTTTTCAGATGTGTAATTAATGACACTGTGAAGATTAAAAATGAATAGTTCAAGGTATTTTTAGGATGCGTGTTTTGTGAGACTAAGTCTTACAGGAATTAAAATTTTCAATGAAAATGGGACAGATGTAGACTCCAGTTAAATTAGTTAATCTGTGTTGAAAACCTGACTAAACTTGATGATGTTTCTAAAAATATTTTAGATAGTAAGTTACTTAGAAATAAATGAAAGCATTAGCAGTTTTGGAATATCCATATCAACCTTTTTTTTGAGTTTGTGTATTTTGACTGATAAAAATAAACGTATTACCTATACTTCCAGAGACTAAAAATTGTAGTTAGTATTGAGGTATAGTATTTTTAGAGAAAAAACGTAATATTTTATTCAATTTAGTTAGTTTCTCTGATAGTGGGTCTTATATCCAGGGTGGTTTTGGGCAGGGTGATTTTTGTTTGGTCTCTTTAATTCATTACAGAGGACTTTGCCTGCTTTTTGCCATCTCAAGAGAATACCAAATATAGTCACTATGTGTTTCTAACTAATAGGATCATTTTTGTCTTTTTTTTTTTTAAATAATGTGTATCTTAATTTTCATATCTGAAGTTTTTGTAGCCTTGTCTGATGATAAAGGGAAGATAAAAATAGGGATGAGAGACTAAGAAGAGTCTAAAACACATGACTTCAGAACATGCTGTGATGTCCTATTGCAGTGTTGATATGTGAGATTTCTAGTCCTGAGAATGCTGAGTCTTCCGTTTCAGAAGTCTCTTTGTAGTTTTATTCGCTTGCAAAGCCTACGTACCAAGTACAGTATTATTTGAGATTGTAGAATTCACTGAGCTGTAACAGCCATTTTCAGCTGAAAAGGTGGCAACTTTATTTTGTATTGACTATTGTGAAATTGCAGGTTGTGACCTTCTGAGATATATATGTCATGCTACTAATGAACCAAGGACTTTGCCTACTTTCAAGGATTACTTTTCTTTTTGTTTTGGCTTAGTGCTGACAATACTCCGTGCTAATCATTGTTGGGTACTTATTTATAGAAAAATTTAATGATAGCTTCTGTTGGGAAGGGAGACCTTCCTTTTCGTGTATGCCCAGTAGAAGATACTGCTGCTCATAAAACTACCATCCTATATCTAACCTGCGCAGTAGCTGTTTGGTAAAAGAAAAAGGATGTATTTATTCCATTCTTTGTACCTGATGCTTACTGTAACTGTGCTCTTCAGGAAAGCAAGTTTTTGTGATTTAATAACAAACTAAATATATTTCTCACTGACTCTTGAACTTGAGATATTAATGATTAAACACAGTTATTTTCAAACTGACAGCACTCCCCATGCACTTCAATTAGAGCAGCCTTTTTTCTGAATCTCTAACTTATGCATTCTGTTTGAAGATCAGTGGAATTTGCTTGTATTTGGTCATTTTGCTTTGACAGTCTTAACTGAATGTCTACTTCAAAGCTTTAGAACTGAAGATATGAGTTCAGATACGGTACCTTGAAGGAAACAGATATTCAGGTACCAGCTAGGCATTACATTAGTTTGTAAACCTGATGCTGGCAAATCATTCATACCAATGATGTTTCATCACCAGAGTAATTAGACTGGCACAGTTCTTTTAAAACTAAGCGTGGCACCAAACACTGAAAGGTTAGCTATCACTGTCCTGGACAGCTGTGATGCTTCGAAGAGGATCTTCTCCTGTAGCAAAAGACCAGACATCACATATCTGGAAAGGGAGTGTTGTGTTCCCATGAGAAAAAACAAGAGAAAATCTGATCCATAGTTCATGCTTAGAAAATATATCACATATGAAGGGAAAAGAAAAAACTTAAATATATTTAATTACATTTAGTTGTGTGTATATATGTATTTTTAAAAAACACATTCCTCTTTGTTTTTTGTTGTTTTTTTTTTAAGCTCTGCATTTCTCTGCTAAGGCTTCATTGCTAGGTGCTTTCCAATATATCTGCTTTTCAAGATGCTCGAAACATAAATCTCCTGCATTCGATATTGAGTGATGTATTGTTGTTGGCTTTGATGGGCAAATATAATGAAATCACTACTGCACTCAGTGTGCAAAAGACCAGGATTTTTTTTAATTCAGTCGTATTTGTTTAAGAAACTGTTTTTTGCTATGCCTGCTTCAGGCCAGTCTCTTGTATTCATTCATTAAATTTGTAATTTCCTCTTTTAGGATAGTGAATATTACAATTCTCTGAGATGGATTCTTGAAAATGATCCGGCAGAACTGGACCTCAGATTTATAGTTGATGAGGAACTTTTTGGACAGGTTAGTATACCTATGTAAAGTAGAATAAGCAAAACACGAAACCAAAAATTTGACCTGTGAAATTAGTTGATTTTATCTCTATGGTATTAAGAAAACAAACAAAAAAAAATCTGTCATTCAGTCAAGTTGGTTTGTTTATTCAGCTTAATTCCTTTAGCTGGCGCATGCTCATTCCATTCTTTGTTAGTCTGGATGTGATAAAGGACTTGGAAATAAAAACAGCCTTAGAAACAATATCTTATGCTTTTTTTTTTAATGGTCACATTGGAATGTGGCTGCCGTAAACACAGCTAAGACTAAAATATTGATAGTCCCATTACTTAATCAACTTATCTGATTTGCCAGGAAAGATGTGTTCTTAGGGAAATGGCTGGAATCATAGATTTCCCTCAGAGGTAATAATAGGGTTTTTTTGTTTGTTTCTCTTTAAGCTGTGCAAGACAACTATGAAATAAACCAGTCTGGTTTAGTGCAGAAAGTTGTCCAAGATAGATCACATAGAAATACCACGTGTATTTTGAAATTACACTGCCAGGAAGATCTAGGTAGGCTAAATAGCCTTTGAGGTCTTGTGTAGCTAAATTGATTCCACTTTGGAGTATAAAAAGTGCATCTGTAATAAATAGAAACTTGGACATTTGTCTACTGAGGTGCTGATGGTATAAATCATAAAGTTATGGATATGCCTATAGATTAATGTATTTACAGGGGGTCATCACTGAAATTGTTCTGTAAGTGTTTTTCCTTGATATTTGCAAATTAGATTTGTTCATTGAGCACGCAGTTAGTGAAGGCAGTACTACTGAAAACTTGTATGCAAATTTAAGGCACTTATTGTAAGCAGTCAAATAGTAAAAAGTTGAGGTTGACGTGCTGTAGACTGGCATCTCTAAATAATGCATCAGAAAAAAAGAATCTATTTATACAGTGACCTCTGAAACTTGTACTATTTCTCATAATTTTCAAATTCTACACTCTTCAGGATTTAGTTAAATTACCTAATATTAACACATGAATTGTTATACGCGCCTTATATGAGACTTATTCTGTGTACCACTTGTAGACTCATCAGCATGAACTGAAAAGTGGTGGATCAGAAATAGTTGTCACCAACAAGAACAAGAGAGACTACATTCAGTAAGTAGTGGTCGCTGTGGAAGGTAGATACAGCCCTTCTAGTAATCAAGCTCATGTGTTGGCTGCATTAACAAAAGAACGTTGCTTCTGTGTGTAAATTGTTTTTATTTTAAATATTCACTTTCTTTTCCACAGTCTTGTAATTCAGTGGAGATTTGTGAGCAGAGTACAGAAACAAATGGCAGCCTTTAAAGAGGTATAATTTTCAATTAAAAAGATTCTTAGAATTTGTTGCATCTAATCTTAATTTTTTTAGAATGTGGCATCCTAAAGACCTGTATTTGTTTAAAAAAAAAAAAAACTTAAATAATATTGATTTGCAAAACTTCTGTTATGTTTTTAGGGCTTTTTTGAACTCATACCTCAGGATCTGATTAAAATTTTTGATGAAAATGAGCTGGAGGTAAGCATATCATGGAAAAGAAAACAAATTATAATGAAACTTGATGTTATTGACTTTTTTTTTTCTTCATTTATGTAGTTACTGATGTGTGGACTGGGAGATGTGGATGTAGCTGATTGGAAACTACATACAAAATACAAAAATGGCTACAGTGTAAATCATCAAGTAATACAGTGGTTTTGGAAGGTATTACAAGATTTGTATTTATTTATTCATTTTACTTAAGGAAACCTGTTCAAAAGGTGCTCCCTTTCAGCTATGCTAGGTTAGCGTGCCATCAGTAGTTGGGTAAATATTTGCATGCTGAAAAGCCTGAGAAAGGCAGTAAGAAAACTGAATGAGATGTACTATGTAAGAACATAATACACTATTGATAACTTGCTTTAAAAAACAACAAGAAAAAAAACAACCTTTTAGAGTTCAATATTATTGTGTGGCTTTTTGTGACTTAGTTACATTGAAGATGTTAAAATCTTCCATTTAATAAAATAGCAGAATTTGACAGCTATTTGATACCATCAGGAAACTTAAAAGAAAGTAGGGGTGGAAATATGTTGGATGAATCTACTAGCTTAAAACCTTAATTAAAAGCTTTTCATCTAAGTCTTTTAATTGTAATTATTATTGTACACAGGCAGTCTTAATGATGGACTCTGAAAAGAGAATAAGATTACTGCAATTTGTTACTGGCACGTCACGTGTACCTATGAATGGGTTTGCTGAGCTTTATGGTGAGTACTTAAGATTGCATTCACAGTTATCTGAGAACATGATACGGTTATTTTAATGATATTTCACTTTAAACATACTTTTCTTTTTAAATTTGTTTCTGAAGAACTACAAAAATTTCTGTTTAACACCTGAGTGATATTGAAGAAAATTCTGTTACATAAGACACTATTACAATGATATGGTGGCATAAGTAGTTAACTTCACGTTCTCGTGAGTTCTGTAACTGCTTTCATCTGCCCCCAAACCACACCAACACAGATAGTATATCCTTACAAACAGTTCTCTGAAGCGGACTGCTGAAATGAGTTAAGCATGAGCCAGGAGAGAAGTAGTGAACCCACAGTAGGGAGGCTGAAGCAAGCAGATGGTAGTGGGGGGCAGACTGCAGTGCTAAAATGAGAGGGCCTGCTGTGGAAAGTGTGTGGGCAAGCAGATAGGACAGCCCATAAAGGGTACGGATGCTTGTGAGACATTTCTTCTCAGCTGCCATCAGCTATTAAGTTCTCTACTAGACTGATTCGTTAAGGCTGAATTGACAATGTAAGTGACTGAATAGCCTGACTTCTGTATTTGAATAAACATTTCCTTCTTTGTAAACGAGTGATTTGTTTATAAAACAATAGGATTATGAACAAATACCAACCACTATACATCCTTTCTTTCCCCTCTTCTTTTTCATTGTGAATACTTGGTTTATTTTTTTATCCATTCCATGACCAAAGGGGTTGTGAATACCAACAGGAAGCATGGTGCACACAGCAGAGCTGAGCCAGGATCTGCTCCTGCGCCTGATCCCTGGGTACTGCTGCTGGAGCTGCAGCGCATGGAACTTGATTGGGATTCTATTGCCTCTGGAAGTGTTTTCAGACAAATAAAGAAGTCCTGTAAGGAATGATAGAAAGAAAGGAACTGTTGAATCTCTTAGACCCTTTCTGCTCAGGGATTTATATCCTTGGGCAGTCTTCTGGCCAAGTTGCAGTTTCTGTATTTTTATTTAATCTTAATGAAAAATTCAGTGAGCACAGTGCTTTGGTTCTTACTTTTACAGTCGTTTCTGTTCATGCCACCCTCGCTAAGTCCCAGTGGTCCCAGTCACACTCGTACCTGCTTGTATTTGAAGGACTGTAGGTGGTTCCTGAGCGCTCTGTGCTGCTGGGTGGTAGGGCCAGCCCTGTGCTTGTCGTGCCCCACGCCCTGCTTTCGTTCCTGGGGCTCGCTTCCTTGCGGCATATTTCCCTCTTGTGGCCACGCCGGGAATTTCTGCTCATAAAAATAATGCAGTGCAAAATTGGCCGAGGTTTGAGAACAGACGCAAAAAATGGATGGGCTTTCTTCTGTTTCTTGTCTTCCCCCTAGCCCTGCCTTGTAAGCCTCTAGTTTGTTAGCTCAGTGGCTAAAATACGGGGTTATTCACACCTGACTGTGAAAAGAGATTTTTATCTTTGTGTCCTGTGGTAGAAAGCACTGTCAATTGCAGAGCTGCTTCTCTGCTTCATCCTTCTTCCAGGTATTCTTTCCAGTTGCCTTTTCTAACCGACCCTCCATGGTGAACAAACATGGAGCTGAAGGAATTCCCACAGCTACTGCTGTATCAGTCTTACTGATAATATCTTAGGGCTAAGTGCTCAGTGCCTGCTCTCATCTGTCAAATTCATTCACTGTATGAATACAGAGTGTGTTTGCTGTGCACTGAATGGTATTTCCCACCTTTCTGAGTATGTGAACAGTTGGGGGAGGATCTTCCCCATTTGTTTTGTTTTAATTTGGGGATGTATCATTTATTGTGTATTTTGTGGCATTGTGTTTTTTATGCATCTTGGCTTTCTTCTTTCACATCCACTTCTACAACTTTGTGTTCATTAATCTTATTTGTTGGTGGTGTGCTATGCATATTATTACATATTATTGTATTATCTTTTCTTTTTAATATGACTATGCATATACTTTTTTCATGCCTCCATACAACCACAAATTAAATCTTTTAATTGACAAATATAACTTGTATAATTAAACAAACAAACAAAATAAAAATAAAACCCCACAACATTTTAGAGGAGTCATAGGCACCTTCTCTTTTTTTTATATTGAGTTTTAAAACCAAAATAATTTCATAGTTATTGTGTAGTGTACCTTAAGCCCTATACCTTAGCTGTATTCATGGATCAACATGTTAGCATTACTGCTGCTCATCTTTAGTCCAAAATGTGTTTCACCTTTTCCAGTTCAGAGGCAGAGAGCCACTCCATCTTGGGAGCTCCCTATATGTATTGTTGGTCTCCTTGTAGAAGTGAGAGGGCACCCACTGTCAAAGGTTTCCTCCTGTTCTCTGACAAAATAGTGATTCTGTACTACGCTTTTTTTTTTGACGTGCAGATGAATGCTTTCAACAGCTTAAGGAGATGATTACAATAGGCTCTTCCCATCTGCATGGGAAGAGTTGATTAAATAACTTCCAGATATGTCATACTGTAAGACAGTTGCTGAAGTCTTGGGTGTAGCTGGAGCAGCATTTGCTAACCAAAAATTGTCTCAGGTGCACGTGTTCATTTCACAGGGTCGCTGAGTCTCTGGAGTTACACATGTGGTTGTTGTATTTCAAAAAGTTTTCAGTTAATCTTACCCTGCCGTTGCCTAGGTAAAGGAACACATTGAATAATTTCTGCTAGGTTTTGTAACTTGGCACATTGTGATAAATATATCTACATTTTTAGATGAAAAATGTATGCAGCATAGAACCGTCTTCCTCAGAAAGTGTTCAGCGCCAGTTGCTATGTGTATGTGTTTATGTCTTAGACTTCTGATTCCAAGATGTAGAAGTGTCTTGAAACTAAGGTGTGCCAAGAAATACTTGAAAGTATAAGTGGCATAAGTGAATTCAAATTGTTGACTATTATTTGTGTACACTTTTGCTTCACACAAAAAACTCCTACTAAGGTCAGAACTGGATGATGAAAGAACAATGTATTTTGTAATTTTTAACGGTAATTAAAAGAATCATATGGTCAGGTGAGAACTCAAGTACTCTTCCTGCAGGTTCAAATGGACCACAGTTGTTTACAGTTGAACAGTGGGGTACCCCTGAAAAACTGCCAAGAGCTCATACCTGGTGAGTATTTAATTTAGGGAAACTATATCCCTGAGTTAATGATGAAATACTTAAGAATTTTCATCTGTTTTTCAGCTTTAATCGCCTGGATTTGCCCCCGTATGATTCATTTGAAGATTTATGGGATAAACTTCTTCTAGCGATTGAGAATACTCAGGGCTTTGATGGGGTTGATTAAGCCACAGGCATGAATTGTAATGGTCCAGTGCTGCAACTTCATTTCAAGGGTTTACAGATTTGAATTTTCCAGGGACTACCATTCTACTTAATCACATGAGTATTCAATCTTCGTAATATCACTTGCAAAAGAAGTATTAAAAATTCACTAACTTTTGAAAACGTATTTTGCCATTTCCACAGTTTTGTATGCTTTGATAATTACTACAATATATACATTGGATGGGCCAGTGCCAAGTAAGTCAAAAGCTAAAATGTTTTTAAGCAGTTGCTTCTTCTTACAGTATTTGACAGTCTGTCCTGCAGTAAACTACTGAAGTAAAACTGTGAAGAAATCTTTGCAGAGGATGTAAATTTGAATTACTGCTTTGAGAGAAACGACCGAAATTGTTAGTGAGTTAAAAATGTGTACTTCATGTAACGCAGTATCATCTGTGCTGCTTCAGGCTATTTGCTACAGATCTGCCCAAAGCACCTTATAATTCAGCATATTAGGTAAAACATTGCAGAACATTTGTTGGCATTATCAGCTGTCAGTTTGCAGAACATTGACTTGCTTACAGGTTTTTTTTAATTTGATAATTTCTGTTTCTAACTTGCTTTTGTTAAGACAGTGTAACAAAATTGGGACTTTTTATAATACACAAGCAGCATAATTCTGAATTATATCTTTTATTTGTCTGAATTTGTATACTGTTGTTGGTTTATTGAGTGTTCACTTTTTTTGATAAATTTGTAGTTCAGCAATGGGTAATGTCTTCAATTCAGCCTTTTTGCAACAAATTAACCTTAAAGCAAAATTTGTATGAGTATCACAGAGTATTAGTTACTGGTTGTTAGAGGCCTTTACTATCCATTCTTGCAGTATTGCACTACATAACAATAAAGAACATGTTTACAGGGTTTTTTGGGCCAAGTTCAGCAGTCTGATGTGTGCAGACTTCTCAGAAATGAGTGGGAGTTTTGCACATGTAACCAGGGGCAGAATTTGGTTCTTTAATATGTTTACAGGTTATGCTAATTTCTATAGCTGCATTTTTATATTTTTTCTCCACTGTTAGTCTAGAAACCAAATTTGTTAATTCAGTATAACCAAAGTCATAGCCAACAATGTGCAATTTATTGTAGATCAACCTGTCAATATTAGTTGCTTTCTTTTGTAAATGTGGGTATTATTTTGTATCAATATTCTTTTTTGTTTGTTTGTTTGTTTCAAGCAAGTGCTGGTTAAAATGATCAGTCAACTTGATTATAAAAGAAAAGAAATTGGTTGATATACCCAGCTTGCTGTAGTTTGAACATTTTGTTACCAGCATGATCCGAGGAAATGACAGCATCTAGCTTTGGCTAGCGAACTTCTGTTTATTCAGTCTTTACAAATATGCAAGAAGGTATTGTAGCACATCTCTCTATGAAGATATGTAAATTATGTAACTTGTAATGGGTCTTAAGGGATATTTAAAATCCCAGTTTGTTTTATTCTTTGACTAGGTTGCTAGGGCTGAGAATACTACATGTAAATAAAGGTAATTTATACAGATTTCCCAAATCTATATGCAGTTTTGTAAAACGAATGATATATCAGTAAATCTGTATAGATTTGAATGTAGCAGTATTTGTTGCATACTTTAAAGTATAAAAATAAGGATCCTGGAAGCAGTAAATAAAAGTTTATTCTGATAAATTGTGACTCAGTTATTTGAAGTGCAAGTTGGTAATCTTAAAACAGTAAGAATTCATTGAATGTAGCACAATTAAGTACACTGTGAGCAATAGTTCCACCATAATACAGTACTGAATTCACTTAGCTGTTTAAGTGCAAAAATACTGTTTTCCAGACATGCTGTCTTGAAAAAATGTTTTCATAAAAGGATAACTGCAAACCTTCATTGTATTGTCAGCCCAGAAACACTACACAGCAGAGTGGCAAAGGCCCCACAGAAACTCCAGCTGACTGTCAAGCTCAGTTCAAACCTGTGGGAGCAGCCTTCTCAGCTGGTCACAGGCATACAGCAGTGGTGAGTGCAGCAGAGGAAAGAATAGAGCCTTGAAATTCTGCTCCCAGACAGCATAGACTGCCCAGCAGTGGTGGGGATGTGCTACAGGGCTTGGTTCCTCAGTGCCAGCTTTGGGAAACACCCTGGCGCATGGGAGGGGGCTTGTGGGAAAGGATGCTGCTGCTAGAGGGTGCCTGGTGCCTCTCCCAGGAGCTGAGGACTTGCTAGCCTTACCTGTGGGAGCTGTGCTGTGAGCATGGCACTGTGCTGCCCAGTTCAAGAGCTACTGGTGAAGGGAGCAGACTTTTGTAGCATCAGGGAAGAATCAGCAGAATAGTGTCAGGGTTTTTGTGGGTACCTTGTGGTGAAGGCAAGTGATCAAACCAGGCAGTGAACTTAAGAATGGGAAGCTGAGAGTTACAGATGGGCAGCTGCTGGATGGAGATTGCCAGCATTGACAAAGCTGGAAGCTTGTGATTTCAGGCAGCAGAAGAAAGGCTTCCTCATCAGCCTCAGGTATGACATTTCAGATTGTTTTGATGCTGTTGGAGGCAAAGAAAGGATCAAGGTACATTAGGGGAGGGTTCAGAGCCAGTTTAAAGCCAGAGCTTTAAACTAAGTTTGTTGAGGGATGGCATATAACAGGCTGTCATTGAGTGTGAGAACAGGGGTCATTAGTGCTAAGTACTGGGCATGGTGACAGGGATGGACCTTGTGGAAGTCACCAAAGGCTGAAAAGGGTGCACCTCAAATACCTGAACACAGGTGCAAGCAGCCAGGAAATGACCAGGAGAGAGAACCCTGTGTGGACACGAAATGCAGAGAAGATGTGATGGAACAGTACACATGGCTGCAGCTGCTTGCATGCAGGGAGCACTTTGGAAGGGGGCTGGCAGGCTGATACAGTGCCTTGTGAGGTAGGTCATAAGAGACGCCACAACAGGTAGTGTCCTGCTGAGGAGTTGGATTAAGTTACCCTGCTGTCATGAAGAATTGGGTAGTTGTCTTGAAGCTTCTCAAGGAACCCCAGGGTTACAAACCATGGTTACTACAAGAGACTTTAAGCTCTCTGACCAGTGCCAGAAGACCAACATGAAGAATCTAGGATGTTTCAAAAGGGAACAAGAAGCAACCAAACCAGTTCTGGACTGGCCAACCAGGTTGGTGCTCTCCTGGATCCACTGATGTCACTTTTTACTTGTATTTTCCCTCCTCCCCAGAAAAACACACACTTAGACTCGGAGCAAGCGGGGTAACTGGGAAGATCCTGCTAAGATCGTCTAGGGAAGTATTTCACTAGAAACACTTGCTAGTATGGTTCTGTGAGCCTGCTGCTGACCCCTTACCGCAGTTCTACAGCTTACACCAGGGAGCAGGTCACCTCTGTAACAATGTTGTTACTCTTGGCACCCAGCAGTGCCAGATGACAATACATCAGGAAAGAATTCCCAGGTAGGTATAAATGTACTCATTAGTTGATAAGAGTGTGTAATACTGATATTTACTGTGAGTTCTTGCTCAAATTTGCTTAAGAAGCGTAGATTCAAACAAGATGCCAACTGTGGAGGCTGGACCAGAAAGCAATGGGAAGGATGGCCATAACAGGGATAGTTTCACTATGTTTTAAACACTGGACTGAGAACTAATAGATGTTTTCAGTATTTGTTTCCTCTGCTGCTCCAAGGCTGAGAGTTGTAATCATAAGAGTTCCTTGCCGTCGATCGTGGCCTCTGCAAGCAATTATTGATTCAAACTGCTTTTAATAGAATCTAAAAAATACAAATATCTGGCCTGTGTATAACCTCTCTTTTGCTGAGGCTGTGACCCCTGGCTGGTGCCTTCCTCAGCAGCTGTTATCTCCTCTGTTTGACTTTGTTTTTTAGCAATACAAAGAGCCCGAGGATTTGGCGGGTTACTCCGAGGCCTGCACGTCCTGCACCCGGTGAGCTGAAGTGCTGCGCAGGGTCACGAGATGGCGCCTCCTGCTTCCAGGCTGCCGGCCGCCCGTGTCACTGCCTGGACCATGATTCTTGTCACTGCCTGGGCTTACCTAGTCTAAATGAGGTAAAGTGCGTTTGAGCTGATTCTAATTCAACTTAGAGCCCTGTGAGGCTTTCTTAGATTGTCGGCCTGCGTCAATAGTGATGCATTTTGGTCCTTCTCAGAAGTTGTCTTTCTCTACCATTTCTCTTTTACTCTGTCACGTGTGAACGCTTCGTGGCGTTGTGTTACAGAAATGAGACCTCAGCTATGAATAAGAAACATCCAGCAGCATCTGAAAATTTGGAGAGGGACCCGTTGGTCCTTTCCCTTCAAAATTCACTTCTCTCAGCTGATAGTTAGGCTGGGTTTTATCTCTCTTGAATCTTTCCTTTTTTGTAAAAAATAAAAGTATAACTGATTCCTCGGTATTCTTCCTGCATTGTGAGGTACAGCTGTGGATTATTAGGGGGTTAAACAACAATTTCTTCTAAGTTCAACTGAGGCTTCACTAGTGATGCCTGAAGGAGATGTGACATAATGGATTTTTAATACTATTACTAAGTCAAGCCTGTAATATAGTAAACTTCTTTTCCTAGAGAAAGCGTTGAGTGCTTTTCCCTCTTCATCCTATTTTCTTTTTCCTTCTCTAGCCTCATTTTTTCATACATAAACTTTGCAAACTACCTGCTGCTTTGGTGTTTGACTTTGCTGCAAATCCATAAAACCATAGTTTTGGTGCCATTTCAAAAACTGACTGTGTTCACAAAAATCTGTGCATTTCCCATTGAAATCTACAGACTCTCTGGCATACCTTCAAAATGAAACACGACCTGGATTGGCACAATTTCCTTTTTCCTTTTGTTCTTTTTTTTCAGTGTGACTTAAACATTACTTAGCAAATACATGATACTCTTACCAAGTCCCCAGAGTGGAAATTACATCATTACAGTCAGAACATACTAAAACACGTATGAAATATTTAGAACTGAAGATGCCTGCTTTTAAGTACAGCTTTCATTTTATTCATTCCTTGTGATGTCAAAAATAGCGTAGATTGTTAAAACAAATTCATCTTTGTCTGTCATTGCTCAGAATGTCTGTTTGTTTGTGTTTTCCTTCCTGTTTCTTGTTAATTAGTTTGTTGTGGCGCTTGGATTCTTCACGTAGATCATAATCGTTATCGAATGATTTTCTTTGTATGAGATTCTGCTGGAAGGGGGGCAGCATATTTTCATATCTCTCCTTTTTAACAAACCGTTCTGTTCTTATGATGTGAACCGAGAGGAGCTCATGTATTTATCTGTAGTGAGACCACCGCCAGCAACAAAAAGGTCTACACGTTCTAAAGGCAAACAACACCTACCATCTTCGTTGTTGTAAAGGAAGACTAAGCATTTAACTAGCTGCTGTATTGCTCTACGTGGCTCTCAAAATCAGCATGTGAGAAGCAAGCCCAAGCTTTGGTACTCTTATACTAAGTCATTTTTCTTTGAAGTAGAGACTTAACTTCTTTTACTGTGTGAAACGTGTATCATTAGCACACTAATCAGAATACAAACAGCTCGCAAAGGGGATAATGAGGGAGAACTTGTACGTAATACCTGTTTTACATCCATGTGACTCTGTAGAAAAATGTTTTGTTTCGCTGAGCTGTCCTTAATTTGAGGTTTCTTGCTTAATGAGACTTCAAACAAATTCTGCATTGTGGGTTTCAAGTTTTCATCCCAGAGAGAGGCTTGGGATTTCAAGGGGAGGGGGGATGGCTTGAAAAACCTGAACAAACATTAAGTGAGCACGCCTCTTGAGGAAAGACAGATAAGGCAGCCTTCCTGGATGTGACAGCGTAGAACTTCCAGCTGAAAGATACCGCAGACTGAAAACATGCATTGCAATTTGTGTTTCTTAAGCCCTTTTGAGTGGAAGTTAAATCTAATGAAAAATGTGCTTGTAATTGTCTGATGGCTTTTCCGATATTTTCTACAAGTTGAAATATTTCTCACTTGGATTTTCTTTTGAGGGCTGTTAAGTATGACCTTTTAGAGGCTGCGAACACACGTGTCCTACTACACACTGCTGCTTGGGAGCATGTAAAAAGCTAAAGGTTTAAATCAAATTGCCCTGAGGAATGGTTACTGACCTTTTGAATACAAAGCTGTCAAAACCTTCAGCTAGACATCGGCTAGAGAAGAACACTTATGGCAGATGAATGCAAATTAGAAAACAATGTGGTTCTGACTTTTGGTAATTCCTAGTTAGTAAGAAACAGCTCCTGTACTCCAACAGCTGCTGGAAACAAACCCAATGTGCTTATGAGTTGCCGTGAATAACATATAATAGGTAGTTTTGTTGTTTTTGTTTTGTTTCCCTTTCTTTTTCAGGGGAAGGCTTTTATAATCTACTTAAGAAATTAGAAGTTTTCATTAATTGCCAAATCCTGATATAGTTATCTGAGCAGGACGCTTCACTGACTTCAAAGGGATTTTTGTCTGCTTAAGGAATGCAGGGTCAGGCCCTTAACTAGTGATAACTTTCTTCAGTGGGTTGTCAGATATGACGAACTATGCCACTTTAATGGAGGTTACCCCCGCCGTGCCATGCCATCCCTTTGTCCTGAAAACAGGCTTTCGACACTTGCTCAGGTAATTGAGTTTCTGGGTGGTTGCTATGTGGAGCTGGAAATGACTCTCTGCCCAAAACTGCTCCTTCTGTGAATATAATTTCTTTATGTTGAATAACAATAGCACATTATTTTCTGGTTATGATGTATAATAAATCTAGTTAGAGGAAGTGTTTGGCAGATTTATGACTTTCTCCCGTTTTATGAATTGCTGCCCAGCAATTAGTCGTCCATCCTTAATAGTTTCATTCCTAATTAGTTCTTTCTGCACTATTGCTTGCTACAATGCAGTTTTAAATGAGTGCCTTACTTTCTATGTCGACTCACAGAACTGGACCAAAAAGAACCCATCAGGAAACTGCTCATTCATGTGTTGAATTTCTGCCTGATAATTACCAGCATCCTCTTGTGTGAGCAGTGCTAAGCAGTCATATGTATCCCCTGCTGAAGACTCTCTGATTAATTATTTCACAGATTGGTAAAAATAATTCATCATGCTTAATAGGAATGTTGCAGCTGCTCTTATCTTAGTGTAATTAAAAGTTAGCTATTAGAAAATTGGAAGTGCTGCTTCACCTAAGGCAAAAGTAATAGTTGATCTCTATTAGCATGGAACTAAAAATTCTTTTTCAAATAATTCATTTTTACTGTTCTGCACACTGAGAGTTTAAAATCTGTCAAGACTGTAAGCACTTCCAAAATCAAATTTTCACTTATATAAGAAGTGTCCACAACTTATTCAAGTGAAATAAAAATAAAAGAAATTGGAAAACTTTCACTGGGATTAGGAAAGCAAACATTTTAGTCATGTAAATATATATATTTTTTAAATGTCTAATTATGTCATTAACTCCTCAGGTGTAAACAGGCTGGCTCAGTGTACCTTTCCCTGTAGGAAGAAAATAACTGTGATAACATTCTATGCAAGGTAACAACTGAACAGCTCAATTGGTTGATGCGAGGCTGAAGCTGTAGAAGGAATGGGATGAGATGGGGGAGCTGAGCTACAGCATGTGGACACCTACCCTGGGGATGCTAGCAAGGGCAGGGCTGCAGCTCGCTCTGGGCGCCTCGCAAAGGGTATTTGTCCATCTCTGCCTCTCCTGGAACTGGTAGGAATTTCAGTACCCTTCTTGAGGGGAGGTTTTGTATGGCCCTCTGTCTGTTGAGGATTTTCTTACCTCTTGCTAGGCTACAGTATCGTGCTTCAGATGCTGCAACAGCTTCTGCTGGATGGGATGCCCCTGCAGTGCCAGCTGGGGTTTCCACTCAGGCTCTTGCATGGCCCGGTCCTCCACTGAGCACATTAGGTCAGTTTCACTCACTCACTTAGATGGAAACTCCTTGTCACACACAGTTTTTTTTCCTCATTACTTAGAATCAGCTTCTTGTTGTGCATATGTAGACAGGCAGCTGCTGGAGAGAGTGCAGTGAAGGGCTACAAGGATGATGAGAGGCCTGGAGCATCTTGCTTATAAGGAAAGGATGTGAGTCCTTGGGCTGTTTAGCCTGGAGAACAGAAGACTGAGAGGGGATCTTATCAGACCTTATCAATATCTAATGGGTAGGAGTCAAGTGGATGAAGCCAGGCATGTTTTAGTGGTGCCCAGCAACAGAATAAGGGGCAACAGTCACAAAATGGAACACAGGAAGGTCCATATGAACAAAAGGGAAACTTCCTTACTGTGAGGGTGACAGAATACTGGAACAGGCTGCTCAGAGGTTGTGGAGTCTCCTCCTATGGAGATACTCAGAACCCATCTGGGTTTCCCCCAGATTTCCTCTCTGTGTTACTCCCATCAGGATCAGTTTCACCACCTGATTCCTCACTGGGCCAGGGCAGCCCTCATGCCCACCCAGTGCAGGCTCAGCACCTTGCAAGTGCTGCACTGTAGCAGCCCAGGGTAGATGCTGGTGGCTGTGCTGGTGGGAGAGCATCTACAGCCATGCTCCTGCCCTTCAACACCCACTGGCAGGACCAGGCAGCACCCTGGGCGAATTGTACGGGCTGCTCTGCATCCCCTGAGCCACACTGGGCCCTGTTCCTCAGCCCCTGCCTGCTGCCCTTGGCTCCGCTGCAGTGCTGGGCAGAAAGCTCTTCCAGGCCTCCAAACAATGGGAAGCCCCATGTGCTCCTGAGTGATTCCAGCAGCCCAGCTGAGGTAAAATGCCCGTGGCTGCAGCTGATGGAGGAGGTCATTTCAGCATCAGAATTACAACCCCCTGTGCTGCCCAGCTTTTGGCTCCTCTCAGCCCAGCCCCCTCGCTGCCTCCTTGCACCCAGGTGTTGCCTTTAGCGGTCTGGCCCGAATTCTTGCTGAAGCCATTCTGCTGCAAGTCACAGCTTCGTGTGGCCCTCCAAACATCTCAGTCTCCATCCCCAGAGCCGCACTGTGCACAGGGGCACTCGCAGGATGAGCCTGCTTGCTTGTGAGGGGGAGGAGGTGCTGGGAACATGCCTTGAAGGCTCCCAATCTGTTTATCTTCACACTCCTGAGAGGCGATCGCTCTCCCGTGACAGGGCAGTGCACCGAGGGAGCTGCGCTGGCAGCGGGGAGATAAAGCGGTGGGGCACAGGCTGCGCGGGCCAAGTGGCCTCTCCTTGACCAGCAATCCCTTATGTCTGCGGGAGATGAAGTGGGACAGGAGCAGCAGGAAGCCTCCTCCAATCCTTTTTAGTAGTTCCTCGGAATAAATTGGAGATAAGAGGAAAGACAGCTGAGAATGCAAAGACAAAGAAAAGAGCTGCAGCCTTTCACAGCAAAAAATGAGTAGGTACCTGTAGTGAGGTACACTCGGTGATTGATAGTTGGCCTCTGGCTTGCTTTGTTTTTTGTTTATTTTATTTCCAGTAATTGTTTCCTGATTGCAAACATAGAGAGGGAAAAAAAGACAAATGATTTGCGTGTTTCCTGTTGTAACAGTGGAGTGAAGGTAACTTATACGGGGATGAAAAGAGACCATATTTCATGCTTGTTGCTAAACAAATAGCTGCGGAACAGAGGGTTGTCATGCTAAGCGAAAAAGACGCTGACAAAAAGCTGCCTCTGCCTCAAAGGTTTCAGAGATTCCTTTGTAGATTCAAACACAGAAAGTGGTAACCTAGGAGATATTCTCTTTCTGTCCATTTATTCCCAGTCTGAAGCTTACGTTGTTGACCCTGTGTGTTTTGATTTACAGAAGATAACGTCATAGCACAGTACTTCAGTATTTTCAGGATTCTGACTTCATATTTGTTGGGGAAATTGTTGAGGGAGGAGTCCGTTCTGAGCCAATTAAAAATATATACATTACAAACGCAACATATGGGGCAGCTCTCCACCTGCTGGCTGTTCCTGTTCTTCCCTGCAATGGTCATGCATGCATAAACCACTACTGAAGTTATTCCGTGTATTTCAGCTCACCAGCTCTATAGCTGCTGCCCTGTGCTATGGCTGTACCTTCAGCAGCATGGTGCAATCTTTCCTGATTTTGTGTTCACTTTGTGCTAACGAGAGGGAGAGAAACCAGGAGGAAACAAGTCCTAGCAGGAGAAAAAAAGAGTTTTCTGGTAGGTCAGGTGTCTGGAGGTGCTCGCTGCAGGCAGGGCAGCATTGGTTCTGCTGTGAGAACTGGGAAGAGGGAGTGTGGAGGTGCACTACTCCTGAATCCGAGCTCTGCACTGTATGTAAGAGGAAGAGTGCACCAGGGATAAGGTTAGGTGTCCTGTCTATGCAGCTATGGCTGTGTGGTGTGTTAAAAGCATCAAGAAGAGGTCCTCCTCACCTGCCCAAACTCATGGCAGAGCCCATCTTTGCTCTGGTGTGACCAGACCAGCCTCCAGGGCACCCTGAAGCAACGTGGCCAAGGCACGCCCCTTGATTTGGGCCAGCAGATCGGTGTTGGAGAAGGTGGAAGAAAAAAAAAGAAGACTGGTGTAGCAAATAATTGGGTTTCTTCCACTTTGGTGTTTGTTGGTTTAAAACCATACAAGACCTGTGTTAAAATCCCTTTGTCAACGAAGTGTGCTTTTCCTGTACAGGAAGGCTCCCTGGAGAGAAAGTTCATTAGCATCCCAAGGGCTCAGCCCAAGGTGTGTTTGCCCATCTGCTCCTGGAAGGAGTGAATGTCCTTTGAGAAGGCAGCTGAGATGGTAACTGTATGTGGGTTCAGAATGAAGCAAGAAACTACTAAGTGACCAAATGTGCTGAAAGCAAACATTTGTATGTTAAGTCTTAATGGAGCTGGCTTAACATATTGTAAATCTGTGAATACAGTTGTAATTGGATCAAGAGTTTGGTGTGAGCAACAAGCAAGTGGCCAAGCTTGCCTCTAGTGACACCAGATCAAAAACACTCAGAGAAAGAACTGTAAAGAAGAAAGGAGTTTCTGTAAGCAGAAGGAGGTAAGGCTGCACCAGCAGCACTGCAGATGTGGTTGCCATCAGCTGGATTTTGAGGGCTCGACTAGCTGCAGGCTGAGCTGAGACAGTGCAAATTGCTGTAATTCTGCAGTTAATAGGGCCCTGGCAATTAACATTGCTCTCTGGCTGCCATGAGAGATGTCTTCAGTTTCCATATAGTGACAGCTGTACCAAGGTGGCTGTGCCATCCTCTGTCCTGTGTGCCTCTGGCTACAGCCACATCACAAGCCAGGATGTCGAATATGCAGGCTGAGATCAATGGGGCCAGGAGGTTTGATGGTTTTGGTGTTTGTATGTTGGTTTAAAATGAGATTTGGGCCACAGCGTTTGGGTGTTGTGTCCAGGCTGTTGGTGCTGCTGTGATGGCGTTTTCCAGAGCACTAGCATGATACAGCCAACACTGTGCTTATTCCTTCTTCTCAGGTTTCTGAAGTGAAATGAAAGCTGAGCTGAACTGCTCGGTGCAAAACTGACCACAGTAATAGCGAGCTATTATCTGGTTCAAACTGCAAGCAACATGAATGGTTTAAAACTACAAAAAACTTGCTCCAACCTGGAAGGAAACAACATCCTCCACCCTTCACTTGGATCTGTGCCTTGTTGTGGCTGCAGACATCTTAAAAATATGGAGTTCACCAAGGTTCCAGGTGAATTTTCATTTTCTTTCCTTTTCCTGAGGCTGCTACATGCCATCCCAGTGAAGAGTTCTGCCTGTTTGCTTTCATTCTAGAGATGCTGGCAACACTTCAGACAAAGCCTATAAGCATCACAGTCATGGGACTTTGTTGACTATTGGAAAGTCCCTGTCTCTCCTTTCTGGCTCATAACATGACCAAAATTCTGGACTTTCCAGCCCCGGATAATCAGCCATGCACCCAGAATGCTGGAACGAAGACTCAAGCTGGATCAGTTCATGTCAGCCTGATTTTTGAGATCTTTCAGGAAATGTATAAACTGCACTCATCAGGGCTGAGGCTGAGGGTGAAGTGCAGCATAAGGTAAGCCAGGTAATTCACAAGCTGCGTGCTGTTATTCCAGCTGTTGGGAGCACTTTAAAGAGAGCTCTTACTACTGGCCCAGGTCTGAAGGCATTGAGGAGTCCACTGCTGAGTTATTACAAGGAGTTACTGCTTTGAAAGATGTGTGCATCTCTGTTACAGACTCAAATATTGGAGAGAGAGCATATAGGACCTGGAAAGAGATGTAGAATTAGGGAAGTTCTTCATAATTTCTCACAAATGCCACAAATAAAGCTCGAGACAAGTTAAAAAGTCTGTGTTGTTTAGAGAAGAAAAACTGCTGCCCTGGAGCAAAATAGGCATGGATTTGTTTGTGTTGGCTGGCATTATCTTGCACCCTCTGGGCTGTCATTGTGCCTTTCTCAAGATAACAATTTTGCGAGGCTCTTAGCCAAGGAGCTGATTGTGTTTATTGGATCCATACTTACTAACATGGTGGATTTGACAAAGTTATGGCTGGCAGTGCCTTTAAACTGCATCCCAGTGGGTTTATCAGCCAGTGGTGAAATATGAATTTAGATATGTTATCTCAAGTCTGCACCATCTCTAAGTCAATTAATTACTGGAAAATGTGTTAAGATAAAAAACATCTGACAAATGAGGCAGGGAGAGCTTATGCTGATCTGGATACAGCATTGCTTTATTCTAGTATGGAATTTATTTGGTTTGCTCAAGAGAAATATGAAGATGGAAAGAAATATGAAGATTGGTGTTGCTTGCAGCTGCCCAGACATGGGCACAGTGCGCGCTCTGGAGGGATGCTGATCCATTTTAGACATATATTGCATTTGATGTCATGAGCCAGAACCTCCTGCTGCACGGTCCAGGGAGACAGCAAAGCAGTGTCAGTGCAGCAGCAGGATGTGGCAGTGAATGGAAGAGCCCACGACTGGGCTCACAGCTCTGCTCTCCCTCTGCTCCCTTCCAGAAAACATATTTGCTCCTCCCCAACAGAGCAGGACTGTGCTCTGAGCTGGGAGTGCTGTGCCACAGCAATTCTTTTGCCTCAACCTACGATGCTAAGCAGCCGTGCCGCTCCGTTTCTCCGTAATTCCTTCAGGTCGGTGTTTGCTGGGGGGTCCCACTGAGCCCCAGGGTGAGCGGTGCCCCCAGGCCCGGCCAAAAAGACTTCCACGGGGCCCTGACCCCCTGCCCGGGGGCACTGCTCTGCTGCTCGGGGAGGACGCGCAGGGGCGATGGCTGGAAGCAATACATCACCTCGGAGCAGATCAGAACCGCGGCTCAGATTACATCTGCAGTAATGGGAAATCCATACGGAAAGTGAAGCCCGCTGATAAATATTTGGGAGTCAGGCACGGAAAACGGCTGCATTTTGGTATCACAGCATAAACATGTGGTACTCCATCAGACTGTCTCAAGGACACCGATTTTCTCCATTTGTTTACTTTCGTGCAACCTTAAATGCCTCAGCTAGAGAATGTTCTTCATATCGTTAATTTAAATCGAGCAAGAAGAATTGCAGAAATGTTGAATTTCATTTCATTTCTATGTTTTATTAGCGTTATTAGGAAGCGTTCCATCTGACATCCCGGTAGTTTTGCACAGTTCCTCGCTCCGGCAGTGCTGTGAGGTGCAATACCTGGAGCATCGTGCTGTGCTTAATGCTCATTAACTTCTGAGGAAGTGAACCCCACACAGTTCAAAGATAATACCTCACGATACTGTCAGAAGGGGAAATTACAGACAAAAGTACATTGAATGTTTTTGTTGTTGTGACTACAACTTAAAACTTTTTTTAACCGTTTACCCCCATGTTATTTGCTCTCCCTGGACCCAGCGCAGCAATGAGCACAGCAGCCATGCAGCAGCAGAGTGGGTCCTGGGGTGCCCTGCAGATGCTGGGAGAGGCTGACTGTGGACCTGCAGACCTCAAACTTCCCCACTGGGTGTGTTTGTCTTCCGGCAAATCTTGAATTCAAGATGCGTAGGAGAAAGTACAAGTAACGGGATGAGCTGCAGACAGGTGTGAGTTCACCACAGGCAACATTGAACTTTGTTCATAAGCAGTTCAGGTCATTTTGGAGCTCTAATATTTATTTATTTATTTCACTTTTTGTAGCTCGTGCTATTTTGTGACCGGATAAAGTAAAACACTGAGGAAGTTTCAAAAGGACCAGGCCCAGTCCTGGCTCCTGGTGCTGTATCTGCTCCTATTTGGACACCAAAATGATGGATGTGTCATTCTGCCGTTCAAAGTGAGTGTGAAACTGCCCTTGTAAAACAACACCTCTTGGGTAGCTGTGATTTGCACGCAAAGCCCGTTTTTCCTAATGACCTTTCCTGAAAACTCATGCTAAGATCAGAGAAGCTGAGATCCTCTGCTCATGTATTTTTGACGAGTGAGAAAGGGGACGGAGGTGAACTATGTTTGCACCGTGTTTGTACAGCCCTGCCGTTCTGCTGGTGGCTTTTAGCAGAGTCAGGAGCTGGGGCCGTAGCCCGGTGATGATGCAGCAGCAGGACAGGGTTTGGCTGCCGGCTCCTGGGAGCTTTGCAGCGCTGGCAGGAACACAAAGCAGTACAAACAGCAATACAAACTGCCCGGCCCTGCCGTCAGCAGCTCTCACAATGAACGCAAACAGGGGGCAAATCTGCTGAGTAAGAAGATGCCTTCCCTACAGGGTAACTTTAGAAACGATAACTCCGAACGGACAAAAAAAAAAAAGAGCTTAGAGCCCCCATTTCCAAACCAGCTGCCAGCGCGGGGTAAGATCACGGGTGAAGCCCAGAGCTTAAACACTTAGCAGCAGCGTTTGGTTTGATGACAGCCGTCGGGCGGCTGCGATCAGCCCGGGCCGGGGGAAGGACGCGCTCCCGGACCGCGCGGCTGCTCCGCCGAACCGGGCGGCACTGCACCTGCACCGGGCACCGCCGGGCGCGGTGCCGCACGCGTGCCCGACCCGCCCGCAGATGACGCCGGCCCCCGCTCTCGGCCCGGCTTTGGAAGGCTGCGGGGGGATGGGGGGCGTCACCGCACGGCGCGGCCCGAGCGGAGCACCGCCCGCGGGGTCCGGCGGGGCGGGGGTCGCCGGAGGCGGCCCAGATGGCGCCAGCTCCCCCCCCCCCCCCCCCCCCACCACTTCCACCGCCCCTCGTGCGCGGGCCGGCTCCTGCCCCCCGCCCGGCCGAGCCTTCCCCCGCCCCGGGGGCATTGTCCGCCGCAGCCCGCCCCGTCCAGCCCGGCCCTCCCCCCGGCCGCCCGGCCCTGCCCCTCGCCCCTCTCCTCCCCGAAGGCCAATGGAGACGGGATGCGGAGAGTAGGGCCGGGACGGGCGCGCCGGGGCCGCTCCGTCCGCCCCTTGTCTCCTCCCCTCGGCCGCTGACCGCTCTCTCGCGGCGGCCGGCGGGGCATGCCAGCCGCGTCCCGCTGCATGGCGCTGCTCCGGGCGCTGCTCGGGGCGCTGCTCCTCCCGATGCCAGGTGAGTCCGCACGCTCTCGCCGCCGCCCCATTGTCCGCTCCGCTCCGCCGCACGTGGTTCTATTTACCCGACATCGGCGCCCGCGCGGGACCGGGAGAGGGACCGGGAGCGGGAGGAGACGGAGGACGAGCGCGGCCCCGCTTTGTTCGCACGGCGCCACGACGGGGCGGGCGGCGCGGCGCGGAGCGGAGCCCCGCCGGCAGGGGGCGCTCGCGGGCCGCGGGGCGGCGGTGCGCGGCTGTGAGCGGGGCGCCGCGAGGGGCCGAGGGTGGGAGAGCCGCCGGACCCCCGACGGCCGGCCCCGGAGGGTTCCGCCGAGGACTTCTTGTAAAATTAACCTTTTACGACTCGCCCCGCTCCAGCTCATTTGACAGGCTTGTAAAATTAGCGAGCGCGCTGCCCCGAGCTGTACCGGCATAACCAAGGTGACACCTGTGCTTCAGCCCCTGCGTTAGGGCTGAGCGCCGGGCCCGGCTGCGGCAGCGACCCAGAACCCATAGCGCCCATTTCCCCCGAGGGCCCTGGGGTGCAGCTGCGGCGGCACGAGCTCCTCGCAGTCGTTCATAGTAAGCTGCACCTCGTGCTGCTCCCGGCTCGCCTCTGAGCTCGGCACCGGCGCATCCCTCCTTACGGCCGACGTTTTTTTCTCTCCCTCAGGAGTGTGGTGCTTTAGTGAACTGTTTTTTGTGAGAGAGCCTCAGGATGTGACTGCCTCCAGGAAGGATGCGGTGCTGTTAGACTGCCAGGCCCGTGGCGAAGCGCCTATCACGATTACGTGGCTGAAAAACGGAGGCAAAGTGTCTGAAAATGAAAGGATCTACACCTTATCCAATGGCTCTTTGTACATCAGTGAGGTGGAAGGAAGGAAAGGAGAGCAGTCTGATGAAGGATTTTACCAGTGCTTGGCTCTGAACAAGTACGGAGCCATTCTCAGTCAAAAAAGTCACCTTACGCTAGCAAGTAAGTTCCAGCTCTCGTTTGTTAACCTGCTCCCGAGTTTGTGGCTAAAGCTGCTCAGCAGTGCAAAGCAACTTACGGCTTTGATGTTTGTGTGCTTGAAAGGAGGAATTCTGCGGAAGGTTTGTTTCTTTTTAAATGCGTAAATATTATGAGCAGAACTTGTCTCTGCCCTTTTCAGTCCCTGGCCTGGGCAGGGAGGCACAGCCACGTGTGGGATCTCGTGGATGTGGTGCCTTGTGTTGTGCAAGCTGCAGTGCAGAGCTGTGCTGGCATGCAGCCACCCTCATACAGAAGTTCTGGGTCTTGTTTCTCAAGTGCTGTTCTTGAAGCTTCACCAGGGTTATCTATAAACCCAGTCTTTTTTCTTTTCCTTGTTTAATAGCTTGATGTTGTGCTGAGCAGTCTTACTGATATCTTGGGGCCAGAGCAGGATGATAATAGAGTTGCCCATCTTTGAGATTGGAGGGAGCGGAACAGTTTTTAAAGCCTCTGTGAAGACTTTCCAATAGATGAGATGAGAGGCAATGGCCTCAAGTTGCACCAGGTTGGGTATTAGGATGAGCTCCTCTGGAAGTGCGGTCCGGCACTGGCACAGGCTGACCAGGGAGGTGAGGAAGTTGCTGTCCCTGGAGTTGTTCAAGAACCATGGGCATATGGTACTTAGGGATATGGGTTAGCAGATGTTGGTAGGTGGACGGTTGTAGATGATCTTGAAGGTCTTTTCCAACTTACATGATTCTGTGATGAGTATGTTCAGCCAAGCAGACACAGGTACTGTCCCTTTTGGAGATACTGCAGGGTACTCTGGCACCAATGAGAAGGGCCTGTTACGCAGTGCCACTAGGGAAGCAAGAGTCACAATTGTAGGGCACTCCAGGCCCTTATGCTGGATGAATGGCGAGAGGAATAGTTGCGTGTAAGTGTGCTTTTATAGTCTTAACAATCTGACCCTGAGCGTGTGCTTGCCTGCGTTTTCCAACCATCTTTTAACATATGGAAAAAGAGTTGTGCGCTGCAAACTGAATGCCATGCCTTTCCCATGACAGCGCAGAGCTTTGCCAGTAGGCTGGAGTCATTTCAAAGAAAGTATAACACAGAGAGTACACAGTTTATGTAGTCTTCTCATGTTCCCTCACTAATAGGACTTAACTGATGAACTTAATCTAATAGGAAAAGGCTTCCTTTGACCTCTTCAACCCTGTTCTTAGTGGCAAGTTGCACTAAACTGTGGCACCAATACCTTTGTGGAAACTAGACATTAGTTGTAAATTACAAGTTTATCAAACTCAATCTGAAACTAGTTAATACAGTTGGTACATGATACTCATGTTAACATTCAGGCTTTTCTCAACATCTGTATTTTTTTTTTCTTCTGTACTTCTGAACAGATTACAAAAACTAACAGTAAGATATCGCAGGAAGGTGTGAAATACTTTCTTCAGTGAGCCAGAGCTTTGGGCAGTTGAAAACCAGCCTGGAAGCAGGTGGCTCCAAGTTAGTTGATTTTTCTCATGCTGCAAGAGGCTGTGAACTCTGAAGTTTTTAAAAACTGTCTATTTATTTCTTTTTATCCTATATCTTATTCACATACAGGATTAATAGACTCTGCAGTTCTTGGATACTTTTGATTAAATGGTAAATAAATAAAGTATTGATGTTGTTGATGTTTACATTCACATCACTGCGTTTCAGATTGTCAGCTTCAAACAGACTGAATAAAGCTGTTCTTGAGAGGCTAGGAATCTTATATTTTAAGTATAAAGCAGATTCTGTATGTAAAACTGAGGAAAAGTTAGCATTCTTTTAAATCTGAGCTGTGGGCTGAGCAGTGTGTTCTTGATACCAGAGAACTTCTGGAGCAGTGTGGAGCACTGTAGGTATTAGTGTATCATGTAGCTTCTTTGCTTTTCCTTCCTGAGGCTGTTTCAGAAGGTTTCCTTTTTATCTTTGAATGCTTATGGGTGATGGAGAAAACATGAGGAGATAGATAGTGGATCCATAATGATCCCAGTAGGTGTTGCTGACTTAAAGATTAAGTGGTTAACGAGTGACCAAATGTGAAATTATCCTATGCAGCAGTTTGTTCCTTTTGGTCATATTCCAATCTGCTCTATTTCAGAATGTCCTATCCTTACTGTCAACTACAAATAAGGCAAATTTGGTATAATTACCATTGGTACTGTGCAAAATTAGTTTTATATCTCATTTTTACAGTGCTTCTGCTGGCTGTCATGACTTGGCTGAACTTTGCAGAAGTTTTAAGTGAATGAAATTTGAGGTCTTGTGGGGATTTTTTTAGGCTTGTAGATGCGTTTAGAGGCAGTTGTTAGTTGCTGCAAAAGCAAATTACCTCGGGGACAGGGTATGGAAGGAACCGTACATATGAAAAAGGTGGAGAATAGGCATTAAATGGGCATTCTTTCTTTGGAGGAAAAAAGCAAATGCTCTCTTTAGTCTCTGGTAGCAGCAGGGTGCGAGGATGTTCTTTTACTCTGCCTGGTCAGAGCTTTTGCCAGTAAGCTTATCTTTTGCTTCGGAATTGTAATGTTTAGTGTTGCATTTGGAAACCAATAACTTTAATCTGTCCAAGAGTTTAAGATTTGAACACACAAGGAGATCAGGTCTTGGTTTCTAAAGTTAGGAACTGGAAGCTGAAGGTTGCACTCTTGGCAAGAATTCCATTATTCATGTGCAAATTAAGAATTCACAGGGTTAAAAGGTTAGAAACTGGCCAGGATGAGGTTTACCCTTGTGATAAAGAGCAGATGACCCTCATTCATTGGCCAGTGCTTTCATGTAGCTCCTCTGCAAAGTTAGTGATTGCCATGAATTGTTCTTGAGGAATGCAGAAATTCAAATGTGAGCAGGCCTTTCCTTAAGTGTCACTATGGAGCCTTATCTCCTGAGCACATCAGAGTAGGTCTGCAGGGACAGGGTTCCTCCCCAGAGGCCCCAAGGCTTTGCTTTCCTGTTGTTCATCCATGCACAAAAGAATTTGACTAATTTAGGGCTTTTTTTTTTTTGCCTATTTTTTTTTTTTTCGGTAAGATCCCCCTACTCTTTTGAAGGAAGCTGTAGAGCTGAGGTATCGCTTAGGTAAAAATAAATACACGTTTCAGTACATGCTTGTAGTTGCTTCCAAAGCTGGCTGATTGACACCGGGGGGGGGAGAGGGAGGTTCCTGTGTAGCTCTTTGTGAGGCACCATGTGGGGGTGAAATGCTAACAGTGAAGAGTAAATGACTTGCTCAAAATTCATCTTATTGCAGCCACAGTGACTGGGAGAACTCTGTCTAACTAGAATATAAAAGAAATGTAGGACGTGGAGAAGGCCCAAGCACTTTTGGTACAACTTTGAATCAGCTAAAAATCAAGTGAGATTTCTGTGTTCCTGCATTTTAAATTACGAATAAAAGTTTAACCTTGGTTTACGAACAGTCTAAAATATAGACTTCCAATGAGATAACACTAAGAAAAAATGGAGAAGGAGGAATCATGCTTTGAAGTTAGTAACACAGGCTTTGAGCAGAGATTGGACAGGATGCATATTGTTTATTTCCTTTTCACAACAAGTGGGAATTGGAGTCTTGGATGGATAGAATATATAGAGCTGCGAGGAGTATTCCTACATTATTTTACAGTCTCTGAAATATTTGGCATAGTGCACATAGCAGACTACTTTGTGGAGAGTTTGTGCTTCTGCTTACCTGCTGGGGCAGTGATGTGACTTCTGGTCCCATTGCAATGTCAATAATTGGTAATGTTTATGTTTTCATATCCTACATCTCCTGCTCTGCTTTTAAATATTTGATTACTTAAGAGTGCCTCCCACTGAGCTTTATCCTCTACTGTGGCAATCATGCTTTCTTAGCAGTAAACTATGCTTGTTCCAGCTGCTTGTTCCCACTTCTGCATTGTGCCCTTCCTTGTGTGGGCACAGCTACATGTGTGGCTAAGAGGACAGGGAATTAGTGAGGGTTAAAATAATAGAATTAAAATAAAATATGTTTTTTAACCCAAATGGGTTCCCTGATGTGGTCTGTCATGGAGTCACTTGCACTGGTTCTACTGGTGTGACTGAGAGGAGTGATGTGGAGGTGGAGAGGCTTGGTGGAGACAGAGGAAGGCTACTGAAAATTAGATTGCCACAAAAATAAATGTTCATCAAACTGTGTCCTTTATAGAATGTGCACATAGGCAGAAATGTTAACAGCCTTTCTGCTGTTAATTTTTTAAAGTTCATTTAGAGTCTTACCTTAAATAAGAGGGTTAGTAGCTGTGGTCTAACATAATATACAGTTTATTTTGTATGGGATCTGTCATTTGATGTATCCTCCAAATTTTTATACAGCTCACAGGTATGCTTATTTTGGTTCAGTACTAACAGAGAGAGAAAGAAAGTTCTCCATTGAGGGTGGGGGGCAGAAGGGCACAAGTGGTTTTTTCACTGAGGGGGAATGAAGTGGCAAATGGCTGGTGTGGGGAATGGTCTTGTATTGAAAGAGATAGCAAGTCTTAATGCTTTAGGACTAGCATGGTTACAGGCAGTTTGAGGAAGCTCTTGTTTGTTTGTTTGTTTGTTTATTTATTATTTTTAAGAAGTGCTGCCTTATTGCTATTGTTTTAATTAGTTGATTTGAGTATCTTGGTAAGAGAACCTTGATTCCTAAGCTGAGTGTGAATGTGGCTGTTCTTTGATGTGCTTAATTCCAGTACTAATTCCTAGTGTTCAATTTCTTAAGGCAGGAGGAAGATGTTTAATGTCTCAGTTGGAATGCTAATTGTTGACAGTGGAGAAGAGTAATAAGATTTTTGTTCTTTAATTGAGATACACCAGAGAAATTAAAAATAAAAGAATAAAAGTGCTTTCCTTGTTAACACCTTTCCTTCTAGAATTTTCTTGCAGAACTCTCCCAAACATCTTTTTGAGCTGAGCTTCTAAAACAAATGTACAGAAGAAACTGTCAACTTCCTTTAAGAGATAACCACTACTTACCTTTCTCCTCTCTTCCCATTCTTCCAGCAGTGCCTGATCTGCACTTGTTAAAGCTCTTCCTCTGACTAAAGCATGTGCTTTTATATCATTGCCAGGATAAAAGAAATATATGAATCTGTCCTTAGCACATACGCACGTTTGTTTTATGCTACAGAAGTAGGCTTTTCAAGGGATTTCTCAATACTTCAGTTTCAAATTTGTCAGACAGTACCAAATTGAGCCATTTTATTCCCTTGCTTTTCTTCTGAGCTAATATGACCAGAGCCTTCATGATTTTTTTTTTTTACTGGATTTTATTAGTTTCACTTTATAATGTCTGAGGTTCCTACCAACTTCCTTTCCTTTTAAAAAGAGTGTTCAGTCTTATTAGCTGTGGCCTCTGTAGCTTTTAAAACCTTCTCCTGTAGGAGAAATATTAAAGGAAAACATGGTACCATACCAGAAGTTGTTCAGAGCTGTGACTAGAGGTGTGATTCGTACCTGGTACAAGTTCTGTGTGTGATGCATGTAGTGAACTATTGAGATTTCTGCTGCAGCAAAAGATGCTGTTCTGGTCTTGCAGCATGGTGCTCTTCCCTGACACCCCCTTCTACCCCCTCCCTCTCTTTCTGTGTTTCTTGGTGTAGAAATTGTTGAAAGGGCATTCAGTAAGGCCCCCTTTTGTCAGCCAGCTCTGATTATCCTCAAGAAAAGGATCTCACTCTGAGCAGTTGTTTGCCTAGAGACTTGTTGTCACGTCTTCACAATTTAACAGCTGTGGCCATTGATGGTGTGCAGAACAACTTAAGACAATGACAAAAGAGAATCTTGGAGGAAGAATTTATAAGTTACTAAGCATTTTCCTACAGAAATGTGGTTGTTTTCATTGTTGGACAAATTTGTGTTTTGTTTTTGGGTCTTTTCCTCACAATTTCATATATTTCTGAGTCTTACATCCAAAATTGTGAATATTATCTTTTGTTGAGTTTTGCATTGTGTTTTTTTTTTTTTTTTCGTTCCATCAATAGGCCCAGCTGTTAAATTGGGATTGATTACTTCCAGTCTTTATAACTGGTAATCACCACCTAAGTGAAAAAGTAATCAACAATGTCAAATCTCCACATTTTGTTGAGCAAGTGTGGGTTGTATGGTCGACATTAGTTACCAGGGTCAACCTCTACTTAGCTTTTAAGCAGCAGCATTTTAAGCAGTGTCTACGTTTTTAAGTTGATTGTCTCAGCAATTGAATTAGTGGAGAACAAAATCAAAGTAAATTGTCTGTTCTGAGCAGTTAGAAATCCATTGGGTAGTCTTCCTATGTCTGTAGTACAACATTTTTATTTTTTTGGTATGGATAAAATTGTTATTTTTTTTTACTGATGTAGATACAGCAGGCGTAGAAAGGAGATGGTTATGAAATGACTGGTTTAGCTGTGATTTGTGTAATGAAGTTACAACCTTCTCTTCTGTGTTGTTTTCTCTGTGTGTAAAAAGTTTCGGAGGAAAATGGCTTTCTTTGTGTGTTACAGGAAAATACAAATAAGTTGTACTAGGCAGATAGACAGAAAGAAAGAGGGTTTTTTTTGCTTGATATTTCATAGCTCTTAACAGTAATTCTGATCAATTTTTTCAATGAAATAGAATTTGGTCTTCTTGGGAAGGGAAATCTTTGCTCTGTGCTATCAATGTGGACATTTGCAAATGTGAAAAAACAACAAAGTGACTTCTGGATAATACATTCTTCGTGTGAAGGCCCTTTTCCAGAAAGCTTATTTCTCAATTGCTTGTCTCTGTTGGACTTCTGAGAGGAGGTTTCTGATACATCAGTTCATCTGCAGTCCAAGGAAAAAGCCACCTAGATATCATTCTCACCTGCTCCCAGGTGCACATAGGTCTGATTTGTGCTTGGGAAGCTTAGATTCTTCTCATTACCATAACCCCTCAAATGACATGATGCAATGTCTTTGTTGGTGCCACTGTTAACACTAAATGACTTTTAAAATTCCTGTTAGAATTGGCTGACGAGAAAGCTCTGTTCGTTTCTCAGTAGTTAAGCTGCTGGAGAAGTTATAGACGTTTCATTGTTGCAGTCATATCAGAACACTAGAGTGCAACAGGAGAAATGAAATACTGAGAATGAACATGTTATGAGGGTCATACGAGTACTGACAAAAAACTTTATGTCCAGAACTGTTACTAGAATTTAATCGTTAATTTGAGGCAAAAGTAACAAAATACCGAGATACTATTTTACCATCTCCGGGAGAGTTACAAGGAATGAGTGACTTAAGGATTGGGGAGGGAGAAACTTGGCATGGAGTGGAGCAATTTGGTCTCTGGGAGCCTTAGTTCTTGGGTTTACATTTGTATAAACTGATTTCCTCTTCTGAATAGTTAGTAAGAATACACATATATTCCTATACATTGTTTGAAAACGATCTTATGGAGTTGTTTCTGCTGGTATACAGTGCTTTGAGGAAATACAGACCTGGCCTTGAATGTCTCCAGGGATGGGGCACCCACTCTTTAAGCAGCCTGTTCCAGTGCTTCACCACCCTCCGAGTGAAGAATTTCTTCTTAACATCTAACCTGAATCTCCCCTCTTTTAGTTTAAAGCCATTCCACATTGTCCTGTCGCTTATCAGACCATATGGAAAGTTTGTCCCCCTCCTACTTTTAAGCTCCCTTCAAGTACCGCAGGGTCACAGTGAGATTTCCCTGGAGCTTTCTCTTTTCCAAGCTAAACAAGCGCAAATCCCTCAACCTTTCTACACAGGAGAGGTGCTGCAGCCCTCTGATCGTCTTTGTGTCCTTCCTCTGGACCCACTTCAGCAGGTTTGCATCCTTCCTGTTCTGGGTGCTCCAGGCTTTGATGCTTTATTCCAGATGGGCCCTCACTAGGGCAGAGTAGAGGGAGACAATCACCTACCTCTCCCTTCTGGCTGCTCCTCTTGATGCAGCACAGAATACAGTTGGCCTTCCAGGCTGCAAGAGCGCACTGCTGGATCATATCCAGATTTCTGAATATCAGGACATCCAACTCCTTCTGTACAGGCCTGCTCTCAATGAGTTCTTCTCTCAGTCTGTATTCCTATCTGGGATTGCCTTGACTTCCCTTCCTTCTGTTGTGTCAACTGCACCGCTCAGCTTGGTGTCATCAGCAAACTTGCTGAGGGTACACTTGATCCCACTATCTGTGTCACTGATAAAGATGTTCAAGTGCGCCAGTCCCAAGACATGGGGAACACCTCGTGACTGGCCCCAGCCTGGGCATAGAGCAGTTTGCAACAACTCTCTGGTTGCAAAGATCCAGCTGATCCCTTATCCATTGAACAGTCCAGCCTTCAAATATGTATCTTGCTAGTTTAAGGATGAGGATGTGGTGCAGAACTTTGGATGCACTGTGTTGTAGCCCTGCTCTTTCTGGAAACCTGTCCTTGACTAAGACTGTTAATAGTGGGAAAGAGCATGAGAGCACAAGGATGTACCTGAGCTACTCATATCCTAAATCTCTGTCATTGTAGGGAGTTAATTTTGATGAAAATTTGTCATGTAATCTTGAGAAATAGTATTAGAAAACAAACACAACTTCAGTGTTTTCACATGGGATATTTCTTTCTGAGTCTGGACATTGGTTTAAACTAATGAGTGTGTATGTATGTGAAACAACTGAGTAATTTAATTTGACCTCGTATAACATATACACAGAAATTGCTTTGTACAAAAATAAAGTAGATTAAAATAAAAAAAAAAGGAACAAAATAAAAACAAAACACGCACAAAAAACAGACAACATTAAAAACAAAACAAAAGAAAACAAAAAAAACCTCGGAAAACTGAAAATCCAGGGAGCATGTGGTGGAGGTAAGGGAACTCTTTTGCAAAGAAATGTGCAAAAATGATAAGTAATCTGCAAATGTGGAAGCCATGCATTTGGTTAGCTCAGGAGACACTATGGTATGGTTACTTTTAAGATAAATTGCTTCAGAATAAAATAGAGATAAGTCATCTGCTCAGTTAAGTCAGTATTAAAGAGGGAAAAAAATAGTGGTCGCTTCTGTAGACGATACTGACCATCACAGCTCTTCCTCACAAGACTTTACAGTTGCACTTCGACTTGTATTTTATCATTTTTTTCAGTTGTAGAATTCTACTGAGTGAGTTGTGTCTCTAGTCCAATAAAAACTGTGTTTGAAAGTGATGACTTCTTTTAGAGCCCTGTTGAAATTCTCCTGAGCAGTGAGAAATAAAATGTTTGCTTTTTCTGAATTAGGAATGAAATCTGTTGCAAAAAGCACAAATGTAACGACAAAAGAGGGTCTTAAATATGTCTTCCCATCTATATAATCTTCAGAAGACTTTTTTTGTAGTAGCCAGTGTGATGGGACTGATGGTAGGATGGGTTTTATCTCAAAACATTCCTGTTCCTCAAATCTGAATTCAGCCAGGAATTGTCTTTGCCAAGCCCGTGCTAAAGTAGATGTTAGAGCGTGTGACAGATTCCATTCTGTGTAAGTTTACAGTTCTGCCCTAGATTTGCACGCCTTTCTGAATCATGATTTAAATTTTTTATTTTAGAGAAGAGAATTTATGCCTCATTACAGGCTGTGCTGAGTGGTATACTGAGTGTAAAGCAGTAAAACTTTCCTGGTTCACTAGTATCAGAATATGGTTTTGAAATCACCAGATTCGGCCACTGAAATGGGGTACACAAGTTACTGCAAGCACTGAAAGTGTAATTGGTGTTCTTTAATAGATAGCTAGGGGGCAGTTAAACTAAATCTTTTCAGCTTGGAAAGATGTGCATCTTTTATATATTGATGCCTGAATGTAAGAAACTCAGGGAGATGCTGTGAATGGTGGCAGCTCTGTAATTATTTTTTTTTAATTATTATTTTTATTTTTTGGTAGCGTTTTCATATAAGATCCTTGTTCATGTTGACTAATTGCATTCTTTGTTCTCATTTCATTATGTTGTGCAAACCCCACAAGTCCTTTTGGTATCCTTGGCAAATTGATAGAATTATAAAAGAAAAAACACCAGATTCTTAATTGATTGGTGTAATTTTTACACACTTAATAGCTAACCTATACACATCCTGATACACACTTCTTACTGCTGAAGGCTTGCATTGCTCCAGATAACTCTCTGAATCATCCAGCTGAAGTTTTGAGTTCTTATATTCATTTAGCCTTGTCAGGTTAAAGAAGAAATGAGGGAATAGGATTGGAAAAATAACTTGCTTTTCTATATCCCTTCAGCCTCTGCAGCATTAATTTCTCATATGAAATAGTGATGGTCAGCCACCCTTTCTCACACCAAAACTGTTACAAATCGATCAGCCAGTTACAGAGTGGACTGTCAGTCCTTTTGAGTTGTGTGGTGAGGCACTCACTTCCTGCACACCTAAAAATAGCTTGGAGAGGAGAAAGTATCAAATAGAAAAGCTCTTCATTTCTTTGTTTGACTGTTCTAATATTCAGAATTTTCCCTGCATTTGTGTCCTTTTTGGTGTCCCCACCCTTTCCGAGTTCTCCTGCCAGGCACAGGCTGCTTTTGCTGCATGTAGTCCTTTCTTTTTCCTTCCTTCTTTCCTTCTTTTTCCTTCTTTTTCCTTCTTTCCTTCTTTCCTTCTTTCCTTCTTTCCTTCTTTCCTTCTTTCCTTCTTTCCTTCTTTCCTTCTTTCCTTCTTTCCTTCTTTCCTTCTTTCCTTCTTTCCTTCTTTCCTTCTTTCCTTCTTTCCTTCTTTCCTTCTTTCCTTCTTTCCTTCTTTCCTTCTTTCCTTCTTTCCTTCTTTCCTTCTTTCCTTCTTTCCTTCTTTCCTTCTTTCCTTCTTTCCTTCTTTCCTTCTTTCCTTCTTTCCTTCTTTCCTTCTTTCCTTCTTTCCTTCTTTCCTTCTTTCCTTCTTTCCTTCTAGTAAATTGAAAGTCGCAAATATGCTGTGATATTGTTTTGGGCTTGCAAAACTGCTTCTAGTAACCACCGCCCTCCTCCTTATTCCTGTCTGGTGGCTGGAAGGAGGCACTGTTTTCCAGTGGAGCTTATTTTCACAGCTGTGGCAGAGGAGGGAAGTGTCATAAGATACTTTGAGGTCAGTTTTGACCCCAAATTTAGATGAGGCAAAAATGATTGGACAGAAGTATAATATCTTGTCTCAAGTGGTCTCGCTGTCATTTTAAAATCAGATAATAATTGTGATTAAGAAAGAGCTGTTTGGATAGCCTTTACAATGTACAATATAAAGGACTCAGTGTTATACGATACTGTTTTTTATTCTACATTTTGTTACAACTGAAAGTTATCAAATAAGCCCTAATGTTTTCAAAGAAGATTTAGAATTGAACTTAGGCTTTTAGTATCTGAAGGAGAGTTCTAAATTTTTTTTTTTCTTTTTTCTTGCTAGTGCAGTCTTTAATAATCACTTGGGTAATTTATCAGCAGATTAACCAGGGTAAATTGTTAAATTACCATTTCACTATCTACACCAACATTCTAGTAAACATCTGATAACTGTAAAAAGTGCCTCGGGCTGAGCTGTGCATTGTGTGTGCTCTTTGTAATGAGAATTCATTGACTTTATGAAGCTGTTGTCAGACATCTATCATTCTGTTCATTAAACTTGTCTGTGACATCCGGCAAATTGATGTTAACTGGAAATATTCTATGGGAGTTCTGGCATGACTGTCTTACTGCCTGAGGAGAGAGAAACTTTGTACATGATGTGTTTGAATTACAAGGGTGAAGCCTTCCCCAAAAGCATGAATGAGCGTCTGACCATTCCTTTTCCCTTTTTTTTTTTTTTAATCCCTTAACCTTCTTTTCCATGCTTATTTATGCAAACAGCCCTGTAGACCACAGTTTGCAAGCAGATTTACCATTGATCTTCAGTAGAGATTGAGAATTTATATTGCTTTTGTTAGTTCAGCTAGTCTTACTGGGAGAGCAGCTCAATTTTATCATGACTGAATTATATACAACATATACCAACATATATAATGCATATACACAAATTTATAATACAGATCTTCAGTGCTTCGTGCCCGTTGTTTCATACAACTGGTGTATCTGAGGCTGTATTCTGATGTACCGTGCAATATATTATCAAAATTAATGTTTCATTTGTTTAATAAGTGGAGATGTAACTGAGTATGGGGTTTGGTCTCAATAGTAGAGTTTTGTGGATGTTGTTCCCTCCAGTTGGTGAAGTTTATTTTATTTTTTTCTTTTTATTTTTTCTTTAAGAGTTTGAACCTTGTTCCTAGCAATAATTATGTTTTCTAGTGTTTTGAATTCTTAGATGTACTAAGTACTAGAAAAGGTGAATATTCATACAGCGTGCAAGAAATAAAACTATTGAAATTTTATTAATTTTGAGGGGAGTTTTATAACATTTCCAGCAAATGGCATTTAGTACTTGTTTTTAACGGTCATCTTCATCTGATATTGTGTATCGCTGATTCACATAAAACGTAAAGTAGATGACCAGTTGCTGACGTAGGTCGTTCTGAAAGTTGTGGCTCCTATGTATTTCCATGGAAACTGCAACAGATTCGAAGAGCACAATAACAGCCTTTTTCAACAGAGCCACCACCTTTAGCTATGTGCTTTTGGCGGTGAACAAGAGCCTGTATGCCATGCTCATGGAGGTCTGTACCAGAGGAGGCAACCCACTGTTACCACTGCTGAAACGCACCACCCACTGCTTCACTCTGCTCATGACCACTGTTTGGTCTTCATCATCATTCTGCAAGAGTTGATGAACATCAATGGGTGCCACTTTTGGCTCGTGAAGAAATTCAGTTCCACCCCTTTGCCTCATCTACACTTCCATGTGAGATGCCATTATGCCAGGCTGCCCTACTGCTGTTATCTGTCATGCAACAGCACCATATAATGGAATATTAGTGAAAAGGTTCAACCTCAATTGCTATATCACCAACATCCATCTCTGATGTTGCAGACCAACATAACAAAATGGGAGGCATTACTTTTGAAGCAGCCCTCAGATCTGTTGTAGGGCAGTGATTCACTTGGTCTCTTGAAACTGCTGTGGAGTGATGAGCAATATCATGTTTGGAATGATCAACAATATCTTGTTCATTCTGATCCTGAGCAGTAAATTTGAAAAATAGTCACTTTTAACACCTGCTTGTGTTTGGTTCCTGTGTGTAGCTGTCTTTGATAACAAGTAGTGGTTGTTATTAGGATGTCTGCCCACCTGCTAGCATCCTGTAGTGCTACCTGGTACCTGCTGTATCAGTGATCTTTCAGAACAGGAATGAATGTACAAAGAATCTGCCACATAATTGGCTAAAATATTTATTAATGGGCTAAATATAAGGTTTAGATTTTAAAACCTCCAAACAAAATAGATATCCCCAAATCCACTATGTAAGATTTTCATCTTCTGAGAAAAGAGAAGAGCAGTTGGCGCTTTAAAATATATTGTGTCCCACTACATAATTGTTCAGTGGATTAAATGAGTTTATTGATTTTTGCTCCTTTACTGACACACATTTATGAGCAGTTTCTTTGGCACCGTAGCCACATGTCAAAGGTCATAACTTTCCTTCACTGTGGAAGAATAAAAGCTTTCAGATGGTCCCTGAAATCCACACAGTGCATTATGGATGCACCCCCACCTAGGATTACTGGGATTGCATGACTTTATTTAAAATAAGTAATTAAAATATGTGCAGTAAAAAAGAACTATACTTAGATGTCATCAATTAACTACAGGTAACCATTATCCATGCAAAAGGCAAGGTAACTACTTTGCTAATGGCTGTCATTGTAATATGTGTGATAGTATATTAGGCTCTTTTATGGTCCTAGATTGTATTGAGAATAGTTCATTTTAAGAATATAATTAACATTTATCATTAAGAATTTAATAGCACTTCAGCTTAGAAACAGTTCTTTACTTTTAGAGCTGTATCAAAGACTTAATAGACGTTGTGCACCAGAAGTGACATTGGAGGTAGATCCTGTTGGGAGAATGAAACACATTCAAAACCTATGGTTTGTGTTTGGGTAAATGCTGGCAGTGCTGATATTTACTTTAATGTCTTCCATTAGTGGAAGTGTGTGGGATTTTTGTCATGTACTTAATATGAGATTCTACTGATGACATAATCATGAAGCTATTAAAAAAGAAACTCCAGTGGAATATAGAGAAGTTTAATTGGTCCGAAAGAGAAAAATCAATCATGCTTTAAACAAAAACTGACACTAGTTTTGAAGTTTTGGAAATGTAGACTAGGGTACTGTGAATGCAGTGACCCTTGTGCCCATCTGATCAGTAGCCTGGCAGAAAGAATACTTTTTGGGGGGCTGGATAAGATATCAAGCTAATACAGTTAGCTGTGATGAATTTGGTGTTCTGTGTGATCTAATAGGTACTAGTACTGGATTGAAGGTAAATAGGCAGAAGTAGTTGGGATTCATGACTATCTGGGAAGAGTTTGTCATACCATTTTTAGGAGCTGTTAGCTGGTAAATCAGTACTACAGCAGAGGGAAGGTGTGACCTGGTGAATGTTTCTTTAGCTCAATTTCTGCTTTAGAATAGTCAAAATGTCTAAGTAAAGTGAAATACCTTTCCATCATTTCTACGAAGAACGAAAATTGCCAAACATTGTAGAACTGAAGCCTGTTGATGCTTCAGTTTTAGCAAGCAACAAATCTTGCTAAAAATACCAGTGACAACCATTTCTGCTCAGTTGATTTCTGCAAATGATGATCTTATTCTAAGCACTATCTGCTGTTAAACTTACCAAATATTTATATTGCAGGACTGTGGTTGCTAAGTGCTTGACGTGATGATAACCGTTTAGATAGAAATCTGTCATGGCAATGTCCATCCCTTTGATGGATATCTCTTGTTTGTTTGCTTTTGTACACGTTAGACCTCTGCAGGACTGTTTATCCCATTCAGCAGCAAATCTAAAGTAAAACTGCTGTTTCTTTGTTTTTGTTTTTTGCTCGGAAAGCATGGGAATGTCCAGCTGGGGAGCAGTGACATGGGATTTGTTGCAGAAGTGGTCTGGGAGTAGCTTTTCCTGTCGCTATGAATATATCTCAAAAATTGGTCATCCTGTGAATTTTGAGGGAAAAATCATCTAGAAACACAGGAGATGCTGTTTGTGCTGAGCATGATGCTTGTGAAGGCTGAGATGGGCTTTCCCACTAGGCAGTCCCAGGCAGCTGTGGACTTGTCTTTAGCTCCTCATTAATTCAGAACTGGAGAAAAAGTGTCATCTAACACTGCTGGGAGAAGCCAGCTGGCATGGAAAGCTGAAGTAAGTGAAAACAACAGGGTAATTACCTGGAGAGGAAGTTTGGGAGGGGGTGTGGGTGAGGTGGAGGTGTGAGCGGGCTCATATGTCTGGAAGTTAGAAAGGGGAAGAGAAATGCACCAGAACTAAGTAGCCTGCTGCAGAGTGAGGCCTGGCATTGGCTTAATTTGGAGAAGACCATGGTTACAAACTGGGAGTAGGAAAGCATCAAGTGACTGTGAGCAAGGACTGGCTCAAGTGAAAATGGCAGAACAACATGTGCCTTCCAAGAGCAGCTGATATTCCTCAATTTGTAATGTGAATCCAGGAGTCCTGTACTTTCCACAGGCACTTCCAAAACTCAAAAAAATAACTTGACACCCTGCAGATCTCCAAAGGCCTTAAAATGTACCATTGCTTCAACCAGGAGATTCTGTATTATGTGACACAAGGCAGGTTTTCCCCTCTTTTCACAGAAAGCCTGTGATCACGCGTTTGTTTTTTCCCTCGGTGTTTGATGTGAGGCTCTGAGTTTTGATCTTTTGGAACTGATGTGAGCTGGGGAAGCGGTGGTTGCAACATATTGGTACTTTTCCAGGATCACTGTCTTCTGGACGCCTAAAATTAGTGAATATTCTGGGCCATCATCCAACTGTTTGTACCCAACAGTAAAATTAAAATAATAATAGAACCTCATCTGAGGTGTTGTGAAAGTACATTAACATTTGTGAAGAACTGTAATTCAGAGCCCTGCAGAAAGGGCCATGGGGAAGTTAATAACTCTTTCTTTGGGGCAGTGCTTGGTAGAGTGCAATAAATAAGGAATGAGGCCACACACTGAAGAGAGGAGGGAAAACAAAATACTGAATAGATGCTGGTTCCATGAATAGTGGGGAAGTATAATCGTGCAGTTGGATTGTTTTCTAAAGCATGCGTATAAACAGAGCAAATCAAGATCTGTAAGCAACGTTTTCTTCAGCTTTCTAACTTCTAAGCACTTGAGTTTGCAAATTTTCATCAAGTGTGTACACATGCATGTAAGAGGCAGATAAACTGAATGCTACATTAGTGGGAAGGCTCTGGGCTTAGCTTCGGTGAAAAATGAAGTATTCTCAGAAGTTCCAGAGTTATCTATAGACTTGAGTGTCAGGAAGGCTTGTGATATTGGAGTGCCTTCTCCCTGTTGCAAGACCTAAGACAAGTTACTAAGTTTACAGAACTGTGAGATTCAACCAAAGCATGGTCTGTTGTCTGAGCACCTATGAAAGAATAGCTTTAATTTTATTGGAAAACATTTCATTGAATTGAAGATTATCATTAGCCGTATTTACTCACTAGTGAAGATACTGGAGAGGTCTGTGGCAAGATTTGTAAACTTGTTGTTGAGTGTTTATCACAGTATAAGCTGACTTACGATGACATTATAACATGGTACTAAGAGGGGCCACATTTGATTTAGACATTTGATGTCAGTGTAGGCTTGTGCGTGGACAGGACTTGTGTGGGTGCTGAGATGATGTGCTCACAGAGGTTTGACAGGCCAGCTTTTACTCACTCTGAGATCTGATTCTGAAGAGAAATTGTGATGGTGGTGTTTTTTTTTTCCTTTGTGTATGAGAGGGGCATGTTTTTGGTGGTGTGTGGTTTTAGGTTGGTGCCAAGCGAGGGGTGTGAACTGCAGGGCTGCAGAGAAATTAACACCTGTGGGTTTCACCTCTTCCTTTATCTGGCCTATTTATTTATTTAATCCAATCATCATCTCAAATATTTAAGACACTCCAGCATACGGCCCACAGTACCGTGTACTTGTTAGACCACAGTTCTTACCTGGAGCCATAGGGTGCTCTTCTGAAAATATAGCTAGGACTAAATGACTTTCATGACTTGAGGACAGACTTTAATTTTTATTTATTTATTTTTTTTCTTCTCTCCCCCATAACGTATTTACATGGAGGATCTCAAAAGCAGTGAAGTACTCAGCACTTCGTGCTTTTGGCACTAGTTATGTACCTGGATCCTGCTGGGAATCTGACACTTTGTGTGCCTGATCTTCTTTGTGTAAGGATGATTTTCACAGGCATGTTTGGTAGCTGGAATTACGATGACATGTTAAGCATTATTTGTACTTATTTTAATTGTTCTTTTCCCCGCTATTTGGTTGTTGCTGTGTTTGCCATTGTCTTGCGTTTACCTAGATAATAGTTGCCTGGCTTTTGACAAACTTGAGAAGAGGAAAGACGGTGACCACCTGAAACAATAATATCTGTGGCAGAATAGCCTGAGAACTTTAAATAACCAAAAGGGACCGTTTCCAAGGCAGCTAAGTGACCTTTGGATCCCAGAAGCAGGCTATTCATAGAGGCGAAGCTTTTGTCCTGCTTTGACCAGTGGTCAGTGAACTCTGGCAGGCCCCTCAGCTCACCATCTTGGCCCTAGACTAGCAGCTGGTGATTGATTCATTTAACTGTCCAGATTCACATTCTTCTGTCAAGGACTTGTCAAGGAAGAAAAAGGTTCTATGGAGGGCTATTCATTTTACTAAAAGGAAAGGGATGCATTATATGATTGAGTGGATTACTTTTGGGTCAGAAGAGTTCCTGCATTGCTCTGTTTTAATTTGGCCCTCAATCAAAGAGAGATTTAGTTTATCAGTGCAGCGCGGTGCTCATGAAGGGGGACAGATCATTTCAATTCCATCAGTGTATTAGGGCTTTCTGGTGTATGTGGTTGTGTTTTCTTTTTTCCTCCTCCTTCCTGTGATTTGTTCCCTCCCATTCTTTTTTTTTTTTTTTTACTAACAAATCTATAGGTTTTTGTGATCAGTTGATGTGGCAGAGGGTTGAGAACATTAATTTCTATCAACATTGCTCTTAGTTTTTTTGTGTACAATATGTAGCTATTAATGCTTCTAATACCTCTCATATAAATGGTGCTAAGTAATCCAGAAAAGCCTAAAGCAATGAAAATAAGAATGTGTTGCCTTTGTTTTAGATATGGAAAAAACTGAAAGGAAAATAAATTATAGAGGATTAAATGTATAGATGATTTACCTGCAGACATCACAGGCAACTGTAAAGCTGAGGCTAGTAACTAGTATCCAGTTCCTATTTTCACCTGATAAACATTTTTTTGTACAAACCCAAAATTCTCAAAAAGAACAAGAGGACCATTTGTCCATTTGTCTGGTGCTGTTTTTAGCATACCTTTTGTTAAGCAGAGGAAGATGTTTCTGCTTTAAGACCTTTGAATCATATTTTCAATTTTGTAATAAATGTATTAATAAACTAACTGAGTTGCAAGAGGAAAATGTGTTGCCAGTCCATTCTGTCCATCATCCCTTCAGCTGGGACAGGTTCTCTTAGCATTGTTATTTTTTTGCTGATTCTCATCATAAAGTACTGAGAAAAGAGTTTTGTTGCATAGCTCCTTCCACTGGAAATAACAGGCATTAAAGAGCAAATTCTGCCAGTTAACCTACTGTATCTGTTTGAATGAGCATGATGAGCTGTAGCAGATGAAATATGACCTTCAAGTTTCTTTTCCCCACTCATATAAACTTATATTGTTTTGATTTGGCTTACTGAATGCATTATGAGGGATTTCTGATTGGCTTCAGGCCAAGATGTTAAACTGCTGCTGCTGAAACTACAAATGTGCTGTGCACAAGAAAATACAGTGGGACTTGGTCTGTTTTTTATCTCCCTCTATTTGAGGTTAAAGGGAGAATTTTTTTATTTGCTGAGATAAACGAGTGACTTAAACTATTGTAAAAGCACAACAGAGAAAGGAACTCAGATAATCTAACTGTACTTAACTCTCCTCTGTTACACACTTCTATAGCTGCATCAAAAATTTGGGATAAGTACAGCATCTATTGGTTAGGCCTTCTTTGCCACTTGTAGATATTCTTTCATGGGGGATTGGTGATGCTCTTTTCATGTTTGCACTTTGATTTCCTTGGGATCAGTCCCCTTTCTCAGAGCTTGTTTGTTTCAGCCTGGAGCATGATGTCTGAGATGAGCTCCAGGTAACAACACTACCTTGATGCCTTCCGGGTAGCTTTAACTCATGTCCTTGAGCTGGAGAGAAATAATGATTCTTTGAAAATCATGGGAAAGGAAAATGGGTTGTCATTGTGTATTAGAGTGTGTCAATAATCTAACAAGCAGAAATATTACTTTGTAGAACATGGCTACTGTCTTGTGCTGTGACTGGGCAAACTGGAAATCCAACTATTGCCTTCTGCTCAGCAGTTGTCAACTGTAGCAAACAGCCTAAAACAGTCACCTTCGGAGGTGAATTCCTCTACAGGCTTGTTGCTGTTTTTTTTGCCTTCTCTTTGATTTTGGTATGCAGGTTTTAATGGTACGTTCAGATTAAGTTTGTAGATTGTTTTCCAGACATGTTAAGAGAACGATAGAAATACAGGTCAGGAAAAATACAGGCATCTCCATGAAAATGAAGGCATACGATTTTTGTCTGGAAGCTACACTTCCGACTTGTGTTACATAACAATAATTATAAGTTCCTCTTCTTCCCCACCTCCAGAAATTTAGCAGGTAAGCATTTAATTAGAGCATTTAAATATTTTTCAGTAAACATTCAATACTGAAAATGCCTGTTGTTACTTTTGTGTGTGTGTGTGTGTGTGTGTGTGTGTGAATGAGGTTTATTTCTGTCTGCTGCTCTTCATTCAGAATTTTGCTGTTAGTTACTATGCTGCATAGGAAGACTGTTCTTGGGAGAGATCTCTGGTCTGTGTAATGCAGTAGGGGAGCGTTTGGTGACAGGAATGAGCTGAAGGCGTTTGGCCCTTGAGAGTGGAGGCATCTTTCCTTTCCCTACGGGAATGCAGTAGTGTTGACATTTGGAGAAGAGGCCAAAGGGCTTGAATTCCCAGCTTCTCTCCCCAACCTTTTGCAGTGAAATTCTGCGTTTCATCCTAGGATGCCAATTCTGAAACACTATAAGCAAAAATTGCAGTGTGCTCCTATCTCTCGGGTAGCACTTCTGACAGCCTGAAGACATCCAGCATTGCCATATCACCTTACATTCATTCATATGTGGATGGTGTCAGTTTGCTGCAGTAAGAAATGAAACCTCTTCCTCCTCCTCCTCCTCCTCCTAGATGTGAGGGAAGGCACAGCGGCAGTGGGCAGTGCAGGAATGTGTGGGGCCCCACTTCTGTCCTGGGATGAGCTCTGTGGTGCTTCCTGTGATTGATGAGCTGGGCAGGGTGAGGTGAAGTGTGGGCATTGCATTCTACTTAGGGTCTTGTTTTGTTTTCACTGGGAATAGCATTTATTTATTTTTAAAGGTACATGATGGATAAATAGAAGTCTTTGCCTTCTGCTGGCATCTGCAGTGAAATTCATTGGTCAGAACAGCGCAGCTTCAGAACTTGCAGTGTTGTAGGTTTTTGCTGCATAGTGCTGAAATTGGCTTCTCTGCGTTTCAGTGAGTGATTATCACATTTCCGTTGCTCTTTTTGGGGCTCTTTGAGGAGCCTGTGAATCATAGTGGTTGATCCTTGTTTTTCTACTTCTATTTTTCTTTGTGATTTTCCTCTTTTTTCTTCCTTTTCTTAATGTCAGCCAAGGATAGTTGTGAAGGAATGTATCTTTTGTTGCACAGTCCTGCTTGTGTTCTGATCCTTCTGGTTGTAAAGTGCAAAACTGTGCTGGATGTTTTCCGTGCAACTGTTGGGCTATTAAGCAGAACTAATTCTTCACAGAATGGCAGCAGCTCCAAAGAAAGGCATCTGTAGGATTAAGCATAGGTACTGGAAGGCGGTCACTTGGCAAACTGCTGAAGGAAAGCAGTCCTTCCTCGCAAGGGAGAAACTGATGTGTTCTTTCTCCTGAATGCATGCAGCCACACAAGTTGAGCAACTTTGAAGCTGGTTAATGTGGCTTACTGTGTGCCTTTTCTGTACTATTTCCTGCATTTCTTGTCTGCAGAAAAGCAGAGGGGAATTCCTTGATAAGTGTGTTAGCATATACTGTGACCACACACTGTTGCCTGGATATTAGATAAAGCTGAGAGGGGAAAGCCTCAGCTGGTGAGCCTTCAGAAGTGAAAAGATCAAATCCCTCGTGCCTGTTAACATGATCCAGGGTGGATCACTTATACTATCAATAAAATGTTGAACATACAAAACCATGTATCTAAGCCTCAGTCTTTGCTTTCCTTGAAATCAGTGCTAGTGATAACTTCTGAGGTGTTTTATGTGTCTGGTTTTGTTAGGAAGGGTTGTGGTGGTATTTCTTTTGCCATTTATTAAGTGATTGAGGTGGGGTAACATGATGTGTATAGTCATGTGAATAGTTTACATATAATTGCAAGAGTTGGAAAGCGTTGCTGCTTTGATAAGGTGAAATAGAAAAACCTGATTCCTGGACTTCCTGGATTTCTTGCATGTGTATTTCTGTGTTTAAAAGAGAACTTTTTGAAAGATGGCTATCCACTTCTGAAGAGCCAAATTTCTTTAATTGTTTTGATGTTCTTAACATACATCAGACGTGTAAATCACACTTTAAAAATTTGTGGTGAATATATGCTGCAAAAGGAAGCAGCATCTTTATTTGTAAAGCCCCATGTATTGTGAGTTCACATGATTACTTTTATCTTTGGAAAAAAGGAATTGCTATCTTAGAGATCCCTGGTCCTAAGATGCTTATTATAGTAGTTATGGATACACTGGTTTATCTTGAAAAAGGAGAGCTTAAACAGCCAGCCTTGTGTTCATATGGTGAAAGCCTGGTGTGCCATTTGATCCAGAAAACAAATATTTACAGGACTGAATGCCTCTGAAAATAGAGAAACAGCAACAGTAAAGCTTACTTCTGACTTCAGATGTCTGTTTTCAAAACCCCCTCACCAAAGGGTGGCTTTACAGAACCACATGAATCATTTGTTCTTTTTATTTTTTTTTTTAATCTGAAGCAACCAAAGGTGATGCTCTCTCTTTGAGACCCTGTCTCCAGACTTTCACTTCTAAAGAACTCTTGCGGAGAGGAGGACAGTTTTATTTTGTTTTTAATAAAAAACTAAAAATGAATTTTTGAAACATCAGGACATATAAGGAAAAGGCTATTCTCACTTCTTCCTAGGGATTTAAAAACAACCTTACCTTGTCAAATTTCTTCTCCTTTTGTGTCAGTTAACTTCTTCTCCATTGGAGTGCTCCTACTCTCTTTACTTTCAGCAGTGGGATATGTCAGAAAACTTGTACTCAACACAGTTTCCATTCAGTAAGTCAGTAGTCTATTTTCCCACTTTCTGAGGATACTGTAGGAAAGAAAAAATAAACTGTGGGTGTATTGCCCTAAAAACCTAGTCAAGATTGCCTGCTTGACTTCCAAGTTTTCAGGGTAAGAAGGGCACTACATATGAAAATGCATACCGGTTAATTTTGAGAAACTTGTGATTAGAGCTGTATATCTGTGTGTGTGGTCAGAAGCAGAATCTAGCCCCAGCCCAAATGGTTGGAGAGCTTAGTTACCTTCAGTGGACGTACTCAGCCTTGGTTATTCCTGTACAGATTTTAAAGTGATCATTTGTCAGCCGCTGCATTAGGAGCTTTAAAGAAAAGAGCAGGGAGACCTGAAAGTGTTAGGGGAAACAAATGAGACTACAGCTGACATCTCCAGGGGAACTTTTGTTCGAGGGTGCTCAGGCTGTTGACCTCTTTGCTTCTCCATTTCATTGCTTTTAGATGATAGCATTCTTCAGTACTGGAGAAGTAGTGGCTGGTCTGTGGATGGGCAAATTTTTTTGGACGGAGGGTGATGAGGACTCCATTGGCATTGCTATGATAAGATTTTAATGCACCAAGAAAACAGTTTTTAATTTTAAAGAGTATTCTTTATATATTAAGCTAATTATTTCTTTTTTTTTTCTTTTTTTTTTTTTTTTTCCCATTTCCTGGAGATTGTAGTGCAATTCTAAGTAATCTACATCTGGAAATCAGTGTATGAAATTATGCTACTTTGGTGCCTGTTAGCAACAGTGAGAGGAAAGGATAACACTGAAGGACAACTTGTATCTTGTTCTGTTTTTTTTCTCCTTGCACCTCCTTCTCTTTGTTCAGTCTTAGTGGTAGAAGGAAGCGTGTGATGGGTTAGGAGTAAATGTTTCTGCAGTAAGGTGGATGCTATAAGGCAAAACTGCAGCAAGCTCTGGGAAGGAGCTCACTCATTAGCTTAGCAATCAGGTCTTTGAGAAGGTTTGACCAGAGCAGTAGTAATGAATTGAAGATAGCAGAAAGAATAGATGGCCCAAATGCTTGCTCGTTAGCTCATCTGGGGTCTTCATGGTATGTATCAGTGAAAGCTGTCTAATCACCCCCATATAGAGAGCAGATTTTGGTGTATCTAAAACTCAAAATGTGATTTTGAGAGAGTCTCATGACTAATGCCTCTGAAATATATACTGCTTGCTTACAACCTACCAGTACTACTCCATGAGCTGAAACATGTGGGCCATGGGTTTAAAGGTATTGTATTGTCTATAGGGAATGTCAAATTTTGTGCCTGTACCTGGCTCATTCTCTGTGTTTATGTGTCTTTCAGGGGTATTTCTGATTCTGTTTTTGCAATATCTGTCTGTTTATTTATTTGTTAGCATCTGTGTTTGTATTTTCATTTGAAGATATGGCATACTTAACATTCATTTAAAAACAATATAGAAACATAAAAAACAAACAAACAAAAAACAAACAGAAACCCAACAACTTTTAATAGAATCTGAACAATCTCCATTTCTCTCTAAACTTCCTGCTCTTCCTCTGATCTCAAAAAAGCAGTACATCCCAGAGGTCTGGAATAGTACTTACATCACCTTGCTACTTGATTAGGGGGATGGTATTTTCACAATAAAATATCCCTTACCTTTAAGATAGGGCTTTGATTCAAAGCCCATTGAAATCAACGATACAACTGCCTAGGGGTGTCAGTGGAAGAAGTAGGTAATAAATTGTCAGCAAACTTTAACATCCATTCTCTCTAGATTTGTGAGCATAACTTGCAAGGAGCTATGCCATTAGCACTCAGTTTGTCACCCTATTTTGTAGTTCTTTGACTTAGAAGAAAAAGTGATAGGGAGGGAAGAGGAACTGAAGTTGTATTGCTAGTTTGTGGCTCCAAAACTGTAGGTCTGGAAGCTTTTTCTTCCTTCCTGAAATATTGGATCACTGTAGATTGCATTCTGTACAATCTGGAATTCCAATCCACCTTCTTTTAAAATGTTAGAATTCCTGCTGTGAGAGCGTAACTGACAAGTGGTTAAGAAGAATCTTTGAAATAAACATTAACAGGTATTCCCCATCAATTACTGATAGTGTCAAATCAGTGCAGCAGTTTGTCTCATGTAACATACCTACTACTTAGTTGTTATGCTTTAAGGGAATAACTTGAGACTGGACTCCTTTTTCCATTTCAGAGTCTCCTTCAAAACTGCTGCTGTAGTGTTCCTACTATCAAAATCTTAAGAGTTTCTTATTATCAATAAAGTCAGAGAGGACCATTTCTTTATCTTTTGTTTGCATTTTATGATGAGAACATGGATATATTAGCCTTATCCTGGCAATATATTAAACTTGATAATTATCTGTGAAAATATGCCGTGTGATCTGTAGCATAGTGATAGGCTAAATGTTAATCTGCTTGCTGATATTTCCAGTATGCACAGTGGGCTGTGAGTTTTTGTTTTGGATGTTCTGGAGCAATGCAGAGAGAACTTATAAAAAATAAAAATAAAAATAAGGAGTGTTATTTGCACTTCTGTGGCTGCCTTTCATTTTAATGTAGGCTATAGGAAACACAACTTGATACCCTACCCAGAATTCCCATTTTGTCTTGAGCTCATATTTTTCCATGATAAAAAGTTTATCTGTGTCTTGTCTTCTTCCTAACAGTGAAATCTTAGCGACCAGCTAATAATGAAGGAGAGGGAGAAGTTAAAGCATTAAGTCTGAAGTGAGAAGGCAAAACAGAAGGGTTAAGGAAATAAATACACCTCAACAGGGATGACTGCATTTCTAGGCATTTCAAGAGAACACTGATTTTAGTTATGTTTAACAGTTCGTTGTTAGTACCTCATTAAAATCTAGGGGTTTATACCATCGGTCTCCTTGTTGCACATTAAGAAGATTTTCTTTTCACATACAGTTTTTCATAACTTTACATTTCTCCATTCTGCAAAATTCACCTCTGAACTGATCTCAAATTCCTAATGACATTATTTAATTTCCTCTGACATCTCTTACATAATTGAGCAAAGATCCACCCATTAGATTGCTTGGCTACAGCTGCAGCTCTATCTACTCATACTGCTTTATCGAAAATGGGGAGAATGGCTACATGTGGGTGCTTGTCAGTGCTTATGTGAAAGTAATTCTTTATTGAAATCCAGACCACAGGGGCCATCTTAGTGACAGATTGTAAGATGTGTCCATATAGCCATCAGGCATGGCAAAACTCCTTTCATAATCAGTTGTTAAACTTGTTAAAGTTGTTAAAGGAAAGCATGTACAAGCTGGCTTCAATGCTAAAATTGAATACATGGTAGTATTTTCTGGGAGGGAGCGCTACAAAAAATAGAGCAAGAGAAAAATTAATATTAAATTTCTCTCTCGATGTCTTGAAATTCATTGCTCAGGATGTAGCCATAGCTTCTCTTTAACGTACAAGCCTGTTTTTCCCAGGTGATACCTCTTCACATGAGAATTTTTAATAACAATATTACTAATCAAAGCAGATTGGTTTCACTTAAAGGTTAGGACTGTTGTGTAATTCTCAATACCATTAACACATAAGTTCTACAAATGGTGTTATCCCCTTTTGTTCTTTCTACCTGAGAGGTACATCTACCCGAGTGGCGGTTATCCCTTGAGAAACACTTAGGTGGCTGGTATCTGTACTGAATTGTTTCACAGTATTTGCTGCTGTCTGGATAGATGAAACCCAATTCTCTGCTGCTGTTTCAGTTCAGAGAGTATTTTCGGTTCAGGAATTTTGTCCTTTCTTTCAATGTATTTTTTATACAATTACACTTCAGTCTTGAGGGATCAGTGTCAGCTGGTATGCGTGAAGAAACCAGCAAGATTTAAAAGCAATAAATGTGTAGGTTGTTGGGATTTCTTTTGCATCTTGAGGAAACTTGTTCAGGAACTCACTAAGTAACTGAAAGTACATTAAAGATGGCCTTGACCTGCCATAGCCTTTGGTTTTAGTACACAGGTGAAAAGTGCAGGATGAAAGGGAACATTCAGCGTCACCTGAACGTGTATTTGAAAGAGCTTTGGGATGTCATTTCAAGAGTAAAGGAAATATTAAAATAATAGTAATAAAAATAATAAAAAAGACTTCTATATTTTAACAAAAATGTATGAAGCTTGAGCATCTCTTTAGATGTTTCACTTTTCTGTAATATAACTGGTAAGTCTGTTTAGACCTGTTTAGGTAAACAATTTTTTTCCATATGTGCAGAATAGTTTTCAATGCATGTATGTCATAGATGACACAAGCAGTATTTCTCTCATAATTAATCGGAATGCAAGGGCAAGTAATTTGTCTTTTGAGCCTGTGGGTGTTTGCTTCAATGGTAAGTGTTGAAACTCACACCAGAACTGTACTCCAGTTTCTCCCTATTTTGATAACTTTATTGGGCATAAGTGTATGTTTCCTACTCCAAATTAACTATAAAAACATGTGTTACCATAATTTAAATAGTGAGAGATTTTAAAAGTAAATTCAGTTTCTACCTATTGTTTTCTTTTTCTTTGTGCTGCATTTGATATCTTGGAAGTTAAAAAAAAAAAAAAAAAGATGGGAGCACCAGCTTCTTGGAGTAACATTAATTGTTTTCTTTTGGCTATAAATCTGAGAACAAAACGATTAAATAGACTGGAGAAGAAGGGGAAACCTCAAATAAAAAGGCACTTACATTTATTGTGTTTTGCAGGGTTCCTTAGGGAACAACGCATGTCTCTTGAGACTGTGTTTCTTATCCGTTTTATAGAGCTCTGGCCTCTTAACAGCACTGCTTTAATGACTTGTTCTTGGGGTTCTGAGTTGGTATCAGTGCTCGCCATGAAAACAAGCCTGTTACAAAGAGGTCAGGTTTCACGAGACAGCAGTAGACTTGTAAAAACAGATTTTACTGGCACAAATAAAGTCAGAATTAAGAAGAAACCAGAGATTTGCATAAGGAAACAAGATACAGAATGAAAACACATTGAGCTAGACTGACAAACAGTGTATAAATTGAAACTGATTGGGAGAGACAAATGGGATTTATTTATTTTTGTTTCTGCAACCATTATTACTTACATTAATGACTTTTTTTTTCCTGAAGATTTTGAGCAGTTCTGTCCAATTCTAGCTTTGCTATCATTGAAGACTTTATTATTGAGTAGCTACCTTTCACTTGCTCAGGTAGAAAAATGTTCTTTAAATACCAATATTAATTAACAATTTATGTTAGAATATCTAGATAGTGTAGCAGAATCTGTTCTTACTTGCTGCTGTGATGTATTTTTATTCTGTGAGCTACTAATTTTCCACTGGTTTTGGAATTCTTGAGAAGATTTCTGACTTTAATCTTCAACTGTAGTATACAGGATGCATTGGAATGAATGATTTAAATATACATGTTTGTGTGTATGTTTAAATATATGTATACTCTATGTATAATATTGGTACTCTATAACGTGTAGTGTATAATGTACTGTATGTATGTATACTGTGTACATAATACTTCATATTACATAAACATAATACTTTATATTACACGTGTATATCTTATACCCATATATGAGGGCTGCTCCTGAGGAAATGCCTCCTATTGTATCATGTTGGCCCATGGCATCAGAGGCGGATGTCAGTGGTATGGCAGTAGAGGCTGAACCTTTCCACCAATATTCCATTACATGTTAGGAAGAGAATTGTTCTGTTTCCTCTCCCTGTCCTGTCTCCAACCCATCTCCTGTCAGGCTTTAAATGGATGACTTGTGTTGTGACAACTTTAATGCAAGCTGTGGGGTTTCTGTTTGCTTTTAACTAAGTGGTTAATTTGGACTTAATCATGAGATTTATGAATCTGGTACTGTTCAAAACTGAAAGTGGAACACAGGGAACTGTGTTAAATTGTGCAGGTTAGTCCAGCTCCCTCTGTGGTGAGGGTGCAGAGTGTGCTAGGGCTGTGGGGAACTGTTCCCAAAAGCCACAGCCAAGCATGTGGCTGATACCAGAGCATCTCTATACTCATCCTAGCAGACTGATTTACATCTGAGGTGCCAGATGTGCCTTTCCAATGGCCACGGTGTTTGCACCATGTGGTGGCAGCTGCTTTCAGATGGTTATGCTGGGCAGGGCAGTTTGGTTGTCTTGTTAATAGTCTTTGGGAGGTCTGTTCACTGCAATGCAACACTTAGGCTCTGATGCTATGATTAGGAATGTTCATTCTTGTAGTGCTGATGCTGCTACTGGAGTGCAGTGCAAGAAAAAGGATTTACTCTGACCTGAGGTATTAAGTAGCCGTACTAGTAATAAGATAGTTAGGCCTATGTTAGGAGTTTGTGCATGGAAGGTACAGCAATCAGGTGATGTTATACTTCACACTCCAAAATTCAGTTTATTGATGCTGTGGAGGAATATTAAATTGTGGGGTAGTAGTGGTGGGATGGAGCATTCATTGGAATGCTTGTTGTACATCAGTGGTGTGTGTGTACTCTGCACAGAAGAGCGTCATTGAGAATGCATTACAATAAATAGGAAGTAAAACAGCTGAGACAGTGAATTGAATAGAGGAATAATTTCAACACAAAATTTAAATATTAAGAGATTACTAACATACAAATATTGATCTACATCATGTTTTTTGTAATTTATACAACAGCAGAAATTTACTTGAAATCCCATCTTAACCTCAATGGTACTGATGTGCTTACACAGAGACTGTTCCCTGTGGGGCTACGTGGAGTTGTGTGTGGGATTACTCATGTTGTGAGATATTCAAAATGAATTGCTTCTGAAGAGCTGCTCTTTGTGTTAATTATGTAGTGAGTAGCAGTAAATAGAGCAATTAATTAGAAGCTTTTGTATTCCATCCCTTTTAGCTTTTATTTCCTGAGCAAAGAAGTCCAACTACTGATTAGTATCTTAGGTTTCTGTTAGCTAGAAGGTATTTATTGATCTGCCACTTCTGTTGGCTCAATTCTGTGAGCTCCTGAAGTTCTGACTGCTTGAAATTATATTGGAAAGCACTTGGACTTTAGGTATAAAGGTGTTAATACCTAGTTACATTTATTTTGATTTTTTTTGTTTTCTTTTTCTATTAAACTGATTGTACAATTCTCCAAATGCTCTTACTAAAGTAGGTATTTTTAAAGGACTAAAATATGACTGTCAAGATCTGAATGTTCTGGGAATTTTCTTCTGCAGTCATTTATTTATTTATTTATTTAATGAAGTGTAGTGGGGCCTGAACTACTTACATCGATGTGAACTGCCATAGTTGTTTAATTAGTGTGCTTTCTAGCTGCATGCCAGACATTTTGTACACTTAATTCTATTAGAGGCATGTCTTATTTTTTGTTAAAACATGTTTATAATCAATTGAGTTAAAATAAAGTTATAGTAAGTATACTTTCAACCAATGAAGGCATGCTGTTGTACAGAGTTAATAAGGTAATTAGGTCAGTGCTTCCTTACATATAGGAAACTGACGTGGACTGTTTGAAGTGTTTTAGGGTATTTCTTCTATGATCTGGAGCTTGTTTTTTCTAGGAATTTTTCCACACATTAGTCCTTCAAGTCATATGTTCTCATATATATATATTTTTAGCCATTTCAGCTTTTGAAGTTCAGCCACTTTCAACTGAAGTTCAGGAAGGTGGAGTAGCTCGATTTACCTGCAAAATAGCAGCAAACCCTCCTGCTGTTGTGACATGGGAAGTGAATCGAACAGCTTTGCCTTTATCTATGGACAGGTACGTAGACTTACACGTTTCAGGATGTCATTTATTCTCTGTGATATTTCTGAGCCAGCTACAAAAATCTGAATACTTACAATGCTAGTATATAAAAAAGGTTCTAAGACTGTATTACGTCAACTACTGATTAGTCTAATGATTAGTAACAGTTGTGTTGTTAGTCAATTTTAAATAGATGTTATAAGAGTGAGCCAGAATCATCTGCTCTTGTATATGAGAGAAACATAGAGTCATAGAATGAACGCTAGCCTATGAATTGTTACTGGAAAAATTTGAATGCAGGTCATTCTCAGGGACGGGAAGTGATGTGGGATGAAGAATAGGTGAACTTTTGCTGGGCAGATAGTTTAATCTAATGAGTTTGCTTTCATAGGTACGATGTAGAAGAATTAATGTTGAACCTATGGGTTGTTTTTTTTTGTTTGTTTATTTTTAATTTTTTAGAGGGCCTGTAAAGAACTATATATGCAGAAAACTGAATTAAATCACTTCGTGTTAGGTAAATTCTTTGTAGGAGGGCTTCTCTCTTGAGCTGATTAACTTGAAGCATACAACCTATTTGTTCTAGCTGTTTTCCCTATTCAGACTGCATTCATTGAACCTATGGTTCTTCTTGGCACCCCACTTTCATTGAACGTGCAACTAGCATGCAAAGGAAGGTAAAAGAAAGTAAGAAGAAAAACATAAAAATTGAATGCATAGGTGGGTTTGTTGGAAATTGCATGCCCTTCAGTGCCACTGTAGCAGAAATTACTGACAAGAAAACAGACCAACCTGAGTAATAGGGATGTGGTATCTGCCCAAAGAAGACTGGGATATTTGCTCCTAAGAATGAGAAAGATCTACTGGTGAAAAGCATATAGATTCCTCTGCTCTTGTGGTGGCATTAGTGGGGGAATCTCACCTGTAGTTCACGAGTTCAGGGAGGTGAGCAGTGTATAGAGGATGTTTCTGAGTCTCCAACCTGCTCCAAGTCAACATTGGCTGTTTATAAAGTATTCTCTTCCATGATGCTGTTCGCTGGTGGAACATTTATCTATCTACATTTCTTTTTTGTTTATGTGGCAGGATAACTGCTTTACCTACAGGAGTTCTTCAGATCTATGGTGTTGAACAGAAGGATGCAGGAAATTATCGATGTGTTGCCACAACGATAAGCAGTAGACGTAAAAGCACTGAAGCAACACTGAATGTTATTCCAGGTACTCAGCATGTGAGATTTTTCCACAGCATTATTGCCTTCTTTATAATATAGCAAAAACACTTTGATGCATTAAGGAACAGTAATTACCTCTGAACTGTGCACCAAAATAATAATTTTACTTTCTCATATCCTTCAGCTAAAATACTGTTCAGTGTATTTTTTGACAATTATTGAAAAAAAGATTTAGTGTAATTTTAGACATCATTTTTAAAACTGACTTTTTTCATATATTTATTTTTTGTTTAATAGCGTTTTCTTTCTTTGTTCTTTTAATTTTTTTAATTTCTATTTTTTTCCCCAAAGCTTCAGAGTTAAAGCCTTTTCACAAACCAGCTATAATAGCTGGTCCTCAAAACATTACAGCATCTCTTCATCAAACTGTCGTACTGGAGTGCGTAGCCACAGGGAATCCAAAGCCAATCATCTCATGGAGCCGCTTAGGTAGGTCTTATAGTTACAGAATACAGTCTCGCGCTCGTGGAGAAGAAATGAATTTGGAAAGGGAGGATTTCAGCAGTTAGGTTCCTGTTCTGAGGTGTCATGTAATAGGCAGGCAGCCATTAGTAGGTTAGGGTAGGGTAAGTGAAACACTTTTAGACGTGTACTTCCATACAGCTGGTGAGAACCCTTGAGGTTTCCCAAGGACTCACCTGCTTCTGTTGTCAATCTGGCACTGCCCCCAGCACATAATTGACAAGGTGCCTGGTGGGGTGGTGACCTCCAGGAGTCGAGCAGTCAGAACAGAATCATTGTTGAGTTGGTGAAGATTGGAGTGGCTACATCCCACAAAACAATCCTGCAAGTGTTTCTCTACCTATTCTTCTTATAAGCAGTATGTGAGTAGGATTTAGGACTTGTGAATAGACTATTTAGACTCTGAATAGCCATAGTCAGACCCCGCATAACCTGACTAAAAGGGGAAAATAAGAGAGGGAGTACAATAACAAAAGTGATAACTTTCATTATGGTGTCACATCTTCTGTGAAAATTACCTCAGTTTCTCCTGATGTGTACCTGAATGTGAAAGTTGGGACTATACGTGTAGAAACAAATCATCAGTTGTTTTCCTACATTTTATTTCTAGAAGTGGGAGAAGTAATGGATTGATTCTGTAGCTCTTCTAGGCAAACAAGTAAGAAAATAATTATGTAACAGTCAGTCAAAGGGCTTTTTCATAGAAAAAGTAAAAGAAAACATATAATGACCAAATACTTTCATTTTATTTCAAACTTGATTTAGGAAATGGATGATCCATGTTTGTAAAGATGACGTAGACACTGGTAGTAATAAATTGTATCTTAGTGCAAGCTGACTGGGGAGGCTAACTGGAAATATAGCATTAGTTTTCAGCTGTGGTGTGAAATATCAGTTATAAATGACTTACTAAGTGGTGAAACATAACCATCTGAATAGTCAGATAACTTAAGAGCAAAGCAAATGCAAAATGGAAATCAGTGAAAACTCATTTGTGATTTTCCTTTTTTTTTTTTTTTTTTTATCTTTGAACTCTAACTCATACCATGGCCATCTAGGCAACCTTCTTTAGACAGATTATTTAAATAAACTGGGCAGCCTCATAACCACACTTCTTCCACTGTCTCAAATAGACCATAAGTCCATTGATGTCTTCAATACCCGTGTCCTTGGTAACGGGAACCTCATGATCTCTGATGTAAAAGTTCAGCATGCGGGCGTGTATGTCTGTCGAGCCACAATTCCAGGCACACGGAACTTCACAGTAGCAATGGCAACTCTCACTGTGCTGGGTGAGCTTGTTTTAACTTCTACTGGGTTTTAACATCATGCTTTTGTCTTGAGCTGTATACTGGGTTGATTTTTTGTCTCAAATAAAGTGCACCTAGGGTTATAGAGAGTTTGCCAAGATGAAGCAGAACTGAGACTGCCTTCTTTTGTCAGAGAGATGAAAAATGTCAGATACTGAATGTTTGAGTTACAAACTAGCAGTTCATTTCCACTTAGAGACAGCAAGGTGCAATGCGACTTCTGGGAAGAATGACTTGCAACACAGAATCCAGTGACAAAGTAAAAATATGTAATATACTCACGTGTGTCATCAGTGATATTTTGTAGGCTGCATTTTAATTTGTTGCTTGCCTTCACAAATGCATAAACTAAAATGTGTAGCAGTGTTGCTTTTTGTGCAGGCAGTATGCATTTTTAAACAGATGTACTTTATTTACGTGAAATGTGCTTTCTGTATGGGTGTGTTTGTGTTTAAGCCGCCTGAGGAGAGAGGTTTGTGGAGGAAAATTCTTTCTTAATTTGAGAGTCCTGACATTTATGCGAGCTTGATTTTTTTGCTTGTTACTTATCTGTAGCTCCTCCTTCATTTGTGGAATGGCCAGAGAGTTTAACAAGGCCTAGAGCTGGTACTGCTCGTTTTGCCTGTCAGGCAGAAGGAATTCCCGCCCCCAAAATTTCATGGTTGAAAAATGGAAGGAGAATGCACTCCAATGGTAGAATTAAAATGTACAACAGGTAAGATTACAATTTCTGTGCTTGTAAAGAATACACACCCTTGACAAAGGTTGAGATTTCACTAAGTAAGATATAACTAAGTAAACTGGGAATTAAATGCAGCATTATGGACATTTCCAAGGCAGAAGAAGCACAGGTTAGTCAATACCCAAAATCATCAGTGAAGATTTTATGGTCTCTGCCTTACTAGGGTGGAAACTGAAGTGATTTTCCCGGAGTCACTGCAGATCCGCAGCACGGTAGTAGAGACCCTAGTCTTACCAGTAGTTTGAGGCCCATTTCAGTCCTTCTGTAGAGTGAACAGCTCATATTAAAGTTTGTTAAGAAATGACAATTTTCTTCTTGTTCTTTTTGGAGGGAGGAATAGATTTATGTATTTGTTTTCACTGTGCCTGGCTTTACAGCCATTAACACCAATACTGACGTGGAAGGTCTTGAGTTACGCTTCAGGTTGCTAAATTTCACAACTACACATCCATTTCTAAATGAAGAATTTGTGAAGTATAAGTTATTTAAACTCATGAAACAGAGGTAAATGCAACTGTTGCTGCATTATATAGAGCTAAGTTTATCCAAAATATATTTTTTTTCTTTTTTTTCCTTTTCTCTTCTTTTTGGATTCAGTAAATTGGTGATTAATCAGATCATTCCTGAAGATGATGCCATTTATCAGTGCATGGCTGAGAATAGTCAGGGCTCTGTACTCTCCAGGGCCAGGCTTACTGTAGTTATGTCAGAAGACAGACCCAGCGCACCTTATAACGTCCATGCTGAAACGATGTCCAGCTCAGCGATCCTGCTGGCTTGGGAGAGGCCACTGTATAATTCAGACAAAGTGATTGCCTACTCTGTGCATTACATGAAAGCAGAAGGTAAGCAGTTTGATTTGAAATGTATCCATATACTAATAAATGTTAAGAACTTGAATGACCTTGCAAAGGCTGTCAGGTTTGGGTGGCTCATAACCAGGGCTGTGTCAGAACATATTGGCTCAAAAATTCATATCGTAACCAACAGTCATGCATGTGGAAAAATGCTTTTGCCAAATCATCTCATTTGTGGGACTTAGTATTCTTCCAGATCACACCGTCTGATCACTCCAGTGAACAGATTTTGAAGTCAGGAATCGGCTTTAAAACGTGGGACCTACCTACTATTGCCTGTGTTTCCCTCAGTTTGTCCTCAAGCGGAAATTCTACTCACATTCTCTTCCACATGTGTGCTTGGCAGGGAAGGACAGAGTCCTGGGGACTTGTAGCGATCAACTTTTCCCTAGATTTGGCTTTTGTGTCTGGATCACCAAGTTCTTGGGACTTCGCAGGCTTTCGTATGTTTTGGAATAAAACGTGATGCATTATTGGCCTTAGCTGTCATGTCTTAAAATACTAACTTAATAAGAAAGTTTGCATTCCTACAATGAGAAATGTGTATTCAAACTTCTAAGTTATATGGAAATAGTTGTGAATGGATTGCCATGGTCTCTTAAATGTTGTAGGAATTGCTATGTAAATGGAAATGGGTAACCTAAAAGAAAATTTAGTAACTAGACATTTTTAATCACTTAGTGTTATGCAATTGCTTTAAGTTACAGAAATCATTAAGGTGATGGAAAACAGGAATTTTTCATGAGCTAGGTATTTCTCATAAAACTACCAAAGGACCTGAAAATTTCTTTGTTGTTTGGCTTAAACTAATGTTTATGCTGTAACAGAGCACTGTTTTCTTGGAGAACTAATTTCTTTTCCCATTTCTATTCAGTAACTCGTTTATTCAAAGACAAGACTGCAGATGCTCAGCTCTGTATGGAATACCAGTCTGACATCTGCTAAGCAGAGGACAGGAAGGACAGCTTAATTACTCTAATACTGATGCAGAAATAGCTGCCTTTTGCTTTTGCAAGTGGGATTTCTCAGGACACAAGAGAATTTTGTCTGAAGGAAGGAAGGAAAGAGTTTTAAAAGATAATGAGGACAAGAGGTGGGGGAAATTACCCCCTACACTTTCAGTCACTGAGGTATTGTGCTCACAACTCCCACTCAAAGCTAATATGAATAAAGTCACACTAGATAAGCTATCTAGGTAATTGTATGTCCGGTGCCAGTGTAGAGAGCAGAGACTGGGTAACTTCAAAGAAAACTGGGAAACTGTCCTTAGGGAAGCCTGCATTTGTGCAGGAAGTACTCTTTCACTGTAGTGAAAATGAGGTATCTTCTGAAATTTGTATCCTACAGAATTCTTCTGCAGTGTCTGTGTCATTTGCCTGCTTGTACAAAGACTGTATGTTGTGAAATGAGATTGTTGCTTGGCTTAATTAAAAAAGAAACGACATGACCCACAAAAACAAGCAAACAAAAACCTGAAACGAAACCAACACGCAAAACAAACAAATAAAAACATCACCCCAATTATTTGAATTTTCTTTCTCTAATATCCATTTTTTCATCTTTCAAGACAGTCTTGTGACATCAAGACATAAAAACATATTTGTCTTTTTTTTTTTTTATATTGTAGAATAAAACACTGGAGCTCAAAGGCTCATGATCTGCATTCACCTAAAAATACTCTCTAAGTGGTAGTCTGTAGATATTTCAGAGGATATTGCCCACATCTCAGAGGCATTCTGCTGCTTCACTGTGAAACAGGTTCAGGTCTTCTTCCCTGTTTAAATAATAATAATAATAATAAAAAAAGTTACTTGAAGAAACTGACAGGTGGTGGTTTTATTTTATTTTATGTTGTAATTTTTGTTCTTTTATAAGCAGAATATTTTGCATTCAAATCGGGGTCATAGTAGCATGAAGAATAAGGGTCTGATGAGCGTGCATGTTGGAGTGTGTTAATTCCTTGTTAGTAATTCAGAAAAGGCACAAAGGGAACACTGATTGTGGTGGAAGGCAAGCCTTGTTCTCTATTATGGCTGTTTCATTAGGGCCTCTGCATGAGGCCTAGCAATCCATTCAATGAGAGAACAAGTCCTTTTAATTTGAGCTCAAGGATCTTGTTTAGCAGGTCAGAAATCGTGCCTTGCAATTCCTAATTAACAAGCCATTAACTAGTCTGTTGTGAGATGCTTGTAATCTTGTCTAATTAAAATGCTATCAAGTTAATTCATAAATGTGGGAAAACTTAATGCTGGAATTTGCCTTTCGTTTTGTTTATAAATTCAGTTGTGAAGAGGAGGAGCTGGCTCTTACAGAGTTTTGATTAAGTTGACATGCATTTGGTGTGAATTGTTCCTTAACACAGCAGCTTTCACCACACTTATTCCACATTATAGCCTTCCTCTATAGGAATAAAGCCCAACAAAGACAAGAACTGCTGCTTGCATTGCTATGCATATTTTAATGAGAATTGCTGAGAATTTTTTTTTCTGTCTCTTTTTGTCTCGCTTTTTTTTTTTTTTTTAGCAACTCATTACGGAGCAAAACACTTTTGAAGCTCATTCTGGCTGTTCCTATTGGCTTTTTTCCAAATTAAAGAAAAAAGTGTCAATCAGATGTACTAGAATTCACGGGCTAAAATGAGATCCTTTTGCTGAATAATATCTTTGTTTTGTGTTATTTGAGGGGTGGAGGGTTTTATGTTTGGGTTTTTTTTTTGTTTTGTTTTGTTTTGATGGAGTAGAGCCTTTGCATTCCTCCCACACTGCTATAGTAAGGCTCTGTAAATAGGTTTTGAAAAAGCCTCCTGACTCTAAACAAATAGATTTAGAAGTTTGCTCTGAATTACAAGGCTATTAGAGCTTGTGTGTTGTGTTACTGTATATTGGGCGCAGTTTGTTGTGACTAATTTTAAAAAGAGGTTTAGAGCTGCATTCAGCATTCCTGATTCAGGAAAATCCTGAAACACCATTATGTACACCACAGTAATACACAGTTACTCCTGTGCATAAATGAACTCTACTTCATTGGCTGAAAGAATAGAGGTGAGCTGGGTAAGAAAATGAAATAACTCTGTAAGATCTCACGGCCAGATACTGTTTAGAAATTATATGGAATTTTTGTTTGTTTAACCCTTGTTTTATGCCAGGTTTAAATAATGAAGAGTACCAAGTGGTCATCGGAAATGATACAACTCATTACATTATTGATGATTTGGAGCCAGCCAGCAACTATACCTTCTATATTGTAGCATACATGCCTCTGGGAGCCAGTCAAATGTCAGATCATGTGACTCAGCACACTCTTGAAGATGGTAAGACAGATAAATACCACTGTTTTTAAGTGAGAGTTTTTATTCACCTTGAACAGAAATGTGCAATCAAAGTGTTAATGCGTTTCAAGTATCCAGTGAATGAGTGAGACTTACAGATACTAGTGATGTAAGACTGAGCCAGCTAACAAAAGCAATGAGAATAAAATAACCTTCTTACAGGACAGCACTGTATATTACAACATTTTTATTTTTACATTGAAAGGTACTTCATTAAATCAGATAAAGAATCTTTTCAAATCTTCCTTGGTGCTGAGGATTTGTTGGAAGCCTAGGATGTCATCTCTGTGACTTTCTTTCTCAGGCATCTGAAACATGAATTGAGTTGCACACCCAGTGCTTCTTCTGTAAATTTTGAAGGAAGGTTTGAAATAACTATTTGATGTACCAACTGTTCTTCCCTTTTCTGTTGTTGCTGTTGTTTGTCATTTGCATTTTGTTTGTTTTTTGGTCTGTGCTTGTTTGAGAAGGGCCACAAATATGATAAAAGGACTGGAGCACCTCTGTTGTGAAAGGTTGAGAGAGCTGGATAGTCTGTTAGTGGTAGGAAAAGGGGGAATGGCTTTAAACTAAAAAGGGAAACTTTGGTTAGATACTTGGAAGAAGTTCTTCCTTTTCCAGTTGTAACCTTGGCAGTTGCTTTGACAGAACAGTAAGGTGCTGACTGCCATTAATTCCTGCTGACAGCAGTAAGAGAAGAAAACGTTGAAGGCTTTACAGCAAGGAGGTTGCTAAGTCTATATTGCATGCAGAAGGTTGAGAAGCATGAGCAGTGCCAAGCTAATCTTAATTTAAACAAGAATCTACAAAACTGATTATTACAAGTACCTCATCATAGGTTAAAGTGTCAAATGAGAATTTTACATCTTTCTTTTTCTAGAGCTCAAAAACTTTTGTCCTTTTCCTTTTCAGTTCCTTTGAGAGCTCCTGAAATTAGTTTGACAAGCCGGAGTCCTACAGATATTCTTATCTCTTGGTTGCCAATTCCTGCAAAATACAGGAGAGGTCAGGTGGTACTGTATCGTCTGTCTTTTCGCCTCAGCACAGATAGCAAAATCCAAGTCTTGGAGCTTCCAGGGACTTCAGATGAGTACCTCCTTGAAGGGCTGCGGCCTGACAGTGTCTACTTGGTTCGTATTACTGCTGCAACAAGGATTGGCTGGGGAGAGGCATCTTTGTGGACCTCTCATCGAACTCCAAAAGCTACAAGTGTGAAAGGTAATAATAATGCTTATGTTACCCACTGCCTGGAGGTGGGGCCAACTGGGGGCTTCATCCAAAGGAACACATTTTTCTGATAGACAACGCAAACTTGAAACAAGTTTTCCTATTACATGTTCTTATCCTAGTGGTATAGGGGATAGTGATGATTTTGTGCATGATCTACACACATGCTTATGATTTTAGTGGCAGGATCAGAAGTTGTCAAGAAATGAGTCTGTTTTGTGCTTTATCTGTGACAGCAGAAGGAAAAGCCAGTGCATTATTTTTGTGTCAATCTTTGGTTGTTGTCACAGGCTGATATTCATGTGTTTGATGCAGTGGTAGGATGATGATACAGTTTTCTTCTGCTCTACATGATTTTAATAAAAAATAAACAAACCCAAAAAACATAGCTCATAGCTGTTCAGAGTAAAGCTCTCCTTCATATTAGTACAGTATACAGTAGCAGACTATGTGATTGCATAGGGGAGCTGTATTGACATGTGACTGCTCTACAAACAAAATGCACAGTTTGAATGTGCAGATTAACTCATTTGAAATCTGATTTAACTTCTTAAAGCTGAGTTTTGCTTTACATTATTATTTATCAATGTCGTATAGAATATTCAATTTTGCATTAATGGCTTAGAGATATGGATTTGAATTTGTAACTGTATTTCTTAGCTTAGTCCACATCCATCTCATTTGAAATAATAGGCTTTTGAGTTAGCAGATTTTTAGCTCTTGATGAGTTGTGATTTTATTGCTATTTACATTTGCTCTGGCTTATTTTAGAGCAAGAGATAATTTTGTAAACTTTGGTTTATCCTGATTTTCTTTTGAAAAAAAAAAAAAGAATTGAAAATCTTAAAAATTGTTCTGAATTATTTTTGAGATATTGAATTTAAAAATGGCTATTTCTAATTTACCTGAAGTAATGCTTTTAGCTTAGCTACAAGGATTCAGGCATCCTAAAAAAGAAGTAGGTGAGTATACAAGTAAGCTAGAATCAAAATCTTGAGTGAACTTTTGAGTGATGGGCACTCTGATTTTAACATAGGATTTTGTTTGACTTAAATATAATAATATTATGTATATTTCTCTAAAACCAGCACCGAGGTCTCCTGAGCTGCGTTTGGAACCAATGAATTGTACAACCATTACAGTACAGTGGCAGCGGGACTCTGATGACACTGCAGCTATTCAGGGGTACAAGTTGTATTACAAGGAAGAAGGCCAGCAGGAAAATGGTCCTATTTTGTTGGATGCCAGTGATCTTGAGTATACTGTCAGTGGTTTAGGTAAGTACAGAAAATATTTCTTAACCATTCTGGAAAGCAGTAAAATCAAAGGACGTCTTCAGACTTACAGGGCTACTGTGTTAGCTTTGGCCATCCATATTCCTAGCAATAAACTATTTATACTGGAGTTATGCTGTTGATGGATAACCCTGTCTGTATCCTTAAATATATGTTGTACAACACTCAGATAACCAGATCTTGTTAATCTTGTGTAAGTTAGAAGGGCACCCAACTGCATGCCACAAGATACAGAACTGGTGAATAACCGTCTTTTTAATAATGAGTTTAATACTTGATATTTTCAGCTTTTGTGTGTTTGTGCTTGGTGTAGTGACAGTGAAAGATGAATACAAAGTACCAAAGATTTTTCTCTGGTGATTCTAGGCTATGTTTCTGTTATCTGTAGCCTTTGTTATGGCTATACTGCCCAGCAAGTACTGCTCACACTGGCATGGCTACAGGACACATTACTATAAATTCCTGCAAATATTGCTGGGATACTGCAGTAAAATGAGTTAAAAATACCTTAAAGAATTAATAGGATAGTAACACGCCTTGAGTAGTAGTTAGTAGCCTCTCTGCATGTTCTCCTTTATATTTTAAGTCGTACTGCTAAATATTTGCAGAACTATACACAAATATTAGAGCATGGAGCAGTCTGTTACAGTCTTTCAGATGACCATCAGACTGTTTCCTCCTGCAGCTCTTGCTTTGCGTATCAGTACAGTTGTCTTGGTATCACTCCTGGTAAAAAAGGTGCTTCTGTTTACATATAAAAAGCTGAGATTTTCTAAAATAAAAAGATGTGATCTATAGTATAATCAGTAGAACTAAAATAGGACTTGACACTCAGCATTTGAAATATGTCAAGATAGTTTACTTGGGGGTAAGGTGGAGAGCTGAATTATCAGAATTGACCTGTGGTCTTAACTAGGTCAGATGGCCTCTTGACCATGATCAGACATTTCTCATCTGCTGCATACAGTTGAGATACTATTTTAGGGGAGATCACAGGAGAGAGCACTCTGATCTGTTAACTGGACAGCTGGCCATCTGTGACCATTCCTAGCCAGAGCATCTGGCAGCAGCTGACTGTTTAACAGAGCTGTGTGACAAAAGGGCATTGGCTTGGAAGGTTGTGCCATCTATGTGTCCTAGGACATAAATGTTTTTTGGGTTGTTGTTTGTTTGTTTTGTTTTGACTTCTCATCATGCAGTTACTAAACAATAATTTCAATCAGACAAATTTATTATCTGTGTGACTCCCATCATGAAAATATACTAATCCTCCTCAGATTAAAATAATGTTTTTACAGGATTGTGTTTACAATATATTGTCTGTATGTCTTTTATTGGGTTTTCTTTCCAGTAAGCATGTAGATGGAGGACAAAATGAAAGCAAAATGAGTTTGGGAAGATAATTTGGGAAGGTAGAACTTTCACATAGTCATACTGTTACCCAAGTTCTAGGATGTATGGACATGGAAGGTTGACATGCTTGAATTAACCATTCATTGATGGGGCATAGGATGTTTTGAGTGTTAATTTCTTGCCTTAATTCTGAATATCTACATGTGGTGACCAAAACAGGGCACATTCCATATAGAATGATTGCCATTCTTTATATTTTTAATGTGTGTAATTTATAGTGCCATAGGTTAGACCTGCTGAAGAGTGTGTGTTTTCCTGCAGCTTTTAAATAGACATCAGCATTTTTAATTTTTTGGAGCATATAGAGTTATTTGAAGTTAACTTTCCTGTGTAACTTTCTCATAGAGATAGTACCTGTTAGATTACTGTATTTGCCCATTGAGAAAAACTTCTGAGCACTAAATTATTTCTCAGAAAATGGTACACAACCAACCTTATTCTTCAGGTAGTAGCTGCACCTGAGGAGAATATAGCAGGTAAGATGATACACAGTATATAAAACAACAGTGTAGCAACAACCATGCAGTAATAAAGGACTTGATTTGCTTTTCTTTGTATTTTTTGTGACTAATCTAAACCATTTAACTAGGTTATTTTATTTAGATATTTCTAATAAAAATATTACTTATTAGGAAGTGGCCCTGCCTGTTAAAATTTGAGATGAAACAAAGAAAGCCATCTATCTAGGTTTCTGACTATGGTAAACTGAATCTTCATGAACTGGACAGTGGCCTTGAGAAGTAATTGTCTGTTATCCATTTGCCTCTTCTCTGGACGCTAATTCACAGAATCACAGAATGGTGACTAATCAATGAAAACTACGGACTTATTGACAACCTATTTAAAATAAAGGACCTTTAATGTCTTCATTACGAGCTACATCGGTAGAATATTGCAAGTGTGAGATCTTAAGGGGCAGGGTGTGTTTAGAGACTTTATTTTCATAGATGTTGGACAATGTGGTCAAATAAAAGTCTGTTTCTTATTTGTGAATGCTCAAAGACGTTTTCTGGTGGAAAAGTTTGTGTACTTTCTCATTCATATCTGTTGCCACTGAACAGTTTGTCATGACCTAAGGCTGCTCTACCATTTTCTTTTCTTTTGCATAGTTAATAAATTGCAGATAGAGTTCTAAAGAAATGTGGAGCGTAACAGTTAAGCCTCTCCTTGGAATATTTTTCAGATGTTGATACATATGGTCATCAATTGTGCAAAATCTGTGTTCAAGGAAAACAGTTCGTTTTGTGGCAACTGACATTTATTAGAATATTAGAACTCATGATTTCTTAACAAAGAGGACATTAGCATTGACACTATAAACACTGCTAGTTGCATTTATTATTGATAACGTTGGTGAATTACTGTTCAATAATTTGCAAACAGTTACTAGACCTTTCATGGAACGACAAGGCTGATAAAGCAGAAGCAGCGATGACAGTGTACAATAGGTTTCAATGATTGAACATTAAATATAGCAATATGAATATTATGATGTATATTTTAATTTGTTGTGTGTTTGAACCTTACATTTTGAGAATTGATCTCTCCTGCTCTAGTGTGAGTCTACCCAGTTACTTCTGTCTATTTTTTAAATGGATTATTTAGTGTGATAGTCACTAGGTAAATGGAAATAAATTATCTGATGAGAGTCAGGGCTGCCTTTCTCAAAATAAATATTTAGTTTCACATAGATGTTTCTTTGTGTTACATATCTTGGCATTTATTTTTCAATTGTGAACCATTTCCTAGTCCACTGTAAAATTCCATTATCACTTGAATTTGCCACAGGAGCATACCCTTGAGTGCATACCATGCATTTTTGACTCTATTTTTAATTCCTCCTTCCCTTAGTCCTGCTGTAGAAAGTTCTGACGGTTTACTTCCAGCCTGGAGAAGAGAAAGCTCTGGGGAAACCTCACTGCAGCCTTTCAGTATTTAAAAGAAGCTTTTCAAGAGACTTTTTACAGAATCTGATAGCGATAGTGCGAGGGGGAACAGTTTTAAACTAAAAAAATGGAGATTGAGATTGGATGTCAGGAAGAAATTCTTTACTTGGAGTTTGGTGATGCGCTGGTACAGGCTGCATAGAGAAGTGCCCCATCCCTGGAAATGTTCAAGACTAGGTTGGATGGAACCCTGGTCAGCCTGATCTGTTGTGTGGCAACCAGGCCACGGCAGGGGTGTTGGAATTGTATAGTCTTTAAAGTCACCTCCAACTCAAACTATTCTGTGATTCTGTTCTAGGCAGTCCATCTTTCATTGTGAGGTTTGATGATACTGCTGTTACAGATTCTGTTTCAAAAGCTGCATCTAGACAGATTAAAATCAAATTTAGCTTCTTGCTTAACAGATTCAAGAAAGCATGACCTACTATGTGCTATAACACAAGTTCATTGTTCTTAAAGTTGCCTACAGCTCTCCCCCTCTGCACTTTAATTAAATTAGAAAGATAAATTAATTAGCTATTATCATGCTAGTAACAGCAGTATTTTTTTACTAATTAAGTGAATGGTGATGAGGGAAATGCAACATGTTCTTATGCCATTAACGCTTTCTATGCTTGGAATAAGGGAGGAAAGGAAGAATTCACTCTGCAAATTCGTGCTTCTGTAGTTGCTCCTGGAAGCTCTACCACCTTGCGTGATAGCAGTTACAGTGAAGATTTCAGAAACTTGCACTTAGGTGACAGGGCTTACCTAGGACGTAACTAAAGGCACAAGAAACCCTGAGGCAATCAGGTTGTGGCAGAGATGTGTACACCTTAGGTGCTCTTTTGTTTCTGTTGCACACAAGATGATATCACACTAAATAACCGTTTTCAGCCAGAAATACCTTAGGGGATGGAAAAACTGGTCTGTTAGCTTCAGTGAAAACACCTTGAGCATGTGAACACACATAGCTTGGCCTTAGCATGGCCCCTCCCCAGGAGAGCCTGTGAAATGCTGTCCTGTGCTGGGACCGCAGACCTGGGAGCACTGCTTACTCCCCAGGAGTGGATGCTGCCAGGCTGCAGGGGCAGGGCAGAGCCTGCTGGCAACTTGTTGAGCATGAGATTGAGTGTATCTCCTTTTATATATTTGTGTGTGTGTGTACATACATATGTATATATAAATGTTACAGTAATAATTGTTTGGTGATTCCTGGGAGGCTTGGGAATACTGCAGTCCTTCCCTCTGGGAAAACTTCTTGGGGTTATCTAAAGCTGCTTAACATGTTGTATATAGCAAACCCTTGCTGCTGCTTCTGGTACTCCAGTTTTACAATACCTAGTGACTTCCTCAATCCAGTTCTTTTGGAGAATATACTTAGATTCTGTCAGACTTGTTTATCTAATATACTCAGTGTTATTGGAACATTTGATCTTAGTCGACAAAACTTCCACGCTTCTGTGGAAACTTCAAGCCCTACCTCTGTCATTGCAGAGTGGAGAATGAGGGAAATTGCACTTCTCCCCTCAGCTGGACAAAATGCCCTAGTGCTTTGTGGAGAATTTGTCAAAATCTAAAGGATACAAAGACATATTTTGTGACCCTGCATGGTCTCTGCTCTGAAAAGGGACTTGTGCTGCCGAATTAGACAGCTACCTATTGCACTTAGCATTCCTCCAGAGACTTGCTTGGCCTTCAGTTGTTTAATTTTGCCTGGATCTATATATATCGCTTTATAACCGTGATTATAGCTGAGCTTCAGTCTAGAGCAGCAAAGACAAGGTGATTCTACAATCCATAGAAATGGAATAAAGGCATATAAAAAAAAAAAAGGCAATGCAAAGAATTTCTCCCATTAAACTGTCAGTTGCATGTCACCCAAGTGCCTTTTCAAACAGTTTCATAAAAGCACTTTGGAAATTTCATGAAGTAGTTGACACAATGTGCAGATGTGGCATAGTGGTTTGTTATGCATCCTATTGCATTTGCATGTGCAAGATGGTGTAAAATCTTAGCATCCTTGCCATATTTCTCATTAAGAAGTACATATGTTGTAATATCGAGAAGAAATACTGCATGTGCATGTTCTTTTATTTTTTTATTTCAGATCGTGACTGTCAGTGTGTTAAGGTTGTTATTTCTAAAAGCTGGGGCTATAATTTCAGCCCCATCCTAGGTTTTGTTGGTGACAAAATGTAGTCCTGCATATTTGTATTTGAAAGTTGTGGGCCACCCAAAATTACATATATGAGAATTGATCTTGCAGTCTGGTTATGAAAATTTAGCTTGGGATTCACAGGTGAATTTCAAGGAACCAAGCATTTGAACAGTTTAATGAAATAGTCGAAAGAAACAACACAACTCTTCTCACTCAGTATGCTTTTCATTTTTGTTCTTTTATTTTTTATTTCCTGTTTCATATTTAACTGTTTCCAAATTCTATTTGATAAAGTTGAACCTAGTATTGCAGGACTCCTGTATTTTTGCTTGAGCTTATGTTGGGTAAGACATTCACTGTGAAATTTTGATTTAAACAGGATATAGCTGCCTTTAAAAAATATAAATAAAAATCAGTATTGGCAGTAGTTCTTAATGAAGTACAACTACTACTTTTTCTTTTTCTTTTTTTTTTTTTGCTTATAGTACCAGATGATAGTACTGTGTGCTGTATATACTGCAACCAGTGTATTGACACTGCTGCATTGTGAATAGTGTCTAATAGCACAGTAGGTGACCAGGACAAATATTATCATTTATTACCACTGTTTACAGCTGGGTCAGTCGAGTGTTTACTCATGCTGATTACATCCTTAAACTAAACCTCTTATCTGTCAGTTCTCCTGATTGTATGTAACAGGCTTGCTACTACTACTTATCAGTTAAAACATGAGGGATTTGCTGGGCGAGGGGAGAAGGAATTGGCCAAATTGCACAGGAATAAAAGCAAAAGCCCTAGAAGTAGACTGGGCATGTTTAAAAGCTGCCTTTTCCCAGCTGTGACCTCTTACTCTTTTGCAGACATGGCGATTTATGTATATTTGTATTTAACAATCCCAAACTCTCAGGCTAGTCCTGCAATGATAGCATGCTTCTACTACATGTCAGTAAACGAGAGAGACACATTCCTTGCTTCATAATCGTAAAGGGCAGACCTGTCACCACTTTAAATGAGCCTGTCTTCTAAATGCAGACATGGCATATCTGCATATCACTTTTTCCTTTTTTTCTTTTTCTGAATTAAAAAGGAAGGGGGAGAACCTCTTACAATTAAAAGGGGCAAGGGAGGGGGCATTACTACATTGCATCTTTTCTTTTTTACTTGCAAAACATCAAAGCCAATGCTGCTTTGGTAAGCTTTTGTCCCTTCTTTGTAGAGAACCATATTGCATGGTACAGGCTGTGAGTGTAAAGAGAGATCAGATATTTTTTTCCAGTTCTGTGGTTAGAGTTTACAAGCTGGTGCGCTATGTTTTGTTTCAAGTGCATGTCAGAGCTGGTAATTCCTCTGGACATATTTGTAGCAGTACTTTCCAGATTCAGATTTACTGTTGTTGAATGTGTAGAATCTTGGCGGGGTGGCAGAAGGGAAGGAATGAAATCTTTGTTTTGTGCTGCGTTTTTTGGCTAAGCAATTGTTGGTCTGTTATGCAGCTTGATGTGGAACAGGGCAAGTGAGTGGAGTATGAGGAGGTTGGATAGTGAAATGCACTGAGATGAGGTGACCAGACTAACTGCTTTGCAGACTGACCCAATTCTATAAGCTTGTGCCTCCCTTGTGAAATGAAAACACTAAACTTTTCTGTTTGGATGAAAAATCAATTCAATCGGGTTATAAACTGAATTTCTACCAAGCAAAACTGAAGCTTGCCTTTATTGTGTGTCCCTTTGTCAGAGCTTATTGGCAGAGCATCCTTTACAGCAATTGTGTCTCTAGCTCCCACTCATATGTACAACAAAATGGGAATCCTAGATGAACATCAGCTTGTTTTTCACTCGAGAGGCCAGTTAAGTATCAGCTGCTAACACTGCACACTTACTGTGCAGCTTAAGTGCCACATCTGTAAAAAAGCAGTGCCTTTCTTCCTGCAGAATTCTGTAGTTAATAGTTCTCTTGCATTGCGCTCTATCACGTTTATCTCATAACTGCTTATTTTCAGTTGAATTTTAGTTCTCAGATAAAAAGATCACTCTGATTATTGTCTCCTTTCTCACAGTACAACCTTTGTAAAAATAAAACAAAACAAACAAACAAAAAAAACCAACTTGATATTGTTGGTTCTTTTTGTTTTTAAGCAGCATCCTGAAGTAAATCTGCCGGTGTTGTTTTTGCAAGTAAATGTTATTTTCACACAGTTTATTTGTAATGGAAAGCTTTAATTAACGTTTAGTGTGTTTGTCAGTCTTAAATTGCACCACCAAACCTCTCAGTAGCTTACTAATTCAGCCAGCAGGAGACTTTAATAGGTGCCAAAATACTGAAATCTGCAACATCTGTATTAGAGTAACTGTTTTGGTGTTGATTAAAATGTCACCTGTGACAAAACATGACATATGCTGGGTGAGAGGAATCTCTGCTTCTGTGAGTTAAATTCAGAATCATTACACAGTTTTAAAATGAATGGAGAATGATTTGTCCACGTGAGAAGGCAGGTAGGACCTCTCTTAGTTAAGATCTTTCAGAACGAGGTAAATTCTGTGCTGCAAGGATTGCCCTGTATTTTTTTTAATGTAATCTTATTGAAAGTGCTCTCTGAACTACTCCAGTTTGAATCCATTTGTCTTGAAGAGCAGTCCTCATTTAACCATGCCTTGACTTTCGCAGTAATCCATTTTAACTTTGCACACTAGTTGCACTTTAAAGGTGAGGGACAGGGGGAGGGAAGAGCACAGAATGAGACTGAATGTACTGTACTTTAAAAAAACAAGAGTGTCTTAAGAACAGCTGAGCCTGGCTCTCTGAAGGAACACTGTCTAGGTGAAGGAAATTTCATTGTTTCCTGTGCCGATGCCTTGTAGCAGTTTTGCAGATTAAAAGTACCATGACACAGGTTTTACTCAGGTAATGGTTGAGATTGTGTTCCCAGGGCCCACTCCGGTAGCATGGAGAGTTTCTGCCAGTTTTTTGGGAACACTTTCTATCTCTCTGTCTGCTTCCTCCCTATCTGAGTCGGATGCGGTTGTTTTCTCTTGGGACATCGGACTAATTGTGCTGCAGCTCCAAGAAGTGGAATCAAAGGTGCAGTGCAAAGCACTGAAAATTGGAAGGGAGTGGGGGGCGAAGGGGGTTATTTGCATTCTGTCTAGATAACCTGCCAGCCTCTAGCACAGCAAACTGTGTCTTGTTGAAAGTATATGAATATACACTGGTAAAGAGATCAGAATCTTGAAGGAAATGCTCTCCGCTATTCTGTGTTCTTGGGGTAGAAATTACAGCATATAAAGCTAACTCTGTGTGGGAATTCAGTTGGGAAATTGTGTCATGTTGATTAAGTTAGGATGTATGCAAATAGTGTTTCCTTGTTGTTTTGCTAGAGCTGAAGGTTGATATTTGCTTCATGAGAAGGACATATTGATCACTACTGAAAATATTTACAATTCTACTGAGGAAAAATCCTCAGGTAAACTCTCATTTACTTTTGAAATGGTTTGAGTATTACAGCCAGTCCATAACAACACGTTTAACAGCTATACTGTAGAAGTTACCAGGCTAATTTATTTATTGGAAAATAAAGAGAAAAAAGAGCAAGCAGGTAAAATGGCAGACATTACTATATCGTTTCACATGTTTCTTTATTAAAAACAGGCAAATAAAAACCAACAACAAAAAACAGCGCCAAAAATAAATCAAACACAACAAACAGAAACAAAAACGATGCATATTTGTGTTTTGCAACCATTTTTTTTTAATCTAAACAAAAGTTTATATTTCTTTTTTTGAAGTGCAAGGACTTGTGTCTGAGAGACAGCATTATTTAATTTGCTATTTATTGGACTTCATTAGTAAAATACTTAAGTCCTAGATTGCAAAGAAACTGCTCCTTGGAGAAGGCTTAGAGAAAACTCCTGTTATAGGAAATTAAATCAACATTGTCCATTAATCATACTGCATGTCAACCCCCAGACCTCTCTTGATTGTTCTTGGTGAATGTGAGGAACCATTAGATGTGTGAGGTCCTTAAAGGTCTGAGTAAGTCAAAGGGGAAGAGTTTAAAAAAATGCCAGTATTAGCACATGAAAGGGACTTCAGAGTGGACAGAAGAAAACATTTGCTGTACTGGGCTAGTTACATTTCTTCATTTTTTTTTTCCCCAGTGTTTTTTTTTTTTTTCCTTTAACAAAAATCCAGATGTTGTGATCAGAATGTTAACATTAGTTTCTCTGGAATTTTTTTTTTCTTTTTTCTTTATTTTGAATCGTGTCACTGCTTTTGATAAAGAGAAGGATAATGATGGAGATTTTTTATGAATTGATTGTTAATGACAAACAAATGCACTTCTAAAGCAGAGCTCTGCTTTTTGATAACTTTCCTGCCCAGAGGATATTTGCCATGAAGGCATTATTGCTAATAGAAGCATTTCTCTGTTTTGGGAGATGATGCAATTGTGAAAAGGCCAGTGTTTTTTTGAAGCACCTGGGGGTTGTGCTTTTGTGGCAAACGAAGGGAGAATACGTGGGAAGTGGAGAAAAAACTGCCTCGTGTTGGAAGAAGCAGTTTTTGCTGTGAAAATTCTCTTCCAGCCCCCTGATGTTTTGCATCTGGGGAAAAATGTTTACTAGACATAATTGTTGTATTAAAAGTGTATTTCAGCATTTATACTCAATTCTGCAACATTTTTGTCATTCTTGCAACTGAATGTTGTACCTTACCTCAAACTGCGTACTACAAAATAAAGATGCTTGTTGCTGCATGCTTGTAGAAACTGTGACAAGGAAATATTTATTGATCCAGCTCGGTAGATCAGTTAAAGACTTGAGTTTTCTGCCTGTTGCGTGCATGCAGTTGTGTGTGCACTGGGTCTTTGTGCATCTGTCACATTTGTATTCAGACAAAGGAGCAGACATAAATTATTGTACAGAAATACATCGTGAAAATGTGAGGTGTGCACTAGATTCCAGAGCAGTGGAACTGAAAATATTGAGGACCTGTGGGGCTGATGGGAGGAGGGTGTATATGGGGGAAGAGAGGCAGATAGGTAAGCATTGTGTTGCTAAGCCTTGTGTCCATTTGCCCATTGGTTCCATGCTTTATCCTTTGTATATTTAAGAAGCAGGGAGGGATGTGCTAGGCACACCCTATTGCCTAGCTCTGTATCTGTGTGCCTATGTTTGCACGCGTATATAAAAACTGCCGGGAGAAAAATGAGTTATCTTCTTGCTTCCTGATCTAGTCTAGCACACCACTTCTCCTCTAGAAATACAGCACTTACTGTATCAGTCCTTTGAATTAATTTTTCCTTTAATGATAATTTTTGGCTTTTACTTCATGTGTGCCCTGTGGCTTTTGCCTTCCTGCTCCTTGCTTGCTTCTATCTAACTTCTCTAGTTTCCATCAATCCTAGAGCCTTAGCAGTGACAACCACGTGCCTTGGAAACCTCATAGCTGTAGCACTGCCCTGTGGTTATTTGTACTGAAACGCGAGGAAGAGAAGGGCCATTTATGTGGAGTTGGTTCAGGTAGTGATGCTGTGAACATGAGCATGACACAATTCCTGAAATCAGTGACAGGACTGAGCTGTACATTTCCAGATTTCTAGCTTTGCATTTAGTCTGTTGGATAACAGCTCCCCCTTGAGGGAAGTGTCCTTTACTAATAAATTCATAACATTTTTGTTCCATCCATTGGAAGTTTTGTGTGGATGGGTTTGGGGTTCACGATTTCACCAAGCTTCGTCAGATGGAACGGATTCCTGGTGTCTGTGTTGCATCTCAGGCAGCTGGCCATGGCTGGGAGTAGCACATTGATTTTGCCAGTCTCTTGCTTTTTAATGGTGGGAAGTTACTTCTGAGTTTGTCAGAATGTGTTTGGGAGCACAAAAGTGCTGAAAAATGTTTTGGAAAAAAATACCCATGTTCATTGTGTACCTCTCTGCAGTTGCCATGCATAAAAATATAACTCAGGCCAGGGAGGCTGTGGCAGGAACACGTGGCTGAAGGGCCAAGGGAAGCAGGCTGCCTTCCTTCAGCAGAGGTGTTGGCTAATGCTGGTTTAAAATGCTCATTGAACTCCAGGCTCAGTTTAACATTTGTAAAACTGAATTAATGATGGGAAAACCTTTTAATTGTACAAAAGCAGAAAGCTAGCTAAGAGTTAAGTAGCTTAGTGTTTATTTTACTGAAGTAATCAATCAGTCAGGCTGTTTTCCATTTTCTAAGTGTTATACAAGCTTCAAATGCAGAGGAATTGCACAGAGATCATTTTGTTCTTCCTTTTTCAATTAAGATAATAATATAACTTGGATTACAATCTTGAGAAGGTTAGTAAAGATAACTGAAACAGCCCTGTCTATGAGCAGTCTCCCTGTCTTTCAGTTGCTAACTTTCAGCTTGTTAACGCAATGTTTGACAAGTATTTAACGCTTGTTCTCCACAAAACTAGTTAAAAAATACAGCAGGTATGGTGAAAGATTTAAATTACAGCTGGTCTGTGGTCAAACATTTTGACAGTGACATTAAACCACAAGACAACATTATAAAGGGAAAAAAAAATAAGCTACACCAAATTCCTATTGATATAAATTAGGGAAAATACTTTAAACACATAAAAGCATCCTTAGAAAAAAGGGCAGCCTGTGAAATTCCATTCCAGGTTCTATGAAGATTAGTTTACTTCTGCATGTTGTTATTGCTATTCTGTGCTACTCTGAGCATCCTTTGAAGTACAATAGTGTTTACCTGTAGCAAGTAGTACTGACATTAGAACACTTTTATAATCAATTTCCAAGTAGCAGAAAAAAATATATATTTTTTCTCTTTAGAACATCACAAAATATAAAGAAATGGTAGGGCTGTATTACCCGTCAGAAGAGCAAAAGAATTCCAAAAGTATTCCAAAAGTTTCAGCCTGAAATCTTTCAGGCTGCTCTTCTCAGTGAGATGTTCTCAGTATGCACAACAAACAACATTTTGTAAGAGGAGATCAATTCTCTGAACACAGCTCAGAAAAATTGCTTTTGAGGAAAGGATTCAAGCTTCTGCAAATATTGGGGCCAAATCCAAAACGTGCACGACCAGGAAGACCCCTTGTACATGACTTGCAAGGGCAATCTGGTGCTCTCAAGACTGTTCCAGAAGTTTGGTCTTAATTAAAAAGCCTTCAAATAAACCGTTCAACATCTATTTAACTAAAAGCAACATCAACTTGAACAGCTGCTGCCACTAATGTGGACTTTGTAATCCTGGTGAATTATCTTAAAAGAGCCTGGCCTGGAACAGTATGAGAATAAGATGTCACAGGAATATGTTTTTAGCTGGAATCAGAGGCAAAATATCCTGGCTTTCTGGATGAGCATTTGTACATTTTACTCTTGCTGAAGTTATTCAGGAAGGGATAGAAGTACGTGGTATATCAGGCTTCATTGCCTGGTAATGAGCTGTCACTTACTGTATTCTTTTAATACATTTTTATATGCAAATTCCTCCCACAAAACTCGTTATGAATAGCTCATGCCACTGTACCACTGAATATAAACAGCTGTGAGTGTTCGAGCCAAGGACACTGTAGGATCTTGGATACTTTTTTGATCATTACAAATGGAAATTTTCTTTAGGGCATGTTTTTGAAGATCGAGATGTCCCTGTATGAAAATGTGAAGGCTAAAAATAACCCTGCTGTGCTAAACCACTAGGGAGGTTGTTCAGCATAATCTAAATGTAATTAAAATGAATAGCCTTGTTAAATGTCAAAGACATGCATCCAGTGAGAGAGACTGTAGAAAATGAGAAATGAGGCAGCTAAGAAGATGATGGGGGAAAGTAACAGACGTGTTCATGTATGGAGGGAAATGCTGCAGTGCTTCTCATGGCCAAGGGAGCAGAGCCCTGTCCTCATGCCACGTGGAATTACCTCCTGGGATAAGGCATTTGAATTAAAGTGTTCACAAGTAATTTTAGATATGCCACTGGTTTCCTTGTTTATTAACCTGTGCAAATGGAAAATGCAATGAACATTTTGCATTAACAGTAGTGTATGAAGGCAGTTTGATGCCAGCATTCTTCTTAAGCCAGCTTCAATGCATTGGGATGTAATTGTAGCAAATGAAGTGTGTGAGCTGTGTTAGAACCAGTAAATGTTTATTGAGTTGTTAGTCTGCAACAAAATACCTCAGTTTAGCAAATTCACTACAAGTCTTGTCAGCCTTCAATGTTAATTTGTCCCTCTACCCTGCTACTCAGCAAATTGAGGTAAGTTTCATTAAGTGGTTACGTTACTTATATCTGCTGAAGTCTGTATAATAACTCAGTGCTCACATAGATGTGCTTGCTGGTAAGTATGCATACACAAAGTGTAGATGTATCTGTCTGGTAGCCATGCTGCTGTACTGTGTGTGACAAATAAAGGGAGTACTCTGGGAGTGGGAGTGAGCATGGCTCTTGTCACCTGCAAATACAGAACTTCTCAGAGCAGTCTGAGCTCTCAGTACGTATATAGAGAGCTGTGTAGGGGATAATATATGTCATAATACAAATGTAATGGTTATTTCTACCTGAACATATTTAACTGACTGCTTGTGTTCCTTTTATGGCTGACTTGCTTTACATGTAGCAATTCGAGAATGTTTTAGTAGTTCCTTCTTGTCCTCACAAGGAGGGGAGCTGCAGACCAATGGTTAATTGCCCTACCTGAAAATTCTGCATCTTGCAGTCATGCTTGTTGCAGCACAACTCCGAAAACTTGAGATCTGAGATGAATCACCAGACCACAGATGTTTTTGCAATGAGACTGTGCCCCTCCTCGGAAGTCACTGCCGTGCAAGTAATGATAGATAGTGTTTTCATTTTGCTGCACAGAAGGGTCAAAATGGCATGGGGAGTCCATGACAGACCAGCAGAAAATGTTGGTTCTGTAAGAAAATTTATTTCATAGCTTCAGGGGAAAGTTTTGGTGCTGTGAATAGATTGCCTTTGTCGCTGTGTAAAAATGTGTTGTTTGTAAGGAGATGCTGAATGTCAGGCGGCCAGTGAAAACGTATTATAGTGCTTGGTCTCTTAAACAGTTGTTAAACCGAAGTTGCCAGGCTGCTCACTGCATTGTGTTTGGATACATTTTCAGGAAGCATTCCTGGTAGTGTGAAGTTCGCTTAAATTGTCAACACTTCCTTCCTTTCTGCAACCCACAAAGGCTGGTCTTCAACGGGGGAGGTCATCTCAGTCTCCTACTTATGAAAAATAAATAAATTAACGAATAAAATTTTTCCCCATTTACAGTCCTTTTTGAGGAGTGCTTTTTTAAATTCAGACTCTCTAACATTGGCCTCCTAAACTGCTGTGTCTGTTGTCTGCAGGCTGGTTGCTGTATATAGGGTACCTGTTGAATGGGGAAGCATATCTTATTTGCACCACTGTATGAATTCTTGGTGAACAAATCTGGGTTGGTAAATGGCCGTGCTGAAGGCTCTGCTGGCTCCTTCGGACACTCCTTCCCTCCCCCTCTCCCTCCCTTTCTTCTTGCAGAGATGGCCTCTCTACATAATTCCATTAAAGTGATTGTGCTTGGAGGGGTGGACTGAGGGGCAGTGCTCTCATCTTTCAAAGCAGGACCAATGAGCTATGTGCTTTCCACTGGGCAGTAACAAAAGAAAGGGTCTCTTAGAAGAAAAGACGAGCACAAAAGATCAAAATTAGGTGTTTGTCCAGGCCTCTGGTATTGCTTTCAAGTTAGCTTTTGAGGGCTCACTTTGAAAATGGTGAGCCAGGCTAGTTAACATAAGGGTGTCTGCTAGTTTTAGAGTGTGTTGTTACAATAATATTGGAAGAGAGCGTTATGCTTGTGCAATTTAACAGATCTCTAAAGCATGAGGGAAGCACAGGACCTGATCAGAAACTGTGGAGGCGTAGTAGTAACAGTGTACAGCCCATAACAAAATGGAGCAAATTCAAAGTCCTGGAAGATGTGCTTAACTTCTTTTAAACATATTAGAGACATCTATGTATTTCTGATGCTTCTGTCCTTCTATAAAAGGCCAAAACATTGTGTGCTGGGAATTCATCCTGCCCCTCTAGCCCTCCTCCCTTCATGCTTTTTTGTATAAAGCTGCTATTGCTGATTGTGAGCAGTGAGAGAGGTGATGTTTTTACTGCAAGGGGGTGCGAGGTGTTGTTTGTCCTGGGGCCCTCAGAGGGGATAGCACAGAGCTACAAAAGGGATACAGACCCTTTTCAGATTTAGACAAATAAGCGAGAGCCATCCAAAGCCGTGGAAAGCCAGACCATTTAGCTAGATCAATTCATGTATGTCAGATGTTCTGGTTTCTACCAAAATAAACCTTTGCAATGTTGTACAAAGAACAAATTGCTTAGTTTCCTCTTCAGTTATTTGGTTTGCAAAGGAAAACATGAGTATCACAGGCAGTCTTTGTTCTAACTGTTTAAAGTTACCTTTAAATCAAAGAATAAGTTGTATGAAATATAAAATGTTGTCAATTTGTACCTTCTCTGAAACTAATATTAAGAAGTTAATACTTAAAATGTGAGATGAAATAAAAATTCAAATCTCTGGCACTTAGAAATTACATATCCAGAACCTGGACAAGACTGTAAAAACCATAATGGAACAGGATTGCTAAATTTGATTTTCTTCGTTATGTGTCCCTGAGCCATGTAAAAGGGTAAAAAGGCTTAAAAAAAAAATAATACTAAAAAGTTCAGTGCTGAAAATCTGAGAGGGAATACCTGCTTTTGAGGGGAACAGACCTGAATCCTTCTGCTTCTCAGCTTTACATTATTGTTAAAATTGATGTACTTCTCCCTGTTCCTTTTGACTAGTATATTTGAAATGTATTTGCTTATTTTCCTAATAAGTTTCTGCTGTATTTACATTACTTTGCTTCAAAAGTACATTTTTCAGGATAGTATTTCCCAGTGTTCTTCCTTTCCCACCCTTCCCCCTTAATAATTCCCCTGGACCTCTGTTGCTTGGAGCAGACTTTGGCTAGCCCCAGATTCGATGTCAAAGGCCATGACCCGATGTCAGAGCAGCCCATGCTGCTGGCCTCTTCTTTGAATAATTATCTGGAGTTTATTGTGTTGGAGGGATGGGCTTGGGGGCAGCGCAGTCACCCTGGAAAGCCAGACCAATGAGCTATCCAGCCGGACCACTACCCAACAATGGACCCGTGGGTTACACAAAAAATCCAGCAGCACAAAAGATTAAATTAAAAATGGACATTTGGCCACAGAGGTTTTGTCCTTAGAACAGCCATTTTTTTTTTCAGCTCGCCTGGTAAAGTGCTGTTTTGGTAGTTCAGACTGAAAGGAAGAATATTTAAAATGTTGCTTATACGTATAAAACAAAAATATTTATTACCTTCCCCAACTGTTAGAACCACCGTACTGAATGTGGGTAAAGAAGTTGTTTCTAGGATTCTACTTACTAAACCCGACTGAAGACATGAAGGCACTCCACTCTTCCTAGAAATTCTGTGCAATCCTAATCCTTTTAGAAACAAGTGCAAACCCCAAAACACTTTAAATACTTTTATTTCTGTCAGTATTTTGCTTTTAAAGTGATGAGAATAGGGATGTTCAAAACAGGGTATGAAAGTACGCTCAGTATCCAGACTTAATGAGTCAACAGTAAATGGTAGTAAAACATCCATTTTCTTTGGATTTCCTTATCTTTTCCTCTCCCCAAAAAGGATTTGAGAAGTCTAAATCCAGATTGTGGATTGCTGTCTTTTCTTATCAGGATTGAATGAAAGGTTCCTGGAGGTGGACTTGCTGTTCTGGAGGGTTGAAAAGGGGGGTGAGGGTGGTGGTGGGGTTCTTTCATGGTCTGACCTCGGATTCTTTCTTAATTTTATCTAGCCCTGACCTGTTGGCTCTGCTCTGGCTCCTTTCAAGGCCTTCGGAGCTTCACAAACATGCAGCAGCTGAAGGAAACAATGACAGGGCTTTTAGGGGTTGCAATATTACACTCTCTTGTAACCTTAACTAACTAACCTGTAAACAGATGCTTTCTGTGAAGCATTTGCCAGAAAGCCAACATTTTGGCTGTGTGTGTATACACCAGTCATGTTTTGGATAATTGTGCGTTCATCTGAAGCTAACATGGAATACAAAGTTAATACTTCTAAATCAAGAGTGTTACAGAGCTGTAACTGATATAGGGTGCTGATGGAACTTACTGTTTCATGTTTCATTCCTGTCTTTAATGCCATAGATTTACTTGAAATAGAAGAATTGTATATAAAGGAATAACCAAAATCCAAATGGCATAGGCACAACTTGGTCTTCTGCAGAGAACTTCCTTGAATATAGTGGTAAAATGTAGTCAGAACATACATCTTTCTGTGTTACTCTGAGGAGGGAGGGTGGAATTACATGTGGATTAGGATTTTTGATTGGCTGCATTGTTAGCATTAAGCTGAGAGAGGTTTAATTATGTGATAGAATGTCTTGAGAATTGATTTTTTTCTTGCTGATCCACTGTGAATATGGAAGTGACTTTATTGTTCTTAGCAACTTTCACTAAAAGTTTGGCCTGTACAATCTTGATAACTTAAGAATGAGACAGTTGCATTATAAAGAAGTATTTCACCAGCTGCAAGGTGAATAGAAGCACATTCTTTTTTCTTTCAGATATTTAACTGCTAATACAGGCATTTAATCTTTAATACCTCTGGTTTTTCCAGCTGTGTTCATTGGAAGTGCATGAGGACACCATCTGGCAGTAACGAGGTATGACTCTACCAGATGGAACTCAAATATTGGTTGGAGAGGGATGTTCCTTCCTCTCCCCATGTCACCTTTGTCATTAGGGAAATGTCTTCTAAACAGAGGACCTTTTTTCCCTTTTACTCCAAATAATTCTATCTGCTGTAGCAGTCTTCTCAGCAAGCCTAGGTTTGCAGGGGGTATGTTTCAGAGGCCAGTAAGGGTCAACAGAAGTACTGTATATTGTATTGTGGAACAATATCAGCTTCTTCTATGTTTTTGTTGTTGTTGTTTGTTTGTTTGTTTTTAAGTGTGTCTTTGTATCATTATTTTGGAACAACTTGATTGTTCAGTGGAATTTCTTGGAATTTAGTAGACTTACATAGACTAAAGCTGGTTCTGGAATGAGAAGGCATTGTATCTGTTGCTTGCAGTTGCTTTTGCCTACAACTATGCATTAGAATGTTTGTATTTTCCTAAGCTTTGGAAACTTGGCTCTGCATGCTTAAAATGTGTCTAGCTAATAAATACATATATAAATGGAACATATTAAAATTTTAAGTTTTGGGGAGGAAAATGAGGGAAAAAATGCATATGAGTACTGGTGAGTGCTGCTTTATAGCAGCAACTTCAACCCTTAATGAAAAAAAAGTGAAACATTTCACATAGCAGCCAGGTCAATGGCTGTAGTAAAGAATACCAAATAACTAACATGTTGGAATATGACATGGATGTTCCAGTGAACATCCATTCCCTACATCTGTTGCTGTATACAACAGAACTGCCAAGAAATGAACCTTCTGTTCGTCATGATCTTTTTCAGCTTCTCTAAATTTATTGCATCTGGATAGATAACTGAATATCCCTCAATCACAGCAAAAAAAATGACTTTTCACAAAACCAGGATTGGAATATCTGAGTTCACTATAATATTTTTGTTGCTGAAACTATTTGCACAGCACAAACACATGTAACTACTATGAATTTCCTGTCTGCTCTCCAAGAAGCTAAACATAATGTCTAAGATCAAATCTCAGTGATGCAGTGCAATAAAATAGAGTTGTCGTTCAAACTCTGCCAGACTTCAGCTATGGTAATGTTTGTTTTTCTCCAAGTCACAATCTGTTTTAAATGGTAGTTCAATGTGTGTTAGCTATACTTTATAGCAATATACAGTATTTAGCTCTACCATAGTTCTGCCGTCAGAGTAGAACCAATTAATAGATTTGCAAAACAAGGAGAAGGCTCCCCCATGTGTCTTTCTGCTGAAAGAAGTGTCAGGGTTAAACCTGCGAATTTCTATGGGAGGGTGAATTATGGGATGCGGGATTCCTGGGGAGCATTACCAGGGAGCAGTGACTTAGCTACAAAAACTACTGTAGGAAAACAGGGCTGCTCCTACATTAAAAAAAGATAAAACAGTGATGTTTGGGACAGTATCCATTATGATTTTTTAAAATTAATCATTGTGCTGTGTGAAACTGTCACATCCAGTCTCCAGCGTCTTTTAAAATACAATCTCTGTGTACTCCAGAGGCACTCCTATAATTAAGTCTGTGTATTAACTCTAGTATGTTTATCCTGGCATGTATTGGCCTCTTGATGTGTACAAACGGTGTTGTTTTTGTGTGCTTTTCACCAGCTGATGTAAGTAATAACAGTAAAAATGCCTATAAAAAGGCGGTAGGTGCTGTGCCAATTTTACAGCAACTTAACATAGCCAGCACCATTCGAAACAAAACAGAAACAAACAAGCAAAGCAGACACATTCAACAGGACAAATTAACTAAAGACAATCCAGCCACTTGGTAAATAAGCTACAGAATTGCTCCTGTACACCTCAGATCTGGGAGCGAACGCTCAGCCACTGCACAGATGCTGCCAATTGCAAATGCAAGAGAATTCTGTGGAATGACTCAGTGTCAGCAGGCTGTTGGTTAAAATCTTGAATATGCAGAGGTGAAATCTTAATGTGAGGGGATTTTGTTATTTATTTATTTATTTCACTTGAATTGAATTTTGTGTTGGACGGCTGGTGTGAATTGTTGTGCCTGTTTTGTTTCTCAGTAGCAGTAGAAAGAAGCATTACTTCTAAATCTGTTAGGAGCATGAATGATGGCCTCAGTGTTCACTTCCTTGACTTCTGAGCCTCTCTGCCTCCTGTTGCTGTGTGATGTACATGGATGGCATACACTGAATTTGAGACTGTCAGCCCCCTGGGTGGCCACGCCATCCACAGGCTTTTATCAGTGATATATGTGTAAGCTATTCAGGATACCTATGTTGTTTAAAGATGAGGAACCTTCTGAAGTTTGTTTTCTCTCTAAGGATATGTCTGGCTTTGAATGTTTGATCCAGTTGATGAATTGTTAGGTGAAAGTGTTTATGCCAAGCTTTTGAGGGGATTGCTGTTCAGGAGTAAATCATAAGCCTGTGAAGAAAATTAGCAGTTGTTAATACTCAAAATGGAAGCTACTTCAGACAAAAAACAATTTCCATAGAACATATTATCTGCATCTATTTATTGGAACTTGGGGTAGGCGTTTGGCTGTTATCTTGTTCTGCACACAGTGAAGCTGTGATCAACAGGGAATAACATCCCAGCAGATAATTTGAATTGGTCTTCACTAATGTTATGCAGATAATCTATGAAGCAAGTTCTGTATCATTTTCTTAAGCTGCTTAATATGCCTGTCTCCTTTAAATTCTTTTATAGGCTTCTCTTCAGTTTGTTGTAATATTTATAATTTAGTTGACTGCTACATAATGCAGCCCAGCTCGCTGTTTCAGTTACAGATACAGGCAGATTCTTTTTGGGCCATAGAAACAGTGACATACAACAGCTTAAAGATTGTGACATCACTTTTGGATTCAGCTGGACCATGACATACTGTATGAAGTGGAAATAACCTTAGATCTTTGTCATGGTTTTATGATTTTTTGGTACTGGTATTCCACATCATAACATCATGTATTGCATTAAGAGTTAAACTAAATAAGATATTAGAAAGCAAAATAACACAATGTAATACAATGTAATTGGAATTGAGGCTAATGAATCAAATAAAATGAGCAAGAGAGAGTGTCCGATAAACCGAAGGCCTTACGCTAACGCTGAAGGCGATACGGCAGCGAGCACCCACTGCTGAGTCGATTAGGGTGGAACCATGACAATCTTAGATGCCATAGGCTAGTTGAAAGACTTCATTTTTAAACAAATTCTTCATTATGAAGATGATTCTTTTTGAAGCTTCCTGCATTACACAAGAGTAAGATGAGTTGGTATTCAGTGTTTTGCTTTTTGTGAAATGTGTGGCATCAGTAATAAACAGTAGTTCAAAAAATGCACCTTTTTTCTCAAAAACATTTGAATTTTTTTTTTTTTTAATGTGGGAGTTAAATTTCCCTCTTTCTTCACTTCCCATTTTTCTTCTCCCCAGTCAAGCATTAATGAGGAATTCAGGTTTTAAAAAAAAAAAAGCACTGAGGATAAACAGACCTCACAGACTCCTCATTCAGCTCAGCAGGGCACTAGACCTCAGCTATTCTTCACTTCACAGTGAAGACGATCAGTTCTGGGTGACCACTTTCAAAAGGCATGGAGTTTTTGAAGGTGCTCAGCAGGATGATAAATTGCTGTGTCTGTCATCTTGTGTCTTGCGGAAATGCAGCAGGGGTCTCTTCTGCAGGAACTTGTAAAGAAAATGATACAGACTGTGTGACCCTGGGCTGGTTGGATGCCACCTGTCTATGTGGAATCTCTTCAAGGGTCTGCCAGATAGGACTTTAGTTGAAGTTTCTACTACGAATGGATGGGAAAAATAGATTATTGCATAGGTTGCTCCAGGACTAATGCCTTCTGTTTATTTCCATGGAAATTATAACAGATACAAGGAGCACAATAACACTGTTTGATAGAGCAAATTCTCAGCTACAAAATACTGTTTTACAACACGGTCAGCACCTTTAGCTATGCATTTTAACAAAAGCCTGAGTGCTGCACTCAGAAAAATCTTACCAGTGGAGGTGACTGACTGTTCCACAGCTTTTATGACAGTGTTGTTGATAGGAAGATGTTGCCCACACAGTCCATTCTTCATTGGCCTGAGCAGATGGAAGTCAAAAGATGCAAAATCTGCACTGGGTGTGGTAGGACAGTCCAACCAAGACTGGCAATGGCCTCCACAGTCTTCAAACTGGTAAGGGGCTTGGTGTCATTGTGTTATGGGAGGAAAGCTGTGCCCTTCTCTGGCCTGACCCTGGAATTTTGAGCCTTCAGCTTAGACAGCATCATGATGAAGAGATCAAAGCTGATGTCTTGAATGGGTTCCAAGAAATCCAGAAGGATCACCCCTTTCCTGTCTTGAAAGACAGCGCACGTCCCTTTACCTGCTGAGGGCTGTGTCTTCAGCGTTCTTCAGTGGGGAGTTCACATGTTGCCATTCCACAGACTGCTGTTTTGGCTCCAACTTGTAGTGGTGACACCACATCTTGTCACTGGTAATGATGCAATCCAGGAAACTGTCACCTTCAGCCTCGTATTGGTTCTGACAAACTCACATAGTGTTCTTTCTGTTCCTGTGTTGCATTTGTGAGATGTCTGGCATGAATTTTGCAATATTCCAACCTTGCCATCATTTTTTCTAACGCATTAAGTCTGCTGCCCTCAGTTACGTGGTAAATACATGTATTCCTACCACAGGTTAAATAGGAAGCCTAGGGAGGTATATAATTCTGATTTTCTGAGGCACCCATCATATTTCACATCAGTAAGTTACCATCACTTGATTTGGATGTATACAAGTTGCTTGGTACTTCTGAACTGCAGTAATTGTTTTGGTTATGCTCAGTGTTTTTAAATGCCTTTTCCATTAAGATGCCTCTTGGGTTGTTTGGTTTTTTTTAATACATTTTTGAAAGTTTGCATGGATTTAGGCATAATATATAAGTCTTCAGTGTTAAAAATCCTTATTTTCACTTACCTTGTATTATAGATTATTCTGTGTTTGTGTCCATCTTCTTCTTTTATTTGATTATGATTTTGTTGACCTGGACTAACTGACTTTATCTGCTGTTAGACTGACTATATAAAGTAAAAAGAAACTTCAAAGCAAATGATAATTTTACTCTTTTTTTTTTTTTTCAATGACATTTTTGTAAATATATTGTCTTCTTGTAACATGGAAGTCTATTTGAAAAATGGGAATGGGCTTTTCTTGCCTGTTCTCCTAGTAACATTAAAGACATCAAAGAAGTGAATCAATTTTAATAGCCCCTCTTCCATTACCACCTATATTTAGATTTTGGTAAAATTGAATTTTAAAGTAAAGCTAAATGTAAAATGCATCCAGTGATATTGCATTAAAACCGTTGTTAGTAATTACAACACAAAAAAGACTTATTTCAAAATAAGCATGAAAACATTTATAAAAATGCATTGTTCTGAAGTCACTATGCCATTTGTATAGGATAAAATTGACATTTGTTGATTGCACTGCTGGTGCAGAGTCTGCAGAGGGAGCTAACAGTCTGCTGTAAGCTGAAGTCCTATTTGTAGTGAAGAAATGACAGGGGACTGTGTTCCTGTTCATTTCATGAGAGAGACCATGTCAAATCTCAGGTAAAATGAGAAATAGGAGAGTTTATTTCTAAAGGGATAATTTTATGGACACCAGGACAGTTATAGAATATCTGCCCAGACCTCCTTAGAATATTAATGGAAGAAAGTAAATTCAATAGCCGTAAAAATGGTAGAGGTAAATTATATGTATATCAATGCTGTTTTAAAGTTTAGCTGAACCCAGAAGTGCTCATATGTGCTACTGCTTTGGAAATCATCCATTGTACAGCTGAGGTTTGCAAACAAATATCAAGGAGGTACGCTGCACAGAAGCTGGCTCTGGCAGCACAGCTGATCTGGTGGTTTGAACTTGTAGTCATGTGTCTCCAATTATGAAAAGCTCAAGGTCCATTTCTAAGCTCTGTAGTATTTTATTTATTTGGATCGAGGCCAGTGTATAACTAGCGAAACAGAGAGGAGCAGCTAACTGCAATGTGAGAACCCACAGATACACCCAGAGCAGCAGCAAACTGTAATATGAGGACCCAGAGACGTGGCTAGAGAAAGGGAAGTAGGGTGACCATTCAAGCCAGGAGCAGTGACCCTCCATGAATGACAGAGTCAGCTTTCAGGAAAACATGTGGAAGTGGTAGTTTTAAGTCAAAGGCATTGTGGACGATAACTGTTGTTTCACAGTGTTATGTATCCTTCAGGAAGCTTGAACCAAAACTTTTCCCACTTTGTTGCTGGAACCAGTCGTACTGTTTGCCTTACTTGCTCTGCTTCATTCCAGCCTGTTTATTCAGAAATAAACATTGGTTTCTGTTTACCTCAAGCTATTTGTTTCAAGAGATTGCTGCAATAGACTGAAAACGTTTTCACTATTCTAAATAATACTATTTTTAATAGTCTAGTTCTGTAGCTGTGAAGGTGTGAGTTTGTTTAAACTAGAAATGTGATATTTATTCTCCTCCCATTAATACCTTTTAGAACATTCTGTTTCAGATTATTGGAAACAAGACTGGTATATGTGACTGACCCCAGTGCAGTCTAGACAAAAGATTCATGAAAATTCACAGGGCTAGATGGGAAAAGTCATTCATCCACACATCTGCACACATCTACCGTGTTAATCAGTCCACAGATTGTAACAGATAACTTGAATGTTATCTCGCTACCTGAAAATCCTTATTTTATACCTAAATCTAATTATTAATTTTCTGTTTGTGCAGATCCTAGACGAAAGTATCATGTAAGGCTGCTGGCATATAACAACATGGAAGAAGGCTATCAAGCAGACCAAACAGTCAGCACTCCAGGCTGTGTCTGTAAGTGTTGTAGATGCATGAAGAATTTATGAAAATCTGAGCTGTTTCAGGATCCTAGCAGCTTTTGATTATAACCTATAAGTAATCAATTAATTCCATGTGAAATAGAAAGTCAGAAAGATCCTATCTGTGATAAGTACTATCCTAGTCAGAAACAGTCTCCTGTTTCTATGAGCTGCAGCTGAGGAAACAAGATGAGCTACCAAATGCATTTTCCTTCCCTGTTGCATTGTCTGTGTCATCTAACCAGTGATATATCACACATCTTATCAGTTCAATAGCTTGAGCAAGATTCCTGGGTCTGAATAACAGGTAATACTGGGCAGGAGCAGATTTCAATCTAAACCTGTGGGTTCAGACCTGTTTCTTAACCTTACCGGTGTCTGTATATGAAATAATAATTTATGCTTCTTTTTCCTTTTAAAAAGCTGTCCGTGATCGCATGGTGCCACCACCGCCACCCCCTCACCATCTCTATGCTAAAGCTAACACTTCATCTTCTATCTACCTTCACTGGGGAAAGCCTGCCTTTACATCTGCACAGGTCATTAATTACACAATCCGCTGCAACCCAGTAGGACTGCAGAATGCATCTCTGGTTCTGTACCTTCAAACGTAAGTGCAGTGCTATTGCATCTTGATTTCTCATCTCATTTCTGGATCCAGTTTCCAGTCTTTCTTTTATTCTCCTTTAAGGAAGATGAAAGCTGTTACAAAGGACTGTGTCATTTTCCCAGTGGTTGCTAGTTCTGTTTCTTTGGTTATATAAGATGCAACTGTAGATCACCTTAGTTCCCTACCTGTCATCTATCGCTGGACAAGCTCTTGAATTTTTAACAGCTTTATTTAGCTAAGTTGAATTTATTGTTAAGCTCTTCTTCAACCAAAGAGACTGTTTATTTTATAGGTACAATCTCTGGTCAAAAATGGGTCTTAAGAGGTGTCGAATTTTAAGACTGGAAACAAAAACTCTTGAGATTTGATGGGTTGAGCGTATAATGCTCCAAAATATGTGGCATCAGGAGAAAGCTGAGCTTGCTCTTCAGAGAAGCAGTGCATGTGTCACAGAGCAGTAGGACAGGGAAGAGATTCTGCTTGATCTCAGTGCTCAACTCCATGCCCAGGTAGTATGGGAACAGAAGATTTTGGTCCTCTGTGACTGCTTGCAGTGGTGGCCATGGTGCCATTGAGGGAATGTGTGTGTAGCTTCCTCAATACTTGGGTTTGCTCAAGCCTTTTTAAGAGGATAAACAGATAGCTTCCATTCTAACATTGATGGTTTTCTCTTCAAAGAATACAGCCTCTGCTGTTAACTCATGAGTTAACAAGTAGATATGGTATATTCACTATGTAGAATTTTTGCTATGTAACACGGAGCATAGTAAAGATTATTGCTGTTGTGATAGGATGAAAGTATTGTAAGTACTGGTGTCTGACCTTGCACTACTGAAGATGAAATACTAAATCAGATTTAATAAAGTGAGATCTATGTCGTCATATCATTTTGAGATTCACTCTCAGTGTAGGTGTTACCACACTGAATTAACCCTAGTATGTATGAAATAATTGTATTTCCCAGAAACAAAATAAAGCAGAATGTCTGCAGTACGTTGTGATTAATGCAATAAATATGAAAATTAATACATACAACTACAATATGAGTAATAAAGATTCATATTTCACAATATTTCACTCCCTAAGCATGGGGGTGATAGTGGCCAAAAATGTGAAGGGGAATTACATGCATTAGCCTATGATTGTACTGTGATCTGAGACATAGAACCAAGAGCATGTGTTTTTTCAACTCTGGTTGTAGTTTGTGTTACTCCAGTTTAAGAATATGGAAAGAGCTGGATTTGGGATACCTGCTGGCAAATCTGGGCCATTATGTTCTTGGCTTGACTTGTAAATCAGTGAATCCAAGTGACCTGTGTAAAAACTTGAGCTTAAAACAACTGACTGCAAACATAATGTCTTCTGGAGAGCTCCGGGGTTGGTACAGTTATCTTTTCAGCTAAACAGCGTGGATGGACCACGTTTGAACTTAACTGATTTGTCCTGTATGGAACTGCCTAGTGCGAATCTACTCAAAGTGGCTAGGAGATACAATTTGAGTTCTGGATTTTCAAATCATTTAATGCTGCTATACTTCTTTTATTTTATCTGTACAGGTCAGAGACTCACATGTTAGTTCAAGGTCTTGAACCAAAAACCATGTATGAATTTGCAGTTCGGTTGCATGTGGACCAGCTCTCTAGTCCCTGGAGTCCAGTAGTCTATCATACTACCCTCCCAGAAGGTAAGGGTGCTAAGAGAGGACCACAAGGTTCTGAAAAGTTCTGTATGCCAAATAAAATAAAAAATTGCTCATAAATTTGAAGCCGTCTAGGGAAGAGAGAAAGACTTTATTCTGATGTACAGATAATGCTGTTCTCAGTGGGAGATTGAACAATGCTCTCAGGAAAGTTCATTGTTTCAAACTATGAAATTCATTTTCAAAATCTGCCTAAAATCAGCAACCAGTTTTAAATAAAACATGATATGCGTACACCATTAGCAACAACTGGGATAACTTCAATAAAGTGGATTGAAGAGCTGTGGTTGATTTATAGGCATTGTGAAAGCATGTTTTAAAACCCATCCGTTTTAGGAGCTATTACACGTGCACCTTTGTTTCTAGCACTCTGGCTGCTTGTGTACCTGACAGCTTCATCAGTGAACATTGAAAACTTGAGTTTTACATTCTCAGTGTGTTTGGGATGTACCTGTTTGCAGGGAATTTTTGGTATTGTCAGTTACTGTTTCATTTTGGAGTTAAGTAAAAAAATGTGGAACTTGTTTAAAAAAATCTAAGCTATTGGCCAGGATGGGGTCAGAAGGAGAATATCTGTTGTGGAGCAGTAAATACGAGTTTATATGTTGTCTGGGTTGTAGCAATAGCCATTGAGACTGCACAGCAGTTTAACTGCATGTAAATTAAGTTAGCCTAATAGTACTGTGTTACTGTTCTCACAGCACCATCTGGCCCTCCAGTAGGAGTGAAGGTGACTTTGATAGAGGATGATACTGCTTTGGTTTCCTGGAAGCCACCTGATGGTCCTGAAACAGTTGTTACACGATACACTATCCTATATGCATCCAGGAAATCTTGGATTGCTGGGGAATGGCAAGTGTTGCACAGAGAAGGTAAATTAAAATCATAAATGTATGAACTGGACTAACAGTGATGCTACTCGTAGAATACTTCATAACTTTAAAATCCCGTGGACTACAATTAGAAAGAATGTAAGTGTTTAGACAAAAGTTATAATTAGTTTGGAATTATTCTTAGAGTTGTGATGTAACACCAAGAACCAGTTAACACCTCAGAAGGTGAGGGGAATGGGGTTGTCTGTGTTGCTTTGGAGCTTTGGGTCTCATGTCTCATAAATCATCATGGTTCTGGGGTAAATGATTGTGATGGTTATATTTTGTGAAAGTATTCTTTCAAATCTGAAGATCCTGTGAAGCCTTGCTCTTCAGAAATAAATTCACACAGCCACATTTAAAAATTTATGTTTCTTCTGATCATTGCCAATCCAGTTAACTGAGTTTGCTTAATGAACTTTACTCCTAGTAAATAGCTGTGCAAATTGAATTTTACTCTCTGGCCCTCTTCTAATACTGAGCTCCAGCAAGCTGATGTATCAGGAATTCAGTGTGGTAACGGTAATATGAACAGTAGTCATGTGTTTGTGATCATATGTACATTTAGGTTTTATAGTTACGTTCCAAAATAATACTATGATTTGAAGAGCTGCATCAAGAACAGGTTTCTATTGTAGCCAGGACAGAAGACAGCTTTTCTTAGATTGGTATTCAAAATAGGCAGAAGCACTTCAGAATAGAGACTGTTTGAATAATATATTAAACCAAGGAAGGGAGCTCAGTGTTGAGGAGCAAAGTCATACACTGAGTAGCTTAATAAAGAGGGCTGCCTACGAATAGTTGTATTTTGTTGTTCTGTTGTTGTTTCAAGGCTGAAAGCTCACTTGTCACCAGAGAGTGATACTTCACATTTCCCATATGGAAGAATGTATAAAACATAATGACTTTTGAAGTGTACTCATGAAGGACAATTATTTTTGCCGTCATTGACACTGAACTGTTTTAATTCAGAATTGGTGGTTGCCCCATGTGCTGCTTCTGAAAAGAGGATGGAGAACCAACAGCCATTTTGAGAAGTGGTGGTCCCACTTTGTCTTTGCTGGAGCAGAATAGTGTTTTTCAGGTTGACCTGAAATAGAAATTGTCAACTGTGAGAAACAGCAGTGAAATGAATATTAACCTTGAGCAAAACTTATGAAAAAGTTTTTGAAATATTCACATACTGGAACTGTAAGAGGAAGAATGAATGCGTGGGCTTTATGTTGCTAAAAGGTTAAAAGAAATAGTAATATAAAGTTGTCATACTTTACCGTAGATAGTTGAAATGAGGGGAATATGAGTAACAATAAACATTTTCATGTGTTCCTGTACTGAATGTGTTGGAGGGAATGAAAAAACAGGGAACTTTAAATCTGTGTATTACTGTGTTCATCAGTGTTAGTAACTAATTTTGTAGTTGAAGAGGTACATTTGGATTTGAGGCCCAGCATGGCCTCAAATCAGGCATCAATGTTTTAGGACAATTTATAGTACTCTTAGTTCAGGTACAGATGTGAGATGTGAAAGACAGTGATTATGCAGAGGGAAGATTGGGCAAATACTCTGACATTCCTTTGCAAGTCCTTTCATGGGTAATTTCAGGTAGAAGCAGGGTATAGCTTTTTTAAATGCATTTATTTTGTCAAGATCAGCTAATCCTATACAAAGAACAGCTTTGTTTTGTCTTGACACTATATTTCTTCTGGAGAAAATTTGCGAAAGTTAACCTCATTCAATTCCCATACCTCCAAAGACATCTAGAACAAACAGAGGAAATAACTACTACAACAAAAAAAAGCAGAAAAGAAAAGAAAAAAACCCCACAAACCAATGCTATCACCTGCAAGAGTCCTAACATAGGCTTCAGAAAAATTCCACCAAACCACCAACTTAGTGAAACAACAAAACCAAACCATCACCAACAAAAAGCCTCTAATTTGACGGAGCTTGTATTAGACATGGCAGAATTAAGACACAACTGCAGTTTGTTGCTGATCTGTGATGTGAGTTATCTTCCAGCCACTTCCCCCTCTCTTCCTTAGTTCTTTTCAAGTGGATCAGAAGTTACAGCCTTTACACGCTTGCTGCGCAGTAAATCAGTACAAAGTGCTCACTTGCTTTAGCAATGCATCAGATTTGAAAGGAGATGGTGGGAAAGAGCCTCTAATATTGAAACGTGACCTTTCACCCTTGCTGGTGCTAAATATTACAGCTCCTTTGGTTACAGATACCTCATGTTTTACTTCAAATGCTTCCAGCTAGTGGGTGTTTCTTTTATGGAAGAGTTGAAGTAGCTTTTGAAGTAGATTCTCCTATGCCAGATGTGTAATCTATTCTGTCAACAAAACACACTTATATTTTATATGCTCCCGTGATACCATAAATTCTGACTTCTGAAACTGATTTTAAAAGTTGAAGTTTAGATTTAAGTCTGAGAAAGTGAATGGAATATATGAAAGAGAACAGGGGATAGATTTGGTCTTGTAACTGCCGCTGTTTTTTTTTTTTTAAGGAAAACAATATACTTCTATGGTAGGAAGGAACATAGAAAGCAATTCTGATTTTAAGCAGCAGTCTGCAGTCCCTGGACTGTCGAAATTCTCACTGACTTTGATAGGAGTTTTGCCTGTCATATGACGATGCAAGTGAATCCTATTTAAAATCTATTTCTTCTGCCTGTAGGGATTTTAGGAAGTGAGTCTTTAACATGTGAAAAAGTAATTTTCTGTAATATTTTAGTAGCACAGCTTAGATGCATAGCAATCAAGGAAGCCTACACGTCTAAATAGAGTTTAATTTCATTTTAGAAGCACGATGTAACGTACTTTTCCAAGTCTGTCCTGTCCATTTTACCATATAGACCTGAAATTTGTTAAATTGAACATGCATTATGTTGTTACGATGAATTCTATTGATATTAACAATACAGTGCCATTCCATCTAGGAGCATCTGGGAGGCACATAAATTGGTGCATGAGAGCTATCTGGTGTTCTGCTTTCTGTGGCTGAAAATCTGGCTAACAACTGGAGCACCTCCTTAGAGGTGCAATCATAAAAACATCTCAGTTTGTTCCCAGAAACATTGTGTAACTGGAATAATATTTTCACAGGAGCAATGACTATGGCTTTGCTGGAAAATCTTGTAGCAGGAAACGTCTACTTGGTCAAAATAGCAGCCTCCAATGAAGTGGGAGAAGGACCTTTCTCAAATGTGGTAGAACTTGCTGTCCTGCCAAAGGAGACATCAGAGTCTAACCAGAGGCCTAAACGCTTGGATTCAGGAGATTCCACATGTCAGTAGCAGTGTTCTGATTACTTCTGTCACAAGTACCAGAAAAAAAAGATCCCTGTTTATTTTACCTTGCAACTACTCTCTGGATAAACCGTTCTGTTTTGTGTGAGGTGGTCCTAACAGTGTAACATTTTCTTTCTAAATGAAACCATTTTGTAATTTCTGTCTCAGTGCAACTAAGAACTGGTTTAATTCCTCAAAAGTTGGAAGTTTGTTTGTCAATTGGGAATATGTAACTATTTTGAATTTTACTAACTTTGCTGAGGCATTTCCTCTAAATCCTTTATTTGACTCGAGATGCCAACAGCACTGAGTCAGTTAGAACCAGACAGCCCAGCAGAGATTAGATGGCATCTCAAATAAATCTATTGAAATTTGCTGGCTCCTAGAATTCCAGCAACCTAAATCAACCTGTCAGTGATATACTAGCATATGGTTTCACCAAAGAATTCAGCCCCACCTACAGCTCTTTAAGGAACAATATGTGCTACCTTGGGGAAATCAAGGTACGTTCTGTGGTTTCTCCATATAACAATAGAAGAAGAAATTGGCCTTATCTGTCACAGAATGGGATTTGTCGCGGTGACTTTTCAGAGATTGTAAAGATGTTTGTGAGACCAGAGCTAGTAATTATTCAGGTATATGAAACTTTTAACCTTTTCTCACTGCTACACACTGAATTGTTATTCTCAGGAAGATTTTTCTTACTCATATTTTCTTCCTTTCTGAAATTCATTTATGTTTCAGGCCTGAGTAACCAAAATGATGCTCTCAGGATTGGATTAATAGATGTATGATGTCAAAGTGTAAAACCTTTCTAGGTTACAGTAGCTAGAATTCTCCAAGCCTTTTCTGTTTGTTGTCCAGTAGGAAGGGGTTGGAGCATGCTTCTTTGCTCTGTGCTGTAGATCACTGAAGAGACTGTACTGTGGGGCTTTCCCTTGTCCCCCTCTCACATCACTGCTGTATACGCTCCTTTATTTGGGCTAGAATGTTTTTCTTCAGAAGTGTCAAAATGTGTGACAGAGATGGCCTGGAAATCTCATTTTTCTGTGTGATTGTGAATGTAATTCTGTTGATTCATTTCCTGACATGGAGCAGGAGGTAACTCTTCCTACTTTCTGTTATTTTTGCTATAGCTTATTCTGACTATTACCATCTGGACCAAAAATCAATGACTGGCATTGTTGTTGGGGTTTGCATAGCCTTGACCTGCATCCTTATCTGCATCCTGATCTTAATTTATCGCAGTAAAGCCAGGTATGTTTTTGTTCTTTAAATGTGAGCTCCTTTTCAACACCCTGTTTGTATATGAGCACAAGTCACGTAAGACATGCATTCTTCTCCAAGAGCTCTAAGTTCTTTGAAGCACTTTGTCTTTTCACATCTTCCCAGCAAAAGTGGAAGCAAAGCCTCTCCTTATGTTGGCTCTTCCTACTCTGACTGAGGCCCTTCTACAATGAAAAGAGATAAGAACCCACAGAGGGAGTCAGTAATTCTTTGAAAACTAAATACAAGGCATATTTCCAAATAAAAGCCTTTTGAGTCAGATCAACGTGCTGCTTTACATCATATGTTCCTGATGCTTAACCCTGCAGTCTGTCCAGATCTGGTTTGCAAGGCTTTGACCTGTTAGTGTTGCTGAATGAAAAGAACTCTGACATGAAACAGATTCATAAGGCAGTTTCACTGCACTGGTGCAAGCCACCATCTGTTTTCCTTGTCATCAGCTGCTATGAGGCTTAACCTGGCCCTAGTAACTTTTTCCATAACTGTAGGGTCAGAACAAACGTAAGTTACTAAAAGTATATATTTTAAAAACTGTCTGAAAGTGTATTTTCATAATGGATTTTTTAGCACATACTTAGGAGACAATACGTTTGAGAGACAGTCTCTGGGTAGCATGGTAGAAAGGTCTTAATATGAGCAGTGGTTACTTTACCCAAGTAATGTTAGTAATCATGAGAATTCCTTTCTGCTTGTAGCCTGTGCATGATTAACTAGGAGTGGATGTTATTTTTGTCACAAGCAATAACATTTAAATTTCATGAGAATTGGGAGTATCGCATAACAAAATGTAAATGCAAAGGAATATACCAATGTTGCTTGATTAATAATAGCCTTGAATGTTATCCTTGATTCTATGTATTTTCTTCCTATGGGTCAATTTTATTCCTGCTTAACATTGTGTAGGAAAACATCTGCTCCTAAACCTGTGCAGCAAAGCACTGACCAGCTGTCACATACCAACATCTCGTTAGCCAGTGCTAATGAGGTGGAGAAGAGCATTGAAGGAATTGCAGAGAATGCAGAATCCTTATTGCCAATGATAGTGGGAAACAGCTTCGTTGATGCTAAGGTACCGTGAGGTTTATGTAATACCAGAACAGAAATCTTTCCTTGTAATTTATTACATTTGAGTCCATATCAAAGTAAAAATATGTACACTATAAATCCACAACAGCTTTTTTTTCTAATGGGACAAGCACAAGTGTGTCTGGCAATCCAGGATCGGATTTTCAGGACTCATTTTCAAGTTTAGCTAGAGATTTAATACATTTGTCTTAAACTGTACTCTGCAGATTGCCAATTTTGGCTCTGGCACACCGTAAGAGGATAAAAGGTCCACCACCTTAGGGGTGGTAGGATGTCTTTGATAGTCTGGAGCTTCTGTCCTAAGACAGGAGTTAGGTGAGCATCCTTTTTGGCATCTAGTTAAAGTCAGTGCCAATGTACACTCTAGTCAAATGAGACACTAAGGAGCTATTAAATATCTTTCTGTATTTTTACTGGTAAGACTGTTACATTTGTCAAATTATAGATTAATCTAGATGGCAGGAAGTGTCAGTGGATGTGTAGAATCTCTCACAAATTACTTTCATATACAGATGTACTAATTTAAGGCATATTCTGTGTATAACTGCCAACTTGATTTGAGCTGTTTTTTGAAGAATTGGGCAAGAGCTGGAAAACGATGGAAATGGACCTCAGTGCACATATAGACACTGTCTGTGAATGGTCACACTTGGAAAAGTAGAATAGGAGCAGTAAGTGGAATTGTTTGCTCTGTATTTCTGGTATCATAGCTGTGGGTTCGATCTGTGGTTTTGCCAGATTCAGTAGCACTGGTCTTGACTTGTCTCAGACAGTAGATGAATACAGGACCGCAGAAAACTGTCTGAGCACTAAAAAAGACTTCATTTGCCTTTATTTTCAATATGGAGCCAATGGGTAGGAATAGAAACATGTTTTCAAATATCTTAGAAATTAATTCTTTTGAAATTGCCTAACTCTCCCTCTTTCTTTTCTTTGCAGGGGGGATCCGATCTTATTATTAACAGCTATGGGCCTGTCACAAAGGCCAACTGCAAGAAGAGGTGGCTGTTCTTCCAGGATACTAAGAAGGTGAAGACTGAGGAGGTAATTGGTCTGATGTGCAGAGATATGCAGTCTTTACTACCCTCTGTTTGCAAAGGAAGATAAGGAGTTTTCTGAGTGTTGAAAATCATGATTAGTGGTCTAATTTTTAATGGAATAGTTTTACTTGTGTTAAGGTTGATGGCATTCTACTTTATAGCAAAGTCATATGGAATTTTCATTTTCTGTCCCAAGTTGTCAAATATTTTAACTCTTTACAGTCAATTGATAACCTTCCTCCCTCTTTTCTTTTGTGAACAGATTTCTATGTATCGTCTGTACAAAGCACTTACAGTACATCTGCAAACACTTTGAACAAACATCTAAAAATCCCCTGCTATCCTGACAGCTAAAACCTTATGTTTGCTGAACCAATGAGAAACCAGTGATTTATCCAAAGTACTGAAGAAATTTAGAGTCTGTGCTATAACTGCCTTGATTCTGAAATTGTTGCCCTGCTTGGAAGTGCTAATTGAATTAGAAAAATGTCAGTTCAAAACTGAAATGTTAAACCAAATCCTGAACATGATAGTGCAAATTCACATCTGTGGGTCATCTAACTTATTTTTATAGAATAATAAATTGTGTTGTGCTCTTGTATGTTTAAGGAATGATAAAGCTAGAGCAGTTGTATGTTTCTGATGTTTCTGTGAGCAAAAGGCTTGCTATGACCCAAGAAGTAATGCTGAAGTAATATGCATGAAGGGATGGGAAACAGCTCTTCTGAGTATATTTTTAGGAAGCTGTTGAGATCTTTCCAGTGAAATCATCCTTGATAAGCCGTGCTTAGCAAGAGGAGATTGTATCATTTAGTACAGAAGAGAAAAGAGTGAGCAAGGCTTGAAATGATGATTCTTTATCTCCTGTAGCAAAGCCCAGATTGTTGTTCAATTCCAGTGCTGTTGGAAGCTCTCTGGTTGAATAGGAGCTAGGAATTGCAGAAAAAAATTGAAATTATTTTCTAGCTTTTCAGAGGCTGAACAATCTTTTCCTCTCTGATTTTTATATAGCCTCAGAGAAGATTTGTCCAGGCAGTGTGCCTTTATCAGCCAGGTACCACTGTGCTGATAAGTGAGGATGACTCCCCCAGCTCTCCTGGCCAGCAGTCGAACTTCCAGGTGCCGTTCAGTATTGCTGCTGATACAGAGCATTCAGCCAACAGCGAGGGAAGTCATGAGACTGGTGACTCTGGAAGATTTTCTCATGAGTCCAATGATGAGATACACCTCTCCTCTGTGACAAGAGCCACTCCTGCTACCAGTCCTTTTGTAAGCAGTGACTTGGATAAGGACATGATGAATTCTACCATAGGTGACTGCAAAGAAACTCCACTGCTGTTTGCTGCTGACCGGCCTGCTACCTCACCTCTTCAGATACACTCTGCAGTGCAAAACTGACACCCTTAGGACCACATCAGACATTCTTGCAGTGTATGTCTGTTCGAAGGACAATGAACAGGGAGCCAAAGTTATATATTGTGGAAAGCCTGACTACCTCAGCAGGTGATCCCATCTTTCTGTTGAATGGGTTTTGGTATTTTTGTTTGTTTAACTCATTCATTTTGAATGTTCAATGGTCAACAAATGTGAAAGGACAGAGAAGATTTCTAACTAGAGTTGAAAATATGTCACTGGAGCAAAGGGAAGTCTTTTGGCTCTTTTGCTGACTATCTACCTCAGTTTGCCGAGAGGTGAACTCTGAAAGACAACTGCTTTACCTCATTTGTGTTCTAGTTGGTCTCAGCTATGGAACTGATGATACTTCCTAGTAGTGTTTTATTTTAGGTTTCTTTTTATTTTTTTCTGATTATGTATAGAATGCGTGTGTTTGTGTGCGTGTATGCTCAGTAATCAGGGAGTTGTATAGGTAGATGAACAAGATTGTTTAGCTGAAGCTCTGTCTTTAAAAAGAAGGAAATCTCAGAATAGAAAATGTAATGTTGTAATGTGGCTGACCTAAACAGTGTTCAAGATTGCAGAAACTGGAGTTGATGCTTCCGTTTGTACAGCCACATGAAATCTTTTGTACCTCTTGATTCCTCATAGCCCCAGGAAGCCTAGGACAGTGCCTTTCCCCAAAACTTGTGCCAGTGACTGCTGACAGGATGTATCCTTAGGGCTCTAGGGCACGTTGAGTTCCCCACAGTGACAAATATCGATTTATTGACAATTAATGCTAAAAAGCATGGCAAAATGAAGAAGTATTCAGTATTTCCAAGCAGCTTGACTCTGCCTAAGAGACATGGAATAAATAATAATGCTGAGTACTTTGGTATTGCAGTACTTCTTAGCAGTGGTGCCTTGCATTAGATATAATGAAATTACTGATTTGCCTTATGCCTTTTTAGTATTTATAAAGTTGCTTTGGATTTTGAAAAGATGCCTTAAATGCTTCTTAGATGTTATAAGTAAACTGCATCATGAGCTTGTAGTTCACTTTTTACCCAGCTTTGAGTGCTGATAAGCACTGCTAGCATCATGGTATGTCTCAGAGCTGTTTTTGGGATGCAACCCTACTACTTGCCTTTGCCTAGTGTGCTGTTAGCCAGGAATTTTAGCTCAGGGAGTGACATAAGCCTATCTAAAACTCTACCGTGAGAAATAAAAAGCCAGAGCTTTAGTTGAAGAGTCTGTTGAAGGACACAAGTAGTGCTACTGCCTTGCTTGAACCCATACAATTCCTGTTTTATACTACCTCTTTTAAAAGTTATTCTAGTGTGTTGTGGTGTTTTTTGTTTGTTTGTTTGTTTTTCCTGTACTCAGGGAACAGTTTGTTACTTTGAGCTGCCTCATGAAAATGTGGAGCAAACTGACAGGGTATCATGTTTTATTTCTTAATGGGGGTGGGAGGAGGAGAGAGGGAGAGAGGAGGTTGGGTTCATCCAATGTTGTAAACTTGCCTGCATAAATATCCAGTCCTCTTCTCCGCTTTCCTCATTTTACTTAAAAAAAAAAAAAAAAAAAAGAAAAGAAAAGAAAAAAAAAAAGAAAAAAAAAAGAAAAAAAAGTTTAACATGTAATATTATGAGAAGGCAACCATGGGAGCTCCTGGCTCTTCTGTGTCTGCAGGAATTCCCTCTGACTTTAAGGTAGGCCAGGCTGACTTCTGTATTATTCTGTATGCATCAAAAGGTGGTCAGACGATGATCAGTAAGCCCTGCTGTTCTGTATATTTCATTTTCACGAATCATCTTGTAGTTACTGTAGTTCTTAAGCTTGTAACTGTTTGCTAGTTCAGAATCAGAAAGTACCTGTTCACCTTTTCAGAACAGTGTTGACTTCAAGGCTTTCAAAATAATCTAATTATTTTAAGATACCAAAGACTTTTCTGTAGAAGAAAAGGAAACTGCATATTTTCCTATAATAATTGAACTAGTTAATAGCTATAGGTTTGAAGAGCTGAATACATTTTATTGTATATATAGTTACTAACAAAAAAACAAAAAACAGTAGGGCTTCTGCTGATTGTAGCAGTTGATTGCATAGACAAGTTGTATGCTTCTACAGTTTAAACTACCTTGTTGTTACAAGAGCCTTTAAAGAAAATTATAATAATACCAGCAGATAACTCCAAAGACTTCCAAGTGTAATTTTTTTTCTTCAGCATGTAGTTGATCAACAGTACAGTATTAAAATATTTTCGAACAGTTTTTTTCTACTTGCTGAAGAAAAAGAAAACCTTTTCACCAAAGATTTATTTTTTATCTCATCAGGCAGAATGTTTAGTGTAGAGCAGAGTACTGTTTCTAGTTAGGTAAAGTGTGAATTAACTGAAACTAGATTAAGAATGTGTAATTGTAGCATGAAGTTTCACACTTCATCTTTCAGAGTAGCCTCTTTTGTTAGTTTCATTCAGAAAGAGCTGATATGCAGATGGTAACTGTGTGCTTCTCCAAAGATTTGTTTGCTGTAAGTACTGATAATCTGTTGTAATTTTTGACCTCCATTACAGGCAAATACTCTAAAATCTAAACTTTTCCAACCAAAAACTCATTCTGTAGTTTAATCCATGGAGAATTTGGGGGAAATAGACTTCGTATAGAATTTGTTAGTCTAATATGGAAGTCTAATATAACAGTCAGTATCCAAAGAGATCAAAATGTTTTATTTACTGCAGTACAGTGTCCAGAATTCTGTACCAGAGTACAGAATCCAGAATTCTAATAAACATTTTTTTTTAAATTAAGGTACTTTTTGTCAGCAAATAAAGAAAACCAAAGATATTTAAGGTTACCTCAGCATATAGGCAAGCTTAGTTAGACACTAATTTTACTTTGTATTTATGTTAACCAAATATAATAAATTTCTCCAGAACTCAGTCTACATTCATATACTTCCCTTCACTGTCACATTCATTTAGGATTTTCACATTTACTATGGAACAAAAAATGCAGTCTTCTCAGAATTCACATTCAATCATTAATCACTACATTTTGCAAGAGAATAGTTCTCAGTGTGAAGCACAGAGAGCTGTAGAAAAATTGCATAGAAATTTATACTTTCTCTGCTGAACTGGGTAACAGAATTCTTTGTGATTATAACAGTGCAGAAATCAGTCTCGGCAATTAGATGCTCCATGTCCTTGAAGCCAGAGTATGCAATTGCAGACATCAGCTTGCTTAGAAGTTTATACTCCCTACAGTCTAAGGAAATCTGTTTTTCATAGATTTATTAATTCCATTTGCTTTGAAAGAGCTGGCAGAACAGAGCAGACAGAACAAGTTACTGTTTTTCCAGTAGTTTTTCTTGCTTATGTCTGTAGAAACTGAGTCCTGGAGAAAACGCTATCGTTTTTAATTATGAATTAAGTATGTTCTGGAAGATGAACATAAATGTGGAATTTAGTGTTACGCTGTGTGAATTGATTTTGCTGAAGCGTGTTAAGAAGTGAAGAGCCATGGCTGGTGTAATGAGTGTATATGCAACCTTTGTACTTTACAAACAAATCAAAAATGTTACGGTTGATGTGGCTTGAAAAGTGTCAAAAACTTGCAGAGAAAATCTTGACAGTGGTTTACCATGCTGTGTTTTCAAGCAAGGACAGTGATTGCCCTTCTATTGTTACAGCAGTGCCTGCTCCGCAGGACCTGGATCCAAACCTAAATGCTCAATCTGCCCACAGTTACACTTGTGTACTTTCTTCACGCTATACAAAGAACCTTCTATCTAGGAAAACTGGGAATGTGTATGTTGTGCAGTTTTTGGCATGTAAATAGGATTTATTTTTTTTAAAGCTCTGCTTGTATAAGAGAAACTTGAAAAATCTACAAATCATTTTAATAATTTCTTATATCAGCTGTGCATTTTCAGTGTAATTTATTGGATTTTAACGGAAAGGAGTTTTGAGAAATTTCTGTTCTTGTTTTTAAATATATTTAATGCTTCCTTCCCTCTTTCCGTTCATTCCCTTCCTTTAGAGGATGAGCTTAAACACACGAGTGTCCTTACCCTGTATCTTTTTAAGTCAGTGGGAAAATTAAATTTGATTTCAGTTTGTATCACAGGCAGAAACAGCTGTTTTTTTTATTTTTTATTTTTTAATATCTTCATAGTACTATTGTTAATGTTTTTAAAGGAAGGAATTCTTACTCAGTTAAAACTCCCATTGGCTTTTTTTTTTTTTTTTTTTTTTTTGTAGTTGGACAGCAAGTTCCCATATACCAGAGGTTCTCTCTAGCTCTCCATACATGCAGTGTTAGCCTTTAGTTAACAGTGAGTACTTTGACTCAATTTATCTCTTTTACATTGCAAGCTAAGCCAGCTTAAAATACAGCATTTTCTGCAACCTGAGCATGCACAGGAAGAGTTACCATGGATCACTGGGTAATATGTAATATGTAACTGAGCAAAACTTGAAGCTGTGAGACCAGAGTTCTCACTCATTTTGTTACTGCATGAAGTATAGACAGAGAAAAGTCCATCTCCTAACGTGGGGAACATTGCTGGATTTTGTAGGGTACTCCGTGTTTAGCACCAAATGAAAAGAGAGCTGTACAAGTGTAACTCTGGCAGCATTCCGGACGAATGGATTGAGTGTTAAAATTGAAAGCTGAACCTCACCTAATAATTGTTACGTGACAGAGTTCATACCTTGAACAACTGTTACACGTTTCTTAGTTGATAAAAATGCAGCTCTGCTAATATCAAATAATTTTTAAAGCAGAGCAATTTGTCTGTAGGAAATCTTGAGCACCTTTCTCTAAAAACAAATTCAAACTATACTATTTTTGTAACTGCGTCTTTTGGGACCTATGTTTACAGAAAATATTTTCCTTCAAAATGAGTCCAAAATGAAGTTGCTAGCTGTTAATAGAAGCCCATCTGAAAAGAACATAAATTCACTTGGGCTCAAATTCTGCTCTCCATTTTCTGCACTGCAAAGTTCATTTCTTTGGGATTTCTCTAGTTTTACACCAAGACTGGTGGGTCCTACATTGTTCAAAAGGGGTATAAACACATGGTAAAATTCTGCTGCGTTGGAACCTCTCATGTTCCACTCTGAGCTGAGCTCCTGGAGATTTGTAGCTTTCCGTGGTTACATATATTCCCATTGCATCTGTCTGGTTTGTTTTCAGTAAAGACTGACTGTATGTGAAAAATGTATACGAAATATTGCTTTTTGGTTGTTTGGCTTCTTTGTTGTTGTTGTGTTTTGTTTTTATTTTTTTGTTTTGATTTGTTTTACTTTTTAATCCGAGTTGTGAATGAATTGCCAGTGTAGGAGCCAGGTATGTATTTCATATTGTGGTGTTCTGGATCCTTTCACTCCATGTGCCATTTTCTTCTAAGGGCAGCAATGGCTAACTGGCTAATGGAGGATGGAGCTGAATTGTATTAATTTTATATTTGACTCAGGGGATCAGCTCCATCAGTTCCATTGCATGAGGGAAGCTAATGTTTGCTCTGATTTGAATGTAACTTTTTAATGTCTTTAAAAAATACATTTTGTTTAATAACGTGAATTTTTCTAGCCTTCTAGTAAATGTTACCTAGTGTGTTGTTTCTTTTTTCCTCTTCAGGGTTGTTTATATACTACCCCAAGGTCATGCCAAAAATTAATAGAAGTTTAAATGCCAAATGTTTATGAAACTGCTGTCTAAATACTGATTGATTGCACAGTTGAAATAAAAAGTTTTCCTTAGTAAAATGGTACTTGAAAATACTTTATTTTTGTTGTCTTTGACTGGTGGCTCAAACCAGGAAAATGCAGTAGAGTTCTTCATTTTGGGCTGAGGAGTTTCAGGAATTTTGGTACTGGAAAGTAGAAAAATGAGGTGTAAAGTAAACCAGACATTGCTTATCACCAAAAGGCACAGATGCTTCCCAAGTATGTGGTTATATGCCACTTATGTGGGAATCATTTCTCACCTAAAACCCCGTCTTTACTCCACTACTGCCAAACAGCCATGCACAATCTCTGCTGTACTTTACTTGCAGTGGAGGTGAAAGTTCTAAGCACAGTTTTCTCATAAAAGCTTGGAAGGCTGCTGACAAAGCTGCACCGCTAAGTTTTTCCTACAATTTCTGCACCTGCTGACAGATGAACCTGGTATTTCAACACATAACAGGACCATGGAAATGCAGTCGCTGTTGGTCAAAAAACCAAATTACTGTTTTTACAAATGGCAAATTGCTAGACTAAAGTAAGTCAACTTAAATAAGCATGGAAATTAAGGTCAAATAAAACTAAAAGGTTTCTGTTGCTAGCTGGTTGATTATTGTCACTTGAAAGCAACTGAAAAATTGTCCAGGTGGTTGAGTAAATTAGGTACAGAGTTGTAATTAGAGCGGTGGTACCATGCAAATCTTCCACTACTGGAAATGAAAACACAATAATTGTTACTTTATGCACACATCAGACAGAAGACTTGCTGTGTGTGCCCCACAGACACGAGGACATACGCAGCCCTAAGACTGAAGGCAGGGCATGCTGCATGCATTCCTAAGAGACAGCAGCTACAGAATCGAGGGCCTCAAAATTCTGTTCTTTTTAATACTATAGCTTTTCCTTTATCTTTTAAGTACGGTACTGCCCCACTGTCACTGCAAATGTATCAACCTGAGGATTTCAGCAGAGGGTGCTGTGAGAGGAGGTGGCAGCACCCAAGAAAACACAAACACATCACTGGGGAACTGAATTTCCAGCAAGCAGATGTTTACTACAAAGTAGCAAGTCACCAGTGATGACTGTTTCCCAGTGGGACAGCTGCTAACAGCTGCCTGCTGCCTGAGGCTGGGACTTCCCACTAGCAGCACCCTGTGCTGATGAGCTGGGCACCCTGGATTCTATAGTCTGTGATGTCTGTCTGTCTTCTGTTTTGAACTCTCAGATGAGACAGAAAATCTGAAAAGCCTCATAAGGCTTCTTTACGAATCACAGCTGTTCTTACCTGCAGAGTTTGCTGATAGAACAGTTATGCCTAGTTGGGTAGCTTATAGAATGTTTATTCCTGGGAGTATTAAAGCACCAGCTGTAGTGACTATTTATAAAATAAGCTCTATTTCGAAATTCATTATTCCTTATGTTTGAAGATAGGAACACTGACAAATCATTCTTCAGGGATAACAGAAAATTAGGCCCATGCTGAAAGGATAATAATAAAGCAGCTTGAGCATTTGTTAAAATAGATAGATGGTAATTATGAATGGAAATATATTACATGTAAAAAAAATTGAAACAATTGGAGAGTGGTCAGTTCTGAACTGTCCAGTGGTATGAAAGCTCTACCAACATCGTCCATCAGAGATGTCATTCTTCCTTTCATTGAGAACGGGAACCACCTGCAGTTTCTTATTAAGTTACTGCTGGTTTGTATGTTTTACAGCCCAGAATCTTCATTTTCTTTGTCAGTAAATAAATAATAAAGCCCTATTTTTCAATGAGTTTGCAAAAGAAAGCTTCAAAGCAAAACATTGCTCTGTGACCTGATGCCGTATCACCTGCCTACTGTCAGCCACCAATCAAACATCTGAGCTTCAGGCAGGTGAGCTCAACGGGACACTTACACTGAACAGCCCCGTTAATTGAAATTCCAACACTGCTGTTTCTTTGTTCAGCTTAACAGAGACATCGGTCTACTGCTTATCTGGATTTTGAATAGAAGAACCAGTACTTTGGAATACAAAAGCTAACTTTCTGCCATGCTTTGCAGGTTCCTCAGCCCTCAGCATGTGGGAAAGCAGAGTAGGGAGGGAAAGGATGCTACCTGCAGCTGTGGCAGTACATCAGGTATGTGAGGTACCCCTTGCTCTGCAGCAAGTGAGCAATAGTTCTTTATGGATGAACTCCTCTCCCTGTCCTGCTCATTACAATCAGCAGGTAAATGACATCTCTGTTAAGAAGCAGGCTCTGTGGCTGTATTATGGATGTATTTTTCCTTTGTCTGCAATCATTGTCTCAGTATCCGTGCCAGACAGTAGTGTATCCTCTGTCAGTAAGAAGGAAGCTGTAGGTGATAATGCTCTAGATGTCTATGTTGCAATTGGATTTAAATCTGCCTCTCTACATGTGCCAGTATGCTACAGCCCCAGGTAAACAAAGCACAGATTTGACCAAAAAAGCTACCATGTAAAAACACTTCCCATTTACAAAGGAATGCACCACTGAGACACACAGAAAATGCAAAAACTGAGAATCTAGCAGTGCCTTACTAAAATACAGGATTATTTCTAGCTGGCAGTAGAGGTCTGGGTGGCTTCATGAAAGTTTGGGTACCAGTTGCTATCTGGCAAATTTCTTCCCTTGCTGTCCTGGCAGCAGTAATAGTTTTGGACAGTTACTCCTGAGGAGCTTGAATCAAGCTGCCAATAGAGTAGTACTGCAGTGTGAGATGTGCTATGAACCCCTATCTGGCAGTGCTGAAAGGTTGTCCAAGTCCCTCAGTTTCTGTGGAGAGACAACTTGAGCATCACTTGAAGTTGATCCAAGCCCCCAGTGGGTGCAGGGGATGTTAGGTATAATACGATCATCTCCAATTCTGAAGGATGGAAGGGAATTTTGGTGGGTTCCAATTATTCTATCCTGTATTAAATGGGTGCCCAAAACACTGGATTCTACTTTAACTGGAAATGAAGTTATGATAGAGTGGGAACTGTGCAGAGGTCATAGAAGGGGTTTGAATTTTCTTTTATCTGCATAGCAATGTAATGGAAGAAAAGGATTTTCATGAATTAAGCAGCAAATTTTTGGCTGGGCTGCAAGGCAATAGCACCACACGAAAGCAGAAGTGTTGCTCACACTGTAGCTCACCCCAGCTGTTGACAAATTGGATTTTGATATGCTGGTCTAGGGAAAGAACTCCTCTGGTTTGCTGAAAGCTATTGCCAAGGGATGAATGGCTGAGCTTAAGATATGTTGGCTCCTCACTTTTTGCAGTTTACAGTCATATTAGCTTAAAATAATCCCACTGGACTGCTTCCTCACAGCCTTCCCTACATTAGGTTACACAATTTAAGTTTCAAGATAGTTCACAGAAGAGACTGTAAAATAAATACGTAATTATTTTCTATTAGAGAACGTATTATGGGTTTTGGCAACCATCATTCTTTGAAACAGACTTTGACTACATATAAGTCAGTAACAGCTTGCTTAGTGTCAGATAAAACACTAGACCTACAAAGTCAAGGCAGAAGGAGTCACTTGAGATCAACTTTCTAACTTCAAGGGAAAAGTCAACTCCAAGCTTGTGTTCAAAGAATCTCAAAATTATTATTCAAAACAAAAAGCAAGACAACCTCTGGCTCATAAGAGGAATGCGTTCTGATCTGGCTTACACAAAACTGTACAGAAAGATAGCCACCTTAAGAAGGAAATCAGCCTGTTTAGTTTTTTTTTAATGTGTATGAGTGTCTTTATTTTTGTTTTACTAATGCATCTCAAGCTTTGTGGTCTACACGTGGTAAGATAAAATCAATTGATAAAATCACTGCACACTGAAATTCATTATAGTATAATCCAGCAGTGCCCTTCTGCTATTATGAAGGCTCAGATGTTCATGTGAGCCTAGACTGCCTCCATGATTAGTTTTGGAGCACTGGTTACAGATGGGATAAACACTCCAGCACCCAGCAAAGTGTGGTGGCTTGCATCATGCCTTGTGATTTAGAAAACTCAGCCCTGGCGATGTGGTTGCTATTTGTAGTTGGGTTGACTGGGAACAGTCTTCTAATAGAGGCAATCTACAATTTGGTATAATGTTTAAAAAGGTTTTAGGAGTTTGTGCTGATGTTTCTCTTCTGTAGCTCAGCTATGTAAAATAATACAGCCCAGCCCTGAAGTTGCACTTCATTAAATGACAGAATTGCTGTAGAAACTATGATGTATAGCTCCCTAAAGTGCCTGTCTATGAGTTTCAGATTTCAAATTGTACCCACTAGACATAATACATGTCACGCAATTAAATCCAGTCTGGTGTTGGTGAACAGATAACACATATTTTAAATAATTAGTTCCACGTTCTTCTCTCAAAATCCTGGATTTCCTGTGAATTTTAGCCTGGGGATTAAGGAAGCTGCTCTCAGATGTAATGGGTGAGTGCAGCATCTATGTAACTAGGTCACGTTGTGCTTAGGCATATTTAGTTATCTTTTCTTGTGTTCTTCCTTATTTTTGTTGCCCAATAAACAAAAGAGGTAATTAAGTTTGATTCATAATCCTCCTAAAGGATAGCAAAATTCTGAGATTTTGTGGTGTTTTGGTTTGTTTTTTTACTGCATTTTCTAACAAAAGTATGCTTGTGATATATTTTCTTTCATTTTGATTTTTTGTTGCTTTAGCTGCATTTTCCTTTCTTTCACAGTGTACAGGCGCACAAATTCAGACAGCAGCTGGATTCTGCTTCTTCCCAGCAGATCTCCTATTACTCAGACATTGTTATTTGGTCAAAGTAGCTTTCAGGTTTTTTGCTACTATATTCCAGTAAATATTTTCCTTAGAAATGAAGACTAAGCTACAGCTGCCACCGTGAATGGCATAGCACACGATGTCATGCAGCAGTCCCCTCAATTGTCTTCCAACTCCATCTCCTTGTTTACTTGCTAACTGTGGAAATGCTCAGTAATTACTGCAAGGACGTGAGTTCTTACTGTAATAACGTCTGTATCATTGCAGTAGGATGATGCTGGCTGGCTGCCAGGTGCCCAGCCAACCACCCTTTCACTTCTGCTCCTCAACAGTACAGGAGGAGAAAATAAGATGATAAAGCCTGGAAAATTGCTTGCCAGTTACCATTATGTGCAAAACACTCAGCTTGGGGAAGATTAATTTACTGCCAATTAAAGACAGCGTAGCAAAGTAAGAAACAAAACTAAAAACACCCTTCCCTCCCTCCTTTTCTTTCAAGGCTCAACTTCAGTCCTTCATTCTCAGCTCTTCTATCTCCCTCTGCTGAATGTTGCAGAGGGAGGAGGTTGTGGGCAGTTAGAAAGTTTCACCTCTGTTGCTCCTTCTTCCTCATGCTTTCATCTTGCTCCAGCATTGGGTCTCTCCTGCAGGATACAGTTCTTCACAAACTGCTCCAGTGTGGAGCCACTGCTCCTTGGTGGCCTGTGGTGAATCTGTCTGTGAGCTGCCAGGGCCCTGACACCAGCAGCCCCTGCTCTCTGCTCACAAAGGCCACCCCAACAGCATCCCCGCTGTCAAAACTTTGCCACCTTCACCCAATACAAACATTAATGACACTTCTGTACTAAGATTTTGGTCCTGGCTGCTATTTAATCTAGCTTCTGAGCCTCCTGTTCTTCATTTCCTTAGAATCATAATAGTAGTTAAAATAAAAACACCACTACTGATCTGAATGAAGAGAAAGGCAAGTGTGTGAGGAGGCAGCAAAATTAATCGTTCCTTTTGACAAACACATTCTTGCTAAAATCTGTCCCACTCCCACCGCTCTATCCATACTCTTCTTAGAGAGATCAGATATAACAAATACAGAGTCCTCCAAAGAGAAACTAGTACAGTAATATCAAAAGCAGATAGTTGCTACATCCAACTTGGAGTTCTGTAACCATGAACTCAGCAACAATAGTTTGTCTCACTACTAATAACTGTCATTTTTAACTATAGATAGTGAACCATGAATCGATGGATTAAATCTATTCCTTTGCATGCCTTTTTCATTAGTGTAATAAGATCACTCCAGTCAAACAGATCACCTCTTCCTCAGTGTAGACAGATGCTATTTTCCCATCTATAACTTGGGTTAGGGCAATCGTGCTGTGTATGGAGGTTGTATGTAATCCAAAACAGTTCTACAGAGGTACTGAGGGAAGGTCTGCTAATCTGTCAGTGACTTCGCCTGATTCTCTGAGCTTCACTTTCCATATCTGCTTAACTCTTAGCTTGAAATTCAAGGATTTCATGGATCCATCCCAGAGAGAGCCCTGATGTGTGGACATCCTGTGAAATCTTCTCTCCAAAGCCACGAAAAGCAGAAAAAGAAATGTATTTCTCTATGTTGAAATTTTGGTAAGACATCTTACAGTTTTGTATAACAAAGTTGGTGGCACTGTATAAGAGAAATGAAACAGCATGTCCAGGAAGATTCTCTCTAGACACTACTGCACACAAACAGGTACAACTCACGAGGTACAGTGCCTGTTCAGGGCTCTCACTGCAGCCAGCTCTCGGCTAATACTTGAAGCAAAGGACTGCTGTGAGAGAGTACCCCCAGAACTGAACTAAAACTGGAGAGCTTTTCTACAGGAACTCCTGCTAGCTTTGGAGTTAGCATTACTACTCTTTCAGCTGCATGGCAAAATTTTACTTAGGCAATTCTACATTGGAAATCCCATCATACTCACTGTCTAATTACTTACAAATGCACTGATGCATAGGACAGCTTGGGATAAGGCTTTCTCATGTTTATACAGCACAAAAACTTCATAACTCTTAGCAAAGATATTGACAAAATCTGGGTCAAAAAACAGTTTTGTAAACAATTACTGCAAAGATCAGCATGGCCTTTGCAGAAAACCAGGAGTTCTTAAGAGAATGACTTGGGGACGTAAATTAAATGCTTGTCTTTCTTTTCATTAAATCGTGATAGACAAGAAAATGTAAAGAAATCAAGATGATAACCCAGAAAAAGAATGAAATTGCATTTCTTTTAGTTCCCCACAGAGTGTCCCCACTTCACTATTCATTGCTCAAGATAAGAACACTTCCTGAGTAGGGTAATAACCTGTCTTGTGCAGAAGCCCACAAAGGTTTGTCAAACGTTGTTAAAATGTATTATCTGATGAATATGGCAAACAGGTTTCTATTCTATTTATCCTAGACGAAAATTACAGATAAATCTTATGTTCCTTGATGACATGATAACCAAATGAGGTTTTAATATATATACATATGGATTTTTACATATGGATTTATACGTATATCTCCATTGGATTTCTTGGAAAACTTTTTGCACTTTGGAATATAAATACAATAATGAAACATACGTTCGTAAATAATCAGATGTTTTCTTTTTAGATATGTTGAGAACTGCCCCAAAGTTGTTTGATTTAAATATTAAAAATCTCATTCCAGTATAGATACAACACTATAGTGCAATTCACACACGTTTCTTGGATATTTTTTTAATCAGCCCACTAATACATTGCTTTGGAAAGTTGATGGAAGTACATTTTTCTAAGCCAGCGATTGTCTACATGATAAGACAAGGGCATGATCTTTCTCAAGCCCTGGAATTGATTTGAAGATATCATGTGCTGTATTGAAGAAAATTAATGAAATGTACCAAAGAAAAAAACCTTCCATTCTTCCACAGAATAATTCATAAAGCAATCTTTTGCACTATTTCCCTACAGTTTTCTATTAATTTCAGATTAAATTTGAATCGCTTAATTGAATTAATTAGGTTGTGATTTGTACTTTATATTATGTAGATAAATGAATGGTTAGTACGTAAGTTCAGACGTTCCTAATTTTTGTTGATTAAAAGCAGAAATGAATAAGTGGACTTGTGAGACCTGGTTACTGCACTGTAACAGATGAAGCGTTCACCAGTAGGCAAGCAGTTTGCACCACGATGGCTTCAAGGACTATTTCAATCACAGCTACAACCCCTGAGACCGGCTGCTAGACCCCGAAGGGACTTGGTTAACATCTTTCCAGGGCAGTACCGGATACACATCCAACTAAATAATAAAAGCATGAGAAGTGCATATTTGTATCAACATGCATGTGTTTAGTTTTACTACCCTGAAAAAGGAAGAAGAGGATGAACACTAGGAGAACAACCAAACCAGATTTTTAACATTTTCTCAAGCCTGACAGAAATTCCATCCAGCCTTAATAGTCTCATTAATCACCGTGGTACTGTGAAACAAGTATAGTAAGTGTGTGTAGAACTAGCACTTTAATTTGTGTAACATGAAAAAGAGCTTATTAGAAGAATGAATTACTCCCCCGCTCACATAATTGGCAAGGGGGATCAAGTCCACTAATGCTGGAAGGCCATCACTAGTTAAAGCTATTGCAATTCAAGCTTCCCTGCATGTGTTCCCTTACTCCACGTCAGCATTTTCCATCCAGGTGGAAGTGCTTACTGGCAACAGGGCTGTGTTTCCACGTGCCACAACACCTGCACAGGTGCACATGCCAAACCCTGACAGCACCAACACAGGCTGGATGTACTGTACTGCACTTCTGCATGAGCCTGCTGGACTTTGGGTCCACGTGCGTGTCTCCCTGTGCATGAAATCTTTAGTGATCAGTTGATAGGTTACAGCTGTATGTGCTTTATCACTTGTATAACATTTGGGAAGGTTTGTATTTCCCCAGTACTGGGAAAAAAAAATTCCTTAAGCATCAGTAAATTTCTCTGAGGTGTTCATTTTTCCATTAGGACATCTGTATACATTGCTGTGCTGTCAATCAAAACGGGCTTGTACACGATTCTGTCTGCTCCTGAGATATGCAGTAAATACATGTGCAGGATGTAGTAAGAACCATTTAGATGTTACCTCTGTGTTGTGGATCCATGCCTCATTGATATTTTTCTCCTGATAATGTAATGCAGCATCAAATGCTTATACACTACACCTATGATTAGCAAAACATCTTTCACCTACCTCCAGCTTGTACAGAAAGACTCTTTTAGTATCCTTCTTTGTAACATAAATTCAGAAGGAACCTGGAAATCACCAAAACAATATCCTCTATCTATATTCAGTAATGTTTTTAGGCCCAACACATCATACAATTGAAGTTACTGCTGTCTCTCCAGAGCTCCCCTTTTTCAACAGCTAAGGCAAGTTATAAAGCATTATAAAGTATTTGTTCATGATCCAATAATCTAGCAGGAAGCAAGAGCTTTTTGCTTGTTTGTTATTGTCAAGAAGAACATTAATTCAGAATAACAGACTCACTGAGGTTGGAAGGAACCTCAGGAAAACTTGACCTCGACTCCAACTCTCTGTGCAAAGCACAAACCAGGCTGCTCTGGACTTCACCCAGGTGGGTCTTGAAAACTATTCTACAATTTATTCTGTTCCTTGTCCCCATGCTTGCTTAGCTGTGCTACATTACCCCCGTTGTATCCTGTTGGAACCTCCCATTTCAGTCTGTGACCAGTGAGTCCCACTCTGCCATTACCCCTTCAGCAAAAAGCCTTGCTCTTGGTAACCTCTACTGAGGTACTTGTATGCTGTTATTAAGTACCCCTGAGTTTTATTAATTAATGTGAATCTTTGAGTGGAAGAAATGATGAATTAACCTTAAGGACAATCAGTGAGCTGCATGGTCATCAGGCGGTCAGCAGTGTGTAATAAATGAGTTTTTTCACAGGCTTTTGCAATGTTTGAGATGCTGCTGTAGGCACCTGAGCAAGTGAATTAATTCCTGTCAGACATTGCTTCAGCCATTTCGCAAGCAGCTTTAGAAGTGCAAAGCTGCTCTAACAGCATTCTCACAGACTACTCACTGCAATCACGAGCACAAGTTATAACCGAATTTGGATGAACAGCAAAACAGACCATTTTTTGCAATTAGAGCACTGGGTTAAAGTCTGAATTCCCCGCTGCCATTTCGGATGCAGACAATCATCCCCTAGGAGCCCTTACAGACTCGGTGACATCAATCTGCACATCCATAATTACAGTCTACATGCTATTACAAGGCAGCCTCGCACAAAAGCTCGTGCAGTCCTGGGAGAATCGTCTAGGCCTACAGCGAGCTCCATCACAGAAAATGCAAATCTCCTCACAGCCAACACATCCTCCCGCAGATACAGCCCAGCTCACACCCACCTCGCTAATAACGAGCCACACTTCAGCAAGATTACACAAAATTAATCAGAGGACCTCGTGAGAATTTCGGCAGTGTGCTGTACTTCAAGGTACACGCACGCTGATATTGCTGCAAAGACTGTGGACAAATAAAAACGATGTCTGGGGGAAAGACAGAAAGTGACATAAAAAATGAATAACTTTATTCAGTTAGAACTGCAAAACGTGAAAGCAAGAAGACGGTAGCAACAGTTGGACGGTTGTATCAAGCTTTATACAAACAGCACTCCTTCTCCCGCCTCCCTGCCCCATCTGTGCGAGGCGGTAACCGTGTATCTGTCAGGGAGCTCTGGAAAGGCACTGTGAAGCGACGAACGAGGGCAGCTGGACGGACATCGCCTTGACACTTAAGGAGGATTAACCCTTCCTCGGGAGCCGTTCGGTACGGTTACTGAATAGTTTTGGCCCGGGATGAGGGCTCCACCTGTAACGCCGCTGACAGCCATTTTGGGAGGCAGGAGGGGCGGCGCGGGCTGTCACCTCGCGCGGGCTCGGGGGGTTCCCACGCCCCACCTGTGTGACGGAGCCCCGCCCCGAGGAGGGACCTCCGCCCGGGCTGTGCCCACCTGGCGGCTCCGGCAGAGCCGCGAAACGCGGAGCCGCAGCCCGGAGGTGAGCAGCGAGCCTCGAGGCGGGAGACGGTACGCGGAGAAGCCGTAAAACCTCGGCACAGCCGAGCTGTGACCTGAGGAGCGTTACCTGCGCGGAGCCCGGAGAGTCCCACCCCCCCCCCCCCCTTCCCCACCTCGCGCGGACGGCCGCGCGCTGGGCGCTCCCCCCCGCAGCCCGCAGCCGCCGGCACAGCCGGCACGAGCCCGTCCCGCCGCCCGGTGCCGGCGGGGCGCTCTTTGTTCCCGGCGGCGGGGGCCGGGCGCGGAGTGCCGCCCTCCGCCCGGGGCTCGGGGCGCCGAGCGGCGCCGGCGGCCGAGGGGGGCGCTGCGCGGGGCACGGCGGCGGGGCCGGGCGGGGCGGCGGAACCAGGGGGCCCTGCCCGGAGCGGCGGCCGCGTCCCGCGGAGCCCCCGCGCGGCGCACGGACGGCGTTCGCGGCTTTCCGCTCGCCGAGGAGCTCTTCCCGCTCCTAAAGTTTGCAAAGTCGGGCGGCGGCGGCGGGTTACGGCTGCGGCGGGAGGGGGCGGCGGCGGAGGAGGCGGGGGCGGAGGGGGCGGGGTGCGGGCCGGCGGCGGCGGCAGCAGCATCAAAGAGCCCCGATTCCTGCCGCCCTGGGAGCCATGCGCCGCTGTCTGTAATGTCAGCGGAACAGGAGAAGGACCCCATCGCGCTCAAGAGATCCCGAGGTACGGCGGGGAGCGGGGTGAGCGCGGGCCGGGGCCTAACTCCGGCCGGGGGAGCCCTGAGGGAGCCCGCGGGGATGCCGGCCCCGAGCCGCTGCGTGCCGGGCCCCGGGCCGCCGGCCCTCCGCCCCGGGCTCGCTCCCTGCGGCGGGCTTGGGCGGAGCGGGGCCGCGCTAAGTTTGCTCGGCGCGGCCCGGCCCGGCCCCGCGGGTTCCCGCCGCCTCCGGGCCTGGAGATGCCGAAGTGCCGGGCTGGGCGCTGCGCGGCGATCGCTGTTGTGTTTTGCTGCCTGTGCCGCCCATTAGTATGCGGCGTGCGTGCAGTTGGTGCAAGGGAATACGTCGGCAGTGCCACATGTCCGAGTTGGTGCCGATGCGGAGCCCGCATATCGCGCGGAGCGCTCGGTCCTCTGCCCCGCGTTTGGTTTCAGTTGGGGTTTTGTTTCCTCTCCGCGTATTTTTTTTCCCTTTCATTAGTAGTCCCGGTGTGTGGCTCTGGTGGCGAGGTCTGGACGGGCACTGCTTTGAAATGTACGCGGAGAAAGGTGGAAGCACGCTGTCTGCTGTGCCTCGGGCTGCACGCCTCACTCTGAAGGCAGCAGCCATCGGTTTGCGCAGCGGTTACTGTGTCCGCACGGTCCTTAAGGGCAGAAATGCGTTCCCGACTGAAATAACGAGTTGAGTGAAAATTGTGGCGTTGTAAGACCCGAAGTTTACCGCTTCTCTTCTCCTCTCCCCCTGCTTCACCCCTGGGATTCCATTGTTCTTGATGTTTTAAGCGTTTTGTGGGTGGCTGAGCGGTGAGAGGTGGGGGCTCGGTTACGCATACTGTCATTGATTTACAGTTCGCTTCTCCAAAGCGGGTCTGGTAACAGCTGGATCGCAACCTCGAGGGTGAGAGAACGGAAACATGCGGCAGCCTTACAAAGGGGACTGGGATTCATTAGGCTCCGCTCCCGAGCTCTGATGCTGCAAATGCACGCTCACAGTTTCACACACCGGAGGTACCGCCGGGTTCTGCACGGTCGCTGCTTCACCTCAGACTTTGCAGGATCAGGCCCACGGATCACACTCACTGGCTCTGCTTGAAGCTTGGCTCTCCGGTTTTCTGTCCACAGTAAAAAGTATATTTGGCCCTTTGTAACTGCTGGGAAATGTTCTTACTTTGGGCACTGTAAGAAAAGGCTGTGGCTCCTAACCTGTAAGATCCCAGACAGAGGTTTGTCAGTGAATAGGAAAATACTCCATAGTGTATTTGCAGTGTGTTAACTACAGCATAAATTACACACTAAGTCATAATATCTGTGTGGGCAGAACTGCATGTTTCAGTTCTCTGCACTCACATTGAAAGTGTGTGTGAAGTCAGAGAGGGTGTGGGATTTGCTCCCTGTGTGCTGTCCAAATGCAAATAGACAAAATACAATTTAGTCACAATATACAACAGGGAAATAGATATCAGATATGTATTTATATCTCTTAAGTCCATCTAAGTACAAGATGTTCCAGTCAAACGGATTGATCTTTTTTCCTGCAAAATTAGTCACAGATGAAGTAATTATTTTGCACCATTTGTGCAAATATCACAACACTCCAAAATGTTCAGTACACGGCTTAAAGACGAGTCTGTGTGGCAGGTACCAGGAGTGACTTTCCTGAAAGTTTATTTTGGCTGCGTGAAAATGGCTCTCATTCACTCTTCTTCTGGAGGTATGCTCAGACTAACATTGAGCTTCCTTTCATGTATAATTTAAATCATTATAAAATCCACAGGGAAAACAAATTTGTGGGGTTAAGTTAAATCACTGGCCTCACACAGTGAGAACTGCAAGTACAAAAGCTCTGTATATTCCGGACATAGAACTCAGTTCTGCAGCTGAGCCTGACTTTCCCCACGTGAGTAATCTGTGCAGTAATTGGTGACTTTTATTACAGAATCCAGAGATTTACATGCTAACATTTTTGAAGAATGAGATCCGAGAGAGGAAGCTTGTATGTAATTTTACAAAGTTGTAACTTCTGTGATGTAAATCAGCACGCTCCTGTGGTTCATGGTATTCCACTTGATTGTAGATGTAGTAATTTCTGTGCTGCTAGTTGTTGAATTAAAAGAAATCAGAATATTTGTAACGTTGCTATCAGCAGTTACCATTGTTGATGTATTAAGAATATAGGACCGTATGGAGAAGTGTATTTTTTGCATTTGTAAGGAAGAGTGCTCACAGTACAATCTCCCATAAAAGAGTTCTGGAGGAGAAGCAGCTGATGGGAAGAGCGAGACAACTTTGACCAAACAGTTGAGAAGATGATGTATAAGGTTGGAATTTAAGGGGTGTTTGTCACCTTTATATAAAACTCTGCGTAGTGATCATTTTGTATGTACAGGCAGTGTGCCTGTGTACTGTGCAAAGTGCATGCAGCGTTGTATATTCTAAATCAAGGCTTAATGTCATTTTTTTTTCTCCAGCCTAATCCCTTGCTGCTCCAATGGTAGGCTGTACCAGGATACACTATGCTCAAGCATGAGTTTATTTTGGGAACTGGATCATGACTTCATGCTGTAGTCTCTGAAATTCAGACTCAGAATTTGCCAGTAATGATAGGTGTTGATTTGAGAGGTCCAATTACCTCTATCTTATGAGTAATGAAATGTTTTGGGAATTACATATACATAAAACAGAGATGAAATCTCTACAGCGACAGTCAAAGCCAAAAGGAACTCATTAAAGCTCAAATCAAATGGGATTTTTATTTGAAGTAGGACTGGTAATTTCCCTGAAACCTGTTAAGGCAAAAAGGTGTGTGTGTGTTGAGGGGGAGGGGGCAAAGGCTGAGTGAAGGAAAAAAGGGAATTGCTGGGAGTGAGAGCTCACTGCAGCGTGTGGCTGTTGGTTTCCTTTGATCAGGATTATTCGAAGTAACTGTTGCATGTTTTAGTTTGCATACAGTAGATGTAATTCTTTGTGTCGTGGGAGATTGTGTTATGCTACTGAACAGTCCTGAAGCTGGCTTAGCTGTCTGCTGGGAATACTGGTGTAACGTAGAGCTGGTGTGATGTCACATGTGACACTGCTCTGCATTACACTGCTGATAATTCTGTTATTTTCAGGTTGATACAGCTGAACATGTGGGTTTCTCTTTATGCTTACATCTTGATAAGGTTTGACTTGTGTTCATAATTTCAGTTTTGAACAAATAACCGTACAGGCTGAAAAAAGTTACTGTTTTATGCTGTTACTCTTATAATTTTGTTAAAGCAAACAGTTAATGGGCCTGGGAAAGAATAAGCATGTAGTTCCTCAATGTTATGGTGTTAAAATCTGAGGATGGAGTGTTGTCATATAACCTGAAAGTGACTTCTGTGCTTTGGCTCATGGTTGCTTTTGCATTCCCAAATTGTGGTAAATCTTTTGAACCCTCTGAAGGCAAAACTAGTGGGATAATAAGGGATGTGCTAGAACCTAAGCTCTAAATTTGAGTTTTAGAAACAAAAGCCCCAACTTATACAACTATGAGAGCTTGTTGTGCTCTTCTGGTTGGGATGTATGCTGAGTGAAGTACAGATACCTCTTTGTATAGATCAGGTGAAGTGATCAATGAAATGAACAATTTTTACTTTCTTTTTATTTTTTTTTTTTGCCAGAGCAGATATGCTTAATTACTTAAGGAGATTCCTGCAGAATAAGTCAGACTCACCCACAGCCTCTCTCATTTTTGTCAGGTGTCTTTTTATTTGATCAAGTCTTCCATTTAGAGAAATTCAGTTGTGATGTAATGGAGATCTGTCTACATGGCGTGGCATGTTTCCAGTGGATATTCACAGATGTGCTACTGCTTTTTTTTCTTTATTTTTTCTTTCCTTCATGGCATATTGTCATGGGCTGTTGTGTGTCATACTGTGAGTGTGATAACTGCCGTGTCAGCCTAAGTTAAATAGGAGGTGAATCTTAGGCATGGTTTTAAGCAGTTCTTCTAAAAGTTTAATGCTTTATGCAAGTAAGAAGTACTTAATTGAAGTAGAGATGTTAAGAACCTGAGGAATAATAGGCATAAAATAAAAGAAAAGCTTTATTCAAACTGTAATGAGCATGGATTGGACGTTAACATGGTAATAGAGTTGGACAGCTGTATGTGATGTATGCTGACTTTTACCTCTGCGTATTTGCTTATTGAGGACTTGCATTAATTCTGATGCTGTGCATTGTAAGTTTAGTATTTGTAACAGATATCTCTTCTGCGACAAACAGGGACGTACTTGAAATATGGTCTGTAAGTAAACTAATGCAGAATTGCACTGCTTGAAATTTTGTAGGTGGTGATGGTGGATTGGATGGGTTAGGAGGACCTGGAGTACAGCTTGGAAGCCCTGATAAGAAAAAGCGCAAAGCAAATACACAGGTAAATTCCCTTTGGTTCTTAATAAGCAGCGTACTCAGGTGTTGTTTGCTGAAATGACTTTGTTCAGGTTATCAGCCTGTTCTCACAAACTGCTTTTACGTACAAACTATTTTAGTTGTACTGTGAAGCTGAAATTTTAACTCCCCTCATTGAACTTTATCATAGTAGTCATCCTCACTAAAGTTATTTTAGGTCTTTGTAGGTTGCCAAAGCCCTGTGAAGGGAGACGTACAGTGAGACTGTGAGACTTATATTTTACCATATGGATTTGATTCTGAGACAGCCTTTCTTTTAGTGACTGTGTAGCCATTGGTAGCAATCTGTACAGCATGAATAATTGCAATTAGGCTTTTTTTTTCTTCTTATTTTTATCCCTATGTATGTAGATTTGTGGGCAAATGCATCAGTGCAGTTTGTTAATGCTTTGACCAAACTCCTGGCATATTCCCCAGTTGATTTTCAAACAAAAGCGGGTTCAGCTCCTTTCTAGTGAATCCGTGCAAACTGGCATTTCTATACAGTTTCTGTTTCTGGAAAGGAAGCCAAAACATCTGAAGTAATTGGATATCTGTAGAGCCAAATGTTCCTTTGTGTATTTGTTCAGCACTGAGTGAGAGTATCTGTTAATTTTTTACTGCCCAGAGGGAGTAGTTGTATTTACGTAGGTCAAACGATCACTTTCTCTTAGGCCTATCCATTATTAATTGATTCCAATCCATGGGGATTTGTCTTCTCATTTTTTGTTTCCTTTCAAAGTAGTCATGTTGAAACCTGCTCTAAGAAATAACTAATTAATTGCAGAGTTTCGGGTCTCTCTACTAGTGAAGCTTTCTTGTTGCTCTGGAATGGTGATTCTGTAGAGGGCTGGTGGGTTAGTTTCCTCTCTTTTCTTACCGCGTTCAAAATGTGTAGGACAGCAGAAATTTGGAGGAAAAAACAATAAACAAAAACAAGATTAAAAAAAAAAAAGAAAAAAAAAGAGCCTTAGTTTACGAATAGGAAGCCATCCTTTCTGTGAGGAGCTGAGGTGAAGGTGCAGGAGCTTGATGTTCCCCATAGGCTAGTCTAGAATGAGATTCATTTGTGTAGCCACTCTGAGAACATTCTAGCAGCCTCTGAGCTCCATTAAAGACTTGATTATTCTTTCTAACCAGAAATTCTTGTATTTTAATTGTACTGACAGTACTTAACAGATTATCCACAAACACTGAATGTTCTTAAGGGACACTTCTGTATGGTACATTGAATATAGAAAATTCTTGTGCACGAATTCCTGTGTTATCTATACTTTTCTTTATGTTTGTATATTCTCATGGAAGTGGTGTGTCTTGAGAGATGCATTTTCAGTAAGCTGAAAATAAGTAAGGAAATACTCCAAATCTGCTCTTCAGCATTTCAGAAATGTTCCATGTGTATATTTAAAGGACACGTAGCTTTTTGTTTTCCCGCTTTTCTTAAGTAAAAAATGGAGGGAGGAAAAAATTCACGCATGAGGTAGTGTCTTCAGAAGCACGCTTGTGGAACTGCACAATTTTTAAAAACACTAAGATGTTTATAAATTACTGTTATCTGGAGCCCAAACTCCTCTCTTCCCTTCTCTGAAATTTCAGGTAGGTTGGTGGGTTATGGTGAATGAGATTTATACAACAACTGAACAGTGATTTTAGCAGTAGTGCTGCTAGTCCAGGACCTCGTGGTTGGTCTCTCTTATAGAGACATGGTAAAACTAATGTAAATGTTGTATTTAAAATGTTTTTAGGGATCTTCATTTCCACCTCCATCTGAATATGCACCACCGCCGAATCCAAGCTCTGACCACCTTGTAGCTGCAAATCCGTTTGATGACAACTATAATACCGTCTCTTATAAACCACTTCCTTCAGGAAATCCTTATTTTAGTAATCCTGGTTATCCTGGCTTTGGAAGCTATAACACTTTCAGAATGCCACCTCACATGCTACACAGAGTGTCCACGCCATATGGTGGTTCCTATTCCCTCAGAAATCAACCACACCCTCTTCCTCAAAACCCTGTAGGAATGGGTTTTAGTCGACCCCACTCTTTCAGCTTTGGTCCACATGATAGCCCAGGTTTTGGGAATCAACCACCTTATAGTGGCAGTCAGATAAATCAAAATGTCAATATGCCCGCTCAACATTTCAGACCAAATCCTGGTGAGAACTTTGGCCACTCTGGACAGATACCTCATCCTGATGTGCCACCTAACTTTGGTCCTGGAAACAGTTCAAATTTCCCAAATTCTCAGCTAGAGTCAAGCCACTCTTTTGTTCCTCCACCGAGCACTTACAACCAGACAAAATCATCTGCACAAAAGCAAGACTTTAGTCAAGGTGCAAGCAAAGCATCGAGCCAGAACACTGCTGCTCTTCAGCATCATCACAGGACAGAGGACATTGTGAGTCAAGGTAACAATGACCTAAAAAATGTTACTCGAAACAATGTGGTAAATCAGGATAATAGTCATTCTAATAGCACGGATAACACTAATGCTGGCCATTCAAATGGGACTCAGAGTAAGGCCCGTCAGCCTCGAGGTACTGCGGAAGGATGCAACTCTGAAAAGAGCAGCAAAACACCCCTTCATCCCAGTCGTCATGGCCACTCATCCTCTGAACCCGTCTATCCATGTGGGATTTGTACACATGAAGTTAACGATGACCAGGATGCCATCCTGTGTGAAGCCTCATGTCAAAAATGGTTTCATCGAATCTGTACTGGCATGACTGAGTCAGCTTATGGCCTTCTTACAGCAGAAGCATCAGCAGTGTGGGGTTGTGATACGTGCATGGCTGACAAAGACGTCCAGCTAATGCGTACGAGAGAGACTGCAGGGCCACCTGCGCTGAATACAGATGGCTAACAAAAAATTGGTGCTAGTGGTTGAGCTACTTAAATGAAGATTTGGTTGTGAATTGAGTCCTTCATGTTCTGAAGACAATCGATTGTTTGATTGCTGTCATATTATTTTCCCCTTATCTGTTTTCATTCATGAAGTTCCATCTCAACTTTTGTACTCTTAACTTTGCGTGCTAATGTTTGATGGGGTGGAATTTTTTTTTTTTGTTTCTGATAATGATCAGAAGTAGGATGTGCTAGTATTAATGTGTTAACTAACACTAGCATTTACTATTCAGTTTTAATGGTACTGTACTTGCAAATACTCATTGCTATTTTTTCTTTTGTTGTTGGACGTCCATTACTGATGTTCTTGCTATCCTTTCTTTGCGTATCATGGAGATAACATGGAGGAAGTGTGCAGTACAAATAGTTTGTATTTTTTTAGAATAAATAAGAGGATTTTGTATGTGCTTTTTCTGATTTTTGAACTAAAGCATTAACACAATTCTGAAATCAGTGATTCCATTCTTAGTAACACAATGAAACCCACTAAATCGTATACCTTGATATTTCCTTCCTTGAAAAGGCAGTGCTCTTTTGACTTCTTGGCAAATACTTAATTGCTGAGGACTCTTACTAGGTTTTGCAGTATAGGAAGTAGTTACAAAATGTGATTACATTGGAAGAAACTAGTACAGACCAAGTTGATGAAGTCCAGTGCTTTAAATCTAGAGAATACCAAAACTGAGGTTGCACGTGTAACCTTTCTTTGTTCCTCTTAAGCACATATGTTAGGATGCAGCCCCTGTGCAGTTACATATCTCTTGCTCATCCTCTCCTTGTTGGTGGCTCTAGCCTCCGCCCTCAACTGTGAATGAATTTAAGCAAGAATTAAGAATTTAAGGGAAAATTCTGCCCATCTCTTAGAGCTTTCAGCTGGAGCCTCTTCATTCATCCTGAGCTTATGCTGTCTGCTTGGCAAGAAGAAGGGCGTGAGGCAGTGGTGTGTGTGTATAGCGCAGACTCTGAACTGCAAGATAATTTGTCCTGCAGAGTAGTGACGCTGAATTCCCACCACTGCCTCAGCCAGTCTTGCTGTTTGAGGGGGAAGGAAATCTTGAGTGAAGACAAATACAACTCTCAGGTCTGTAAGCTTAGCTTGCACCAGCAGCCAGCAAGCAGGAATTGAGCAAACTTGAGATCTTACTGACAAGTATGAAGGGCACTAGAATTTAGTGTATGATTCTAAGAATTGTCCTTAATTATGGGTAGTTTTACCTTATTCTTGATCTCAAGAATATACACCACCCCCATTCTCTTTTTTTTTTTTTTTTTTGAGGGGGGAACATCTAGCCTTGATCACTTTGGCCTTAGCAGAGTGCTGATGTTGTGTATGCAATTGAAAAATCAGTGTTTCTGTAGAGAAAAGTGTTGCTTTAACTTAATACAAGGTGGTACTGTAGCAATAGGTGGCTTGTAGTGCTCACCATTGTTCTGGAAATGTAATTGCTGATTGCTGAAAAACTAAATACGTTGAATATTAAAGGTCCTGGTCAGGTTCCTTAGTATGATGAAGGATGTTCAGATCTGCAGTGATGAGTGATACAGAGGCCTATATAGAATACAGGCATATATATTTAAAGGCTATTTTTATGGTAAGCTTTGTTAATGAGTGAAAAGTAAGGCCTATCTGCTATTTTGCCATTGTGTTTGATTTTAAATGAACTCTACTGTTATACTGTCCTGGGAGATTCTCTGCAGATGTACATAACTGTCTTTCTTTAATTTTAATACTGAAAAGTTTTATATACCCTTTTACTGGAGAAGCATAGTATTGCCCTTTTATAGCACCTCTCATCAGGAAAAAAGGAGATAAGGATTATGTAATTTACACGTTAGATATTATCTTAAGGACTTCCTTTATCGGGATATAAAGAAAGTGTAAAGCAGATCCAGGGCTTCTGTTTTCAGTGCTGCTTGCTTTATTTCTGACAGACACTAAACTCAGTCATGTTTTGTTAGGGGTGTGATATTTAAAAAATGAACTGTAAACCAACACAAAAACTAAAAAAGCTGAGCAAACAAACCTTGTTGATACAGATTTGTTCCTCTGGAAATAGTTCCATTTCTGCAAGAATTAACATTGTCAGTGTTGTAGTTCAGACTAAGAGCAATGCAAATGAAATCAACATTTTGCTCAGCGACTGAAAGTTCAACAGAAGCTCCCATGAATATATTGTTATCCAGGCTTACAGCTCACCATAACCTTTCCACACCCTATTCCAATTAATGTTTCCATGTTTTGGAGCAGATGCTGTATTCAAAATAGTTGTGTATTTCTTGAAATTTCTTCTCTCAATCCTATTTCAAGTTAGGTGTTTTCTTTGTTAGTTACCAAGATATTAGAATTTAAATACTGTGTTCCTATGAACTTCTGAAATGTAATGTTGTAAGGCCTTAAAACATCTATTTGTGGAACTTAGTCTAACAAATCATTTCACTTATTTTCTAATCTGGGTACCCGTGTTGGATTTGTATCCCACTGACCTTACTGTGAGTGTTAACCTGCAAATTCAGAGCATTAGCAATGCCAGTTTAAAAGCATTAAATAACAAACAACAAAACCAAACTTGTTGTCATGCTGATCATAGAGGTAGAACAGATAAGGATCTCAAAAAGTCATCTGGCCTATATGTTTATTCTACTAGTATGCTCTTGGCATCCCTGGACTTTTTGCCTAGAGATAGGATTATACTTTGTTTTTCTCTGCATGTATTGACTAGTAGTAGTTCAAGTATGCATAGGAAAAACAGCAATTGTGTTTTATTAGTAAGGTACTAGAAAAATGTCAGCTGGTTAGAATTAGAAATTAGTTATAGCCGGGTGGGTGGGAGGGAGGGCTGGTTAGAATAGGTGAAGTTTTCTGTAATACTCTACATGAAACTGTTTGTATTGAACTATCACATGATTCTTTTGTTATTAGTGATTTAGACTGTACTGGTGTTCCATACCAAAATATTGCAAAGATTCTGTAGATCTTACAAACCTTTATGTTTTTGTGGGAAATGCCTGCATCCTTTGTAAGTAGAATCATAGAATCATCATAGAATGGCTTCGATTGGAGAGGACTTTAAGGATCATTTAGTTCCAACCCCCTGCCAGGAACAGGGTTGCCCCCACCAGATCAGGCTGCCCAGAGCCACATCCAGCCTGGCCTTGAATGTGTCCAGAGATGGAGCATTCCCAGTCTCTCTGGGCAGCCTGTGCCATTGCCTCACCATTCTGAGGAAAAGATTTCTTCCTAACATCTAACCTAAATCTTCCCTCTTTTAGTTCAGTCATTCCCTCTTGTCCTGCCACTATCAGACCATGTAAAAAGTCACACCCCTTTGTGCTTGTGAGTTCCCTTGAAACACTGGAAGGCCACAATGAGATCTACCCAGAGCCTTCCTCCAAGCTAAACAAGCCCAACTCCCTCAGCCTTTATGCACAGAAGAGGCCATGATCATCTTCATGGTTCTCCTCTGAACCCACTCCAGCAGCTCTGCATCTTTCCTGTGCTGCCACCCTTCTTTTGACACAGCCCAGGATTCTGCTGGCTTTCTGGGCTACAAGGGCTCACTGCTGGCTAGCACCTTGTCATGCTCAGAGATGCAGCTCATACTGCTGAAAATGTTTTTTCTTTCCCTAGGCTGAAATAAATAGGTGTGAATTGGATTGATCTGTCCTTAATACTTACTTTTGGCTGGAGACCAGTTTTAAATGAGAAAATACACAATTTGCTCTTTGAAATGCTGTATTGGTGTCAGGGTAAGTGACAGTGCTGTGTGTAGGCTGGAGAGTAGGTAACACAAATCCTGCTTCTGGATGGTTTATTGATCGTTTCTACAGCGTGTAACAAGCAGGTTGGCTGTGCCTCAATCTCTTCTTTCAGAACACTGGAGTAATGATTATTTCCTAAGTGTGTTCAGAGGCCCAGTTATTATTTGAGATCTTCAGATGAAAGAGACGAAAGAAAAGCAATATATATATATATTTTCCCTATGTTTAAAATAAAAAATATAATTCTGGGAGCTGCTTAAAAATAAAATTTATGACCTCTGAATGTTTTTTTTTAAGGGGGGGATCTTATAACTAATCATTAAAGTACAGTTTTCAGGCTTAACTTCAAGTATGCAATGGAACTGCAAGCATGAAGTCAGGAACGCTTCAAAGTGTTTGCAGTTCCCAGCCCGTGATGTTTGTAAGTGAAATGCTTTCTGTGGTTTGAGAGTTTTACAAAATCAAAGGTGTTCAAATGCAGCACCTCCTTAACATTTGTCTTGATTCCAACTTAGTACAATAACACATCTGCATTAAATGTATTTTTTTCTTATAATATATATAAACATTGCCTGCCAGTAGAAGTATTGATGTAGCATTTCAAAAAGAGGAAGTCATGCTTCTGATCATGTTGTATGTGACTTAAATGACTGTTTCATATTAAAACTAACATTTTCTTATGTACTGCTTAAATATACCTGTTTGGGGAATATAAATTCAGTACTTTTATACTATTTTGAATGTGTTCCACATTGGTGACATGTATTTTTGCAACTTTTTTTTTTTGTTGTTGTTTCAAATCTAAATTAGAGCATGTCTGAAGTAATACATGCATTAGTGCTGTGGTGTGTGGCAAAGTTAATGTATGTAATTCAAATTGGAAAAAAGTTTCCAGACTTTGTCCAACATTAACCCTGTGGCTGGGGATTAAATTACTATGTAATACAAATTATTTCATATCATGATGTGTTTTAAGCTACTGTGTGAAGTATGTGAAACATTACTGTTCATGGATCAGTAGCTGGCCTGGTGTCTTGCATTGAGTGAGGTATGATAGATGGTAGCAATTCGTGGTAATTAAAACTGTCTGCATTTCAGAACATGCAGCACTTAACGTGCATTGTCATCCTCTTGCCATAACTGTTAGTATGAAGTCCATGATGTTATCCACTGACAAATGGATGAACATGAGCTCATGGGTGTGAAAATCCTATTCCAACACTCTTTACTTGGTTTATAAAACATGCAGTTTTAATATATTTTTTATTCTATTGGATATGATTAGATATATTCAGGAGGATGCAGAACTGGATGTCCTTTGAAGTTTTCCTGCAAATACCGCGTTTTGTCTGAAGCTTTCTGTATTAGAATAGACTCTTCCTTAAAATTGGAAAATAAAGCATACTTAGCAGAACCTTTAAGGCAATATAACAGCCCCTACACTACATCTTTTGTTATGCACGTTCACTTCTTTGTTTGGAATGCCTCCAATTCCTTGCTGCTTTACATAGAAATCAAGGGCTCTCTTCAGTGCTCTAGTGTTGTGTGTCATCACTTCTGAGGTAATTAATGGTGAATGGTGTTCAGCCACTTAGAGGTGCTTCATATAGCTTAAAGTACTCAGTGTCTCAGTTACCTGTTTCAGGCATGGCTTATGATCACAGGAAACACCTATGTTTGTGTTGTTTACTGTACACGATGAGTTTTTCCTTTTCATGTTCAAACAACTGTCAGAATCATTTTTCATCCAGCCCCACCTTTTTCCTCAGAGGTTTGTGCACTGTATTTCAGGAATTGCTGTTCTGGAGATGGTCCAGGGCTGAAGTCATAAGACGAGTTGTCTCTTTCTTGAGACTGGTATCATCTGCTGAAGGGTGGTCTAAATCTGAACTTCCGTGTAACTGAAGGAGGGCAAGCTTTTAATATATTACTCTTCATATATTGTTCTTGTTTGTTTTTGTTGTTGTTGTTTGTTTTTTTCTTTTTTTTCTTTTCCTGAAATGTGAAATAATATGTAGTTGCTGAGTAATTTTAACTTGAAGGACGTGCTATCCTCCAGGCTTTTACATATGGCCCTTAGAGCAGACACTGTGTTGTTAAGGGCCTTCTGACTTGGATTTTTTTTTGTGTCTACCTTCTCCTTTTAGTTTTAAAGATGAGCTGAAAAAGACAAGTTACCAGCCTGCTGCCATCTGAGCAGTGCAAAAGTGAACTGGTTCAGATTGTTGACTTTTTTTTTCTGTTAATAAAGATGTAATATCTGACCCTTCAGAAGAACATACATCAGAATCTGAATCAAGTGTTCTTGGAAAATGTGTATGATAGAATTTGTCCAGCACTGTATGCAACTTTGTTGCTTTCTGTTGTTGTCTGGTTTAAGCTTCTTTTAAAATAAAGGTAGGGTTTTTTTATTTGTTTGTTTTGTTTTGTTTTCAAGGAAATCTTCTGTGGATTTTATGAAGAGGGTGTAATGCATAAATGAACTCTTTGAATGTTTTGCCTGTGAGAATGCATTTGGATTGGCCTAACCCTGCAAGAAACTACAAATTCGGAAGAGGCAGCTCCTGTCTCTTTTGGAGAGGTCTGCTGTTCTGTAAAGGCATTAATCTGAAGTAAATTCAAAACAGTTAGAGGTCTTGTACCATAAATCCCTTTTATTAAAGGATGGGAAGAAATGCTAAGGCACCATTTGGCTGAGTAGAATCGTAGAGCTTTTTGCTTTTGGAAAGTGATTATTCAAATCATTATTTATTCTAATTAATAAAGTTCTTACTGGGCTATTACTTTTCTTTTTTTTTTCCTGAATTGCCATCACTAGCATGTAGGAAATCAACACCTTAACAGTGAACTTTAAAAGGAGTGGTATGGATGGTCCCAAACCACACACTGAAAACAGTCCATGGAATGAAAAGCATCGCAGATGTTCCTGCTCTTAAAAATGTGGAGGGATGAGGGAAATGGGAGAGAACTTAGAAGAGGTGTGTGGGGGGGAGAAGTTATTTATTACATTAAAGATAAGAAAATGTAAACTATTAAAAGGAGAGTTTAAAGCCTCTGAAGCCATTAGGTGGGAAATAAACCCCTGCAAGATATTTTTGTATTGGCAACTAGAATGTCCAGAGCAATATTACTAAGATTTGACTGAACTACGGATCTCTGTTCTTCAGAGCACAGGAAATAGGAATTTAAGAAGTTATCCAGGGGAGATCTCTTGCTCTTTTGACTGGTAAGTTAGTACCAAGAAAAGAAAGACTCTGAAGTTTATTCTGCAAAAATGCCCTAACAAGAGCTCATTCGTATGTCCAAGCAAGATAGCAATGTGGAGTGTCTGTGATGCAGGTGGTGTTTTTGCACATGTACCTAACAAGACAGTACTAGTACTAAAGCTGAGTAAGAGATCTTTCCGAGTCCCTTTTGTAGCAGCTAAGTCTGCTACTTTGACCTAGGGAAGTGTTAGTGACTTTTACTATGTCTTTTGCAGGCGGAGTATAGAGCTTGGCACTGGAGATCCAGCTTTTATGTAAACAGATATAAATGTAAAGTACTGGAACTATTTTGTGTAACTTGAGAGCATCACATACTGGTAACTGTAACTGTGGGCTGTGTTGTAAATGGTATATAAATAATATGTTATTTCTGGCAGGCATAACTAACAAACTGCTTCATTTCAGTATCTTCTCTGTGACTCAAGTAAAAAATGATACCTGGATGAGCAAAGCAGAAGGCCAGCCCTCAGCAAATGTAAAACTTCTTCTTGTCTTCGAATGAACTCTCCAAAATTGAGGAATGCTTTCCAGATGACGACAGCTACATTCTGGAGTGGTGGGGGATTCTGAATTTTAACAATTCCAGCCACTGCTGCTACTTGAACACCTTGATTTTAAAACAGCCATCAAACAAACAAGATGAAATACCATCCTCTCCAACCCCCAACTCTTCTTTGTCTAGAAAGCATTGCTGTGTGCAGTTTTGTCCTCTCCAAGTGAGCTAAGGGTTTGTGTGGGAAAATGTTCTTTCTGGGGAAAGGTTCTCACATGGAGAATCTTTCCTTAGCTTTTATTTAGTCATTTATATTCTGTTACAGTTTCTTAGGCTTACGACCGTGTGCTGACAAAGACATCTTGGTTTAAGTCTTGGTTGAGAAATATAAACTCATCTTTTCCTGCTACAGCTGGCAGCAAGGCTTCCTGCTCTGTGATGCAAATCCTGCAGTGAGCATGAACATATGTATCATGCAAGGTTTAGAAGAAAAAAAAAAAAAAGGTTACATGTGCCAAGAATACCTGAAGCATTTTGTCTTGGAGTCAAATCTTGTTTCGTGTGTACTTCTGAATGCTCTTGGAATGAGGATCATAATTCAGATCTCAGATTCCTGTTCATGCAAGCATTCACCCTAATTATAATGATCTTGGTGAACGAAGGTGAAGAATAACCTAGAGATCATATCAGTTATGATGGATTTCTTCCTCTGAAAAAGTTTTTTAAACCCCTGCGATATCTATGTGGTACCAAGAGCAGTAGTTAGCTCACAGTACCAACCACTGGCATCTATCTGATCACTGCTTCAGAGTATAGTCACATCAGGAGCCTTAAGTCATATTGTGTGCATTGTTAAACTTCATCCTTCTTGGTCACACTGGGGGAAGAGGTGTGGACACACACACACACACACACACACACACACACACACACGCGCGCGCGCGCGACTTTTTGGGACTTTGGATTGTTTTCCAAGTAGTTCCAAGTAACTGCATGTATTTCAGGAACTCGGATGTGCCTGAATGCTTCTCCAAGTGAGCTAGACTTGCCTTCAGCCGACATTCCCCAGAACTAGTTGCTTTCTGCGTGCTTCGGACTCCTCGGACGTGGGGCATTGCTGCTGGAGGAGAGCTGGGCAGCGGCGTGTGTTACTTGCCAGGGTCAGCACCACGCGGGCAGGCCTGACCCTCGTTAGAGGTCATCGGGAGCTTCAGTGCTGCCATCAGTCCTCAGCCCGTGATAGTTTTTACTAGAAGTCTCTCAAGTACCAGCAGTCGCTCCGTTTACGGAGGTGCAGTTGGATAACACGGGCTGCATTCCACCCTGCCGCGCTCAGGCGTGAGTGACGGAAGCCAGACCCGCGCCAGCTTCGTGTCCCGGTGAGTAACGGGCCGGGCTCGGACCGCGGCCCCCGCCCCGGCCGGGCTCCATCGGGCGCGGCTGCCGGCGCCGCCCCCCGGCGCTGCGGGGCCCCGGAAGCGCTCGTTGTTCCCTGGCAACGGCCGGCGCCATGCCGCTGTGGCTGCGGGAGTACAGCTGGCGGCAGAGCGGTGCCGCCGTGTACCTCTCGCTGCCCGTGCGCGGTCTGCGCGTCACCGCCGCCAACATCTTCTGCACCGAGCGGTACCTGAAGGTGGGCGGCCGTTGCTCCGTTAAAAGCGCGCGCTCGGCGCGCCGCGCCGCCGGTCCTGCGGTCTCGTACGCTTGCTTTGACTGTTTGGAACGTCTGAGGGCGAATTAAGAATTCAGTTGTTAGCACGTGTCTGCTGATTGTATTTTTGTAGGTAAGCGTCCCTCCCTTTTTGTTTGAAGCCGTTTTGTACGCGCCCATTGATGAGACAAATAGCACAGCGAAGATCGGCGATGGAATCGTTTTCTTCACTTTGTACAAACAAGAAGCTGCCATGTGGGAGTCCCTGACTGTAGCAAATGGTGAGTTCTCTGGAGGGAAATCTGGTGTGTAAGAACCCAGGCTGCCTGAAAACTCATTTAAATGTCTCTGTTGCTTTTCTGGTTGTGTTATTTGACACAGAAAAATATTACCGTTACCTTCATGGCTTCAGAAAGTGCACACGTTCTCATCTGTCCCTGAGCAGTGTGGTGTCAGCTGTGGGTGGTATACTTCTTTTTTTCAGCCTCACCTCCTCCTACTCATTCACAGAAAATCGTAGCTGGTGTTTGTGGTGTTACCGGTTCCACAGTGAACAACTGCTGGGGCTGAAGTGCTGGCTTTGAAAAGAGAAATTACTAGAAAAGTAATTTTTTTGTTCACAAATCATAATGAAAAACGTGGAACTATAGTGGCTAGAGATCTGCTAAATAAAACCTTGCTCATTGTTAAAATAGAAAGTACAGCGGAACGCACTAAGGACGCTGTGGTTCTGCTGAGCACAAGGCAGTGAGTTTCTTATAAAACTAATACCGGGTGTTTGCCACTCTTAGATTTTTCTGTTTAGAGCTGGGCTTGATAAAAACTGCTTTGTGGAGTTGGAAACATTGCATTTTCTCAAAGTGAAAAAGGGGAATCTTGTTTTTATGGATGTGGTGCATCGCAGTAGAATTTCAGGCCTAAATTAGTAAACAGTTTTTTGTTTGTTTAAGTTAACAAGGAGGAACTGCAACATCTAAGAGAGAATGCTGTTCTAAAAGCACACGAAAAGGCAAAAGAGGAGACAGAGGCAAAGAAAGTTCTAAAGCAGGAACATAAGAAGTATGCTTTGGAGGCTACAATGAAGGTAAATGTAGAAGGAACTCTATAAGACGTGGATGTAACCAGTTGCCAACTAATCTGGGAGCTGCTTGGTTAAATGTTTAAGTACTCATTTTTATGATGGTGGTAGAGAATCTTGTATCTTCTTAAAATGTATGTCTTACCAGTTATGAAACGGCTGCAAAAATACTTAGAAGTTGTCGTTTTCCATTAATAATTCTGAAGAAAGTTGTTTTTTTGTGTGTTCAGATTTTTTTGACTTAAAAGAAGACTATGTGGCAAAATGATCATCTTTTGTGGCCTCTGCAAATAGCATGAGTATTTAGTCATTTATTGTTGACAAAAAGATTGATATATTTAAAATCTTATTTATTCTCCATTGTGTTTTATGTCAGCCTTTGTCGTTGCCATTGTTCTTTGTATTTTTTGTCAAGACACTTTTTTTTTCTCTTTTATAGTAACTATTAACTATATACAATGACCTATTAAGATTGCACGTGCTGTTTTGCAGATAGCTATAGCCTTGCTGCTAAAAAAAGGTTACTATTTCAGTATGTAATAATCTGTGAGGAGAAATAAGAAATAATGTGTTAAAATGAAGCTGTATCTTGTATGTTTCTATTAATTCCACTGATCCTGAGGTGAAAAATGGCTAAGGTTTTGAGACAGAACTTGTTTATGAACAGTGAGGGGTTGTCTTCCAGAATTGCTGCTAATTAGGACCTCATCGGAAGGCACTTCCTAGCTCTCTAGTAATCATCATTATTGAATCAAAGGCAGGAAGAGCTTTAACATCAAGTATGGTAAAGCAGTCCAAGCAGATTAAAAAAAAGAAAAGTTTTTTTTTTTTTTTTTTTTTTTTCCAGCACAAGGGTGATATGTGAGCAGTATATTTTGTGTGTTTAACTGAAATGAACTGTGAAGACAAAAGGAAAACCTATCAAAGATGTATTTGTGGAGTACATTTTTTCTTCTTTAAAATACAGGGAAAATTGGTAGTAAAATAGTTAAAATATGTGACTTTTAAAATCTGATCACAGTTTACTGCTATACACAATTACTCTCTGTTATTTTTAAGCTTTTTTTTTTTTTATAACTTCACCTGTGGGCTCTTGTTAATGATGATGATGTGTTTGGGATATGGGACTGGCATAAACAGTGATACCTTTTACTCAGTCCATCTTATTATTGAATGTTCCATATCTGATAGTTTTACCATTCACGCAGCTAGAAGAAGCAGAAAGAAAAAGAATTGAAGATCTGAAAGAACAGGAGCGGCAGAAAGTCTCTGAGGAGTTGGAGCTATGGAGAAGTCAGCAAAAAGATGCTGAGAAACAAAAGAGGGTACAAAAAGAAGGGGAACGATGTGAAGAAGTGGACCAACTAAAGGAGAAGAAAAAGGAAAAAATAAACACAACTAGAATTCCTAATGAAGAAATTCCTAAGACCAAACTCAAACCTACAAAAGGTTGTATTATTAAGATATATTTTAACATTTTACAGAATATGGATATAACTTTATTCCTAGATGCTTCTGGTTCATTCTTTGTCTCTACTGTACTGAACTCTTATAGTTTGCAGTCACTTTTGTGTCTAAATTTTCTTGCAATTCATTGAGCTAAAGTGTGTGAGTTAGTTCTCATTCAAATCTTTGGAAGCACAAACCAAGTTTTGTTGTAGGCTTTAACAAAATAGATCAGGAAGTCTTTATAACAGTGTGATGTAAACATTCTGAGGGTGGAGTTCATGTTGCAACTGAAGTGTCCAACTGCCATTTTTCATAGAGATAAGCAGCCTCATTTCACTCTCCCATGACTTAGCCCTACAGAGAGACAATAAGGAACAAAAATTTTTTCCTTTTGGTTTTGTTTGTATTGTTTGGTAAGATTAGTTTTAGGTCTTGTGCTTGCCCCACTAGAGAGTCACGTGAGGGAAAGAGTGCTTTGAAAAGAATTTTAAGTTAATTTCTGACAGATAATGTAGTCAGTAATAGATTGCATGCTTAGCAGCAAGAACGAATGCTGTTTGAAACTTTTCTTCAATAGAATCAGTGCAAACATTCCTGAAGGCTTATTTCTAATAACACCACTTTATAAATTAGATTTACTTTGGAATTTGATAGGAAAAAAGGCAGAAAAAGAATCCCTTTTCCTTCACTTTTCAATTCTAGTACTCTAATTCTGTTTGTAGGTCATGGTTCCTGTAGTATCTTTTCAGAGAATTTAAAAGAAGAGCAATTACCACCTCCTCGGTCTGCTGGTACTATTAAAATCAACTTCACATCACGAGTTTTTCCTACAGCTCTACGAGAATCTCGTGTAGCAGAAGAGGAAGAGGTAGGGATTGTTCTTTTTGTGTGGTGCTTTTTTTTTTTTTTTATCTTCTAGGATGGCAAACTATTTACTCTCTGTTCAGGAAGTTGACAAAAATATTGCTTGTGGACTATTCTGATCTTCCAAGGAATATGGTCTTATTTAAAGAAATATTTTTCTGCATGCGCTGTGCAGATAAATAACATTTTTCTTTTCCTTTTTTTTTTTTTTTCTAATGAAAGAAAAATTTCCAATACCAAATTCCATGAAGTACAAGGTTTGAAATTTCTTTACTCTTACATTGAAGACTCATTAAGTTCTGTCTTAAAAAGGAGCTCACTAAAGCTTACTGCTCACAATAAAGCTCTCTTGAGCTTTATTGAATAGGTATTAATAATGTAGTAACCTTACTTCTCACACAGCAATAAAATATTTGGGGAAAATAGGAAATTGTTCCCATCTTACATTATTAAATATTTATCTCTGTCCAAAATATGAGACAAATGGAATTCTTTTGGTAGAACTGAATGAGCAGATAAGAACAAGATTTAATTTTTCCTTCAAAAATAATACTTGCAAATTGTATATTTAAAGTGGCTACAAAAACAAGCAGAAGCTCGAAGGACAATAAGTGCTGATTTGTCTGAGCTGGAAGACTTAAAAGAAGAGGAGAAGAATCCAGACTGGTTAAAGGACAAGGGAAAGTAAGTTAGATTCCATATGAAGATCTGTATAAAATGAGGTATTAGTTACCTTGTGTGTATCTTATATAAAATTGTGGTATTTTCTATTTATTCTAAAGACAGAAGAGGACTGTCTACACAGTAAAGAGTTTACTGATAGATTAAAGGGTTTTAATCTCATAGAAAGTCATGATATGAAATTACTGAAGCTAGTGATGAACAAAATCATAAACAAATACAGCACATTTTCATACTGAGGACAGTTCGATTAGTGGAATATTATGCTTAGGTGATTTCCTGTCACTTGTACTCATTCAGAGGTTAAATACTTGTCTAGAATAAGATTTAGGCATTTGATAAAGCTATTGGTACATTTATATAGCTATGTTATAGAGGAAGTTTTGTTTAGGTAATCGTAATCTCCTTTTAAAATTGGTCACATGGCTGCATGGATGTGTCCACTTTATACTGACCTTTTACTTTTAAGCATAACCATGTGACTTTGGAAAAAGTACTCAATATGATATATTCTGCACATTAAGTTCTCAGAAAAAGATTGTAAATGACTAATAAAATCTGCTAAATCCTTAAGTTTTTGCCAGATTAATTCTTATCAATAAGTAGATGTTTGTTTCATGATGCATCACCTTGTTCAAATCATGTTTTGCTTCTTGCTTTATACTTAGCAAAATGTTTGCAACAGGAAACTATCTTGCAGCTGTAAATGCATATAACCTTGCAATCCGGCTAAACAATAAGCTTCCATTACTGTACCTGAATCGTGCTGCTTGCCATCTTAAGCTGAGAAATTTACACAAAGCCATTGAAGATTCCTCTAAGGTATAAATGTATAGATTCTCAGACTAGTGTCTTAGATGCAGTTGTGATTTATTATTGCAATACTTCTGTTTCAAGCAGATCTGTAAAGAAATTAATAACTCAGTTCACAGTTTTTAAATTCAGAATTGGTATAATGAAGCCAGTTGATTTGGTACATGCTTCTTTACTGGCAAAATATCATGGGAATATTTGCACTCAAGTGACGAAAAAAACCCAAGCAATAAATCACCAACTTGGAGCAGAGAAAGTACTGAATGTGCACAGATACCTGTTGTGTTATGTTGTGGTGTTCTTCATCTGGTGGAAGAAAGTGGAGGTAGCAGTAAGGGTGAGGAAGGCACCTTGAAAATACCAGGCATTTTTAATAATTCCTGTATCATCTCTGAGTATTAATTCGCACCTTTTTGTGTACGTGTGTGTGCAATGAGAAGGGAGAGATCTCAAATTATACTTGAAAAATTTTGAGGAAGTAATCCCAGAATTATTATCTTTGGAACTAATAAGTATAGCTTTTCTATTTTTCGGCATAACTAGTGCTAGAACACATGGTACTTCTTTTGAGGCAGTATCACCTGTGAAAATGGAATACACTATTTGACTGTATAGTAAACAAACATCACAGTATGCGTGATTTTTTAACCTTGACAATGAGTGATTTTTTAACCTTGACAATGAAATTGTATTTATCAAACTGTGGGATGACTGATAGAAATCCTAGTGAGTTATGTAGGCTATGTAGTTACATTTCAGTTGTTGTTTATTAAGTGAAAGGAATATGTATAAATTAAACAAGCAAACAAACAAAAAAAACACACTCCAAATGAACAAACAAACAAAAAAACCCAACAAAATTATGGAAAATCTACTTCTATTCTTTTGGTGTTCTCATTTCTGAAGGCACTGGAATTGCTAACTCCACCTGTTCCTGGTAATGAGACTGCTCGAGTAAAAGCATATGTGAGACGTGGCACAGCCTTTTGTCAGCTGGAACTGTACACGGAAGGTAAGACCTTGATCTTTGTGAACACATGCACACAGATCCATTGTGGTGACTGAGTAGTTAGTTTAGCTCAGTGAGACTGCTCACACCTTTATTTTTTTTTTTCAGGAAAAACTTTAAAGGAAGCCTGTACAATGTGTCTCTTTTTGGTATGAATGTTAGCACCACGTATTTTTTTTAATTCATTTACTGGCTCATTGCAATTCCACTTGCTTAAAAAAAATATTTATTTAAGTTGTTGGAAATTGATTATACTTCCTAATTTAAGAAGTACACATTAGTTTCTTTATTGAGGAAAAGGCTTTTGTGAGTTGTGCATCATCCTCCCTTTGGTCTGTTGGATGCTCAGTCTTTCTGTGCATTGCAGTCAACTCTTGGCTGTAGCAAGCTGCTGGCCACGGAAGGCAGTAGTGTGGAGAGAGAAGTCAGAGATGAGGTATTTGAATTAGAAAGCATTCAAATGTGGGAGGCAAACTGATGTGAAACTAGGTTGCAGTAGTTCAGCTGTTCATGAAACAGCATTATATTGATTTTGAGATTATGGCATTGGCAACGATGGAACATTTCAACTTAAAATAACCTGTAATATTTCTAAAATATTTGCTTGTGAACTTGGTAGTAACTTATCTTTGTAAAAATGTATATGGAATCCATGTTGTCCAAAAAGATGTTTATCAGATGTGTAATCTGTGTGTCCCTTGTCTTTTTAAGGCAAAGTTAAAAGGGAAAGATAGTAACAGGAAGTGAAGAATGTTTGAAATGCAGAGGTTTTTCCCAGCTGTGGCCATCTCCTGCCTATGAATCCCTTTGTCACTTCCTTGCAATTTCACTTGCACTTGAAAACCTTATTAGAAAAGACTACTTATTTCCTTCCTTCATTCATTTGCTAATATTTTAAGCTATCTTATTCACAGCTCGTGGTTTTTTGTTTTCTTATTTTCATGTGCTTTCATTCCATCAGTCAATTTTTCTGTCTTCTGCAGAACGCTCTTGAATGCTCCCCTCGTTTTATCCAGTGTGCCTACATTATAATTTAGTCTGGTATAGAAAACATTTAATTAGGCTGTTGTGCTCATTTGTGTATTTATTAAATGAATGGCACACTTGGAACAATTTTAAGGTAGTCTACTGGCAGAAGCCTTACTCTGTAGAAAGCTTTTAGGTTGAAGAAAGCCTGAGTTAGGCCAAAGTTAGTTGACCTCTGTATGTGAGTATAGACATCTATATGAATGAAATGGATCTCTTGTCATGTTTCAGGATCTGGAGATGTTCATGCAGTAGTGATGTTTCCATTAAAATATTCTTAAAAATAACAGGAACAAGGTGTACATTTGAAGTACTGACAGCAGTTAATCCTATTGTTGTTCTGATCCATTTTGCTGAATAGCAAATTTCATGAGCAATACTTTGTGCAGTCAGCTAGGGAACGTTTATTTCCAATGAGTTTCTAAGAGAAAAATATTCTTGCATTAATGATTGACACTCTTATTAATGTATTGATGTTAGGTCTCCAGGATTATGAAGCAGCTCTCAAGATTGATCCTAAAAATGAAGCTATAGAAAAAGATGCAGAGAAGATTCGACACACGATTCAAGGAACAGTGCAAAGGTCTTAAAAATAAAAAAGGAGCTTTTCGTGTGGGATCCCTTTTGATGGCCTCAGAAGGAGCCTTAGTTCATGTTCTCTTCACTATGTTGCTAACTAGACTTCTTTTGTTTCTCTTGGAATGCCTACAGAATTTATAAAATATTGGGTATATGGATTATTTTTTGCAAGCATAGTGCTATAACAAATACCTTTAGATATATAGATAACTGTATATCATTTTGGTACAAGACTGTCAAGATACAAGATTGTTTTTCTGAACAAGGTGGTTAGGAAAGGCTATATAAATATATATATATATATATACAGATATGTTATTCTGTGCAATTATTTGCTGTTGAAACAAGGAGTGGGTGGCAGGTGTTGCTTCCTGTTGTTTGACCTAGAGCCTTAGTTGGGCTGAGCTGAGTCCGAAATGCTGTGGCAGCTGCTGTCTTATCTACAGATATGCACTGTACTGGAGGGGTGGTGTGAATGCTTCATGTGTGGCAATTGAAAGGAGAGCAGTGCCTCAGTTAAGCGTAATACAGCAGCCAAAATACAGCAGCTTTCTTCCATGTAGTTACTGAGGTGAAGCAGGGGTTAATGTGAGGGGTCGCCGTTGAGAAGAGAAAGATGAAGGAAGCAGGTACTGGTTTTAAGTCCCTAATTCTCTGTTTTGGAGTCTGTTAGAATAACCTGCGTACATCCAGATAAGCTCTTTGTATTGTGGTGGTTTGCTGTACTTGAGGCTACTTCTGATGTAGACAGGCACATTTTTCTATTGCTCTGACATAGACAGTGCCCTCGTTAGAGCCTGCAGAATCAAGGTGGTACAGATAGTGCCAGCCTGTCTCATTTGGTTATGTGAAGAGCAAATGGTATTAAACTTCTGATTTCAACACCAGAGCTTATGGTGTGTACAGCACATCAAAGTCAGGTTTGGGAGGCTGATATTTAGTGTCCTGAGATATCACAGTGCAGAGTTTTAAAATCAGAAAATAATGAAAACGTAACCCTTCTGGGAAATGACTCCTGTGCTCAACCCTTTCTACAGATTTACGTTACGCATATATGATACATCTCAAAAGTTTCATTTTTACAGTTTAGGTATGATTCAGAGAAGCGCGTCATCAGCGTGCTGCATCCTTTTTGGGTACCTGTTACTGGTAGCAGCAAAACAAAGTGACTGAAATATCGGCAGGCATTCCCAGAGCAGCTGAAACAACAGTCAAAGTGCGTGGTCTGTGAGAAAGTCTTTGAGACTTGTTTTTACGAGTGTACGGGGTAGTCACGAACATTATTTCTGTCAATGGCAGTATTTAAATAACTGCCTTGAGATGACCCACAGGTGAGTAAGTGTTCTGAAAATGTTTGATGCGTGGGATGGTATGGATGGGGCAGCATCTCTGCAGCAGGTGCTATAGTGGATTGTTTTAAACTGCAAAACCTGAGCCTTTGCTGAAGAACTGCTGGGCTCCAGCATGCAGAACATGGGATTGCTGTGATTTGTGCAGGGGGGGGGATGAGGATATATATGTAGTTTTTCCTCAGTGCTGGGGCTCAGAGGCACCTTCTCAGCAGAAGTCATTTTGTCCTGCTAAAGAAGCAGGTTTACCTCAGCCTTCTTTCACGTAACATTTCACGTGTTTGTGGTCAGAGCAAACGTTGTGCAAGGCATGTAGTGAAATACCCGTTGGCAGCAGGGAGCCGCACGCTTCTGTCCTCCTGCAGTCAGCCGTGGGCAGGGGCAGATGAAGTCGTGTTCACAGCGTAGTAACAAAGCTTGACTTTGCGTTCGTTTCTGCGTTAGCGATAAGCTCTGAGCTTGCGCGGCCCCCGGCCCGGGCTCGGCGGTTCGGCGGCGCGGCGTTGCCATAGCAGCCGGGGGCGGGCGGGGCGGGGCCGAGCAGCGGCGCGGTGCGCTTCGGGTGCTGTAGTTGTCAGGGCGGCCGGGCCGGCGGGCCGCGGCGGGGCAAGGACTACGCTCTCCAGGGCGCCCCGGGGCGTCGCCGCCGTGCGCAGGCGCCGGCCCGGGCGGTCGGTGTTGTTTTGTGGCGGCGTCACCGGCGGTCCCGCCGGCGTTCCGTCGTCTGCGGCGGGCCGCGCGCTCAGGTAGGCGGCGGGGCGGGCCCGGGGTCCGCCGGCTCCGGAGCGCGGTCGGCTCCGCGAGGGGCCGGCCCCCGGCGCGGCGGGGCCGCTCGGAGAGGCGAAGCCCGCGGACGCCGGGACCGCCGCGGTCGCTCGGGTGGGGGAGCGGGGAGCGGGGAGCGGCTGCGGGGGCGCTCCGGGTCGGGTCGGGGGTCAGGCCGTGCCCCCGCCGGGCCCCGCCGCGTCAGGAGGCGCCGCGCACAAACTTCCTGCTCTTTCATCAGCCCCCGCCGTGCGGGACGGGCGGGCTGCACCTGCCCTGCTCTGCCCTGCCCTGCCCCGGCTACGAGGGAGAGCCGGCGGCGTCCGTTCGAGCTGGGGCACGGCGGGCCGTGACCGGCCGTGGCTCCGTGTCGTTCCTCGGGTCCCGCGGCCCGGCGGGCTGGGCGGGGTTCTGCTGCTGCGGCCGCCTGGCCGGCTCCCGTGGGTCAACAGGATGTGCTGTTCCGTGTGCGGGGCTGCGCCGGCAGGACAGGTGCCTGCCGGCTTGTAAAGCTTCGTTAGGGCAGGGACACCTCCGGCTTCAAGACGGGAGTATAAAGGCAGCTGTCAGCAGACATGCAGGGCGTTTTGGGCCTAGAGTTATCTTCCTGCTGCAGGCTGTGGCGTAGAAGTCGAACTATAACTTCCTTAAACCGGTGGCAATAAAGGTATCTTGATTATTATTATTTTAAGTTATTTTGGTACAGCTCTACCATGCATGCAGCACTCCTGGATCCCCAGCTGCGCCTGCGGGTGTGAAGCTGGAGCCTGAGCACTGGCACCCATGGATTTGTTAGTGTGGCTGTGGGCTCGGTCTGCCGAGTTCCTGCCCACCACTGCACTCCTTCTAATATCTTATGTTCAGGGAGACTCCGTGCCTTGGGCTGGTAGGGGAGGTGCAGGCTCAGAGTGATCTCCAGTTTTCAGCACGCAGACTGGGCTCAGGTTGCCATTAGTCCCTGGGATAAACCGAAGTGCAGGATTTGGAGCTCAGATCTAGTTATGACTGTGTATGTCTTATTAATCTTTCACGGAAATAAGCAGCTTAGCTGTTGGTCACAGTTCAGGAGGGGTGTACCTGGTGGGTTTTTTTTAATTATTATAGCTTTGCAAGCTGTTTTTCAGAACTAAAGAATTCTAAAAAGCTTTACTTCTGTGTTTGTAAGAGTATAGTGACCCTAGAGATGCTTTTCAGTCTGTCAGAACTTAATATCAGAACCATGTTGTCTGTTGTCATCTCAATAAATATAACAGTTATCAATCTCAGTTATTTTGCAATTTTTTTGCAATCTCTCCTTTTTTTTTTTTTAATAATTATTATTCATTTCTTTCCTATACACGGAGAACTTTTTTTGCTTTTTTTTTTGGAGGTTGCTCACCTGTATGCAGTCAGCTGTTTGATATTGGTGGGACACTCAGGCTGAGCACGAGATAAGTAACTCTTAACTCAAGGCCAGCAAGTAGTACAAAATAACGATTGTTTGGCTGCCTGTCCCTGTTTGGTTTTGGTTATCTTTGGGTTACACAGATACACCCCCGCTGCTGAAGGGAGGGAACGTGAAGCTGAGGGTTAGGGAGGGAAGACAGATGTTCAACAGCTCCGTGGAACCTGAGGTTGTGTATTTGTTAGAATTGGTCATATGCAGTGCTCCGTTACCTGTCAGCCTGATGTGGGAGGACAGCACATTGCAGCATTTGTGTTGCTGTAGCCTGGGCCTTGCTGTAGCCTGGGCTGTGCTGAAATGCTTAGCTGACCAGAGGAGGACAGGCATGACTGCATTCAGCACCAGATCTGTGAGAAACTGCCTTTTCAAGTTGTAAATGAACTTGTATCAACAGAAACACTTTTTTTTTTTTTTGTGTCTATGGAAGGGCTTGCATTATGTGATTTCATTGTTTTTCCTTTAGCGCTAAGGTGCAGTGTGGTTGGATTTGCAAAACAGTCTTTGTTTATTCTTTGATCCACAGGAGCAGTCAGACTCACAAGTACGGTCTGTCTCATATTTGCCCTGAAATACAGTGGGTAAGCAAAGGCTTTGTTTTCAGTGGCAGTGAAGTTGGTGTTCTTAGGATCACTGTGTTCGCTGAACTGCAGGATAATGGAATGGAAATGTTTTTATATCAAAGAGAATTCCTTACAGATAACCTGAGATGAGCGGTGTTTGCAACATGGGCAGCAGCATTTCAGGGGGTGGCACGTTCTGGTGCTGGCAGCCCTCGCAGCAGCGCTGCTCCTGAGCGCCTGCTCACATTCAGGGAGGTTAGTGACAGCAGGCAGATGTTGTCCTATGGTGGGAGCTCTGCAATGCAGTCTTTGCAGTTTGTTACTTTGATCAAAGAACACTGTTTGGTTTGATTTTAGTGAGTAAGTAAGTGAAGTCTCATGTCCCCTCGCTCATTGCAGGAAATGTGCTAGTGAAGGAGGGAAAAGATACAAAAGGCAACGACAGCTGTAGTTAGACTGGGGCTTCGTAATGGAAATTGGATTTCTCTGTGGGTGTGATAGCTGTGGTGACTGATACTTCTGCTTAATAGCCTGGTCCTGATTGTCATCATTGTGCTGCTCCTGGAGGAATCCCAGGTAGATTCATCCAATTCGATGTGGAAGAAGAGTTATTTTAGAAAAACTGCACAGATGCCACAGTGTGGACGTGCTAGGCAAACATGGGCTGTGTTCCTGAGAAACCCAGACGGAAGTTCTGTGCTGTGCAAATTCCTGGTCACACTGCTGTGTTTAGGTGTTCTAGATGTATTTGTGTATATTTTCTGCCATAAAAGGCTGGGAGTAAAGACAGCGTTGGTGGTAAAGTAGAGAAGAATTCCAGAAACGACTCCTTTCCTGCGATCTCACCTGAAGTATTGAGGTGTGAGAAGTAAAGCAGATGCATCAAGTTCTCAGAATTCTCTGTCAGCAATATAAGTGTGATTTTGTAGAAGATTTATTGAACCGTGATTTCCTTTGCTATTTTACTGTAGCACAGACTTGACAGACTTCTGTACTGCCTTTGGGAAGCTTTTGTTTTTCCCCTCAATATGCAGCTATGGCCAATTATATTCAACAATTGAACTTTCTTTTAAGGACGAGAGATGCGTTTGACTTTTTTTTTTTTTTTGAAATCTTTCTGTTTGTGAAGAACTTGAAGTAGTCTAAATGTGCAACAATATTGAATGTACTCGGTATTCCTCATACAGGAAAAAAAAAATGTCAGGGAGGTAGCTGCTGCCAACAGCTGTCCTGAAAATAGCTGCCCCAGTCATCCGGCAGCTCTGTAACCATGAAATCTGTACTTCAGCTCTTTTTCCGTTCTGCTTCTGTGCTCTCTGGCTACTCTCAGCTTCTTTGGAATTGGTATGTGTTCTTGTCAGGAGCTGAAAGAAAGGCATTGCCCAGAAGAGTTATTTTTGAAGGACACTAATCAGGATCTTCTCCAAAAAGGTGTTTTTCTTCAGTAAATTCTAGTTCTTCTGCCTCTAAGAGTCTGGCAATGACTTCACCTTCAGCAGTGTGCCTTTAAGCAAGGATACTTCAAACAAACATGTTTGAAGTGTAACTACTGATGTACTGGCAGTGCTGCATGTGTGTGGCTGTTAGCTATTGGCTGGCTGAAATGGATATGTAACAAGAAAAGCCATATTTCAAACTTAGAAAAATAGTGGAGAATATGTATAAAATAATGTTGTTTTTTTTTTTTTTTGTCTAAATTGTGTTCTTTCTTCTTTTTCCTCTCTGTTCCAGGATAACAACATGAGATTTAGCGTGTGGTATACTGTGATGATGTGATGTGGATTCTTTTTTTTTTTTTCCTTCTATTTATTTATTTAACAAGAGAGCAGTGAAGTTATTTGTCTTACGTATTAAAGTAATCTACTTTTTCTTGCAGCGTGCTTTGAAAATGTCCGAAAATTACAGTGACAGCGATTCCTCCTGTGGCTGGACTGTCATCAATCATGAGGTACCGGGTCTCTAATTAGCAAAGTTCCATCAGTTTGAGACTAACTGTATGGAGCAGGATATTGTTCATGTTTGGTAGCTTTTGTTTTGTATGGGCCTTGTATATCAGCAGAGAATATGGAAGAGGTTTTTAGAGATAGGGAAGTGCCATCTGTGAGGCCATGCACAAAAGCAATCTAACTGTTGTGTAAGGAAGGTGGGACTGTGGTTTGTGTAGCAGCAGATGAGAAGGGCTGACAGGCTGTGTGTGCAAGGCAAGAGTAGTTCCTGGTGTAAAATACTTATTGCTCCACACATTAGTAAGTTTTAAAAGACAATATGAGATGTATGGCAGGCTGTGTTTCTGCCTGTCTCTTGGTCTCTGCTGTAGCTTCATTTATCAGGCACGCTCTCACTTGGGATGAAATGCTGGGTTTGCCTCATTCTCTGATCAGGTCTTGGAGTGTAGCTGCTTGTGATGTCACTGTTAGGTCTGGGCAGCACTGGATTAACTTGAATGTTTGTGTTTCCTACCTTGTGTTGTTTGGCTAACTTAAGAAGTGAGTGAATTCATGGCAGAGTGAAGCTGTCGACAAAAAAAAGTGAAGGAATTAAAAGTCCGTTGGGATGGGATTCACTGTTGCTAAGGTGTCTGAATCTGATCTTGATTTCCATGTTTGCACTGTATAGATTAATTCAGCGCAGTCAGTGGAGTTAGAGATAAGTAATTCTGATCCTGAAGTAGGCCTTTGTATTTGATCAGATGACTTGCTATATTGACTCCACTGACTGCATGGACTGCGAGGTCTGCTTCGACAGCTGCCTCAAGTGCCTTTATGTGTGAGAAGAGGAATGTTTTATCCTTCTTTCCTAGAGCAGTGAACAAGGCAGGGCAAGGTCGTTCAGAAATTCTCAGCAGTTCTGTACATCTGGCTGCATCTTCAATATAGTTCTCTCCTTTAGTCCTGAAGATTTTACCTTCTCTGATCTTGGTTGATCAGTGTGTTTAAAATTTTTACAGTTTTCATTACTTAGCTTTGTCCTGTAAACCAAGCAAGTTATTCAGCCAGGATCCCCAGTGTGAATGAGTTTCTTAAAGTGATACAGAATGGCCGTCTGTATCTTCTTGACGTCTGCACGGCATCAGTTTCAAGAAAGAGATGTACTCAAGATAGTACATTCCTATGAAGAAAATAGGAAGTAATGGGAAAAGATAGGAATATTGATTGACTGCATCCCCCTATTTGCAGAATGCAGTGAAAATCCAGGTAATTTGAAAGGCAGACCATCACAAGCTTGTATTTTTGCTCCTACTTAGTACCAGTAGTGGTAAACAGGTATAGTTTATGACTTTTGGATGTTGGAACATGGTTTTGCTATTGTTGTCTGCAGCAGTACTCTCAATCATTTGAGAGCTGGCTTAAACTTCTCCTTGTTTAGGGGTTGGATATCGGGTTGGGAATTCTGTCACCAAAGGAAGAACTGAAAACTCACTCTCCTGTTCACAAGACCAAACAGAAAGCAGAGGTGCATAGGCTGTGGTCCTTCAGAGCTCTAATGAAAATGGAAGCCACAACAGCTGGATTACTCAGCTATCAGTTGCGTGCTTTGTTTTCATACTTGGGGTGGTTATTGTGCTGAAAATGAATTACACGTACTGCATTACTTTATTTAGAACAAGATTATAGGAAGGCAGGGATTTATGTAGACAAAGCAGAACAGACTTTTATTCATCTGTTTAAAAAAAGCAACCACAGGCAACTGAAACCTGAAACAGAAAGAATTCTGTATTTTCTTTCCTGAGATTTCACTCAGGTTTTACTAATCTACTTCTTATCACACGGCATGTTTCTGCAAAACAATTGAGATTTAAATTATGGTAATTCTGTGGGCCAGGAAGAAAACCTAGACTCAAGTAGTTAATTTGCAAAGCCTCTTAAAATGGAAGCTAACTTTGTAGTGTGACTGTAGAATGCGTGTAGAATACTTCTGAGTATCAGATCTTCCCAAAATACAGTCTCTTCAGAAAAACAAAAGCATACATGTTTGCTTAAGCTCTGAAACGAGGCATGGAGGGAAACTGATCTGGAAATATTGCTACTACTGTAATTTCACACCTGCTGTTGCAAAAATAACTGGCCCTGTTTACAAAAACAGCTCAAGTTATTTATGGATCAGGGTGACTTAGTGTTTTTCAGTTGGGTTTTGCGTGCTCACAGTTTTCTAATAACTTTGTGTCCCACCTGTTCGTCAAACAAAATTTGTCAAGTTTGAATGTTCTCAGTTGTCAGACATATTGCTGGACTACAGTGCCCTGCAGATGCTGAGCACTGCTTGTCTTCAGTTCCTGCTCTGCTTGGAGGTTGCCAGTGACTGGCAGCTGACGAATGACTCAGGCTCCTTTCTGGATTTAAGACAGCAATCCAATTTACAGATGCTTGTTTTCGTGGTGTCAGGGATGTATTAGCGCAACAGCCATTCAGGTTTGCTAAAAATAGATGACATACAGTAGAGTTGTATGTATTTTTTTCCCTGTAGTCCTTCTAATAGTTCATGTTGGTACTCTGGAAGGCCTGTTCTTGGGGTGTTTGTTTACATACAACACATGGATGTGTGCCAGAATTACATTCCATGTTCAAAACTTAATTAGCATCTTTGTGTTTTTCTGAATTCTATTTAATTAATGAACCTAGTAAAGCTGATAGAAAATAGTTACCAGTGTACATTACTTAGCATAATCGATGCCTAAATTACTTTTTTTTTTTTTTTTCTTTAGAATTGCCGTCTTAGGCCCTTCCAGAATTAGTCATTCTCAGTATTAGATTAACATTTGTTTCCTTTCCTAATGGTCTACTGTTATTGGGGCTTCTGTCAGTTACATTCATTTTGAACTCTTTTACTCCAGGGTTCTGACATAGAGACTGTGACTTCAGAAAATGGAAGCTCAAATGATAACAGTGAGTTTGTTTCTGAAGAATATGTTTCTCTGCAAGAAGAAGAGCAACCAATTGAATTGCAAGGTAAGATACTGAAAGCAGAAATCGTATATAAAAAAAAAAAAAGCAAGTATCTGTTGTTGTGTTGGCACAAAATTATTTTCAATAGACATTATATACTCTGTAGAATGAGAAATATTCAGTAATCAACTGTATAAAATATTTTCTCGTAATATAAGCATAATCAGTAGGGTCTTTCATTTGGTTAATGTTTAATATGTTAGGGAGTAGCATGCACTAGTTGAATTGTATGTTTATACTAGTGCTATTGAGTAAAAATAAAAAGTGTTAATATGTGGGGGCTGCTTCAGAAGTAATGCCTTCTCGTTTATGTTCACCCACGTTGTCAGAGATGGATGTGTGTGTGGCAGTGAAGGTTGAACCTTCCTAACAGTATTCCATTAAATAAATGGCACCCATTGACATTCTTCAATGCTTTCTGAGAGTTTCTGGAGCCCCAGCAGTGGATGTGAGCAGAGTGAGGTGGTGGGTGGTGCATTTCAGCAGTGGCAACAGTGGGTCACCTCCACTGGTGCAGATTTTTATCAGCGTATAATGCAGGCTTTTGTTCAGTGCTGGTGAAATCGTACAGCTGATGGCGGTGACTCAGTTGTAAAACACTTTTGTTGCTGAGAATTTGCTCTGTCCAGTAGTGTTGTCCTCTTCATATCTGTTGTAGCTTATTAATTGCTTTAATAATAGATTAATAGATTAATGTTAATATTGTTAGGAAAATGCAGACAACGTATTCTAGTAGCACATGTGAATGAGGAGGATTTGTAGAGCTCTTGGTTTTAATCCCATGTTTTGTTTTGTTTTCCTTTTCTCTTTCTGTAGCACAGACCAGCACTGATGGAGAGATACCAGTGGTAGATAATACTCTTTCTGCTTTTGAGGAAACTCAAACAGTTACAGAGGTAATTGTGTTACTGTATTCAGAAGTTTTTGTGAGCTCTGTGTCTTAATACAAAACAAAAAGTATTATGATTAAGGTATGCTGATTTTTTTCTTTTTTTTTTTTTTTTTTAATGCATTAGGAACTCTTGCTGTTTTTTCAAATCAAGCTGTATTCCATGTATTTGAACTTTTTTTACGTTGTCTCCTTTCCTAGGAAAGCAAAGAGAAAGTCCACGATGATAGTTCCTGCGTTGGAGCAATTAGTGATGATTCTGACATTGTTACACTTGAAGCTCCAAAAGGGGAAGAAACTCCAAGTCAGGAGGAAGCCCCAGCTGATGGCGAAGAAGCTCACAGTTCAGAGGATTTTAACATGGGTTCCTCCTCTAGCAGTCAGTATGCATTTTCCCAACCAGAAACTGGTAAGTACGATAAGCTGCTGAGCAGTTCTGCAAAGATCTTTGCTGAGGAAGTGTTCTTTGTATGGAGAAGGAAAATATAAGTTTTGATGAGTGCATATCCAAATATATTTGCAATGTCTGAGGCTATTCTAGTTGTCTTAAGATTTTTATCCAAATATGTCTTCAGTCTGTTCTTTTGAAAGCATTCCATTCGGTGAAGTATTGGCTGTATTAAATAGGAATTGAATTTCTAACACACTGTTCTTTTGCTCCTAGAATAATTGTAGCTTTTCCTTTTGGCTTTTTAATTTTTTTAATTAACTTTTTGCTTTTGAGGATTTGGCAATAGATTGCTAGCAACTAGAATAGAATGACTTTTGAGTCACAACAAGGACTCAAAGTACTTTAACTACGTACATCTTTTGCTTACCTTATACTGATGTAAAAGTATGTATATATATTAGGATAATCCTGATGGTTTAACAGCACTGCAGTGCATGCTGTGCAGGAGGAAGGACATAAATATTTGCCCAATTTAAAAATAAAATCAAACCTTCAACAAAAAGCTTACTGTTACTATTCTCTTTTTTTTCTTTTTTTCTAATACCGTTGGGCTGCTTATTTTTTTTTTTTTTTTTGGATTGTATTTATTCTTTGTAGCTGCCTTGTGTTACTGATTGTTTAATTTTTTTTAATGTAAGTTTATTTCAAGAGAATGATTTTACTTAAAATACCGTTTTTATCTCAAGTAGTATTAAACGTTTAGAAGTTCATACGTTTTGTAGTGGCCATTGATGTGGGAAAATGACAACTTATCCTCTAATTGTGATGAGTTATGACAAGTAACAAAACTCTCCTTTGAGTCTTCTAGATGATGTAACTTTTAAGATTTAGCTTGGTTTTATTTTCTCCTTCAGGGTTGAGTTCTAAAAATGTTTTTTTTTTTTTTTTTTTTTTTTTTTTTTTGTCTTTCCTGATTTTGTACACAAAAGTCAGTTGGCTGGAGGAGCTGAGGAAGATTCCCGATTATGTAAGGGGATGGGGCAATGAGGTGAAAGAGCATGTGTCTCGCAGTCTTCCTTTCCAAGGTGGTGTGATTAAATTTGATCAGCTTGTGTGAAGCTGATTGCTTATGGCTTGCATGGAGTGTTCTTAAAATTATCACTACCAATCTGACTTGATTTTATAGTAGTGATAGTCCAAACAGATGCTGAAAGCCAGACTTCACTGAAGTTTGGCTAAGCTGTCATTCTGTTTTGTTTCTTTTTCTCTTGAAAAAATGATAAATTTACATGTAAACTTGGAATGGAAATCAGTGAACTTCGTAATACGTTTTGAGGAATTATACTTGTTGGATTCAACTGACAAGAAAAAATTCTTCTGAAGTTGATTTCAGCATGGTCTTTAGCACTGTGTTTAATTGACCAAACATGGAAGATGTCAGAAGTTCTTTAACATTTGTTTTAAATCTAACTGCTAAACCTTTGGCATTTGGTTTTTCCCACTTTCCCCCAGTGGAAGCACTTGCTGTCCACTTCTTGTTGTTTTCTATTTTTTTGGAAAAGGAAGAGCTTCAGGTTTTCTGAATGTGGATACTAAGGCATCCTTATGAGGATTATCTGCTATGCTTGCACTTGCAAACCATTGCTTTGGAGGTTTGGGCTGTCCTAACCCTGCAAACAGCTTCAGGAATGAGGCAAAATTAGCTAGTGATTGTTTGCTGAAATATGTTACTTCTCGGATAAGTCTCATCTATACAGGAAAATCGTGTTAACTCACACTGTTGTATTATTTGATTTCTCATGTAGATCTGACCCTCTAAAACATTAGCAATAGCAAGAATTTTGGACTGCTACTTTTTCATCCTGTTAATTTTAGAGTATGGCTTTCTGCAGAATTCTGAGAGCAGCTGTAAAGGCAGTATTATTGACAGCTTGCCAGTTGACAGCTAAACACCTCCCACCCCCCAATAAGCAACAATAACACCTGTCTTACTGAGTGTGTCTGGATAATCCCTTAGAATGTCTGACCTCGGCATTCTCGTAAAACAAACTAAACCAACTCTGGAGCCCCACAACAACAAGAAGCAGCCACTCTCCTGAACAGTTTCTGAGTGCTTGTCTTTGTTGTCCAGGACTGGGGAAGTATGCATCTGCTTGAAAAGTAAATCTAAGACAGTGTACTTTCTGACAAGTTAAATACGTTGAGTCTGCATGCTGAATAGCAAAGTGATTTGTTTTTATTACAACTTCTCCTTAGCCTGTTTGGTTTGACTAATCAACTAAAATGTGTTTTCTAGTTGTATAATTAAAAGTAATTCTTTCTCTAACATGTTGCTTGTCTATGGTGTCAGAAATCAGACGTGTATTCCATATACTAATTAGTGGTCTTTCGTGAAGTAGATGCGATCACTTCTGTGAGGTTGGATTTTTTTTTTTTTTTTTTTTGCAGTGACAAGTCTTTATTGGTAATGCTTTTTGTGGATTACTGCTGGCATTGCTTGGTGTTCTTGTCAGTTAAGTGATATATGCATGGCTTTGCTCAACAAAATGATTTTCAGTAGTGAAGTGTTCAAGGCCAGAAACACTGCATTTAGATACCTAAATCTGATGATCTCCATTAAGGGAATGAACAGCTGTATTTCTAGAAGGGGTCTTAGCATTGTGTAACTGCAGGCATCACATTGAGAAATGTCCCAGCAGGAGCACTTTGTCATGTGCTGGAGGCTTCATTGATCGTGCTGAATCTATTCCAGGCGTATGAGCTAGGTACATGAGCACAGAGACACTTGTTCATACTGCCACTGCTTCCCCTTTATATTTGTCTTACACTTGAAGCGTATGCTTTCAGTCAAGAGAGGTGAAATAATCATTGCTTGTATGCTGGCCAATATCAATCTGTTTACAATACGTGCAGTAAGGGTTTGTACCATGAATAGCTACAAGCAATTACAGCTCTATTGTTGCTTATCCAGTCAGAATATATGGCTTTTGTGCTATGAACATACAAATGGTATCCTAAATACCACTATACAAAAAAAAAAAAAAAAAAGCCTGGAATGATAACTTTCAAAGTCATAATTGGTTCTTATTTCAAACCTTGTCTAGTCCATTATTCTGAAGCATCAGACAGGTAGTAAGTGTTTTGGATCCAGGGTGTTAGACAGGGACAAACACAGAGGCACCTGCGTGGTTCTTCTCCTCCGTGGGATTGGTTGAAAATGGTGGGTTGATTATTTAATTATTTATTTTTCTGAAAGGTGGGTGAAGAGTTGGCAGGTAGCATGTGGTAGACGCTGAAAGTAATCAAAGACAGATGTAAGTAAACTTGTAATGTGAAGCTGTATTCGAGTATCAAACGTCAGTTTTGTCTACAACAGTAGTTAGATCACAGAGAGAATATAGTAAAAGGAGTGCCTATGTATTTCAGGTGGCTTTCTTTTACTATGAGATAGTTGAGTCTCAATATCTGCAAGAGAAGGAAATCAGAATTCTTAACCTTTCTACTTTACTAGGACTTGCAGAGGAAGTACATGTAGATAATTTTAAGAGGTAGCATTGTCTAACAGGTATGATTTTTAGTGGATGAATTATAAGGTATGGGGAAGTGTCAGGCAGTTTTTCCTCATACCATCTTGATTCTCTATCTTGAACTTATACTCAAAGTTAAAAAAATTCATTTTGTAAAAGTAATTCCTTACATAATACCCAGCGTAAATTATCACATGGAGAATTTTTACTTTGTTCCATTGATGTTCTCTGACATACATACCCAATACATGTTGCATACGTATGACAGATTTTTGGACTTAAATTATTTTCAGAGCAACTATTAATGCATTTTAAAGGCTGTTCTGTGCTGTTTTTCAGTTTTTCCATCTCAGGCCAGCAATGATGAATCAAGTAGTGATGAAACCAGCAATCAGTCCAGTCCTACAGTGCGACGCCGCCGGGCTAAGAGAAGGCTGATCTCTTGCTCTGAGGCTGAGGGTGGGTCGCCTGTTGATCCAGAGCCTGAACCTCCCCAGGAGCAGCAGCACAGGCGCCAGTTCAGTAGTGGCCTTAACAGATGCATCATTCTGGCTTTGGTGATTGCAGTCAGCATGGGCTTTGGACACTTCTATGGTGAGTGTATAAGAAACAAAGTACATAGAGCCAACAGATGACATATGAAACAAATGTTTATTTTGACTCTGCTAAAAATCTGAACCTAAAACCAAGAAGTAACAACTAACATATGGATAACAGAGGCCCTTTGGCAATGTAATTGCGTTAAATATAGCTACATTTTACATTTGAAAGAAATAGGAAAATAAATTGTTTGCTCTTCCAGGTAGATCTTTCTTATTCTTCTCATAATGCACTATATGTGCTTTGTTTTTATTTGTCTTTTTTTTTCAAAATACATCTGTGGTAATGCCTGTCATTCCCACTGGTGTTCAGAGAATTGCTTAAGGATTTTGTCTTACTTGTACTCATCTGGTAAGTGTTAAAGCAAGGCGTATTTTTACAGGAGCATGTAGTAGCCATGTTTTTCTCTCTGGTGGAGAAAAGCAAGCAGTAGGTATCCTTACAGTTCCAGAGTGGTTCAGGGAATCCAGGAGAGCAGCAATTTTTCTGTGTTTAGTACATCACCTGAAGTTGAACATTACGTGAAGTGATGTAGTGTTTAACAGATTAACAGAACTCTTACTGATCTAAATTCTGATCGTGTAAGACATACATGGTACAATAAAAAAAAAAGGTAGAGGGCATGTATTTCTTAATAGTCATACTTTTCATGAGTAGACTTCTATAAAAAAGGCAATGGTAAGAAGACTCGTGATTCACTTTGAGACTGAGAATGACTTTAATTGGATTTGCCTTTGACTAATTGTTAGTCTAAATTTTGACATTTATTTTGAAAGACATACTGATTTTCACTTGACACAGGCTTTTTGTTTTTGTTTTTGTTTTTTTTTCTTAGGTAAACCTGAAGGTAAGAGTCACAAGTGATGTGTTGTGGGTCTTGTGCTTGTATTCAGATTTACTTACTGTGTGCATGTATGTTTGCATACTCAGACATACATATGTGTGTATGTACTGTTATAAAAAGTAACGATCAGATCTTAGGAATTCCTAGTGTATGCAGTATTAGAGAATTGATTAATAATAATAATTTCCCCTAAAATTTTCTTAAAATTCCTTCCTCTGTTCTCATCAATCCGATGGCCTACCTGAGAAAATAATTGGGGTCTGTTTAGAAAAACGTTAATCATTATAAGGAACAGAATCTGTATGCAGAAATCTGATTCTAGCTATTAAGAATACGTTTTCAACTTTAAACAAGGTTTTTAATTCTTACTGGTAAGTACTGTGCAGAAATCAAGAATGCTTCTGAATTTGCAGAGGAAATGAAGATGATGATTAGGTTCACATGTTCCTGTAACTGCTGTGAGAGAGGCTATTAAACAAACAAATGTTTCTGTAGGTACGATACAGATCCAGAAACGTCAGCAGCTGGTAACAAAGACACGTGAACTGAAAGATGACCTTTACCAGTGCCAACAAGAACAAGGAGATAAAGTAGGGGTAGGTGTGAGTTTGGCTGGCAGTTATTCCGTTAATATGTACGTGTACTTTACCCAAAGTGAAATTAATTTATCACGGAAATGCACTGTGTACGTATTGTTGCTGTTAAGTGTTAAAGCATATTGGTTTTTATTTACACAGTCTTAATAGCAGCCTGGGAGCTTTCTGGCCATACACACGGTCTCTTTTGTCCCCTTCCCTGTGACGCAGTGCTAGGTTGTGGTTAGTAAAGACAGCTGAAGTAGAACTGTGGTGGTAAAAACCTATTGTAGATTGATCTTGCTCAGTATACAGTTTTACTTCTTATATTCTCAGTGGTTATTAATTTTTCCAAGTATTTAACTTAGGTTTTCATCTTTCAATAATTCAGAGAGAATAGTGGGGAAGTGCTTTGTTTGGGAGTGCTTTTTAAAAATGATTTATTTTGCCATTGCTGATAGCAGTATTTACACATAGTACGAGATGTTTAGTTCTTGAGTTTGTCATGGATGGCAAGAGACTGAGAGTATTCTCTTGTGTTAGGATATGGTTACATATGTTCTTTCAGCAACAAAGTTGACTTGAGATCAGTTTCAGAATTTGTGCCCCGTTTGTTCAGTACACTTACTAGTACTACTGATTACAAATAGTAATGGATTTGTTTTTGTAACCTGTAAACCCAGATTGCTGAATATAAACAGCATGCGCATGTTTTAATTTCTAAGATGAATCAATCAGAGTTTCCAGTTCACTACCCGTCAGCTATTTAAGTCAGTGAAAGCAAGGGTTGATGACCTCTGGTTGGAAGTGGGAGCCTCTCACATGGTCTTTGTTGCCAAGGGAGTGTTTGTGTTTATATCTTTGAGATAAATAAACTAGCTCTATTTTTTGCATCGTGATGCAACATGTCGTTTCATCCAAAATGACAAGCAAAATGTTGGGTCTGCCTTGGTCTTTTATTTTGCTAGCTAAAATTAGAACAATTCTGGTCATTATTTCTGTCTTGTTTTTTTCTTGTTTACTCTAGTCACTCAGGGGAGATCTTGCCACGTGTTTGACCTCTACTGAGGTGGAGAAGAAATCTTTTGAATCACAAAAAAAAAGCCTTGCTGCAGAAAATCAGCACTTAAGAGAATCTCTAGAGAAGGAAGAAAAAGCTTTGGTCTCACTTCAGGAAGAACTAAGGAAGCTAAGACAACAGATAAGAAACTTAGAAGACAAAGGTACTAGTACTGAATCTATTGTCATGGAAAATCAGAAACTAAGGGAACATCTGGAAGAGGAAAAGCAAAGAAACCATAATTTTCGTAGGCAAAAGGAAACCCTCTTTGCAGAAGCACAAATGTTAAGGAGAGAACTGGACAAAGAACGTCATATTACCGAGGCTCTGAAAAAAGAACTGGAACAACTTAGTTCTCGTCAAACACCAGACAGTGTTAGTGACGATGACACGTTAAGAGAAAATCAAGAAATAGAAACTCTGCGAGGAAGACTAGCAGAGCTAGAAAAAAAGCTAAACTTTGAGCAGCAGCGCTCTGACTTATGGGAGAAGTTGTATGTTGAAGCAAAAGATCAAAACGAAAAACAAGAAATGAATGAAAAGGGGCAGAAGAGAGGTGCTAAAGGGCAAAGTAAATCTAAAAAGAAATCAAAAGAATCTTTTTTTGGCTCAGTTAAAGAAACGTTTGATGTTATGAAAAATTCAGCAAAAGAATTTGTTAGACACCATAAAGAAAAGATTAAGCAGGCTAAAGAAGCAGTGAAAGAAAAGCTGAAGAAATTCTCTGATTCTGTAAAGTCTACGTTCAGGCACTTCAAAGATACCACAAAAGACATCTTGGATGAAAAGGAGAAGAAGTCAAATGAAAAAAAATATGAAGCAAACAGGAAAGCTCGAACTTTTTACAGAGATCATAACTCTTATGAGAACCTGAAGCACATGCATTACAGGAGACCCAACATGCACAGAGATTTCAGGGATGGGAGAAAACATCAGTTTACAACATTTGAAAAAGACACAGATTCGCAGAAATGCCTCAATGATCCTTTGTGTAGTAGAAAACATCAGTTTGACCTCAAGGGCTGTTCTGGCATTTTCGAATGTGCTAATCAAGAGTTCATTAGTCTCTTTAACAGAGTATCAGATCCTATTGCAGTGGATGAATTCAGTCGGCTAATGAGAAAGTATTTGCAGCAAGTTGTACATAACTTCCGTCACTGGAGAGAGCTAGAAAATTTCATCAATAAGTTTTTTCAGAATGGGTTCTTTATACATGACCAGATGCTGTTCACTGATTTTGTTAATGATGTCAAGGATTACCTGGAAGATATGAAGGAATACCAAAATAAGAACGAGAAGGTTTTTGATGATTTGGACAAGTACATCTACAGATACTACTTTCAGTATGAAAATTCACCGCAGTATGGACCCAGGTTTGTTTCCATGTTTCCTGAACTGCTAACAAAATGAAGTACTTTTTAAAGGCAACTAGTGTCCTTGTTCTGTTAGATGGCGCTCTACACACAGATGTCTATGTTTGTAGCCATAGATATGTATGTAAGAGACTCAGTAGAAATGAACTGTGCTTCTAATACCTCCCAAACCAATGTTCTTCTCTGCAGGAAAAAATACATATTTAAAGTCATGGTTCTACTGCATGTAGTACAAACTAGTTTTTCCAGTGAGTCTTTTAGAAAGCTGCAGGTAGGATTACTGTACAGCTATGGTAGCTTTCCATACCCTCAGATAGGCAGTCTCACAGAAAGCATGGCTTTCCTATTTTCCTTGCCTAAACAAGGATTTTGGACCTATTTGAGCAGCCTCGAAGCCCTATTCAGGCAGGTATCTTCCCTGCTGCCTTTGCAGGAGCGTAACTAACCCCAGTAGGTTAGTACAGTACTGAGTTAGTTTTTACCCAAGAGCAGGACTGCTTCCGTGGCTGACTCAGTTCAGATCGTGAGCTGGACTGAAACGTTTCGGACTTGCTGAATTGTTATCTGTGGCTTGCATTGTTTCCTACATTGCTTTCCTGTTTCTGATGATATTATCAGGGCTTCTGCAGAGCAGTTGTGTGCTGGCTGGCCCAAAGAAGCCAGAGGTAATGTGCTGTTCCTACTGCATAGACTTTGCTGAAGAAAGTTAAGCAAGCAGCCTTAGTGTATTATGTGAAATTTGCTCTTTCTGGAGTACTTCAGAGTATTAAATGTATATATTTTCTGTGTCCTTTAATGTTGTTTTTGTTTCTGAATTGGTTATATAGTTATATATTGGTTATATAGTTTTGTGCTAAAACTTACTCTGAACAAGTAGGAGAAACGCTTTATATATAAACTTCTTTTGTGCATTATACATTTTTTTGTCCTTGTACACGTAACAGACTTTGTGCTGGTATTCAGCACAATGCATACTGAATTTTTTGACGTGTGCTTCTTCAGTCAGTTATCTTTTGGATTTGTATTCTTTACTATATTGTTTCTATTGCAGCAGGAAGTCCTAATACTTAACTAGCTTGGAGTTAGCAGATGCTACGTGAGGGTCGTACCTTCTCTTAGTGAAGGCTGAACCTTGAGGATGGTAAATGTCGCATTTACCAAGTTGCCTTTTCTAATGCATAGTTCTGTCAAATATATGACTTGTTTTTATTTATAGTTCACATACTTCTTACTAATCTATTATAAAAACTAATTTTAATTACTTAATTTCTGTGGACTTCTGTTTGCAGAAATCAATTCAAATTGCCATTCAAATCAATTCACAGAATTCTCTGTGGCTCAAAGGATGAACATAGCCTTGACTCAGCTTAGCCAAACCTAGATTGTAGTGACAGAATAACAGCATGCAGTGCAGTGGCACTCTGTGCATCACAGTCTGCAGAAGATGAGCAGCAGTTTTGTCAGTACCACCCTTGTCTGTATCAACGTTTTTGCTGCATGCAGGAGAACCTCTGAAGTGCCTGTGTCTAGGCACCAGTCTGTTAAGTTTTCATTATTTTTATGGAGCAGAATGTAATAGAATGACTGAAAAACAGATGGAGACCTCCACTCAAGCATCACAGTAGGGATACTCAAACAGATGTTCACTTGGCTTTATTCTGCAAAGAAGTTTGGGAAACCAGCTGCAGAGTATTTTTATTTTTGGAAAGAATTTATTAAAATAAACCATCAATAAGATGGTTTACAAAAGCATTACAAGAAATACCCTGCCCATCTGCTAGCAAGAGAAAGGACTGCTTTATAATAATTCTGTTTTCTTTTCAGCCAACCTCAGCACGTTAGGAGGTGTTCTTGACAATGTAATTGTATTTCAAAATGCTTTTAGAGAAGTGCTTTCCTAAGAGTAGTAACAAGTTTCTGTTTACTCCTTGCAGTCGACCTAAAAGGCCTTCTTTTACACAAACTGAAAATTCCAGACATGAAAAACAAGCTCAGAAGTACCACCACCGTAATAAAAGAGAAGGTAAATGGCACAAACATGGTCGCACTAATGGAAGACACATGGCTAATCTTGAAATAGAATTGGGGCAATTACCCTTTGATCCAAAATACTAAGTAATTTGTGGTAAAAAATAAGATTAGACTTAGTTTCCAGAGAACATGTGAATTAACTGTTTTTCAACAAAGCAATGAGATACAAGTTTCTCTAGATAACTTGATTTTTACAAATTCTTGTTCAGGAGTCGGTCTTCTAATTTACATATTGGGTATTGTTGCTTTAACTGTTCTTTGGAAGCAATGATACTTTGGCTACCAGAGGTATTGTTACACAAACTAGGCATGCAATGACTTGCGTATGAAAAATATGCTTAATTGCATTCCATTAGTATAGTTCAAGCTTGAGTCATGCATAATGTACCAATAATTAACTTCAGTGTTTGAAATACTAACTTCATCTCATCCTTAAAAAAAAAAAAAAAAAAAAAAAAAGTCTACAGTAATGTATTTGTTAGTGTTTTGTAATCTTCTACTTGCTTCTTGTTTTGGGGGGGCTGTAAGCCTGTTGAATTGTCAAGAATTTGCTGTGCTGCATTCTAATCAGCTTGCTGATTTAAGCACTTGAAATATTTTGCATATCTGCATATTGTGGAAGAAAAATAAAGAGACAGTGTGGGTAAAAGTCTTTATTTATAAAAAGAAATAAACATAGCAGAGCTGTACAGTTCTATAAATTGGTCCAGTCTTGTCTCATTTCTTACTGTTAAAGTAATCGTGATAGCTTTGGTCTTCCTGATATTCTCTAGTGTTGTAAGGTAGATCAGCACCCCTTTGCCTGGTCATTCTGCACTGAAGTTACCTTCAGGAAGAGGTTTATGTGTTTTGAGGCAGTCAACATTTGCATAATGAGACCTTCCCATTTGACTTACCCGGTTCAGTCTCACTGCTCTCTCCTTTCTGTAGTAAAATATCTTCTGTACTGCTGTACAGAACTGAGCTCATTAGTTCCTAAGTTTAGAAACTGATCTTCAAATATGGTTCATTTCGGGCTTTTTCGCGTAGATGTAGATGTGGCTTCCAACTCGTCCTTGAGGTACATGAGTGTGAAAGACAGTGGCTGTTTTCTTATAGCCCTTTAAAGCTAGAAATGATGATATTTCCTGTAAATAAACACAGATTAGTTTCCACAGACAAAGTGTGTTTGAAGAGCATCAGAACAATGTTCCAGAGTCTTCTGGAAGTTGTTAATTCAGCTATCCCTGGGAACTTCTGTCCTTTATTTAGGAAAGGCTGCTAGAGAGAGCTATCCTGTTTGATTCTATATGGAGTGGATCTTCACCAGACATTGCTGTTTGAGTTCATGGGCTTCATGAAAGAATTGAGGGGAATAGGTACTCTGACACAGAAGCATGTTTGCTTGTCATTGTTATGTAAGGGTGTATGATTCTGGGAACAGACGATACATTTATTTTAATATTGCTTGAGGAAAAGGCTGTAAAACTTAATGACATGCAAAAAGCACACAGAGCATGTGTGAATGTGAAGTGTGCATCACTGGAATGGTATCTGTACTCTATTATAGACTAGGGGGGTTCAATTGTAATTTAAGTGTTTTAAAAACTTATGGAACAGAGTTTTTAAATCTTCTATAGCTCAATTTCTCCTGTAACTTGGCCTCAAAACTAGTTTGTTTCATCTTAAATTTACCGTACCTGTTCTAGCACACTGAAGAAAATCAGATGACTGGGTAGTAGCTTATCGTTGTCAAACTCCTTATTAAGCCAGCCAAGTGGATTAGAGTAGAACAGATCTGCTTCATCAACATAGCTTTCATTTCCAGATAGGTCTGGGGGACACTGAAGGAATCTCATTTTTAGAGGACAGTGAACGTGGCTAGGACAAAAAACAAAACATACTTCAGGATAAACTGATTAAGATCCAAGATCTGCAGTGACTCATCACCTAGATACCTCTTTAGGAAAAAAAAGAGAAATTTCTTTACTCCAACGTCATGTTTTTTCCATTTTTGTTTTATATAAAAAGAAGAAAGTGGATTCAGCTCTAAGCTCCTGTGAATGCTTTCAGCAGTTCACAGAAAGCAGGGTTATCTCAAAACAAATATAATCTGCGTGACATCATATTCTTAAATGAAAAGTACTTTGAAAAGTACTTTTCCCCCATCAGCTTTGTGGTTTTATCTGTTTGCTTACCGGGATACATTGCAAGCTTTTTGGAATAGCTAATTCAGTCACTGTATGCTATTAACTGCCTTTCCTTACCTTCCAGCAGCAGAAGCAAAGGTAACATTAAAATAATACATTCTGACTATAGCAGTGCATCTTTGTTTTCCTATACAAGTTACTGTAATAAAGCTGTATGAATTACTGTCAGAAGTCCTAAGACTACTGTATAGCCTCATACAAAACTATCTTGGAAAAACTGAGTAAAACTTAGCTCCTGAATCTCGTTCTGTGTTCCAAGCATTTAGCTTATTTCCCCTATTCATTTTGTGTTAGCTTTATGAAAAACAAACTACATTTATCCTCCTCAATCAAATTTTTGATATATATATTTTTAACAATTTCTGTTGAAATGTCTAGATTTTAATATAATACACTGATAGCTATTTTATTACCTGTAAAATGGAGTAGAGTGGCATGGCATCATGATGAAGACAAAAGCTTGCGACTGGTAAGAGCTGTTACAAAGTTGCTGTATGTGATTCATAACTTCAAGAGAGCCTCTCTGGTGGATCAAGCCTGTATACAGGGCTGGGATTAGATTTGATAAAAGCAAGAAGCTTGCTGCAGACTTCTTCCATGCTTTCAGGTGTTTCAGAGAATATCCTAGAGAAATGTTTAATCAAGTTTTAGATAAGCAAATACTTAAAAGTTTCACATAGTACCTTTGGAAACTATTAGTCATTTGCAAACATTACCTTGAAGTATTTTAATGCACTTCAGTCTTTACTGTTTGAATGGAAATTCAAAGATTAGACTTTGCCCTTACTTTTGGATTTAACAGTGTAAATGTTAAGGCTATACCTGTTCTTTGGAGTCCAGTTGAAAAATTTCAAACCCTATGTTTTATCTCTCTGGGGTTTAGTTTTAGTTTCTTGTGAGGAAAATGAGTCCATTCAGTAGCTTGGATGAATGGTGTGTGGTGACTTACTGATGTGTACGTGTTCTGGTAGAGCCAGAATAAACAATGATGACCTGTTCTGGTATGGTTGTGGTATTCTTTATCTCCAGCATGCTGAAAGCTACAATGTTCCCTTCAAATGTTTGGTATGATCTTTACTGTTACTTGTTCTTGAGCTGCATCCTGGTAAGTGGTTATTTCTTCATCTCCCATCCCTGCCCTCTCACTCCTCTAAGAATCTAGTAATAAGAGGAGAAGACATTCCTCATGATAGGAGATATGTGATAGAGTGGGGCTGTATGAAAGATTTCTGTGACCACCTTTACTGAACCAAAATACACAACAGGCCTGCTTTAGAACAAGTAATTTAAATAAGACTTCAGTTGGTCCATGTTCTAACAAACTGCAGATCTTTGTTTCAGATGAAAATGAAATCCAGTCTGTGATTTAAACATTAAAACAGTTTATTATAGGCATTTTTAACTGCTTTTGTGGAACTCATTTTCCTTCAGTGTGCTTAGAAAGGACTTCAAATTTAATATACCTTTTTCTGCTTTTATTTATGTTTTGAGCAACTTAAATACCTCTTTGCAATCTGTTTTTAGCAGTATCTTGACATTTTTTTCTTTACCTAAGTATCCAGACAGGTCACACTTAGCTCTTGATAATTTATAGCTGTGAAAGCTGAGAGAGTAAAAATAAAACAAAACAAAAGTGGACTGACAGGAGATTTTCCTGCACGTAGGGTACAACTGGTTCACCTTGATCTTCTGAACTGAGCCCTGAACCAAGCCAGGACATTACCTATTTCATCTTTGCTGGCAATAAAATTATGAAATTAAGATTTAGTTTTATTCAGATGAGAAAAATAGAGCTTAAATTACAATTTTCATTGATTCTTCTGTTTTGAATTTGTCTTTCAATGTAAAGCTATCCAGCTTCATATTCTAGAAACTTTAATCTTTCCTTTGTAACTTCCTAGCAGATGAGGAATTTAATACAGTACTACTATTTGTAGGAAATACTTTTATCCACACTAAAGACTCTTATGTATTTCAATCTCTTGCTGTTATTCATCCCTTTTTTCTGTCTGTAAGGAAAAGTTAGGCTTGTTTTAAGAATCCTACATTTCAGTATCTACATTCACTATTAACAGACTGTCTTTGGGTAAAAGTTATTTGCAGGGGAAGGTTGCGAGACATTTAAAACCAAATGCTTACCACAAAAAAACATGCAAAATGGCAGTACTGGATAGATGAACCTGAATTCTTTATGGCTCAGTGTGCTGTAATAAAACAGATATGGCACTATAGAAAGTTGAATGCATCAATTCTCTTGACAAAATAATGCTTAGAGAATGGAGGACTAGAAGAGCACATAATGCCAAATGCTTTTTCATATGTTTGTTATTGATTTAGAGTAAAAAATGCAAACCATCACTTTTTAAGGACATTATGAGAACAATGAAATTAAAGTTATTAGATCACCTTAAACCAAGCGCTAATAAAAGAAGTGTCTGGCTACTGTGCTATAGCAATTGAGCTAAGAACACTAGATACAATAGCTTTGCAAGTGCTTTACTTATTAGTTTTCTGTATTAAAAACAAAGCAAGAAAAAGTGTGGATGGTGAGCTAAGATTTAAGTACACATTTGTATCTATCAAAGTAACATTCACTTCTGCTACAACTTTACACAGTTTTCCACCTCAGCATTCGTTTTTGTGCTGGTTTTATTTATTTATTTGGGTGGGTGTAGTTGGACACAAAATTACTGCAAAACTTTGTCGTGGAAACCAAACAGGTTCTTGGAAGACTAGGGGAGTTGAGAAGGGCTGAAAGCCAATAGAGCTACATTCAGTTTGGTGCTGGACTGAGGGAAGAGATGACACTTATGGCCTTGCTACTGTTCTGCTGTATTCTGGTACTATTACAGTCAGATACAGTTTGCTATTAGCTATGTACTAATTTGCATATCTTTTCCTCCCTCTTTTGCTTAATCTGCACTTGTAAATGAATTACGTTTTATTGGGGATATATTAGAGAAACAAATGATACAGCATTTTCGTTAACAGATGTCTAGTGGGCTCAGTTTTCTGACTAGTTCTGTTGTTGCTTAAACACCCTCATGGTGATTCAGAGGTTGTTGGCTGTTTTCCACTGAATTTCTTGCCAAATTATTTTAGTATTTCAGAATGAAATTGCTTTTAAATATACATATATGCCAATGATACAAGTGGTAATATTACATATAATTCTAGGAAACACTGCATAATTGACTCTATTTCTACATGTATTAGAATAATTTTAGGTTCTATGTCATTTAACCTGAATACCATCCTTTTTCATTCTAGAGAGGATGAGCTCTGATGAAAAGAACACAAACAGTGAGAGACAGTAATTACGCTTGGGAGAAATTACCTGTATACTAGCACAGTCCAGATCACTGCCCCTAGAAAGATGCGATATCGTTTTGGTGCTATCACACAGCCGTGGATAAAGAAAGGCAGATGGGTACCCAAGATAACTGGTAGTCCTTGAGTGAAGTACCAGTGCCAGGGATGAGAACCATAAAACGTTCCCAGATTCTGTAGCACGTTGAATTTCAAGAAGTTCAGCTGAACCAGTACCCACTGGGATGGATAGGGGAGGGCAAGAAAAGGGGTAAGTAAAAATCCAAACTGAGAGCCAACATCTAAACTGAATCAAACAGGCACTAGCAATAAGTGATAGTTTCCCTTGTGCCTGTGTCTTTTCTACTACGACTTATCACAAGATCCCTATTGTTAGTAGTTGTTATACAGAAGCTTATAAGTTCTGTAGTATACTGGTAACTGCTCATTTATTGAGAGCTGATCTGAAATAAGTCTGTCATTTAAAATAACTAAGAAGTCAGTGTTCATGACTTCAGTTATAAAGAAGATAGGCCAGACGTAGTCACAGATAATGGGAGTTACAGAAGTCCAACACATTTTTTAATAAATAATTTTAAAGAAAAAAGTCGAATTTAAAGCAGCTTACCTCACCAAAAAACACACGGTCAATTATTAAAGAGGTTCCCAGTGTAACCAATCTGCAAAAAAGATTGATTGATTGTATTGCTATTGCCTGCATTGCTTGTGCATCAGGTTGTACTCTTCTCCAGCTTGTTGTCAAAACTCCCTGAGTGGTTACTCCTAAACTCTTTTAGGATTATCCATACTTGTAGCCATTTAATGTGGCCAGTTACCACGAACCAGTATCCTTGGCACAATCCCCAGTTAACCTGGTATGCTGCTGGCATCTCATCATGATAACATCTCTGTGTAACTTTCTGTGCCATATAAACTCACTTCCAACACGTGTGTCCCTTAAAACTTTTGCAAAATGACTTTTTTGCATTGGTCTTCAACACGGTCAGCTTTTTTGAGCCGCCTTCTGCTACTGTATGTAGTGCTAAGATCAATCTTGAGATGCAGCTGTGAACACTCAGAGTGTAAATTCAGAAGGAACGTACCCAATTGGAATGCAGTTGTACAGAATGAGATCTGCTTTTTTCTGCTCTTGCAAAAAATGACTGAAGACCAAAGGTATCCATGGGATAGCAGCAGTGGGACGAACAACAACTGCAAGTGCTATCAAATTTAAATATTTCCATCTAGAGCGAAGGAATAGAAAAACAGACAAAGGAGAAAGCTTACCAAAAGGTTGGATATTATTCTGCAGACAGTAAAACGTAGCAATAGAAATACTGTCCTGTCTCTGACCAAGAGTTCTGCATGCTGCTGGTAACTTTGATTCTCTGAATGCAGACACTCTGTTTTGCTTGGAAGGCTGCTGGACACGTAACTGCCATATGAGCACTGCAGTTGGAGCACATACTTGCTTTAAAATAGCTGGCTTCACTTAATCAAGTGTTACCTTTTCTCAAGTTAAATTCCTCTAAAGCTTAGAGTTTCCTATGGAGTGATACTTTGTATAAGGGAACTGGGGAACCATCATGTTGTTCAGCAGCAAATTTCAAAACAAATTTAAGAGAAAATACCACAATAGCTGTTTCTTCCATGATCTAGAGTGCTTGATACAGAAATGAGGTGGCTTTGTTTTGCTTTAAATTTTGAGATTAAAATCAGCATTTGAACTGGTATCTGTTCTACTCCCAAGCCAATGATTATCAGTACAGTTCATAGAAAGTTTCCTACCTGCTCCCCATCTTGGAACCTTTCATTGGATAGTAGTAAAGAGCGAAAATGGTGAGAAGAGTTTCCATGGTGTTTGTTAGAGTTCTGGTACAGGTATACCATGTAAACCAGGAACACAGCTGGCAGAAGTACTGAAAACAGATTTGACAAGAGCATGCGCAGGGAGAAATGTTAAACAAGTTCTGTAGCTCTAAATAAAGGTGATGCATGACTTAGTATCACTTCTATCACTTAGTATCGTTTTGCCATGCTTATCCTGCAGCCATGTTAATTAACATGCATAATATTTTTTATAAAGGCTGAGACTTACCACATACTTTGCTGTTTCTGCATTTTCAAGGTGTTTCACTAGTAAATAAAGCTTCACATCAGCAAAAGCTGCCAGAACTGCTTGTACCAGTCTAGGGACCCATATCTACATCAGGAAAGACAGGACTTTATATTTGCAATGAGTTAAAAGTTACAGCATTAGTGAATGGCTGCTCAGACACAAAACTAGTAAGTGAATGAGAGAGTATTCTCTGTAACATCTTACGATTTAAAAGAAAAATAAACCAAACAACAGTACGATCCTTGGGAAAGACAAATATTTCTGCCAGAACCAAGAAACTAGATCGAGTTCTGCTGAAAGCATTTGTGCCTTGGAAGCAAAATTTAGAAAACTGCTTTTCATTCATCACCAACAGCAGTCAAAAGGAGCTGTTTCTGAGTTCATGGTGATGTGTATGATGAAACGTTTCTTTGGCAAACTGAACAGTTGTGCAGTTGTGATCTGCTGGCAGTGTCGGTGTGGAAGGTGAGGAGTGGGGGCTGCAGGGATGGGTGTGCTGCAGTCGCTGGCAGTATGGCTGGGGCTGGAGAGTTAGCAAGGAGCTCTGTGCTCACGTGAAACACTAACTCTGGAGAGACTTCGTGGTTGAAGTCTGTGCTTGTACACCATTAACTGCCAAAACAGGGCTTCGTGTTCTACCCATGCAGTAAGAGAAATACACTGAAACCGAACACACTGCCTGTACGTTATGCTCCAGCAGCAGACGCGCTGCGGCTCATTATACGTACCAGCAGCTGGACGTCATCCTTACCCAGCATCTGCAGAGCTTTGTAGACGCAGGCAAAGAGCAGCGGGTACGGGTAGCCCCGCAGGCCGTGCGCCCACTCCCACGTCAGGTACCCATAATTGCTGCAGTTAAGGCCGTTTCAGTCAGGAGGGGCAGCGCGGGGCTCTTGGGGGGGGGGAGCGGTAAAGGATATCCGAAGACCACGCGGTGTGCCACCTCCAGCGACTGCCAGTACTCGTCCGGGACGAAGCTGGTGCGCACCAGCGCGCAGTTCAGCGCCCGCGCGGCCACCGCCAGGGCCGTCAGAGCCGCGGTCCCGCCGCCGGCGCCTGCGGAAGCGAATCCGGCGGGTGACGGGCCCCTTCCGAGGCCGCCCCCTCCCGTCCCGCTCGCTTACCGGCGCCCGGCCGCTCGGCGGCTCCCCCGGCGGCTCCGTACAGCACCGAGCTGCGCTTTCGGAGCCGCACCGGCTCCGCGCGCCGTGCCCGCGCCAGCAGTCCTCCGGCCGCCTCCATCGCGGGGCGGCGCCGGGCGGCGGCGCACGCGCGGTGGCGCTCGCCGCACTTCCTTCCGGTGGCCGTGTCGGCGGGCGCCCCGCGCTCTGTGGTTCCCCGTCCTTCAGGTGAGGGGCGGCGCGCGCCGTGCCGTGGCGCCGTGCCGCGGTGCCGCGCCTCACGCGTGTGTGTGTGTGTGCGGTGCAGGTGCGGCCGTGCGGTATGTGGGGGCGGCTGCCGCTGCCGCACGTGGCCGTGGCCGTGGCTCTCGGCGTGGCCAGCGGGCTGTACATCTACCGGCCCGTCTTCCGGCCGCCCGCGTCCGAGCAGCCCCAGCAGAGCCCGCCCGGGCCGACGACGGACGCCGCGCCCCAGAGGAGGCCGTGAGCAGCCGGCGCCGCGCTGTGAGGACATGGCACGCGACGCTCCCGCTCCCCCGCGCCCATCCGTCCCGCTCCGCCCGTAGGGACTGTGTGTTATGTGCATAAAGCTCTGAGTGCTCCAAGGTACGTGTGCGTGTCTGAGTAACCGCCAGGGAGCTGGGAAAGGAGGCCGTGGTCGTGCGGTTACACCTGGTGCCTCTGTGGGTTTCCCCTGTCCCCATCCTCCCGCGCCCAGGTCCGGCTCCTGGTGGTAGAGTTGTGCTGGGACGCGGCCGTGCTGGCGGTTGGTCAGGGGCCCACGCCTGACTGCAGCTTACACTCCCGTGTCTAAACCTACATACACACGTGTAACCACACACATGCACACAGACAGCTTTCAGTCCTCTCTTGTGTTTAATGAGAAGAGCTGCTTTGGGTGCTGTCCCGAGGCCTCGTGTGGCAGCGCCTCAATGTGTGGCTCAGCATCGACATAACTCATCTAAAAAGGATCCTGAAGCTTCTCATCTGGGAGGAGATTTTATCAGGTGTTGGTGTTTACAGAGGCCTCTGGTTGTCCCGAGGAAGAAGTCAAATCCCAGGAGCAGTGTGGCGGTTGGAGTGGGCCTCGTGGAAGTGAGGAGGAGAGGACGGCAGGAATCAGAATGGCTTGGGTTGTTGGGGACCTTAAAGCCCACCCAGCCCCAACCCCTGCTGTGTGCTGGGTGCCCACACCAGACCAGGCTGCCCACCCAGCCTGGCCTTGGGCACCTCCCGGGCTGGGGCACACACAGCTCTGGGCAGCAGTCCCTGAGCTCACTGCCCTCTGGGTCAAGGCCTTCCTACTAACATCTAACCTAAATCTCCCCTCTTAGTTTAAAGCTAAGAGCAACTCTTTATATGACCCTTTTCTGTCACTATCAGGCCATATGAAAAGTCATACTCCCTCCTGCATTGTAAGTTCCCTTCAAGTACTGGCACGATGCACTGAGGTTTCCCCAGAGCCTTCTCTTTTCCAAGCTACACAAGCCCAGTTCTCAGTCCCTCTTCATAAGAGGTGCTCCAGCCCTCAGGTTGTCCCAGCGGTCCACCTCTGCGCCCGCTCCATCTGCTTCGCGTCCCTCCTGCGCTGGAAGCACAGTACAAAGTCATGCTAACTCCTGCCTGGCCGCGAGGGGACCGACGGCCGCAAAGCAGCGATGTCGACCGACGCGGAGGTGCTGCCGTGCGAGGGGAGCCCCTGCTGGTAGCGAGGGGCCCGCCGGGCGGCTGCGGGGCGCCTGCTGAGCCCGGGGAGCGGGGCGGTGCTGCCCGTGCCCCGCGTCCGGGCGGGGCCGCTCGGCGCCTGCCCCTACCCCACGGGAAGTGATGTCGCTCTGGCGGAAAACGCGCCCTTACCGCCCGAGCGGGCAGGTGCGGAGCGACGCGGCGCTGCCGGAGGTACGGGGACGGCGGGGCCGGGACGGGGCAGCTCCGCTGCGGGACCCGGCACGAAACGATCGCGGTGCGGGCGGTGTGGGGACCGCGGGGAAACAAACCGCGATTTCCGCGCGCTTCTGAAGCCGGCAAACGGATGGGTGCGGCAGAGCGGCCTTAGCGCCGCGAGAACCGCGCTCCGCGTCTCGGGCCGCGTGTGAGCCCCGCGCCGGGCCGTTGTGCGGGGGAGCCGCGTGTCCCCGCTGCGGGCACCGCTACGGCGCCGTGTGCGGCACCTGCGGCACGGCGCCCGCACACGTACGGCGAGAGCTGCGGGGCCGTTGCGAACGGGAAGTTGCTGAGGGAGCGACGTCAGCGCGTTTTGTCTGATGAGCTGTAGCAGCGTCGCGTTAGAGGATCAGCACGTCTGCTGCTGCTTTTCGAGCTGAGGGGTGAGGGAGGCTGGCTGGGCCTGATTTGCAATGCTTGGGGGAAATGCTTTGATGGTCTGAGATCTAAGGGAAGCTAAATCCATCAGGAAAGCTCAGTTTTTCTAGCTCTGTAAGCAGCTAGATTGTATTCCAGTATAAGTGATGGTTTTTATGCTACTGGCAAAAGATAAAGGACACGCGGAGCACTGCCAGATACACCCTCCCTTGGGTTTTGTCTCTCAGGTGGATTTGGAGCTTTCTGATTGCCAGTAGTTTCCATAGTAATTAGCATTTACAAGTTCTTACAATTCCATTTACAAGTTCTTCTTCAGTTGCGTGCCTGGAGTGAGGAACTCTACTGAGCGTTACTGGAAAGGTGATCTTTGTGTATTCTGCTTTTACTGAAGCTCTACAAAACTTACTAATTTTTGTATGTAAAGTGTGTTAATGGCAGTAAGCAATTTCTAAGATCTGACCTGCGTGCCTTGTCTTGGGAGTGCATTCCTCCATGGCGTGAGAAAAACTCGATCCCTGATTCTTTTTCATGGGCACCGAAAGTTTAGTCGCTCTTTGAAGTGTTTTCCAGTCAGGAAAAAGCATACAACACAACATACATTTCAGATGATGACACAGACTTGTAGGAGTAGTATTTGTGATTCTAAGTGGATGTCTCTAAAGCATGTTTGAAAAGATGGAAGAAAGAGCAACACATTCCTGTGTTTCTGGTTCAGGGTTCTGATTTTACACCTCTTTAACTTGTTCCCAAAGAAGCAGGGTGGGGTTTGGTGCTGCAACGTACTCTGGTGTTTGTACAGTTAATAAGTTTCTTGTCCGTGACCAGCTATCTAAAACCAGATTGTGAGTTTGTTTTCATCTCTATCGTCACGCGTTATTTTATCGCTTGACTGCATATTTCCTTTCAAAAAGAAGATCAGTGAGATAAAAAAAAGTTTTTCAGTAGCTTTTGGCGTGCAGAGGAATGAGTGCTGCGAGCAGTAATCCTTATGTGACACCTTAGGATTTCCAGCTGCTCTGTGGCTGCCAGGTGCCCGCCGTGCTGTGCACTCAGTTCATCTGCCCGTGCTGAGAAGTTTGTTTAGAAGCAGGCACTGGGGATGGAGTGTAAGGAGCGGGAGCTCTTTTCTCCCCTGTTGCCTAATGGTTCAGCAAATACGTTTTAAAGGCAACTTGTAATCATTAAACTTGTTTAAATAGTTAATCCAAACACTCTCTTCTGTGTTAAAGCTTTATTATGATACTCCACTGCAAACGTGGTCTGATCCAGCAGATACTGAGATCTGCTCTTATTTCTGTGATTTCAAAGGGCTGCCCACACGTTTATAGCCAAACATTTGCTCGTCTGGGTACGGCAGGTGTTCAGGAACTTGCCTTCATGCCTGTGTCTTGCAGAGGCCGCCTGTGTACTGTTGTGTTTATGGAACTGACTTCAGACACGTCTGAAAAGCTGTTTGGGAGCAGCACAATCTGAGGAATAGTTATTTTAAAAGCAGCCCATTTACAGTGCAAAAACTTTTTGTGTGTGTGTTTATACGAATACATTCCCAACTGGTCTTCCTATGGGAACAGCATCTGATTATGAGATTTCTTTCCCTGATTGCTTTTTTTGCCTTTCTAGTTTGAAAACTGCATCCCTGTCAGGAGTCAGGGCTGACTCATACCGCATTAAATCAGCTGCGATCAGATGCTTTTATCTCCACTGGAGGTAAAGCCTTGATGAATTAGGAGTCTTAGCCTCTCATTTCATTACTGGAGTATCGTTATATTGTTTTCTTTTCATAAATATTACAACAGAATTTACTTCTGGTTGCTGTAATAAGTAGTCTCAACTTCTGTGATTTATTCTCTGATATAATAAACTTTGAAGATTAAATTCTGGCATACCTATGTATTAAAATACAACATGCAACCAGCATAATTTTTTTTCCTGTGATGTTGCTGTGGCTTCAAGGAACAGAAAGCAGTCTGATATGTGTATGAGAGTTTTGCATGATCCCAAATGTTGGCATCCTGTTTGCATACTGGCCAGCACTTTGGAGCTGACCTGGCAAGTATTTTGAATTACTGATGAAAAAAATATATTTATGGGTTTGTGAACCCATTTCTCCTAGCTGTTCCCCTTTGCTATGGCAGTGCTCTCACTGAGAGAAATGGGTGAGATGAACCATAGCAGGCTGCTGGGGAGGTAGGAAACGGGCAGGAAGCAGCGCTGAAGATAGGAGCTGAGTAGGAGGAGTACAACATTTGTAGAAGTTTGTGGTTTGCAGTGGAAAAAGGAGCTGGTAGATGTGTGAATAGGCTTTTTAAATGAAAGTTGAATTTGTGGGTCCTTGCAAATAAGATTTTGAAACTTGCTGTAAGCTTCTGCAGTGATTCTGTATGTAAAGCAGGCACCTAAATGAAAGGGCTGTAAGGACTCCATGTAGCTGTGTTTAGATCAGGTAGCACAAAGTACAAATGTGAATCAGATCAGCTGGAGCATGGGTAAAACCATCAGAGCAGCTTTTGAAATTGTATTGATGTAGACTTGCAAAACATTGAAAATCCTTTCTAAGGAAGCTATAGTGCACATCCATTTACAATGGATCCCTATAAAACTGCTACATTTTTAAGTTAAAAAATATGTTTAGACAGCCCTTCTGATATGTCGGTAAAGATCACTGATCTCAAAGGGGACTTGTAGCTCTTCAGGCTAAAGATAGAGGCATGAAGTTATCAGTGTGCAGTTACAGCTGTGTACCAAACACTTCTGCCTGCATACACTGCAGGGCCTGGTGCTCCTCGTGATACCAGGCACACACTTCATAAGGATTTATGACACGAGGAACCATTGTCTCACGTAAAATGAGCTGTAATATGTGAAATATATTAAATATTAAAATATTTACCTTAAATATTCCTCTCTTAAGGACAGGTGATGTAATTTGAACAATGTGAATATTGCCAAAAGTGCTTTTTCTTATAAACAAAACTGTGCACGTTTTCAGTCCAGATGAATAACCATGTTTATTCTTGCAAATAGCTGTTATATTTTATTTCTCTTTTAAATTCAGAACTTTCTATTTGCCCTTTCATGGCTTTTTAGTACCTTGTATTTAGATGTTGTAGTCTCTCCAATATTCTTATTCTTCTATATTCTTTCTAATCTTACAGAACTTTCTCAGAGATTCGTCATTAAGAAATTAAAACATTATTTTCCCTTTTCATTTGGGTCTAGAGCAGGCATGGACACTCTTGGCTTTACTGCAGGATAAACTGTAACTACACTGACGTTAATAGAAGTTGATGGGGAGACAGTAAGTTCAACAGAAATGACAAATTGATGAGATCCACTTGTTTGAGATAATTTTGCAGGTCTCTTCTGAGAGACTTTAACATGTTCTTTGAATGTCAGCAGATTTGCTTTCTGGAAGCAGAATTTTGATTCTTTTTTCATGCATTAAAAAAAGGCAGGTTTTTTTTTCAAGGTTTTCCAAAGTGTGATGCTGAGTCCACACTTGCAGCAAATTCCTATCTTCAGGGAGTAAGACGTTCCATGAGAACAAAACTGATGTGTGTATCTGTTCTTTTAGTGGTTAATACATTTTATTCTTGAAGAGACTCTGGTTGCCTTTGGAAGTTACCCATCTGGTGTCCCTATCAGAGAAGGCTATCTTTTAAGAAGCTGTTTCCTGTTTAAGAATACTGCTGCCCTTAAAGATACTGATACTTTATCTCTAGCACTGCTGAAAAAAAGCTCAGAAACGTTCACAAGTAGCTGTCTTGATTGGCTTGCAGTTGAAACAGAGAAACATGAGTGTTCTGCTTCAAACTGTAGTATTACAGGATATTTAGCTTGTGTGCCTTTTGGCTTGCAGGAGGGCCTGCTTGACCTGCTTTCGTTTTGCTTGCTGAAGGGGCGTTTCGTGACCTGATGCTGACAAACTTCAGCTGTTACTTTTCTGATGTGAAAATGGACCTTCTGAGTATGAGTCACCTTTCCTTTCTTTTCACTCTTGGTGGGTTTTTTATACTGAAGAACTACTACTACTACTCTTCTTGCATCAGGGATTTGTCCCCTCCTGTTGGGTCTGTTTAGTTCCATCTTCAGACATTGGCACGTTGCTGTGTTTATGGGCTGTTGTGGCAGTAAGAAGGAGGTCTGGAGCACGTGTCCTGTGAAGACAATCTGATGGAGCTGGGCTTGTTCAGTCTGGAGAAGACAAGGCTTCAAGGAGACTTAGAATATTTAAAGAGAAGGGAAATCAACCTTTTATGCAGGTAGATAGTGATAGGACAAGGGAGGATGATTTTAAACTAAAGGGGGGGAGATTTAGATTGGATGTCAGGGAGAAGCTTTTCACTGAGAAGTGGTGAGTTGGTGGCACAGGCTGCCCATAGAGGCTGTGGATGCCCTGTTCCTGCAGGTGTTTAAGGCTGGGTTGGATGGGGCCCTGGTCAACCTGATCTGGTGCTGATCTGGCAGGAACTAGGTGATCTTTGGGGTCCCTTCCAACCCAAGCCTTTCTGTGATCAGTGTGGCACGTGGCGGCAGGTCACCTTTCCACTGCAGCTCATCCTGCCAGCTCCTCCAATTTTTTAGTGTCTTTTCACGAGAAATGGCCTTTCTTCAAAGGATAGGACTGACTTTCTTATTACACTTGTAGCAATCTGCCCATACCAATTAACATGTTCTTATTTTTCCTTCTTACTTTTTTCTTCCCTCTTTTTTTTTTTTTTTTCCTGCATTTTGTGGGATATTGATCTCCCTGTGAAATAATTACTGTTAGCATTTGATCTGTCTCTTTTTGAAGTTTGCCAGCATATATGCCGTGCCAGCATATGTGTCCCAGTGGCTGTTTTTCCTCTTTTTGCATCTGTTAAAGTTTCCTCTTTGATTCCAGGAGAAGTTTTGTGGCACAGTAAGATTTGTGGATGCTAATGAGTGCCATTACCCTGCGCTGCCTGCTGGTTGTTCTCATTCTGCAGTCTGACAGCACTGTTCAGGAGCATCTGCTATATGTGGTGTGAAGGCTGCTCTGTGGCTGTCAGTAAAAGCATGCTGAGCTTTTAACGTGTGCTGGAAACTGCCATTAACCATTCAGAGTGCTGAAAAACGGATCCCAGAAGAATTTGGGGCCAAGCAGGGCAGTTGACACTGCCGTTGGGCAAGTTTGCAGCTTTTGGCTTTGGAAACAGAGGATAATCACCTGTAGGATCACCTAAGGTGGGCTGTTGCTGAGATCCTTTCACTCCCAATTCTATTTCCAGCGGCAGATGTGGTCAGACAGGTAACCATGTAACAGTTCAGCCTTTTCTTCTCGGGGAAACACTTGCTAGGGGCTGCCTGGACACTTGTAGATTTTCTAAAGGCTCTAGAATATACAAAGGCATATTTTCTCGTGCTCAGAATGAACAATGCTCCATGCTGTTGGGCATTAGATTTTCCTCCAGCTTCCTCCTGCATTCCTAGGCTTGTATAGCATAGATCATTTTTACAAGAGGGCCGTAAATTCCAGCCATTTGGATTGTCTTTTTCACACAACCTGTTCATAACTCTTGCTCAAAAAAAAGAAAAAGAGGCAGGAAGATTTATTAAAGCAAACAGCTGGCCATTCCTCTGTAGAGCTCAGGCTTCAAAACAGCCTTCCATAGCTGCAGGATGCTTTGAACCCTTCATCTCATCCCTTGTGAGCCTGCAGTGGCAGTGTGAGGGCTCCCTGCCCTCCCTCCTCCCCCCGCAGCTCAGCTGTTGCTGCAGCATTTCTGATGTTCTGCAGAAGTGTTGGTGCCCTCTGCTTTGGTACCAGCTCTGTAGTTTGAGATCAGTGTAGCTTCACCTAGGGAAAATAAAGTTTATTTCAACTGTCCCTTCCCAACCAAGTCTCGCTGTTTTTAATAAAAGCCTTTTCTGGAGAGAGAGAGTGGGAGTTGGTGGATATTCTTTATGCCGGGTTGGTAAGAAGGAAGTTATGCAGCCTCCTTCAGTTCTGAAATAAAAAGGTGGAGTCTGGAAATTATGAATGAATTTCTCCTTAAGTACGGCCCAAGCCTTTCTGTGTGGAACAGCTCAAACTGCTTGCACACTGCTGGCTGTGACCTGCACCTCAGCAGCTTGTGCTCAGCACCCCGCTCCCAGAGCTGCTTGCAACACAGCAAAGCTGTTGCTTTGTCAACGTGCCTTATCCTGTTCCTCCTTCTGCAGTTACCAGGCATCTTCGGGTGCCTGTGGTCAGAGTATTTCTTCACTGTAAGCAAATGTGCTGGTATTGATCAGGAAAGCAGTTAAAGAAGAAAAAGTTCACTGTGCTGAAAAGTGAGTGCCAACATTTTGAATTGTGTGTGGGAGCAGAAATAGGGCTTAGAGCTTCTTCAGCTGCGGTGAAATTATTGAAGGCTGGAATAACCTGTGACAAAATGTCAAAGAAATGGATCTTGTTAAATCTGGAAAAATGCTGAGGCAGCACATGAAAAAGTTCCACCTCAAATAGTTGTTTACCATCTCAGTGTAACAAAATGTGTGCAGTCACTGAGGGAAGAACAAACTACGTCTCCTCAGCTCACAGTGAACAAGGCGAGGTAGTGGAGTGCTGCAGCAGATGAGTTAAGCTTTTGGGGCTGTGTGTCTGCTGGATGAATGCATTAAGGATTTGTTAAATTTTGCATCTAGCTGTCTGCTGCACTTTGTAAGTGGCAAGGCTGGAGAGCAGTCTTAGAAACCATAGTTTCCTTTCTTACTTCCCCGCTCTTGAAACACTGTGTGGAAACAAACTGAGGTGCAGAAGTGTTGTGCAAGGTGACTCGCTGTCTGTAAATGCTCAGCTCTGTTCAGTCCTGTGTGGTGGGTCTGTTGCTGGCTGCACCCATGTCTTTCAGCTCTGCAGTCAGCACCTGCAACATCAGCAGCAGCTGTGAGAGGGACTGTGGGCAGGGGCCTACAGCCAGAGAGTGCCTCGGTTCCAATGCCTGAGTGCACGGATTGGGCCCTGCTGGAGAGACTGGTTGAGGATGATTTCCATGTTCAGTCAGTCATTTTATCTCATTGTCTTTAAGCACATCGAGTGTCTGCACATCTCATAGGGCTGAGGGGTGCTGGCACATTTAGCTGCAGTGGTTCAGAACATTCCTGTCACCATCCTACTGCAGCTCCTTGCATCCCCAGGGGCCAGCTGGGATCCTGAGCCCTGGCACTGCCCCACTGCCATCCCCTGCCCTCATGCAGCACTTGGCATTGGCTTGCCTAGAGGTGGCTCCTGTCCTCTGCAAAGGCATAATGCTGGGTGCTAAACTGAAATTCTCCCTGAGGTTTCAGTTGCTTTTAGTACTCGTTATGCTTCGTTACAATAAATAGACTTCTCTGTTTGCTGTATTTTATTCATATTTTCAGTAAAACATAATGCAGCCTCCATTTCCACATGACAAGAAGCAGGAGGGCCAGCAGTGTAAGGAAGGGCTCAAGGTTTGTTACCTGGGTTAGGGAAATCTGGTTGTCTGTGTTTCTTGGTTTTAAAAGGAGGAACAGAGATCACTTGATCGGTCAGCAAGACCACATGACAAGCAGCTGAATGTAATTATGTGGGCAGGGAGGTGGTGCGGGCCTGCAGCTTTGCATGCCAGTGCAAGTTTTAGAGCTATTCTTCTAAGCTACACTGTTTTGGTTTTACTTTTTTTCTCTGCTGATATTATTTACAGATGATAAATGCCTCTTTCTGCTTGACTATGATATTCAAGAGATCTGGACTGGGGCAGGAAACTCTGTGCTGAGGTACCCCTGGACATCTACAGGTTCACTTGCAGCTGCTGAGTGTAGGTATGTATGTGTTTCCTCTTTTATTTATTCCCATAAGATTGATCGCAGTGTTTTTCTCGAGCTGACAGTTGTCCTGTACCAACTGCTGCTGCGTTAAGAGCTTTGAGGCAACGTTGCTGTGTTTTTGACACAGCTGTGAAGGTGTTGATTTGAGAGACCTGATTTAGCACAGAGGAATATTGGTAATCTGGGGGGAAAAGTAAACTTAAAATTGTGAAGTACTCTGATTTGTGTAAAACATGGCTGCAGCTTTGGCATTTAAAGCCAAAGCCTCTTCAGTAGATTTTTTTTACCTTTTTGCTGCCTGGTTTTGGCCATTGGTAAGTGTTTGGGGCGTTGGTCCTTCTCACTATGATTAGTGGTAGAGAGAGTGGCAGAGGACTCAAAAAGGATACAAAGAGATGAGAGCGTTTCCACTGGTATGGTGTCAAAGCTTAAAAGAAAAAAAAAACCTACACAAAAAACAAACAAACAAAACAAACCAACCAAACAAAAAGCCCCATCACAGGTTATGGTGTTTTGATTTTCTTGTTAGACAACTGATGTGCTTCCTGTAGTTTGTAGCTGTGTTAGTGTGCGCTCACTGAGTTGGATTTCATCCCTTAGTAGGAAAGTAGGAATGCAGGAAAGAAATCAGTCTGAGGTAAAGACAAAACTGGGTATGTTTATCAATAAGATTAAAATGACTGCAGTGACCAGTGTCAGGATTTGGTAACAAAGGTGTCCTTTCTCATCGCAGGCAGTCAGCCTGCATTTCCTGCTGCATTATGCTCTATAGTTTCAGGGCAGAATTAGACCTTTGATGGTAAGGTGTGCTGTGCAAATAACATCTCATGATACAAACAGTATAACTCAGGATTTGTTAAATGTTGTTCTGCTTGAACTCCACCCCTTCCCCCTCCATCCCTCCATATTTATTCCTGTGTTCTCAGTAACATAATTTATACTTAATAAAATGGTCCTTTAGCATGGTGGGTTTTTAACTGAGTGGTGCACCACTGCATTTGTTCTCATGTATAATAAATGTGTTGATAATAAAAGGAATTTTAAAAAGTCTGTTGCATAGACTGGCATTTTTAATTAATGAAATCAAATGGACCACAGGGAAGCATGAGAGCTTATCTAGCTCACCGTCCTTGTTCAGTCAGATAGTAAATGGTTTCATTCTTAATTACATTAAAGGCATCGTGGGGTGGGATAGCATTACTGTGCTTTGCTTCTGTGCCCCTGTGATTTGGTTGTTCCTTGCCACCCCAAGCATGAATCTGTGTTCTTTCTAGCCTGGGTGTTTGTCGGCATTTTTCTAATGGTGGACTGAAATTCCAGTTTTTGTAGACTGTGACTAACCATGGAGGAGTTGTTCAGAGAACAGACAACAGTGGTTTCCTCCCTGTCTGGGAAGGTCACAAGACACAACCCAAGGTTGCAATTGATACAGACTATCTTACAATGTTTTTTCTAGTCCTAATCATCAGCCTTTGTTTTTGGGAGAAAAGTAACAAATTCATCAATGTAGCTACGCTAGTATGTTTTCTTGCTATTTCCTTATAGATGTCCACAAAGTGTGGAAGAGCTCATATGAAGCAATGGGAATAGGATTTCTGTAAGCACCAGCACTGACTTTGTGTTATTTCTGTGCTGAGCTGGGAAGGAGTCATTGTCACAGTTGTCTCATTGTAGTTTATTGCTAAATAATGCTCTTCAATTATTGCATTATAACTGCATTTTGAGCATTTTGTCTTATGGGAACACTGTCTAGAAATTGCTATAGGGAGATAGTCTAATAGTGTCAGTAATTTGAAAATCAAATTCTGATATCGTTGAGGTTCTGTTGTGTGGAGCAAAGCAATGTTCTAGTGCGTGGTGCTGTCCCCTTCCCTCCCCATCCTTCCCCTGGCTTTGAGAATGTCACAGAACTACTTTCAGCAAAACAGCTTAAGCAATTAAGCCAGGTGAAGACAAACTAGGAATCTAATTCAGCTGGATTTTTAAAAGAATGACATCAAAGATAAAGTGCAGGTATTTTTCCTTTTTAAATGTATTGGGGAGAAAAAGACCAACAGAAGTTCTAAAACTATAGAAAATATAAAGAATGAATTCAAAACACTGTATAAACTGTTTGTGGAAAATAGCCTGGAACGTGTCCTGGGAAATAAGCTCCTGTCAAAAGGAAGCTGAAGGAGCTTTATAAGGAGTAACATTTCATTGGTTAAGTATGTTTGGCTTTGTAAATAATACAGCTCCTGCTTCTGAATTTTGTTTGAACACCCTGATGTAGGAATAAAGTTTCTTTATAAAAAATTCAGCTTTAATACATTATGCTGCAGTTGTCCGCATAAACATAAGCAGAACTGGAGTCACTGTGACAGGGAAATCTCAGAGTGAGTAGGTTGCTCTGCTGCAGTCAGTGGGGCTGCTCTGAGTAACGCTGAGATTTTCTGTTTCACTTCTTAGAATTTGTTTTTACTGGAATCTCACTACTGTTTTTTTTTGTTTGCTTGACTTCAGGAAATAGAAGTAATTTAAAGTCCAACCAAACACCTGAAATGGAAGCTGATGTTTTAATAGAAGATGAAAAAGCAGTGCCTAGTTTAATGAGCATTTTCAAATAAAAACTCTTGTTGGACAGTGTGTTGCATACTGACAGTTTCGTACAATGCAAAACATAAAAAATTACCTATAACTACCTGTGTTGTCAGTCTGCTTGAAATATTCTGAGTCTTCAGAAGTATGCAAAGTTTTCTGGTTACTCTTCAGTCAAGAAAGCGCAGTTTGAATCCAATGTGATATGGTAACTACATATGGGATTCCTTGATGCAGTCTTCTGCAGGGACCTTGCACTGCTTGGATCAATTAGAGCAGTCTGAGTGGCAATTCATTTTCTGTATATTTTTTCCTGGAACTTTGATAACAGAGAAGCATTCTGGATAAAAATTTAAATGGAAAATTCTGGGAGTAGAGGTAGGAAATTGCTTGTTATCGTATGTCTCTTTTAAAAGTGAAACCTGGGGACCCTATGTCTGCGTGAAGCTTTAAGAAGGAATTTTGCAGGAGGGCATCTGCAGCATGACAAACTGGCAGCAGCTGCCAGCTTTCAGCTCAGCTCTGTCTGCTGGCCTTCTCAGTCTGAGATTAACTGGCACAATGAGTAAGGAAACGCTGTGGCAGTGGGCGTGTGATCCCTTTTGCTTTCTGTGCAGGGCTCACACGTATCTCCGTGACAAGTATTAGTGTGAGAAATCGTGGTTCGCTGTGCTGCTTATCTGAGCAGCCTTTGCTGAATATCAAGGCTTAACTGTAATTTGTGACTCCGATCAGAGGAGCAAGATAAATTGCTGAATTGGCGTCTCAGGTTGGAAAACAACCAGCTTTTTGAGTGGAAGCTTTGTGTTGTGCAGCTCAGCCAACTTAACTGCTGCTTCTCCTGAATGATCCCTTCCCTCATGCTCTGGAATACAAATTGAGCAAACGTTTTGCCAAAGCACTGTCTGAATGTTTTGGCACGTTGCACAGACTCAATAGGGAGCTTGGATAGCCTTAATAAGTGCTGCAGCTCTGGAGCTGTTCGAGAGGAAGATGTAATGACTTAGGGAAAGAGTAGGCTTGTTTTTCAATTCTTAAAAAAAAGTAGAAACAAAAAGAACAAAAAAAGCTCACCTCTAGTTTTAGCTTTCTGTTAGAAGACTTTGAGTGATACCTTTGAGCCACAAGCATGCCTCAGCTGACAGACTGAGGCATCTGCTTTGCTGACCTGTGTTTGTAGCTTCCTGAAGAGAACAGGTAATGCCTGTTGAATTTTGCTTGAATCTATTTGAAGCAGAGGTGGTCTTTTATTATGTAAAGGACAAGTTAAATTGTGCTCGGAGTATTCTCAGCAAGTTGTTTCTAACTGTGTAATGTTAGTGAAACATGGAAACATTACATATACTCATTACATCCAGACACGTTTACTAAAAATCCTGCTCACTACTGGCTGAAAATATCTCTTTGAGACTGTAGCTATTACAGGCTCTGAAATCAAAGGCTCAGGCCCTTTTTTAGTCCTGCTAAGAGCTGGTTATTGATCCGTCTCTCCATCTCTTTGAAGTGTCATGCTGCCAGCCTGCAGTGCTTTGGCTGCCTCCACATAGCAGCAGTTGCCAATGTGCCTGGGGTATGCAGTGAGCCTTGGTACCTGCAGGAATGTCTCTGTCAAGGCATTGTGGTTTTTAACATTTTAGCTGAGCCTCAGTTTTGTCAATCTAGACATTTCCTTCCCTATCTGCACACACTGGCTCCCTGTAAAGCTTCTGACTGTCTCTTGTATTTCAAGTCTGATCACATCTGATCCTAGATTAAAGGATAGAAGGAATAAACCATTCTCGTTTGTAAACAGAGTGTTTCTCAACCAACAGTTTCCCTATTTTTTTCCCACAGGTAATTAACAACTTACTTTGCCTTTTTTTTTTTTTTTTCCTCCCGCTTCTGATTCCAGTTTCCAAGTATTCTTGGAACTTCCAAGTATTCCTAAGGTCATATACAAGGAGGACTGCAGGAAGTGCTATATACTGTGATGCCTTGTTTTTTATTGTTGAACTAAGTAAAGTGACTTATGCTGAAAATAAGGGCAGATCTCAACCTTCTAGAAAAGCAGTACTGCTAAAGAAAGAAAGGTAGCACAAAAAAAGTTCTGTTTCACCTTTCAATCAAAAATTGGAGTTAGTAAGGAGCAGAGAGAATTTCATGTGAAAAATGGAAGGCAGATATTTCCCAACCCAAAGGATGAGAAAGGCAGATTAAGTTCTGCTCTGACTTTCCTGCCTCACCCATTCTGTTTGCTTGCTCGCATCTTGTCAGATGAATGAGGCAGTTTTATGGCCACATTTGTATCATAGTTGAGTGAATTTTTCCCTTATTCAACAGTAGCTATTATATATCTTCAGGTTGTCTGTTGCCTGACCTTCTCCATATGCTTGTGGTTGACCTAATCATGATCGATTATCTTTGCCAGACTGTTTCCATTGTAATGTAGCATGAGCTTGGCAGTGTGACCTTTCCAGAAACATTGTTTGTATTCCAGGTTTCTGTCCTCCAAAACAAAGTGGAAGACTGGAGAATTTTCCTGACCTGGAGGAAAAGAGTAGTATATATATATATTAAAAGCAACTGCAAATATTTTCCTCTGGCTGTTGACAGAGAATGTACTTCAATGGGCTTAAACAAAGAGCTAAGCCTGATGGATGTTTGCAGTCTACTGAATCATCTGCATTGGCTAAGCATAAAATCTAATATTTTCTCTAGCACAAATTCATGCACATGTTTTCCCTGAGATGTCACTTCATTCATATTCTAACCATAGATGTTAAATTGCTTTCTTTCTCAGTTTTTAGATTTTACCTTTTCCGGTCTTTATTCTGATTTATCTTTTGTGTGTGTATTCTCTTTCTGCAGAAGGTTTTTGTTATTGCCAGGAAAACCCAATAATTCCTTAATTAAATGCTCAGTTCCTGTAATTGTATGATTTCTAGAATCTTCCTCTTTCAGCGTTTTCTTTCCTCGTGTGACCACAAGCAGTGCTGTAGGTGACATCCTGGAGGCTCCCGTGCTGCTGGCTCATGCACAGCCTGCCCTACTGCTGAGCAGGAGCGCGCCTGCATGATTCTGGCTGGAGGTCTGGGACCAATGAGCTGCTGTGATGCCTAGAAAAATGAGAAATAAGGTGGCCTGGAAAACTTCGGTCCGTTTGAAGGGCAGATACGGTATCCTTCTTTGAGGCTATTTGACCACAACAAAACTGGGAAGGTTTAGCCAGGAATCTTTGTCCCATGTTCTACTTTTTAAAGCCCTGTACTTCATGCTGTATCAGCACAGCTGTATTAACTGCTTTTCTGGTCACATTGCTGTGGGAGACTGTATACTTTCCCCACCAGAGCTGCAGACTGAAAAAGCAGGAAATTATATGTAGGTCTGTTTATGTCTGTCGTTCATAATTTTTTTTTATGCTCTCAAGAGCAGATACAACCCAGTGATGTGTTACAAATATTAAGAGTGGGCTGTGGATTAACCAGGAGCTGGTGCCAAAGCAGTCAGAGCAACCACATCACGGAAGGATGCAGGGCATTGAATTTCCTGCTCATGTATTAGTGGAGAAGTTGCTTCAGTATATAAAAATTGACGTCATCATTTGTTAATATTACATTTGTACGACACTGAGGTACTCCTTGCAAAGAGTAGGAACGTTGTCTAACTCCCAGTCCCTGTTTTACGGTGGAGCTGGTGAGTCCCTGACAGCGAGCAGCTCTGAAGCAGTGAGGTGTGCTGAAGCCTCAGAGCAGGGTGCGGCTGTCGGCCACGCTTCACCTGCGCCAGGCACGAATGTGATCAGTGCTTTGCTGCAGCGTGATGGGAGTGCTGCTATGTCAGGTAGAGAACGTCTTCCAGATCTCCTTCTTAGTGTTGTAACAGAACAGGTGACATAAAAAACAGACACAATCTCACTTCAGTAGCTGTGTTGTTCCTGGGTGAGAGCTCTTTTTTTATTGTTTTTAAGTAGGATTTTACTTGCACTTGCAGAAACCTGTACAGCTGTGTTATTGCCCTGTGCTTGTATTATGCACTGTTAGTTGAGAATCCTACAGTGTTTTCCTTTTCTGTCTGGATGGGAATTGGACTCTTCTTCTCCTCCAGCTTTTCCATTTTAAGCAAGAAGCTTCAACTGCTTCTTAAGCATAACAGCGTATTTAGAGAAACCTTTACTTGCAAAGCTCTAAACCTTTACTTTTTGAGCCCTAAATTGCATCTTTTTTTTTTTTTTATGGCACATTTTACAACATGGTTCTGTTATTTATGACTATTGGACGCCTTCTTAAGCAGATTGGGACGACTTTGCTTGACCCACTCTACTCTTGCTGTGAGAGTCACCTAAGCTGGAAGCCTTTCAGTACACTCCCTCCTTCCACGGATGGCTGGGTGGCCATTGCAGGGAGAACTTGCAGACTTTGCAAGTTTATTGCTGTTCCAGCGTGGTCTGGTTCTTCCTGAACAAGAAAGGCAAGGCCCAGACAGGACTTGTCTTTGTCTGTGAGATCTACCTGCAAGCTGAGTAACACTTGCAGAAGTTGGACACTGTTGGAAGTAACCGTAACCCTTGCAGGTCTGCTGTTCTGCTGCCCATCACCAAAAGGACAAAGTGATGAAGTCCGTGGTATCTTAAAATGTGATTAATTATAGGCCTAATCTCTGTTTTCTTTTGGCAAATTCTAATTACTTTGTCTCTTTATGAGTGTGTGGTTTGTCCTATAGTGTTAGTCATGAGCTTTATGGCTGGCTTCACTGCACATCTGGGACACTGAGGTAACGTCTGTGTTGTATAGCTGTTCCATTTGACCTGAAAAGGAAGAGGGGATTGAGTCAAATGATTTTATTTGAACAGTTTTATACAGAATAGCTTTTCTGCTCTTAAGAGGGCTGGCTTGGTGGTATAGTGTAGAAAGGACATACAAAGAGGTGCTCTGTTTGTTTCTACCCTTTGTCTGAAACAGTTCATATGTGTTGCTTCTCTGTGAAATGAGATGATGTTTGCAGGTGTGGTCAGAAGTCACATCAGACATAGTAACTGATGTTCCAGCCTTTGCCCAACAATGCCTTTTCTTTTATGTAGAAATATATGGGAAAGCCAACCTTCCTGTGGTACCCACGGGGCAGTACAGTGTGCTCATGTCTATACAAGAGAGAAAGAAGCAGCACAGCATTGGCATTAGAGACTGTCAGCTTCCTTTCACCCTAAAGAGAAGAATGCAAAGCTACGAACAGAACTGAACAGTTGTGACCCATGTACCCCATCCTTAATACATCTTTGTATTAAAACACCTGTTAGAAACTGTGTCATTATATTAGGGTGTGTGGATGATATTGCTGATATGTTACATCTGCTTGTAGGTAGGTCGTGCACGAACCCCTTCAGAAGTGTTATTTGCCTTTGGGAATAAATGGGCCATATGAAGTATGTAATTGCTTCCCAGCCGTGCTGTCAGGCAGCACCCTTCTTAGAAATGGAGACGTGAGGCACACCTCTTTATCTCTGAGCATCCATCAGCATGAATGCAAACAGGTGACACGTAGGCTGCTTGGCTGTGTGCTAAAGAGGTGGTGCTAGAAAAATACTCCTACTAGCAGTACCATCTCCAGTGTGCCTTTTCTATTCCTTTAGCACAGTTTGGGGTAAGTGGTGTACTTTTCTTTAAGCTGATGTGCTTTAAGACTGTCTGACGAATGAGAATGTTCAGATTTCCTGAGTTTTGCACTCTGTGTGTGTGTGCATTTTTATTTTCAGCTCAATGCTTTTTTTTTCTTTCTCATTTTTTGGCATACGTTTTCATTTATCTATCCTTCCTCCCTTCTTCTTTCTTCCATCATCTCTGTCACAGTATGGGAGTTGCATATTCTATGTGATACCTGTTTGCTCAGAAAGCATGTTCCTTTTCCCCATGCTGCAAAGGGCAAATCCTGCATGCCAAGCTGATTTCCCTAAGTTATTCAAGAACAACACTGTCATACTCCTGACTGTTTTATCTCACAATAGGATTGTGATATTTGTGTCCTGGAGGCAAAAATATGAGCCGATAGTGTTGAGCTTGTTGTGTGACTGCATTAGACTAGGAACTTGATTGAACAAGAGCAGCACCTGCTTTGCAGGGTACTCTTCTTGGCAGATCACAACCTGGATGTGTTGTGGGCAGGCTCCAGAGCAGTAGCAGTATGGGTACAAGTTAAGTGGTGGCTGAGGGTCCTATCAGCAGTAGAAAAAAGTTAGTAGAGTTTTCCCAGTATTGCTTACAGCCCATGTTCTTCTGCATGCCAGGCTAAATGCAAAGCCAGAGCTGAATGGGATTCAAGGAGGATTTCACAAAGGAAGAAACCCTTTTTGCTGTTTCAGTTGGCAATCTTTTTTCCCAGCCAAGGAGTCCCTAATCATACAAGTAAGTTTTGGGAATAGTTCTATGATGAATCAGTGGTGTTTTCTTTTCTTTTTTTTTCCTTTTTTTTGTGATCTGATGGATCCTGATTGTGCCATCAGTCTCTCATTCTTCCTTTTCTACTTCCCATTCTCCTGTTATAAGAGTTGTAGAAATGTAGAATGAAAGACTGGAAGATGTGAAGCTATCAGACCTAACTTAAAAGCAAAGCAGAACTGGAAGGAAGAAATGGGGTGTGTTTATAGGTGTGTGACTGTTAATAACTCCCCATCAAGCTTTTCTGTGAAAGTACTTTGCTATAAATATAGTATTATTTCTGTAGTATTGAGCTGGATGCATTTGGGCTATAGGACTACAGGTTGGAAGTGGAGGGTGGAGATAAGCTTTTTAAATATTTGTACAGGGAGGAGGACAAGGCTTGAAACTGCCCTGAAAATAACTCTAAGGATAGGTTAACTGTGCAGGGTTTCACAAGAACCACTCCCTGGAGATATTTGAATAGCAGATTGACATTACAGGGTGCAGTGAAAGGTGTGTGCATTTAAAAAACCTAAGGAGAAAATTTCCTTCTTGAGCAACTACTTTAGAAGACATTTTTATGTCCAACGCTTCTACTACTCATTTGCAAGTTAGATCTATTATTAGCCATATAGAGAACTGAGGCTTAAATGGTCTGGGTGGTGTGGCCTATTTGTCCAAACAGGTAGACCCCAAATCTCATCTAACAGCAGAAATACCTTAAGGTTTCTGTCCCTAAGGCTTTCCCCAGCTCTGGCCTGTGGAGGAGTGCAGCTGTTCTGCTGTAACTTGTCTTGGAATCACACCTGAACAGTTTCTCATGGCTCCACGTGATACTGCTGCAGTGCCTGTTCTTCCTCTATGCGGTCTTACAGAAGAGGAAAAAGATAAATTAGCTTTCTCGCAACATAAATTGACAATGCCCAGCTGGTTTGTTATTAGAAGTTTGTTCTGTAGGCCAACAGCTAGCTAGCAAAATACCAACCAGACAGGGCAAACACTTGTGTGTGAGTGCAGCAGCGTAGTAAAAGGCATGAAAAGAGCTTGTCTCAGGGCTAGTACATTTTACGAAGATTTGCATTTAAGCCTTTTTAAGCAGTAGCAAATTTAGGGGTACTGAAGCTGAAAGAACGTGTGCTTGAGTAGAGGGCGCATTTACACAGCTCTTTGCCCTTGGCAGAACATCTGAGAGCATAAGAAACTGTTTTAGAGAAGGAAGTCTAAATCAGGTTTAATCTTCAGTAAAAACCACCGTGTTTGCTTTTTGAAGCATTTTCCCTTTCTTTTAATGCATTTCAGTGAAAAGAGGTTCTACAGGGCCACGTGATAAATAATCTGATTTTTTTTGTGCATCCCAAAGACTGAGGAGGATTTAAAACAAGCAAACAAACGCAGAAGCTTTTGCTGGTATTCGTGGCTGTGCTTAATGGATCAGGCTTTTAATTTCTGCTAAAAAGGTCTCATGTCAGTATGTGGCTGCGTGTTCCACGTGCTGGTTGAACGCAGCGCTCCGTCAGAGCTGTGTGGTGCATGCAGGGCTGAAGCTGTGGTATATCTGTGTAAAAATAACTCTTAGCTGTTACTGCTTTTTGTTGTTGTTGCTGACTCTTGCTCTATTAAAACAAAACATTCGAAAGCAAATCATCTGTCTCTGGAGTGGGAGTGACAGTGTGTGAGATACATCAGCTTATTGGAGTTGAAACTATACCTGCAGTGCCTTTCTGTAACTGATGAAATAATGTAAAGTAAGCGTGGAGTGGAAAGGGGGAGATTTCAGGACTGGAAATGACAAAAAGGTGTCAGATGCTTTTCACTGACTTTCCAGTTGGTGAGTATCTTGGAGTAAATCTGACCATTGTCTGCTTTTGGTTGTGGTAAGTTCAGTTGTGGCCACGTTGGTCCATCGCGCTTCTGCTTTGTATCCAGGAGCTGTGCTGGCATAGAGCTGAAACTGTAGTGCTAATTATGGGTTTAGTTTAATGATGGTGATTGATGCCCATGTCCTAGAGATAGGGAGCTAGTTCCAAACCTCAAGGTGTGAACTGATATTGAAATGAATTGGTGTTCTGCCATTGGTGCAAACTACTGCTGTGTTTGGTTTGAAATGAGTAGTTTTATCTAGTGCAAACTACAACTAGTTCCAATAATACCTACTTACAGTGGAAACAGCAAATTGAACTTTCTTTTTTATTTGATTTTATAACCTTTCCTATTTTTTTCTGCTTCAGTATTAATTTCCCTCCTTGATAAGAGGCAATTTTATGCCAGTTTTCTGTTGCATTTAGAAAGGTTATTTTAGGCTTATCTTTCCATGTTCAGTTCTTTGGAAACAACATAAGGTGGTTCTCTGTTGTTTGTTTTGGGGGAAGAGACGCTCGGTAGCTACTCAGCAGGAAAGGACTGCTGCATTGACATCAGGCTTTCTAGTATGTGTTCCATTTTCCAGCCATTTTTGGTCGACATTCTAGCTTCTTTTTGTCTCTTTGATCAGGGTATACCTAACATGATATAGTTTAGAGCTAGTGCCATGATTAAGAACTTTTGAAATTTGTCCTCTAAACTTTATTCAAAAAAAAAAAAAAAAAAAAAGTTTGCTTGCTTTTTTTTTCCTTGGTATGGAAAAACTTTTTGAGCTGCTACGGTGTCTCTATTTAAATGTAGTTGGCAGTCTAAAAATCAAGTGGACTTTTTGTGTGTGTGTTAACAGTATCTCAGTGAACCTGAGATCAGAATTGCATCGTTGAGGCATTGAAGCAGCTTTTCCAGCTTTCCGCGTGTGCTGAAAACAGTTCTGCAGTTCATTTTGCAGATATGTTGAACACTCTGACCATGATTTTTTAGTCTTTCCTGGAGAAGCTAAAATTGTTCTGACTTCTTTTTGAAGTAAGAAGAGTCGAATGAAAATCAACAGTGTTTTTTTTTTTTTTTTTCTAGGGCTTGTTTTTGATACGTGGTATAATTGAGAGTTTAAGGTGAAAGCAGTGTAAAAGATCACAGCACTGTTCCTGTTACTGGATGCTTCATTTTTCAGATGATGACTTGTATTGCGAACATTTGTCAGAAGAAGCTTTGGTTGTTGCCTGACTAAATGCTTTTTTCTTTGCTTTCTAAGGTGTCTCCTGAATTCTCACTATGTCTGATGGGGACTATGATTATCTCATAAAATTCCTAGCACTCGGTGACTCTGGAGTAGGAAAGACCAGCCTTCTTTACCAGTATACAGATGGCAAATTTAATTCCAAGTTTATCACAACTGTGGGCATCGACTTCCGGGAAAAGAGAGTGGTGAGTGTTCACGAGCAGTGTGCTACTTTAAAATGGTTGCTCTTTTGTTGCTGCTGACTAGAATCTACTTACTGATCTATTTAATCTCACCTGCTAATATTTACATGTAGGCATACCATCTATAGTTATTATGTGCTTAAAATTGTGTTTAGGGAATTCTTTTATTTTGCCTGTTTTTATTTCTGTGTGTGTCCGTTTTCCCCAAAGTAAAACAAAACAAAACAAAACAAACCCAAACCTGATTCTCAGCAGCAATTTTGTAGACTCATCAATATCCCCTGAGCAGTGTCCACTCAGTGAGTTGTGCTCATAGTAGCTGAAGTAGTGCCTTCGTTGTCAAACTCCCTATATTGGGAAGCATTGGGCTGCAGTAAAGTTTACTTACTGTGAACTGAAACGAATAGTGAACAAAGACTGCAATGTTAATTTTAAAACTGTTTTAACATATGTGAGCTAAATGGGTTAATGTGGTGTACAGAGCTGATCTGGCTTCCTGAGCAGCTACCATTTGTAGGGGAAAAAAAAAAAAAAGGAAAAACATTAGAACTTCTTTAATCCCCAGTTTGTTGCTCAAGTAGGCACCTTGTCTGTTGCAAAGAAGGCTGAGGGGAGACCTCTACAACTGCCTGAAATGAGGTTGTAGCATGGTGGATGCTGATCTCTTTTCTCAGGTGACAAATGACAGATAGTAGCCTCAAGTTGAGACAGGGAAGGTTTAGATTGGACATTAGGAAGAATTTATTTATGGAAGGGCTGGCTAAGAATTGGAATGGGCTGCCCAGAGATGGGGAATCCATTACTTTCCTGGAGGTGTTTGAAAGGCATGCTACGAGGTAGTGTGTGGTGATGATACTTGGTAGGTCAGTTTGATACCTGGGGATGATGAAATGGGCATTGCCTCGACTGGCTTTTGGTGGATGACGTACACCACAGTAGTGGAAGGAGTGAATGTCTTTGTGAGATGTGAAACTTGTGCCTTGAATAAGTTAGTATTCCTTTTGTGGGATGGTACACGTGGTGGATTTTTACTGTTGAGGTATTTCATAATTCAGGATAAGATCTGTGTTTTGCAACTGACTCATATAATCCATGAGTTCAGCAAGCTTATATGCCTTTGAAGATAGTATTTGTAACTCGAGTAATCTTAAATACAGTGACAGTTGAAGGGAAAGACGTGAAGTGTTCTAAACAATAAATGACTCTATTGGTAAGAGATTCTTCCAAAGCTCACAGATCCCCATATTTACATTGTCATGCTGAGTAAACTCCTCAGCTTTCATTATTAGCATCCAGTTTCTACTTTTATGATCTATGATCCAAGATCTATCCCCACCTCTTTCAGAAATCTTTCGATAGCTCAAAAGATACATAGTTATATTCATTACTATTTTCTGTTTGCTAGTGAGGTTCTGTTAAGTGTTTCAAATATACTCCCAGATTGCATCATCTCTTGTAGTTATGTTCTATCCTGTCCAAGTGAAAACATAATAGAAAAAAAGAAAGTCACATACAAAAAATAAACTTGTCTAATGAGAACTCAGTGGCTCTACTCACTCTGTGAAGTCTATTGGTAACTGGTTTTTCACTTCCACTTTTACCTTTACATTTAAATTGAAGTAGATGTAAAATTGAAATGCAGCTCTTATTACTTTTGGCTTAAGATAAAGGAATTGAATTGTAGTTGGGAGTCCTTGCATCGACAGTGATAATTTTGCTGCAGTTAATGACCTCAAGCATCAGTCTTTTTTTGTTCTGTAGAAGTTGGACTGCGACCGTTCTGTATCACAGATCTCCCTTTTACAGGTGTACAGACCCAATGGGCCAGATGGTGTTGGTGGCAGAGGACAGAGGATACATCTTCAGCTCTGGGATACTGCAGGCCAGGAAAGGTATGCTTCCCTCCCTACCAGAAAGTAAGGCAGGTGTTACCAAGCTAGGTGCAAATGGAATGGAGCGTATGAATTCTGCTTATTGATTGTTTTAATTTTTATTGTATGACTCAGGATGGGAAAATACCATTTAATATGGTGTTTGACAGGGATGAAAAGTTTCTTATGAGTACCCATAAATTAGAACTGTGTTGTATTAGAACACTAAAACTGTAATTGTTGCTTTTTCTCTTCAGCTTATTTTTTCATGGCCAATGCATATAGATGTTTTTAAAGCTTTTCTTTTCCTTCATTTCTGTTATCTGTGCCAAGGTCTTAGAAAAACCAGACTTCTGGAGTCACTTTCTAGAAGTTCTTTGCTACTTGTCTACTGGAAGACAAGTGTCCTAGTGGTTAATTGTCTGAAAATCAAGAACTGATGTATGTAGTAACAAGTTTAACTTCAAAGTTTGATTTCTGTTCTTATTTTAATTTCTGAATCGTGATGAAAGGATGCTATGTAATACAAAGTTTTCACTCAAGCCTGAGAGCTTTATTTAAATGTCTCCTTGACTTGATTAGGCCATAGTAATGTTAGTAATTCCTGTTCTCCAGTCTCTACATCAACAAAATAATTGTGATGAATATTTTCTTCTAGCTAATCTTGTCTTTAGTTACCTCAGTTTCATGACTCTGTGCAATTATATTTTCAAAGTAACTTTATAATTCTGCTTTCCTTGTCTAGGTTTCGTAGCTTAACAACTGCTTTCTTCAGAGATGCCATGGGGTTTCTTCTACTCTTTGATCTGACAAACGAGCAAAGCTTCCTTAATGTCAGGAACTGGATAAGTATGACATTTCTTTTTCTCATCTCTCTTCTTTATTTCTGCAGCGGTGGGTGGGAGCTGTTCTTGCAAATACAGAGTCTCACTGGGAGCAGTACAACTGAAAATGCTGGGTTTTGAAGCTTTCTGAGGAAGAAGAAAGTGAATGTCCCATTTTGCAATTGCAGTAGCTGCTAGTGGGAGCTTCTAGCGCTTACCTGAAATTCAGCTTTGCTTGCTTAACCTCACACTTCAACCTAGCAAGCTGAGGGAATGTATCCCCAACTTGGGTAATGCTCAGTACCTTAAGTCTGTGGAAAGTGTGTTTGACTTGTCTGCAGCTTTGTCAGCAAAGCTTAAGAGAAAGGGAATGTTACTAGGCTGATGTGTCTGGGGGAAGCGCTTCCTGAACCCATTGTGTCATCCATCAGATTTCTGGCAGCTCAGTGAAGATGCTTGGTGAGCATAACTCCTTAAGCTACAAATATACAGCCTGTGTGCTAACCTTGTCAGGCTTCTGCTGCCCTGACCTGTTCACTGAGTGTGTGATAGTGGATGTCTACCTGTTCCCTGGCTCCTCAGTGCAATTGCAGAAATCTCGAGAGTGAACAGAACACAATTGTATTCTCTTCCTTGAGAAAGTAATTTTCCTGAAGGTCTCTGTGTCCCCTGAAATGCGATAATATTCTTGGTAGGTTTTGTGTGACAGCAAGTCATGACTCCTATTCGTGTTGTTGCTGTTAGGTCAGCTACAAATGCATGCGTATTGTGAAAACCCTGACATTGTATTATGTGGAAACAAAAGTGATCTGGAGGACCAACGAATGGTGAAAGAAGAAGAGGCTAAGGAACTTGCAGAGAAATATGGGTAAGTAACTTCCTTCCAGTTATTGCTGTGTGCAAAGCAAAATTAAATGCTTTCTGTAATGCCTTGTATTACATGAAATTTAATAGAGAATGGAATAAGAATGGAAGGTTATTGTGCAAATAAATATTGTAGGATGCTGAACTGACCTGGATAATGCATTTTTCTTTTCCTGTCAGAGGTAAATGTTTTCTGCATTACCTAAGAATTTGTGCTCGATATTGCGATATAATCTTGCACTAGAGGGTGGTTAATTTTCTTTCCTGGGCAGTAAGTGAAGGAAAAGTGAAGTAAACTGTTTCATAAACATTCTGGTAAAAAGGATAGACTGTAGTTGAAAAGGCAGGTGAATTATGGTGGTCTAATTACTTGCTCTTTCCTGTGCTGAAGCTTTCTATGGCACACAGAAAGCCTGGGTCTCTTGTGATGTGAAATTTAAATGAGCGTTTGGTAAGGTGAGTAATGTCAGATCAGATTTTAGAGGGAAAATTTAATACTTAGTAATTACATCCTAATTTAGAAGTTGACTTTTATTACAGCACTTTGTTATAGAGCAGCCCTTGCCCACTGGCGTGACGGTTAAAACATGCAGCCTCGGTTTCTTTGAGAGCCTTGGGACCCTTTCACAGGCATTTGGAGAGTCTAATTACAGAGTGCTGCGTTCCCACAGAAGACCAGTTCTAGTCCGGGTTGCAGATCTCCTGTTCTTAGCTGAGCTGTTAGTCACTTAGCCTCAGAAGGCTCAGCTGTTTGTTTTTGTGCAGACGTCTGCACTCTCCCAGAGAATCTGAAAATGAAACATCAGTCAGATCAGCTGGAGGACATCCTTTCCCCATCCCCACAGACAAGGCTCATATGGCCTTAAAGGAACTATGGCAAAGCTTTCTTCCTATCAGATACTAATTAATCCCTCTTATACTTCACTCTTATACTTCACTGAACTCTTCTATGGCTCCCATCTCTGGACTAGATTTGCTTTTAGTGTAAACCAGAAGTACATGTTTGAAAAAATCTTCTGACCTATTTACTGTGGTTTGATTCATGTAGTGGAGCAGCCTTCTTGCGTGGAAACTGGATTCCTTCTCAGGTGAAAACTAAACTAGATGATGGCCTCCAAGCAGTAGTCTATATTCTGTTCAGTCAGGGGGATTCCAGGGGACTAGATTAGCTAAGTCTAAAGTAAAGCTCACAAAATACACACTTTGTGAACACTGGGTCCTTAATGGTAATTGTCTTGCTCTACAGGTCTAGCCCTGCTGTGCCATGCTATTTTTCTGTCACATGTGCATTCAGACACTAGCTTTCCTTAACCTTGTAGGATCCTTGGAGGCAAATCAGAAGCAAACTATGTATTAGAAACAAATGGATTTACTGCCTGTGGCATTGAGCTACCAGGAGTCACATACTTTTCCAAATGCTCCTGAGAGGATGCAAGCTAATTCCCTTGAGGATGAAGTTGATTCCTCCTCATCAACCACTTTAAGTGCATGGTTGTCCACTGGAGATAATTATCCTCATCTTCTTACTCCTTTGTCCTACTTTCTTCTGCTTCTTCCTCTGACTATTTTTTTTTTCAGTCTCCCTTGAGCATCTCTCTTGCTTTGCTTGCCTTATTTCTGGCTTTGTTCTTCCCTTTATCCTGATAAGCAGAGAATCACAGAATGGCAGGGGTTGTAGGGAATAATGCTTTCACTTAGCACTCTTGTTCTTTCTGCTGCATCTGTTCAACACAACACATGATATCAACCCATATATTTTGTTAATTTCCCTAATTCTGTGGTTTCTCCTTTCTCTCTTTATCTCCAGCTCTGTCTGCAGCTTTCCTGTCTTGCCAGGAGTGGGGTGCTCAGAGCAATAAGGAGAACATACCCTGCTCATGCTCTCCATCGCAATGTGGGTGTACGGCTTCCCTGAAAGTCTGGGTTCCCAAGCAGCTTGTCTGCATTTAGTCGTGTTTGTTTGAGGTTATTAACTGCGGTTGAGGGCATATACAGAGTTGGACTGTTCACTAAGGGAGCAGGCACTGCTGAATTGAATAACAGCATTTTATCCGCGTAGTTTGTCTGCTGGAGACATTTCTGCAGGAGTAGAAGTCTTCCCCTGCTGGGGCTGCTGACATTGTAAAATGAGGAAGTCGTTGCTGTAGCTCAGTGACACCTTTTGTAGTGATGACAAGAACACTGCATTAGGAATCTTCGCCTTGCTTGCAGGGAACCGCGTATGTGCTCCCCTTTTTGCAGACACCCTAGCTGGTGTAGGTAGAAATCAGCAAAGAATGATTCTTCAGAGAAGGCCATATAGGGAAATTGCATCTCTCATGGGTGGACTGAGCCTTGGGACTTTGTACTGACACTTTGCCTCCACCTCAGAATCCACATGTTATGTAGATTAATGCTCGCCCTTTTGTCTGACCAACAGAGTAAGGCATTTCATTCATCCACGTTTCTGTCCGCTTTGTCTCTCTCTACTATGGAGCAATGGTATCAATATTAGTGTGATTTCTAAGAATACAGCAAGAATGATGTGTTGGTTATGCTCCCATGAGTATAAACCACGATTTAAATTTGTGTTTTTTGCCTTCTGCAGGATACCATATTTTGAAACAAGTGCAGCTAATGGGAATAACGTGAGCAAAGCCATTGATACACTGCTTGACCTCATCATGAAGCGCATGGAGCGGTGCGTCGATAAATCCTGGATCCCAGAGGGGGTGGTGCGCTCCAACGGGCACAGTTCGACAGAGCAACTGAGTGAGGAGCAAGACAAAGGCAAATGTGGCTGCTGACTCAGCCACGGTGAAATCGAATGTTCATGCTCAATTATAGTACAGTTGCAGCTTAACTGTTTGACTTTTAGACAAATCACATGTAGTTATGCAATGAGCATTATTAACTCTTGGTAGTAGTTTCTGTGCTTTCCTCTCAGACAACACTGACTTCTGTTTGCAAGGTATGCAGTTTATTAGTGATGGGACAAGTTCATCACTTCGATGTAGTACTGCATATTCCCTAAATTCTCTGCCTTGGAAGGGAGGGAAGGAGAGGACTTTAATTAACAAGTATGAAAGCATCTTTATGTATGGGCAGTAAGAAAAAAGGCAGGTTTCTGAATTAAGGATTTTCCTTTGATCTTTGAAGGCTCCATTAACTCCAAAGGCTTTTAGATGAGATGTGACTGCTCTTGGTGTCTACAAGCTAGCAAGCTGACCAACCTGGTTCTTGAGTCTGTTTTAACAGAGACATTTCATCATTTTGTCAATCAGTGACAATCATAGAGAGGAAATCTTGTGTTTTTTTTTGCAAAAGCCTGGGAGCAGCTTTTCATTATTTTCTCAGACTATCAGTATTTAGTGATAAAAGCCAGAAGATACTTTACATAGAATGAAAAACTTTCTAGAGAAGCACAGGGGTGCATGTGTAGAGCACTTTGGATAGGTCATGAATGTGAACATTTAAACTACAACTGTACTATGTAAAAATATATCCAGCACAGCCTGCGAGACACCCTGACATCATCTGAACTTCTAGAACATATATATACATATATTGATAAGCCAATGGTGTAAGCGTGTACCTGTTACGTTCTTTGCTGTTGTTTCAACAGGAGTGTAACATAGATGTCAGCAAAATTTCATCTGAAACAGTGCTTTGTACTGAGGTTTTGTTTTGTTTATTTGTTGGTTTTGTTGTTTTTTGTTTTTTTTTTCTTTTGTTTTTTACCAAACACAGATTTGGAATGTTTCTTCAAATATGGATAGAGAAATGAGTAGCGATTGATTGTCTTCTGGTGAAATGCAGCTGAGATATCGGTTCTGTCTAAATCAGTATTCCTATAAATTCAGAATGCTTATTTTCTGCCGCCAACTTTTGTGTCCTGTCCATCTTGGTTATCGTGTATTCACTTATGGCTTGTTAATTTCCTTTAAAATGAGTGGAGTTCCTTCTCCCCCGCTCTCCTCTTACAGATCACGTGAATGTCAATTTTGGTTCCGGTGGATCATGTCATTCTTCAATTATTCTTATTTATTCTTATGACAACCTGAAGAACAATCAGTATTTTTTTTTCCAGTCAGATTTATGAGATGTGCCTACAGACTTATTTTCTACCCTGACAGATGTTGTATAAATCAAAGCTATTGCCAATTAAAGTCGACACACCAAACCGAGTCTTCTTACAGACTTTCCACAGCAGTTTGTTTACAGCAGTCCAAAGCTAATGCTCCTTTAGGAATTATGTATTTATTTATTTAAATGTTCTGTCTGTTTGGCTCTGCAATTTCAGGCGAATGTCTGTATCAGTTATGAACATGAATTGCAATGTAACACTTTTTTTTTTTTTTTTTTTTTGAAGGACCAAAAATGTTTCTGAAATAGGAGCTCATAAGGAAAAAAGACCCTTTATATTATACACAGCCTCTGGTTGTATTAAGAATGCAAGAATAAGTGTTAAAGCTTGGTTCTTAAAATATTTTACAAAGCAATGTATTCTTCTTTAACAGCAACATGTAAATATTAGATTTTTATCATAACCTACACAGAATATTTTAAAAGTGCAATATAATTTGACTACTCTGGGGCTAGGATAAAGATTAAAGAGATTTATATTGAATAAATGTAGTTTTTTCTATTACGTAATACCAGGATTTTAAAGTGCTTGTGGACCAGAGTTACTGCAGTTTAACTCAGTGCCTTTTGAAGTTATCACCAGGTTTCTGACCAGTGAAGTATCGAACTCTGCTGTAGGACACAAATACATTTCAATGTACTTAAGTGTCTGAATTCATTTGAATAGAGCTCTTTGCTTTTCAGAGGGTTGCAGTGGAACTTTGTCATGCATTAACTTTCCTTAAAGTTCCTGTGTTTACAGCTCCATCCAGTCCCTGAAAGCAGTGAGGACTATCGCAGCCAACTGAGCTAAGTGACTACTGAAATGCTGTCAAAAAAATAAAAAAGAGAAAGAAATCCTTTTGGATAGTTATGTTCAGATTGGATATTATTAAATACTATAACTGTCATATTTTTGTCATGCATATTATGTGTAACTATTTGCTGTATAAAAAAGAGTCTACATAAAATTGCTTTGATGTAAGCCTTACATCTTATGGCACACTTCAATCTTCTTTTGTTGTCCTTTTAGCTCTCATGAGAAGTTTTGTTAAGTGCTTATTCTTACCAGTCTGCTGCTGGCTTTGGAAAAAGGTTTTGGAAAAAGAAAGATAACTTTGATGTTATGAGGAAAATGATGTTTCAAGAGGAGATTTTTTTTCTTGTAGTGCTAGCTGAAAACGTTGAGATCTGTAATAGTACAGGAAGGTTTGGAAAGAGTTTGCATTAAGATTTCTTATTAATATGAAATGATTAAACATTCCTGCTCTAAACTTTGTCAGCATGTTGAACTGTAGTATTCCTCTCTGTCATCAGTTCAACGCGGTGCGCTGCTGGCCCCAGCCCTGCAGCTTTCTTTGGGCCAGGTGCATTAACTCCCCGCTGTGGCTGCAGTGCTTCTTCCCACCTGGCGCTGACCAGAGCACTGAGGTGGGGCAGCTGCTGCGTCCTGGGTGATGCCACGGGCAGCCCAGCACACAGAAGAGAGGTGAGCTTCCATATTTGTAAGACAGAGAGAATGTTGCTAATGTGAGCACAAGGAGCAGAAATCGGAGTGGGTGCCCAGAGAGGTTAGTGAATCTCCATCGTTGGAGGTAATACAACCTCAGCTGAACGGGGCCTTGAGCTACGTGCTGTAATTGCCGTGCTTTGAGCAGCAGTTTGGTCTAGGTGACCTCTAGCAGCCTCTTCCACCCGACTGTGTGCTGTGAGTCACAGGGACAAGAAACTCAGCCTGAAACGGACCGCAGTGGCATAATGGAAGGCACAGCTGCCCTAGAGCTAAGCAGACGTGTTTGCTCCTATTTGTTTCTCCTCATCAAAGCACCGTGTGTGTGTCTGTGCCGCTTGTGCCCGTCTCGGCTTGCCGTCGGTGCCTGAGTGGGTCGTGGTTCCGTGGCGCCGTGCGCACAGCAGAGGGCGCCCGCCGCGCCGCGCCGCGGCCTCGCGCGGATCCCGTTGGGCCGCGGCACTGCCGCCCTGCGGCCAACAGAGGGCGCCGCGCTTCGCTCTGCCCGCTCTCCCGGCGGCTTCCGGTCAGCTGAGCGCGCGCTTCCTGCGGGGCGTGCGGCGCGGCCATGAGGATCGAGAAGTGCTACTTCTGCTCCGGGCCCATCTACCCGGGGCACGGCGTCATGTTCGTGCGCAACGACTGCAAGGTACTGCCGCGCACGGCGACCGCGGCTGTCTCGGCGCTCCGCTCTGTGACGCGCAGCGTGCGTTCGCTGCCGAACCGATACCGCCGGGCTGCCTTCCCGGGGAAAGGCCGCGCGGCGCGGCTGTGCTCTGCAGTTTCGTCTCGGGGTGTTCGCGGCTGCGGTTGGGGCTGGGTGGGTTTTAAGGCCTGCGTTTGTCTTTTTTATTCCTGATCTCAGCGGCATTTCCCTGAACGCTCCTTCTGACTGGAAGGCATCAGCTGCGTGTGGGGCGGTCCGGGATAGGATTCTTCACAGCGCAGTGTGTTGTTACCTGCCTTCAGTAATAGCTTCAGTGAAAGCTTTTGACAGTGAGGTTTCTTTTATGCATCTTTACCAGTCCTTAGAACACCACCTGGAGGAACGTAGGGTGCTTCCATGCCTGGCATGTGAGTCTGGTATAACACAGCTATAAAACTGAAGTAAGGCAATTTTTTTAATAAAGGTATTGTTAGATGGGAGGGACAGAGCGGGATCTAAATACGAATGATAAAATGAAATAGATAACAATTCCTTATGGGGGCAACAGAAAGTGTTCAGCGAGAAGAGGCATTTTGTTATGGGTTTGTTCCTGTGATCCTATGATCAGCCTTTGGTAACAAGGACTGCGTAACAACTTGAGCACTCATTAACTTAGCTTCTTCATGTATTGAATGTATTGAGTTTTGTGGTTTATAGCAGGAGAATCTTACTGGAACAGGAACATTTGGTTTTGAGGGAGCTGTGATATGAAGAGTAACGCAAGTGTTGCCACGTTTCTCTTGGATTTCAAGCCAAGGAAGTTGTTGGAGGCCGATGTAGGGAATTTGTGTCCATCTTTATTATTCAGCCAGATATAACCCCCGAGATTCACATATAGTGATATGAAAGTAAAAATAAAACACTGTAATTCACTTCTGTAGATGAGTGGAACAACTGTCCATAGCAGTAGGTAGAGGTTTGTAGGACAGATAGAAAAATGGGAGCAAGAAAAAGCAGGAGAAAACAGTCAGGTAGTGCAGTGGTCTGTGCTGTAACTGCTTACAGTACGTTCAGTGTGCTCAGGACTCCTGCTGCGTGCTGCAGTGCTGCGCTCCAGAAGAGTTCTTTTTTGTGTGTGTATTATCGCATTGAGAAAATGAGAGGTGTGAGGATGCTTTGTTGTCAGGACGGCTCTGTCTAAAAAGCGCTGACAGGTGTAGAAAATGATTTATTCACAGTAGCAGGTTGGTTGATTTTTATTTTTGTGCGGATGATAATTCTCACCACTCCTGTATTTTATTTATAATCAGCTGTGTCTGTGTGCCGCTGACAGCTGTGAAAGTGACTTTATAAAGAAAAGAGCAGTGTTTGAAGTTGTTTCGTGAGTAAAAACTTTATCAAAGAAACAGAACTGTTAGTGTTCATGTGATGATGGGCAGCGTGGGTCCCTATGTATTACCTTGCCCCCAGTGCTCTCTGACTGCTCTCCCTACTCGTACCTACAGCTTCTTCACCTTGTTGTGACAGCATGAGTATGCTGCGTGGTTTGGGAGCTCCCAGTGAGGAGACCAATCTCACAAATGTCAAATTGTGCAGAGTGCCTTGGATTGCCTGATCTGCTAATTGCAGCAGTCTTGCATGTAGTGAAACTTGCTGTAGCTAAGCATTGCTCTGAGAGTGAAACACATCAATAAACATAAAGGAAAGGTATTGATTTAGCTTTTTTTGCGTGGAGTTCTGTTGAAATGTTACACAGATATTGACTTTTGGAAAGTTTATTCTTTTTATACGTTATAGAAAATCCAGTGTTCAATATTGTGTTTGTATTTGGGCAGGAGTAATGTGATTTGACTCCAGTGTTTCTGTTTTTTTTTCCTCCCCTTCTTCTTTAAGATATTTAGATTCTGCAAATCAAAATGCCACAAAAACTTTAAAAAGAAGAGAAATCCAAGGAAGATCAGATGGACCAAAGCATTCCGAAAAGCAGCTGGCAAAGAATTGACAGTGGTAAGGAGATGAACTTGTTGTATTACACACGGTATTTCTGAGGGGCTGGATTATTTGTCCCTTCAGAGTGACCTGTCAGTCTGTCCCCTCACGTTTCTATTTAAGGTGGTTTGTTGGTCATTGTGAGGCAGTAGTAGTTTATACATGCAGGTGGCACTGTGTGACTCAGGACATCTGCACTCTTAAGGGTCTTCTTTTTACTGTGTGGTGTGTTCTGATGGCACAGAATGATGCTGTATATTATAAATGGGTAAAAGCTGACTCGGCTTAGGAAAAATTCTCCAGCGACGTGACATGGTGCTTTGTCATGCTTAACTAAAAATGAATGTATGTTTTTTTGGAATAATCAGAATGTTCTGTGGATGTTTGCCTGGGCTAAAAACTAGTTTTCATTTTGTAATGCAGTATAGCTTGTGTGTGCGTGTGTGTGTGCGTGCGTTTGTGTGTGTGCAAGCATGTGCCAGTTCTTGCTCATGCATCTTGTAGCCTTTATTGGAGCAGTCCTTAGCTGAAGTGAAGGTTACCAGCTACCTGAGCCATTTACTACTACAAAAATGGAGCCTGTGGTCAGGGAGGGGTCGTCAGATAAAGCTGGTATCAAACTGAACATGTCCCCCTCAAAAAAAGGAAAAAAAATACAGCCTTCGCCGTCAGCCTGCCCCAAACCCCCAGTGTCACTGATCACAGTATGTCACAATTTCAAATGAGTTCGTATTGTTTCAGTATTGTTAAAATGAAATGGTTTGTTTTTGAACTTTTTCAAACCTAAAGGCTGTTGAATAACACTAGTTTGACCTGGACTATATGCTGTTGACTCTACACATGTTCACTTTTGCCTTCTATGTGTTTAGTCTGCTTTGCAATTTTTATTCTGTAGCAGAACTCTGTTCTCTGTGTCTTGTTAGAAAGAAAATGCTCAGAGAAGATGTTTTGGTAAATAGTTGTCTTCAGATGAATCTCTGTGGCTTCTGACACTGCGATGTCTAACACTGGCATGCATTACCTTCTAGTTTAGTAATCTCTGAAGGTCTTTAAAGTACAGGAATTGATATTCTAAAACAAACAGAAAAACCCCACCAAAAATGCTGATAGTTCAGTGCTGCAATAAGAACGTATTGATCTGAATATGTTTCTGTATATAATCTGTTTTTGCTCTTTCTTAATATAGGATAATTCATTTGAATTTGAAAAGCGTAGAAATGAACCAGTGAAATACCAGAGAGAGTTGTGGAACAAGACTGGTGAGTCTTCTAGAGAGAAAAAAACAAAAGAAAAAAACCTGTGAGAAGTCAGCTTGTGCTTCTTAAGGTCATGATTTCAGAGGACAATCAGAATCTTTATGTTTTGTAGTAATTCTTTGAAATTACTGGAGCCACGACCAGGTTTTTAGTTGTGGAGCAGGCATGGGCTGTGAACAGGAGTGGGCTCTCACTGGCTTTTGTTTCCCCAGATACTGTTTGGAAAACAAGCTGTAGCGTTGCTCCGGTTTAAACTGTTATCTTTGAAAACCCTTAGTGGTTCTCCAACTTTCTTAGAGTCAGTGATGCCACTATTTGTTTGTTCCTGCTCATTCCGTGTTACTTTGTTTTATAAATAACTGACATAAAATGGAAGAGTTACTTTGTAAGTTCAGAGTGAATGCTACAAAGGGGAAGACTGGAACTTGCATTTATTTTCAAGTGAAGTCTTCTGTGGTAATGCTGAACTGTAGAAAATATGTGTAGGTGTAAAAGTGAATACATTACTAAGTTTTAAAATGTGATTCTTTATAGTTGAAATGTGTTCCACTATAGAAGCATGTTATTTTCAGCTCTGTGTATGGAAACACTTACAGCAACCTCTGCTTTGTTTCAGTTGATGCAATGAAGAGGGTGGAGGAAATAAAGCAAAAACGCCAAGCTAGATTTATTATGAACAGGTGAGGAAATGTGTTTGTGTTATGAGAGCTCTTGCACGTCTGCACTACAAGTTCGGTCTTTTCAGAGCAGCAATGAACAAGAGTTTTAAAAATCTCTTTGTTTTGCTCTGTTCATATGTAGCAGTCAAAGCAATGGGACAGAATAGTTTGAGTGCAGTCTGCTCTGCTACCTAACTGTTGTGCTGTATTGGCTATTAGAGGAAGTGTAGTGTTTGGACACTCAGTGCTGGTAGAGTGTTTGTGGTTTGGAGTCTCAAACAAATTTCTGGTAAGAGTTAATACAGTGCTGGCATTTTTTGTTTTCTTTCTGATCTTGGGTCCCAATATATATTTGAATAAGTTTTCAAATAATTTTTACCTTTGTTTCCTTACAAGAGTTATTTGCCACTATGTAACTTCAGCTGAATATGTGTTCTGTGTTCAATGGGAAACGTGCACCATCTTTTTGAAGGTAACAGAATTTCTCTCCTTGTTAGATTAAAGAAGAGCAAAGAATTGCAGAAGGCAGAAGACATCAAAGAGGTCAAGCAGAACATCCACCTGCTTCGTGCTCCTCATGCAGGTAAGAGCTTGGTGGAGTCTGGTTTGCTTAGGTTAACTTGTGTATGTAATTTTGTGATCAGTGCTGTGGGGTTTTTTTGCTATGTCATATTCTAATAGTGAATAACAGTATACATTTTTTTTTTTTGCAATTAATTTGGCTATTGTATGTAGAGAATAGCTCTTGCCATTACATATGAGCAGTATCATTGATTGACAGAAAATACGGTAGATAAATTGGATTTTTTGTTAGCTATTTGTGCAAATGCAGATGTTTTGTAGTTCACGTGTGTAGTGTGTTGAAACTTGTATGAGGATGCTTTTTCTTCAGTGTAATCTTAGCTTCTTTAGTATAATTATATTTCTACTGATTTTCACTGAAATTTCATTTATTCTTTGTTTGTGATCTGAGTTCTTGAATTGGCTTTTGGTAGTGGTTACCTATTCCTCCTAAATAATTTTTTTCCCAAACCTCTTATTACAAGTGCTAGTTTATACTGATAAAAACGAATTAAAAGATTAACAAAAGCCAGCAGCTGGTGGAACACAGCAATAGGGTGAACTTGGAAAAAAATATCCATTAGTTCTTGTTCTATAAAAATTACCAGTGACTTTGTCTCAGTTGGAGGTGGGATATGTAATTAGGTGTTAACTAGAATTCTGTTATTTTTTTTTACAATTCATGTGTTTGCGTTAGCTCCTGCGTATGGTTGTGTGTGTGTGCACATGACTGCTTTTTAGATTTTGTATAACAATGCTATCAGCTTTTCTATTATAACAATTATTTTATAACTTCAGATGGTGATGGAAGTTAACAATTTATGCTTTTAAGCTTGATGGCTTTGTTGCTGAACAACTGCTCACTACGTTATGGCTGCTTTACCTGTTGAGATATCTTGAATTTAATATTTCTTTGTTTTGAAGGCAAACCGAAACAACTGGAGGACAAAATGGTGCAGAAGCTACAGGAGGATGTGGCGATGGAAGAAGACCCTTAAAATGCTTGTACTTCTTATTGTCATTTCCTCAGCAGTTAACAGTTGCTTACTTTTTCACCTGGCATCACTTGGAATTGTGCTTGCAATTGAAGAAAAATACATTTTAATAAATAGTGGACATTCAGAGTTTGAATTATTTGTATTGTTATAAATAAAATAAGATGGATAATGGTTTGGACAGTAATTACAGTTATCTGATTTGAGAAAACTTTGTAAACAGGATGAAAAATAAAATAAGTTATTTGAGATTTGTGTTCCTTGCTGTCCAGAAAGAAAATGTAATTTTCCCTTTCTCTGATGAAAGATGTTGTTACTAGACATTTACATTTGTTATTTTGTCTGCTCTTCTGTGGTGGTAAAAACAGGTAAGAACGTATGTTAAAGCTAACAATGTGGAGCAGGTTGTATTATTTTTCTTCAGAGCAATGGAGAACAATTTTCACTCTGGTCTTTGGGAAAATTATTCAGCTTATTATGAATGCAGATTGTATTTGTTTTATTTTCTCGTAAAGTCAGCCTCCTCGTGATTACAGTGCAGTTGTCATCTAAACCAAGCAGTGCTAACTTGTAGGTAGGACTTAATGTCATTTGGAAAATAGTAATGGTGACTGTATCCAGCCTGAAGTTGGAACCGCCATCCTCCTGAGCTACTGAAATTCAAATTTAACTTATAATGAGGATGATTGAACTGCTGAATAAATTACACTTCTGTCTTTTTTTTCTTTTCCTAATGCTCAGGATTATTTTGATAGAAAGGAAACTCATGTTAAGTGAAGGTATTTGCATATCATGGTGGTATTTATGCAGTGTTCATCAGTACCGAGATAAATACACTGCTTTTTTAATCTCTGAACAGTTTATCTACAACTGTGCGATTAGAGAAGCTTTTCAAAAGTGTTTTAAATAACATTTACTTGTCAGTGCTAATTGCCCTGTAAAATAATAATTAATAGTTCTGTTCTGAGCTTGCATATGTGCTGTATCAATTGGTAAACCTCCTACCGCCTACTTGTGTATTGTGTGGCTCAGGAAAGTTGCATTTGAACATAGTAAGAGGGGAAATGGGGAGTGTGTGAAATAAGTAGGTATTATGCAGAGGTTTTCATATTTTGATGTAGGAATTATGTTCTCATGTTTTTTTTAAAAAAAAAACTTTGTCATATTTACATGAGATAAAAGTTCTAGTAATATATAAACATATAATTTCACATTTTCAGTGAAGCAACTTGTTTGGCTTCCTGAGCAGCTGAAAAAGCACGTTTTTATTTTCAGCCAGGGAGTGTTAAGTAATTGAGATTGCTGTACTGGGAGCTGGGTCTGGTTTGGGATGTAATGTGGCAAAAAAAAAAGCATTACGGAGATGTTTAATTGCCTTTCCTCCTCCAGTTTATTAAGGGTCAGGGTTTGAGGAAAGCAGAGAGAAAGTAAAAATCAAGAGGCAACCGCTAATTGGTACTATTTGTGCTTTTGGAACCGGCAGTCTGTGGTAAGCAGAGAAAGGTAACAAGTCCCATTTCGTGTTATGCGCTATTTATAAACAACCCATCATACCAGGACTTTTTAACATTAAACGTCACAGTGTGTATTTTTTCCGCCCACATATCTTTCAACGAGCTGCAGTGCTCGGGATGTCTGTGCGCTCTGAGGTGACAGGCGTTGCCTAACCCGCGCGGCTCAGCCTGGCTGTGGAGACCAAGATGGCGGCACAGCGCTGTGGTGCAGCGCCGGGTGGGGCGCCTCCCTCAGGTGGAGGTCAGCTCGGCGGGAACGTTTCTTTCGCTCTCGGTCATCGCTTGGTTTGCTGACGAAATGCTGTGTGTGTGACTTGCAGCTGGCTTCAGCAGTGTGCAGTTGTACGGTAGGAGTGATGGAGCCCCAGGCACCTACACGAGATGTGTCCTTCCGCAACACAAAGAAACATAAAGCGCTTCAATATGTTGACACGGGCATATGTGTCAGTGGCTGGGAAAGCAATATAGACAGCTGCTAATAGGTCTGAAGGCTGCTGTCCCAGGAGAAAATATTTCAACCTCCAGGCTGTTCAATTCCTCAATTACTGTTCTGCTCTCAAAAATTCAATCTCCTCTCCCAGCCTGACTTATTTATGGCTTTCACTGAGCTGCGACCAGAGGGAGCAGGCAGCAGAAATAAATCAACGGCTGATGAAATTGTTTGAATCTTCTGTCCGGCTGCTACTAGGTCTGAAATTTTTAGGCCTTATGCAGAGAAATGCAGAAGATTGTTTTTTAAAAAGCACCAGTAATGAACAGACTCTATGATCAGCTGTTTTTAATTTCAAGCGGCTAAACAAAAGACACTCAATACTTGGGTGTTATTCGCTAAAATATAGGGAAGTTTTTTCCTGTGACCCAGTGATGATTGTAACCACAGTGTGGGGACGTGGGGTGTGGTTTCCCCTCAATTAAGTCTCTCATTTTGTGTTTTGTTTGGTAAAGTCACTCTTCATTAAAATGTTCTGAGTACTTTTTTAAAGATGAAGGAACAGCAGTTTGTCTTACACATACATGGCAATAAAGGTACATTATTGAATAAAGGATATCAGCTTTTGCCCTACAAGCATAGGATCATAGAACAGCTTGGTTTGGAGGGGACCCCAAGGCTCATCAGGTTCTAACCCCCTGCCACAGGCAGGGCCACCACCCTCCAGATGTCCTAGACCACGCTGCCCACGGCCTCATCCAACCTGGTCTAGAACACCTCCAGGGATGTTGCATCCATAGCCTCTCTGGGCAGCATGGTTCTTTAGTGAAGCTGTTCTGGTGCAGGACTCCTGAACAGCAATAGATGTGTTATTTATAAGGTATTAATATTGTGCTTCTGTGGCTTAGCACCTGGAATTGAGGCAGGGACCTCTGCATAATTGAAAAGAACTTACAGTTTACTGTTAATGTAAGCTGTTTTCTGTAAAGCTCCACTCTGTGCTAAATTTGCTGATTAGGAGAATTGCTTCAATAATCCACTTTGAGTGAAGTGATTCTCTGAGCTGAGAATTTGAGAGCTTTCTTAGTTCTTGTCAAAATAAAAAGCTGTCATAAATTCTGTGTTGAAGGTAGCAGCATTTACAGTATCTCTCTTTATGCAAGATGTTGCCAAAGCTGATGTTTGGTGTTTTTTTAACATCACTATGGTAATTCACCCTAAGAAATAGTACCAGGAAAAGTGAGTGGTGGAAACATCGAATGGTTTTCTGTCACACTGTGACCATTGCTTTCATTCCCAGCACTGAGCAAGTTTGTGCTTCAAATTCCCATTTATTTTGTGTACTTTGTGACACAGAACTTGGGGATGGAGTCACAAAGGCCATGCAGGTTTAGATCTGTTCCTAAGGTTGGCAGGCCCAAACATTTTTGTCCTCAGACTCAGATGAGAAGACAGCTCTCTCTTCTAACAAACCTAATGAACTGATGCTAGGTTTGAAAGTCAGAACCAGTGAGGCTGGCCCCTGGGCTGCTCCTGACTTCTCTGGTTAGTTGTGTCTGGTTACAGATGGAAAGTCATTCAAGGTTAATTCGATTAGCTCCACTGAGCATGAGAGTAATCTCTAAGGGAAATTTTTCCTTTGAAATAGAAGATGCAAATATCATAATGTGATCCTAGTTCATGTGTGATATTTAGTAAGAAGCAATAGTTACCCTTGAGCAAGGAATAAATTTATAACAATCCATACTCTAATCCAGGGTTCCTTGTGGCTTGGTCTCGTTACTGCTTGGGGTGTCTCATACAGAGGGAGGATCCCTTGGGATATCTGGGGAATACTGTGATGCTGCCTTCAAAGAAGTTGGGCTATTTCTTCATTGGTGCCTGTCGATGTGCATGGTGTTGACCTGGGAGGAGATTTTGTCATTGGCACTTTCACAAAGATGATACAAAGGTGACAAGAAGCATTTTTCACTTTCCACAGCTGATGCAGATTCATTTGTTTCCAAAGGGAAGGAGTCAGCTCTCTGAAAATTGCTTTTAGTGACTGTTGAAATCTCTCTATGGCAGACACACAAGTTCAGGTTCTGTTTAAATACATGAGCAGAGGAGCCGTTCTTAGGTCAAACTAGAGGTGCCTGAGCAGGGTAAAAACCTATTTGCCTCATCATAAGTTCATCCGTTTTCTTTGTTGCTAGAAAGTAGTGCCTCCACGTATCAGTGCTGAAAGCAAGCTGTTGTGGATTGATTGTATACAACTTTTGTTTTAGCACCAATTTAGCGTTTATTAATGTTTGTGTGGTAAATCCCAAGGTTATGTTGTATGACTCGTAGTAGCACTTAATCATTAACCGACTTAACACAACAATTCAGCTAATTTACTGCAATCACGTACAGCTTTCCTAGTGGTTATAGCAGTCTGCACTTCACTCAGTTTAATTTGTTTTGTTATTGTACCTTACATAATGGTCTGTATTCACTTGGTAATACAAGGAACATTTAAACTGTATTCTCTCAACATTCTGAGGATGTGCTATGTTTTATTGAATTACTTCTTTCTTTTTTTCTTTCCTTTTTTCTTCTTTCCTTTTTTTTTTTTTTTTTTTTTTTTTTTTTCCTGGCAGTCCTTTGAATTCACTTTGGACAATCAACAAAACTCGTGTACTAAATCTTGCTAACAGTTTTTCATTTTGCATGGTAATCATGTTGATTCGAGTTTTGGAAACCTTCAGAGTTTTTAGGCTGGGAAGTTTCATGCTGGTACCTAAAGCCCATTTAACCTAGTGCTACTGATAGTGGCTGGGGTGACAGATATTTTCAGAGAAGGATAACAGTCAGTCATACATCCGAGTGATCTTTTTTGCATTTAATCTTCCCATAGTCATGCAGTCAGTAATTTAAGGATATCTCTTGGGAAATCACTGGTGAACCAGTCTAATTTTGAAACATTCTGTACTTGCATCTCTCGGATGTGATGTGGCAGTTAACTGTGTTTAATTGCTTATTGTGAAGGCAGATTTATTTGTGTTTTAGGTTTGGTGCTGTTGAGTTGTTCATACTTCTGGCATTATGAGAAGCTGAATAATCATTCTTGTCTTGCCCTCTTTGCAACGTGTTATACTGTGGACCTTTTGTTACATACTTCAGTGAACAGACGTGTCCATGACTACCTGTGTGTGCATCAGACATCATTTTTAGGACTTCGCTTTTAAGAGAAGCAAGATAGACAACATAATAAAAAAGTAAACAGAGACACAAAAATAATTGCTAAGGGATTAAATTCTGTCAAAACAGATCTCGACAGAAGGGCATCTGCTGCTCTTCACCAGCCAAGAATATCACCTTGAATGCTCTTTGTTCATGAGAACCGTGACTTGGAAGTGGTGCAGTTGCCCTAAATGCTTGAGCAGCTACTTAGTTGAACATAGATGCGGGGAAGTGTTCACTAGTATGGAGTTTTCTGAATCATTTACCTTTTTAAAAGTAACTGACATCCTGACATCCTGAGTACAGTATGCTATTTCACTTCCTACACATTATATGTAATATCTGGGAGATGAAGAGGCAGCTACAGCTCAGCAGAGCTGAATTTTATTTCTGTCTCAGTTTTTCTCTGTAACTGTATTCAGGTTACTCAGCTTTTAGGAGACCTGCCTAAAATGGGAGTACGTTCCCTCACTTTCAACCTTTTCCTGTTGAGTAAGGCACTTAAGTGAGACTTACCCCAACACTGAATTTTATTATAGAAGCCTACAGGACATCTTTATGTCATTTCAATCTATCTTGCTTCACCAGCTCTGAAAGTGGTTAAGTTCCTTTCATTCATCCTTTCCATCTTTTTTGATAGATTTGGGTCACCAGCTGGAGCCTTTAGTGCCAGGTTCAGTCCATGAGACAGTTGTACTGGTTATGGTGGAAGTCAGATGGGACTGTTGATGTGTGTGCATGATCCACATCATCTAACATGCCAGATGCAGTGCCATTCAGTAATGGCTCCGTGTACCTGACTGAGAATCAGGAAATTCCCATGAGAATGAAAGGTTGGCTGTTACGTCCCACACCTTAGGCATTTGCCTAATAAAATCTCACTTATTTGTGCTTCTTCTGAAGTCAAAACATTAAGCATTCAATACTTCTTAGATCTTGTGACATTTTGTGTTCTGTATCATGCTCCTTTTAGCCCTGTTTCGGAAACTCTCTGCTTATGTAATTTGGAAATCCTCATAGACCAGTGTAAGTCTAGTAAGCAATCGAATTTAGCACTGAAAAGAGCTGAAATATTCCCGGTGTATTCACAGAGGATGTATCTACGCATATTTTATGATTCCAAGGTTGCAGGCTTTGATTTATAGCCTGAAATATAATCCAGTATTTTAAAACGGGATTAAAACCTTTTCTCCTCAGCCTTTAAGCTTAAGAAGAATATATTTCAGCCAAGTATGAGTGCCATAAAGAAAGGATGTCTTTGTCTGCAGACAAGGAAAATGGAGGAGAGGCACATTTCTGCTATTCTAAATCCAGTTCTAATTCTGAAGTTTGGGCTGATCAAAATCAAAACTGCCAGCTCTTCAGTTCATTTCAGTGCAGCAGCATTTGGTTTCATCTCACCATTCAGAAATCTCTCGCTACCTGACAGTCCTGAAGGTTTTTGAGGTGAAGCTGTTACTGATGGTAGAAGTCTTTTTGGCTTACTGAAAATTCAGAGGAAGGCAAATTTAGCATCTGAAGAAACAGTATGGGCTGTAATAGTAATTGTATTCAAGAGTTTCACGGATAATTCTTAAAAGTCTTCATTTTCTCTTTGAAACAATACAAGGAAGGCCTGGTTAATTAGTGCCTGAGAATCATAGATGAAAATTATGAGGGAGAATAAAACTCTTTGCTGAAATCAGATTTATACGACCTATGTTTTAGAAATTTAATCTGCTAGGGCCATTGTAGCCTGAGGGAAACAATTATCTTTTTTGAAAACTTGATGATGGGATCCCAGATAATCAGTAACCCCAGGCATGCTCGGAAGGTTGCAGAAAATGCCATCAGAGAGGCTTTCCTTTCTTGGATTTAAAAATAAACACTCATTTCAAGATTTTTTATTAACATCCAATCATTAGCATTAGAAACCCTAACCAGTCACTCATATGTCCTTTTGCTCTTCTTTTCCCAAGGTTATATATATATTAGATATACTTTTGATACAGAAGCCAGAACCTGGCTTCTGTGCATTGTGATTCTGCTGTCTGGCAGAAGATCTTGCTTTGGCAGTTCCTGGGCTGATCTTGTGAACCACTCCTGGGGGAAGGAGACTGCCCTTTGCAGAGCTGCCTTCCTCTGGTGTGGCCATCTGTCTCTACGCAGTCGTTTGGGCAGAAATATACCCTGCAAACAGGAAATAGCCCAGTTGCCAGATCAGCTGCAGAATGTGCGCTAACGCTCGCTCCCTCACGAGGATTTAGTGCCAGGGTTCTTTGCGAGGGATAAAACACAATATCATATTTTCCCTTCCTGTCAGTGTTGGATTATAAATTAAATCCGGCTCGTTTTACTTTCAGAAGTAGTCCCAAAGGATTTTGGTGGGATTAACTGCATATGAAAAAGCAAGCAGGATTTGGTATTCTGTGTACTTTGAAAATGAAATAGAAGTAAACATTATCAAAAGCTTGAGCTTACTGATGCTATTTCAGCTTGTCTTGTGATCTGAATCTTTTCTGCCGAACATTTCTTTAGAAGTGCTCATAGAACTTTAGAAAAGTCGGTTAAAGTTCTGAAAAGGAAAAGGGAAGAATGCTGTTTGGGTAGGAGTTCAATTTAGCAAGGAGTTCATATAGCTGCTCATGGTGCTTTCAGGTGAAAGCCATTCTTACACCTTCAACTCAGTCGTTCCATTTGATTCTAGTAAATTCCATTGAATCATTTTGTTAAATGATTTGTTAAATGAGTCCACCCCCCCTGCTAACGCAGGTACTCTACAGTAGGTCATGCAAGTGGGCATCCACAAGGATCTTGAAAATCTCTAGAGGAGACTCCACAGCCTCTCTGGGCAAAAACTCTTAAGTGATACCGATCACACAGTCTAACCTTGTGATGTATTGTACAAGTATGAATAAGCCCCGAATTGCTGCTGAGCTGGAGTTGTGTAACAATCACCCTCTAACATTACTGAATCTTTCTCCCTCTCTAGAGTTAGGCACGTATTGGGGTGCTTTTGTTTTTTTGATTCCAGGAGTTAACAGAGAACTGATTATTTTTGTTTTTCCCCCGTATCTTTTTCCCTTGTAATATTCTAAAGCTTCTGCTGGGGAGAGGATGTGAGACATCTTTATGATACTCTGGTAAATAATGCCCTGAACAAGCATGCTGTTCCACAGTCTTGAGTGACAAACTTGAATTCTGGAGATAGGGGATGGGCTCCGAATAGTAAAAGTCAATACTTGATGAACTTGAGACAGTTACAATATCAACTGCCCTAGATTCTTTGTGAGGGGAGAGTAAAGGAAGTTCTGTTGGAACAGATCTATAACAACCTTTTCCCCTCTAATCTTCTGCAATCCATTTTAATGGCTTTTCAGGAGGTAAGGATTTTTAACCTACCTTAGGCATTGACCTTTGGAGGCTGCCAATTTACAATTAGAGATTGATTTTGGAATGCTGTGTGAAATCTGTGTTGATCACTGGTTCTCCAGCAGCCTGGCATTATGAGGACTCCAGAATCACAGAATTGTAGGGGTTGGAAGGGATCTCTAGAGATCATCGAGTCCAATCCCCTGCCAAAGCAGCTCCCAGTGCAGGTTGCACAGGTAGGCGTCCAGGTGGGTCTTGAATGTCTCCAGAGAAGGAGACTCCACCACCTCTCTGTGCAGCTGTGCCAGTGCTCCAACACTGCACTGTGAAGAAGTTCCCACACACATTTGGGCAGAGCTTCCTATGCTTTAATTTGTGGCCACTTCCACTTGTTCTATCACCGCACACTGCTGAAAAGAGTCTAGCCTTGTCCCTTTGCCTCCCACTCTAAATATCTAAATATCTAAGGATATTTATAGATGTGCATCAGATCCCCCCCGTCTTCTTTTTTCAATGCAGAACAGCCCCAGGTCTCTCACCCTTTCCTTATAAGAGAGGTGCTCCGCACCCCTTGTCATCTTTGTAGCCCTCTGCTGGACTCTTTTGAGAAGATCCCTGTGTTCTTTGTACTGGGAAGCCCAGACCGGACACAGTACTCCAGGTGAGGCCTCACCAGGGCAGAGTAGAGGGGAGCTCCTCTCCATCAGGTCATCCCCCAACCTGTACTGGTGCATGCAGTTATTCCTCCCTAGGTACAAGACTCTACATTTGCTCTTGTTAAGCCTCATCTGGTTCCTCTGTGCCCAACTTTCCAGCCTGTCCATGTCTCACTGAATGGCCTTTGGAAGAAGCCTTTGCAGAGGCTGGCTATAGGAGAAATCCTAAGTCACAGCTTGAAGCACTGATTGAACACCTGGTGGGAAGGCAGGGCCAACCCAGGGGAGCTCAGGTGTAGGCGATGTAATGCACATGAGTGACTGGAAGGGGTGCCAGGATCCACCCCTTTCCAGACCTTATTTAAGGGTTGGCAGTGGAGGCCAGGCTTTTACTGGAAACCCCTGCATATCTGAGGTCTTTCTTGGGTGAGTGGATTCTTCCCTTTGTTTCTGTGTCCACAGCTGCTCTGTTTGAGCGTATCCTCACTGGCTGTAGGACTTCGTTACTCTGCTGCCAGGGCTGTGCTTTCCATCATGTTACAGCATTATGTTGGCTCTTCTGGGAAGGGGGTGGAGAGGACTGGGGAGCCCAACTGCCCTGGGAGCACAGAGCGTGCGGGCAAGGAGCTCAGAAAAAACAAGGCTTTAACATGTGGAAGTTTTGCAGATGTGGAGGTGTCCTGGCTTCAGCTGCAACAGTGTTAATAGCACACTGCGGTTTGGTTGTTGCTGAGCGAACTGCTGCTGGGTTAATCCACAACAGGAGGATGAAGTGAGAACTGAAGTGGCCTGGCTAATCTCAGTAACGTGGGGCACCAGCATTTGTCAGAAATCAATTTCAGGATTTTGAAAATCAGTAACAGCCTCAGGTGGAGCCAGGGGGCCTGTGTGGAGGTGAGGCAGAGCAGGGAGGAAAGGGCTCCTGTTGCCATGAGCAGTAGAGCTGTGGGGTTCTGTACAGCATGGGCTCCTGGCTGCTGTCTGGTATTTTTCCCTTTGTAAAATTAAGGCTAAATATTTTGCAAGGATGATATCTATTCTGCCTTGGGCTAGAAAGGAGCAAACTGTATGTGTGTTTTTTCCTCGTTCTGGGGAGACTGACCCCACAGCAGCTTTAGTGTGGGCAGCGCAGCAGCCAGAGCTGATACATGAGAAGTTTCTCTCTGTTACTGCCCAGCAGCTGTTTGCTCCAGCCATCAGTGTCATCCCCCACAGCTGTACCCGTCACCTGACTCTGTGCTGCTGGTGCTGGGTCCTTTTTTAGTGCATAGGTGCTGCTATGTTAAAAACATCTCGGCCAGTAGTAATACACAGTAAATAACTCAGTTGCATCTTGAAAGCTTCATATAAAACGTGTTCATATGAAGCCTAAGTCCGTGTTTTCCATCCTGATGTTTTTGTTCTGGGGAAGCGTATTAGCTACTTCAACGAACAAAAAAAGACCTAAAATAGGCTGATGTGGCCTTCCCTTGGGGCAAGGACGCAATGCTCTGCTTGTCTGAATCTCTGTGTCTGCTGTCTTACTGAGTCACCTCACGTATCGACAGCCCAGAAGTCGTGGTTATGTAGGTAATAAATGGTACGTGATAGCATACTGTTACTGAGTGATTTAATGCACTCTCACATGGTGACAGACAGAGGCAGAAAGCACCAGGCCCCGCGAGCGAGATGTGGGATAAGTGCTCTGATGCTCTTCACCGCTATTTCTAAATGGGAGAAACCTAATGCTCGGTTTAAGTGCTGAAATATGAAATGCAGTTTTAGTGCATTTATGGGAATCATTCACGTTGTTTCTAGGTGCTCATCCATCACATGGTCCAGCAGTTGTTTATCAGAAAGCACAAGGACCGAAGGCATAATTTCACGTAGGCAGATATTAGGGAAGCAAAGTGCATTTTTGACATTACTTTTCGCATCGCTTCCTGAGCATTTCTTTTGACTTATCCTGGTTTGATCTCAGAGGTTTCCTACTATTTTTATTGTAGCCTTCTCTCAGTGTTGGTGGTAACAGATGAAAACAGGGAATGCCATGATTTAATCTTTTTACGTTCACAGCGACTCAGCAAGGTGCAGAATCAGAGCATGTTTAAGGCTGTTTCAGTCTGCATTTTCAGCTGTGGTATGTTACCTCTAAAAGCAGTGGCTAACAGCACATACAGGATAACTGCTTAAATAAAATATGCCCTGTGTCCTGTCATTCTCAGTACCTGCGTGTTCAGTGTGAAGAGTTATTTTATTGTTTAATATTGCTTTGCAGCAACATTAGTAGGAAAACAGGAAATGCATGAAGAAACTCTACAGATACTGAAACATACCATGAAAACAAGACTGATTTTTAATCCTTCAACCAATTACACCCACTCCATTCTCTATGGGCTACATTTAATTTATGCTCTTCATCTACGTGTTTCATTTTATTTGTTACTGAATCGGCACTGATCTGATCTTGTGGCATCACATTTAGATTTTGAATTGTGTCATTGTCTTACCATCTGTTAAAGCCCTGTGTCACTGAGCACTGTTGTGAGAAAGCCTCCAAGCCAGGGAAGGTAACGGATTTTTAATTACACAGACAGGATGGGAGTAGTGGGGGACTGAACAGCAAGCGATTATGGCTCGGACAGTGGTTGTGGCTCTCAGCAGCCCGCTAACAGCACGCAGCCCAGCAGAAGTAGCTAATGCTATCTGTGTGTAACTGCTCTTTGGAGATAAGCTGAGGGATGTGGTCTTCCTGTGGGGGGTCTGTAATTGCCAGGTACCCAGCTGTGTGAGAAAAGTGGGTACGGATACTTTATTCACAGTGTGGGTAGCTGGAAGGAGCTGAAAGCTCTCTGTCCCACCTTCTAACCTAATGCATGCTGAACCTACAGCTTCTTGCTTTGATAAATGAAAAGACCCATCTAAATAATTGCTTCCTCTATTTTCCATTGAGTAGCATTCAGAATAGGCCACTTTGGAATTGAAAATGAAGAGTTTAGGTGTAGAAAGTCTCTGTCGGTTGGATGCATACCATTTTCAGTTCTGCACTGACAGGTTGTTAGGTGCTCACCCAGCTCATCTCCTTGAGAGGATCTCAATTGCTTCCAAAGGTACAATAGGGAGGAGACCTAAGCATCTCAAAGCAGTTCTGCTATTTTGTTAGGACAAAAATCCCCCGAGGTTTATCAATAACTTGAGAATGTTCTGCCTTATTCTCCTTTCTGAGCACTTGGAATGAAAAAGTGGCCAAGGATGTCTATAGCAGCTCTGAACTGAAGACTGAGGATCAAGGCCTGCGTGCTGGGGTTATGACTGTGTATTAAGGGCCTGTCCAAAGGCAGACTAGGAGAGAGTTATTGTTTCTTTAGAATTGCTGTGGGTAAATTGAGCCTAGGATGGGTTCGTTCAGGGTATAAAGAGCTGGGGGTGCCACCTCTGTGCAGTGTGGCTGTCTGAGGGTGCTCAGCCTGGCTCTGGGGCTCTGAAAGTGCTGCCCAGGATTAGGACTCTAGGACCAGGAGGAGACAGGAGGGCTTGAATTGCAGGAAGGTGATACCTCCCTGCTAACATAGTGGGGATGGGGAAGAGGAATGTCTCTGTTAGTGGCTTTCGAAGTGTGACTGTTATTCACTTGGAGCTGACGTTACAACAAGAAATCAGTTTTATGGGCTGGAGCCTTTCACATGTTCAAAACTGTCCTGGTTGGTGTTTTTCATTTCAGCCCTCACTTCCTGAAGTGTGTGTTCTATTTATTTATTTATTAATCAAGGAATTTCTTTTCCTGCAGCTGCTGGTTCCCTGATATCAGGGAAGAAATTAAAAAAGTGTCGAGAAAGTCTGAATCTCAGTTCTGCCTTTCTGCTGCCTTGGGTAATGAATGGAGATGTAAATTAACTTTCTCTGCAGAGCTTCCTCCTGTATCCGGGTGCTTGGCCTGAGCTGTGGGTGGGTGGCAGGTGCTCTCTGCGTGCCTGGGTGCTGCTCAGTGTGGGCCACCATCCTCAAGTGGTGCTTCCCAAATACTGAAAGAGCTTTTGGAGGAGCGGGGTAAGGCTTGGTGCCGAAGTATGATTGATGCCCTCTGTGTGCCAATGTCGCTGTAAGGGGATTGTATGCTGCATGTGCTTTGGCTTCTTTGGTGTGGTGCTTTTCAAGCTGGAGTAATGTCAATAGAATCAGGGGCTGTGGGTGATTGTTTTGGATATTCTGGTTTTGTTTTTCGTGGCAGGGCAGGTATATGTTTACCACACAGTACCTATCAGGAGAACAATGCAGATACAAGCTTCTGAGTCAGCAAAGTGTCACCTAGGTTAGGAACTAGAATAAATGGTACAAATTGTTCTGACAAAAACAAATGAATCTATAAACGTACCTGTTTAAGCTAATAAATCTTTTCATTAGTATTCGTGCCATGTCCTGGTGCAACTCTAGAAAATACCTTTGTAGTTGAAGGGAAAAAAAAATAGCAGAATTGGTGTAGCTGCTGGTGATGCACAGTATAAATAATTTAGGTTAAATGAGGATGGGGGAGGAGAATTTAAGAGTGTCTTGAAATAATTCATCATTCTGACGAATTGTGGCATGCAGGCAGAGTAAGTGGTGCACTGCAGAGGAAAGGAAGTATAAATTTTTGGGGATAATGATTCAGGTATCATGGACATTCGTTTTTGTACTCCAATTTGTGTTGCTGATGCAAGTTTCAAATGAGCTGTCTTCAAGAGGTTTCACTGAGTTAGAATTATTCGGTGGCCTTTACAAGGTGCTATTACGGCTCAGACACCTGCATCTCCTTAACTAATTAGAACCCGCTCAGCGTGGGCTCTGGTGGACAATAAATTCAATTATCTCCTAAATTCCCCAGGCCAATGCTGGGGGATGGCTGTGTTCAAAACAGAAAGTGGTGCTTGTTAGTATTGGCTGATTAAAACCTGTCGTGAATGTGAAGTGGTTATTTTATGGTGTGGCTGTTATGTTCCCCTTTATATGAAAGGGCAGCATATGGTGGCTGTTTTATGAAAGGACTGTCTCTTCAAAAGCAGAAGAAAAATACTAAACAAAGCCCAAACAAAATATTATTGATGTTACTAGTGTGGCACGCTCAGATGGACTATGAGCACATTCTTAATGTTTGTATCCCTATCTTCAAGAAGGAGCACAGAATTACAGCTTCCATCTCACGCTGTACACTGGTAAAACATGGTTGATACTGAGTTGCTACAAACAGACTGTGCACGTGCATCAAGGTATTTTTCCCTGAAGGGTCAGGTGCCTGTGTTAACTAGGAGTGTCAGTGTGTAGCTCCCAAGGCAATCCCAAGGCAGTAACCCTGGCAGGAGCCATGGACAACTGCTTTAGCTGTCCTCTTGTTGTGGTGCTGGAGATGGGCTCAGCACTTCAGAGTCACCTTCAGATATTAAAATGCTGAAGTTTGAAGTTTATCGAAGGGATAGGCAAACAAAGCAAGTGTGGCAGGAAGGGCACTGATGGATGGTGCTGGTGGATGGAGAGAAGTGATGCATTTCTTCTGGCTGATGCAGCAGGGGCAGCCTAGATGAAAGTAACGGGCACTGAAAGTAATCAGGTGATTTATTGTTATTATTTTTGCTTTGAGATCCTCTACATCCCCATGACATTAACAGAAACAAGATCAGAAAATCTTTTACAAATAAGAGGAGCTGGTAGGAGTTATATTCTATATAGGATTTTAATTAGTCAAAGGAAATAACAAACCTTAAGAAAGAAGCTGAAAATCTGAACTCATTTCTAGATCTAAGCAAGGATTCATCCCTCTGTCTCTTATAAACAGCATCCTTTTAGCCAGAAGGTATTTTGGAACAAAGCCAAGGAAATAAACCTTGTATAATGAAAGTTAGAGGTTTTAAGACATCAGCATTATAGTGACTGTATAAATATAATTAGTATTTGAATCACTTGACAGCATAATGAAAGAAGCATTTTTCTTCTGAATTTTTTTTCGCAACATATGCTCTCTTCAGTGCTTGCGATCTGAATCTTAAAGTTGAAATATTCAGTACCCAATAGTAGATAGAATGACTGTGCTTGTCCTCATTAAGGTCCTTATTTGTAAATATGAGTGGATAATAAGTGTAAATAGGTATCTATAAAGTAGGGTCAGTAATAAGAATAGCCATCTGGTGATGACTTGGAGCCATACAGAAAGAAATTAAACTGAGAAGCAATGGCTTCTAATTATACAGCTAAAAAAAGCCCTGACTGGTTGTTTACAACACACTGCTGAAGGTGTTGAAGCGAGGGCATGAGAAGAGATAACTAGTCCACTGATAAATGGCAACTGTAAATCTGCACCAGAGAAGTACTACTCATATTAGTATTTTGTCTTCAGTGATGGCTGGTTTTGTGTTCTCTGTAAAACCTTCCACCGACTCTGGGAATTCTACCCATGTAAGGAGTGGTCTTATCTGCCAGGGAGCTAGAGAACAAAGCAATTTCTCCTATGTCTTGGGAGAAAGCATTGATGCAATTTGATGATAAATATGGAAAATGTGAGTAATTTTTGACAGCTTGATCCTGCTGACCAAAAACAATCGGCGTTACTCCCTCCTGGCTGTATCTGTGGGATATTTGCCTACATAAGGCTTAGCAAGCCTCCTTTAGTTTAAATATTGCTGTAGCTGAAAGTCCAACCTAAATATCTTGACATTGTGTCTCTGATTTTCATGAGTGGGAAAACTATTATTCTAATTCTTAGAGTTACGCTTGTAAGGAGTAGTCAGTAAAATTAATATTCAGGATAGGCACTGACTTGTGTCAAGCTGTCAATTACAGTGATATCAGCGAAAATCAGCTGTGGGGAAAACCCTGATAAAAATAATAGGAAGGGGTTTATCAAAGAAATGTGCAATTTCATTAGGAACACATTGGTTGGACTGGTGATTTTGATTAGAAAAGATAGCGTGGTTGCTGGTGGACCTTCTCTAGGACAGAACAATCCTTCTCACTTATCTTGCCTTAGAAAGAAGATGCTGATAACGTCAAAGAGAGTAAAATCAGTATCACAACCAGAAGAATATAAAGGGAGAGAAATGGGCATTTTCTTTGGAGATGTGTTTTAAAAGCTATGGGAAATGCAGTTCTGTGAGCAGTTTCATGTATGTGCTGTTTCATTTTCATGTACAGCTGAAATCCAGTTTTGAGGTGAGTTTGGTTGCAAAGCCGATCTTAGTGTCACGATATATTTAAGAAGATATTTGCATCAATGAAGTAGCAATGTAGCTCTGGCAAAGCAGATGCGTGTTGTACTGCGTGCTTCTGTTTTACTTTTCCCCAGGTTGAAGTTAAGATCCTTTATGGCAGAACTGCTCTGCTGGTTTTAAAATCTCATTAGAGCATGAGGATAAATGTCAGCAGTAGGAAAAAGTGGAAAGATTGGCCATGATGCCAAGAGAAACCCTCCTGTCTGCATTCAATTTGAGACGGTAAAGGTCAGGGAGGTAAAACCTCCAGTGAGGCACCCACATCTCACTTCACAAATTAATTCCCAGTTATTCCCCTGCGGGGCTTGCACTCTAGTCCTGCTCAGACACTCCAACAGTAGTGGAAAAGATGTGCTAACCTAATTCCACCATCTCCAGACTATGCCTGTGTACCTATACCATTCTACTTTTCTCATGTAGGCGTTTTGTATTTCCCTGTTTCTCTGGTTCTCAGCAGTTATTAGAAGGCACAAGTGCCTCTCGTTGACTGTTGTGCCTTTCAGCATCGCTTTGATGGATCACATACACAGTGTCATGTTAGCACAGCATTTGGTGGTGTCACTGGCTAAAGAGTCAACTGGTGTAAACTGGACTTGAAACAAAGGGAATTATACTAATCAAGGAAGGATATCTCCTGTTATCTCTAGGCTTGTGACAGTTTTGTTTTTGTTCCCCAGCTGATATAAACCATGTTTTGCAGAACACATTTTGTTGCTAATTGGCGCATATTATACACTGTTAGCAGCTGGTGATTTTGAAAATTTCTGTGGGTAAAAACAGCATTCTCTGTTTTGAAAGATATGTTACCTTTTCTATGTTATCCACCATATTAAGAAACATTTTTTTTATAGCACCTTATTGTATCTTAATCCAGCTTGCTGTTATATCTGTGCATGTCTGTTGTCCTGTTTGACACTGAATCATAAAATTGTTTGTACTGGGAAGGACTTTAAATGCTGTCTAGCCTGACTCCCCTACAGTGAACAGGGACGCCTTCAGCTCCATTAGGTGCTCAGAGCTCCTCCAGCTTTCAGTGTCACCAGGGATGGGGCACTACCACCTCTCTGGGCAACCTGTACCAGTGCCTCACTGCCCTTGCTTCAAAAAAGCTTCTTCCTTACATTCAACCTAAATCTCCCCTCTTTCAGTTTGAAACCATGTCCTCTTACCCTGTCACAGCAGACCCTGCTAAAGAGTCTGTCCCCTTCTTTCTTATAGTCCCCTTTTAGATACTGCAAGGCCTCAACACAGTGAAAAATCACTGATCTGAGTGCTTGGCAGATTTTCATTCCCAGAGTTTTGCCTTCTATTTGAAAGCTTGATGTGCTTGTCACCTAGCAGTTCAGTTTGTTTTAAGATATTTCTCTAGCAGTCGTGATTAGAGTTTGAATGTCTTGAACAATCTTTAATCACTCTTCACAAATCCTTTAGTGTGCAGGTGGCAAATTGGGGCACAGAGGACAGTAAGAGGGTCTCTGAGGATTCACTGGTGGAACTGGGGCCTGTTGTAGCCATGAAGCCATTTTTCTTGCTGTGTCAAGGATAGGTTCTTAATTTTCATAATAATATTTTAGCTCTTTTCAGTTCTTTCAACGTTTGAACTGAATTCAGATATGTGTCTGTTTCTTCTGACAGCAATGATGAGTTGGAGGGCAGGTTTGCTCTCTGCATGTGTTTTGCAATGGAGCTCCTGCAAACTGCTGTCGCAGAACAGGAGCTGAAGGCAAAGAGAGGGTGGGTGAGCAGTAGCCAGGATGGAGGAGGGCATGGGAACTGCTTTCACTGGAACTGAAACAAACATAATCATGTTTAACACCTATGCAGCAGCAGTGTCTTCCCTTTCAGTCATTTCTAAATGATAATTGGTCTCTCTGAGTCTTAGCAAAACAAGCATGAATTTTGCAGCCTCTGAAAACACATCTTGTGATTTAAATTCTTTTTTACTTTTTTTCTCCAGACGTTGTAAAGAATCTCTTCCCTGTTATAAACAGGAGTGAGGGGAAATTACACAGCTGCCAAAACCTGTTCGTCTTTGTGATTAGTTTGCAAATGAACTGACTGCAGATGAGATCAGGAGTCGTTTCTGACTCATGCTCTTTGTTTATAGAACCACTTTTATTTTTCCTTCTCATCAAATCTGACTCTTCTTCCATGTTCTTTTCTTTGCTACCCTTCTGTTGCCTGTCTTACTCTCATTCTTTTCCCCCACATTGTTTGTACTAATCCCTGTTCTCCTATTTCCATTCTGCATTCTTCCCCTATTTATTCCCTTCTGTCCTCCATCACTGCAGTGCCATCTCCATCCTTTACCCAGCATACCTTCTGTTGATCCGTTCTCACAGAGTGGCAGATTCATTTGTGGCTTTTGTTATGGCAGGGATTTATGAGCTGCATGTAGCTAGTCTCAGCTTCCTCCTGCCTTTGCTTCTGATGGCTTAGTTTTTGCAGCATAGGTTTTTACTGAACACAGTATCGCCAAGAGGATGACTTTTCCCTTGCTAGATCACTCAGCCTAGAAGAAATGTCACACCAGATGGGTTCTGCCGGAGGGACATGTAGGTACACACTACTATTTCAATACCCCAGTGCATTATGGGATTAATGTCTATTGAAACAGCTGCTAAAGGATTTCAAAATCTAGCACTTCCGAGTGCAGCTTATTTAATGCATTGTCTCTCCTTCTGGGAGCACAACTGGCAACCGATGGATACAGTGTAAGAGCATAACTGAGATAACTGCACTAGGCTTTTGGGGTCTGGCAGAGTGGAGTTGTGGTGGTGAAGCTCTCCTTCCAGCTGGGCTGCTGCAGCCCGGTGTCTCTCATTTCCAGTGTTGGGAAGCATGGGAGATATCTGCTGGTGCCCACTTCAAACCTTACAGGCTTCTGCAGTGTGGGGTTGGCTACCATCCAGAGACAACTGTCCTGACAAATCACTGGTGGATTTGAATGGCATTTATTTCCGTATTACATGCCTTTGTTCTTTTCAATTGATAAATCAGCAGATGCGTTTACTAGTGGTCACATCCTACAGAAAACATGGAATGCTTTTTATTTCTGCTCAGCAGCAACACAGGCTGATTTTGAGACATCAGTGTGGTGTAGCCACAGATATATCCAGAGGTGTTTCTGGAGGCATACAGCTGATGATCTGATATTTCTCTGTTATCCATGGGCAAATTATCTCACCTGCAGGTGGATGGGGTCACTCTGCTGGGGATACCTGGATTAGCACTGCACAGATCCAGCTCATCTCTGGCAGGATCTGTCAACCAGGGGCTCGCATTGCCTGACTTAGCTGTACAGCTGCTGTGGCAGATTTGGGCTAAGGGGACCATTCAGATGTGTGGTTTAGGTTTTTGGATGGTGTCAGTCCTGCTGGCTACCTCAGGGCTCTGCTAGTGCTGGGCGTTTGTGCTTTTGAGTCCCTGCTGATGCCAATGGCAGGGCTGCATGGTAAGGGCTCTGCAGGTGGGTGTTTGGGCAGAGAGCTACTGAGACCCCCAGGGTGAGGGCCCTGGTGAGCCCTTACCAGTGAGGTATGTACAGTCCCTTTGGTGCAGCCAGGTGGAGTGGGTGCGGAAAGAATTACAAGAGTAATAGAGCATATATATTATTAGGAAACTGTGGTTAGCTCAGGAAAACAAAGCCTGAGAATGGATGTGTTACTCTATAAATATGCCTAGAGAACCAGAGAGAGGGTTTTGCAAGATAAACATTGCTATGAGTAATGAGCACAAACTGGAAGGGAGTAAATTTGGATTGGAAATAAAAACTGTGAGAGGAGTAAAACTCTTGGAAAATTTATCTGTAGCAGCAGCAAGAGGAGAAATGAAGAGGTACTTTGAGTGTGCATGTTTGTGAATATTTATTTTTGGTGCAGTGGTTATACAAAAAAAAAGATCCAGGAATAATATTTAAACAACTTTATAGATGAACTTCAAAATCAGAACGTGATTGAAAACTATAGGGTTTTCCATCCTGAACTGGTGCCACTATATGAGATTGTGTGGTGGTTGTTCACACCATCAGGATTACCTGATGACTGTGCAGAATGTATTGGCAAATACCTGGCTGAACCTGGGTGAGAACATTACATACACAGCTCAGGAACTGTTTATCTTTGGATGGTGGTTTATACACTGCAGACCATGACTGGCCAAAGTCTTTTCTAGCAGCCAAGGTGTGCCTGTGCCCCTGCTGTCACTGGATGTGCCACTGTTACAACCATTGGTTGTAATAGAGGTGACATAGAAATGCCGTTACCACGGCAGCAAAAATTGCTTGGGCAAAGAGCGAAGACACTTTGCAGTGACCATTTTGCAGCAATCTGCTGGTGATAGTCTGGAAATTAGTGTCAGATAAATAGATACTCTGAAGATGTCTGTGGGAAAGTCCTGCTCTGTGAGACTGCCGCAGCCCATCTCCATCTCACCGATCCCTAGCTCTTCTCCCCTCTATTACTCCTGGCGTTAGTCATTAGATGATGTTTTGAACTATTTTATAATTTTTTTTCTTGCTTGTTTCCTTGTCAAGAGTTCATTTATTTTCATTGCCCGTGTTTCTTTTTGCTGAGGTTTGTTAACTGCTCACTGAATAGTGGAGATCAAGCTACTACCCAGCATGTGGTACTCAGGAGTTCAAGCTTCCTTTAATTTTTGATAAATTTTAATCTCTTGTGAAAAGGACTACGTGAGGGATTGCTGAAGTGACAGGAACCAAACAGGAGCTAAAACTGTTTTCTACTGAAAGCCGAATAAAACATTCAAGAGCGCCGTCAGACTCTGACTGTTGTCACCACGAGAGGCAAAATTACAATGCAAGGCAGGCTCTTCCAGATTTAAGCCCTCATATTTCATGAAATGTAAATTTCAAAGTTGTTATCATGGTGTGGAAGCTATTAGCAATTAGCAGTTGATAGATCTCCTTCTTTCTAGTTAGTGTGTACGCTGGGAATCTGCAAAGGAAATTACTTGCTTGATTAAAATATCTTTTTAAAGTTGTATTTATTTATTTAGTTTTTGGTGAGCACTTTCCATCAGCATTTTTCCCTAGCTGCTGAGATGCTTTCCCTTTCATCTGTTGGAGAACCTTGAAGATTAGTTGTGACATTCATAATTAAGTAAAATGAACTTAAAATAAATAAATCTCTAATTGGCTGTAAGGTCTTGATGTAGAGCTAGGTGTTCTCATCTGTGAAGTGCCCAACCTTTGTGGCTGTCTCTTCATGCCAAGGGATAGGGTTGTACACACAGCTGAGCTCTGTTTTTGTTAGTTTTTCCTCACTGGCACTGCGGCAGAATTTTGTCTGTATAACACCCTTAAGTGTGATTTGTTTAAATTTTAAATGCTGTTCTCATTAAATCAGGGAACTGTGTTAATTAGTACACATTACACTAAAAAGTGAGGGCTTATGAAACAACTTTTCACTAGCAGAATATAAACTGTGTTCAGTTGCCTGGGGAAGAGAGGCAGTGGCACTTCTGTGTGCAAGTGATCTTAGCCTTAAGAGTAGATTTGCCTTTGCTTTCATCTTTGGCATTTGTAATTAAATCTGCAGAAGGAAATTTTTTTGTCTTTTTGAGATTGTGGTGTTATTTATGTGGGAGAATTTTCTTACACTGGAGCTGCTTTTGTGTGTGTATGGGGAAAAAAAAAGCATCTTATGTGTCACTGTACTGACCTTCAGGCCTTAGGTAGGATAAAGCACACTTGAGCGTAAACTATTTGTGCTCCTTTAAAGCACTTTTAAAATTATAGTTGCTGTGAAATTGCTTTATCTGCAAAAATAATGAAAACAAATTATTCACCTTAGTATTGTCCTTTCCATGATTATGTGCAATTAATGTTGCCTTGATTTATTTCACTTGGTTGAAAACTCTTTGTTTGAGACTCCCATTGATTTAGAATTAGTGCATTCCTAACTGATTTCTAAAGTCTTTTATACTGACATAATTATCTTTGTTAAAAATAATCTCACTTTCCTTAGGATAGCGTGACTCACTTAGAGAGGCACTGGAGCAGAGAGATGATGGAGTCACAGTCCACAGAGGTTTCCTAAAGAGGGGCAGAATGTCACACTGAGGGACATGGCTAGTGGGTGTGGAGGGGATGGTATATTGTTTGGACTAGATGCTTTTAGGGGTTGTTTCCAACCTGTGTGATGCTATGATTCTATTCCTGTGATTTTGCAGACGAAGTGCAGGCCTGGATGGTCGGTCCTGTTCAGGCTTGGAGGGTTTTACTGTTGAACAGTACAAGTGAAATAGTGTGCTGTGCTGTGTTAGGGCAAACCAGATTTCCATCAGCTACAAAAAAAGTGCCTCTTGAGAGGCTCTGCTTTGCTGTCAATATGTGCTGTCAGCATTCAGCAGCATAGCTGAGCTTCAAAATCTAGTGTTTGGTGTACTCAAAGGAAAGCATATAAATTGATTCTGAAGAGGAGTCTACCGATTCTGGCTGAAAACTGCAGCAGTCACCTTATGCTGTGGGACTCCTCTATTTCAAGCACTAAGTGCTCAGAGACAGTCAGCTCTTGATTCCTTGAGGCACAGAATTGCTACAAATAATAGTGACGAATGAAAGCCCAAAAGAACAGGACAGATATTCTGGAGTGAGTTATCTATTTCCTGTCTGCGTAAAGCTGTGGACACAAACAAGTTGTCTTTTATTTCTTTTTGTCTTTGTGATGTATGATGATTCCCTTTTCGTATTTGCATGTCAGCTGCTGTCTGACTGCCTGTTGCATCCAGACATGAAGTCACTGTCTTCAGTCTGGGTTGTGCTTAACTTCAGGGAATGATGAAACAGGAAGAGGTTTTTTTATTATTATTATTTATTTTTAGCTGGTGATAGTGTAGCATCACAGTTTCTGCAAATGTTTGAGCCTAATCAATGTTCCTGTTTGTTAGTGAATAATGTGCAGCTCAAGTCCCTTGCTGCTGTATTCCTTTGTGACTGTTAGCTTGCTGGATTTTAGTAGCCGTGGTGTAGTTTGTGTGTCCCTGCTGTGCTTATTGGACAGGCTGTTCACCAAAGCTTGCTATTCTCAAGCACACAGTAGAAAGCTATATGCTTTCTCCAAAAGTTTTGACAATCTTCGGATCAAAATCACCATACTCCTTTCCTCTGGTACCATAAACATCCTTTGCTCTTCTTGATTTCACCTTGTATTAGCTGCTTCTGCCTTTCGCCTTCTGGGCATCCCTACCTCTCTATTCAGACAGCTTTATCACGTTCGTTCCCTTTCAGCATGATGCCAGTTTCACTTATTAGCTGGCTCTCTACCTATTTAGTTGGATGATTTGGAGAGCACTGGAGATGACAGAGGAAAATGAGGGCATTTTAGGAGATGGGAATGTCGTATGAATAGTACTGCTTAGATAAAAATAACTTCTTAAGCTTTGACTTGTAATTAATTCAGTTGAATTATCTGTGTTTCTGTACCACGTGTATACATTTGTATTTACATAAAGTTTGACTTTAGCTTCTTTTTACTGAGTAGAAGTAGGCTTATAACTGCGAGGGCTGCAGGCTACCACTGCAGCAGGCTTGCTGTTTTGCTTAGGGATTAACTGAATTATTGTGTGAGGATTACAGCCTGGTGTCTTCCATCCTGGGAGGGCCGTTTGTACCCGCACATTGTGCTCCTGTGGAGTCCCAGGCATGTCACCGAGACCCCCACTGGTACTCATGGGACAGCTCATGGATCAGGATAGAGTTAATAGCTACAAGGTAAAAATGAGGAGAAACATTTTTTCCTTTTAATCGTTCAGATATTTCTTAAGATATAGCCAAAATGTTAAACAAACAGCAACAACAAAACACAACAGAAAACAAACAAAACAAAACAAAAAAACCCAGCCCTACTGGATATGTGATTAGATGTGCATGCCTCATTAGCATCAAGACTAAATGACTGGCTTCTTGAATCTTGTGTGACGTATTGATCTTATTTAATACATGGTAACAACAACTTCTGCACGATGCGCGGATCTATTCTGTGTGTGTCCCTGTAATGTTCAAGAACAGTGCGCCAAATAAAACCCTTTGAGCAACTGGCTGCAATTTAACTGGGTTACATTATGAAGCCAGTTATTGGAACATAAGCAGCTGTAACTTGAGACTTAAAATATATATTTTGAATTTTTGAAGTATCTTTATGGAGTGCATTGCAAATGAATAGATACCTAGTGAGGCTATGAACCAAACTGTTCTGTATGTGTGAAGGCCAGATTTAATTGGTGGCAAGGCCAGTTGCCATTGTGTGCATGAGGCTTTCAGCAGCCACAGTGCTGTCCTGAGCCCCTCTGTGGTATGTTATTCTGCTCTGGATGCTCAGTGATGGGCAAAGTTAGCTTTGATTTCTCTCCTGGGAAACAGGTTGTGTGTGCAAAGTGTGGGCTGTGGGAAACCACAACACCTCTGTGGTATCCTTAGCAGCTCTGCTGGGGGTGTGCGTGTCTGTGCTTATGTACTAACAGTGAAGGAAATCACCAGAGATACATTAAAAAAAAAATGTAAATCTGCAGTTCCACCAGACTAATAGATATTTCACTGCTTATCAGGAATGAAAGCACCCGTTTCATTTCCAAATGGACTTGGGTCTGTTTTCCAACACATGGCTAAGTCCTGATGAACTTCTCTGCTTGGAACCCAACTAATGTGATTCTGTGGCTGCTGCCTGATGACCCATTTTGGAGTACCTCCTGTGACCAGGGACTTGGCTGGGAATATTAATCAGCTGCAATGGAGAAATTGACTTTGAGCGGTTCGCTTGGTAAATTACAAGCTGTGCTCCTAATTACGGACGCATGCTTGTGGGAACGTAATTATACAATTGCAGGAGCTATATCTGGGTTGCTGTGCCCAGATTTTGAAAGCTAGAGGATAAGATACTCTGTTTTCTTCAACATTTATGTATAAATTGAAGGGACCTGTACATACATTGCTAACAATATAATGAAAGCCTGCTCTCAAACAAAGCAGGAAAATCTGCCTTCCTTGTAAACATCAACCTGAGCATCAGAGCAGTTGTTTAATTCCGGAATCTTACTCCTGTCACAGGGCAAGAGGCCCTGGAGGATATTACCCTGCAGTAAACAGTAATCACAGAAGACAGCTAGTACCCTGAAATAACCCACTGCCAGGAAGGAGCAATAGAAACACAGAGGAAAGACTGAACTGTGTCAGTGTCTCGTTTATGTAATGGACAATCTCCCGCTTAATGAATATTTGAAATCAAAACATGCTATTTAATACTGGTAGATTTTAGGTGAACACTGCTTGCTTTCCTGTTGTAACGCAGTGTGCTCTGCATCAGAAGTACTGCAGGAATGTCACTGTGTAACCTGCATTTATTTTGCTGCTGGAGCTGAATCCTCTTATTGCTGCAGCTAAGAAGTGGGTCTGTGCTTCGGCTCCCTCTCAGGAGGACACTCCAAGTGACACTGTATCCTCTCACATGAGCTAACAATTTGCTTCTTATTTCTCTCTCCCTGATGTAATTTTATCCAGTGAGACAACGAGGCCAGTTCTGCTTTTTCTCGACACATATGAGCTGATCTATTTCCTAGCTTTGTGCATGCCATTTCTCCTCTGATTTAATCCAAGGAGAGATGCCACTACTGGTCATGATTTCTCCTTCCTGTGCTGCTGCTGGCAGTGAGGTAATGGAGAGGTGTTACAGTTCACATAACCTGCCCTTCCCTGTTTCAATAGACGACCAATTGTTGGTTTGCATCTACTCTACTAGTGGTCAGCAATAACATTCTAGCGTGTTTCAGCTTCTTGGCACTGGCAACGTTTAGACTTCCCTGCTCAGAGGAGTTTGCAGCACTCAGCAGGTGATGAGATCTCCTGGGATATCCCAGGCTCTCTTGCTTGCTCTTTCCATTATATTATCAGAAGCAGAGGAGAGAAACCATGTATTGCAAGGGACATTTAGCTCTTTGTCAAGAAGCAGAAACGTCATTTTTTTTTTTTTTTTTTCTGAAGAGAAAATCTTATTGCATACTTCTATGTTAGCTAAATACCAGTGAAATACTACTCCTGCTGGTGTTGAAGGGCAATGTATTAATAGCCATAGTATTTTTCATAGACCAGCCTGCAAAGCCAGAATCTGCTGGTACTGGGAGGTTATAAACCACTTCCCCAGGTCTGCCTTTGGAGCACTGCCGCTTGGGTTAACTCCATTTGCTCTGAGGTTTGTTGGGGTGTCTTGGTTCAGATTGCAGTTGTGACTGATAAGTTAGCAGGTGCTCGCTGTGCTCTTCCAGAGCTGTGAGAGTGTTGTGAAACAGTCTGGGTATGCATCTAGAGCTTTAGCTTAAAAAGAGTTGCTACAGAAAGCAAACTGACCATCACACGTTTGTTGACTTACACATGTAGGCACACACTGGTATAAAATTTATATATCCCTTGGCTGTGTTTCTCATAGGAGATGGTTAGCTCAAAATATTTCTTTGCAGACTTAAAACTAACCTTTATTGCAATGCCATTTCTCTTTGCTCAGCAAGATACTTAAAGGGGTTTTCATGCCTCTGAAGTTTTCTGTACAAAGGAAGAAAAATGAACAATATTAATCTTTTTTTCTTGCTTCTGATAAAAATCCTCTGGTTTTCTGTTTGGATTTTATGTTCTGAAGCAGAGTAACTCCTATCACTGCTGTCAGTCTGTTTTCTATCAAGTTACTGTGATACACTGCTGCAACACAGCTCAGTTCTGTGGCAGTACCGAAGTTCAGTAAGCTTTGCTTTTGTACTGTGTAGCATTTGATGGACTACTGGTAAACCCCTAAAGTATACCAAATTAACCTTCCATGAATATATATATTTATACTGGAACTAATGTACAAATGTGAATTATTTCTCCTTTGTTATGTGGAGTAAGTAGGAGTAAGTAGTGTTGGACTACATCTGAATGTGAAACATCACATCTCTGAGTTTGTGGCTGGGTTTTTAAGTGTTATGGCTTTAAGTGTTTAGCCTGCTAGGGAAGGAAAAGCTTCGTATAAATGTGTAGGCTGGAACTGAATTTTCTTTCTGACTATCTAGGTACTAATTGGCTTTGTAATGGTACTTACCTTTGCCAAAAATATTATCAATCAAAGCACTTGTGGAGTTCCTGTACAAACTGCTCACAGACTTTTCTTGAGAATACGTTATGTATTCTTAATGCTTTTATTCAATTTCATCATCTAAGTGGCAATTCGTTTAAAATGCATATTAACATTCCATGATTTTAGATAATTTGAAAGCATTATTATTAGTTTTAAAGGTACTATTTCAATTTTCTTGATTTCTTCCTTTAAGCTTACATCAATTAGTGCTATTTCCAAGATTAATAGACAGAATTTACTGCAAAATTCGATTTTTGTTATACGCTGTGAAGATGCTTCTACTTTCTGGAGATGTAATATGAAAGGAAAAACTGCAGAGGGCACTCCATTGTTTGAGATAAGTTTGAAGGACTTAGACAACATGGATGTAATGGATGCAGGATTTTCTAGGCTTCTGCAGTTTGATACATTTATAATCAGAAAGTAATTTGTCTACGTAGCAACCTTTCATGTAGTGACACGTGGAGTTTGTGATTAGGCAAGAAGATGAAATTTCTATTTCTTACACCTTTGAGATGAGAGGATATAAACCAGAAATAATGCAACTCTTGTTCTCACCTTCTCTTCTCCAGCAGTGATTGAATATTTCAGCTGTTCAGGTAATTGGGAAATTAGTGTAGCTTATTAGGGTAGGAACTGCAAATGCCAAGTGTCTGATACAAAGTGCACAAGGTTCTCCTTCTGTTAGAAGTAGGCTCACTTCAGATATGAGCTCTCACTTTATACAGAGCTGTTCTGTATAAAGTCATAAGGAGAATAGCACAGAACAGCTCTGTATAAAGGGAGTTGCAAATGGAAGTTTTTGATGGTGTTATTCCAGTGAGTAACAATCGCTCAACTCCATTTGTGCAGGAAAAAATATATCGGATGGATATAGGAAAGTGATTAAAATGCCGTGTCCCACTGTGCTTGAAAAGTGATCTTAAATTAATTTTTAAAGGATTTAAAATAAGACCACAAGTTATTGTGTGTCCTTCTGAGTCCTCTTGACATTTTTTCTTAGGCAAAGTGTTTCCCTGGGAAGCCAGCTGGTTCCTCAGCATTGCTGCAGCCTGCCTCCTCTATCTTCTGCAGAGGAAAATTCCAATGTTAGTAGAGTTTGTTTTCTAACTTCATTCCTGCTAGCATTTTGATTTGTGCCTGAACTGCATTAGTATCTTTTGTCTGTTATTGCATGATGAAACCTGGATCTAGTTGCTTCAGAAGCACCATTTACAAAAGTGCTTGTTGCTTTAAACTGGCTCTCACTGAACGGTGATGTATATAGAGGATGGTCAACAACGACAAAGCCTTCCATAGCTTGTGAAGCTCAGCTAACAAAACACAGGTTGCAGTCTGCTTTGATTTGTACCTTGGATCCTCCAGCTTATCAGATTTTGAAGCATTTATCTTCTAGTTCTGTAATTGAGGGATACTGTGAGATTGTGAGTGGAGATGTGAACAGTGTGTTCCAGGGGCTCTCTCTCTGCCTGGCACCTAGTATTTCCATTGAAGTTTAGCAGTCTTTTCTACCTCCAAAATCATGTACAGGTAGTGCTTCAGAGCCGAGGAGGGAAAGAAAATAAAAATAGAAAAGCAGCAGACGGGGAAGAGCTGAGTAATCTGGACTCTGATCTTTCTTTAAAGGGGCTGCAAAGGATTCTTACCTTTTTAGGCTTTTGGCCAAACTTTCATCATTTGCTTCCAAGCTTCAATCTGAGCAGCCCTCCTAGCATGCAGGAGAGAAGCAAATGCTTGCCGTGTGAGCAGACCTTCCTTCAGCTCAGCAGGAACCTTAAAAACCACTGCTGTCCCTACGCAGCTCAGTCAAGGGGAGTCAAGACAGGCCAACAGATTGCTGTTCTGCAATAAAGTAGAATTATTCAAGCACCAAGGAAATGTACTTGGCAGGAAATAGCTCTTGTTCATGTCTTAGCAAGGTTCATTAGACTGGTAACTTCCCGATGAAGAGGGGCTGGTTTTACTGGCAGGCCCTGCAAGCTGTCACCTGGAAACTGGGTAATATATTTTAAGACATCAATTAATGTATAGCAGACATATGGCAGGTGCCTGTATTTGAGGTCTTTGACAGAGAAACAGAAGGGCTTGATACCAGTTCACAGAATCACAGAATTGTAGGGGTTGGAAGGGACCTCCAGAGATTGAGTCCAACCCCCTGCCAAAGCAACAGGTTGCACATGTAGGTGTCCTGGTGGGTCCTGAACACCTCCAGAGAAGGCGACTCCAGCACCTCTCTGTGCAGCCTGTGCCAGTGCTCCAACACTGCATTGTGAAGAAGTTCCCATGCACATTTGTGCAGAACTTCCTATGCTTCAGTTTGTGGCCATTTCCCCTTGTTCTATCGCCATACAGTTCTGAAAAGACTCCCACTCCTTAGATATTTATAGATGTGCATCAGATCTCCTCTGTCTTCTTTTTTCAAGGCTGAACAGCCTCAGGTGTCTCACCCTTTCCTCATGGGAGAGGTGCTCCACACCCTTTGTCATCTTTGCGACCCTCTGCTGGACTCTTTTGAGGAGATCCTTGTCTTCTTTGTACTGGGGAGCCCAGAACTGGACACAGTACTCCAGGTGAGGCCTCACCAGGGCAGAGTAGAGGGGCAGGGTCACCTCCCCCAACCTGCTGGCCACACTATTCTTAATGCACCCCAGGCTGCCATCAGCCTTCTTGGGCACCAGGGCACACTGCTGGCTCGTGGCCAAGGTGTCATTCACCAGGACCCCCATGTCCCTCCCCTCAGAGCTCCTCTCCATCAGGTCATCCCCCAACCTGTACTGTTTCACGCAGTAATTCTGTTTGGTAGTTCTGTTCCCTGCTTTGATGTCCACTGGAGGTGTTACTGGGACTTTTGTGCTTCCCTCAGCACCACAGGGTGCGCCCTCTTGGAATGTGGGGAAGTTGTCACAAAAATAAAATCTGATAAGATCTGATTTTTTGCCCGTGATGCAAACTGATATTCTCTCTGCCTGTTTGAAGATTTCAGTTCGAGTGAGCTGTAAGGTCCTGGAAAAAGCTAAGACTCCTTGCAATATCTAAGGGTTGTTTTAGCATTGTAGCAAGTATGACAAGAAAGAAAATGCAGAAAATTCTGCATTTGTTTGTTGCTGCCGATGCAGCCTGTCTCCTTTATGCATGCCTTCTATTCCCAAGTTCCTGCAAGGCATTGTGAGAGGGGAAGCTATCAGCAGCTCTACAGAATGGTGACTAAGGACTCTGCACAGATTTATATTTCCGCTGCAGAAGAGCACATTTAATCCACATATTGTAGAAGGCAACACAATACTGAAGAGGTTGGAGAAGACAGCTTTGTTCAGATCATTCAGATGATGACCTGGGTCTTTGAATAGCCTTTTCTTGAAAGCATCTCCTGACTATTGCCTGAAAGTAATTACTCTCTGAGAGATGAATGGCAATAACATGTATCTGGCTTGGGCTTGTATTAAATCTGGAGAGGATGTCATCCTGGAACAAGGGTGAGTTGGGAATTGAAGAAAATCTATCAGATAGTTGCTCTGGCTTGCTGTTCTGTCTGATGAAGACAGCCCAGATACCAAAGATTAAATTAAGTGGATGTTCAGACCAACCCTTAAGCATTTCAAGTCAAGATTCAGGCATACTCCTAACTTTGAACATTCTTTCTCTAAAATTGGTAATTCTGGATACACACTGTGTTTAAAGTGGAGCTACACAGGCAAAGATTAAATTAAAATCATCGGGCTGATTTAAAGAGAAAGTGATTTTATTTCTTCTAAAACTCTTGCAGGCTTTCGGATTAAACTTTGCAACACCAAAATAAGAGAGCTATGGGTAACCTGTGCCAGTGCCCCAGATTTATCAGCACCCATGGCCCCCAGCAAACCTGAGCTCAAACCTCAGCCTGCACACCTCTTCCTCAGGGCTGTACTCCAGATGGATGGATCTGCTGCGTGGTGTGGTTGGCCTCTGAGTGCCATGTTCTTATCAGAATGTATGACAGATGGATGAGCATCGTGCCATAGTTCTTTCTATAGATCCATTTCCTTGCTGTTTCTATTGGCACTGGATCCAGGAATTATGAAGCAAGGCTATTCCCCTCCCCCTGCTTTGATTTTATTTATCTGTTTTTTAAATCCCTAGAAAACAAGTCTGAAACCTTTTTAACTGTGTTGTGTCCTGAAGATTACTTCTGTTATTTATAAACCTCTGTAAACAGAATTCTCTAATGAACTGCTAGATCTGTAACTGTACGACTGCAAATGGCACCTCCTAACAAGTAGGAGCAGGCCTACTCTGCATCCATCTCTGTGTGTATGTTGAGGTGAAAAGCAGGTACTGTCTGAGTGTACTGATTTAGGTGGCTGAATACAGGGCAATTTAAAGAAGATTGGAGTAAGGCGAGTGTGTTTGTCTCTCTTCTGTGATGATTCATGTGGGAGACTGCCTCAGCAAACAGTAATTATTGTTTCATTGGAAAAGCTTTTAATATAGTAAATTTCACCTAGTGACAATGTAATGTGGCTGTTTGAAATAACAAACCATATAGGAACCTGCTGGGAGTATTGACAGCGTGCTGCCAAATTAGAGGTGTATGCAGCAGTCTGTCAACTTGCTTTCAGCTAACTGACATACAGAGAAATGCAGGGAAGCCAAACTTGCAAATTCTTTTAGGCTGTTTGTTATACTCTGTTTTTATCTTCTCCTGGTTGCCTTTAATCCAGTGGTATGTGGAAACAAGCATCACATTTTCTTCTAGGAGTTGGAAAAATCCTTTATTTTAAACATCATTTTAGAAAATAGAATTTTCTTTCCCTGAGATCTGTCTCTTTCAAGTTTGTCTGAGGCCATAATTACTAATTTCAAATCTTTATCTTGAAATGCATGCTTCTGGCTTCCTCCTCACTTGTTTATTCATTCTCTGATAAACGCATCTGGAGAGTATTATAAAGAAACTATATTTATTCAGTATTTTCAAATATTACTGCCAAGATGAATTCAATGACAGTAATAACAATTCATACTGAATATTGTCAAGTTTATAAGATAACAACTTATTTGTTCCAATCCACCCATGGATTCTGAGGTTTGGAATGTGCTATTTAAAACACGGTTTGTAGTTTGATGCTGAGAATCAAATGCCCAACACAGATTGCTCCTGCTGTGTTCACAAAGCTGTGACTCTCTGGGCAGGACTGGGAACTGCTGCCTCTGATGTGTCCTAGCATATCTAAGTTTCCGTGTTCTGCTTCCTAGTGTAGGAATTTTATACTCACAAAATATAGAAAAGACAAAACTCTATCTTAGGGTTCTGTAGATTCAGTCACTTAATTTTTTTAAGCCCTTAGGAAGTGAAAAGCAGCAGGTATTTTTCATAGAATCCTTCTCTTGTCAGTATGAGTTCATTATTTTTGCTCATAAAAATCTTAATGCTGTTATACAGAATTCCATATACGACATAATAAAGCATAGTAAATAACTATGTCAAACACTTAAACAAGGTTCTTCTTGTAATGCTTTGTTTGTTTCCCAGTAAGCTACCATTCCGACCATATAACAGTTTCTGGGGACAGTGTTCAGCTCAGCTGAGGTTCTTGCTGATTTTTATGCCATAAAATATGCTTAGGAAATTTAGGCTACTTCTAAATAACATCTTCATTCCACTGTAATAAAACTGATTGAAATAATGAGTGATGTCAGAAGAGATCCCAAACTGGTGAAGGAATTCATTTGGCTTGTGAAAAATGGGGACGTGGCCAGTAGGGCAGTAATTATAACATCTCCTTGAGCTTTTGAATAGCACTGGGCAGACGTGGTTAATAGTGCCTGGAAGGCAGTCAGTCACCAAATCAGTCTTTCCAGAAAAACAATGGAGCATTGTAACTAAGCATTGACTAATAAGTCATAGGTGCTTTGTTTGCAGCTGGCCGTTGTATGCATGCAAGTGAGATCAGTCTGGGTTGATTGAACTGCCCCGGTGACGGAGAGCTTTGCAATTCCTCAGGCAGCAGTTTGTGAAACCAAACAAAACAAGAGGGAAAACAGTTTATGAATTTCTTCTTTTGGTCTTTCATGGTTTCAATGTGTTGAAACTCACATTCCACTTGAACATAGAGACTTTTGGTATGGTATCCTTTATTCTGTAACTGTTGTGAGCTCCACTGAAAATATTTCTTCTACTCCAGAAAGGTACTGCCTCATGAATAATCTTTACTTAATTCATATTCCAGGGAGTTCTTAATGCTCAGCACAATATAAACTGCACCCATTAGTTTGTAGTTTTGCTAAATTACTTAAGTTACAAACAATATGACCCTAAGGATTCTTGTGGGACCCAGTAACTCAAAAAATACAACCATTTTTTCCTGGTGAAAGAGAAGATAAAATTGTGTCAGGTGTCAGAGAAGATGTCTTTTTTTTTTTTCTTCTTTTTTTTTTTCCTGGATTGATTGTATGATAACAAAAGGAGATCTTTTATCCAACCCCAAACACTTCAAGTTCTGAAACAGTAGTATACAATGTTTGTCAAGCTTATGGTTGTGTCTAGTAGGGCTGGAGTGGAGCTAGTGACAGTTATAAACAGCACAGGCTGCATTCATACCGTGTGCTGTGACATGATTTGTGTTTTAACACAACCAAATTCAGCTTTGGCTGGGGAGTGATTTTTGAATGAAAAGTTCCAGGAAGCCATAACTTCTTCATATTAATTGTCTGACGTTATTTCTGTCTGCTCATAAAGATTCAGCCCTGACAATTGTAAGCCGGTACAAGAACTTATTTGGGGAAAAGTCTGTGTTTGTGACAGATCCCTGTTCAATGTATTACAGTCTTTTTTCCTGAATGCTCAGAGCAGCTGCTGTGGCTGCAATTCACACAGCCCTTCCCCACGGACAGCACTAATAGGAGGAAGGGTGGGTTCTCACAGCAAGTAACAATTAGTGGGGTGGATCTAGGCCAGGCCAGCCTAAACAAATCCAACACTTTGCTGCGACCTACTGCAGCACTGAGTTCTCCTTTAGCAATTTTCTGTGCTTTCTGACTATCGCCAATATCACCTTTCAGCAGCGAGGCCAATTCCTCTCTGTGTACCTTATTGCTCTGACTGACATCTAATGCTTTTTCTGGCTGCAGACTATTCTCACCAATTTGTAACTGTCACTCTGAAAGTGCCGTATTGTGAGAGAGCGAGGCTTGCTAAGAAAGAACTTTGTAAGAAACAAATAATAGTAAAAAACAGACATTTCTCTTATCCTTTCTCCTTCCTAAGCCTTACTTACAGATGATAAAACAAATTCCTTTAGTATTATAGTACAGAATATATGATTTCCTGACTTATCTTCTGGTGTGATGGAGCTCCAAAACAGACAAACTTGAAGTGGTTCTGCATGGGCAGCCTCCGAAGCAAGGAGTTAAAAACTTTATAGACTGTTCCCTGGGAGTGAGGTTTTTCCTTTTTTTAGAGGACACAGAGAAAAAAACCTGGAGAGGACAGCATAGCCCTACTGCTTGCAGAACTTACTTTTTCTGGTTTCAGCATCTCTAAGGGAGTTTTGAAGGGTTTTTATGTACATGTGCTTATCTGCTGAGATGAGATCTGTGTAGCTTAGTTTCAGTTTTATCTGTACAACATATATTAGTTCTTCCTTCATCTTCGACTGAAGCTTGAATATTAAGACTGATTATTTTAGATTTAAATTCTTTTTAATGAAAATTGATTTATTTTTTAACCTGAGAGAAGATGAAAAATTAGTCTCCAGGATCTGGATGACATGAAGATGAAGAGCTTGGTTTCAGATTCTGATATCAGGTTTATTTTTATTTTCCTTATTTTTAATATCTTAATAGCTATTACAAGGCAGAATTTAAATGATGTTTACAGGTGTTTACAGGTGAGAGAAGCCTAATTAGTAGTAATGAAACTGGAGAAAAGTCTTCTTTTATGTTGAAGCAGTAGTGCTTGCAAATAAATTGAAGTTTGATCAAGTGATCTGAGTTAGATCTCAGTCCTCTCTGTTGCTGTTTGTGTTGTTTTGGGTGAATTTGTAGTGCTTATTTCTGAGTAGATGAGACTCAGCTCACAGATGCACTGAGAAAATGCTGGACTTTGTGATCTTATTTCCCTTCCTCAGATGAGGAAAATGTAAGTGAAAACATACACCATAAAGTTTAAAGTGGAAGTTAGAAATGCATCTCCAATTAAGCCAGGAGCTACTTTCAAGCAACAGCTACATGGTAATTTATGGCTCTTTTGCAAGAGCTAAGATGACAGCATGGATGCTCTATAAATCATTAAAATTAACGTTTGCCCTGCGCTATTAGAACAGCACTGTTCTTGATTAAATCATTTGGGCTTTGCTTTTGCTCCTACAGAAATCTTGGTGCTGATCTCAGTGAGATTGTCAGCTTTGCCTTCACAGAACAAACAACCTGGCTGCTCTCAGAGGGTTTGCAGTTCTTACAATGAAAATAGCCCTTTAAACATAAATCAATATCCCAAAGTCATGGGAAGTCTGTAGCCAGGCAAGTAGTTGCACCAGAATATTCCTAGGTTCTCTTTAAACATTTTGTGCCGTCACTGAAGTGCTGAAAACACCGACAGCTTCAGAAATAAATGAGCGAGTAAATGGATAAATTATTGCAGTTACCTAATTAGGTTGCTTTTAAAAACATGCTTTAGAACATCCTACCTTCCAAATGGAGTAAAAATCGTGAATGTAAGAGGGAGAATATTGTTTGGGAGGAATACTGATGGAAGACCCTCCTTCCATGGAAGAATCCTTCTTGGGAAAGAGACTGCTTAAACGTGGAGGGAGAGGAACAAACCGTACTCAAAGGGCAGGCTACACCCACTGGAATCTTTTCATGTCTCTGAAAGTATGGATGTCCACATAGGAATAGTTGGTCTTCATGAATCCTTTTTTTCCCTTCATTTCTGGATTTTGTTGATATTTTACCTTTGTTATATATGCCAATGTAATTTAATACAGACTAGCATCTCAGAGAAAAGCACATGCGTCAAGGTTAGCCATGCTTTGGGCAAGAAAATGAATGAGATGTATAGAGCGTCCTTCTAAAATGAGTTTTTCTATAACAAAAAATTGGAGCTTCCTGAAGTTTTTTCCAGCTGAAATTTAACAGGAACTAAATATTGGTTTTTGCCTACAGTTTGCAGGGGTGTTCTCAAATATTTTTCCACTTTGATTTTTTGCAAGATGCACAGAAAGCCAGAATATCAGCTGTCAGTGTTGGTCATCAGTGCAGAAAGGCATATACTGGAACTGAAGAAAACAAGAGTCTGACTGTGATGAACTGAGAAGCAAGAAAACCGAGTGAAATGGGTGTTCACTGTCAAGCCAGCATCATATCTAATATAAACTAATTCGGAAATATTTTCTGTTATACATTTGAAATAATCTTATTTTCCCAAATCAACCTGCCAGAATGGTAACTAGTTCTGTAAGTTACCACAGCCTCTCTGAATTGCATTGCCTCCTGATTTCTTGCTATTGTAGCAAGCATGGGAAGATTCTTAATTTTCCATAGCTTGGCAGCATCTTACTTAATGTATGTAGAGTAAACCATGGGTTTGTCTTGTGACAATTATGAAGCATCTCCGTTTAGGGTAAAAAGCACTGATTTAGTTCCCTATATTAAATTTCTCTCCTCTTCCCTCCTCTCCTTACCTTTCATCCTTAGGTGTTCTTCTCCCTGTCATCTTACTGGAAAAACTCTCTTTTCCATGAAAGAAAATACTTACAAAGAACTACACAAAACATCAGCACTTTCAATTTTCTCTGGCTGTTTTTGACAGGAGTTAATAAAGTCCTGACATTAGCTAATTAAGCTGTAAGCAAGCCTTCTAATTGCAAACATGTCTAGTTGAGGAAATGAGTGATATTCTTGATAGGATTCAGTCCCTTGACTGCTTTCATTGGAGCTCTGGGCTTTAATGTCGTGTGAAGTGCTGGGAAACATAAGCATTACTGAAGGTCCCCAAATATTCAGCTTGTCCTTCATTAGCTCTTCTGAAGGCACATTTCTTTTAAAAATAATAACAGTGAAAAGGGTGCGAACCTCTGGCACTTGCCTTCTGTGCAGCCTTCACGTGTACCTCAGTTCTGGTGTCCCTCCCAGGCTGCCATTTCTTTGGCTGGAGAAGCACTTCAGAGCAATGACAGCAAGAAAGGAGGAGAATGGCAGGAAGCCAGAAAACTTGCTGGGAAGTTTCCAGTAAACTGGCTTGTCCTTGTTGGATGTTGCTGTTTTGGCATTTTTCTGATGGAAAATTTCTGTCTATTTCAGTTGAGTAACATTGCCATGTTTGAACAAAGAGCACCCTGCCTACTACTGGGATGGATTCATTTCCTCCCTCCCCATGTTACTCAAGTAGGAATGCGGGTCCAGAGCAGGGGCTGCAGTGCCCAGGCATGCTGCTTTGGTGGGGCAGAGCAGTGTCTCCAACACTCCTGGTACATTCACTAAGATTCTGGGAGGAAACTAACGTAGTCAAACAAAAGCTATGAAATCCAGAAGTATTCTCAGCCAGCCCGTAGTTACTCTAGAACATTTAAATCTGGAAATGCCTGAATCAAGTGGAAATATGTAGCATTACCCCATGAAATTTAGCGTGTCATTGATGAGTCCCTCAAAGTGCTCATCTTGCAAGTACCCAGGATGAGTGCTATCTGCTGTTATTTGTTATGCTGATGTTGCCACCAGTAATGAAGCACGTCTTGCCCTGCAGCTACTTGTATCCTATTTTTTTCTTTTTTCAGCAGAAGTTGCATTTATTTACCTATCTATTTATTTATTTAAAGCAGATCTCATTGTAACAGCTCTTGCTTCCTTTGCCTTGCTATTTAAGCACAGAATTTCAATTACGTCCTTGTCACCTCTGAAGTATTAAAACCATTTCCAGTATTGTTGACACTGGTTATAATTCCTTCCTCTGTGCTCTTCAGAGGGCCTACCAAAGGGGAATGTGTTTGACAGAAATCAATTGTGTTGCTGGTAGCCCTTAATACAGTCAGATGAACAGAATTTAAAATCAACTTCACTTTGAATCCAGGGGAAAAAAAACAATGACAACATGAGGATTGAAAATGACGAATCTCCATATAATTGTTGTTGCTGATTATCTTTCCCTCCTTCATTTAAGGAGGGTTTACGTATTAATGTGAAAAAGCTTATTGGCAATATATTGATTTACACAAAGTTTGCAGTGCAGGTGTTTTGGGTTGTTGCTGTCATGGTTTACTTAAACCTTTTCTGCTTCCCAGTTTGCTAATTGGAATTCGGGTGATTAACCAGATGAAATTAATTTCCAGTGCTTCCTAACTTATCTGGTATTGACTACTAATTAGCAGTATCAAATTAACAGGTAGAAATGTAAGATTTGGAAACTTTGCTTGGACAAAGCAGGAGAAGGCAATGTTGCAAGGAGAATCTCCTCTGCTTGTTTCTCAGCCATTTATGTTCCAGCATCAGTGGGGCCATACAAACCACAGTGACACCATGGTACGTTGCTCATCTCCGTGGGTCCAGCATGCAGATGCCGCCTCTGACAGAAACATTGGCTTTATTGCTCACACACAGCTCATGCTCATGCTGCTTATGCAAGGCAGGTATTTGGGGCAGGTTGCATTTTGGGGGATGCATGGAGGATTTGCTCAGTTTTGACATGAGATGAAACTCTGAGTTTTTGTTTTTTTTTTCCTAAGAATTACCTCCAAGAAAAGATTTTCTGCTCCCATGCTTTTGAAGTCTGGTTGGTAGGTTGGTCGTGTCTTAATCACTGCAGAGAAAATCTGCAATGTTTACTTTCAGCGATAGTGCAACTTCCTCAGAAGCTGAACTAATAGAAAATGGTACCTTCTAGCTTAGGCAGTAAAATAGAAGGTCTTGGGCAGTATTTATCTTCTTCTGAAGGATCAAAGATATCCAGTGCACAATATTTCCACACCAATAGCTAGTAGAAAACAAAGAAAGCAACAGAAAATAACACTGCAGACTTCATGTCCCTTTGGTACCAGAGATCTTTGAATCGTGCAGAGACACTGAAGAAACAGAAATTAGGAGTTCTCTTGAAGAAAAATAAAAGCGCAGGGCTTTACGCTCCTCCAATCCACAAGATTCACACACACACCGTCCTCTGCAACTTTGTTGTCATTCCTTCCTACCAGCTGCTCTGCTAGGTGCAGTGGAAGTAAGCAGTGTTTGAGTTTGTCATGAAGAAATGTAACTTGGTCAGGATAGAATGCTGTTTGCTGTTGCTGGAATGAGGGGATGTATGGTTTCCAAGCAGTAATGTTCCCCATGAAGCTTGTGTTAATTTCTATATGGCCTGTAGAGGAGTACTTGTTGCGCTCCTACTTTTTCAGCCTGGTATGTTTCATCTGGCTGTGCAGATCTGGCCTCTTGGGCTGCAGCTGAGTTGTAGACAGCTAGAGCAGCATTTCTACTGATTTCTTAGTGGGGAGGGAGCATTTCCTCATTGGGTGACTGGGGTTACATTGGTTCACAAAGTACGGGGGAGCCAGAAGTAATCTTCTTGTGCTGCAGGAGATGTCAGAACTATGTTGCAGCTGTGGCATTTGTTCTGGACAGGCAGGAGCTGAGTGGTGGTGGGAATCATCAGCTGCTGCATGGTTGTGAGCTGTAAAAGAAGAGCAGGGCTGTGAGCTGTGGCCAGGCAAACAGGCAGTCACAGCCCGTGGAATCCTGCAGCAGGAGAGTGACCCAAAAGCAGGACCTTGGCTAGGAGGGAGGGCACCTTTACTGGGGCTGTTTATGGGACTGAAGAGTTATCTGCAAAGCAGAAAGAGCTGGAAAGTGCTGAGCAGGGGAAAGAAACGCTGTGCAAGGACACAGTAGGAAGGGAAAAAAGATTTATTCTCCAGTCATTTAATTTTAATCTGTCCATCCCAGCAGGTTTATGTTTTCTTGCTTTAAAAGGTTACCTTGGTCTTGCTTTCCATATGTTTCATTTTAATGAAACCTGGCTTTGCAGCCTGGAACCTTCAGTGCCTTTTGGCTTTGAAGCAGTGAAGCAGTTCCACCTTGAGATACAGTCTAGTTCATGTCTTGTAACATGTGGCAATCAGTAGAAAATAATATATATTGTGATATGTATAGAAATTTGCTCTTGAAAGAGGAGTGGTAAAGAAGAAAAGCAGCGTCCAGTAAAAGCCTGCAACAGCCAAAATGGCACTGACACCACTCCATTTTTGTCAGCATGAACAAGATGGTGCTCTGGGTAGCAGGGGCTGTGTTCAGTGGCTGTACTGATACATGTTACAGCAAGGATCAAGACAGCATTACTTCTTCAGAAGAGTAAAACATAGCACAGTGCACCATTTATATTTCAATATTACTTTGGGATTTACAATTTCCTTTTTTGGAAACCAAATATATCTAAAGATTGCCATTGTCAACAAACACAAAGGCAGCTGGATTACAGGAACATTCTCCTGTATTTCTCTTATTCTATTCCTTCTTGGGCTCATGGATCACACTGATAAGTATGCATGGGCATGAAGTGAAACTAAGAGGCACTATCTTTGTGGAATAGACATGATTCTGTTCAAGCTGTGGCTGCTCTCCTCAGGGCATTGACAGCATCGTAGGATTTGGGTTTTTGCTAGGATTGTTTGGTTAATTTATTTCTGTGTTCTCACTCTATTTCATGAGAAATTCAAATGTCCTTCAAAATAGTTATCTCTACAGCTGTGTAGTCTTAAACCAGAGCTGATTAGCACAGTAAGTACTGGGTAAATGCTGCCATCAAGATTCACCAACACCACTTGTTTTGTTTCATTAAGACCAGAGGGATTATCTGCTTCATATCAGAATAATTTTGATTATTGTTTTAATTATATTACTTATGGAGGTATGCTTAACCTCTTAGTGTGGTGTGAGAAGCAACTTTTTCTTAAATACTACTTTCTCATGTTTGAGTGCCTATTAGAGCCTTTAGCTTTGCTTTGCGTTTGAATAAATGTTATAAAAGTGCAAAGAATATTGATGAGATTGAACATCTTAGCTTCAGGGTTTGATGCTCTGAATCTGGCTGAAATCTAAACTCTTTAATGTTTCTTTATGTGTACTGACAAAAAAAAAAAAGTGTGAGCTGGAATTCTCAGTGCTCCCTGAAGTGCAGTGGCACATAGTGATTTCTTGCTTTAGCTCTGATCCTTTGTGTTTCCCTGGCTGTTTAACTGAAACCCTTTTTGTCTCCTATAGTATATTGCAGACCAGTGATTGAGGTTTTGGAGAAGCTGTGTAACACAGCTGGAGCTTATTCAGATTCTATCTTTACCACTAATTTTGTAAGTCTTACCGTTAGTATCAGTGAAGGTTTGGGGGATGCTGGCAGCTGCTTTGTAGTGTTTCCCTCCAGCAAGACCTGCAGCATCAGGCACTACATGCCACTGCCCTCATCACAGGGCCTCTCTGCTGCAGAGCTGTGCTGACCTCGTTTTCCTGCTGAGATCCCATTCTAATGAGGAAAGTATCAAGTGCCAGATTCCTTTATTTCTTTATTGTAAACGAATGATTTGACAAGCAGAGATGAAAGTCAAATAATTTTTAGGTAGTGAGGAAGTTCAGTATCTTGCTTGTTTGACTGAGACATTTTACTGATGGTGTTTCAGAGTCTAATGTGAAAGGTTTAATGTGAACCTAGAGAAACACTGCTTCCTTTAGAACAGGTCTTTGGTCTACCATGGGAGTGCCTGCCCCAGCTGGGAAATGGGGATGTTGTGCTCAGCCCTACAGAAGGGCTCTGAGCTCTTTGGGTGGGAGTGTTGTGGTTAATCCAAGGGTCAGCAGTAGTCCCACCTGGGGCAGCACACAGAGACTCAATCAGCCCATCTCTCTGACTACAAACTGGGTGTTTCTTTGTGCTACCAATCCTTATTAACCATCGGTGGATTGAGTTTACTGGTTCAAGACAGGCAGATTTAAACTGCAGTGGGGGAACTCAGGACAGAAAAATCCACATTCTTCTTTCTGCAAACTGTAGCTTGGGTAGATTATGTCTAATAGATATAGTTCACAAATGGATGACTAGTATAAACTTGTAGAGAATATGTCTCAGTAAATAACCACTTGAAATACATTATCAGTATTACTGTGCAGGATTTGTTAAAATGGTAGTTGGCACATGAACCTCTGGTGTTTTGTGGCAACAAATTTGAAGAAAATAATAATAAAACAAGGTCTTATGAAAATGGAAAGTGCTGGAAATTAATTACTGGCAGAGGGCAGCAGGAAGAGAAATGGCTGTCAGATGAACAGCTCCCCTAAAGGTTTTAATTTTTAATTATAGATTAAAGGAAGTCTTTGCTGAGCTCCCTAAGATCAATATGGAGTACAGATCATTCATTCACACTACAGTGCGCTAGTGGCATGCTTATAAATATTCAGAAAGAAAAGGAAAGTAATATAAACAGCCCTATTTTCTGGAGACAGTTGCTTTGACTTGCAACACTGGTATGTGCTGTGGCATACTGCTGCCTGCTACACGGCAGCAGCCACGATCCGTAGGTCTAGGAGTATAAAACAGAAAAAAATATGTAATTAGTGGTTGTGTATATTTATCATAACTAATTGTTCCCCAAAGCTTCCTCCTGGTGGACTGCTCCCTGGCAGGTTAGCAGTCTGCGTTGTGCTATGATGATGCCTTTCAGAATGTGGTGTCTGGTGCAGCCCTGCAAGCACACTTCACTTCAGTGCATGAACATCTTTTGTTCTAAACTATGGCATTTTATTGTTTTGCTTAATTTTCGCTCAAATTGAGTTGCTAAATACTGACCCATTTGGAGAACGTTATTCTGAATTTATTAAATCAATAATTAATGTATTGAATTATGTTGTACATAGCTAACAGCCATGCTACTTCAGATAAGAAAATGAGAACAGATTAAATTTTAATTTAACAAACCTTTGATTTGTTTTTCTGTTTCTGAGTAATGATGAAACAGGTACATTTATTTCAGTTTCATATTTGAGTATTGATTTTTATTTTTATTATTATTATTTTGACAGGAGAGGTAGAATTTTATATTTATTGGCTGTTTTCTGAAATAAAACTGCTGTAATCAAAGAGACATGCTGGTAAGCTGGCTGCATGGCTGATGTGAGCTCTGCTTATGCTGTGGTCTAGAAGATTTGATTTTAACTCTTGATGCTGCAAGCTAGCTCGCTTTCTTGCTCATAGAGATCATAGCATGGTGACTTTTGTTTTATGAAGGCCAAAGGGCTGTAAGGTTACACTGAAGGAAATGGGGAATATGCAGTGTGGGAGCTGTTTGCTGCAGGCACCAACCTTAATTAAGAAGCCCAGTTGTGCATGCCTCTGATTCACTGTATGATCGATCAGTTGTAACTGTGTTTACAAGTCAGATTAACACCAGCGTTCTTCTAGTTACCCATCACTGTGTTAGTGCTGCTGCTGAGTATCACAGAAATACTCTACAATCTGCCACACAAACCGGAGTAAGAGAGAGATGAAGGCAAACGAACTGATGACTGAGGAAGTCTGTTCCTTTTAATGTTATTTCAACTTGGAAAAAAAAAACAAAAACCAGAAAACCCAACTTCTTAGCTGTATGGGGCTGCAGAAGAGAATAGATTCTCCAGACAAAGTCCTTGATTGAAATTCTCTTCAAATATGCAAAAGGTCTCCTGTGTTAGTGTGTGGGAGTGGGATGGATAGCTCTGCGTTCAGCTTGTGGAGTCAGCAGGGGACGTGAAATCACATGGGCAGCACACCCAGAACGAATGAAGGTACCAGCAGGTAATTAATTCTCTCAGGTGTTCTGTTTTTGATTGCTACCCAAAAAATCTCTTATTAAAGGAAGGCGATACTAGAAATGCAATGACAGACAACAGCATTGCCCTTTTCAGTTTGGCAGCCCATAGAGATATCTTGAGTAATGTTCCTTGTGTTTTCCCATGTTGCGGCTCTTGGTGACAAAAATGTGAAAACTTCTTTGCACTCACTGCCATCACAGGGAGATGTGAAGAGACAGACTTGCTCTGCAAAGATGGTTTAGGTCAGCTATACTGACAGGTTTCTTGGCACTCTGATTTAGCTGTTGTGTTCTCTGAGGAAAAAAATGTCCAGAATCCTTCATCTTTCAGCAATAGGAATACAAATCTTATAGCAATAGTCCTGGCTTAGCAGCCAGACACTGTGAGAGCCTTCTCTTCTTGCCTCCAGATTCCAGGAACAGGGGTTTGGGCTGTTAAAATTCTGTATGTTGTGATCTTTGCCTTGATGTTGCAATCTGAGTGCAACAGAGGTGGGGGCTTTGTGATATGTTTATCCCATGCAGGGAGCTATGTTCCAAGAAATGCCACTTGCAAGAAATCTTCAGATTACTTCAGTGCAGAGAGACGTTGTTTGAAGTTATTGGTGCAGGGGAATAAGTGAGGTTATAAGGTGAAAAGCTGAGATGCAAACTGTGGATGAAGCAGACAGAAATCTTTGGTCACTAACCAAACTGCAACAAAAGCAGATGGTCACTTTGAGGGGAACAAGTGAGTATGTCTCTACCACCAGACAGCTCTAAATTCAATATTCAAGAAGGAACATTTAAAATAGTTATTTATTTAAGAATTATTCTATTTAAATGTATATATTCAAGAAAATACTTAGTCAGTGAGAACACTTTAAAAATGATGTGTGACGTACAGAGAGACACCTGAGCTGTGTGTTCCAAACACTGCCTTTGTGAGTGCATGTGTGCTTCCCAGGCTGTGGGGAGGATTGCGTGGACCTCTTCTGTATGATGTGCAATTCTTCTGGAGTTCCCTTTCTTTAGTCAAATTGCTTTGCCAGCGCATTCTGATACTAACATAGCTGAAAAATGCTACTACCTATTAAACTGTGTTCTTGTTTCCAGCTCCAGTGCTATATATAACTATACTTCGTCTTCTCATGACTCATATTTTATATGAATACTATTTTACAATGTATATTATCTGAAATGTTTTAGATATTAATGTACTGTGTCAGTATTTTCAAGACCTCCTGAACACTTTGAAAATCACAGTGAGAGGAGGTGTAGTTCACAAATTAAAGTGTGGAAGGGTGCATTTGAAAGAGGATTGGGCTGTCTGTCTGTTTTAGTCACATATATTCTATATGAAGAGTGAATGCTGGATATGCAGATCTCAAAATGGTAATAGGAACAACTGTATTTGAAGTTCATAGCCTGTTAGAAGCTGATTTAGGTTACATTACTACACTGAGGCTTGTAATTTGAGTTCATATGTCAACAGTCATTGAGAGCCTGTTTGCTTCCCTGCAAGCCTACTGGAAGGATTGTGTGCAAGGACTGAATTAAGTGTGACCTTCTGTCCCTCTGTTTTGGAGTATGTCTTCTCAAGTCCTTTTTATTAAAGCTTCCTATTCTGTGAAATAATCTTCAGAAGCTTTGTTTTCCTTATAGCTTTTGTTACCTGCAATTTGGTCTCTTGCTTCCCTGGGCTGAGCTATTAGGAGTAAACGTAACCCATTGCTTTAATTGAAATCTTTTGGGTGTGACCAAGAGTTGCTCTTGCTTTCATTGCTGCTCTGTAGGCCATTTTTTATGAGAAACCAGTGCAATTTGTATGTTATGGCCTTTCTAGCAGACAGGGATACAGAGAAATACAGCTTCATTTTGATCTTGAAGTTGAGGTACAGAGGTCTGAATCTCCACAAAAAAGCAGAGATACTAATGAAAGAAAATGTAGCAGGGATTGTTGCAGGAGGTTTTTTTTTTTGTTTCTTTTTTTTTTTTTTTTTTTTTTGTAGCAATAACATATTTCAAAGTCAAAAGGGAATTTAAGCTGTCAGGGAAAAATTAGAAAAGTTGGAGCTGGCCCAGCTCCAAAGTCTGGTGTCCCTGACTCAAACAGCTCCATGAAATCTTAATTACAAGAAAATATCAAGGCCTCAGACTTCTTGAGCAGAATGTCATCTCCCGTGTGTATTCCCCAAGGTCTTCTTGGGCTGTCGCTCAGTCCCCAATAAAAGAAACCTTTACTATGAATCACTTTAATAAACTCATGTAATATCTCTGGTTTTTCTTTTTCATTTTTTTTTTCTTCTAAAGTTCTCCCATTCAGATTGCTTCACTGTTACAGAACTTTAAATCAGAGACTTCCAAAAACTGTGCAATGTCTAAAGATGTGAATATAAAAGTATCCCAAACCAGAAGAAATACAGGAGCTGCCTTCATTATAAAGTGGCTTTAGAGCAGTTTGCAGAAAGCATAAACTCTGGTGGTGCTCTCTATGGCAAACTTGGGTCTGCAGACTGACCTCTTGCTGTGTGTGTTAACAACTGAGAAAGGAAGCCAACCCTGACTTTCCTGATATATCCTCAGATATCCATCATAAAGGACAGACTTGGTGATGGATGGGAAAAGGGTAAATGGGCTCAAGTTGCACCAGGGGAGGTTTAGGTTGCAAGTAAGAAAAAACTTCTTTACAGAAAGCGTTGCTAAGCACTGGAATAAGCTCCCCAGGGAGGTGGTTGAGTCACCACACCTGAATGTGTTTAAAAACCATCTGGATGTGGTGCTCAGGGACATGATTTAGCAGAGAGTTGTTAGCGTTAGGGTAGTATGGTAAGTTTGTGGTTGGACTTGATGATCTTGAAGGTGCTTTCCAACCTGAGCAACTCTATGCTTCTGTGATGTTCAGTAGCTCTTTAAAATGAAAATGTGTCCACCCAACAAACTGCTGCTGGGGGCAAAAACTGTCTGCTGGAAGAATGCTATAAGCAATCATTAAGTTTAGCGTGTATAAATTTTTACTTAGGTCGGGGATTCAGAGATGAAAAACTAATCTGGAAAGTAAAATTAATTAACTCAAACAACTGCAACCAATTTTTTACAAGATGAAGATGTGAGTTACAGATGTACCCAGAGATATAAAAATATTGTCATCTTATTTAATTTCTGTATCTTTTCCTAACAAATGCACCGAGTGTGGTCATTATATTGTACATTCGGTCCTCCAGATTACATGTACACTTAAATAGCAGTAATAGAGGTTAGAATGTGGCTGATGTGTCTTGAAATCTTCAGTACATATTGCCAAAGAATCAGGCCAATTTTATAGATGAATTCTGGCCTATCCTCTGTGTACAGCCTATTGTCATAATAGCAGAGGAAAACATGTAATATTCTATTTGAAGAACTGTGATCCGATTAATGAGACTTGATATATGAGTGACTTATGACCTTTTTCCACTGGAGGACAACTGATGTTTTTAAGGTGGAGTTTGCTTTCTTGTGTTGCAAGTTTAAATCTACTGATATAGGGTTTGCTGCTTGTAGTTGCATGTTGTAGACCTTTGAATCCTGCTGATTCCCTGCTGGGAATCCACAGGCTCTAAGACTGGAACTTCTGGTTTACACAAACAGAAGATTTTTACCTCTATTGTATAGATGCCATCTTTAGCTGAAAGGATATGACTGTTTAGCAGCTTTCTGTGTGAGGGTGTGCTGCATTAGTGAATTTATAAAACTTTTTCAAGCAAAACCTGAAAAATTCCTCATCCTTACATCGTCACCCTGTGCCCAGTACAACCTGAGCTGTTTATTTCCGACCTCAGTTTCTAGAGGCTATTGCAGATATGTTAGATGGCAAGGAAATTGTCTTCTTCATACCTCACATGCTGACTAAGCTTTCCACTAAAGAACATAACTGCATGTAGTATAGTTTTATATTAGAGATATGTTTTGACAATTAAGTTTGCAAGAGCTGAGCTTTATAGCTACTGTGTATAAACACTTGTAAATAGCTTTACTAGTCCGTTTTCAAACTCTAATTCAAAAATATTGCACCATTACTTTTTATCATGCTGGAGTTGGCAGAAGAACTGGACAGCGCTTGAGGTGGAAATCACTGGTTAATATTAAGTTTTATATGCACTGAATTTTTTAAAGTGGTATGTTCCTAATAGCAAGCTGCAGCTTCTGGGTCTTTTTCTCACTCAAGATCCTTTAGCAAGAACTGAAAGAACAGTAATTTTTACTAGTTCATCTGTAAATGTAAATCTGTATTTGTCTGTTTAATACTAAAATACTTTTTTTTTTTTTTTTAATCTGGTATGGAGGGAACATTTAAAATGAATCAGCATACACTAGAAGTGGTTAATGAATGGAAGTTTTCAAATGTTACAGGATGATCCTGAATTTCTGTCTGGGTGTACAAAAGTAGGTCAGAGAGAGATGGCAGTGTATCAGGGTTAAATAAGAGCAAAGATGGAAGAACTGCATTCAGCTGCATTGGTATATGTATACATAAGTTACAAGTTGGGAGATGCATGTGCAGCACTATCTCTTAACAAAAAGGAGCTGTTTAATTTAATTGGAAGAGTTTAATGAGTTATTTTGCCTGGGAAAAATAAAGAGTACAAATGAGAGAAGAGAATGCATCCAAAATACCACTCACAAAATTGTCATATGTCTGCCCTGAGAGGGAATACTGGTGAGAATATGAGACAGAAAGGTCAAAGGAAGAATTGGCAACAGCTATTTATAGCTGCTGATGTGTACCTCCTAGGTGTATGAAAATGTAGAGTAAATCAGGAGAAGTTAATGCAGTAAGAAAGGTCAGGGAGATAGTCACTGCTGAATGATATGAACTGGATATTTGTGGAATTGTTTGGGTGGGAAAATCATTTCTGTAGGTGAAGAAACTGACTGTAGGAAACGAGGTATTCAGCAGAAGCATTATTACAGTTTGAATTGTCTCAGTTTGAGCTCCCATATTAAATGCCTTGGATGTATAGGGGGAAGGAGTTGTAGGTGCACACCCTGTTTGCAAAGTAAAACTCGTGGAAACTGAGCTCCTCAGTGGATGCTCTCAATAAGAATACAGCACTGCGGAGTGAAAAATCACTCTGAAGAGATCTGTTTTATGTTATAGATTAAGGGCATGGAAGTCACAGTTATTATAAATGAAGGATCTTGACTGAAGGTATCGAGAGACGTAGTACATTAATGATCAGAGAAAATCCAACTTCTAGTTATTCTCGTAAGTCAACAAAGTTTATCTATGAATGTCAGTAAAGCCTGGGCTAAGATGACCAGACCTGCAGAGATCTAAAACAGCCCCTATGTGGGAAATGCTGTTGCCCACAGCTAGCTCTGGGCCACATAGCAGAGCGATTGACTTGTCTGTGCAGTGGAAGGGGTGAGCTGTGAGGGGTTCTGTAATGATGAAAGTTGTCTAGGCATGCTTTGGTCAGCTCCTCTTTCTTTGTTGTGATTCACCAATGTTTTGTCTCTTCCTGTCACTGAGCTTTAAAATATCACTTTGCTCAGCAGTTCTGACTAATGAGCTTGTCTGCTTGCGGTAGGCACTGAACTCATTGCTATTCATTACAGCTAAAATAATATTTAAGCTGTTCCCTTCCCTCATGCTGAACTCTTCTGTTAGAGCTGTGGACTCCGTTAAACATATATTGCCAGGTACTCTTTGAGAAGTGCAGCACTGTACCTCTTCTTGTGGACTTTTGATCTCCTAATGACCTGCTAGCAATTTGGATCAAAGACCTCATAGCTGAGTTTTCTCCCTTCAATGAATCTCAGAGTGTAAGAACAGTAATAAGAACTGAACTCAAAAATCTTTGCAAAACTTAAAAATAAAAGCTGAAGGCATTTTGTATTTTAATGATCAGGATTTCAATTTATGTACATACCAGCTGCCTGTCATCACATTACTGACAGAGAATTAAACAGTGAAAAGACAAACATTAAATCTGTAGTTATCAATTATGTGGGTGTGAGGTTTGAAGAGTCAATAAACACAACCACTTCAGGTGATATGGTTATATAAGGAGATTTTGTATTGCATGTAAAATCTTACTGTACATAAAAGTGAAATAAGTTTTCAGCTCCTCTCTGATCTCAAGTTTCCTAGTGTAGGTTTATGTTTCCTAGAAACTAAGTATTTTCCTCTCTCTCTGTCCAGCACCCAGCAGTCCAGGAAAACTGCAATTACAGCAGAGCCTACATTTTGAATGTTTGTGTTCTTTTCGTGGCAGTTTTTCAGGTGGATTCCTTTTCCTTTTTATTTATCAGAGAAGAATAGATTAGTTTACATCTTTGTAATCAGTCTTTAGCCGGCAGAATAAAATAATAATTTTGCTAATTTAATGTTTTCAGGTGTGCTTCATAGATGATCAGAATCATAACCTTACAAAAATAGTAAATATTTTAGTTATGTAATAATTAATTAAAAAACCCAAGAATTTTTGGTCTCTGTAGTGGTATGTTCTTAGAATTTATGTCATAAGCTCAGCAAATCTGTGAATTCAGACAATATTCCTTGAATTTGCACTCACCGTGTCTCACTGCTTGCAGGACGTAGGCTGCTCTGAACATAATGACTTCTTACTTGTTTCAGTCTCTACTGCCATACCACCAATATCTCTGATGTTGTAGGCCAACATAATAAAATAGGAGGCATTGCTTTTGGAAAGCACTCATATTTCTTCAGTACAAGGACAAATGTGAGCTGTCATCTTTTGGTCTTTGGATTTTCTTTTTTTTCCTAATATATTCCAAATTGCCCCACTGTAATTTTATTGAAGTCCAATATTATTAATTTTTAAAAAACCCTGATCATTCTGGAAGGACAATACCTTGGAGCAAATTCAGATTGGTTTTACTAATTGGCTTCAGCAGAGTTGGATTAGCAGCTGATATAAGGTGTTTTTTATTTAATCTGTGCTATTGGCTGCACCTTCCATGTCAGGACACAGCCAGCTAACTAGGAATCAAATACATATTTGAAATTATCTATCCAGTTTATCTGGAGTTTTCTGAATGACTTCAGTGGACTTTCCAGCTTCCTAGTTCAGGAATCTTGTTCCTATAACTGGTGACCCAGAATTCTCTGCTGTGTGAAACGATATTTATTTGTTTAAATAACTTATACTGAATTGGTTTTAGCAAATAACTTCTGCTTGTTTTGCTCCAGTTGGCATATATGATATGGACAAGGATTTTTACAGACATCTTGTTATCTGACTGCTGTAATAGTTCTCTCTTGGGAATCATGAATAACAATAGTGAGAACCATTATATCGTGCAAATGGGAAAAATACATGGTGCATGTGCTTTTTGGAACATTTTCGTCCGTAACAAAACTCACAATGTCTAAATAGTGTGTCATAATGATTTCTGAAGGCAGTCTGTGAAAGGTACTGCTTTACACCAAGTTCCTTCTCAAGGATTCTGAACTACTGAAACAGATTCTATTTATGTTTCATATTTGGATTTAAGGTTTTTATACTCATGTCATGAACAAAAAGTAGTTTTGATTCCCAAACAGATTTTGCTTTTTGTAGTTGGCAGACTTTTCCTTGCACTGTTTTTAGTTTCTGTGTTGGAAATAATGGGGTAAAAATGTTTCTATGGAGCGAGAGGTTTTAAGAAATACAAGCTGTACTAAAATTAAATTTAATTCAAGCCTCCATCTGATGAACCATTGAGAGCAGAGGGTATTAGCAGATGCTGGAATATTTGAGAGGAACCTTCAGCACTAGCAGAGAACTTTGACTTACGGGAAGGCCATGAAGAGAGATAAGCTGAAGGGTATGACAATGCAGCCCTGTTTTGCTATTTATACTTTTTGAATTTATATGGGCTGAGATGCACAAAACTAAGTATCCTCAGGCAAATTAATTAAATTAGAGAATTGTCTCAAAAGTAAGTGGCAGAAATATCCCAAGGGAAAGATCCGATTTGAACTATATGATCTTTCCAAAAGTAGCTTGCACAGGCTTGTAAGAGCTAATGAGGACGCAGGAAAACATGGCTGCAAAGGAGAAATTTGTCATCTCTGTTAAGTGCCGTGAAAATGGGAACGTCTAGCTCACACCAAGGAAATGTTGGAGAACGGCCTAAGAAGTTTGAGACATTTTCTAAAGAAGGAAGCAGTTTCTTTTGGAGAAGCACACAGTATCATAGTTTATTTGTTTATAAAGGAAATTATTTTTGGTGTCACATCAGCTGTGTTCGATACAGATGCGGTTCATTGTTTTGTGACTTTGATTTATGACTTTTTTTTCTTTGTGTTATATTTTGTGCATTTCCAAATTTCTTCTTTCTCTTGATGGCCTCTGACCTCCTAAATGATTCTGTAAGGTAAAATAGCATCAGATGTTTTCCAGAGATTCTGTTACTTTTCTGTTATAGGGTTATACTTAGTATTTCAGTAGTAGCGAGGGAGAAGAGAAAATAATTGTGATTTTCCTCCTGAAAATCAAGTTCGAATCTTCCTTTCCTTATGCACTTCAACTCATCTGTGATCTTTTATTATTTTAGTGCTCCCACTATTTTTTTTTTTTTCTTTTTACATGTCATCTTTGGCCACTTTGTTGATGGTTTTGTAGGTTATTATGGCTATTCTGTATTATCCAGATTCCCGCTTTTCCTTTCAGGGAAATTTCAGCTAATGCACAAGCAGTATCCTACTTGCTGAGTTAATTATACTTTGTGAATGATTTTGATCAGTATGAACCTGTCACAAGACTCATAACGCTTTAGATAACATAAAAATCTTTTCTCATTCTCTATTGTTGAATAAAAATCCCATCTCTCGAAGTTTAATCTTTAATGTATAAAGTGAATTAATTGGATAACTAATCTCCATTAGAACAGTGTATATTTTGAGACTGGATGATACTGGTTATGAAAATCAAATATTAAACACTTGCTAAAAAGCCTTGAAACAAGGCGAGAATGTCTATAATTCATTCTGCTTCAGCTACAATATTTTGGCTCTTGTTCTTTAAAACTTTGGAGATCAAATTATTAAAATGAGGATAAAACTAATGCAAAACTGTCAAATGAGTGAAATACATTTGTACTTGTTCATTGGAACATGATAACTGATGCAGTTAAAAGGAGAAATTGGTCCCACACCATTGGACATCATGCTGTGTCCAGTCTGCACGGATGTAAAAGCCAATGGCAGGGAAATCTCTTCCTTGTAGAGGCTAAATTTAAATAGGCAAAATAAATTGTTATGGAGGCTGTTATGATCATTTGAGATAGTCACAGAAAAGCTACAATAACTGTATAGTTTTTCTCTGTTGCAAAATGTTGTCACATTAAAGGCAAAGCAATTTCAGGAATGGCTGTTACTGTTAGTATTTTTTTTATTAAGGATGGACCATTACAGGGTAAGAAATTGAAAGATAAAGAAGATTAAAAAAAAACAACAAAACAAACAACAATAATAGCTGCATTCAAATGGTATCTTCAAGGTATTGCTTGAATATACATTCTGCTCGGATTCTTGGATTGTTGTTCTCTTTTTGAAGCAAACTTATTAAGCCTTTTTTTTTTTTTTTCCCAGTGTGAAATCAGAGTTTCTCATTGCTGTGTTCCCAGCAGAATCACTGTAGAAAGGTAAGTTCCCTCAGTTAGCAAAATAGCCTAATTCATGAGTAATTCTCTTTAGGTTAGAGTTCTGTCATTTATAGATATTGAAAACATAAAATGTGTTATCGCTTTGTATATGGGAGCAATCAAATCAGCAATAGCTGCTATAGGGGAAGATATCAGGAAAGGATTGCCATGTATTTGAAGTAAGTGAAACTTTTTAACAATTTATGATTTCAAATAGCAAGTATACTTTTTTATTTAAAAACAGCCACCTTGGCTGAAATGATCTCCAACCTCTTCCTGTTTTTTTTACTGCTGTATGCTTATGCAGTGTTAAAATCGTGGGAATCATTTGTGATTTAGGCCTCCTGGTCATATGTGTGCTGATGCTCTTCATGCTTGTGAACGCTTGAGGAAAAAACAAGAGGAAAAAATACCTGTCCTTTAGAGCACTTCCATGCTCCAAGGGAAAAGCATCATTTGTTGCTCTCTAGTGAAAACAGAAGTGAAGGCTGATGTTCTGCTCAGCCCAGAGTTTGTTCTTTGTCAGAGGCAGCAGGAGATGTGGTTTACAGAGACGCTGATAAATGCATTAATGTGGAGAGAGAGAGAGAGAGAGAGAGAACCAAAAGCTACAGAGTTGACAGAATAATGGATATTATAAAATGTGATTCTTGTCAAAACTGATTTAGGAAAAGCAGACAATAACTGAAATAAAATAATACTCTACATTGCGCGTTCTCCTCCCACTCCCCCCAGCACTAAAAGGACATATAAATGCGCTGTCCACTTTTTTCAGTGTTGGCTCTTTGTCAAAGTTACCATTACTTGGACTTGTGATACTTTGCTGCAAAATGCCTTTCTGGAATACAACACATAGACTCTTCTTAGAAACGTGCACTAACCTCCTGGAAGCAGCCACATCTGTTTCACTGAATGCAATCTCTTGCGTGGCTGGGAGTTCATGTGACTGAAATAAGAAATAAACGTATGCAGACAGCAACCACAGACTGTCTATAGTAAGTGGGAATGCTGGGGAATCTTCATATTGGAGAATACCTTTTTTTCTTCCATAAGTGAATTTGTTTTTTTTTATGAAGGTTCTCTTCCAATGTTAGCTTATTAGTATTGTTACATTTGGTTCAGAAATATCCAAGCAAATCAGGAGATTGCAACTGCTGTAATCTGAGAAGCTATGCCTTGATGTAGTGGTCAGGCTTGTTAAAATGATCATTTTGTTTGGCATGGAGAGTAAATGCTTATGGGACTGAGCTTCCCATTCAGTGAATTGTCTGGAGTAAGATGCTCCTGACAGTAATGAAGTCTATATTATAGGAAGCCTTCTTCCCCTAGAGTGTGAGAAGTGGCTCTGTGATGGTTTTTAATGTGTGTCCGATATTTCTAAGCACTGGTTTGAATAGATTTTAAATGCAGAGGTATCTAATAGAAACACAGTTAAGCTTCAGAAGAAACTTCCTAGAGTATTCCAGGAAAAAAATTGTGAAGACTTACCTACCAAAATTCTGGATTTAGTGAAAATTTACTTCTTAACATTGTCAAATTTCAACTGACTCAGCAATGCTGACTTCCACACAGCCTGTTGCTGAAGTGTGTTTTAAGAAGTCGAGCCTTGCAGATTGAAGTCCATCACTTAAATGCAAAACAAACAAAAAACACATCAAAAATCTTCTAAAGTACATTGGAAAAGCAGCAGGTTAATTTTTATATGTAATCCTCATGGGGCACAGGGTGAAACTATCTGCTACCATTTCTCAGCATCTGCAAGAATTCACGCCCATATGAAGACCTCAGTTAACACTATAGAAGTGTCATGAAGTAAGATTTCTAACATTAAAAAGAAATTTGAGCTGAATCATGTTGTGATGAACATCATAGAGGAAATGCAATAATAAATCATTCAAATTTCCAACGTTATAAATGAACCAAGAAGAATATAGCGTGATAACGTGTTGATACTGAAAAAGGTACATAGAATTACTGCTGTTTAGTTTCATATGGTTACAGAATGAGCTGTTTGCCAGATGGTCATGTTGTAATAGACCAAATGTTTTGTGTTTGATCCAGTGTCTGCATTTGATAGTCTCTTCCTGTGTTTCCCTTTGTGTTAAAAAATAGTACATCATAGATCTGTTATTTCCACATATACAGAACCTTTTGGGTCCTGTATGTCTGATGAGCTAATTAGCTGCTTGCAGATTTGCAATGAGTCTGGAAAGCTGGGACTCAGCAGGTGGCTATGGCAAACAGTACATGTGAATTAGCTGTGTGAGCATCATGCTTCCTCTGCCCTTGAAACCAGATGCCCTCTAAAGGGCCCTGATTTTTCTCATTGGGAGATCTTGCTCAGGGACATGGGCCACTTTTTTGACACAGTCAAACAAAGGTCTCTGTACTTTCATTGCTTAGTGTTCATATATCCAAAATCTACTCAGTCCTTTAATTTCCTACCACTCTGAAAATCTTCCCCAATTTATTTCTGTGTAAGCTGGCTTACACAACTCTTCTCACCTTATAAATCTAATACTCTCTCTGTAATTCCTCTGCCATGGTAACATCATGCTGCTTACTAAGACTTCTGCATTCCCATGTCCTGTATGAGATGTGCCCTCCTTAAGGTAATCCTTTCTACAGTAATCCTTTAACTCACAGCTCTAAGGATCTTGGTGCTTTTGCGTTCTCTCCGTGGGCTCCTTAAGATCTGTATCAGCCATGTCCAGCTCTAACCTACGCAATGTTGCAGAAAGTAGCATTGCAAGAACTACACCTAAACAGATCGTCGATCCTCAGTTTCTCTCTTCTGCATCATCTCTGATTGCCAGCCAGTAGTGATGCAGGATCCCCAAAGTGCGGAGGGAGCAAAGGAGGCCTTCCTGGAAGGCTGGAGCTTGCTGGGTGCATCCTGTTTCTCACAGCGATGTGTCCTTTGCTGACCATCACTCCTGCTCTGTGACTCCAATCACACAGCCCAGCATAGCTCCCTTCCTCCGTCACAGGGCAGTAGGGGCAGGGACTGGGAGCTGTGCCTGTGCCATCTCATGCTGTGCCGCCTTCCCAGCACAGAGAGATGGAGCGGTTTGTCCTTCGGGCCTGAAGGTGATACCTGATGTCAGTACATCCTTATTGCTAAATCCCTTTGGCAGGAAACTTTATTTACGTTTCATAATTACCTTAAAGCCTCATTACAGCAGACACCTGGTACTTGCTGTCACATTTAAGGTTGCAAAACAGTTTCCATAGCAACTACTGTCTGCACACCACAGTTTTGCAGTGTTTTCCTATTGGCTAAAAAGAACCCCACAATTGCTTTCTGTCCAAGGTTTAATTTTCTCATCCATCAATTCTGAATTAATTTGAGGTGAAAGAATATATTATTCCTTATTAGAAAAAGAAATACATTCCCATTTTCTTCTAGACAAAGCTATTGCAAAAATAGACAGGCTGAGGACTACTGGTATTCTTTTGGGTGGAAAAAAATGTTGATTTTAATTGAAATAAAAAACAATGCATGTATGCGAGTGATTTTTTTTTTTTTTTTTATAATTTACTTATACTGTCATGTGTCTTTTTTTACTGGACTTTTCTAGCAGTTTTAAATACTTAATTTTACGAATACTGCCTAGATGTCTGAAATATATATATATTTTGCCACTTACTGTAATATGAATCTTAACTATTCACATATGACTGTTTTCAGACTGCACCCTTTCACATTAGTATATATGTAGCATTGTTAGAGTCAGTCAAAGCTAAAGCTATTTAACATGCTGTGAGATTTGCAGGCTCTAGCTCTGCAATTATTCACTTTGACTTGACTCTGACCCAAGATGCGGTGTTTTAAATATCTGAAACTCAAAATTAGTAAAGTGGTTTTCTTCAGAGTTAGATTTGTACTGACATTTGAAGAAATCTACAAAGAAAATCCTATATGTAGAAAAATATCATCTTAGTTCTAGAGTACTTTGCATTCAATGTAATGAATTGTAAACTGATATTTTAGTAATTCTGTTTTAAATATCATCCTATATGCACGTTCTAATACTGCCTTTTAATTTGTCTATTGTTGGTTTTCTTCAGTTTCTGAAGCTTTATGATGATTCTTTGTGTTTTTAAACACAAAGCACTGACTGCTTTGCTCAGTTTGGTGCGTGCTAATCAATATAAATTCAATGTAAAGGATTTAAATTGTGTCCGTGACTGAAGACCCAGATTATGGTGACAGCAAAATTCGTTAGGAATCTAGGTAGTCCATTTGCTTTTAACAGTACACAAGTGACTAGTGTTAACTTGGGAGTGCATTTCAGAACCACTGACAATTCTTAGACCTCTTGGCAGTCTCTTCCACATTGCTTCACAGCTGCTGCAGCAGTTACAGGCCTCCCATTGCACTTTCTGGTGCCTAGCAGTTTTACATATGGTTCCTCAAATGCACAGCTTCCTGCTTGACCTGTTGTCCTTCTATTTAGTGCATTACAGCCTGATGAATACAGATGTATTCTTTTTCTTCTTTAAAAAATGCAGTGCAAGTTAATCATACGTTCACATCTTGAGAGATCAAAAGAACAATTCAGTTCTTTCAGAAATCAGAACTGTCTCCCTTTGAGCTGGTAGTTCAGGAACACATTAGCAGAAAAAAAGACATTTATTTCACTCTTTGCATCCTCATCCATTAAATTCAGACTTTCTGGGTTTTTACTATATTATTATTGTCATGTTAAAGTATAATGCGACAATGCAGAGACTATAAGAAAACGTGGACAGATCACAGGCATCTTAAGTAGCATTTAGTATAAGTGAAATGGGTGAATGGACCTTTGGTGTCCACGTCTGGAACACACAGTGCAAGAAGGACAGAGAGCTGTTGGAGAGGATCCAGTGGGGAGCTAGGAGGATGATAAGGGGGCTGGAGCACCTCCCCTACAAAGATGGGCTGAGGAAGCTGGGCTTGTTCAGCCTGGAGGAAAGAAGGCTGTGGGGTGACCTCACTATAGCCTTTCAGTACCTAAAGGGAGCCTATAAACAGGAGGGGAGTAAACTCTTTGAAAGGGTAGATAACAGCAGGACAAGGGGAATGATTGTGGATGCCCCGTCCCTAGAGGTGTTCAAGGCCTGATTGGATGGGGCCCTGGGCAGCCTGGTCTAGTATTAAATGGGGAGGTTGGTGGCCCTGCCTGTGGCAGGGGGTTTAGAGATTCATGATCCTTGAGGTCCCTTCCAACCCGGGCCATTCTGTGATCTTTTTCTGTTCCTGTTCTGATGCTGACTGTTAGAGGATGTTATCCCTAAGCTTCAGTTGAATGTGTCGGCTTCCCAAGTCTGTCTGGCTGTTATTATAGCTGAGTTCCTGAACTGTTCTGTAACAGCAACATAGTTTTTTAGTCTGACACTGCACATTACATGGTAATATGAAACTACCTTTACTTGCTGTGCTTGAATAACAGAAGGTCAATAAAGCAGAGAAAAGTAGAAATTTGCAAGGACAGTGCTAGCTAGAAAGGGAAAATGGGAATGATCTGTGTTACATTTTTGACAGCAAGCAAAGCATTCTTATGAATATGGAAATCCAGGGATGTTGTTGTTAATGAGAGAATGTATCAAATTAGATAGCAAACCAACACATTTTTACTGCAGAAGTCATTTTCTCAGTTGTGTAGGCAACTTCTGCAATTTCCTTTAGTATTTTATCATTATTGTTTCTTGTGTAGAGCTTCCAAGCACTTTCTGTAAGATGATTTCTTTGTATGACTGTCTATTAATGTCTGGGGCTTGAGCGCATAAGTGTTTGAGTTTTGTTGCAGTGATCCCATCTATCTTCTGACAGAGGCTTTTGAGGCATGAGAACTTACATTTACAGTGGGTTTGTTTGTTTACTTGCTTCTCTGTTGTTTTGAAACAGCGTTTCATGAATAGCTATAAAAAAGCACATTATTTTAACTTAAAAGCCTGTCAAAGCACCAAGCTGAGAACAGACCTCTAGTTGAACGTATTTGCTATCTGCATACGGATCACCTCCATTGTTTTGGACAGACTTGCAACACTTGATCCAACCCTTCCTAGAACTAAAGACCAGGATAACTGCTGGAAATAGACAGCTGGAATCTTCCCTTTTGGGAGGAGTCTGTGAGGGTCACAACTGATACAATCAGCTCAAAGTCTGCCTTCTTCAGCGTTCTTTGTATACGGGTTTTGTTCTAATTTTGAATGCCTGTTATGGTGTGGAAGGAGTTCTTCTGAAGTTGCTTATTTGTTACATGCTGTGCTGGTAAAAGTCTCTGTGAGAGTGATGTGAAAACACTATATATGTGAAACAGCCTAATTCTAGCTTACACCGAGTGGGGGAAAAAAGCAAAATTGGGCTTTTCCAGAAATGAGGGCAACTGCGAACAGCGGTAATAAGATCTTTAAATCCCTAGGGTCTGCTGATGAGGACCTTGCCTCAGGCTGCTGAGGTGAATGATTGAATTACAGTAGATTACATTACATTTGTACTTGTTAAGTATTTTTTGTCATGGAAATCGCTATGACAATTCAATAAATATTTTCATTTCACACTGCTTTATGGGCTGTTTTGAACCAATCCTTATATTTCTGTCAGAAGTATTGTAGAATTATGGACAGTGCTTGAGATCACATCCTTGAACAGAAGTTACTTGAAGAAAGAAGGAAGGCCCCCTGCTCAATCACTATTGTTCATGCTAGAATTTACAGTTGGGCTTTATGCTAGTAGAACATGATGTAGGCTGAACTGTTTAACAAAAAATCCATATTTTGTTGGAGTTCTCAATGAAATACCTGTTTGCTTTCTCCTGTTGCTCAAATGCAAGTCGTGAATCTAGGGACATGCTGAAATTACTACAGATAGGAACACAAAAATATGTATCTATTGATTTTCTGTGCTGCTTCTGGAAATATGTCATAACTGACTTCCCCTTCCTGAGCTCTGTACTAAACAGTGCTTTGCTTATTTAATAAAAATGCAATAAATATTCTCAAAAGAATATGTTTCTAATACTTTTTATTTCAAGTCTGTATTTCAACATAAGGTTGTTTTAACCTACAGTAGTACAATGAGAAAGATTTTTCTGTCAAATGTATCTTTTTGGAAACTCAACTCTTCCCTGACAATTTAAAAATCACTTTGAAATTACTATGGACTAAGTGATGAAAACAGTGCCTTCCTTGTAGTGACAGAGCTTTCATATTCATCTTTAACCTTGGGAATGCATAGACTGTCATTTTTCATAGAAGCTGGATTAAAACATATATATTTTTAAAAAGCGCATTTAATTAAGATTCAAAAATTATAACGTACGGAGTGTTTACAGCCTTGTTTCTTCTAGTATGTCATTAACCTTATCCAATGGCATTGTGTCATATTTCAAAACTGAGCTTGTACAGTTTCACCTTCTATCTAGTAATTTTATTCATAGTGCAGATAACTTGTCATGCAGTCAGATATATGCTTCGCATAGTTGTTCACTGATGCAGAGATCAACTCTCTTGACAATCTCCTTTTCAATAGCTTGAGATCCATCATTCTTAAGATTCCAGTCACTTATTTATTTGTTTCAGTCCCGGGTTATTTTTCTGGTCTTCTTTCCAGTGTTTCTGTGCTGCTGTAAGAATGTGAGTGATAGGAGCTGTACTAGTTGTGTTGGTGCAAAGAGTTGTAGCTCAGAGGCAGGGATCTTCCTTAGCATCGCTTAATGTTCTAATGCTTCATATATTCGTTTTCTCAGCACAGCACCAGGCATACATTGAAGGATGATTTTTCAGTGATCACTGTGTTCATTTCTGAGTCACTATCATGATAGGCAAGCTGTAAACCTCTGGGAACACTTTATTCCCAGGTGTATCACTTTGCATTTGTGAGATTGAGATTCCTTTGATTAGATTGTGACCAATCAGTTAACTCTAACAGTTTAATATCTTCTTTCATAAACCATCATTTACCACCCAACCAAAGATCTGTAAATTTCAGGAAAATCTACCATTCCCAGGTAACGTATCTATTTAAAAAATTATTCCTGTGCAGATTTTGCTGTCAGTGGTCTGTGCTTACTTACGCACTGGGAGATCTCTGAATTTTTAAAAACTTCCAATAGTTTCTTTGTAATCACCCACATGCGAATTTTCATTTTAAGACACACAGTCCCTTTGGGCTTCTCCAAGCTATATTGACACAGTTCTCTTTATCAAGCTTCTTTGCATCTTTCTGAGAAGGCTAACATGTTCTTTTAACAAGATCAGCTTACTTAGAAAACACCAATTGTAATGGGAAGACTGCTGACTGACATTGATGGTATTTGAATCTCTGTTGCAAGTTACAAGCTAATTGCTTTGGGCTTTCCATTGGGCTGCCAGTTTCCGGTTTAATTTCACTGTCACTGCTTTTATCGCTTGTAAACACTGCAAATATATTGGGAGTATTCTGTGCCTGAGAATTTCCTTTGCTTTTCAGATTCATTAAGAAGTTGGTGGTGGTTTAGAGAGCTTCCCAGCTTATTATCTGGGCCTGTTGATTTGAGACTGTTACACGTTTTCAGATGCTACCTTCCACATTCTTTTATTACAGGTCGTGCATTTCAGGTTTCGATCCCAGTCAGATGAATATGTTTTACTGCTTTCTCTTAAATATAAGACAAAGAATTGAGAAGCTTATCTTCTATTAATGAACTGGTATTTGATTTTACTAACTGTATGAAGCACTATGTGTCTTACTGGTGAGTTTCTCTTTTTCAGAAATTGTTTTTAAGAGCAGGTTAATCAGGTTCATCACCCGTGACTCCACTTGCATTATATTCATTTGCACTGTGGATTTTGCAACGTTATTTCTTGTGCATTTATTTTTATGCACGTTTGTTTTACTGATGATGAAACTGGAAGTATGTTTCATTTCCCTTGTTTTTAAATACGGCATATTTTTAGCTTTTGTAAAAGCGTGGGCTTTTTGCATCCAGTAGGAATTTTACTAGGGTTTTTTTTTTTTTTTTTTTTTTTTACTAGGTTGTACTAGGGTTTTCAATTTGAAAAGTGGCAATCTTAGCAGTGATATTGCTTTTGCTATTACATACACATGGGGACTGAAAGAAGAGAAAGATTTCAGGTGATCCATACTTCATAAATATTTTCTTTGTTTGAAGAGAGCAATTTCTTTTTTTTCCTAAAGAGAGAACTTAAAAGTACAATGGTTATAGCAATAAATAAAGTGAATGTAAAGAAGTATGAAACCAAGTAGAAACAACTTCACATATAAAAAAAAAACCTCTGAAAAACAGGCTGATTATACAAGAGAAGTTTTACTCAGGATGAAAAGAGTAAATTTGGAACTATAATTTTAACTTTTAACTTCCCAGCTAAGTACGAAGTCATGAAAATTAGAGAAAGGTGAAGCAACTGAGTCCTTTGAAAGTGAAACTATATGTCTCATCTTAGGATCAGGAGGGAATTCAATGATTAATACAGAATCACTTTCAAGGGTATTAAATAGGGTTTCTCAGTTTCTGAACTTGCAGAGGAAAAAAGTTCTAGCTGCTATTAAAACAATTTGCTCTATTTATGACATTGAGATTCAGTTTAGAGACTGTGAAGGCAATGTCATCTGATTGAGAGCTGACCAGATTGAATTTATTACATGGATTGCTGTCTTGTGTTTTGAGATCTATGGAGAGAGGCACTTGCTAATTATGTCCGTTGACTGAGATTGGAAGGAAATTTTGACTTGAGGGATCTAATGCTTTTACCAGAATTGCCAAGCTGAAGTTTTGCAAAAAGGAAACTTAGTTTGAATTGGAAAATATGTGCTAGCAGCAAGCTTTCATTGCACATGTGTGGCACAGATGGCAATGAAAGTAACTTACAAGTATGATATAGGAGCATAAGTAATGTATTAGCCAGACTGAAAGCTCTGTCTCTTATTTCCAAGAGTAAACAATTGCAGTTAACTACAGTTCTGGAAAACATTTTTGTCTTCCCGAGCTGGCAGTTCTGTATGGACTTCTGTGAGTAATAGCAACTAACAGACCAATTTCAATGACTTATCTCATCACTCATTTTGGCTTTATGTCTGTAGAATGTACCTGGCCTTGTTTAGACTGTTAAAACTTGTTTAACTGTGCATTGTATACATCTGCACTGTATATAACTGTGCACTTTTTTACTTGCCTTCTGACTTGTACTGGCAAGTTATTCGCTGTAAACCTTCTCAGTGCTGCATATGCAGCTTTTTCTGATCTGGAATGTCTGTTCTTACATTTTCACTCTATTCTGTCTTATCATCTCTGTTTAGAATTTAAATCGTGTTTCTTGAACATTAATACTGGTTAATTTCACCTCTATTTTTCTGGTAGGAAGACTTAAAACACAAGTTACCGTATTTAAAAAATCTTTTGGAGGAATGCTTTTTGGTCCTAGTGATTTCACCCTCCCTTTGTGCATGTGTACTTCTTAGAATTTGTTTATTTTTCTGTGCATTAATTACGATGCAGTTTCTCATGTTCTTTCCTTTGATAAAATATTACTATCATAGGAACCCTCCAGGCGTTCGCTGTGCTGAACAGCAACCCAAATAACCCATATGTTTTCTCTGCTAGCTGTATGTCCATCTGGATTTCTTGTTTTGTTGCTGATTGGCCACTACCCCATTCTTGTAAAAAGTCATGAGTCTATGTCCCACCATATATAGAGCTGCAAATCACTGTACAGTGTCATAGCTTGAAACTGACAGAGATATCTTGACACTTAAATGGTTGGACTCAAAAGTTGGCATGAAATTTTACAGCTGTATTTTGAGAGCTTTATGTACTTGAGTATACAGAGTCACAGTGGTGATCTAGTCTAGGAGTAGAAATAGTATTGTATATCTGCTGAATCTCAGAGTGATGAATGCTTGTTCTCAAACATGTTCATAGAAAAAAGAACTCTTTGGCACTGTGAGTCCTGTAGAATTAAGAAGTGTGAAGATTACTGTTAACAGAAGTGTAAGCATGGTGCCTGCCTTTCTCTAGACTATACAGATGTGAACCAAGTCTGGTGTAGAAAGCAGCTGGCCTTATTAGAGTGATGTTAATAAGCTGATAAGAATCACTGTGTATTATCTCAGCATCCTGCTAATGCAACTGCGTTAGCTGCATTACACTGTGAGTGGACTGAAGCTGGCTTCCATCCCCTTGACTTGGAGTGTAAAAAAAGAAGTGTATATGCCGTTCAGGGTTGACACAATTGTGATGAACAGTGAGTGATGAACACTTAGGGTCTGGCTGTCTTTGAAGCAGTAGTCTTCTCATGTCACTTAGGCCTTGCCTACCAGAGCTATGTAATTTTGTCTAGTGTAAGTTTAAATAGATAAAAAGCAACTGAAACATCTAGTTGTAAAACACACAGCTGTTCTCATTGTGAATTATACTCTAGGAAAAACTACGAAGAATCCTAAGAATAGAAAAAATACAGAACTGTAGGATTTGGAAAGGACCTCGGAGATCATCGTCATATCTCCCTGCTAAAGCAGGTTCCCTACAGTAGATCACATAGGAAAGCATCCAAGTGGGTTTTGAATGTCTCCAGAGGACACTCTGCTGCCTCTCCAGGCAGCCTGTTCCTGTGCTCTGTCACCCTCACAGTTGAGAAATTCTTTCTCATTTTTCTATGGAACTTTGTGTGTTCTTGTTTGTGCCTGTTGCCCTTTGCCCTGTCACTGGGCACCACTGAAAAGAGCCTGGCCCCATCCTCTTAGAAATGTTTGTGACTTATTTATCTTCTAATTTCACTCATGTTGTGACTGAACGGCTTTTCTTTTTTTTTTCTGTGTGTGTGTCTAATTTTGGAAACAATCCATGTGTAAAAAACTTCTCCAAATTGCTAAGTAATATTAAGGTTTACAGTGTGACAGCAACACTGCTCATTCTGTTACTGCATATAGCTGTTTTTGTGTCTCATTGCTGAGAGCTGCCATCACAAAATATGCTTCCAAAGACTCAAAGGAAAACAACCCCATTTGCTAGAAACCTTTCAGATGTAACGTTCTGTAATAACTTCATGCATTTCAGTACTAGATTGGTATGTTTTGCAGTGGTCAAAGGAAAGGAAAGCTTTTGAATACTGGGCAGCCTGCTTTAGGTGGCCCTGCTTGAGCAAAGGGGGTGGACCAGATGGTTTCTGTCGGTCCCTTCCAACCTCAACCTCTGCAATTTTGTGAAAATAAGAACAAAATAACTGAAATCGGGTTTGGGCTGTTTGTTTGGAATAGGTATTATCTCTGAGAAATAAAAGCATAAGGAATGCCATCTGGACCATGAAAATATGCCACTGGAATGATTACTGTTTTAAAGAAAACAGTCTACTCACGTTTAGCAGGGTAATGGATATCATTGTTTTTGCTTGAATTAAGATTGCAAAACTGAGGATTTTCTAGAGCAAGAAAATCCTCCATTGTTTGAGGAACAAAATTGTTCAAAGTCATTTATGTAGCCTCTGGTCACCAATTTAGCTAAATTAGCTGATTCAAGTCCCCTTAGCAATGTAAAGCTGATCCTGAATTACTATTACAGCTTCTTTTGTGATAGAAATACACGTATGCCACTGCAAATGTAAAGCTTCTTACAGATTCAATGCCCTGTTCCTTAGCCGCTGTTTCCCTTGGCACATAGAGAGCACAGTAGGTATCTCAGGAGATATCAAAGTGCTGACTGTGACAGCAGTGCGTGTATCACAAGCTGTACAAAATGAGTTTGTGTCATGTCACCTGTAAGAGAGATAACTGTACTGATCATTTTCAGCCAAGGGAAAGCTTTTGTTTTTGATGTGAACCAGGAATGTCTGAAAGATTTGAAAATGATTAGAAAGTGGTGGTTATTTTACAGTGCAAGGGTTGTAGCTTTTAAGAGCCTAGTAAATGTATCTGCATCTTTCAGACAAAGGAAATTAAGTTCAACCAAAAAGTACACATTCATCAGTTCGAAAAGTCCTGACTGGGTGGTGCAATTGCAGCCAGGAAAGTGCACTCCATAACCGATCTCTGCCATTTGCACCTCTGGCAAAGTGATATTTCAGCTCTACATACAGAAGCTACAGGAAGAAACAAAAATCTCAATTATTAATTTAACACTGGCCTTTGTGCAAATGACTGAAGTTTCTCTTTTCAAATATGGCTTCCATTTTTAGGTCCTCTACACATTATACACATCTAACAATAGTCATTTGCTTTTCTGAATTCAAGAAGATTGAATACTATTTTTTTTTTTTTTTTGTGTCAACTACTACTTAAAAACATATTTGAGATTTCTAGGAAAAAACCCAAAAACTAAAACAAACAAACAAACAAAAAAAAACTGCTGAAAATCAAGTACTTAAATATGAGGTATTTTTGATGTCTTTCAATTTCCAGCACTTGAGTGTCCCCACCTATAGAGTGGCTGTCTCAGCCAGATGTTGAGAAGGTTTGTTGGCTTAGTGGTAAACTGAAAGGACATCATTAGTACTGCTCTCAATCTGTGCTATGAAAACTTGGGAGAGGAACAATCCATGGTAATTCCTTTTCCCTAGCACGGCTTTCTCTTTGATACTCTGTTAGCTGAATTTCTCTTGCCCTTCAATGGATTTGCCTCTAAATCTCAAGGATACTGAGGTCCATCCAGCACTGAATCTCCAAGTCTGTTACGTGCCGGGGAGATGGTGCAAACCTTGTCATCGTAACCTTAAAGGATCTGTACTTTCCTCTGAGAGAGCCCATGGAAATGCTGAACGTATGCCTTCACAGTACTTCTCCATCCTGTTATGCTCATCCATCAGCATGTCTGCAATAATTGAGGAGGATGTTTTAGCTGGGGGGCCTCTACTCAAATATACATAATTGGGACTCTCTACAGGGGAGCCTTTGTAAGTCCGTATCTGCCCCCTGTGAGATGATTGTGATGCTGGTCACGTAATGTCTACTGTAGACAGAAAAAAGTCACGGCGCGAACTTGCTGGACTAGCTGTTAAATACATTAAACTCTTCTAATTGGAATGCTTGCACTGAATAGTAAAATCCTGAGTCTATATTTATCTTTATAGTGTCTAATTAACTCCCTATGAGATTGGTCATTCAGGCCTCAGGTTTCCAGGAGCTATGAACCAATTCTTAATTCTCAGTTAAATGCAGAGATTTCTCAGTCTAGAAGTTGTCTTTTGTATGTTGAAATTTAAATGATTCAAACTTCCAACAGGTATTGAATTTTACACAGTTTTCTCCCCTGGCTTTGATAAATTGTGAGCCTCCACAAAAGGTAAAATTGTTTAACAGGCTAGCCCGAGAAAACCTGTTTTTGAATAAAATTTCTCTTTGCTCACCAGCTAAAATTTTGTGGAGAAGATTTTTCTGTGTGTGGAAGGCACCTTGTCTGCACACCACAGAAGCTCACAATCATTTCCTGGAAACTGCAGATGGAGGCAGATTATTGTGCAGTACTGGACAACTTCCAACACTTCTCCTCCAGTGCACCTGTGCTGAAGGTAGCAGAGAGCCATTCTTTGCCAGCATTCATATGAAGTCATTTTAATTTATATGAATCTCTATTTCTGAAAAATTAGGTTTTAAACCCCTGAATTATTAGACCAGAAATACTGTACTTTTAGTAACCTACTTGATCAAATTCTCAATGAAGTTTTGAATTTTTCTAATTTTAATAACTCCTGATTCACAGGCTAGAATTTTTGTGGCTAGAATAGCCTAAATATCAGTGTTCTGAACTTTACAAGCTATGGTTGGAAACTGCATAGAGAAAGTTTTGCAATTTAAAATATGATTAAATTGAAAATGTAAATCAACCTAAGAAAAGCTTTTATATTATTATTTTTTATTTTTTTTTTTAAGTAAGCTTCTGACCTATTCATTTGTTTAACTCTTTTTATTTAGAAGATGAATATACTTCATTAATAAATAGAAATATTTGAATTTAACAATAAAAATAGTCATCCTTTTTATATTAGCAGTTCAGCTCTCAGGGTTATTGTCTGGAAAATCACAGCAATAACACATTGTGAAATGTAAGAACAGTTTTACAGACATTGACCCTGTTATGTATGCTATCAAGTACATTTAGGTTTAGCATATCTTCTCCTTAGCTTTATATAAGATACAAAAATAACTCCGCATTTGCAAGTAACCACGATAGCTCTTCCCTGCAAAATTCTTTGCTTAGTTTTTGTCAGTGGGGTTGTATATTCATTTAGTTCAAAACCTCACGAGTGTAGGGTACACATCTTGTGCTGTAACTGATCTGCAATGGATTGTATGCTTGATCTGGCTTACACATGCTGCTATAAATGAGCTCTAGTGGAGTGGTGGAGTTGTACCCACTAAAGCTGACTGTAACTGGAGTTACAAAATTAGAGACGTGATAATTACAGATGTGATAACCCCTCCAGCAGAGGGACACAATTATATGGTTGTGCCTCAGCTAGGAAACTGACAGCTCTTCTGAGCTTGTTGAAGAGGATTATAACTTGATATGATTTCATAAAACAAAAAAATACGATTGTCCATCACAGAATAATTACCATCATTCCTATTCTGGGGGGAAAAATTTCAGATATAATTTGGATCAAAAATTGCACCTTAAAGCTTAGTTAGGCACATACTCAGGGTAGCAGCAGCAAAACTGATATTACAGTAGTTACTCATTTCTTATGCTTCCATGATGCTGGAGTTATTTCAGGGACAATATAATGTGGAAACAGAGACACTGCAAATGGCCTAAGGTCAGAGTGGTGGTACCAGTTAGAAAAAACAGGCAGTTTATTTTTTTTATATTGCATTTTATAGGCACTTTAAGATACTCCCAAACAGCTTCACTCATGAATATGATTCTCTTTTTTTAATAACCTGTGGGCCTCTGTGAAAACCACTGACAATAGTGTGATTGTTTCATAAGCCTATTTCTAGGGTAAAGCATAATGACATAGTCATATGGTATTTTTGTAACAGAAAATGCAAGATGATGTTCTGATTCACTTGTGGCAGCATCACCATTTTTGAAGGATTACTTCTAGTTTAGATGAGCAAATTGTATGAATATATTTATATAAATTTTAAGATGGTTATTCAAAGGTGATGACTAACTTAAAAAAATCACAAATTGAGAAATCAGAATGTAGAAAAGTCACTCTAAATTTAGCTGGAAAGTTTTGTATCCAGTGAGATCTTCATGGAGATTTGCAAAGCATAAAGAAAATTCAAAACAGAACAAAGCAGTGTAAGCTAAAAGCATCCTCATACAAGAAATTTCTTCAGAGATTTCTCTGTTACAAAATAAGAAGGGGTAAGGACAATAACCAGTGCATCTCAAGTATTTTTCAAGGAAATGTTGCGAATAGCAGAACCTATTGAACGTGACCTTCTGCTTAAATTGCAAGCAAAGCTTGTCCAAGAACGCTAAGAAGGCATGAGTTAAAAGGATGTCTTTAGTGAGTGACTGCAGTAGTTATTTCTCTTACATGAAACAGTGTAGGGGGATGAAGATCAACAACATGGTAGACTTGTGGTCCATTTTTATGGTTGAGAAATGTCCTTTCTTTTTCTTCTTTAACACATTTTTCTCATCCTAAATCTTAGTTATTAAAGTAATTTGCTAGATATTTTTCTTCATTTCTGACTGGGATGAATCTCTAAGCATTTACATGAAAGATAAATTGCATATGAATATTTAGATATTGGGGAAAAGGTGGTTTGAAATGTCATTGCAATGAGATTCCTTTGCAGTAGTAAGGTAAACTGTCTGTATCCTGCAGGCAAAGTTCAGTGAAATGCCCCTTGTTCTGTCAATGGGTATCATTGGAAAGAGATTGGAAACATTCACTTAACTCACACTCATTAGGTATTTATAGGTACTGATAAGATTCCCTCTCAGTCATCTGTTCTCCAGGCTGAATAGCCTCAGGTCTCTCAGTCTTTCCTCACAAGTGAGATGCTTCAGGTCCATCTTCATCTTTGTGGTCCTCCCCTTGACTCTCTCTAGAAGTTCCTTCAGGACTTTCTTGACCTGAAAATCCCAGAACTGGGTACAGTGTTCCAAATGTGGCCTCATCAGGACAGAAGAGAAGCGGAAGATCACCTCCCTTGACCTATTGGTCGTGATTTTTCTGATGCATCTCAGCATATGATTAACCTTCTTGGCCATAGCGCATTGTCAACCCTTTTACCCATCGGGATATCCAGGTCCTTCTCTGCAGAGCTCCTTTCCAGCTGATTGGCCCTGAAACTGTACTGATGGAGGAGGTTATTCATCCCCACATGTAGAACTCTACACTTGACCCTGTTGAACTTCATGTATTTTCTCTCTGTCCAGCTCTCCAGCATGTCCAGGTTTCATGTAATGGTGTGTCAGCCACACCTCCCAGCCCATATCATCTGCAGACTTGTTAACAGTCCATTCTGTCTCTTCATCCAGGTCACTGACACAGATGTTGAACAAGACTGAACCCAGTACTGATGCTTGGGGATCACTGCTAGCTACAACCCCCCAGCGAGACTCTGCATCACTGACCCCAACCCTCACAACCCCTCACTGATTACTTCTTCCATTGGGTTTATATAAAAGATTCTTCAAACCAGAGCACTGTCTTGAACTCCTGCAAACCACTGTGTCCCAGATTTCTCTGGAATGATGACAACCCAGGAGAGCTCTTAGGGCTTAGTACTGTTCTTATAACCAAAGGGTAATTCAAAATTCCATTGCCTGTCTCACTAGACACTTCGTCATTGGGCAACTGCATGCTTGTTATATTATTAAACCAAACAAACCTGGCAGTGGTAGAAGGGAGGCAGATCAAGGCACTTGTCAACCTGCATGCATTTTCATCTGGAAGTGGTGTGCAAGCAATGGAATCTAAACTAAAACCATTAAACTTGGTGCAGTATCTGGATGACAGTAGAGTGGGCTGTGCTGATTTATATGACATTGATCCCTGAAGTGCAAACTTTGGAAGTACTCCACAATATTAAGACCATTGAATAAGCATCAAATAGCATTATTCAGTGTAGATAGTTAAGGGAGTGGATCCTCATCCACACAACTTTGATTTTTAGATCATTAGATATGAAACTCATGAATCTTTACCAAATGGCTTCATTCATTGAAATCCTTTCTTTTTTCTTTTTTTTTTCCACTGTGAGATTTGGTCTGAACAAATCAATTTTTAGCATCTGCCTGAAAGCGGACACCATAAATCACATATTTTACTGCAAACTCTTGGGGTTTCAGTATCGCCTGTTGGACTAATTTTACGTGAGGAGTATATTCACTCCTGCATTAAAATGATCTTTAGTACAGTCTGTGTGTGCAAATAGGAGAGGTTTTGCTTGGTCCATTATTTCATTTCAGCTCATGAAATGTATTTATTTTTATTAAAATGAAAACAATGGAAAAATGCATGGAGGTTCATATTTGATTGGATTTTTTTTTTTTTAATATACTGTTCTGTAAAGTTCTGAATTAAATTTAACATTTATCAAGTCTTTGTTTAATCAGTTACTTATTTTGTATTCCATTCACTCTTAAATACCTTGCTTGGAGACGAAGTGCTACTATATTAGATGCAATAGAAATGGGAAGGAAAAGGACAATCTGTTTTTACCATCTGCTACTTGGTCTCACAATTGTGTGCTTATGTGTTGCATTTTATGCAGCATAAGTAGTTTCTGTCATATTAAAATTAATGTTTGCTATATATTAACTGAGCACATTTGTAAGTCTTTGCCTGGAGTTTCAGAGCTACAAGTGCTAATTGAATAGTTTTTGGTAAGGAAATTTTCTCATAAGATTGTGGGTTTTTTTGCATCTTGAAGAAAAAGAACTAGGTTAAAACACGTTTTGGGAAGGAGTGAAAGAAAAATGATAGTTTCAGTCAATGAATATAGGCTAGCTTTCTGTATTTCTTCATTCATTTTTAAAGACATGAAACACAAAGATCAAAGATTGTTTAAGAACAACTCACTTCAGAATTACCTAATCCTTATTAGCTGGCTTCCCGTGGGTGCTGTGGCACGTGGTCCCTCGCACTGACTCGTTGAGCAATCTTTGGTAGCCTGTTTGGAGTTGTATTTCAAAGTGTCTATTTGAATGCACGTCTTTGTCTTCTTTCTGTATAAACAGAGATGGGGGAGGTGAAGTTTCCTTGTTCTCTAACTCAGTAACTGTAAATTAGAGATTATACTTAACCTTTCCTTGTGCAAGATTTGTAACTCCTCAGCAGGTGTCTAGGACTATCTTGTTCAATTTTCTATGTTGGTATTTTTCCCACACTTCCAATAAAAGAAAGCATTACTTTCTAATAGAGTTCAAGCTACAAACCAAATCCTTAAGCAATATGTATATAAAAAGTTAATCGTGCAAATAATTGAAGTACGCCACAGAGGCCTTAAGAAAATCGGATTCAATTAATCAGTAATAATTGAAACCTTTTAGTGCTCAGTGTGTTTGATATTTTGGGGGAAAATAATGTCCGAATGAAAATGACAATCTATTCAAATTTTGTTTTTAACCTTCCTAAGAAAAGACTGTCCTCAGCTATGAATTTTTCAGACTGAAAATATGCAAAAGCAACTATGAATTTCACTGGTCTTAAAACTGAGGAGCATATATATTCATGAACCTTTATAATTGTCACTGATGGATAACGCTGCCTGTTTATATATTTCCTACCTCTCCCTATGAGTCTCTAAAGTGACATCTCTCATGATTTTCTCTATAGGATGCAGAGAATGTTTGTCATGGACATTGAAGAATGGAAGGATAATAATAAATAGTAGCCATTTATTTAGTTGTCCCATTTTACTGTCTTTCACGTGGACTTATACGTGTTAGTGATTTACAAATGACAACACATTTATTCTTTTGAGATTAAGGTTAATAGTGAATAAACATTTTCTGAGTAGAGAATGTAATGTAAAATTTCAGGGACTATCTTGGTTATATAGAGTACCTTAAAGTCCTTAGAATAGACAGCATCAGCTAAAAAGTTGTGTTTTTCTGAAGTCAATATTAAGCCTAATTGTTGTTTAATTCTAACCCTGTATGCTCTGCCAAGGCGTTGTTGGAATAAAGCTGCCTACAGCCACCACCAGCTACAGTGCGCTAGGGAACAGGTTTAAAAGTGGAAGAGAGATAGGTTGTAGCTGGATAGAAAGAAAAGCAACCTGTCAGTAGCCTTTGCGTGTCTCAGGAGGCAGATGTGCATAGATCTCTTTTGGATGTAGATACATTATTTTCTTTTAAAGTCTTTCTCTTACAGATGCGTCTCTTTTCTATCCCTTTGTAGGCAGCATTGGTGTCTTTTAATAAGCAAGATATGAATGCAGGTAATTTGAAGAGTTTGTGAGTTTCCTATTGCAAAATTTCTTCACTGCCTGAATGATTTTGAGGAGGCTTTCAAGCTGAGAATTTATTCATGTTTACTTCTAGTGAATATAGTGCTATATATTTATTTAGAATGAAGTAGAAGAATCACCAATTGGCAGAACAAGCACTATGAACTTGTTCTTCCTAAGATTCTTCTCTTCACCCCTAAGTGTCAAATACCAAAAAAGCCTCCCAAAACCTCCAAGAAATGCTGTTTGCATTGTCTGTCAAGATGAGAAATGACACTGAAGCTTATCTGGAAACCACAAAGCCACATTTGAAGATGGAATCTGATGAAAATCCATCAGAGTGGCAGAGAGAGATTGCATTTTAGGACAGTTCACCTGCCTGAAATGAAAGGACTTTGAAGCTGCAGTGACAAAATGCCTGATTTATAATTTGTGTATTTATGTCAAAGCCAAAGCTAGCAAAATTTAAAATAACCTCCTGAACAATGTACCATGTCAGAGAACTTTAGATGGGAAATAGTGTAATTATATGACTAGTGACATTTGTAATGTAGCTGCTTCCAGAAATCTCCCAATAGTATGTGGATTTTACTTCTACATAGCAGTGGTTAACTTAAATCAACTGTTATTGTATATACAACTTTATTCTGAATGCATGTGTGTCTTTATATCAGAAGGTATACTCTGATCTGAATGGAAGGTCAGTTGTAGTCATACTGAGTCTGAGAGCAGCACAGGTACTAAAGATGACAGAATTTATACACTTCCCAAGTGACGATTCTTTTCTGCATCTCATTTAGAAGATATCCTACCCAGCATCAGGAAAGAAAATTTGAAATTTGAGAGCCAATCACAGTCCTCTTTTATGAGCAGAGGACATAAATGTAAGTAAATGCATTTTTACTGGTTATCTTGGCCATTGGAGATGTATTTCACCATCCTTTTCACTTATTTCAATGTCCTTCCCATGTGTTTATACAACCACATTATGCTCCTAATGGCATCTGCAGTTGTTGCTTACAGTGAAAAACAGTATTAAATAAGATGCTGATAGACCATATTTGCTCAGAAATCCTGTGCATGCACCAGAGGAGTCTGCAGCCTTCACAGCTGGGTATGTACACAGAGCAGAAACTGGGTAAGCCAAGGAAAGAAAAGCACTAAAGGAAACCTGTCAGAATGTCAGCTGCTGGAACAATGCTAACTGTAGGTACAGCCAGAGGTGCACATGAAAGCAGGTGAAGCAGTGGACTTCCAGAAAGAAGGAAACCAACACCTAGTGAAATACCAATGGCTTGACTCACTACTTCAACCATCCAAACTTATTGTTTCATAAAAGGAAGCTGAACTGGATCCTACAAGTAGGATTTTGTCAACTGTTTTAGTGGTACTGCAATGAATTGTAAGTGGTTCAATGTGATCAAGGAAAGGATGGAGCAACACTCAGAAATCAGTCACTAGAAAATGACTTCTGTCACCATTTTGCAGAATTTTTCTCTGTCTTGACATGACCTTTGGTCTTCCAGTTTCAGAAGCATTGTTGTTGAAATCAAGTATGAGCAGTGTTTTCAACAGTTTCTGCCGTGCTTGGATGTATGACAACTAAACAGAGAGTTTGTTTCTTTTCTGTTATATTACCACCTGTGAAGTTCACTCATTGGGACATTGGCGCATATGTGTACCTGAAACAGAGTGAATGACATGGTGATAATTGGTAGAAAGCTATGTTGACTGGTCCTGATTAAACATAATTGCTCCAGTGGGATCATGCTACATCAGCTGATGTCACAGGAATAAACAGTAATTTAATACAATGCTTGTGCAGATTTCAGGGAAGTTAGGTTTTTCACTGAATAATTTACATTGCACTTCCTGGTGGTTTTTTGTTTTTTTTTCTTTTCCATTTAACCTCCTCCCACCTACCCCCTGGTATTTGCATTTTCAAGTGAATTAATAATATGGCGATTAAAATTCAGGATGCAATAAAGCTAGAACAGAATTGTGTTCTATTGCCTTGGAGGGCTGCAGGGATTCAGGTTCCTTTGCCAAGTCATGGTACTTAAAACTTCTCCCCTTTCATTTTTTATTTTTAATGCAACACTATATTTCACCTGTGTTTCTCCTACAGAGTAGGAAGAGCATTGAAGCATAAGTGAAAACAATCTATTTTAAGTATGTTTAAAGCTTGTGAAATTTTCAGCCCAGGACTTGTGAAGAGCCAAGAACCTATTAGCATGCAGTTGCTTATTTTGTTACATGCACAGAAAAATAATACACACACAGGTACCCTCCCAACTAGATGGAGGTGAATGAGGTAAGGTCCCAGTCCTGAATGAAGTTGCACATTCTGTAATTTTGATGTATCATTATTAGGCCTTGCTAATGTTTCTTTTATGCTTGATCTGCAGATGTTTGTGCAAATTTTGTAGCACATTACCAAATTTAATTAAAAATAATGCTTAAGTAGGCCCAATATTTTAACAGATGGGTGTCTGAACAAATGAGTTTGGTTTTTTTTTAATAAATGAATATAATCAATGAATAGAGTTAAATGTTGGTGTAATGATATCCCTTGATAATTGCTATTTCCCTCTCCAAGAACAACAGATCATACTGAGAACATTTACAATCAATTATTTTCAAATTCATTTGAATACTTTCACCTAAAAAGAATCAATGAATTTGCTGCCTTCATTCAGAGATCATCATTAATAACTGAAAAAGTTTGTTGATGATTCATTTAGCTCTAATGTGAACATGCTCCAACAATAAAAGCATTTCTAATGATTTCAGTGGGAATTTTGATCACAATGAAACACTAATCGGTGGTCTGGTTATGTTACATCTTAAAATCTGAGTTTTTTGACATTTATGAGTAAATGAATATTTTCATATTTAATAATTCCACTTATCACATCAGATGTCTTTTATTAATGGTTCTAGAATTTCTGTGAAGTTATGGGCTTAATGTTTAACCTGTGGCCTTTAAGTGTAATATTCTTTCACCTGGAAAAACTAGTATTTAGAAAAAAAAAAAAGATAAAGAAAAGTAAGGTGCATCCTGGAGAATTTTTTCCACATTGAGGAGAGTTGATGGTATGACAACCTTAGATATGTTATGTCCTTTTATATAAAGCATATTTTTACTGTGATAGGAGTAGCACTGGATCAGACATGTTATGTGGGGTCTACAAAACAAATGTATTTAAAATCTGCTTTAGTTGAAAGTTAATTTCAGTATCTATAAACAGTGTGTCATTTAAGTCACTGCATTTCCTTTCTCATTTTGTGCCCATAATTCCAGAAACTGTCCTTTCAAAAAACTAAAAAAGAAAGAAAAAGTAGAGTAAAACCATTCTGCTAGGGCCAAATTCTGCACTCAAATATTTTAGTTGAACCACTGAGATCAGGGCAGGTGAGTGACCAGAGTCACAGTCTGAAGTCATTTTTTAAGGACAGCCATATATCCAGGTAAAAGTACTGTTACTGATTCCAGAATGGTTTAAAATAATAGATCTTATTCTGTTTAATATTAACACTTCCTAGCAGTTAGACACCTGAAATGCCATTTCTGCCACCAGCATTTGTATATATGAATGATCAAACAGAAATAGTTTTTAATATATTTCCCGTTACTGCGCCTAATATATTACAAGCAGGTACAAATCAATCTGGACAGCACATTTTAGCAGCAGACGTATTATATGGTATCAGAGCTGTAATGTTAGGATGTGAGAATTTCTTGAGAAAATGGAAGTTACTCGTTGTGCCATCAGTTCTACCCAAGTGTCCTTTGATTTTTACCTTATTTAAAAGCAATCTTATTCCTCTTCTCTGTTTCCAAACATTTTTCAATCTCTCTGAAACTGAGACTTTCTCTTTTCTCTGCAGGTCTCCAAATTGCCTGATGGGCTGTAGATTGATTTCTGTACCACAGGTACATTTGCTCGTTTACAACCATTCTCAGCATTTTCAAAAAACAATGCCTAAAAGGTGAGCACTAAACTGAAGCACCCAGGTAGAAGTATTCGGTTTTAGATGAGCTGAATTTCCTAGAATAGATCATGTTCTTTTCAAGCAAATTTATTTTTGTATTAAGTTGTAAATCGAAGACTTTTATTGATTTTAAAATAAATAAATCTTTGAATGGTTAACCTTTCCCAGCTTTGGGCAACGCTTGCCAAAATGTTGTCTCCTGGCTACTATTTGGACAGTTTAAAATAGCTGATTTCCAAACTGGTCACAAAAGAATAACATCAATTGCAATTCACTCTTTTCTTTAAATTTGGGTTACAATCCAATTCATTTAGGTTCAGGGTTGAAATTCAGTTAGTATCAGCTTCTGAAATACCTTTCCTCAAGGCACTGTAAATATCTGCCAAAAACACAAAATGCAAGACATGAGCATGAGGCCAAAGCAAGGGGAGAGACTCACTTGGTGACTGACTGCTGAGAGTATTAACTGTACCCCCATCTCACCTGGTACCTCTGATTAGCATTGGCTGAGCTCCACATCGGAGATTCTGAAACATCTGTTTTTCGTTTCTTGATGTCATCGTGTAAGATAATCAATGCTCTGGTTTTTTTTTACTTTCCTATTCTAGCTTCTGCAGCACTTTACATCTCGTGAACTGTTTCTATCTAGAAATTTCTATTCTAACCACTGACAAGTTCAGTTTCTGAATGAAGAAAAGTTTGTGATTATTTTGAATGATTAGTGGCTAGTCTTCTCATGTATTTGTTTTTATTTGTTTTGTGATCCTTTGATGTTCAAATCACACAGAAATTGGTCCTATTTGTTTAATTTAAAAAGGCGTGCAAGCACATTCAAGTGCAAACAAATAAATTGTATGGTAACAGAGGCTGCATGGTATTATGAAAAATGTTGATTTTATGTTATAAAATTTTATTTGCTAAGTGAAAATGAAGGGTAAATTATAATAACAGGTAATGGTGCTGAAAACTAATTTTGATTTAGGCCATGTCTCAGTTTTTCCCTTATAACATGGTGACAGTAGCTTTTCATGATAGCTATGTTAAAATATAATATGTAAATAGCTGTGAGGCAACTGTATCATCATAATATCGTTTTCATAGTCTACCCACCAATTCTCTCTTTATAACCTAGTGCCTTCAATTTTAAGTTTCTGGTTGGATGCAGTAGCAAAGAATTATATATATGTATATTAAAATTTATACTTTCTGAAATATCCAGAAGTAGATCAGCAAAGTAATAATGGATAAATTGTGATTTTGGCCTCATTGTAATAATATAATCAAATACTTACATCTTTGCAAAAGTCCTAACCATCATAGAGAGAGCTGAAAAAATTCCTTTGCAGTCTTTATAAAAACATAAAAAATGTAGATGGTCTATACACAGAAGAACAACATTTTTACTTTGGTTTTCCAACATACTTTACTTTTCCAATGGTTTGGGTTGTTTGTTTTTTTTTCTTCACTCATTTTAATGTATGGCAAGGAATATAATTTTTAGAACATAAAATTTCAGTGATACTCTTGCTTTGAAAAATGCATGTAGCATACGGAAGATCTTTACGCCATAAAATACCATCTGTGTCCACATTCCGTTGTAGCACAGAGTTTTTCCTTATTTTCCTCAAGAAGTGAAATCTATTTTATTTTTTTTTCCCAATCTGTCAGGAAGTGTCTGTATATCTACTACAATATGTAGCAGAAACTAGAGTAGGACTGGTCAGTATTAGTTTTTCCTCATGTGTTTCCCTCATCTCAGTGTGTGAACTTGATGATTTTAATATCTGCCCCCCTGGGGTTCTCAGTGCTTTTCTTCAGGTTAGGTGCCCAATTCATGTATGATTAAGCCCAGGATAAACTTGTGAGTGGGGTTTTTCATACAAACAAATCCTGAAGCGTTCATGGGGAACTGACAATTCACTGCTTTGAGAGCACGAGTGTAGAGGGCTGAGAATCTTCAGAGCCCAGAATTTGTCAAGAATACTCATATTGATTTCCATAAGTGAGTAGGATTATACAATTGAGGGTCCCCACAAGAATTTTAGGACAACATTGTCCAGTATCAGAAATTTGTATTCTAGTTTTATGTTCAGAATTTATACGAGGCCAGAAAAGCTCTTTACATTAGAGCAATAGTTGGAAATCAGTGGTGAGTAGAAGACACTAGGCCATACCCTTGTTTCGGTGCAAGTTTCTGACCTGGTTTAGGCATAGAGAAGGGAAGCTAACCCAAGTATTAATATTATAAAGGTAATGAAGAGATAATGTTAACATAGATCAACATTGTAACCACTGATCATGCTAGCACATTGCCTTGAGAGCTCTCCATATCAGAGCATGCATTATCACTATTTTTTTTTAAGTTACTTTTCAGACTGAATGATTTTAAAAGAAAGGCATTCATCTTTGTCAATCTAAATTTTCATATTAAAAACGAAGAAAGGCACAAAAACATAAATATGTCTCCTTCTAAACAATTCAAACAATTTAACAGTATTAGTGTCTGAAAATCATAACTCCAAATAGTTCTGTCCTGACAACTATTCATTTAGGAATATACCATCTGCTCTCTAACCACATAACAACCTGTTTTGCAATCTATAAAACACTGAGATTTACTGTAATCTACTTTAGGCACCAAGATTGAATATAATCTAATTTACTGAATGTTTCAGCTTTTGGGAAGACTTTTCAGGTTTTTCTGGGCATTGCCTGAAATATTTAGCAGATCTTGAGATGCGGAGTTTTTCTGGTAACTTTGAAATGGGAAGAGATTTGAAAGTATGCATATATTTTTTGTAGACAAAGGAGTTCTGAGATTTTATTCAAAGTGTGTTAATGAAAGAGAAAGTTACTTCTAGTTCTATGATTGTGATGGAATGCTACAAGACGAGATCATGTTTGCTACATAAATATGCTGTAATTAGGTGATGCAATATGCACATGAAGGACATGAAGCCCTCATTGATATTATGAAACTCTCAGGAAAGTTTTGTAGATTTCTTTGTCATTCAAATGGGAATAAAGTGTAAGGTATACTCATAATGATTTTATACAATTGTATTTTTCAATAAAATTCTCAAATTTAAAGAAACTAATGTGCATAGAAGGGAGAAACATTCAGTGAAATTATACAACCAAAAACTATCTTCAAAAACATTCTAAGAGTTGAATCATACTTAAAAATGACTGATTGAAAGCCTAACCAATTTGGAAAGGAAGTTTGTCCAAAAGGTTATTGACATTGAAATGAATTGCTGCAATATTATGTGAAGATTAGTGATGTACTGTTCTTCTGATTTTTATTTTTTTTTTATTCTGGCAGATATTTTAAGCAGGGATCATTGAAGTGCAATATTGTAGAATCACTCTATTTGAACCTTTAAGTAGAGGTGTTGGTTCTTTGGCTTTGATTTGTCATCCAAGCTTATTAGGATAAATACAGAACTATCATATTTCATTACTTGTACTCAGAATTACACTACTACAACTTACCACAACTACTGTTTTGAAGTCACAAACTTTGAAGTGATATTTAACATCAAAAATACAGTGGAGCCATGTCTGGTGGTTCAATCCTCTGCCTTGGTGTAGTGCAGACAGAGCTCGGTGTTCCATACTGCAAGATTTTTTTTTTTCATCTGATTCATGTACATAATTTAGATAAGCATGTATATAATTTAGAATGCAATAGGAATTCACTGTAATTCAACTTCAGCATTAAGACAAGAAGATGTCCATCATTTTTAAATTACGGGTTTGATATGGGAAACTGCCTAATCTCAAATCTCTCTCAAGGAAAGATTTTCTTTATCAGACACTACTAATGCATTCTAGTAAGAAGTAATCAATATGGCAATGTTCGTAATGTAGTAATGGTGATATGATCTTGCTGCTAAGAGGCTTCACTATACAGAAATAAAAAAAAAAAGTCTTCTAGTCTTTCCACCTGAACATTTTCTTATATAAATCCTAGTGTGTCTATCTCAGTTAATTTCCTCAGAACATTTAAACGTTCAGGTTTCTACCTTACAGTGTATCTTTATCCCAAGTGTTGATGATCCTTATCTTTTTGAATAAAAAATATAGGGTTTTTGTTATTTCAGTTTTCCAGGACCTTCAGTATTAGTTTTATTTAAGATATGTAAAATATTATACTGGAACATCCAATGCAAATCAAGTAAAAAATAAAATAATGTATTTGTGTTTGCCTGCCTGTCAATAGCAATGAACTTCTACCTTGTCCAGTGCCAAGGCCAAGAAAAGCAGTTTGTAGCAGATGTTTACCACTGCTTGCATCCAATCCCAACTGCATTATTAATTATGTGATATTAAAAAAATTACAAGAACTGGAGTCAGATTTGTCACCTAATTTTGTCCTACACAGAGCCTTTCAGGTGTCTTCATGTTCAAATGAAATTCCCCTTATTGCACAGAAATGGCCTATAGATATATTCAATACTAGGAATACGTAGCATACAGCCAAAATAATGACATTTATCTGTAGTATCTCTGAGGGATGACATGAATTCAAAGCATATTTATGTTTAGATGTATATTTGCTGATGATGCATATTAATACTGCAGATAAGATGCTAAACTAGTAAATGCAACATTTTAACACTGGTTTTCATGCCTAAGTGTGAATCCAAAAAAGGTAAAGTGAAAGCAATCTACCTTCAGTTAATGCCTTTTTTTTTTCTTCTCAAATTTATTTTTTTTTTTTTAGTGTATGAACATGATGTTGTCCAGATGTATGGGGCACACATTTCAGGTGAGTATTCTGTTTCTGGTCTTATATTTGAAGATACCACACTGAAATGGCAATCCTTGCAGAGCCTTGCCAGGAGCAGCTCTGTGGACTCCAGCATAATCATCATATTACTCACTGGTTCTTGAGTCAGCGTTAAGGCCTCTGGAACTCAACCTGTGGAAGAAACACTCAAGTTTTTTCTAAGAAAATAATTTGAAGCAAAGCTCCTTTTCTATTTCCACTGAAGTGGATTAGTTAGAAAGCTTCTCAGAGCAGATAATTACAAAAATTCCAGTGTGTTTTCATAGGACAGATTAACATACACAGATAAAAAGATTACACGTCTTTCAGCTTAAGACAAATGCATATTTTTGAGGTACTTTAAAGTTTAAAACTGCATTACAAGCTTTTACTTTTCGATTATCTCTGATTCAATCTGTCTTTTAATAGATGTATGTGCACAGACTAAATTGATCCCTCCTGAAATGAAAGTCTAAGAATAGAAAACATATTTATATTTTGATAACTCAGTGTATGGCCAGGAGAAATACTCTGCTGTGTTTTCAGACCCCAAGAAGCAGAAGTGAAATATATTAGCAGGCTATACCTTGTTATATTAAAATGCTTCAAAATTGCCTTTGGAAATGGATGATTGGGTTTGACTTGTTTTCCATGGATTAGATGAAAATTCAAATCAAGGTATTATTTGATTTCCACGAATCTTTATATGCAAATAATGTATTTTATTGTGTCTGTACAACAAAAGCATTTTAAATGGAGGAATATAGTCTCTCTACACACTACATGGTAACCCACTGAGGTGGAAAAGACAGATTCTCAAATGATGTTATATACCAGAACATAGTTGTAGGCAGCAATTCAGATGAAGTTCTATTTCATTTAAAATATAAATGTAATACGGGCTTGGGCAGCAGTAGGAAATTGTTATTGATTTCCATGCCTGATGCACCACTGGCTTCTGACAAAAAGCTGATTACAGATGCCCTCTGTTCGAGAAAATATCCAAATGTTCTGCCTGGGGCGGCCTCATAGATGGTGTTTGGCTGTCAGAGCCTTTGTGTGAGCTCCCAGATGGGGCTAATGAATGGTGCATGGGCTGCCACATCTTAGACAGACTGTGCATTAACTAGAAGGGCTGCAGTGGCTTGCAGTTATAGGGCTGTTTTTCTTTAAATTTGTCTATTGCTTGGGAGGTAATTGGCTACAAGAATGTGTGTATGTTGTTTTATTGGAAAACTTCTTAGCAGATACTAAAGATTAGGTATTTCCTTCACTGCATGAAAACAGTGGGTCAGTCCCATTCACGAGCCACAGAAGCTCTAAGTCATGGACTAAAGAGATTTCCCATAACAAGTTTTCTCCAGAGGTTTGGTCTCTGAAGGTGCTGAGTCCAGTCCTCAGGGAATAAAGGGACCAAGGGGGCTGTCCTGAATCCCACTGTCATTTGCAGTCAAGCATGTTAAGGTTGGGCTGCAAGGATCTGGCCCCTTGCAGTCCTAGTGTTCATCTTGCGCAGAGCACAGCCCTGTGCCCAGCAGCAGTGTGTGAGGAGCCCTGCGCTGTGCAGGGCGTCCTGTGCTTCCTTGGTCCTATGGACAGTGTTGTCCTGTTAACTTGCTATGACCCCAAGACAATTTGTGTTCTGAACGTTTCACTCAGAGTTCCCAGGGCAGAATTTTCTAATCTTTCTTTGTTCATAGAAAGCTAAATGAGAGTTATGCCAAATTTGAATTAAATCAGTATTTTCATGGAAAACATTTATTCAGGCTTTAAAGCTAGGTTTACTGACCAACAAGAAAATTCAGCTCCTAGAATTCCATTGGATGACATTCATAATACTTGTAGCACAAAGTACAGTTGAAAAGCTCAGAAGGAAAATGAATTTTTCATTGTCTATTTTGCTTACCAGACAGATTTTCTATTAATTGATGGAGATGTCACCACTGAGCTATTTTGGCAATTTTCTCTCTCCTTATTTACTAGTATTAAGTGATCTATAAACGCAAGACAACTACTAAAGGTAATTTCCAAAACACATTAGAATAGCTACTGTATTCCATTATTAGTCTAAAACTCAATTAGCTGAAGCTGTAGCTGAAAGGCTGCCATTTATAAAATAGATGCGATATGGAAAGTATTTATAAAAGTACTGTCAAAAATGTTGCTTCTCTAAGTGACTTTTTTTTTTCTTCTTTAAAAAACAAACAAACATGAAAGCTTGAAATTTAGTTTTGTTTGAAGATACAGCTGGAGTCCTGAAACAGGTTTAATAATTTTCTGTATCAGAGGCATTGCAGTGGCTGGTTTTGCCAGTCATAGGTGTAGATGGTTGGGATGGTTTGCCAACCTAAACTGTTCATCTGGCTTTTGCAGGGGGGAAGATAAATCGAAAAAGTTATCTGAGGAAGCTCAACACAAAAGTGGAATGTCTAGAAACTGGCATTAAAATGTTATGGCCGTGATTCCAGGTGACAAGAGGACAAGGGGCTAATCTTGAACAAAGAAATGATCATTTGTTTCTTCCTTGGTATTAGTTTGTTTTGTTTTTTTTTTCCTCCTCTTTTATTTTTTCTTTTTTTCTTTTCCTCTTGTTGCTATGCTTCTCCTCAAGATATAGAAGGTGAGATAAGATCTACAAGGGAAGAGGGAAGTAAATATCCAGGAAATGCAGATATCTATCTGTTGTCAGGAAAAAGCATGTTTGAACTAGGCTAGATAGTTCTGTATGCCACTCTGCTATTGCTAACTCATACTGCTACCGTAATTACAAGTATAAAAGTATTCTGTTATCGATCTCTGTAGCATAGTAGCAGATTAGATTGAGAAAATAACTTCAAAACTTTGTGAGGGCATTTCCAGAGAGTACTTTATAAATCTTACATGACGTGGGTGTTCATAATGATCTGCGATGAAAACTAAAAGCAAAGCTGAGAAACAAGTTCAGAGTGTGTCTTTTAAAGACTTTGATTAATTCTCTGTGAAAAAGCGGAAAGAAGTTATCCATATATAATTGGAGAGCATATGAAGCACTACAAACTGTTTTCAACACATTCCTTGTCTGCCACAAGGAAATCTTCAGAGATCCCCATCTGTTAAAATCTTGTCAGGAACATCAAATTAATTTTTAAACAGATCTTAAAGGCTGCAAGTAAAAGCTTCACTTCTTGGCACATCTAATTTCCTTGCAATTCATACTTGAATGATAGTGTTCTTAAATATTACTAATGAAAAATCAATGGCCAAGGAAATAGTGAAAATTATTACTGTCTTTTCCATTTTGCATTGAGATGTTTCTGAAATCTGTGTTAGGTATTCAGATTTATGGCCGCTGGCAAAGGATATTTGCTAGCCACTTTATAGTCTTGACAGCGGTGGTAATAAAGAGATGGGGTCTCCAGCTCGATGCAAGCATGAGGCCATTTATTGATACACACAGCTGAGTTTGTATGCCATTTCAGCTACAGCTAAAAATAGCACACCAATAATATTCATGTTACTAGGCTAATTATTTATTCATAACTAATGTAACTAAGTAACATTACTTAATCAGCGCCTCATTCAAAACAAACCAGGTATGTACAGTGTTCACATGATTCCCCACAGAATAGCATACTAAGCACACTGTACCAAACACTTATCTCTTGCATTCCTTCTTCAGGATGTCCCTTTCTCTTGCCAAGGCTTGTGGCTAACACATAATGCCATTAACAGTAGCTAACACCTCTATATCAATTGTTACAAGCTGAGCAGTCCTGCTCTCTAAATGTATCTTCACATAGTCTGCTTTTGTCTTGAAGTCAGAGAGGCAGAAATATATATATACATATATGTATAGATTCCTTATAATTAATAGTAATTAAGGGTTGTTTCAGATAATTCTAAGTCTCTGGTAATGTGCTATGCATGTCTGAATTCAGCTAATTGGTTTGTTATCTGACAGTAAGATTTCTGTCTTATGGTAAGGCCATGCTCTTTCCTATAGATTAAGGTAATTGAATGTGAAGAGTACTGTGACATACTTTCAGAGCACTGTTTAAATTTCTGCTTTATTGGATGATAGTCTTACATGTTTGTGAATGGAGCATTAAAAAAGAGCTGTGTCCTGAGACTGCCCCAGTACACACTGATGAACACAGTGAGCAGAGATACTGGAAACTGCTTTCAAGTTTGTGAGATCAGCTACATTTTTCTGATTTCTCGTTGAAAGACACGATTTTGACACGCCCACTGAAATTTCATGCGTAGGTACAGTTCATTTACTACTGAGCTTTGTCTTTATTTCTTGTCTTTCAGAGAAAAGCTCTCCTTCTGCCTTCTTCCTTCTCCACACTCCTCACCATTGTTGATAAGAAAATGACTACAAGATGAACTCTTCTGTTTATACATATTTTGTTGAAAGGCTTTTGCTTTGGGCTAATTTCTTCCACTTGGCCAGCTAGCTTTTCTCCTGGGATATCTGAGAGTTGCTGTAATGTTTGGCAGCTCGTGGCTCTGCAAGGTGTAATGACTGGCTTCAAATTTTCTGTTTTCTTCTGGCATTATAATACCTGGTTTTAGAAGTGCTGTTTACACAACTCTTTTTTTCTTTTGAGAGGGAATGACAGATTACCATTCATCATGTACACTTGTAAGCATTTTAACTGAAAGTAACCAGAAGGGTAGTGCAATTATTCCTTGTAACTTTCTCAAATATCACTCTTTGACATTACAGACAAACAGCATGAATATTCTTTTTTTCATCTGAGCAAAAGCCAATGCAGTTATATGCAGGGACTCCCATCATGACCAATTTCCTTTGTAGTCAGTCTACGCCTTCTGTTTTTCACTTCTTTCTTAGTATGCTGTTTAAAATATGAATTTTCAGTTCTTTCAGTGCTGCATATACTGTGAAATCTGCTTTGTTCAGTGTGTCAAGTTTTTGTTCCTCACATGTGCACTTCTTAAAGTTGGATGTGAGCTGTCACATACAAAATTTTCTATCTTTCTAGTTCACAAAATGTGTGCAGAATTCTCCCATGATGAAGTGACTGTTGTGAACTGGGCTCTCTGGCCAATAATTTCATGCTGAGGAACCAGATGGACAGACACCCAGGCAGAATACCTCCTGGTTTAAATCAGTGTGAACTGGAGGCCATTTTTTGGTAATTGAGTTAATGAGGTCAGTGAGAACTTCTCATTAAGAGTAATTTGAATAATATTGTATTCTTGTAATCACTTGTCATGAATTTAAGACAACTGTAATCATTCTTGGCTAGCAACTTCAGAGATTTAAATGTTGAAATGGATATTTGTGGTGACACAGAAAGTCTTTGTGGAATTCATATTTTTTCCAAAAACTCAGACTGTTATTTAAGATTCATAGGCATAGTAATTTATAAAATTATTTTTAATTTGACTTTGTGTTTCTCAGGTGTTACTTAGTAAAAAATAAACAGCCATGACAATTCTCATCCTTAAAACTAAACCCAAATCCTCTCTTCCCTGCTTCAGCTATCCCAAAGGAGGTATGGAAATACTCAGAAATTTGGCTGAACATGGTTGCTTTTTGCTTCTGTATTTTGTACTGAATGTTGTTTTGTTTTCCACCCAGATGTAACTCTGATTTTATCTTACTAAAACTCTTTGCAAAAGTAAATTACATTTAATGTACACAAATAATATCTACCCCCAAAAAAGATGGTTGTTGTCTGGACAGACTGAAAAAGCAAAACTTCTCTAAAGAGACAACTTTTGGTGGTACGATACTGGAAATGTTACCTGATCAAAAGTCAACACTCATTAAAAATTATTTACCCGACAGCCTACTTGGGAATTATGTAGTAATCCTGAGCACCTATAAGAATATTTCTGATTTTTAAGGGTGCTATTGCATTAAGAGTTGTTATATTCCTTTGAGAAATCACTAGAATTGCTTAAGGAGTACAACAAGTTATTCACACAGGCTGTATTTCTGCTATATTCTAGAATACACCTGTGAGAATTATGAGTAGGGCAGCTGTTGCTACTGATCCTCAGGGGTCACCTTCAGGCAGTGCACTGGCAAGGCTGGGAATCAACTACAATTCAGAAAGAAAAAACCAAAGCCCTTTATAACATTATACTTCAAATGGCCTGAACTCTTCTGGAAAACTCATAGGGTGTGGGTAAGATGACTCCACAAAGCTCACCTAATAGGATTTCAATACAAATATTTCTTAGAGGAATTTTCTCCAATTCTTTAGTATAAAAAAGAAATTGCACATTTAGACTCTTTGGCTTCCAGAGTACATACTGTTCCTTTGTGGCACAACTGATACTGAAATTTCTGAAGCATGAATGAGAAACCACAGGCATTACAAAGAACACTAGCAAGCTTTTGTATAGTATTCAGACAACTATATTTCTAGTGAACAGCTGCAACTTCAACATTATTTGAGATGTATTATTTTAGCCACTGTTTAGCAGCAGAATATAAAGAGAGCCTGATGTGAATTTTGAAGTAACTTCTTGAATTTTAATTAAATACTATTATTTCCATAATTATTTCTGGAATCCTTAGAACTAGAGGTAACATAAACATTGGCATTTCTTGGCATGTCAAAACCTCTGTCAGACCAAAACAAAGGTACAAATGCAAAAGATTTTTGAGTGGATATTAATATTCTTCTGTACCTAAGGCAGGATGAAGGCATAGAGAAATGAGAAGGTCATTTCTGATGAAAACTGTCTATTCTATTGATGTCAATATTAAAACTCACTTCTGTAGCTGTGGAACGTCAAGAACTCTTGTGAAGGTATTTATTCTGGGAATTCTATTGAAATCAGACTTGTAAGAAAAAAATGAAAGGACTGTAAGCCACTAGGTGGTAAATGAAGCCCCTCTCAAAAAAGTCAAGGTACAGGACAGAAAGCATTTGCATTTTTCTTTTTCTTTTTTAGCTTTTTATTTTTCCTTTTTTTTGGGGGGGGGGAGGTGGGAGGGGAGGGCTGTTTTAAACAAATGGTGTGTCGCTTGCTGCAGATTTTCTCTATGTCTGGTGACAGTAACTGTAGCTGGACCCAAACCTGTGTGCAGGTCAATAGGTACAGTCTGCATTTTGTTTGTAGTTGACCACTTCCCTCAGTTATTGCTCCCTCTATGCTACTGGGCCTTCAGTTGTTAATGGGATATTTTCTGGTGTAAAATATCATCTGACGTGTAATTATTTCTGTATGATGGCTATCCTGTAGGTGCATCAATAGGCCATAGGACTTCAAAAACTTACCTTGAAGTTCCTAGATGCCAAAGATGCTTTTTTTAAAAACAAAAATAAAAAAAACCAAACCAAACCACAAATCCTGTACTTTCTAATTCTAAAATATAAACAATATAATTTGCAAGCTGTTTGAACAGACCAACTAATTGATAATATGCATATATAGACTGTTAATGTAAATCGTTCTGCACCATTTGAAGCTTTTTGTTTTCAATATTTCCAGCTTCTTCATTCATTAAACTTTTACAGTTGCATTGTGTTGGTTTTCCTTGCTCTGACTTCCATAAAAAAACACCAAAACACAAACAAACAAACAAAAACAACCAAAAAGCAAAAGAAGTCAGAAGCAAAAGTTAGAAGCCTGATGTTGCTAAATAGAACTGATGGTGATTAGAAGAATGTCTGACTCAGAACAAGAAGGCATTTCATACTGGAAACAAGATTTATTGCTTTAGGTTAAAGGAGTATAAATGATTAATTACCTCACAACAGCATAATTACATCACACTACAGCAGTATGGTATGTTATCAAGCTTGCTAACAAATTAAGAGTTTAAAAGCAAACAAATGCATAACTCCCCCTCCTAAAACACAAATATCTGGATTTTTTTCGTTTGCCATATAGTTATGAAGCTGTGCTAGGTACATCCAGCTGCAACAGGGACCATGGATGTGTAATTATTGTTTGCAGCTGAGCTAAAATGAAAATGGGAAACACCTGTGCGTGTGGGGCCCGGGGGAAGAACACTGGGGCAAGCCCAGCAGTGCTAGTCAGGGTGCTGAGGGGGCAGTGAGGTGTGGGGTGCAGGGGTTCCTACTGAGGGGACAGTGAGGTGAGGGGGGCTCTGCTGAGTGTGGAGCAGAGCAGTGAAAGGAGGTTCCCTCAGAGGGGGCATGGGGAGAATGGGAGGAGGGCTGAGGAGCATCTGCTGGAAGAAGGTCCTAATGTTGGCAGGGTGTGGCTGGGGGCTGCAGCAGGGGCAGGTGGCTCTTTAGAGTCAGTCCCTGCATTATCAGTAAAACTTGAATCTTCAGTGGTTGCCGTTAGTCCCTCCGAGCCTTCGCTTAAAATGCAGAATCTTCTTCATCTTACTCATAGCCTTGATGAAGGAGAAGACATCAGCAGACCCACCGTTGAATATGGCCTGGGGTCCCATAGAATAGGGGTCGGTCTGGGAGAATTAATTGGTTGTTGGCAGCACCTGCTGTGAGAGCAGGGTAAAAGGTGTTTGGGGAGGGACTGTTAGCAGCAGCAGCGTGGGGAGCAGCTGAGGGAAATGGTGGCAGAGATGAAGAGGCAGTCATCTCTTTTGGACAATGGTAAGCAAATTTTCTTTTTTTCTTCCTCTCTTCTTACTGAGAAGGATTGCTTTGGGACGAAAGAAAAAGTTACCTATATAGTGAGAAAGTTAGCTTTTCGTTTGTTGAATTCTTGCTGGGCCCTCACCAAGCCTCTTGCGTGGAATGATAAGGAATGCAATGTGGTACTTATATCTTATGTTCTGAGCAACCCGTTTGAAAAAGAAAAGTTTGTGTGAGGTGAAGGCATGAAACCCAACTACTGCAGGTGTGCTTAAGTAGTGAATACATTTTGGTGCTTGGGTAGTTATGATCCTAGGGCAGCTGCTGCTTGGAATGTAAAGGTGCAGTTTTCAAATCAACATGGTGTAAGATAAGCTTCTGAGTATGGGGCTGTACTCTTGATTTTGTTGTGATAAATGACTCCTAGAAACGTAAATTAAGAGTGAAGCTGTCTTTTAGGTTTCAAAGTTATTTTGATATAAAATAAACCGATATAAGCATTACATATTTTGCATTCCTACATTAAAATAAGCATCCACTCTTCCTTATTTTTTATTTAGACCCTCTTTTTTTTCCATCCTTTCTATAATTTATATAATATTATTATATATTCTGTATGCCTAATGTGTGTAGCAAAGTTATTTCACTTTTTTTGGACTAAGCTCATTTAGTCTTTCAAGAAAATCGTACAAGTGGAGGATGAATGCTATCTTTAAACACAACCTTGTGCTTAGATTTGTTTCTGTCATCTTATCACTTCCTTTTATCAAACTTTGGTCTGCCTAATATAAAGCTCTCTGGAGGCAGAATTACTTTCTAACATCCAGTTTTAAAACTGAGATCTGTTTTGTTTTTTTTTTTTTTTTTTTTTGGTTTTTTTTTTTTATGACTGTGGGCTAACAGAAAAGCATGATTCCCCTAGAGGCTGTTGCAAGCAACTTGGTAAGAAAAAAGACAGAAATATTTTGGGAAACAGATTATCCCTGACAAACGTATACAGCTGTCTAATAGAGCAACCTCCTCAGACCCTGTCCATGTCATAGGATTTTTCTGGTCTCTCTAATCTTCTTACTTTTACTGAAGCCCGTTTCGTATCCATTAGTATGCATGTGTATATTCTAATAGACTATAAAAATGCTGTGTGACCTACTTACTGAGAACCTGGTTTTACATGCCATTAGTGTGCATGTACTTTCACAGTAATAGACTTTTGAAAATGCCATGTGACCCATTTATTCTGCTTCATCAGTGACTCCCTATGAAGTGTGTGTATCTGTATGTACAGATGTGTGTCCTTTTTCACCATGTGGGAAAACCTTCCAGTGTTGAAATAGAAGAACTCTGTGTTGTTTGGACTGCTTGGACAATAATATGACTTTTTAAATTATTTTTTGCAAAAAGAAATAAATGATACTTGAAGACCTTTGCGATGGAAGAAAACAGAATGTAGATAAAGCAACCTGTAGTTAGAGGAGGATTAATGCTGCAATGAAAGCTGGCCTGTTTTTTTTTTTTTTTTTTTAAAGAAATCCTTCTCATTTCACTGATTTATTATTTCCTGTTGAACTTGCTTGCACCTTGCTTGATTTAGTTTTCTCTGGAGTTTACTGAATATATTGAGCATAAAAGGACTGTTTATGATTGAAGAAATACTTTTTTTTCTTATATTTTCTTCTAAGTGTAATTCCTGAATGTTGTGAATGACCATGTATTTTGCATGCAAGCTGCCATCTGCCTGTGTCATTTGGCATGCTTTATTTTCCCAGCTGCTCTTTGTAGTTTTTTATTTTTTTACCTCTCTATAAAAATTTTCCATTGTTCTTTAGAGGCTGAGTCCTTGTTGATCCTAATACAAAACAGCTGTATAGTTTTGATAATCTTTGTCACCTCTCCTTGTACCTTCTATTGCTTTATTATTTTTGAGGACAGCAAGATCAGAGGTTAATGGCATGTAAGATTAAGTCCACTGTGGACTGCATAATGATGTTTTGGTTTTTGTTCCTTTCTTAATACAGCCTAATTCAATTATTTTTATTATTATTTTTTTTTACTGCCATTGAATAGCAACCTGGCAGCTTGAAAATATTATGTTATAACCCCAGACCTGAAATCTAGGTGAAGGAATTCAAAACTCATTGTGTATGTACAAAGTGACCGTATCCTTATTTATACTGTATAGTATTATTTATATTTAGCCTGATCTGTCATGTAGTTTGGCAAATATTAATTTCTTTCACCCCTTATGCTTTCAAGGATGCACAGAATTTTGTGATGTGGTGCTGTTCTTAAAGTATGCCCAGGGTGTTGTGGATTTGGGTAATCTGTGCATGGGTCCCTCTGTTTTTGAGAATACACTGAAGTGTTTTATACCTTGAATCAGAAGCATATGTTAGTGGTTTTATGCTAGCACTCTTTTTGTAGCACCCAAACTGGTAAGGAGGCTGTGTGCTGTATGATATGGGAGATTTCTGAAAGCTTGTAGTTCTCCCTTTGGACTCTTGTCTGCATGTGAGATAATCCTGGATGCAGCAATACTGTGTAAACCTACATGTTGATTTGGCCCCAGAAAGGAGTTACTATTCTTCCCTACATGCACCTGGTAGTCACCAGTTTATGTCCACACTTCAAGTCAGAAATTAGAGTGATCTAATCCAAGGGGTTCCTAATGAAGGGAATGCTAGTAAGAGAAGATATTACATTCCCGTTGGACTATTGATGTGTCACTGGTGTGTAGTTAATCTACTGAGTTAACTGTATTTAATTTTGGGGAGTTTAGCGTTGTACTTCTGAGGAAGAAGCAATTGCATGAGGGAATTCCATAGAAGGAGGTGGCTTTATTTTTTACATCGTCTTCATGTAAATTCTTCCCTTTCCCTAATATTGCAGAGGCTTTTTTTCTATTGCTGTTGTACCTAGGTTCATTAATTCCAAAGTTGCTGTATTGGAATTTAAAAAAATTGGAGTGCAACAGGAGAATCTGATCGAACAAGGTAGTGACATTGTAAGATCAGTGCTGTAGCTGCATTGCATTAGCTACAGCACTGATCTTACTAATGCAGTGCAGTTAACTAATATTTGCACTAGTAGGGAATGATACCATATTAAATACACAGCTTTTCTACCAGTGATATGTGACCTGGAAGATAGTATTTGAAGATAGTATTTGGAACCTAGTGTAGGGAACCTGATAGTATTTGGAACCTAGTGTAGGGAACCTGCTTTGGCAGAGGGGTTGGACTTGATGATCTCTAGAGGTCCCTTCCACCCCTCTGATTTTGTGATATCTATTTTATTTTGATACTGTGATCTTAGCATGAAGAAATCAAAGTAATGGACATTTCTTGGAAGCTCATCGTTAAAGCATTCAAGTCTTAGTGAAGCTCCTATACAAAGTCAAACAAAACAAAGACATGGGAAAGTGGTTGGGAGTTTGGAAAGCATAAATCCCATTTTCTCGTGCAAAATGAAGTGCATTCTCCCTTGTGTTACTCGTACTTCATTCAAAGTAGGTTACACTGTTATGTATCTCAGATGTACATGTGACCTGGACAGATAAAACATCACTTTCTGGTTTGGCATGTTACCTCAGAGGAGGTAGTCAGTATCATGTATCAACATGATAGTTTCTCTGCATATACTTTGAGTGTTAATGGTCACCTGCTCTTGGACTCCAACAGTGCTACAGTTCCATTGAGAATGTGCTTAAAAAGTAAGAGGTCTAAAACTAGAACAGATTGAATAGAATAGCTGTGCTACAAAGAAGTATTTTTATTACTTAAGAAAGATCTGTCAATTGTGTATGAAATCTCTACTGTTAGTCAGACTACTCAATGGGAAGAGGAAGGAATCTATTTTTATATGAAACTGTCAGGATTTCATCCTATTTAATTTTGGTTCTGTTTGCCTGAATATTCTCTCTTTGTCGTCGGTGTCATTGAGTGCTCAGCTCTTTACTTGACACATAGAGATAAGATTACTCAGAGATTGCTCTGGAATAGCCACACCAGTAATACAAATCGGCCTATTGTGTAGAATGTCAGTGTTAGCGAAGCCTCAAACACCTCTGAGCAGAATGCTATGTTTAACTGGACTAGTTACCTCCTTGTTTCTATGGCATGTACGTTTAGTCATAGGATTGGATTTCTGTAGTAAAGGTATGAACAAAAGGTAGCACTTTATACTTAGAAACTGGAAGGACCACAGATTATCTTGTTTAGTACTATCTCTTTATTGCATATTTCATTATGAAGCTGAATAATGCTCCTTTAGTTTTGAATCGAGTCTGTTATATTAAATCTCAGTAGATCAGAACTCTGCTTAATGGAATTTAATCTTTATTCAGTACTCCATCATTTTGCATTTTATTACAGTAATGGCAAAGGGTAGTCTTCCTTAAAATGGAGATACTGTATAAAATGAAGACAACTTTTCTGGCGCTTAGAATTTAAGCAGCAATCCCTTGACACCATTGCTGTCTACAAACAAAGCATATACGTTTGTATTTCTAACATTATATTAAAATAGGAAGTTGGTGGAACTCTAGAATTTAGTGATTTATTTTGTAGATGAGTTAAACTTATTTAATTATTTGAATCTTTTTTTCTATCTGGGATCACATAATCTTGTCATTTAAAGTAGTGAGTCTTGTTAAGAAAATTTGAAGATGTCCCGTTATTGGCTGGTACTGTTGACATTGCTCCATCTGAGAGCAAACTGGAAATTTCTAGGAATCTATTGCTAATTTATGTGGTGTTGATTAAGATGAAGCTACTATACCCAGTAGTTACTGAAGACCAGTCTTGGGAAGTCAGGATAGCTTTCCAGAACTTAAGTGTTTCAGGGTGAGGTGTTTTGGGTGCTGCCCTCAGTACTGCAGACAGAAACTGATGCTTATTGTGGCAGCAGTGATAGCCTTTTGGTATCTTATCTCATTGTTTACTCAAAACAGAGAGTGCTGTATAATATCTTGGATATATCATTTAAAATCCCCCCATCTGTGAGTGCACTAAAACAGTCTTGTTCTCCATCTGTCCCTTATTTCTGTCAGATGGTTGATTCAGTGAAACGTATGGTTGTTTTTCCTTTTGGAGTGTGTCAAACAGAGTGAACACAGATAAAAAAAAGTATATTTAAACATACCACTGTTATTTTTTTAATGTTTTATTACTAATTATGGCACTAGGGATTCTGAGACAAACCCCAAATATAAATTGAGATTTAATTTTTTGGGGGAGGAGGGGAGGATGTTTTCTGTGTACTTTTTTTTTTTTTCTTTTTAAATTATATATCCTATAAACAGAGCATGAGTCTTTTTATAGGTTTACCTGAGTGCTTTGAATCTAAAGTTGCTGCAGTGATACTGGGGATTTCAGCTGATTGCTTTAGAACTGCAGGGCTATTCTATGGCAAAGTAAGAAAAGAAAAAACTATTCAGTTTAAGATGTAATCATGTTTTTTTATTTTATTTATTTTTTTAAGCCTGTTTTCTCTGTAGACAACTGATCTCTGTACATAGAGGGATCTTGCTGTAATACTCATACCTTAAAGTTTATAGATCTTTCTGGGTAACTTATGCGTGAGGTTTTTCTGTGTGTCATTCTAGCCTCTTTTGTTGTCATGTGTCTTTATTTGTATACGTATTTCCTCTGAAATATGGGATGACTGGTAACTGGAGGCTCCTGTAATGTTAATGTCACGTGTTTATGTAAATCCTTTGGGTGTGATTAGAAACCTGGATTCTAGTTTTATCTGACATTACTGATTTTAATGCACGGTTCTAATTCTCAGCAGTATGACTGAGAAGGTAATGTTTTCCTCACAACTCTTTGTAACTTTTTTGCAAGTTCAACCTCCCCCTTCTCCCTTTGGAAATATATTTCCAATGTCAGATCTTTGCAGATGGTCAGGATCCTATTATTCCTCAGTGCAGTCTTCTTTTTCTGTTGGCTCCATAATAAAATAAATGCTCGGTGTTAATTAACTCTTGAGGAAATAGGGCTGTGTAACTCTGGAAAATGTAGTGAAAACACATTCATTGATTGCTTTTCCTGGACCACGTTTAGTCTGCAGATTATTTTGAAGAAATTTAAATTTTGATATGTAATTCATGAAGATGTGAAATATGGGAAGGTGTTGGATTGTGAGAACAGACTCAGTCTGTAAATGTTTGTCTATAATTCTTGGTGTAGTTTTTGAGTTCATGTAACTTTTTGAAATTTTACGCTTTTAAAATTTCAGATTAGCAAAGTCTATATTAGCTATATTTATTTTCCTTTTTCTAGTTGAGCTTAAATGTTTTGAGTAGTTGCTTCTTGATAGGAACTGCTATTCTTAGCATAGTGCTCCAGCCTGATGCTTTCATTCTGCTGGAAAAAAATGTTTCTCAGTGTATCCAGTATCATTCCTCAGCTGTGTTTCTGCTTCTGTGGTTGCATGTTTTCCACCTGCTTTGTCCTCATTTGACATAGTTTGGTAGATGGTGATCTTCAATGGATGCCTGCTGTGACTTCAGCTCAGATACTGACTGGCGATCTTGGCTATAAATATTATTTCTCTCATTTGTGATGAGCTTGTCAAAAGAGATGAGTTCTAGTTTCACTCATTTGGAATGTTAAATTGAACGTTAGGGGCTTAGGAACATGAACTCCCACATCTGTGAATTTTGCATCAAGTTCTTCAAATGTGTTTTCAGATGTGCCCCTATTTTGCTACTAATTGTTGACACTTCTGTGTTATGAATGGCTGTTTAGAGAGGTTGTCATTTTTCTTATTTGCAGGAAAACTAGCACAACAAAGCCTCGAACTTACTGACCTATAGGTGTTGCCTCTTGTAAATGGTAGGTGTCAGCAGATGGTACAACTACATGCAGTCTTTCAAGTAGTGTTTTTTCTTAGCCTGTGAACATATGTTCAGTCTTGGGAAGACATGCTGTGTTGCTGTCAGCTTAGGTTATGCGAGTCTCAGTGTAGTGGCAGGTTTTTGGAGAGGGCTTACGAGAGCAGCATAACTTACTCGCTGTCCTTGCTTCTGATTAGATTAAATTCGCAAGAAAGAGCTGTTCCTTGAGAACTGCCTACTGTTATTGAACACGTTATGGAAGAGACTGCCTCTAGGCAATCTGATCATTTCTCTTCCAAATCTGAACAGAGGTTCTGCAGAAATAGAACAAATTACATTGAAGTTATACCTAGACTTGATATCATTGTTTTCTTTTCCATTAGAAGCTAATGTGGAAAGCCCCAGACATCTACCACCATTTAGAAGGGTAGCATCAGAATGGATGCTGCTGTTAGGCAAAGGGGAAATGATAACAATATTTCCCGCTTTCACACACACTTGTAGATGGTATTTCATTCAGATTATCTGTTGGACAAATTCAGTGGACCATAATGTTTGTTCTTTATTTTTAATAGAGGTACTAAGAGAAAGAAAAGCAGCTGTATAGATGTGTTTTCTGGCAAGCAAGCTTTTTGATTATTAACTGTGTTTATAGAATACCTTGGCAATGCAGGTGAATGCAAACTTTTTGGGTAAGATGTATAGCTATTAGGGAAAAAGAGTGCCACAAGTTCTCCCATTGAGGGATGTGCTCATTAAAACTATGCTTACAAACAAAAGACGTTCTCTGAACAGAAGTCCTGAGAGTGGGTCAGAAAATCAGCCTTGGAAAAAATGAAGATAGTGCACATTCCTGAGACAGAGGGGTAAAGCATGCATATTTCTCTTCTTATTTAATTTTGTAGGATGATAGTTTATGACTTTTCCCTACGCTTTGCTGCTGATTCAGCCTTATGTCCTCTTCTTGTTTTGGTAATTCAGCACATAAACTGAGATTTAAAATAACTACCTGGAACGCAAGCTTGCAGGCTGGAAGTCACAGATGGAGAGTGAGACTGCTTAAGTTTACCTAGCTCCTGAGGCTAAAGTTTGAGGTTTGCAGAAGAGTAAAGCTCAGGAAAGGTAGCTTGGTGTGGGTAATGGGTATCTAGGGAATTGAAATAAGTGTTGATGGGTGCTGTGAGGACAAAACCCAACAAGGAACATCTTGTAATTCAAAACTGTGTGAAGCAAAAGACCAAAACCCATCAGAACAAAAAGCGATAAACAACTAATTCATCTATTACGCTGAGAGCAAAATAAAAGCTGTCTCTTTAAAAGAGCAGCATCCCTATCAGCTCTACAATTCTCATTTCTTTTATAATGGATTTTAGGGAGTCTCAGAACTGTCAGTCACCAGTAGTAAATTCACCATGTTCAGATGAAGGGATTTTACTGAAACTGGTAGTGATGATTGCTTCTTTAGAGATGCTTTGGGTTTATATTTTTTAAATTATAATCTTGGAAATCATGTTTGGATTGCTGGTTTAATTGTAAACTCTTCCTTCTGTGTTCTTCAGAAGCATTAAATCAGTTGTTCACCTGCTCTGTTGTAGATTTAGGAATGTTTCAGTTTCTGGGAAGCAGCTATTTTAAAGCTGTTTTTTAATGTTCAGAGATTTTTGTGGAGAGGTAAATAAATTTCATGAAAATTTGTTCAGCCAACCATTTTACATTCTGTACAACATTATGTAATACATCATATTGTCACCTAACGCAAGATGTAAATACAGTTACATTGCTACCACGAATTTAGTATTTAATGACTGTTTCCTTTTTTTTAAACAGGTGGAAAGTGGGAGATCTGACAGTGATATAGTTCAGTTCTGGGGCGTTCTGCCCCCTCCCTAAGGCTGGTTTTAATTGTGAAGGAATATTTAAATATTTCACCTTGGAATTAACTTCAGTCCTTTCCTCTACTCTGCTGTAAATAATCTGTGGTTACGTGAATATCTGATGGCTGATTAAATAGAAGGATTCCTTACTCAGGAAGTATTCTGTTTGCTTCAGAAAGCTTTGTGCCTAAGCAGGCCTTGCAAGATATGGTAGTGTGAACATCTAATAGACACTTCTTCCCTGGGGAACCTTGTAACCAGATTTTCATACCAATGAATGGTAAATGCAGTGTGCATCTGCCAGTGTTTCTTTAAAATGTTAGCCATATTAATTAGTTAGAAACTGATGTTAAATTTGGTCTTCTGTGATCTGGAGACTGCACAGCACTTGAATGTCAAGTGAACGAGTGCATAACCTGCTGAAGCCAACAGCTAAGGGCACTACAAGCACTGTAATATAGAATATTTGATTCGTTGCAACTCCCTCACAAGTGTTTGATCACTGTCATTTGTTTTAATGGTAGCTCTGGCACTGTTGAATTTGCCTTGACCATGTTTTCTGCATTTCCTGACTCTAGTGCAGAAAATAAATGTGAAATGCTTTCTTTTTGGCCTACTTTCTTTGACTGTTTGCTATGGCAGAGTAGAGCTTCAAAGTTTTTTACTTGTTACATATGTGGTGCTTTACATAATACTTGATATATGTTGTTAGTTATTACGTGCTAAAATTGTACTGATGTGGGGGAAAAACTATAATTGCAATGCATTATTTCTGTAGTTTGGGCACCTGTGAAGGATATTCACAGTAGAAATGATGCAGTCATTGTTTTAAAAACTAGAAATCAATGAGTTATAATCTCAGCTAGTTTGAAATATCTTTTTTCAATACAGTTTTCTGGGAAATGTATTTGACAGTGTGGCTGGTTGATTCAGCCTGTTGCTCAGTTTGGGTGAATGAATAAGTAATTTTGCTAGTTCGCACAAAGTTAAATGTACACCAACAGCTGAATCTGCCTCTGCTGAGATGCTACGCAGAGAATTGAAAGGGTGTTCTTGAGAGGATATTGAAAAATTGCAAACCAATTCTGAGAGGATAAAGGGAGCTGAGCAAGTATGGATGTAGAAAGATCAGGTTTTCAAACATCTTTATTAGAAAAGAGCGTACAAATATCAGGTGGCATCTGTACCTTTCATGCATATCTCAGAAACCACTTGCACAGTGTCATTGTATAAACTAATACAAATCTTACATGAAGAAAGATGAAATGAAGTGGTTAAACACAGTATCTTTAGCTTCATGTATCCAATGGCTTTGGATCAGACAAAAATAAATTTGAAAGTTGTGCTGCTTCTGGTGTATGTGTTTTCAGTGTCTATGCTATACTGAAATAGACTAATATATCATAATTTGTTTTATATTTCAAGTCTTGTTTATTTATGTCAATATACTTGGATGCTCCAGAACTAATTTTTGTAACGGTCCATCAGCATGCACGTGAGCTAAACCTTGCAACTCAGGAGGTTCTCATCAGTTGCATAATGAAGACAAATGGCATGTGAAATGTTGTGTTATGATTATGCAAAAGTAATGCTTTATGGCAGCTAAGGCTTTGCTTTGCTGTCTGTAGAAAGCCATGTTCCATGAGTCTGATTAATCACGCAAAATAAGATTAAAAAGAGGCAAGAGATGGGGATGGGGAGCAGTGGGGGAGAAAAGGTGCTGTGTATTCAGGTTTCTTCCAAGCATGTAACTGACCTGGTGCTGCAGATCTTATTCTCTGTGGACAGACTTCAAGGTTGAGTGAATTTCAAATGACAGTGAAATTCTCAAACTGTGGTGAACCTAATTAAGAATTGGTTCTATTGCTGTGATTTCAAGAGTGCCTGAGATAATCTTTTGTGGCAGATGTTTGCTGGGATTGGTTAGATCATAAATCAGATGATGAGAATGCCAAGTAGAAGGAATGTCCTGAACTCCTGATCTCTTGACTTCCATGTGGGATCTAATTATATAGAAAACTAGTTGGTGACATCTTTGATAAAGGCTCCTGCATCCAAATAAATCTGTTATTTGTTTTGGCAGATAAATGTATGGCTTTGGAATGTTACTACCAGAAGCCAGCTGTGTATGTCTTTATTTTTAATTGGAAAATACACTACAAAACTTCTTGCGTAAGTTTCCATTGTCCTTGACATCTGGAAGTGTTGTGATGTGCAATCTCAAAAGGCACAATATTGATCTTCTTGCTGTGTTTCTAACCAACTGCTTAAAATATGAAAATCATAAATTTCAGAACCTTGAAGGTGTGTGTTTCTTTTTTTCCTCCAGGACATTGTAATAACACACACTGCAGAAGGAGGAATTTTTAAGTGCGTGTGTGTTATCACAGCACATTGGGAGCGTGGAGGATAAGGATTTGTTACAGCAGTAAGCAACAAGTTGTTTGTTCAGTAAATGACCGGAGCTGCTTTTGTTGGGTGTGAAGTAGTATGTTCTGTGTCAGGGAGGAAAGGGAAACTGCACAAGATGGTATGAGTATGTGACTTCTATTCATGTTCCAACTTTCTTTGAACTTCAGGGCAATTACACTCCTAAGAATGATGATGAAATGTAGTGTGTTACCATGAAGCATCATTGAAAACTCGAACATACATTCTGAATGTTTCCTACCTGTATTCCAGAGAATAGCTTGCATGTGTAGGGATTTTGTGTTGTGATGTACCACAATGTTTTCCAGGTGTTACTTTTTCACTAGCATTGCATCTAATCTCATCAGTGATATATCCAACTCAGTTGTCTCTGCTTTATTACCTTCTGTATAACTGCACAGGATTTCTACTTCACTGCGGGAGACGTATGACCTAATTTTTTTCTGGTTAAGGGGAGAAAGTTGAAGTAATTACTTCATATTCACTTTAAGGCGGTTGTTTGAACCTAGAAGCATTCAGGTCTGCTCTGTAGTGATGTGGTAAGGACTGAATGAGTAGATAAGGACTGAAAGGGCTCACAGTATGTGTGAGTGACTTATTGGAAGGAAGACACACGCACTTTATTATCTTCTTATTCACACAGCCTCTACCAATTAGCAATTCCAAAATCGTTAACAGTGCAGAATTTGTAATGTGACACTGTGGTCTTAGAATGCACTTTGATCTCAGAGCTGAAATTTAGTGCACTTCCTAATGGGAAAGTGCAACTTGTGAGAGATTGTATCTGAAGTACTAAGGCAGGTCAAGTAACTAAGGTGATGATGACAAGTAGGAAGAGTGATGATTAAATGGATGTCAAACAGAGTCAGTAGAAGTAAAGGGAGGGCCTTACCACATTTCTGAATTTGTTCTATTATTCTGCTTGTCTCACTTTTGTAAGCCAGCATCTTCATGGCTTGCTAAGAACATGATGGGAATGACTTAGGAGAGCCAACCAGAGAATGTCTTAGCATGAATTCAGTAAGATGAAAAGCACTTGTTTCAAATCCTTCTGAGGTTCTTTCATCTATCTTTCAGTGTTTTAATTACTTAACTCTGATTTCTGTTGTGTTTATAACTTCTTCTGTTGTCGGCAGAGTGTGACATTGGCTTCTGGCAGTTTTTAGACCACAGCATGGATTCATCCAGCTTGCAGGATGCTCAGTGGTACTGTTAATACTCTTTTTGGCTCAGCCTGTTTAATGTTTCCTGGTGAATGCCTTGGTTTTCCAGTGTCACAAGGGGTGAAAGTGAGTATTGTTGGGAGGCATAATAAAAAAGCACCAGATCTCAGGTATCTTGTAAGGATGTAGTATGAAAGTTATATTTTTACAGTGTGAAGGTAGTAAGTGTTAAATAGACCAGAAATGTCTTTGACAGATAAGTCAATAGGCAGCTGCTAAAGTCAAAGTTAGAAAACAACTTTTGCTTTATGACAATGGTGTACTATGTATGCAATTCCCTTTTGCATTCTGTTATGCTTATTGGTACGTGTGCTAGATTTCTGAGGGGAGAAGTCTCAGGCTGTGTTAAGTGCTGGGTGCATAGAAGTGGTTTAGCAGCGTGTCAGTGATCTAGCAGAGAGCAGTTTGTGATGATAAGGATCACAGCCTCATTTCAGAGTGAGCAAATGGAAGAGTTGTGTTTTTCCTGTGCCCCAGAAGTCAGTGCAAGACACCAACCCACCGTCTGGAATCCACATTTCTCTATAAATAGCTGCCCTTCTCTCTAAGGGCTACACTGTGCAAAGCTTTAGTGCTAAAAGAACTAAGAAGTGCTGCAAAGCCAGTTTTTATTGCATTTTTCTGATTGAATGCTATTCACTGCATCTTCTTCAGTCAGAAAATATAAAGGAGAAAGGGAAAGGTGTTGGTTTTTGTATTTTTGTCTTACATGTATTTTGTTTTTTTTTTTTCTCTTTCACTGACTAAAAAGCACCTTTTGTGTCTTACAGAAATAACTTGCTCTAATCCCATAAATGTTTAGTAGCTTTCTTTGAGAAATGTTGATTTGAGAAAATGTTTTCCTTGGAATGGAGGTTTTAAAGGCAGACAAAGAAAGAACTGAATCTCTTTTCAGGAGACTTTTTAAAATTTGCTTTACTAGCAACAGATAATGCCTTGTGTATTTAAATAAATAAAGCCCTGACAGTATGGTCTTTAACAAGACAGATGGAGATTGTAACATCCAGTCAACCTTTGCTGAGCAACTGCTGAGAACACCTAGTAGCTGAGCACAAGAGGTTCTCTGTGCTCCTTGGAGATTTGGCATATGATTTCAGAAGGTGTACAAACGGCTGCCATTTCATCAGGTGACTTTTGTTTTGTTTTTCCACAACTGAACTCAATTGTGTCTTGTGAACTTCATACAGAGACATTTAGTTTCAATGTTAGTGTTTCGAGGTTTAAAATTTGGAGTGTCTTGATTCTGAATATTTTTGCACTTTACGTGCTTGTGTTCTTCTGAAATGTGTTCTGAAAAGCATGAATTCAGAATGTATCTCCATAAGAGCGCCTCATATGGGACTCCTATGAGTTGGTAATACAGAGTCTATGTGTTGATCCCATAGTCAGCAAAGGTGAAGCTGTGTAAGCAGTAGTGAATACTATGAATGAGTTTTCTGCTGTACATAGGGTCTTCCTTTGTGCTGCTAAGCTCTGTAGATTTCAGCCATTGACTGAAGGATGGTGAGCGTAATTACTTAAGTGAGTCAATACAGACTATCAGTCTCATTTTTTTAAGTGTATGTTAAGAGCTTTTGTGCAGTTGATCCAGACTGAACCAAAAGCCCTTGTGAAAATATGGAAATGTTGTGTTGTGACTAAAAGAAACTGAAGCATGACTTAATGACCGCTCATCTGATAGTAAGAAATGCTGAAGTATTTTCTATTACTAAGCTAAAAACAACAGAACTTTGGCTGAAGGCTGTGATATTTGGTGAAAGTATTTCCTGACTATTCAGAAAACAAACGTGTATACTGATGAATACTGTGAAAACGTCAGGGAAGCTAAAAAATGTCATTCTGTGGTAAGATTAACTAATTTTTATTGAAGTAAAATAAATAACTATATTTAGAGCAAGTTATCTTATATCTAATTTGAAGAAGAAATTTTCTTCTCCTCCTGAAAGATAGTCGTGTTACTCACTAGAAGTGTGTGATTCCACTGCAAGTGAATTCAGTACAGATTGCTCATTTGAAATACAAACTTACAGAAATGTGTGATTTTTTTTTTTTTTACCTAGTAAATAGCTGTACACTGATATATTATGGTTTGCTGTTGCATTCACCTCAAAATCTGACCATCATTTGTGTTTAGAAAAAAAATGTCCAAATCCCCCCCCTAAAATGTCCTTATTACTTTCTGGCCATTCAATAACTTCTGTATGGATGTTCCCATCTATAAATACTTACTACTTCGACATTTTATATATATATATACACATATAAAATTCTCTATCTAGAGAGAGTCTTTTGAATGAGCAATATCTTTCTTGCCTAAAAGTAAATGGGCTACTTTTCCCTCCATTTCAAGAGAGCTGCAGTGCTAGCTCAAGCATGGACCATATGTTAAACAATACTTACTTGCTGGTGGCCGTGCATATCTGTTCTGGATGTCTTTACAGTGCATTCACAGCCACTTAAGCCCAGTAAGGGTGCTGTGATTATCACTGCTGAAACTGATGATACTTTTTTCTTCTATTTATTTCTTTGTTTTACTTCATGATCCTTAGAGTGGTTTGTTTAGCTGTGTCAGTGATCTAATCTAACTTGCCACAGGCTCTTCAAGCACTGCTGCTGTTGTGGGGAAGGGGCAGGAATGCCTGGCTGGCTATGGTTATTATGGGTGGAAGCAAAAAATGAAGTTGGCTGTGAAGCTGTGCATAACTAATAGTAACTTTGTGTAAGAAAATTGGTTAGAGACCAGGTTCTCCTAATGCTATTTGTGGTATTATGTTGTGAGGCCAGTTGTATGTGGTGGAAATGAAACTTGGCATTCTGACAGAGAACAAGCAAGGTTTGCCTCACAGTGGGAATGTTTGTCTAATTCTGGCAGTGATGGAGGAGGAAAGATGACAGGGTAATACCTTCTAAAATGTTGTCATAGAAGAAGATGATAAAAGATCTATCTACTACATATTTAATATGACTGGAAAATGTATCTATTCCTGATGTCTTTAATGAATCCATTCTGTATAGGAACCTTGATGACAAGTTTTAATTTGAACTTTTTTGGTTTAATGTCTTTTTCTAGTCCTTGGGTTGACCTTTTTCTTAAAATGTTTCTTTGCCAATATTTATTTTTATTCACATTTAGGAAAAATATACATGAACTCTACATTATAAACACATACCTTTAAAAATGGACTTGGAATTATAGGAAGGCTGGGCTTGAAAGGGACCTCAAGGACCATTAAGTTCCAACCTCTGTCCCACAAGCAGGTTTGCAAGCCTCTACATCAAGTACTAGATCAAATAGCCCAGGGCCCCATCTACTTAATTTGTGTAAAGAGTTTTTAAAGTTATATGTTAGGTATATTTTACAAGAAAAGCCTAAGTACTTAAACAGTACTTGTGAGAGTCTTACAAATGAAGAAGTCTTGTTCTTTGTAAGTTAAAGTTCAAATAAAATTCTTAAAAACATCTTGTGCTTGTATAACTCCTTGCCATCTACTGGAATAACCTTGATGGCACATAGGTACTAGCCTTTGCTTCTTTCTCATATGTAAGTATTCTGCTATCCTGGGAACATCACATGGGAATTATTTCAGCAGTGATTGAAGAAATCTTATTTCTAATCTAAGCCATTTTCTGTGAAGTTTAATTCATAACATAAAAACAGCTCCTGGCTAATAACTAAAAATTGTATATTTTTATTTAAAATGTCTTCTGCTGAATCCTCAGTGTCCAGCAGATATGCCTCTGTCTCTCCAACAATCGTAACTGAATATCTTTACAATATAATGTTTAATCCTTCCCTATCTTTTAATTACTGAGCAAATCCAAGATTAATAATAACAGTGGACTTGAGGGAGTTAAAGGGCTGGTGTAAGATGTGTGTATGTTGGGTAGTTTCCACTTCAGTTCTCTCACATTATGGAAGATGAAATTCATTGGGGAAGAACTGAGGCTAATGAGGTGAGTCCTAATTTTACACTTTCAACGCAGGCACAGATTTATTTAATAAAAAGCTGAGGTGCTGTGTGAGTAGCTTGTACTTCATTGTGATATTTCCAAATGACCCTTGGTTCTCTTTATGTTTACGAATAGTTTTTTAAGGAATGTTATGAATAATAGTTCACCAATAGTGTGGCCACTTGTCAATAAATCAAAAAACCTCTATTTCTTGAGAACCTAATTAGTTATTTAGAGTAATACTGTAAAATTGTGAAGAATTAAGCCTGCAGATAAGTTACCTAATTGGCACACATGCAAATCCTGGCTCTGTTCCATGTTCTGTCATGGGTATATTGTATGACCTTAGACAGCTGTCTCTGCTTTTTCTCTTTCTTTTCCTAGTGTGCCATATCTATTCTGATAAACTCTTTACAGCAAAAAATATGTTTCCGATTGTATTTTTAAAGATAATTGGAATATAAAAAGGGTATCTGTGCCAGCTATAGTATAAAACATAGTCTACTAAAATGCATATGTAAGCAGATTACTTTTCCCTACTTTTTCTTAGAGGAAGATGCTTTACATAGTTTTCTGTAACTTAATTGTAAATTCAGTATAATCATGGAACAGATAGTGTGCATTAAAATCTTGCCAACTTTGAATTTTAAACTTGTATCTCAATTTGCCCTTCTAGCTTTATGAATAAGTATCTCCTTAAATGTGGGGAGTACTTGGTCTTTTGGGATATTTGGATTTTTGCCTTGGACTTGCCTTTTTGATATCTGGTGTTAGTAAACATAAAGGCATTAGAATTTTCAGATGCAATAATATCCGAAAAGGATCGGAACATCCTGTTTTGTGACATTCCCTTTTTTTTTTTTTTTTTGTGGACTATGTTCGTTCTGGAAACAACTCTTACTTCCTGAGGTGTAATGAGGTTTCATTTTGAAATAATTAGGTACTTGTGTAATCTTGTTATTCACAGATTAACAGAAAAACTTATTAACTGGCTAAGTGTCTTGCAGAATTATTGATTGCTTCAGTGCATTTAACACCTTTTAGTTCCTAGTAGTAAGTTGCTTTATTTTTTTATCTGGGAAAAGTTAAGAAGTTATTCAAGAACCCCTTTTAAAAAAAAGTCTCTAAGTTGAGAGAAATTCAAATAATTGAAGATGATATGATGTATTTTTCAGATGTAATAAATATGTAGCATTTCAGAAAAAATAAAGGATGCCTCCTGTTTTAATGGTGGTAACTCAAAGTCCTGTTAACACCTTACTGAAGGATACTGACGAGACAAATGAAGTCATCATTTATGAGTCAAGTTAACAGAAAAATTAATAAAATGGGATATGATTTATTTGGATTTCAGCCCACTGTAATGGGCATAAATTACAAAATACTGGTATTGTTTCTTCTTTTGAGTCCTGGTAGATCCCAGGCAGTTTTACTAGTGGGTAACAAAGATTTATAAATGATTGTCTGTGGACATATGACTTCCAAGCCTTCTAAGTGAAGCTGAGAAGTTTTCTGTTGGCAAAGGTGATTCTGGCTACAAGTGGCAGCAGTGGAAGTTCCTGAGTCGGAAGTGACTTTCACAGGTTGAGGCTTTGATGACTCACCTGCTTGATTTGCCCAGATTATTTTTTTAATATATAGGTCTTCAAAGCCTTTTTTTTTTTTTTTTTGAAAGCAAATATTGGATATGTAGGTAGAGAAGTACTCTTAAACATTCTCAGGTAGAGACTTTAAGCTGTGAATTAATAACTTGTCTGCCTCTGTATGTGGGTATCCTTCAGTACAGTGAAAATAGACTTCTTTTTCACATTGGTATTTCTCTAGAAATGTCAGAAAGTTCAATTTTTCAAATGTTTAGCCCCTCCCTCCCCCACCCCCTCGTTACTACGTACAATTACCAGAGGGCCAGCTAAGTTGAAAAGTCTGTTGAAATCTATCTTCTTGGTTTAACATTCTTTGGCAGGGGAGTTGGACTAGATGATCTCTAGAGGTCCCTTCCAACCCCTACAATTTTGTGATTCTGTGATTAATAAAATCAGTGAAACATGTCAAAACACACAAAATTACAGGCAGAGACATGCCCCATGTCGTGCCTCAAGAAACAAGCAAAGTGCAACAGGGAGCTGCCTGAACAGCAATTCTGATTCTGTCACTGGCCCTCTGTAGTTTAAACAAATCATTGAATCTTACTTCCTTAGTGTGTGAATAATTATGATGAGAATCATCCCTCAGAGGGTTGTGGTGGTGAGTAGATCAGCAGCACAAGATGAATAGTGAGGGGCTGCTCTTCCAATCCTGACTTGTCAGCTCTGGCTGATTGCCCACTCAGAAGTCCATTCTTAAAATACCACTGAGGAACTGGAATTAAAAATGAGATTGCCTTTTCCTAGAGCAATGCATGCATTTGTATTGGAGATGCCAAGTGAATTAATCTGCATATGGGACTGCACGTAACCTCAATCTCTAGAGACATCTGCTTTAGGGAAAATATCTGCACATCACGTTTGGAGCATCCCTTTATGTAGGGAGGACTGTAAAGTACAATGAATTCAACAGTTAAAAACTCCCATTGTTTTCAGCGGTTTTATGAATCAGGCCTGAAGGATGAAAAAGACATGGTAAATTCTGACACCTGATGGCTTTCAAAGGGGAGAATTTGCTGTGGCTGGCTCACCTTTTTAAGCCGTTATAACAAGGCTGTTGGATATCAGTGTAATATATGTAATGTTTTTTAAAAAATCTGATGCTTCATAATTAAAAAGGATGGAGAACTTTCATTTTTCATGATTATGAAGCTTGCTCTTTGGAAAAAATACAATAGAATTTGATGTTATTTTAATAATTTAACACTGAAATGTGATATCAGAATTAATTAAAGCAATCTGGTATCAGTTAGCAGCCAAAGGTCATTTTGACCCTTTGAGTTTCCTGGATTCTAAACTAAAGGAAACTAAACAGCATTGAAGGATACAAATAGCACACTCTCACATTGCCTTTCTGTAATTTAAATGTTAATTTATGGTTTGAGATTCAGGCTGCCATGCCACAGTGTTTTCTTCTCAAGTCTTTGGGCTGCTACAAAGCTCTGCTGTGCAATTAGTTGCATTAGCCTCAACAGCTAGAGTATTTTCTTTGCATTAATAATGAAAGAAGGATATAACATAAACTAAGGCTTCTGCAAGCATGCCCAGAAACAAGGGCATGACCCTTTGGATTCCCAGGTTGGAAAGCTGCATAAACTTCAAACTTTACTGAAGTGCTGATCCAGCACTACTGCAATCTTAACAGATAGCACACTTTCACTCGTAACTGTGGCAGAACTGAGTCCAACCCATGTTGTAAATCAGTGTTTATTTTGTGTGCAATGTAGGTTGGTTTTTTTTCATGTTATGGTACTGGCTGACCGTAATTTTAAGTAGTAAAACACTGCAGAGTGCAGCATTTGTTATCCCGGTTTCAGTGGTTTTCTAAATTGCTCTTCAAACAGTGCTCAGATAACAAACCTCTCGTGAACATGAGATGTGAGCAAAAAGAGCAGGAAAAGCCAGTTGTTCCACTTTTGTCATATGTTAACACAGGGATTACTGAGAGCCTATTTGGTACTTGATTTATATCTTATCAATTTTGTTCTTGTCATGGAAACTCTGAGTGCATCTAAAGCTTCACCCCTCCTGCTGGAGCTCCTTCACAATCTGCTCTGAAGAGCTGTGGGTTTCTGTTGTTATGGTCACCTTGGTGCAGATATCTGCTAATTATTCTCTCTCAGTCAGTTGTCTAAATAATTTACATTGTAGCAGTCTCAGAGGACTCTCCAGCTGACTGTTCTGATTTAGAGGAGTCTATGTTGCACAAAAAAAAAAAAAAAGGCCTTTCTCTTTCAATTTTGCCCTCTGTTCTGTGGCGTTATGTCTTTTTTGAGGTATCTTTTTTTCCAGTGATTCTTTATTTGATACTGTCATCCAGATGCAAGCCATTCCTTGAAATATCAATTACCTTGCCAAGCTTTCCTCCTCTGTTGTACTTCCTGATGTGCTCACTTGTCTTCTGCATAGACAGATGTGCTTGGGGTGTTCTAGTTGATTGTAATCGCTGGTAGAAGCATTATCTGAAGCAGTGGATTTTAAGCCACTTCTGTTTCAATTAGCTGATTGTAGCTGTTATGTTCATCCAAATAGGACTCTATAGGTTGGAGCAAGCCTAAGTAGCTAATAACAAAGGTTTAACCCCTTCTCACAGGTTTAGGTAGTTAAATAATAGCATATACATAAATTGCAAATTGTATATAAATACTTTGTAAATAGAGATTTGATGTGTAGAATAAATGTTGTATGTAAGCTTTGCATACTTTGTGTTGACAGTGAAGGATGTAGATTCAGACTTTATGCTCTTCATTGTTCCCAACAAGTAGAAATGCAGTAAGCTAAAGCTAAATGTAAACAGAGTTACAGGTTTCTATGTTTTTTTTTGTTTTTTTTTTCCTGCTTTGGAATGTCTCCCTGATCAGAAATGAAATCCTCCACTTTAGAGAGAAGAAATGCTGTAATTATATGGGCTATTGAACATTATAGAGCACAGCTGATAGGAGATAAGTTCACGGCTGCTGTTGACTTCAGTGGCTCCTGCAATGTTTTGTTTGTAATGTCAAGCTGTGTAAGGAAGAATGAGAGCCTTGATTTAGTTTCCTGGCAGTCAGGATATGGGGGAAGTTCAGTCTGATGTGAGCTTCTTCTCACAAATTGCATAGGGAAAGGTGATACCATTTAAAAGGCGTATTGATTTAATATTGTCACCTAGGTGCAAATTAGCATGTTGATACATTGATGCATCATTAGATGAAAATTGCTATTGTTTCTCAAGCTCCTCAGGAGAACATTTTACGTAGTTAATGGTATTGTCTCTTGCCTGTGTATTACTCAGGGAAATGATCTCTCAGAGTCTTTAGTTTGAATTTGTTTCTTCCAGGCTGGGGATGTAGTTATCTTCTTGTAACAAACAAAGGATAGTTAAGTGCAGATTCCACGTATCCAGGCTTCACTTGGTAATAGAGGAGTGGTGAAACCCAGATAAAAATCTGTTTTTTGCTGTGAATAAGTGGCAATCGAAAGAAGGAAAACTTGAATTCAAGTAGAACGTGACAAAAATGAGAGCTCTAACTGTCTGTGTCTGCTGTATTGGTGTCACATCTATTGTCTTCTGGTTCTGCTCTCAGTTAAAGAGTACGATCTGAGGCTGGACTGTGTGTCAGCCCTGCTCCATATCTATCCCTTCTATTTTTTTTTTTTTTTTTTCTCTCCATACCACTGGGGAAAAATGCAGTGAGGGCTACCAAGGAAAAAGATACTTAAGTGGCTGGTTACATTATGGCTGCAATCATATTTCCCTCAACCATCTCTATGAAGTATCCGCTTATTCTTATTCTCCTAATCTTAGGAGATTATCTAGAGGAAGGGAGCATATTCAGTACACAGTAATTTTCCATTATTGTTGTAGTATTCATTGTTTATTTTGGCAATTCTTTTTTTTGTGTGTGTGTGTGTGCGCACTGCTAGTCAGTCACTGACATTTGTTTTCCTAATGCTGTAACCTCAGGCCTGGAGGCTTAACTCACATTGCAGTCAACTGTCATCACTCAGCAATAAAAAAAAGTTTGGCTTAAATGCGTAAACATTGTTTAATAGAATGTGTGGGGCCTCCTAAACATCAGAAGAGTGGAAGATAGAGCTGCTTTAATGACTGTTGGAGGAATTGTTGTGAGTCAAGAGTAGTACCAGCAAGCTCTGGTAAGTCTAGGGCAAGCATAGACAGATCTCTAATTTCTACCTAAGACTGTTCTACTGCAACTCTGATAAAGTCAGATGTGCCTACCAGTGCATGTTTTATATGCTGTGTCTAGTCAAACCAGGGCACATACACAGCTTACAGAGCGGAACTGTGAATGGTTTCTATAGCCAACAGTTCACTCTGGGTTATTCTTTTTCCCTGTGACACTGAAGACTGTTTAGAGAAATGAGTATTAATGTGGGATCCCAAGTCAGTGTACCATCACTGAAGTTGCTCTTAGTCCTTGTGCAGAACTTTACAGTCCAGTTAATATACAGCATACATCACCTTCTGGATTTTGAGTTGTTCTTGTGTGGAGCCTGGAAAGTAAGACCCAGCATGGCTTTCTTGAGCACCCTGTTTTAACAGCCAGGGCTGATCACTTATGGTTAATATGAACTGAGCTCTGTGATCCTGCCTACAGCATGCTGCTGACAGGCAGGATAAGTATTGTATCAAGGGATAAGGTGAGCTAAATTTGTAACTATCAGTGGAAAACACGCCTTCCTATTTTCTGAGCAGATTTTTTTTCTTGTTGGTAACTTTGAAGCTTTGAATTTTTATTTGTAGTGTTCAACATTTTATTCTCTGTACTTTCACGTTGTTGAATTGAATCATTAACTTCATGCATTAACATTCCTGAGTTTGGGAGAAAAGTTGATCTTCTGCCTTTCAGAAATGGCTGTAAACCATAAGATATTTCAGAGGAGTTTTTTGAGAAGATCCTTTTGTTCATTTTCTTGGCTGAATTTTGTCATCAAATTAGATTTTGTAGAAATACATAGATTAATCTCTTAGAAATTAACTTATACTCTGTGTGTGTATATATATACTCTCCAGATACATGTTCTAATGCTTCTGTTTATCAACTAATACTTCTAGTGATGTCTTTTTGTAATATTCCAGTCCTGCTCATCAATCACAATCTGAAGTGGATGATCACTTTTGAAATAAATTAGATTATTATTATTATTATTTTTTTTTAGATTTAGTTCCATGAATTTTTGATAGTGCAACTCTGTAATGTGAATGTGATACCAAAGGGCAATCATAATGGTATTTTCTTATCATCTGAAATATGCATGTGTAAACAACTGAATGATGTTCACAGTATAGTTTCCAAGACTTGCCCAGCTGTGTCTATAAATAATACCAAATCCATTTATGTTAATTGTCTGTTAGTTGAATTTAAATTAATACAATAATTTAATGTTCGCCACATTTGTTCAGCTCTTTTATTTAGTTTTCAAGGGATTTGTATGAAATGGGTATTTTAATTTAGACTAACGCAGTAACAGTAAATTATCCCTTTATCTTCAGTATTTGCCTACAGATTTGATTTCTGCAGTTACTGGCATGAGAATATCAACGAAAATCAGTAAAGTAGATTAGAAAGTGCAACCATGAAGAGAATAAAAGAATTGTTTTATTATTTAAATTTCTCAACTGTTGTTGATAATCTCTTGGAGCTGGATTCTTTTTTCTCATTTGATATTAGTGTGGAAAATTAGTGGGCCAAATAAATGCTGGGAAACTGTGTGTTCCAGAACCCCTTGTTGATACAGGCTCCAAAAGTTCAAGTTGGAACTCAGTACAAATACTTATTTACTTTTTAGGTTTGGCAGATTGTCATCAGTAATTTCAGATACCAAGATCTTTTTCTCTTGTCATGCACTTCTGATATGTAACGTTTATTTCTTTCCTCAATTTGAATGGGAGGTGAGAACTTAATCGTGTCTCTTTCTTTTGATGCAGTAACTTTCTGGCTGACTGTACCATGAAAATAAGCATTCACGGGACAAGGGGCAGGCAGAAAGGATGAAATGTCTCTACAAAAAAGTTCTCTTTTCCTTGTAAAATAGTAAATGTTAGGTGTTCCGTTTATAGCTGCCTTTGGACAGCTGTGAATTATTGGGGAGTTTAAAATCAATAATAATTATATCCTAGTGTTAAATGTAATGATTAAATCTGTTTTCATTTCATTATAGTATGTTTTAGCAATGAAAGTAATGCTGAGACCTTGTAAAGATTATGTAATTATCAATATTAAAAGACAAAGATGCTAATTTTGAAACCCACTCAAATTTGAGTTAATAGGTTCTATTTGCTTTATTTCCCAGCTACAACTGAGCTATTTGTTAGCCATGACTTAGTCTGCCCTCTTAACTATATTTCTCTTGTTGTGAATCCTGAAGGTACATCTGCTCTGTGTGGTTATTGTCTAACAGCTTCTCTGTGGTAACAGCCTGTTTTGTTGGCCCAGCATTAGGGATGGGTAGGGGCAGGTGCTCTCCAGAGATCCCTCCCAACTTATTTTGTGATTCTAATTTGTGCCTTTGTCCCTTCTATGTAAATCTTCGCCTATAATGCAAGAAGTATTGACAAGATAATGTGTTTTATTTAAAACAACAACAGAAAACCTCTGGCCCTTAAAGGAGTTTATCTTTTAATATTAATGTTTCTGATTCAGCATCTCTCTTTATATTTTTTTTTTTTCCACAACTTTAGAGAGTCCCATTCAGCCAATAAACTTCTGCCCACAAACTTGAAAACCAGATCCAGGGCAACTCGAGCTAAATCACTCAACTTGAACAACGTGGTGCAGACTTCTATACTCAAAATCTTTTCTTTGGCTGTTGATCAGCCGTGCTGTTTGCTGAAGAGATTACAGGCAGCTCCAGTTAGTACATTTGAAATTGTTTTTTTTTGCTGTAAGTGGAAGCATAGAAGCTTGGTAGTAGAACAAAGGGTGTAGTAGATAACGTAGAAATTCAGATAGTAGCTTCTGATTTTGGAAAATGGTGCTTGAATTTATTTTTGATTCTATGAAACAATTTAAATTGTTCTCTGTCACTCTTAGTTATTGGGGGCACTGATGGACATGAAAGGACACTGATCCTCAGGAAGGAAAATCAAACTAATTCAGTGAATTTGTACCCTGTAACAGCAAGGTCCTGGCTTTACAGAGAGAATGCCAGTAGAACTTTCCAGAACAGATTATTTAATTCAGATAGATATATCAGATCCAACCAGTGTGTATAAGCACAATATGTGGGGAAATGGGTTTATAGCATGATTTTTTTGTTGGCCTTTCTCGATATGGCTGTGTGGCTGCATAGATGGACTCACTAGCTACCTGCATAGAGGGCAACTTCTCTATTGCATGAAGAAAAAAGCTGATTATGAATTGACTGTATGTAATTTAGAATGGAGTTCAATACTTTTGACAAGGAAGTTCTGTAGGGAAAGTTGTGATTGCTGCTGTTACCAGGAAGGCGGTGAGTGTATTGTGGTCAAATATTTGGCTAGATTTCATTCCTGGGTGGTTTGGGCCTTTTCAAGTATTTAAAAAATAAGATACAGAAAAAACACCATGCAGTAAGGTGGATTAGAATGCAAATCAAGCCTTTTGCCAGTGACATTCAGTTCTTGCCAGGAGTGTGTAAGCAATTTAGAAGATAATGCCCTGTTTGTACTTTGGAGGGGACTTGCAACAGTGTGGGCTAGCAGAGCTCTGAGGGATGGCATTTAGTTCTGTAGAGCTGCTCTCCCTGTCTGCACCTTAATGAGCTGCATGGTGATCAGGCTATGCCTGACAAGGGTGTCCTAAATACTGCTAGGGGATCTGTGGCTCACATTCACATCTAGATTGTGAACAGGTAAAGGTGCTGCTTCTTGCTAAATAAAATTGTTTTAAATCTTTTTTTTTTTTTTTTTTTTGTATAAGACCAGGTCTGCTGATGCTTTCTTGCACTTAATCGTGTTAATTGTTAATAGGTTGTGTTTTAAGTGTCATCCACTGTAGATGCTTTGGTCTGTACTGCACAGAGATACAGCTAAGCAGCAGTGCGACTTGGACATGGAAATGGCCATTGCTCTGGAGGAGGTATAATGCAGACTCAAGAGCCTGATTAATTTTGTTGACATTATTGAAGTCCACATGTGGATATTGCTTTGAAGTAACACAAAAGACACCTGAAATATTAGGGTCTTGAATTTGTTTCAAATTTTTGAGAGTTTTGAATGAATTTTTGATTACATGAAAGCGATATTTAGTGGGTATTACTGAAATAGCATTCTCAGAAATGTTAGGAATAATTTACTGTGTGTACAAAAACTCTACGTCCTATACCCTGCATTCCTTTTATTTGTTTTTACCCTGAGCTGAGAACTCTAACTTGAGTTAGGAACTTGTAATAATACACGTCCTTTTTGTTACAGAACATTATATGCGTAGTGTACTGTGGAATGCTGTGTGTATTGCATTATTACAGAACATACACTAACAAAATGTGTCCCTTATTGCTTATAAATTTCTGTGATGTTGACATACATCTTACTCTTAGGAAAGAGACAGATGCTAGGCTCCAGGTATCATGCTTTGAAATGCTGTATTCTAACCCATACGCTGGCTTCACAGGTATTTAAATCTATAGAAATATAAATTGTATCGAATAATATGACTAGAACTGGTTTCTTCATACTTTATTTTACAATTTATCACTAAATATATTTACAGGACACAGAGTTTTAGTGCAATACATAGTAATGTTGCATAAGTACAAACCGTTGAACTTCTCTTAAAAAAAACAAAACAAAACAGAAAAAAACAACAAAAAAAAACAAACACACACACAAAAAAAACAACCCGACATAAAACCCTGAACCAAAAACAACAGAAAAGCCAGAACTAAAATCTCTCCAAAAGAAAAGAAATAAAGCACTTAACTGATGTTACAGCTAAGTATGTAAAGCAACGTTAATAACTGAGTGAAAATGCTAACTGCGTCCTTGCTTTTCAGAAACAATTCTTGAAACAAACCACAAACCAACTTTGTATTCCAAACTATTAACCCTGCTGCAGTACCTCATCATTTAAAAATGATTTTTGAATGCACATATACTGTACTGTATGACAGTCTTTTTCTACAGATACCCCTTGAATAGAAATATGATATTACCTTGGCAGTTTTGAAGAACAAAGTTATTTCAAGATATCAAATGTCAGTAACAAACTCTAATAAGCACAGCTTCTTGAGAACTTGCTTAAACAGCATTTCTTCACAGTGATATTTATGAAAGGTTGGAAAAAGATTAGCACAAAATATTTCCATCCTTTTTCATTTTTATGCAAAAATCATTACTTTATACTGGTAATTATAAAATTACAAACACTTCTATAAGTAACTGCATCTGTAGTAATGATAGAAAAAGTTATCAGTAAGATACCTAAAATGAGGCTAGCATAAAATGATGATTCGAAGAAAATTAGCGATTTCTTCTTGAAATAATAGATCATAAATTAAGACAAAATATGCAACACAGTAGTTTGAGAGAGACTATTAATCAATTCAAAAAGCTATTTATTTATAAATGTTTAAAAAATAAAGGGATCGAGATGAGGCAAAATCAATGTTTTAAAAGATATAGTATATTATTTACTCTTAATGTAAGTTTTGGCACTTCATTGGAACAATTACTTTAACAAAGACCAAAATATGTAGAAAAGATATACAGCTCCTTGACATACCTTGCAAGTATAGTACATAAGTACTGGCAAACACTGAAAACAGAGTTAAACATTCCCACAAATTTGCACATGCATGCACTATTCAGACGACAGCATTGAATCTATGTTCTTACAGTGATAGTCTTGCATTACTTGAGTAATTTAGGCTGTTTCTTCAGCAGATCTTGTTTCTGATTTAAGCCTTACAAATTCTTTAGCAACTTCATCGTTGGTCCTCTGAGAAAGTATCCTAAGAATTGTCAGCCCAGTCTCATCTATGAAGATGTTTCTCAGCAAGGGATACCAAGATGCACAGCTACCTTTCTCTGCTATGTTTTGCAGCTGAATAACTGTCATTCCTATAATGCGATCTTCTCTAGCAAAGCAGTAATCTTTCACTGAGAGATGAAGTTCATAGGCTCCTGGTTTATCTTCGTTACTCAAAATGCTGCAAGAATTAAAAATACAAAGTTGGAACAAGAAGTTTAGTTTCCTTCCCCTGAGGGATGAGTGTGCTTTAGAAATTTTGCCACAGTGAAAATTATACTGGTAGCTTGCTTTTTTTTTTGTGGTTGTTTTTTACTACAGATTATCATTTAGTTTTAAACCTTCTGCACATTAATATTTCACGCGCTACTGATCATGCGGTCCCTCTTCTCACACAGCTGAACAGAAATGGAAGAAATTTACCAGTTCCTTTAGCATCTGTAATGCCTTATCCAGATAATACCTTTATCCAGAAAGTACCTAAAATGTGCAACTACTTCCATGGCTATTGTAATGACATGTAGTCAACTACAAAAATACTTACACAGCCATCCTTAAATCATAAATGGTTTCTATTTAGGTGTTGCATTCTTCATAGGTTGTAACAAATTCTTAAAGATTTTGCTCTTTTTTTTTTTCCCCAGCTTATTAGTTCTGAATTGTGCAACCAGGGAGAAGTAGTTTCTGTGCTGTCAAGTATCTATTTTCTAAGTGTAACTTCTTTGCCTGCATTGTAAAATACTACATGAGTGATTGCTGCTTCTTTCTGTCCTTGCTTTCTGTCCTTGGTGTCTCCCCTCTACCTGGAGTAGACATCTGGATCTTTTAACAGTCTCCTCTAAGTCAGTTTTGTGCTCACAAAACAGAGCTAAACTTCTGTTTCTTTTTATTCTAACAGGTCCAAATTAGCTTGAGGATGTACAGTACTATTTGCTCAAAGTTCTGTATTCTGTCTATCAACATGATTTCTGATATAACATATGTTGCACTGAGAAATTAATAGGAAGCATTTCCTGTGGTGTCAGTTGATTTGAATAACTACCATCTTATCACACCTGTTTCATCTACCAGTGTCATATTATTATTATTTTTTAAACTTACTGCTAGTGTTGTAGTTCCTAGGTAGGAAAAAAAAGACTTTAAATATCACTGTAATTTTGAAATGGCAGCAAGAATGTACTTTAAGCACCTTTCATCCAATAGATCCAAGATGTTTTAAAATCTTTTATTAAACTTTAATAAACAACAACAACAACAACAACAAAAAAACCAACCAAACAAGAAGCTCTGCAAGCTTGTTTTATTTGAGTAAAGTGTATTCCCTTCCACGGCTATTGGGGATCCTCTGTGCTGTATTAAAAACTGGCCTAAAAGCTATATATAGTGCATGTGAGACAGCAGATATCCCCGTGAGCTTAGAGGCTAGTTATATTTAATTAGAATTGTACCTACTGACAGGTCGAGGCAAACAGGGGAAAATGTTCCCAGTTATGCAATTGCTGCAGTGGGAATACTATTGTGGCCTGCTTATGTCTTCATCCTGCCTGAAGTCAGAACTTATTTTGCAGGTCACTGCAATCCCTTACGGTGAGAAGGTCACTTAAGAAGAGTGCCATAAATGGGAAGAGGGCTTGTTTCCTAAAAATCAGGTATCTTATTTTAGTCCTCTGGGTCTTTTACTCTTTGTTCTGGGACAGGGTAGCTCTCAGAAAACAGACATACAATGTCATTTAATTTAATGTAAATATAAAGGTATTGCACTGCGGTTATTCAAAAGGGATTTCAGTTTGTGATTTATGTGAAAAGAAATATTTAAGCTGTAATCATAAGCAGGATCTGTGTATATCTATAAAGTAATGCTGTCATAATCAAGCTTCTGAAGGAAGCTACAGCTCTGGAACAACTAGTTCTTCTAGAAAACGTACTTCATGAATTGTTTTTGACATCAACTGATTGAAGTTCATTTCTTTAATTATAACTTTTCTAATTTATTATTGATAACAATAGAGATGCACAAAGTACAGCAATTGACTGCCTTACAAACTTATCAAAGGGTAACAGTGGCAGGGCACTGCTGAGTTGGTGACAGATTCATAAATTAAATAATCAAACAGTTTGGTATTTATTTGATACTTCCATTTTCTTTAAAATCAAGTAGAGGAGACTTTTTCTCTCTATACATCTCATAGGTTGCTACTTCCATTTGCAGTGTAATCTCATTGCATTTAATATAGTTTTTCTAGAAATAAAAAGATTGTGTGAGGCATACAGTATGATTGCAGGCAATGCTCTTCATCCTTCCTAGGCAGCTGTAAGGAGCTGAGGTTCACAGGCCATTTGGGAAACAGTTCTGAAGAGGTTGTGAAAAATTTTTGACTGCGGTTTGGTCACAGAGCCTGCTTTGCTTACATTTTTCCTAGGGCTTTCTTCTTCAGCTTGTCCTTTCATGTTCATATAAAAATCTCAGCCTGCTTTCTGCTCAGTATCCTTATGGGGCACTTATCACAGATAAAGCAGTAGGATTAACAGAATTACTGGCAACCAGCCTAAACAACAGCTTCATGGTCATACAAAAGAAAGTGCTCTGTCCCCCCGTGAGGTGTGTGGGAATTGAGTACTTGGGGAAATAATCAGTTTCAGTTACAAAACAAAGGGATGAGTCGACAGGTTAATGATGTGCTGTGAGAAATACTAAATTTAAAGCTTCAGGTATAGAGAGCTTTGGGCATTAAATAAAGGCAATACCATTCACAAAAGTATACGTAACACTTAAATATTTAGGTATGTCAATAGTTATATTGGCCTAGCAGTAAGAATTAATACATCAGTCTAGATAAGTACTTAGGCAAACGGTTTCCTAGGTACATACATACTTATTCCTACGTGTGGAAATGAATTGCACATTTTAGACAGCTATCAGAATGTTAAAAGCTTAGTGGTCATCATTCATCTTCATATAGAACAGTTATAAATTAATAAATGGTTCTGAAGTGATTCTTATGCGTTATGGACTGTGATATACAGTTATTAGGTTATTTCGTCTGTTAAATTGCAAGAAATTCTGAAAAAAAAAATAGCCTGAAATATAGAATTAACAGACCAAAAAAGCCCTTACAATTGGAAAGTCTCGTTGTACTTTGGTGACCAGGTGTTGCTCTTTGTTTTGGTTCCATGTTTTCTTTTCTTGTCACTTAGGTTAGGTCCTAACACGCAGACTTCCACAAATGGCCGGAACATAGCTGTTGTTTGCCAGTTGAGATTATTAATTGCTACAACTAGAGGAAAAAAAAAAAGTAAAATAAAAGTTCATTAGATGGACTTCAATTAATGATCCGGTATGACTGTGTACTTAGCCAAAGGTGACCTGGAAGCTTTCCTTCTGCATGAAGCATCAGGGAGGAGTTGTGTTGGTATTAGGAAAAGGTTCATGAAGGCATCTCAGGGCACTGAGCTGATGGAGTTCAAGGAATATTAGGACAGCACTCTGACATAGTTGGGCTGGATGGTCCTTGTGGGTCCCTTCCAACTTAGTGTTCTATGATTCTGCCTGGTAAGATCTTTGCCTGTTCTCTACCAAGTAAAACTCCTGACTATTTCCAGTTATAGCAGTAGCTAATACAAGTGAGTATTTTATGAATACTTTATATCAACAGCTCTTTTGTCTGCTATGTTTGCTGTAACTTGAAAATCAGCTCTTACTAATCTAAGTGATATGAGTTTTGATTTGGAGTTTGTATTGTGCAGAACAAAGGGATTTTTATTTGTTAAAAAGGGAATGTGTTAAATCTTGATGCAGTGAATTACCACCCACCTCTACAAGAGCTTTTGGAGAACTAAATTATACGCAAGTAATTCAGAAGCATATTTTGGAAAACTGTATACATGTAATTCAGAAGTGTAATTTGGCACGTTAGAATTTACAGCTATGTAACTTTGTAAAAATGATCTTGTCTATCTTGGTTTGGCAACTTGGTTTTAAGTTTGGCAATATTTAACATTTGTAATTTTACAATTGGTGTATTTTAATTGAGGTTTAATGCCTAGGAAATTTAGACTTCGTTGCTTTCCTTATAAAATTAGCTATTTGAAACTTACCTTTTACAGTGACTTTATGCTCACCAGTTCCAGGATGTGTAGAAACATCCACCTGTACAGAGATCTCACCCACTGAATTATTGGTGGTTTGACCTGAAAAGAATAATTAGTAGGTTAGCATGCTTAGATTTTTGGCATATCAATAGAAATTGAAGTGAAAGATGAATTATATTTGTAAGGAATTTCTGATGTGTGTTTCACATTCAGAAGGAAATCGGTTACTGGTAATTTTTGCCACAGAAGTGCTTATAGCAGTTGAAAGCCTCTATGAAATGTCTCAGTTACACAAGAAAAAATGTTTATTAGAAACCATCTGCTCTGGTTGCCATTAGGTGGGTGTGCGTCCTGATATGCAAAAGCTTGTGGTTTTGTAAATATTTTCCTTCACACATCTTTCTGCAAATGTTCAGACAACCATTTCTGCATTGCTATCGATGAATCCTTCTGGTGTAATCTTTATTTACGTTTTCTACAGTGGTTGAACATTGCAAGGTCAATTAAATACTCTAAGCTCAAGTGTTACTGCTTCAGAGAACAAGGTTTCTTCCTGACACATCAAGAAGAAGAAATTCAGTGCTCAATTAACTTGTTCAAAGCCCTTGAATACTGTTCCACGCTTTCCTGCATTCAAGTGAGTTTTACTCAGAATTGTCATGAATTAACTTTCTGAATCTGTGTGTTCTAGCAAAAATGCACGATCTAGTGTCTTCATCTGGTTATAGCTGCTACTAGTGAACTGCAGGGAGCCTGAACAAATTATGCTGCTGAACGATTCCAGTATCAACCAGGTAAGGTAATTCTGAAATTATGATTTATTTTTCTTGCTAGCATGGTATTTTCAGATCTTGTATTTTTCAGTATTATAGGACTCATAGAAGTTTCTTTTTCTTGAAATTTTATTTATTATTAAAAAAAAAAAACTGTTCAGAGTATAAAATGCTTTGTAAATTTTTTTTCTACTAAAAAGGACAAGACTGGTAAAATACCTCATTTTCATTATACACAGTGTGATGTTTCTGATGGAGCTACAATCAATCCAACTTGCAGAGTTGTGTGAAAACTGCCAGTATCTTCCATTATAGTTTTGAATTCTTCACTTGAATTACACAAAGAAAATGCTTTTTTTCACCTAAAATTCAGAAGGCAGGCTATCACTACTAATACTCCAGTACTCCTATGCGTATCTTTATGTCATACCCTTTCTGATGCTGTTAAAGAAATTGGAGAGAGCACAGACTGAAGATTCTAGAATGTTAATATATCCTGTTATTTTATGTTGTGAAATTCCATGTTTTGGTATTGCTACGCACTGTACCAGTGTCGGTGTTAACAAGTGCCCATTTGGATTGGCTCCCTTTTGTATGTGATGTTATCTTTTTGTCCTTCAGATTAAAAAAAAAAAAAAAAAAAAAAAAAAAAGCTTTTACTGCCAAATTGTGTAGAAGAGAATCATGAGTTTGCAACATCTACTTAGGCACAGGAACATTGAATGGGTAGGATGAATTGAACATACTTGGAGGAGGCAATAACAGAAGTTTCCAATCCTGCTTCCATTCAGAATTAATAATTTACCCTGACTGCAGTGGAAAGTGAGCCAGGCTGATCCTGAGGATCAACAAAAATATCAGTGAGTGTCAAAATATTTAGCTTAAAAAACAAAACCCTATGTGCAGAGTTCAGGAGCACTTTGGAAGAAAATAATTAGCAGCAATCTGTGGGCGGTGGTGGTAATAATGGAGAGCACATTGTTAGTTAGTAATGGCTTATTAGGTGCTGCCAATATCAAATCTATAAATTTAAGAGATAAGAATTTTGCTTCTAAAGCTTTTTTTTTTTTTTTTTTTTTTTTTTTTTCCCAATTGCACAAAGTATTTCCTTGCAGGCATCTCCTAATTGATCCTTTTCTTTCCGTTTCTTAGCAGCCTGTAATTCACAGCAGTACTATAAATACGCAGTGGGATTAGTCTTGTGTGTAGTACTAAGTTAGCAGAGGCAGCTTCTGACGGAATCTAGAATTTAGACTTCGTTTCCTCTAGTTTACTAGTGCATCCATCTTGCATTTGCTTGCTCTCTCACTGATCTGCTGAACAAACAAAAGGTACAATTCCACAACATGCAGTACTTGCTTGTATCAGCTTTTGTTGACATTCAGGAACTATGAAAATTTTTATTTTAGAGTCTCAGGTCTGTCTCTGCTGTTTTGCTTTCTTCCTTGCTACCAACCCTTGTCACAGCACCAATTAATGATTCTGACTGAAATGTAGAAATGTCCTTTCCACCTACCACATTTAGAACATCCATTTAACAATAAAAAATACGTAGCCCTTCAACACAGAGGATGATTACACCTTTATTCCTTTAGTACTGTGCTTTAACTCATTACAGACTTAACAAATGTATAAATAATTGTTTTATGTTGGAAAACATCGACTGCTTATCTGCTACTGGTCCAGCTCTAAACTGTGCTTTAGATTTTAATTGCTTCCTAATTTAAATGAAGTAAAAGATAACATCCTCTCATTAGTCAGTTTTAAAATGGTCACCTATGTTCACTGAGGCTGCAGTCATTCCATTACAACAGAAGAGTGGAGAACAGTACACTTCCTCCAGGAAAATGGTTGCTCCTCAGTGGACAGTGAATTCTGTCATCTAGTCCTTAGTGGGTACCTTTGGAAAAATTTGAACTTATGGGCTCTGGTAGGGAAAATCTGATGAAACATTAGGAGGAAAGAGAGCCATTTATATTTTCTGAAACTAAAGCAGAAACTCTGTTACTAAACATTATGACCTTACTTTGTACTGGAAGTTAGGTGGGATTTGACGAAACTTTTTTGCTCTTTCTGTTCATCCGAAATTTTGCAGTTGTCTCATTTTATATTACCATGCTGGTATTTGTTATTTCTCTTCATTCAGTTGACATGAATTTATACTCGATTTTGAATCATTCAGGCTATAGCTTACTGCTCTGCTTCAACATCCTGGCTCTCTGATTTCCCAATCCTGTATCTCAAATGAGAGGTGATCCTTTCTTATCGATGCTGTTCAGCCTTTCCTTTTACTTTATTTGATAAGTCCTTCTTTGTGTGTCTATACTGCCTCCTTTTTCTATCAGTGGACTTTTTGTATTTTTGTAGTTCTGGAGCTAGATGCTCTTTTAAAGACTTCCTGGAGTTCTGTGGTGGCTTGATGTTTTCCTTCTCCCACAAAATTTGTTGAAAGTGGTGAATTTGTACTGCCTTGGCTTCAAAATAATCAAAGATAATAAGCTAGGCTCTGAAATAGTCTTCCTAGGTATATTAAAATATCTTTCTTACATTTATGACAGTTCACATGTATTTAATTATTTATTTTACTCTGTTTTTCAAGACTTTCTCTATCTCCCTGAGGGTTAGAAATCTGGTCTAAAAGAAAAACAACTACCTTCAAGCTAATCATCGTGCATGATGTGTTTTTTAGTTCCTGAGACAGAAAAGCTCACTAAGCACTGTGAGTAAGGTAATAAAAACAGCTGAACTGGCAACATTAGTCTGTGGTAACCCTATCATACCCTATTTGCCTAACAGGCCTGTTTAGCATAAATCTTACTGTTTAATGAAATACTATACCAAGGTTTTCACCTTATTTTCTGTTAAGGGCATAAGGAAAACGTTAGATGTATCTTCAGGCTTCCCCAGAGTGCAGTGCTACAGAAATTATGTAAGCTGTGAAAGCAACATATTAATTTAGACATACATTTGGCATCTTCTGATAATGGCAATAAACTGTGAGTATATATAGATTTTTTGAAAGTAATGCCTACTATTCGTTTCCATGTAAACTATAACAGCTACAAAGAGCATGGTAACATTTTGATAGAGCAAATTCTCATCTACAAAACGCAGTTTTCAGCAGATTCACATCTTTTTTCTTTTTAGCTACGCATTTTTGTCAGTGAAGAACAAGAGTCTGTATGCTGGGCTAGTAAAAATCTGCACCAGGGAAGTGACCAACTGTCAGCACTGCTGGAATGCACTGCCCGCTGCCTCACTGTGCTCCATCCACTGGTATGTCTCCATCAATGTTCATTGTCAGTGGATGTTGGTGTCACTTTTCCTGTGTGGAAGAATTCAGTCCACCCCTTTTGCTTCATCTGCACATCCATGTCAGATGCCGTTCTCCCAGACTGCCCCTCTGCTGCTATCTGTCACATGGCAACAAAATGTAACGGAGTTATTGGTGGGAAGGTTCAGCCTCTACTGTCCTACCACCAACATCCGTCTCAGTGTTTTGGGCCAACCTAGTGAAATACAAGACATTACTTTTGGAGCACCAATTGAATTTTCCTTGAGTTGTTTTGCTAATTTATTATATGACTTTTCAACCTAAATAGTCATTCTGTGGCTTAGGATTTTTCATGGAATCCTATGGCTGAAAAATTTGGAGGAAAATCTGGAGTGCCTATATTAACCTGGTGTAGGAACCTGCTTTGGCAGAGGGGTTGGACTCTATGATCTTGTGAGGTCCCTTCCAACCCCTATGATTCTATGATTAACATTTTTATGATTTTTTAAAATTAATTTTACTGAATGCACAAGATGGGGAACCAGTGCTGTTCATGATTATTGAACTGGTTGTGAGCAGCAAGTGCTACTTAATGAGGTCTGAGTAGACACTGGGCTGATGTTTGCAGGAAGGGCAGAGAGCTTTTAGCTGCTGTTGCACAATCTGGGAAAGGCTTTTTGGGTAACTTAAGGACATGTACATTTTACTGTTATAGTCCTGTCCAGGGCTACATTTTTCATCGTGTTTTGCACATAAATCAATAATGATAACCATGCTAACTGCAAAACATGCTTTAGTTGGATTGAAGTTGTTTTACAAACTATTGCTAATTACTCTCTTATGGGGAGAACTGTTAGTTAAGTGATGACTGACTTTCAGCAACCATTCATTAACTAGGCATCCATGAAAAGATTTAGGAGGTCTGTACTTGATTAGAAGACATACATTATTCATCCAAAGGATTATTTTATGTGAAGGTATTAAGGTTGACAGAAGATTCTGCAACGTTTGTACATTTCCCAACTGTATGAAGACATGCTGTCAAATACATTCTTACCTGTTTTATGTTTTGTAATGTCACACAGTGTTATATGAAGAATTCTGAGGAAATAATATAAAAGCATATTATTACAGGTTTAAGCTTAAGGTACTCATTTGAGCACCAGGGTGGAATCAGCAGCTGAAGCTGCTTCACCTCTACCTAGTCTAGACCATCTTTCTGAATGTGTGATGTGGGGACTGGCATTTGCACAACCCCCGTTATGTCCCTCTGTTTTGTCATGCCCCTTGTGAACTTGAGCAGTGAGAAAGCATGGATGACCCAGCTTTAATCTGGGAAGTCCACTTATCATCTGGGGTCTATCCAGATGTATGCATATGTTTTAAGCTGTGCTGTGCATAGACAAGCATAGCCTCTCAAGTTGAGGTCTTTATGTGTATTCAGTGGTGCACTGATAATGTAAAAACATTATTTTGTGTTCTGATGACTTCTTATAACTGGTGACTTTGTTACACATTATTGGTGAAACTTTGAATGAAGATTTAAGAAAAGCTGTTATGGATTATGTATTTAGAAAGGTAAACTATTATTTCACTTAAGGAGCACCTGAAGTTTTTTTTTTTGTTTTTTTGTTTTTTTTTTTGGAACAAAAGGCGCTCAGGTAAAGTTTTTGTAAAAGAAGTTGCACTTATCCAGCAGCTCAATTGTTTGAACTTTTAAAATATTAATTTTCTTTATTTTGAGTGCACATATTTTACCATAAAGGTACTGGAGTACTTCTGTTAGTTGTCATTCTACGAGATTCATTATTGTGCTTATTTTTTCTGTTGTCATTTACTATTATTCCTTACTGTATTAGTCCAAAAATTCTGCAGCTCTTTAACTGTAATAAGGATTTGTAACAGACACTGCAGCAAAGCAGTTTATGATATTAGCAAGCAATAACTAGGTTGATCTTTTGATCTTGATTCAGGTTCTCTTTTCAAGCACTTTTTTATTTTGTGAAATGAAGTTCTTTAATATGTGATTGAGGCCTCAGTTTGAAGCTACAAATGGATGAAGCAAGGATTAAATTCTGCCTGAATCATAGGTTATGACAGATTTGGAAACAATGTGTAGGACTTTGAGTTTATAATGGAATATCAGAACAGATTTCAAAATATGGTCATTAATAATGCAGCAGGTTTTGAAACGAAAAATAACAGATGCAGGCTTCTTTTTTTTCCTTGTATAAGAACTGATAAGAAAGGATTTTTTTTTTTTAACTGTAGTTTGTGATGATGTCTAACTGCTTGTCTAAGCTATTTCTGTTTGTATTAAGTTTATTGTCTATGTTAACTGCTAAATGAGCATTTGAACTTGATTTAAAGATATTTGATATATTTAAAGATATTTGAGAGGTTTTGCAGAGGAGCACAGTTGTTTGGTATTTGGAAATAATATCAATTTATATTTGAGCATGTAATTTCCTTCTTGCAGTGAGCAGGGATGGGCCTCTTTACTGTTGTAACTAGTGATAGGACTAGAAGGAATGGCTTCAAGTTGCGCCGGGGAATTTCGGACTGCATTCTAGGAAATATTTCTCCAGAAGAGTGGTCAGGTGCTGGAATGGGCTGCCCAGGGTGGTGGTGGAGTCAGCAACCCTGGAGGTATTTAAGCAACATTTAGACATTGTGTTGAGGAACATGTCTTAAAGAGAACAATTGGTTATAGGTAGACAGCTGGACTGGATGATCTTGTGGGTCTTTTCCAATTTTGGTGACTCTGGTTCTATGATTCCCAGTGCTGGTGGTTCTGCAAGTGGAGCTATAGTTGCTAATTCTATTTATGTAAATATTTCCCTTTTTACATACAATCATTTCTCATCTTTGGATGCTTCTTCCTCTTTCAGTTGTTTAACATGAGAACAAAGAAATTCGATACAAATCAACTGATGTGAAAGAATACCCTTTTCTGCAGCCATTTAAACACTCAAGTGGGGAATGTAGCATGAGCTCTGTGTTGTTAAATGAGTATTGATTTTCTCCTTAAGCAGTACAAACTCTTTAAAGTCAAGCCAAAAACCATATATATTGCAGTCTTTTGTGGTTTGCTATGTCAAAAAACCTTTTCAATACTGCTAGCATTCTCATTTGAGGCTTAAAAGGTTAACCTGCTGTATATGCATAAGAACTATATTACAATGGATATTTCTGATATGTTCCCATTTCAGATGCAATACTGGCATTTACTTTGGAGAAATTACTCGTAATAGATGGCAGTAATTTCAGGACACAAGAATATTTGAGGTGAGATCTTCTTAAGTAGTTTATTAGAACTGGATTAATCCAAGTATTATTAGATTTCATGCTACTCAGATGTAAACATTCATGACACAGACTGTAGTATACATCAACTGTATTAATTTTATATGGTAATGGTAAACTGACTTTTGTATGTTTATAGTCTTTTGTTTGTGTGTGTGTGTGTGTGTATACATATACATATATACATATATATGTATGTATATAGTCTTTTGTAGAAACCTTTGGTCTTGATGCTACTTTGTGCTGACTTCCATGTACCTATTAGCCAGTTATGGTGTGTTTTAGCCATGCAGCACAGAACTCCCATGTCTTGCATCTGAGCGGGGTTTTGCAGTTTAGGCTGGGCGGTATACTGCAGTTCTAGAACTAATTAATGCTTGGCACAAGCATAGTGCGCACATTTCATTATGTTTGGTGGCAAAAAGTGATGAATAACATCTGAGTTGTAATCTGAATTTATGAAGAAATGTTACCCTGCAGCAGAGTTAATAAGAATTGGAAGGAAAAATTACATTAAGGCGCCCAATCCAAAGTTGACAAGAGATGGACGTCCAATAGAAGGAGAACCAGAGATCTGAACCTTGCTAAAGATATTCATTTGGATGCGTTTATATGATTGTATGGGAGGTATCGATGACCATGTGGTGTGTAACATAGTAGTCACCCAGGCCTTGAAATACACATTTCTTCATTAAACTGCTGTTGGTTTTCAAAGCCCTTTAGTTCTGTGTGGACATCCTTTTATCCTTTCAGAGACTCTGAAAGCTACCTGCTCCAGGAAATGGCTTTTGGCAGTACTAACACTAGTGGCAGAAGGATGTTTGGTGTTAGTTACCTAAACACTTTCTAGGTGACATTGAACCTGAGTTTCAGAAAAGTGCAACTACATGTTTTCTTTAGTACTTTCAATTTGTTGTATGTAAAACTGTAAAAGTGTTCCTACCAAACAATAGTTTATTTGCAAAAGAGAATACTGCTCTACTAGTCTTGCATTTGTGGGTTGAAGTAATTTAAATGCTGGCAGGTTTTATTCACTTTCCTGGAAATAAAATTCCTTAAAAAAGTAAGTTTTTTTTTTTACACTACGGAACAAACATAGGTAATTATCTCCCTCCTTATTATCTTATTAATACCAATGTTAAAATGCATAGTAATCAGAATCTTTGCAGAATTTAATTTGCAAACATCTGAAAGCATGTGGCAGATGTGGGATTGCAGCATAGATGTAGTTAGAGAAGACAAAGACATGTTTCATGAGATAACGTCTGACAGAATTTAAGCTATCCCAGTATGCTAATCCTGGTAACTGTGCACCTAATAAATAAAGTTGATGCAGAAGGCATTTTCCTTTCATTTATGTAGTGTAGTTACAGACTTCTTTTCAACACTGAGTGAGGACTGAATATATATTTATCTCCATAATCCTGTAAAGTGGTGAAGCTTTATATTTATGTACATATAAATAAATATATGTATCCGAAGATATTCAAAAAGCTGCTGCACCTTTGTGCTCAGCATTTTTTTTTTCTTTTTTTTTGAGTACGGTCTCGAGTCTGTAGAAGCACTTTGATAAGAAAAAATCCATCAGATTAAGATTGCAGGAGTTGATAACTTATTTATCTTGCATTTTTGATAGTTTGCTTATAAAGCACATTAGTAACAATATAGTTTTGTGCCATATTTGAAGACAGCAGTAAGGAAGGAGCTTAGCTTTCAAGTAAGTATTTGGTGTGTTGGAAATGCATGAAAAAACTACTGTAACTGTGGGTGGTTATTCTGCAAATTAGGAACATAGTATTAGTATTGCCCATAGAAATTTGTTTCCAGGAAACTCATTAAGAATGAGTTGGAATCAAAACTGTAGATAGAGCTACCATCCTTTTTCAGAATTGGTGCAAAAGCATGTTCATTAGTTAGTGTGTTTGAATGTTCCTACTGAACCTAACCCTGCATATATGTGAAAATAGATGGTATCAGGCACCACAGCATACACGTTTAGTGCCAGTCTTTCCCTTTGTAGGGGAAAAATGTCACTTCTGCTTCTCAGACTGATTGAATGCATATTTTTTTCCTTTAGAATTATGCAGCTTTGTCATGGCAAATGGAGGAAAAAAATCTATCTTCACCTGTGGTTAAAGGTAAGCCTGCTTTTCTTTTTTAATAAATATATTTTTAATTTGCTTACAATTTAGTGACTGTTTATGGTGAATATCGTGATATTAAGATATAATGAAAAGCTTTGAGTTGCTTTTCCTTAACTTTCATTCCCAGTGACTACACCTCTAATAATACTGGTGTGTGAATATAGATGTGTAGAAATGAACACAGCCTTGAGACAGAAACCATGATAAAAAAACAGAAAACTCAAGTTTGCCATTCAGAGATAAAGAATGTCTGCTTATGGCTACAACCTGGATAATTTTACTTTCTTATGTTACGCAGAAAATTGCAAGAGAAAAAACAAAACATACTAGTAATTAATAACTTTCAGCCTAAATCCATATTGTTAATCATTTCTGAAATGGGAAAAAAGGGTATTTCTTATATTAGAACAGAAAAAAATGACTGTACACCTTTAATACTTCATATAAAGGTCCTCAGTCTAATATGGAAGATGTCCAGAAACTCATTCTTTATAATTAATCTTTGAGTACAGCTGGAAAGCAAGTTTTTCATGCTTTTTATAAAGTGACTATCCAACTAAAAGTTCTACAATTCTTGTGAGCAGGGTACAATCTAAATAATCAAAATGCAGCAGGTCTGTTTTTAACACCCATTGCTTACAAAAATTGCAAAAATTTACAGTTCCTAAAATGAATTAGTTTGGAATATAGTGCATATTATCCTTATAAAACCAATTCGTTTATATATATACTGCAGAATGAAAACACTAACCTACTTCAATAAGGAAAAAAGTAAACAACAGCTTCTTTTTGAAAGGAAGTGTCTTTGCCTAAAAGAATAACCACCAACACGTTCTCTTATTGGAATTTAAGTCCTGTTGTGAAACATGTCTCTAATGAATGGTATGTGTATGTTATATGTGAAGAGGACCTATTGTTTCAGTTTTTAGGGTGCACTATGCCACACTTCCAAAGCAGAAAACAGGAGCTTCTATGCTGGTGACACTCAGATATCAGAGTGCACTTGATACAGCGCTCTTCCACTTTCTCTGTTTTGATCAGCTTTTGGGAAGGTACTAGAATTTTGAGCTTTCGTGAGCAGGCATAGAAAATGAAGTGATGTTCTCAGGATGGTTTTAAGTAAGTCGATATTCTGATATGCACATGCACACAATTAGACAGAGAACATAATGCTGTACTAAGTCTCCTGAAACCTTCTCCTTTTGAAGCCAGAGATGACTTGCTAGAACGAGAAGTGAGGGTTCTGTAACACCCAATCACTCTACTACATTAAGGCCAGTGTTTGATATAGGATAACATCACATGGGCAGATTTGTGACAAATTCTAAAATACCAGTGGTTGGAGACTGTGATTAGCAGCCAGTCATTTAGAACATTTAAAGTTTGACAGATTTGCATCTCTCTTACAGATCACTTACTTTGAGACTTCTGCGTGTCTATGAATTTCTTTATCAAGGCATCAGTAGTCTGTGTGTAAAGACTAAGAGCATATCTCAGAGAGTGTAGGTCTGGGCTCTTTTCCAGGAAGTTCTTCTTCAGCCCGCTTCCTCCAGCGTGGAAGTATTGCTAAAAAGTATTAAAAAAAGAAAAGTAAAATTCCAACTTGCTTTTAAAAATAACACTGGCAGAGCTGATTAGATTTGTGATTGTTGCAGTTAACTATTATTATCTTTGCAATTGTCCTTCTTTCCAAGGGTGAAAAATTAAGATTTGCAGAGGAAAAAAATTAGATGTGTAAGGTTCTTTTAGGTTGTAGAGAGTGGAATTGGTTTAATTTTTATTTTCTATCTAAAAAAATCTCTAAAAGTAAGGCATGGTTTACAGCGCAAGGAAGGAATATATTCTTTCTGAAAGAAGGTTGGAGTTTATTACAATTTTGAAAAAGAAGATTCTACAGTATGCAGTTGTTGATTATCATTGCATTGTAACTGTCTGTGCCTGAAATTATGCTTCTGCTTTGGGAAATAGAAATTCCATGGAAATTTCCATGGTGGTTAACTTATTTGATCCTAATGTTGACCACATTCCTGTGTTGAGGGTGGCTGGTTTTTGTAGGGAGAATGCACCTGTAGGAGCAAAATAATCGAAAAAATTTCAAGTCATTGGGCTGGATCTGCTCAGATTTTCTGTGCTGAACCTAAGAGTGGACCTAACTTTAATCTACATGGGTCTTCAGATTTTTTCCTGTTGCCTGTAAGTGGTAAACTTTGCATGTAAACAACCATATCTTTTTCTTTTTTTTTTTATGTAATCAAATATAAAAACAAATGACTTAACAGGTTTAGATTTTGATACCTAATACACTCATCTTAGCAAATGTAAACCTGAAAGTAGTTGAGCTGTTACTGATGTTCCAATCTGAGTGATTTCAAGGTTCATAGGTGCCAAAATAGGCTGGGATCTTAAAACTCAGTCACACCAACAAATGAAACATCCAGACACAAGTACATAACGTCAAGGATGTGGAAATCAATGCTGGAGTCTCAAATGTCACAATGAATAGTATTTTTACTTGGTATATTTCCTACGCATTTATTGCTCTTGAAAAAAACAAACAAACAACCCCCCCCCCCAAAACTAGAATGATATTATGAATGAAAATTAACTCTAAGTTCAGATAATAAGATAGTAGAGTTAATTAAGTCAATCTGAGATAATTGAGGCCAGATTTTTGATAATCTAATTGCCAAGGTTTTTTTTTTTTTTTTTTTTTGTACAAAATGCAAATATGTTGCACTTAACATAAAAGATTACCTGTTTATTTTGCTCTCTCCCAAACATTAATATAAACAATCTATTAATTTTTGGTTGAACAATTTTTATAGCTTTTGCTGCAATCAGACTACCAGACTTCTGCTTTCAAGTCACTGTGAAGAGCTTAGGATCAAATGGCTCTTGGTATATTAAGGCGACCATCCTATATTGAAATCCACTGTGTATGTAAGACATACTTGATCATTCCAACATGGAACAGAAAAATATGTGAAGCTGTACCTTTATAGTAGCTAGTGCTACTTCCATTATTGCACACTGCCTCAGGGTCAGGCTTTTGGCATCATCTCGAATCACATGGTCCTGAAAATGAGTTAAGAATATATCAGATTATGAAAGAGGGACAGCATTGTGGTCTAACTTTGGAAAAGCAGAACTTTCAAATACTCTCCAAACTCTTAACCTTAAAAGGGATTAATTCAACTTTAGAATTATTTTAAAACAAATAATAACCCAAAGCAATTGTGGTGTTCCTTGAAAACATAGACTGTAAGGAAAAAGAACCAATTCTTAATATTTAGTACCTGTGTCACTTTCTTTAATTACTAGAATATAATTATGTTATGTGAGACAGGTGAACAGATACATATTAAGTTCAGAAAATTATATTGAATGTTACTGAAACAATTCATTGTATTAAATAGCTCGATATTTTAACTAATGTTGGTTAATGCCCCCACAGAAATAATAATGATTACAAAAGGAATGTTTCTAGAACAAGTTTAATAGAATCATAAAAGTAACTTAATTCCTGTGAACTTTATCTAATATAAGCATCCAGTGACTACTTAAGCTATGTTTTTAGTCCGCTAACAAACTCGGACATTATTTATAGGAGCACAATTGTCAACATTTCATCTCAATTTTGAAATGAAATTGGAAAAATTGATTAGTAAACAACTGACCTTAGTAACAAGCATCTAAGGTCTCCATGAAATAACAATATGGATTACAGTGATGTGATGCTGATTAGTTTATTGCAGAGGTGTAAATCATTTTTAATACCTATTTTCAGTAATATGCAGAACAAATTTACAAGTAGTTCTATCTTAACTTTTTTTCCAGAACTGCTTCCAGAAGGGAACAGGGAGAACAAATCTCATAATTTATTATTCTGTGATGTTTAATGTGCATAAGCCCTAGTTCTGCAGTGTAGGAATGGTATCATCTTGACTCAGCTAGTGATCACTTTATCACATAAACGTATCATCATTTATTTTTAATCTGTTTGTATAGGGCTGTAAAATCATTACTCATCTATGAGCAGTTACTGCCACATTCAAGTTTATTACAGTGAATAAAAGTAGGAATGTTGGCCTCAGAGTGACCAACATTTCGTCCTGTATTCTGTTAGAGCGAGCCCTTCACTGCTTCATTTGGCTACATTGCCTTGAGTTTTCATTACCTTGAGTTTTGAGAGCTGTCCAAGATCTTTAGCAGCACTGAATATCATCTGGGGCCCCTGCAGTCACATTGAAAATTCAGGAAGCAGAATCAGTACAGCGTAGTTGCTTTGTATGTCCACATCTCTTATTTTCTGCTAGGACATTAGCCAAAATCACATCTTTGCAAAGCTAAATGAAAACTTAAATTGCACAAAACATATTTAAATTTTATTGATAAGGAAAGTGGTTGGATGCCTTCAGCAAGATACTTGATAAAAATATTGTCCGTTCTGATAGCGGTTTCTTGCACTCCTGCTTGCTATCTAATTTTGTGTCTAATATTTTTAAGCCAAGGCTGGGATAATTTTATGCAATGTGTCAGTGTCAACATGTCCTTAAGTGCTATGTGAATATAAGTAATCTCAGAGGGAAGTGAACAGACTGAAGTAGCTGCAAAAGCTAAACTCATTGTCCAGAGTGAAATCCTTAGTTGTGTAACGCATAGGATAATGATCAAGTGTTATGCCAAAGCTACATTTTAAAGGCACTGTACTGTTAGGAATTTAAACCTGTATTTTTTACAAAGCCAAATCCTGGCATGATACCAAAAGACAATGACTGACTCTGTGTGTGAAATAAACAGTATCCTACTATAATTTTGTGATCACAGTTTTACCACAAGTACTCCAAGAAATTTAATTACTAGTGCAGTTGGCAGCTCAGCAAGACATAGCTCTGAATATCTAGATTTCAGGAGAACAAAATAGATGCAAATTACCTTATTGTAATATAAAGCAATTTTTCATTAGTATTTTTTGTTCTGAAAGGTTTCTGTTTCCAGATCTTATTTTGCTGTACATACGCAACGTAGGACTACAACTGTAGAGCTACATCTCAAATGTTCATTATTCATTAGTAGGGAGAATGGTAAGGTAAATGAGATAATTCAAAAATAAACTCTGGTTTCTGAATGCCCTTCACCCTCAGAGAAAAAGCAATATTCAAGGCTGCAAAAGGGAAATCTCTTTTACAGTATCCTACTTTTCGACAGTTTTGTTTAATTGTGTATCCAGCTGTAACTAGAAGTAGCAAAATAAATGGAACAGTCTCTGTTTCTTCACTACCCCTTCTATGTTCTGTGTTCCAGAAGTCCAAGCACAGCACAGTAAAGTATCTGCTTGCTAAAGAAGCCTTCTGAAATGGGATGTAAATAGTATCACAAGTCACTGCTTGTTGTGATTCTGAACATCAGGGAAGAAAAGAGATACTCATAGATGGCAGAAGATAAATGTGTAGTCAGTTGTCAGCGGGAGGTTACTTTTGCTGTTGTTAGCAGGCAAATATTTTTTAAATAGAGGGGAAATATTTAAATTCAGGGGAAATATTTCTGAAAATGTTGTTTTCTAATGCTAACTAACTGATCCATCCTGTTACCCAAGTGGCCTTAGATGGGTAATTCTGTATTCTTGGCAGCCAATTAAAAAGAGCAACAAAAAAGTTCCTCAACTCTGAACCACACTGTTCTATATGATTCACTGTATAATAACTGGTGCTGCATAAAGCAAATAAACAATATTTGAACTCCTGTTTGAAAATGTTACCAATTTTAAAAACTACTTATACATAAGTAAATAAATTTTGCACCAGAATTTTGGAAAAGCAAGTCCAAAAGTATGCAATGGACATAGCTGCTGAAAGAGAGCCTGTTTCTGATGATGCATGTATAATAAATATTAACAAATAAATATTAACAAATTCAGCAAATGGAGGTCTGGGTGGGGTGGTGGAATTAGCTCTACTCTAGAGTTTCTAAAAGCCCATATTTCATTTCTACCTTAGCGTGATCTTCCCATGTTCTGTTAGATTTCCCCTCTTCCTTTCAGCAGTTAGATTTCACACCAGTTTATCAGAACTCTTTGTCCACTACATGCACTTACAGTTTGGTCCGTCAATGGTGGAAGTACAATTTGTTTTTCTATTCTGTTCAAGACTATCTTCCATAGCTCTTTTAAAACCCGTTTCAGAACTGTCTTCTCACAGATTTTTGCAGAGAGGCTTAAACTGGAATAAAAGAAAGAGAACACCAAAAATCAGCATTAAGACTTCAGAGGTGCTGTGCCACTAAAACTTCAGATTAACTGCCATCATGGTTAAGCTTCTCTGTACCAATAATTGTTACTCAATAGCAATTTTATAAGTAAATATTTTTGGTTAATAGGTTTTCAGAGTAGAAAACCATGTAAATCCTTTTTATTACTTCATATATTACCAGAGTGTATTGATTGAAAATGCACACATGCGATGTCACATGAGATTTGATGGGTATGAAATGATCTAACACCTCTAAAGCCCTAGCTTTAAGTTTTGATATGTCATATTATGCCCTGAAGTACAAAAGAAATAAAGGCCTTTCCTGTTCTGTGTACATAGTCTGATGTAGGACCAGATGTTGGTTTCTGGTACTAATTGAGGGCTACTATTTGGAAGCATTAATTTCTACATACCAGCATACCTGTGAAATCGTACTATTTATTACTGAGATGGTCAAGCTAAGATTTTAGAGGTTTTGCATCCTTGAATACATTTGTCTCTTTAAGAATACAGTCTGAAACTATCATGAATCATCATGAGTATTTTCATCCATAAAGTGCAGCAGTTCATAAGTTAACATTATTTGAAAGCTATACAATGCAAACATAGGGGAATTCTCACAGAATTATTTCTGATCTATTCACTCTAAAAAACATTACCATCCAGTCTTATATATCGAATCAGTAACTGTTTATATAAATTGTAGATGTTAATATCATCTCATAGTAAGTACATAATTAATTAAAAGAATTAAGAAATAACTAAAAACTGAATCATATTAATAAATATTTATAATCTTATTGTGTATATGTATTGTTATATATAACCCTCTAACAGCACATAACCCTTCAGTAAATTAACTTGTAGAATGAGGTAGACTGCCAAAAGCAAAAAGTTGACATATAAATATATCAGCTACATTTTTTTTTGTCAGGTTAGGAAACTTTGCTGTACTCAACAGTATTACAAAAATAGTCAACTCTTATCATAAATGCTTTAAATTAAAGTGCTTGCCCATTGCCCACAAGCAATAAAATTCACATAACTTGCAAAGCCCTCAAAAAAAATGAACCCAGAAAAAGTAAACCCCCAAAGGTGAATCTGAATCTCTTTCAATTCTCTCCTCACCCTTTGTGCTTATCGTCCCCTTTAGAATTTGGCTATGCATATATGCAGTTGGGAGCTATGATTTTTGGTCGTGATTGTAAGATAGCAACCACATTTGCCCATGTTTAGTGACAGTACATTAAGTAGTAACCTGGACAGAGAAAAGTCAATTCTAAAAGTGTTTAATTCAGCTATTACTAGTAACCCAGAGATGTATTTTGTAATTCCAGTCACTGGCTTCAGGATAGAGCCTTACAAGTCACAGAAACACTACATTTTAAATTTTTTTTTAAACTAACTCTGCACTGCAGAAAATAATAAACACTCCTTGCTACTGTATGTTCTGTTAACAGAGCAGAGAACCTACAGAGCTGGTCAGAGAAAAATGTTCACAGATGAGAGAGTGCAGAGCCTGGGAAGAAACAGACCCCAGAGGCTGCAAGGAGTACTCAACCTATTCTGATGCCTCAGCCTCTCCAGACAGGGACCGTCTCAGCAGGCAACCCACAAAGAAGGCTTTTTTATCTCACATAATGGCTCCTGGAAGCCACTAGCTTCTTTGAGTCCATACTTTGCTCATCACCTTCCTCAAATCTGAGCACAACTCCAACTTTAACATTGCTTCTATCCAACTAATTCCTCCTGGTTATGCTTTTTATTCTACTTCACTTTTTAAGCAAGAAAGATAATCCCTCCTCAGCATGCCTTTTTCCACCTTTACTTTGAAAATGTCTCCCTTGGAGAAATAAACAAAAAAGAAGAACCCAAGTGTTAAAAAGGTAACTAACTCATATGTGGTTAAAAGTTAACACATACATGTGCAACTCAGGATCTTAAGCTCAGGATCAATGTCATGCTGCTTGGTGTCAAGGCCACTGCTGTTTCAGAAAAGTCAGTAATGACAAAGAACCACAAAATTTTAGGGGCTGGGAGGGGACCTCTGGAGATCCACCAGTCCAACCCATCTATTAAAGCATGTTCCCTAGAGCAGGTTACACAGGAAAGCATCCAGGTGAGTTTTGAATGTCTCAGAGAAGGAGACTCCACAACCTCTCCAGGCAGCCTGTTCCAGTGCCCTGTATATCTCTCAGTAAAGAGGCTTTTCCTCATGTTTATATGGAACTTCCTATGCTCCAGCTTGTATCTGTTATGATCAAGGACAGCAAGGTGCTTACAGACAGCATAAACATGTGCCTGTTTGAGCAGCTGATGTAGTCACTACTGGAGGAGAGGAGACATGCTTACTCTCAGGGCCAAATAGAGTTTGTAGCTCTATCTGAAAATCTAGTTCTTTCTTTACTCAGCGAAAAAAAATATAAAAATTAAACTGTTCTGTAAATTCTGTGTGAATCTTTAAATGGTGCATAAGTTTTTAACATTGTGGAAGTGCTTATAAATAAGCAAGGGGACACTGTGTGCCAGCCTAGTCCACACGCCAAGAAATTTGAGTATAGAGAATGAATATAGAATATTCATCACAATTTTCTTTATACAACTGCTCATGGAGCACAGATCCCACACTAGCTCTGTTATACTGCCTCAAAACATGACAAGAAATAGAAATACAGATATACTGCTTATGGAAAAGTTTCTTAGTGTAAATAAGCACATTAAGTATAAGAGCCTGTACACACGTGAACACTTCAAATATTAGAAATACCACAAACAGTTTCTAGGTATTATGCAGGCTTCAGGTTAAGGCCAAGTACACATTCTTGACTCCAGCATCACATTTCTAACATGCCATACACATAGTAGTGTGTCACACTTACGTTTTGTCCAGGAAATCCATGAGAGGCCGAAGTACAATCTCTGCATCAATGGCTGCACTGTTCTTATTGGCCGCTGCGGTCCCATTTCCTCTCATTTGATTGAGTTCAGAACTCATTTGTCTTACACAATCCTCTATAATAGGTTGGAAACTGTAGGATAAAGGAAAAAAAAAAAAAAGAATGAAAGAATTCTGTTAGAGAAGACAAGATTCTAACCTACTTTAGGAAAGCTGCATCAGCAGGGAGATTGGACTAGATGATCTCCACAGATTCCTTCCAGCTCCTATGGTTCTGTGATTTATCTTTTGCATCAGGTTCTTCATTAAGAGTCGTTTTTCTGCAATGAAAATGAATCTTTTCCCAAATACGCCACTTAAGGTACTACAGACTGAAAGCATCACCTCCTATGCTTAATGTAATCAGTGCAACTACTGTTTTGATTTGTTTTTTTTTGTTTCATTTCTGTCATACTACAAGCTGGCAACAACAGCAGGAAAAGGGGACCAGAAATTATTTCTTATTTTGCAGCTAATGTGAAACAAGCTTTGATATTTTTCTTGAGGACAAATAGAAAACTTCTGTTGAGATTGCCCTTCTTGGCTCACTTGGATATTTTCCTGGGTTTCACACAGCCAGTACTACCAGAAACTTTACTTCTTTGCAGTGCCTTGGCACAGCTAAAGCATTTGAACTGTTTAAAATCATCTTCCACCAAAAATAAATAAATAAATAAATAAATAAATAAATAAATAAATAAATAAATAAATGAGAAGTTCACACCGACGCCTGTTGAAGGAATCTTTTCTACTTCAAGGTGTATGTGAGCAAGTTGTTACTCCTCGAGTTGGATCTCTTCAGCTTATGTGCAAATTGTTCAGTTTCCTAATTGACATGCTAGATAAATCTGGATTACATTCTGGTATCACTGTTGTGATACAGGCTTCAGTCAAGACATTTATCAGTGCAGAACAACAGTTATTCAGAATCAGCAGTTCAGAGGCAGAATAAGACTGCTTGTTTTAGAATTAGTTTGCAAACAGAACTGCAAAACTGAGGCCATAAATATACCAAGCTTTTAAATGTGTAAAGATAAATGGCAAAGATTAACTTAACTGTAAAGCTGCTATTGAAGCTGCTCATGTAAATACTTGGGACCAATTTCCCCAGTGAAAGCAGACTTTGCTTAACGAGTACCACTACAGTTAATCCCTCTTTCTTAGATACCTTTCTAAATTGAGGCAAAAATAACCTGCAGTTTCTCATAGCAGAGACACACTACTGATGCAGGACCACACTCATTCAGGAGTTCACTGCACAACGATTAATCAAGGATTTTGGGAGTAAGACTCTACAGACAATTTTTGCAGAGCCATGGGTCTGCCCAATTGCAATGAGCATTTGAAGCAGGCTTAACATAGGCTTTGCATTCCACAAAACACATAGAAAAGGTTTTAAGACTCAGAGGATAACATAACATGGTCAGAGAGAAAAGTTTAACATAGCATCAGGCAAGAGCAAACCAGCCATTTTTGTTTTCTAAAAGGCAGAACAAAAGTTCAGAGCCTCACCTCTGTAACACATTTGTGCCCAAAAGTCATTTTCAGTTTTCTTTGCAGAGAGGTTACTGCTCTGTGTGTCAGTGGCTAACACACACTCACACACTAATGCACATTACTTTATCAGGGCGGGAGTAAGATGTATCTCAGGATGTACAAAGAGCTACCGAGAAAGGCAATGTGGCAGGCTTCTGAACAGGAATATATCTCTAAGATTTGAAGTAAAATAAGTGATTACCTTGTGGCATACGTTACACTGAGTTCATCCAATACATTGCTCAGCTTTGCTTGAAGTTCTTTCAGAACAGTACTTGCTTCTTGATCCAACTGAAAAGAGATAAGTAATGTCAGATTTTTCATATAAAATATCTGGGGTTTTCTGTTAAATTAGCACACTTGGAATCATATGCAATGCTATAATGCACTATGGAAAACCAAATGTGGAAACACCTGTTACAAAAAATTCAATTGCCAATTAAAGGAAAATGATTGTGGAACTGAAAGGATTATATTGTTGGAAATCAAAACGGTGTCACTGAGCGATGACTTTCTGTGAGATGGTGCAAGTTGAGGCAGCATAGAATTACCACCACCAGGTCAGTGGTATTTACCAAGCACATCTAAAGAATAATGTATGAAGAATTAGTGCTTGTGTTAATTTTGGTGGTTTTTTTATTTTTTAATTTTTACATGTGTGTATATTTTAGCATTGCCATTATTAATTAATTTTGTGATTTCCTTGGAAGATGTTTCCATTTTTCCATTAATGCAATATGAAAGTAGAACAGCTTGCATTGGAAAGGATGGCTTGAAGACTATCCATGCTGCTTAGATTGACATTGTACGAAGGAAGGGGATCTGCTGTATTCCAGTATTTCTATTTCTAAAAGCCATTAAGACATACATAATTCAAGCTCAGCGCAACACGTTCTGATGTAGAGGGAGAGCAGCTCCTGTATCTTTGATACAGGTTTTCTAAACTTAGGAAAAGAGAAAATGCAGGGACAAAATGTAATTTTACATTTACAGGGATGAGGATCCATGCATGTATATTTAATCAAAAAGGTACACAGTTGATAGCGATCATCAGCTTGATTTTTTTGCTATGCATTCTTTTCCAAATTAAAATAAATAACTTTCTACTTCTCGAGCTTTTACGAAAATAGTTAGAGGCCATTGTAGGATACGATTATGACCGTCAGAATCAACAGCTGAATATAAATTAATAGCTGATGTTCCTTGTCTTTGAGCTACCTATATTACAGTATTGGAGGGAGGGTAATTTTCAGCTATAATCCTCAAATTCTAGGCTCAGTTCTGTGTCAGATATTTTCAGACAAATTCAAAGGAAATTTTGCATTTGGAATACATAAACACGCCTGTATTTGCATTTTCATATCTTTCAACTGCATGAGTGTTTAGTGCTTTTTCTTCATCTGATGCTTCAGAGAGTGCTTCAGAGTGCTGTGCTTTAATAGGTCAGCATTTTTAATCGTACTTCAGCCACAGGGGAAGCTGTGCCACAGCACATTGGATGGATTACATAAGAGTACACAGGAATTCTAAGGCAAAACAAAGAAAGCACACAGAAATCCTGAAGCACTCCCGAAGATGCACTGCATTCTAGTCTCAGGATATTCTTTCCCTCCTTAAAGATTACTTGTGGTTTAAAAGCTTAGAAAATCTGACTTTTCCATTACAGTTTGACACAAATCTGAAATAGATGAACAGTGGAATTAGCATGCAGCCTTTGGGAAATACCCAGTCATGCGCAGCACTTTTCTAATCTGAGAAGCTGCTATCTTAACACTGTGAACACTTAGTGATTTCATTTTTATTTATTTTACATTTTCATTATTAGATGTGCTGTTGCTTCTTCACTTCGTGCCTTACTGAATTTCCCTGGAAGATAAACTGTGACAGTTCAGACTCTTAAAGTGATTGCTTTCCATCATATGAAAAGCAGAGATTAAAAAACTAATTTTATGTAGATGACTGTATTAGTTAGCAAAGTTAGAGTTTACCAACAACGGCACCGGTTTTTCCTGGAAATGCAGATCACGGGGGAATTGTGCCATCCCCTTTGGAAGGATGTGTATGGAAAACTGAAGAACTCCACTGGAATGTTTACACATTTAACAAAAACAGAACACAAAAGCATTCACATTGAACATGGTACGCTTCAGAGAAAACACAGAATACTGTGCAGGCAGCGGTCTCAGAATTTCTTATGTTATGCAGAAGCTAGAGAACCTTCTTGTTACTAGGACTACAAATGTAGCTACTTCCTATCAGAGGCTGTTGTGAAACCCCAAAAGTGCACTTGTTAAATTCACCTGGAATTGGACATAGTTTATTCAACGTTAGAAGGATCAGTTACTAATATCAGATTGTGAACAAAGCATGCATTATAGATAAGTGCATGCAAGTGCTTAAAGTGAGCTCAGAAATGGCACCAACAGGTTTGAGAGCACGGCTAGAGGCAGTTGGCAGCACATCCAGCCTTGGGTATACACATGCTCATGCTTATAAGTGCAGCATTGTAGGGAGGAGTGGAGTATAAAGAGTATGCAGGCTAGGTGATGAATACCTGGTGGTACTGTAATGACTAAGAATGTTTTAGCAATATTTCTAAGTGCTATTATTAATATTGTTTAACTACGGAACAATATGATAACTTGAGTGCTTCACCAAAAGTAAAATGTGCATTTTCCTTTACTTCACCAGGTGTACTATGTGTGCCAATGAGTTCCTCAGGCAAATCAGAGTCCTTGACTAGCATCATCCAAATACATATCAGCTTTGAGCCACATTTCCTCCTGTATGATAGAGCTGACAAGGGATCTATTAAGATGATTCTATACTATGAAGGTCTTTGAGGAATATGCTACTGGTAAAGATGGTTTTGGAATGGCCTTATGCAGTGGGAATATGATGCAGCAGCTTTTGGTGCTACCGTACATCACACACTGATTACTATGGATTGCCTTTCACATGCAGAAAGCACTATGATTTCCCTCTTAAATAACATATATAGGTGCAGTTCACAGTCTATCTACACAGCAAAAATGACAATGCTGACAGCAGAAAATCACAAACATCTCAAAAAGGACTTTTTTGGTACGTGCTTTTGAAGGATATAGTGTTTTAGTAATGATGTGAGAAGCTCCTGCATATTTTACTAGATTTGCCTGTTCTCAGGAAAGCGTTGTGTGGGAAATGCACAGAGATGTGCAAATGATTTAGCTTAAAGAAGCTGACATGCTGCAAAACTTACGCAGGTTGACATTGCAAAACTTATTACTAGAGACAGTTACACATAGCTATTACTATGTAAAACCAGTATGAGGCAAAGTCATTTATCCAAGGCTTTCCAGTAAACAAGAAGTTCTGAGCTTTGTTGCCTACTTTTGCTATCTAACTAGAAAGTAATGAAGAAAACTACCATCTGTCTCACGTGCTGATCTGCTGTGAGATTACTCCAGATCTGATAGTTCAGAGTTACTATGGGAAGGGAATTCAGTCAGAATTTGTGAGAAATTGAATTCTACATACTAGGTTTTATGAGTAGCAATCTAAGAAAACAAAGAGTTGGCTGCAGAAATATGAGCCAAAGTCAGATGATGAATGTTAGCTCTAATCTCCCCCTAACCCTATCCCCTACTTTGCAATCAACAAGAAGGAAAGAATGAAAGGGAGGCAAAATACAATGCTGATCGTTGTCTGAAGTTATCTCATAATGGGGATGTAGATGAAGTATCTGCAGTATTTGGGACTTTTATTCTTGAAGCCTTATGTGCTCCCATGGAGTCTGGTAAATAATGATAAAAAAACCCCAGTCAAATAATAACAACAAACAACCTGAATATTTTTTCAGGAAAAGAAAAACAAACTGAATAGATAATTGCTGAGGGAAAAAGGTGAGTAAATAATATGCCATAACTAAAGAATTGAAAGAGAAGACCATTTATCTTACTTTCTTGTGTTGCATTTGCAATTCATGGCATGAATGCGCAGTCTAGTCTTAAAATATGAGTCTGCTCCAACAGTAATTTCTCCTATTTATTTCCATGAAAACTAAAACAGATACAAAGAGCACGATAACACTATTTGATAGAACAAGTTCTGTTCTCAGCCATGATTTCTTTTTAACATAGTCACCACCAGTAGCTATGCATTTTTGTCAGCTCTGAATAAGGGCCAGCATGCTGCACTCATAAAAATCTGCACCAGTGGAGCTGACCCACTCTCACTGTTGCGACTACTGAAACACACTACCAAAAAGTGAAGAGTACTTTCAATGAACAGCTGAAAATATTAAAAACTGTATACCACTGACTCCAATCACTGTTCAAAACTGTGAATTATTATTATTATTATTTTTTTTTTTTACAAATATTGTAAATGAGTTAAAGTTCTCATGAATTTGACTGCTTTCCATATAAGGTGTTAGATTGAGCTATTGGCTGCTGTAATTTAATGTGCAGAAGATCTCGTTAACTTCAAACTTTGTACTGCTTCCAAAGGAAATTACAGATATGCAAGTTACTTTTGCATGTGCTAAGTGGAGCCTTTCTAATTTGAATTCCATTTGACTGCATTTGTCTGTATTTTCACGGGTTGAATAGCTTGCTTATGCTTTCCTAACGAGTCTGACTGGTTACCTCCATTCAGAAAAGTTTTACATAAAGTAGTTACAAATGGGGAATTGGCAGGTATTTATCAAATCTGGCACTTCAGTGGTTCTTTTTTGTCTGTAACAGGCCTCATCCTCATCCTTTCTCCAGCATGACCACCCAGCTGACTGTCCCAGGAACAGTGAATTGGACACTTAACAATTCTACCTGAATCAATCCTTTGTGGTTCTGGGCCGCTGTCATCTAAATCAAAGATTCTTGTTAAACATAACTTGCTTTCCTTTCAAGTTGATGTTTTTGTTGTTGTTTTTTGGTGTTTTGTAAATAAAAAACCTACTTGCTCTAACTCATGTGTCTACACTCTGCTATAATTGGTATATTCTTTATCTAAGTAATGCTTTTTACCAAGATGGTTTTCAGTGTCTTGAAAAGATGTCAGTTTCCTCATAAGCTTTCAAAACAAGTAGTTAAAAACAGAAATGCATTTGTGACTACCAACTGCATGTACGTGTGCATATCTGTGGAAGGTGAATTCAAAATTAGACTGAGATCTTCATAATTTCAAAATGTTTTCTGACACATCAGTCAGGTAAACATGATTATATTTAAATAAATACATATGGCACCTTTTTAAGTGTTTACATAGCAGACTAGCAGTGGGCTGGGGAAGCATTTGTTTCCTTGTTTTTTGTGCTGTTCAACTAAAATGAACCAAACCTACAGCTAGGCTTTCAAAGTCAATTCTGTCATTACTGAAATGGTAATAATTTGGAAAAGATTTTATTAGTGTTTATTTAGATTAGCCAAAAATAATTCTTAGCAGGGGTAGAACTGTAATTCTTACTCATCCATGTGCTCATTTGACATGAGAGCTAAAGGCTAAGATTAGTAAAATACTGAAACACACGTTTATGCTATTTTACCATTGTGTGGAGTTGAGACACTTTAAAGTCTTCTTACATATAAAAGGAGATAAAGCTAAGCATATTCTGGACTGTTGAATAGCAGCTATTGCTGAAATAAGCATCTAATCTTGGACACAAGTAAGCCCTTGGAGATAGTTAGGAAAGCACTTAAAAGTATGTTTTATAGCTTTTTAGAAATTTGAATGACTTTACGCTATCTGCCTAGTAAAATGTTTCAATATAAAGTCAAAAAGCCCAAGCATAGCTCTTTTTGATTTTAGTTGATAGGGAATTACACAAATGCATCAATGAAGATTAGTAGGAAATGTGACTGTTCTTAGTTTTGGAAAATATGGTCAGGAATAATAAAAGATGCTTACTATCACAAACCTCATAAGAGAATCTCTCTCCTTCTTTCTTCTGCTCAGTGGGTTGCAAGTTAAAGGCATTAGACAAAGACATGACACATTACAGACAAAGCACAAGGCACATATTCTGCAAAATATTCAGATATGGGCAGAACATACTGATACATAAAAAAGCAAATTATGATCCAATACAAACATTAAGTAAAGCTGGCACTACACACTACAACACAAAACACCCACGGCTGGTAGAACTTTACAGATCATTAGCATGTTTCTGTGAAATAGTGCTGCATCTTTCTGGCATTGTCAGGACATCAAACAGATTTTATATATGCTGTTTTCTAAATGTTTATTTTCTTCCCAAGCAGAAGCAAAGGTTGTCGCTGAATTGAAAGCATGGTGCTAATGATCTCTAAGGAACTTCGAATGAATAAGGAAAAGTTACCACTCACCTCCTTCCCTCCCATGGACTCAAACATTTTCTCAAGTTGCACTCGTAACTGTTGAATGTTGTTCATCAAGATACAGGGCTACCAAACAAACAAACAAAAGAAGCATAAAGGATCTGTTTTCCTTGGCATCTGCTGCTTCCTCTCCCTGCTTTGTTTCACACTTCTTGCCCAGTGAATACACCCACTCTTGACAGTGACTGTTCAATATGCCTTTAAGAAAATGTTGCCCCTCAGTAGTTTGAATACCTTCTCCCAAGCAGCTGGGCAGCTTTTAAATCCCAGTGTTTCATCAATTGCATTCAATTAAGTACAATTAATCAAGAAGTGCATTATTATCTATTTGAGAAGTGATGCAATAATGGCCGAAGTACTTTGGGAGTGAAAATATATGAGAGGAGAGGGAGCTCCAGATTACTTTGTAGTCTTTGCAGAAAACTGTGACAGCACTGTAACTCAGAAAATGGCTGATGCTCAAGTATGTGAATAAATCAACAGGCAATACTTTCAACAACAGAATATTATTCCAGAAGTGTACCATTTTTCTTGGTCCAAAAATCTTGAATATGCAATACAATTTAGTAAACACTTTTGTCTAAAAATATTGCTGCTTAACCTAATTAAGGAATAACAAAATCACAGTGTAAAAGACAGCAACTGCTTAATAATTATAAGGTAAACAGTAAAGGGCAGATGAGACTAAGCATCTTATTACAAAAACATTATTACAAAACAATGACCTCTTGATAGATTTTTTATTCAGATGATATTCTAGGCAAGTTTGGAATTGTGTGGGAGGAGCAAGGTGACAGCACTTGATAAAATAGTTCTGCCTGGTCAAGGACAGCATGTTCTAGTCCTTAATTCAGATAAGTGAGACACTGAAGTAATATCAACAATATAATAATAGCTAATAGCATATTTCAGGGTAGTGCTGAAACATGGCGGGATTGTATTTGGTATGGAAAAAGTCAGTAACAAAATTTAGCTTTAACTACTTCTGCAGTTATGCTAAGAGAAACTCAGGGTCATAAGCCCTTATCAAATTTAGTAAATAGTGACATCTTATCTAACTTTATCTCACATTACTGCTTCTCTGTAAAACACACTATTTGCCCTCCACCAAAAAAAAACAGTTGGTGGTGTAAAATGGTTGAAATATTGCCTCTTTCCAGACTCTTCAGAAATCCACAAATCCCACTTCTAGTTTACTTATCTACCTTCTATTCATTTAAGATGACTAAAATTGCATGTCTCTCCTTAGCCATATCTTCCTTTCTGTCATACTCATTATCCTAGAAACAATCTGCAATATAAATCCGTGATTATGATTTCTGATGAGAGAAAAAACGTCTGAACAAAATGTCAGAGTTCTTTTGTTCAAATCAAATGGAAATGTCTTTGGCAATACAGAGAAGCTATGAGATAAATACCTCATGATGAGGCATTTTAAACGTTTTCTTTCAGGCTAGCTAAAGGTGGCTCTCTCAGAGCCCAAACTCACCTTAGCTTAATGCAAAATATCTATTTATGTTGGTAAATAATCAAATTGGAGCTCAAAAACTGATTTTTTACTTCAATATTTTATGTCCTTCAGAGTACCCTTTGCAGCAAATTAGAGGAATCAGACAGACAGATGCGACAACTTGCAGCAGAGAACAGTGACTCCCATGCATAAAAATCAGGTTTGTTTGTAAACTCTGACAGGAGATGGGAGATGAGGGGATATTTTTACATTATACACTTTACAAAACAAGCCTTTGGTATGTTTTCAGTTGGTGCATACATGTTACAGTGCATAGTAAAAGGTACTGACTAGAAATAGAGTGCCAAAATCTAATTATAATTACGAGAGGTATTTCTTTTAATCTCTTCTGTGAAATCAAATGCAGAAGATGGACTTCTAATATAACTAAGCTCACTGGATCAAATGGTCCTTTATTAAGCTAAAAGTGAGTGTTTCAAAAAACCAGATTCTATTAAAAGTTATCTCCTCTAAAGACATTTTTACAGTGCTTTATGCTTTTTTAAAATATTACAATGCCGTAAGTAGATTTTTTCCATCTAAATCCATATGGAAGATTGGCATACTGGATTGATTTCAGAAATCAACTACTATTTAAAAAAGGCTATTGTACAGGCCAAAAGTCTACAGAAACATTTTGACTCAGTGACAGAACACAGTATTAAAGCTCATTTCTTACAGAAAAAGGTAAATTTGATTTAATTTTAGTATCAAAATGGAAGAAGTAGAAAATACAAGTTTTACCTCAGTTTACATTAAATTTAGAGAATACTTATGGCTCATAATGGTTCATCAGCGCCTTGCAGGCAGTGAGGCAGCAGAATAGCATATGATTTTTTCACTGCTGCACAGGAACTGGCAGTAGCAGAAAAGTCAGCACATATTCCTTGCACAGGAAATTCTTCCAGGAATATCATCAGTAAAGAGAAGCAGGCCAATGCAGAATGAAAACTGGCATAAAGAAAGATGATTTTTTTTTCTTGGAAAATTGTAAAGAAGATATGAGACTGCATATGAATCACTTTCATATTTGGAGTATACTGTTGCATAAGGCATGAGGTAGAAACAAAACACAGCTTTGTACTCACCACATTTTCTTTGTCACAGTATGAACTGAAGTAACTTGAAATAATTGCAGCGTACTGTAGCAGCACTTTGTTGATAGTCTAGGAGAAAAGAAGAAACTTTAAAGTAATACATTTCATCATGTAAAACAAAAATAAAAAATGAACAGAAAAAGTTTTTTATGAATTATAGGTTTTACAGGTGCTTACACATTTTGTGTATCTTATTTTACTTTAGATTTAACATAAACTATCCCATGAAAATGTTTTCAAGTCCTTGCAGTAAACTATGTTATTGTTAATGGAATGCAGTTTTCAGTAGCAGAGATTGCTTCTGTACGACACTCGAACTTGCTTTCAATACAATGGCAACACAATGTCACTCTCAAATTTAGATGAGATGCATTGATTTTAATATACCTTTGCAAATCTTCTCATCAAATGAGACAGCGCTTCTGGATTGGGACACTCCAGTTTCCTGATAATCTCAAAGCTTTGATTGAGCTGTGTGAAGACGTCAACCACTGAACAAGAAAACAGGGCATGGTCTGATGTTTGCTGAAACTAGAGAAAGAAAACATTCAAATAGTTAATACTTGTCTGAACTGTATAAACTTGATTTTCTTACTTTTAACATTCTTTCTAGAGATGAGAAAGTATTAAATAAAATCTTGCTAGTAATACAGAGACTTTTCACCTTGATATGACTTTCAGTCCCCTTAGAAGAAAAATTCTCTTTCAAGACATCAGCATCACATCAGAATTTAATAAAATTCCAGATAGAAGGCAATGGGGAATTTAGACAGATGAAATTAGAGCAGAAATTTGAGCATAGGGTTATCTTTTTATACTGGTATTGACTGTGCACCTTGGGAGGTCTTAATGAGGATACTGCAGGATCAAGTGTACTTCTTGTTTTGCAACACTAATTAACTTGCATTAGTGCATTGTTTTTGTTTTAAAAAATATGGACCCACCCCATCTTTTTTGTCTCTTTCCAGTGCTCCATGAAGAAACTCCATTGAGACATCCTCATTTTCATCCAGCCACTGAATGACAAATGGTTCAAACCACCTGAAAATTAAGAACAGTCTTCTAAAGTAAGCGTATTCCTTATTGATTTGTCACCACGTCTTCATGTGTGTTCTAGTTGCTGTTAGATACTATGGCTACCAAAGCATGTTTCAGCTTAACCATGCTATTCTATCTGGTCTTCCCCAGTGATGTAGAGTCTGCAGTGGCCATCAGAGAAATGTACTCACATTTTGCAGGGGATCATATTCATATTTATTTTATTATATGTCTTTCACAGTATGATTCCTTTCTAATACTTATTTGCACGTGAAAGAATGTGGAGAAAGCTTTTCTTTGATAAAATGTCAAATGTTTAATTTTTCTTCATTTTATTTAGCATTTTTTTGAAGCAATGACATCCACCAAACAATTTTGGAAAATATACAGAACTCACAGAAGAATAAGAATTAATTTTATGAATTAAGATTTCACATAGAAGAGGATAGAATTGAATGTACTAATATCATATGAAAAAGCGAAATTTAAAACTTTGAATGAATATTAACCCAATGCAGTAAGATTCATTTCGGGAGTGTATCCCACAATATGACATTTAAAACGTGTACGAAATAATACAGGGACCAATAACCAATACTGCTGCTCTTCTGACATTTCCTATTTTTTGTTTAGGTATTTTCTGATCAAAATATTTTTTTATCTGTAAAAATGACAGCTGCTATAACAGCTATAACAGCTAAACTGTTATATGAAACAGCTAATAACAGTTTTATTAATTAATTTTATAAATTGAAGAACTAAAGAGGATAAAGTACGTATTTAAAATTAGTGTTATATATATTGATATCTTCCATTAAGTTAAGCACACATTTTTGGAGGCAATAAACCTTGCAACAAGTCCAAACTTAGGGTAGCCCTCCCTACACACTACTTACAGAGAATATTCAGGCACTGCATCCTTGAAAGCATGGAGCTCTCGCACATATTCATTATAAAACCATTTCACTTTGAAGTGCAAATTCATATAATCTGTGCTCTTGCATAACCGTTGATGTTCATGTTCTGTAATAAAAGGAGTGGAAATAAAAGCATTTAATAACATTTTAACAGTAAATAACATTATTCTGCCTCAATTCAGTAGTGATACAGTACTTGCATTTTGAAGGACAATCGGATTGTTTTTTTTTTTTAGAGATACTAACACCTGCAGTTTCTGAATATCCTTGGGAAAAACAAACCAAAGCACAAATCACTTCCAGAAATGAGCTGCTGCCAAATGTTGGGCATACGTTTGCAGGAGGGCACCATTTATTGAGTTCCATTCATTTAAAGTTTATTTTTGAAGTTTAGATCTAACATATTAGAAATGAACATGAAAGTAATTCATGAGCAATTGTATTTTTAATTTCTTCTCTATTATGCAAATGAAATAATCATTCTCAAATCTCTCAGAATGTAACTTGTAGGTGCATGTAGGTAAGAAACACATCCTAATTTCTTAATATTAACCTATGAGAAGATCAAGATGGGATTTTCCACTGTGGGTGTACGTTAGAAAGCGCAAGAACATCACTGTTGGTATTCTAACTTAGATTAGAAGCCATGGATGCTTTCACACTTTCTAAAAGGTTTGCATAAGTTAATGCAAATGTGAAACAGCACAGGCTGCCTGTTTTCAGTTTGGTGATCCAGTGCTCTAGACTTAAATCCTATAACTCTTAAATGAAGTGAAATGGGAATGTAATATATTGGATAAGGCCACAAGTGAAGAAAAATGCAAAGTTCATTCATGATTTAGAAGGACATGTTTACATACTACTTGACATCTCACCCCAGTATTTTTATACTTTGCTAAAGGCAATGGAAGTCATTGGTTATTATCTGAAATAGAGAAAGCCAACTAATTGATAATTATGTTTAATTTACATTTGCTTTGATAATATGAAATACTACTGACCTTTCTGAAGGGGCTCTTTGTGTCAGAGTATATATAATAAACTGAAAACTAAGCCAAAAAAACTTGTTCTGCTGCTACCTTGCATTTACTACAACTGATTTGCAACTAATAAAAAGGACATCGACTAACTCTCCTTTTAAAAATATATTCTTTCACATGATGCTTCTGCATATTCTGTCTTACCTCTGCATTTGCTTGGACATTTTCATGAAAATATCTATGAACACTTCACAAATGTAATACATTCCATTTTGAGCATTTCTAGAAGATGCTCAAGCAATGCTATTCACAATTTACAGATGGGGAAGTGAGAATTTTACTAAGGGAATATACATAAAATATGAAATATCAGCATAGATCTCGTTCATAGATTTGTTAACTACAGAGCTGTATTTCCTCACATAACAGAAAGTAGGAAAGGAAGGCAGAATTTATTCTGAACTGTGAGAAAAAACAGATTTACAATTTTATTTTTATTATTATTATTTTTTCTTGCCAGCAGTGGGAGTGAAATAGTCAATCCTTGGCTTAACACAGAGCGCTTTAAATTTGATGTGACATTGCCCTTTATATTACTGAGGAGCTCTCAAAATGAGAGTCCATTTGTTCAGAGAGCTCTGCTTTGCTTCAGGTTTCACAGCAGGTAGGAGTGTGTTTAGGGCCAGCTGCCTAGCATCTGAAAAAGCAGAGATGTACAGTGTTCTCTTGGAGAGGTAAGCTGTTTATGGAGACTTCAAGGGCATAGAATGTTACATAATGTCTAAGAGACACAACATGTAATATCATGAGGGATGCATCAATCTGCCAAAAAACCAAATCAAAACAAAAAAAAAACCCCAAGCAACTTATTTTGAAATACAGAACATTGTGTTTGCCATTTTCTCTGTGCTCTGTTATACCTGAAACATTTCAAATTACTTATGACAAGTGAACTTTGATATCTTCCTAATGTTACTGAACTGCTTTCTTACTCCTCATTGAAAATTTATCTTATTCAGCATCAAATACTTCTCAAAAACTACCAGAAGAAGTGGGGGGTTTGTCATCCGCAGAACAATTCAAAGATGCAAAACAGACTAAGCACAAACTTGCTCTGTCCTGCTTCTAAATAAGACAAAAAAAAAAAAAAAAAAAAAAAAAAAAATGTACCAGTACAGCAAATAATCAACCTCAGTTTAGCTTCCACCCTTCAATATTATGTGAGTGAAAACTCTGTACCATGACAGCAAAACTGACTGATAAAATTCAAAGAATACTCAGAGACAACATACTGCCATTGGGTACACATGGTTGATATCAACTACAGAAGGAAATAAACACTTGCTTCCAAGAACTCAAATAATTAGGATTGAACTTTTTTTTTTTTTTTTTTTTACTGTTAGTGGAATTTTTTGTACATTAATTGATCATGGAAGGCCTAAGGAATGCAAGCTATGAATGGACCAAAAGAAATCATCCATTCTATCAGGTAAGAGATCCATATCAATGATCAAAGCTCTGGTTCTGAAATACATAATGGAAATTGCAAATACTGACATTTCAACGTTGTTTCAAAGTAATCATATAATCAGTAAGTAATAACATGTAAGAGGAAAATTAATGCTGACAAAGGAATTCACCTTACAATTATTAGGCTATCATAAATCTCTAATACATGCAAAACTTATAAAAGAAATAGTGCATATATTTGTGTTTTAGAGAAACCACTCCCTCATTAAATGCTATATTATAATGCATAAATTCAGGAGGAAACAGAAAACAGAGTTAATAAAGGCAGTTTTAACTGTATTGTATATCAATCCAGATTTGCATTTTCAATATCAATTTTAAATGCACCCTTCCACGAAGGAAACACCCGGATTTGATACACTTCTCTTTGGTTTAATCACAAGGGTGCAAACTGAGTATAAAATAGTACCAAAAAGTATGGTAGTATTTTATAAGCAGTTAGTGGAAAAAAACTTCATAACTGGAAGAATCAGGCAGAAAAATAAATGCAAGACTTCAATAATTGCGAACACTGTATCTGGATCTGCCTCTATAGCAGAAGAAAAGGCAAAAACAGAGATGTTCTCTACTTGCTGCTTCAGAAATTGTACTTAAGTCATTTAAACTAGTTATTATGGAAACAAGCAGTTTTAATGTATTTATACTATCCTCCAGAAGGGTGCTGGGATGAGGGTACAATGTTTAGTTGAGATCTAATGGGCTTGCCCTTAAGGGGAAATTTACCACTGTATCTGTGTTTAAAAAAGTCAGAATAAAGTCAATAAAAGATGATTAAATAAGGCCAGAGCTTTCCTTTTGAATTACATGGTACAATATGCATTTCTATTACTGAGTGACAACTTTAAGATGAAATAATGATGTCAGACATTCACTGCATTTTCTCCAGTATGATCTAGTGCATGAATACTCTAAAATGAGAAATAAAGAAGCTTTAACTTACTAACATTACTGTGGGTTTGTACTGCATACAAGCACCCAGTAGTACTTGCAGTTCTGATCACAGTTCAGTATGTAAAACTGAAGAAAACGGCTCAGGGAATGACCCAGAGATACTGTGGGTATGTCTCCAAGTGCAAGGTAGTGCCATACTAGAGATCTCTGTGGTAGTAGCAAGTAAGATCGCACAATGATACAGCACAATATGATGTTATGAAGAAGTATTAAATTATCCCCCAGGAACAGTTCTGTTCATTTTATCTTTCTTAATTAGTGTGTCTAATTATCTTCAACAAAGTAGTGCAATTTAGTACAGCTACAGTGCTTTTTAGACAAGAATTGGGGTCTTCGTGTCACTTGAAATCAATAGTCAACTGGATTGCCATACTCAAACAGCTCAGGCAGCCCTCCAGTACGCAAAGAATGTAGTTAATGTTATTGTCATCATTGCCAATTATACTGACCAAATAGCGTTTCTAACTCCCCTGATCTGATCATGACATATTCAATTTAATAGATTATGTACCACAGGAAAATTGTTCATTACCCTCAGTGGTCATCTGCTTCACTTTGCCTTTACTCCCTGATTTCTCCATAAGCCTGCATTTGACTCTACATTCCTAAGATCTTTGGAAAAATGCGGGTAGAACACGCATTTGTTGGAAGTATGTGAACACAGAATGGGATTTACTGAAATTAAGGAGAACAATAATAGATACCCTGATGAAATGCAGCATTCTCATGGGTGCCACCTTTCTTTCACTTCCATAGCCTGCCCTTCCTGCCCTCCTCACCCCAAATCTGCTTTGCAGTCTTCATCTAAGAGAAGGGTATATCCTGTCTTGAGGGGAAATTTCTAAATTAAGTTGTAGTGAAAACAAATTTGAAATCTGCCACCAAATGGTGTGACCTTTCTGTAGGCAGCATTATCATTACTTTTTTCTATGCTGCCACTGTGCTTGGAATCTACTCATGAATTACCTCTTCTCTCTCAAATCATTCATCAGTTTCTGTCATGAAAGAGGTATTTGTCAGAGAAATAAAAAGATGTTTGCTTATGCATTGAGGACAGCAGCCATCTGCAAGGATGCTCTGAAGGTAATGCCTCCTATTTTTTTGTGCTGGTGACATTGGTGGTATGACAGGAGATGTTGAACCTTCCCACCAGTATTCCATTACATGCTGTTGCTGTGTGACGGATGGGACCAGAGGGGCAGCCTGACAGAATGATGTCTGACATGGAAGCGCAGATGAAAAAAGGTGTAGAATTCCTCCATGTGGAAAAAAAATGGCACCCAGAGACATTCACTGACTTGTGCTGAAAACACAGTGACTGTGAGCTCAGTGAGGTGGCGAGCTGTATGTTTTCAGCAGTGATGACAGTGACAGTGGGTCACCTCCACTTATGCAAATATTTGTGACATAGCATGCAGGTTCTGGTTCACTGCTGACAAAAAATGTAAAGCTAATGATGATGACTCTGTTGAAAGTGTTCTGTAGCTGAGAATTTGCTCTATCAAATAGTTTTATTATGCTTTCTGTATCTGTTGTAGTTTCCATGGTGATGAATAGGAGGCATTACTTTCAAAGCATCCTATATGAAACCTATATGAGGTGCATAAAATAGTAAAACAACTTCCTCCTATTTTTATAAGGTCTGACAACTCAGAATATCAACTCTGCAGAACTGAGACAGTCTCTTGCTGTGTCTATACAGCAGCCAATTTCTGGCCTGATCCTGACTTCTGGCCACTGCCAGAATTAGATTATCATGATAACAGCAATTAGAGTGCTCTATTTCTAACAGTCTGGATAGCTTTGGACATTTGATCTGACCTATTCAAAATTCAGAGATGCAAACTATAAGAGAAAGACATTTCTGAGGACATGGATTAAAGAACATACTTTTCAAATCGTATATCTAATTTCAGTTCATTAGTCTCTTATCATCTTCCAACCTTTATGCCTTCCTGCTTGGAAAGAAAAAGATTTCTTACCATATGAAGTCAGTAACAAATCACTCACACTCTGTTCTCTTTGGTTTGTACCATAAATAAAAAATATTTTGATGACCAGACAGAACAAATTTAAACATCTTGTGAGCTCGGTTATGCTTGTATAAACTAAATGCCAAACAACAATGAATAATCAATCTTGCAAATCATTCCTGTCTCACAGAATACCCTGCAAAGAAGAGAAAAAGGCCAAACCTAATGAAGAGAGTTCCAAAGAGAAACATGTGATATCTTCTTCGTGCAGAATCAGTATGTGAAAATAATACCAAGATCTTCAGACAAGAAAGAAAATCAGAACTGGAGTGGGGTGAATTTCTTAAAGTTTGCCTAGAACTTTTAATACAATCCAAATACTAAACAATGTTATTAGTATAAAATGGGTGGAATCTAGAATAAAACAATTAGCTCAATGCTAGATTTTCTTGCAGTTTCTTGTTTGCAAGTCATGTAAGCCTGAAACAGTACAGCCCTGATGTCAGCATTTACAGAGTCTGGATCTGTGCTTTGGGATGGTCTGCTTCCATCACCCATGAAGATAGCTGACTGAACTGATAGCAGGAATCTATCCTGTCACACACCGATACACAACCTTAACATTCCTACCATCATGCAGCCACTGCAACTGAGCAAAAGGACACTGCTGTGGAAGCTGCTGTTTTATCTTCTCAGCTGCACAGCAGCAGCCAGCAAGCACCCTTCTTTCCCATCACAGGGGGTTGGAGTGTTCCTGGCAAGAACTGAGGGAAAGGCAAGATGCAGAGGTGTAACAGCTGTTGCCTGCTTCCTAGCACCTACTGGCTTTTATTGCAAAGGAGTCAGACAGTGCTACCGAAGAGCAGCACCAGCAGCTGCAGCTCCCATCCCTCTGAGTGGACAGATGATTCAGCTGTACAGTCAAAGGACAAACCCCGGACAGCTATTCTCTCTGCTCTCAGGAAAAAGTGAAAACAGATGCTAGATGTTTCAGTTAGAGAATGGAGAAATGACATACTAATTCCCTGAATTAATGTTTTTGGGAGCTGTGGGTAGGAATTAATAAAGTGAGAAAAAGGACAGAAATGGGATCTTAGATTATTATTATTATCTTTTATCACATCATTGATCTTTTCAAAAGATGTTGGACTATTTCATCACTTCTTGATCGCACACAGGAAGGAATCAACTTTATAACAACAAAGAAGATGCTTGAGAAGATTAATTCTAAATTGCATCCAGCAGAAGTTGCAACAACCCTGGACTCTACATGTGAACAGATGGCAGCCTGTGTTAATAACTTGGAAGGCTAGGATGCACAGCAGAATGCGATGCATTTTAATGATAAATACCATTAAAAGTGTATGGATGGAGTGTGACTGTATTTAATGGCTTACTCCTCAGAATTGAAACTGGAAGGTCTTACTGCTATTAACAATTGCAGAATCAAACTCAGCTTATACAGGATCTGGAGAAATAGTGATTTAAAGAACAGTTAAGATGAAGAGAGAAGCAGAATGTTGATCTATATTTTGTGAATACATTTATGATTCCATTGCAGGATGGAAATTATGTACATTTATCATAATTTATAATTAATTTCAGTTCCCAACACTTATTCTTTTTACACAGAAACTGTTTCACTATTCATTCTGGGAGTGATGAGGAATTTTTAATTTGAAAAATGGCATTTTCTCCCCTTGGAGTGTGTCTATCTATAGCAGCATAGAAGCAAGGCCAAACACAGGGTCTGGCTTGGAATAGACTTAAAAAGTCACATGCCTCCCAATTAATCCTCCATGCCACTTACCGAGCAATCAGGATATACATTATTATATTAATCATGATTAAATACATTAATATTTGTTTTCAAGTCCTGATCCAGTCAAACCTTCCACACTATTTATTCCTCAAGGGCTTCTTGTTCTATTCTTCACAACCAGAATACAAACCATTACATGATCTAAAGCTGCTTTTGGGGGATCAGATATACTCTACCTGGCAAGTAGAGTGGCCCTGGGTGAATTGTCTTCTTATACAGAATGTTTATAGTTGAGTGACTGTAACACTACAAGAATGAGAGGTGCTTATGGCTGTCTGTGCACAAAGTATAACTATACATTCAAAGTTATGGGAGGGAGCCTGACAACATAACAGCTATTAGAAATTCTTATGGATCTTCATGCTTGTTATGATCAGAAAATTCAGTTGCTGTATACTCTTCTGTGGATACCTACTCCTGATTTACAGCCTGTTGGTTACCATTGATGTTTCCAGGAATGTGTTCTAACCCAACATCATGGCTTTCATTTGGTCTTCCTGCTTCTCAGCTCTTGGCAGCTTTCAGCTTTACTGAGAACTCTCAAAGGATTATCTCTGTCTGACATTAGCCTTCTCAGTCCAGTCCTTTTGATTCTCTAACATGACTATAGAAACATGGCCTTAGAATATTAGTTTTCAAATCTTCTCTTACATTCTAGATTTGGTTCCTTCTGTCATTATACACATTATAATCCCTGCTGCTGTAATTCCTTCCTTCCTTCCCACCTTTAAGTTTGTTGTTGTGGTGGTTACTGTGCAACTTCCAGAATTCAAATAACAAAGCAACACAACAGTAGATGAAGTAATTAATTCTTCTGTTAATAAATGCTTTAGTCATTTGTCTTCATCATGCCAAAAAATTCTATCAGAATATCCCATTATCACATTCTGGAGAAAATACAACAGAAATTAATCTTCAAACACTGTTTTTTCCTTAACATCTGACCTCATACTTTCACCCTGGAAGATACGACCTGTAGTCAGCAGGAGGCTTGACTTAAGGCAGTGTATGAGTTTACTTTAATAAAGTCACAGTATTTGGCTTATTCTAATCGGCTACTTTTGCTAGAGTGCAAATAAAAACAAAGAAGGATATCTGTGAACGTTGCAAGACTAATGAAATACATTTCATAACACATCTTATATTGTAAAAACCTAATTTTCCAATTAAATCCAGTTTTGATCCATTTAGCTTCCACTTTAGCTGTACTGTCCGTATCAGATGGAAGCTACAGCTACTTGCATTTCTCCCACATTTAAATCTGAACTCTGTTTACTAGACAAAATATGTGAAATTAATTGAATGCTTTTTGTTTTTGCTGTTCTGGAGAAATACATTACATTTTGAAAACTTTATGTTCAAGTGATGGCTTTGATAATTATCTAGAAGATGATTATATGCATATGAGCTGGCAATATTTCTATTATTTATTAAACTCATTCCCTTAATTCCATCTCTTCAGTATATTTAATGCTTGATGTGGTAATTTTTGCTTGGGATTTCTGAAATAATTATACTTTAATGAGTGCGCTTGCAGGTTATCTGGATTTTAACTATCATAGAGGAAAAAATATTTCACCTGTGATTTACTATCCTAAAGAAGGAAAGAGAACTGCATCAGATTCTGTGGGAAACACAGAACCTGTCTTTCGTATGTGAGGAAGGTTTTATTATCTGTATATGCATATGCTTTTTGTTTCACTTCACTGCGTAAATGTTTCTCAGGGCCGAGCTGGTGATTTTTGGCTACTAAGAAAATTGGCGATGCCTATAATGGCGTATTTTTGATTCTTTGGACATTGAAGATTTTGTTACCTTTGGGTAACTAGAATTTGCATTTCAATTTACAGTCCTTTTGCCTTCTTGTTGCACAGTAAACTTTGTATAGTCCCAGTACATCTCTTCCTTTACAATGTATTTTTATTACAATATGAATCATCTCAAGTGTATCAGAAAACTCTCTCCACCTGCAGAAATGCTGTGACAGGTGTGATTCACAATGGAGATCAGTATGGGTGAACTCTTTACTGTAATTCATAGTTTTTAATAATTACCTTCCAGAGCATACTTCATGTCCTGGGCAAACAGAGTCCACATGATTTCAGCACTAATTTTTCCCATGTTCAGCTCCTGAGGGAACCTATGATCAATCACATTACACCAGTTAGCCAGTTGCTAGAAATTATTCTTACAGCTGCACAACAGAAAGGCAAATATTTCCACAAAGTAATTATTTTCTACCAAACAGCTCCCTGAACATGCACTCACTGCATTGTCTGTTGTGTAAAATTGTCAGGGAACAGAAGCAGACTTAAGTAGGACGCCCAGCTAAAGAGCTACAAGTACTGCACAGAACCTCAGTAAGAAAAGTTGTCAGTACTGCTAGGGTGCAGAGAACAAATTCATGCAGAAACATGCAGAGCTGTGTGGCCTTTGCCTTCAGTTTGTTACACCACTTGGAACGAGCAAAGAATTTAAAAATTTAAACTATAGAATAAGAACAAATTGCTGTGCTATATGAACACTTAATTCCAAGTTCTCTCTGAACTTCCTTTCCAAACCTTGTGCTTGTTTCCATACTTAAAACAATCAGAGCCTGATGGGCATTATGCAGCTGTCATCGGCATTATGCAAATATCATTGTTTCAGTGCTGCAAATCTGCTAAACCAACAAGGCTTAACATACAAAAGAACTGTAAAAAAAATCTTTATGTTGAAGATAAATGGTAACAGTAGCAGTTGATTAAAGGTTGAATTCTAGGACACCTGTGCACATAATGAATTTTGTACTACTTCTATTTTATCGCTGCCTATGGAGAAATATTTTTTTCTAAACAATTTCAGAATTTAATCCCTAAGCAGCAAAACGTCAGAGAAATTTCCCATGCAAAGCTCTACATATTACATTTCTAGTCTTTGTAAAAGGCATAATCTCCACATTTCTCAGGGAAGCAAAAGGACAACCAGGAGGGTGTTCTGTGAGTCACTTTGTTTTTCTTGCCACAATTATTTCTGTCTCGTGGGCCCTAATTTTCCCAATTTCTCTGTCATTCTTCAAGTAATACTATAAAATTTCAGTTTATCTAAAATATTGCTGTCAAAATCAACTTCCAAACCCACATGACAGTCTCTAATCCCTAAGTCATAGATCAGCCAGACAGTGTTATTTGGTTTTCATGGGAAATAAATTAGCCGTTAGGTTGCGTAATTATCTCTGTGCATTTTCAAAAATGCTAAATTGCATACAAAAGCTAACCTCTTAGGAATTTGTTTCCATCATTGATTTTCATTATAAAACAATTTAATGAAAACTTTTAACACAGGGTATTTCTAATAAGGAACTATATATAAGAGTACAGATCAATGGAATGAAATTGAACCCCGCTGAAAGAAAACAAGCAAAACAAATCAAAACAAAATCTTTTTTTTTTTTTTTTAATACTGCAGTTCTCTAGTCCAACTGCAAGTTAAGAAATTGCTATCATGGTAATTAAAGATGCTTCTTCATATTTTGTGCTATCACAGTTGCAGCCATGGATATTTCAAGAAAATGGACAGAACAGATCGTTCATACAATCTATCTAGCTAATCTGATCTTAAAGAGAGAGATACATTTCTTCGTGAGAAACAGGTGGACAGCAGGAATTTTGCACTAAACTGTACAAATAGAGTAAGGAGGAAAAATACTTTGCTTCTTCAGGATAGAAAGCTGCTCCTTAATTAAGGTCAGTGAAGGAAATGATTGCACTAAGAGCTGCTTATTCTCTAGGGCTGAGACAATTTTTCATTTATTTGAAGAAATTACTGGAATCAGAAGGCAAATATTTTCCAGTTTGTGGTTATGACCCAGAGGTTTCTTTGGTAATTATACTGGAGAGTAGGTCTGAACTCTATGGGTTTCCTGGCAAACATGTCTACCTGTACAGAGTGTCTCAGTATTTGTCAAACACTGGCTGAAAGAAGCAGAATTGCTCTTGCTCTCAATTTCAGCCCATTCTATTAAGTTTCTCCTGCCTCTGCACACATCTCTATTCATGGCTTAGCTGTAACACAGGTATAAGATTCTGTGTTAACGATTGTATAAATCATCACATAAGTTGTTACAATTTATAGACTCAGGAAAGTATCTCCAGGGAACTAAAAGAGCTAAACCTCTTCTCCAGGCCTTCATCATGACACATTTCAATTAGCACCATTCCATTTTGTCATTCTTGATATGTGAGGCATGTTCCTTGGCATTCTCCATAGATTTCATTTTCAAAACCCTTCCTCTCTCATGTTGATGGATTGTCTTGTTCTTCTTTACAAGTAAATCAGTGATAAGTTATTCAACTTGCCTTTGTTACTGATTGTTCCTTGCTCACATGTCATATCTTGAGTTCATTTCAACCTATGGCAATCTCAAGATACTGCTCTGCGTTTTTAAAACTTTCAAGTCAGTTAAGTAAGGCTTTCTCTTCAACCAACCATAAATCTGGAGGCTGTCCCTTTGTTTAGTTCAGGACTTTTTTCTTCCTCAAATACATTGTTAAAACTCTATTACAATGCCTAAAAGAAATCACAGCGGTACTTAAAGAGCTTGTGGAACAAGACATCTGATAACATAAATATACTCACACTGTTTCACTGAACTTTCTGTCTATCCATTTAGTTCTCTTCCATAATACTTTTTAAATTTTTTGGGATGGTGCGCATACCATGTGCCCTTAAGTGTTCCTAAAACAGAAGATTTTCTTTCCAGTGACTAGAGTGCTGTATCCTTATCAAACTATCCATTCTGGAACCTTTATTTTTTAAGAGTTTCAAAATCAAATTACATTTAAAATACAACTGTTCTGGTGTATTTCCTGTTCTCATCTTAATATGCTTATGATCTCTAGTTTTTATGGGGAAAGTAGTTACTTACTGGTTCAAGACAGGTGTATATGCTGTTTTATCTTCATCTATGATAGTGACCATCAGAGTAATAAGCTGTGCCCAGAAATCCAAATTCTTTGTTGTTGGCCCCTGTTCTTCTTTAGGAACTTCTTGTTTCTTACCCTGTTAAAACAAGATTTTAATATAGTGTATATTAGAAAAATTAGAGAACCAAACTAGTAATTTCCACCTACAGCATATTACTTAGACATAGCAGAAATCTTAACAAATAAACAAATAAATAAATATTGGATAAATGCTATCTTATGTCTATCCAGATTTCAGTGTCTGTAGTTGGCTGAAGACATATGTCTGAAACTACGTATGCCTGCAGACCACAAAGACACCCAGATCAGTCAAGAACAGATTCTATTTTTTGTGCATATCCACTCTTCTATTAAATATGTTCATCAAGCCTTTGTTACGCTGAAACAGTGTAGGTGAAATGTCCTGCTGAAGTGGAACTTTTATATCCTACACAATAAACACTGAATGAATTAATAATAAGGAACATTTCATGCTTTGCTGTGGATTAACTATGCTGAAATTGGTGGGTCTAATACTACCTATGCTCTTCACTCTAAATAAAGAAGCAGTTAAATTTTATTTTGCACTAACAAAAATAAGAAAGGCTATTGCCTGAAGTATTTTGCACAGACGTTTCACAGGTTCTGATTGATAGATGAGAGCCACAACATGTGCATTTGTTTATGTGCAGCAAAGGAAAACAGTGCAGAGTAGGAACTGAAAAATAATCCCTGGAGACATAGACATACTAGGAAAAGGAACCTAAGAATGAATATTCAAGAGAGATGTTATTTCTCAAGGGATTTATACCTGTTAACAAACTCAGTCACATATTTTATTACTTTTTCCTTTTGGGGAAATGGAATTTTGTTTGCTTTTTGTAAACGAAAGGGTCTACAACTAGGCTTGCATCCAAGACAGAGAGCTTGAGGAGATACATTATATTTCTGCAGTGACCAAGAATGACATGAAACACTGATATGACAGATGGATTATCAAAACGACTCTCCAGTAATTGATAGAAATGTGGTAAATAATGCAGTGTTTCATAATCTCTTTGACTGAAAGCCTGCCTTTTGCAACTTTTAATATAGTTATAAGTATGCATTAATACTCAACCATTTACAAACTTTGGTTGAGAATTTATTACTTTTTCACCTCACTAAAGCTTACATTAACTTTATTTAAAAATGCTTTCTCTGTACTTCTCATTTGTAGTCCAAATCCACGATAATTTCAGTGGATCCCATTTCTCTTTGGTTAGGCCTCTATTAGTGTCATAGTGAATTAATTAAAGGTTGTCTTAAACTCCATTAACTTTAATCTGTTAACAACATCCAGAGTGGCTAAAAGGGAATTTCAGCAATATGTAACTGAAAGTGTTTTTGCAGTCTCTGGAGAATCTCAGATAACCCTGTTGCAAACTGAGCTGATCTACAAATACTACTGAGTCTAACACAACTGAAATAAAGGTAAGGCTCAGAAGCAGTTACAGTGGGTGGGTATGACTAATATCATCTGTAACTTACAATCACCGCTGCAAACATAAACGCTTTTCAAAACAGAGATGAATATTAGAGCATTAGTGTCACTCACCAGGTCTTTCCCTGGTATTTAAGACTTCATTTCTATAAGAGGCATGTTTTTCTAATAGTATTTATATGTATTTCTCAGAAGCTAATGTGTGTTTCAGGCAAACTAACTGAAAGGCACTTGTATAAGACAAAGCTGGATCATATTTAGTCCAATAAATTATCCAACAGCTGTATTTCACAGAAAAACATCTACAATGACATGTAGCAGAAACTACTCTTTATGACTGTGAAAATGAATCACAGAATGTGAAATTCTATTCTTCTATATAGATGGAAAAAAACTTTACTCCTCAAAGTTTGAGTAACACAAGAAGTGCTTTCCACAAAAACTCTAGTGCTGAAATTCTCTAAAGGTGAAGATGACCTCTGCAAATTTACCCCAAAGTGTAATTTTTTAAGCAGTCTGACATTAACAGATGCTCTGAAATAGAAGTACATTCTTTGCCCATACCCAGTTTTAATTTCCATTCTGTATCCTAAAATCTAACAAATAGGTCAGAAAGGGTCAAAGCCATTCAAGTTATTTTTGCATTGTTATGGTTGCTGCCATTATTACCCCAATATCAATAATTCTATTCACTCAAATTGCATACACTGAGAAAAGACTAGTATAGAAATGTGAACCAAATACCCAGTGCCTTCAATTTACACATAAACGCACAAGTATGGTGAAAAGATCCATAAGCCAATGAATCCTGCTTACTGTTACAGGGGTAAATAGTCACAGTGAGGTTTTTTAAAATACATTTGAAAAGGTTGAGAAACACAAATTTTCAAGCACATACAGAAGACAAAGTCACCAGTTAACAGCTACTGTCCATGATTCATTACTCTTTTGAAGAATAATTTTCTGAAGTTTCTTTCCCATTTTAGGTGCATATATAATTCACTAAACAAGCTGAAATCAAGGATTGCTCTTAAACCAGGCATTCACGGGAGCTTCCAGGAAATGCTGATATGAACCAAAGTTAGCAGAATCGCTGTGTGTGTCACTAGTCCTTAGAAAGATGACATGCTATGGTATGATAACAAGCACCCCTCACTAATGGAGAAGCTACTCACTCAGTGAAGTTTCTCAAGTGGTCACAAATCTGATCTTAAGGCTCTAAATTTTATGATGCATTCTTAAATAGTCTTTTTATTAAAAGGAATATTTTCTTTACGAATTAGATTGGACAGTTCTAAATAAATTCCTACAACAGTATAATAACACTAATTAGAAGCTTGACAACTTATTTAGAAGATATTAAGTGGGAGAAAATCCTAACAGCAGCCAGAGCTAAGGGTGGCAATTGCCTTCAGCTGTGATCTCACATCTGTTGGAAAAGTAAATCTTAAAGAGTATCATAGGATTAACGTAAAACAAAATCACTCACATTTTATCAAGCTTACTAAGATGTCTGGGTTAAAATTTTGGTCAGTTCCAGAGAAAAGGACTTAGGAGATTTTTTTTTTTTTTTTTTTTTTTTTTTTTTTTTTAAGAACTTCTGTGGTCTTGCCTGGGTTGAAGCTGTCGTAACCCAGTTTTGGTGATTTCAGGAATATATCTGAGAGCACAGAAGACATTTCTTCATGTATTTTGTAATACATATATTGTGTTACATAGGACATATTTTATTGAGAGCATGATATATATATTTTTTGAAAACTAGAAACTGCAAATGCCTTATAAATAGAATACCTTCGAGCAGACATCGTATTATTCACTGCAGTTCTACAGACAGGAAACACTGCTGAATCTGTGTCTTTTTTTTAAATGCAAGATACAAAACAGGTGATACAGATTTATTGTTATTTGTAGAATACATTCATCTATTATCATTGGTGTCAACAAAATGAGAAAGATGGAATGAAGACTATTTTTCATTTGACATCAAATAGATTGTTTACTCAAACTAAATCATATTTTTCTCATTATCCCTTTTATTACTGATTTCCTATTCACCTGAGTTCACAGAAAAACTTGTAAATGACATGAAGTAATAATATCAAAGAAGCAATAGTCAGTTGCTGGGTTTTTTTTTATCCTTTTCAACAAAATCATTAAAACAAACAAAGATCTTTGAATGTTTTTGAGGAGCTTAACAAAATAAAAAAAAGAAAAAAGTAAAACCCATGACAAGTTGATGTATACTGCAGTCTGGAATACTAACTGAGGGCTGGGAAAGTGATCTCACTCAGTATGAAGCAGGATTAAAATCCATCTCTGTAACATCTGAGACAAATTTATAAGAGCTGGTCTGAAGAACACAGGGCTTCTAACTGCTTCCATCATTAACTGTTTGCTGAACAAAACATCTGTTACAGAGCAACTTAAGCAACTGTATTTAAATTTCTTCCTCATCTGAAGCGAAATCGTGTAACTAAGGCTGAGATACATAAACACTGCAGCACTGTTAAGTGATGTTTCTCAAAGAATGGCAGGAAAGAAACATGTTAAAACAGAGGGTCACTGTGCTACTTTTTCTTTATGCTCTGCACACTCAATACACAACATCTGCATGGGTGTTATTCTAAAGGATTTTATCAAAGATCTTTCATTTTTCGGAGTGTTACTAACACACTGCACAAAAACAATGATAGGATTCAGGTCTCTGAACGCCCAGTTTGCCATATCTGAAGAAAACTTAGTACCTTTAACAGTGTGTCAAAGCAGTATATATACAGAATAAAATCCCTCACAGTATTATTACACAGAAATTGCATGCCTGAAAATTAGCATTCAGAGGGGAAAGCAGTTTTCACAACTGCACAGCTTTATTTCCCGTTTCATACTTTTACATAGTATAGGTTCAGTCAGTGGAGAAAATTCCTCGGAAAGGATTACTGAAGGAACTTCATTTATTGAGAGCATAAGCAAAAATATCTAGATTTTTTTTTGTTTCCTTAGAACAGAGACAGTAACATATTTATAAATTGAATCAGAAAGTTAGCCATGTTCTTCCCAAACTGGTTTTTCATGGCAATATTTTTTTCAGCATAAGACATCAAGCTCTTCCCTGAGATCAGTGTGAATTAAAGGGAAGATACTACATTTGCTGCATGAGGAGTTAGCTAGTTCCCCATCAAAATGTTTTGTCTCAAACACTGAAGACAGTAATAAATATTAGAAAGACTGTCACGACATCATGTTTTACTTTCTCTAGTATTAGTTTGTTATTAATTTATTTTATTTTGTAACCAGCTGTTTTTGTATCTTGCTATGAAAATGTAGGATGACATTTTTGCATACTGTTAGCATTTACCATGCTTCACCCCAGGAAATATTGCTACTCCCAGAGAGTGATACTTAGCTGCAAGATATTTGCTTTCTAACAGTAGCTGGCTGTCTGACATGAAGGTAATAAAAAGAGGAAGCAAGTATTGCTGAGCATATGTAGTAATTTTCTGCTCATTCTTCTTGCAGTGAAAACTCTCCAATCTACAGCTTAAACATCCTCTTTTACATCTTTCACTGTTTCATTTTCACCCCATAATCAGAGAATTACACCTGCTCAGATACTAATCATATTTTCTAGTAGTGCTGTGGAAGGTGTCTTTGAGAATTTTAGGTTGTAGAGAAAGGCAAATGCAGAAGGTAATTCACATGAGTTACATGCATATTGTATGTATAATGTGCAGGAACCTATCACTTCTGGACAGATGGAAATACTACAGTTTAAGTAACAATAGCATTGTCCACAGGATGATTCAGGCAAGGAATGAAGCATGGTAAAGCTCTGAGCCTGCCGTGGGCCTCAGTAAGACAGCAGCTGTCAGTCTTTCCCCTGAGTGAGAGCAGGTGGTGGCCTACATACAAACCATGTCTTGTTGCTTTGGGGTTCATCAGTTTCAGCTCTCACTCCTCACAGCTCAAATCTCAGCTGTTCAGCTAAACCATGACCCTCCTCTGCTCCCCATCTTGCTACCATGAGCTCAGCTTCCTTTTGGATAGGGAGGCAAGCAGAGATAAGAGAATGGTTAGTGAAGGCTCAAGGATGAAATCAATGGTAACTGGACTAAGGGTTTTTGAAGTAAAGCTAATAAAATACTTATTACATTATTATTTTCTGCTTCATAATGATATTTGCAGTGCCACAAATCTGTCTGCAACATGCCTTGATTAACCAGAAGATCAGAGCTCTGGATTCCAACTAACTGTACTTAGATGTTCTGTGTGTGGATGTATTGGTGGCAAACAGTAAGAGGACAGGGAAGGGTACCACTCAGGAGTTGATGCAGAATTTAGGCAGTAATTTGAATTATCTTATTAATTTCATTTTTAAAGCTAATTAATTCCCTCAGTTACATACCTATCATGAAAAAAACTTTTCCAATCAGTTAAGATTGCATGTGATTGTTGTTTGATTACTAATGAATTATTTTGTATATAGTCTATTCATATTTTACTTCATTCTTATTTTCACTAAAATTTCCCGTATTTCTAGTTATCAGAAGTTTATAGTCTGTAGACGCTTGCCTTCATAAAGTTTCACATACAAACTCACCTGCTGGGATACTTTCTGAAAGGGAACAGAAAAGGTGTGTAACTATGGGGGAGCTGCATTTACTTCACTGTTTGTGGGTAACACTGTTTGTGTTTGAGAATATTTTCACTTTTTTTTTTTTAAATTTTTAATTATTATTAGGACTTCATACTATTCTATCAGTAAGTACAGGACTTCAAAATAATTATGTAAGGCACGAGTAATGTTAACAATGCCTAATTCATCCTTCTGTTCTAAAAAAACTAATCTGGAGAGAAATGTCATTTAAACCTGTTTTACATTCTCCAGCAAAGAGACAGACTATAATATCCTTACATTTTAGACTATCTACTGCTGGAAGTTTTGCAGTGCTGTGAAGAAATATGACTACATCATATTCCACTTTTACCTATTAACTAAAATGACTAGTGTTTGCTGACAAGCTCTGCAAACTTACCAATATCCAGTCTAGCTACACCTCACACTATGCTTAACAAACAAAATCAAATAGCTACAAAGTCAATTTTAGCAAAAAAAGACAGTGCTTTTGCTAAGGCAGAAAGAGGTGATGCTTGAAGTTGCTGCTCCTACTGATTCATAGTAGTCTTCAGCTTGCATTGTATTCTATTAAAGAATAAATGCATACATGAATACTCAAAATGTGCTTCTTTAATATTTAAGGAGTAAAAGCTGCCTGCAGAAATGAGTGTTGTGCTACCTGCAGCCATTCAAGTAAAATGGATAACAAAATCTCCACCCTGTGCTCATATTTAACAGGTTAGTGCTCTTGAATAAATACACTCTCTTTTAAGGCTATCAGAGATAGAAAGAACAGACATCCTTTAAAAGATATGGGACAACAATTTTAAAACAGTTCTGTATGATGAAAGTGGAACATAAGAAAAAATGGCATCTCATGGAGATGAGATATAAAATATACACCCAACAGAAATGTATGCAGGAAAGTGGGAAGCTTTACACAGCCCATCTTTTTGTAGATAAAACCAAAGAAAACATGCTGTAGATAATGAAAACCTGTAGCTAAATTCAGGTTAGTTTCAGATGTATCAGAATATCACTGCCCCCCCTTCTCCCTTCAGACTTTCTTTATACAATCCTCTTCCTCCTCCTAACTTTAATTAACTTCTCCAGAACACAGAATAAATGTAATTTATCTCTGTACAAACAAACAAATAAAAATCCCCGAAGCAGTTCTGTAGAAAACTTGCTTCTGCATTAATTCATTAACCATAATATGAAAAAAAAAAACAACCAAAAAACTTTATGAAAAATAGGAGAAAAAGACAAATCACCTGTGCAGTCATTTGTACTCGGTTACAAAGGTAACACATAGCGTTTGTACATCCCAATATTAAACATAAAATACGCATCTGTTTCCAGTAGTGTCAAGGTAGTTGCAGCAAGATAAATTTCAGGCACTCTATTAGAAATTCAAATAATTCCAGAGTTTGCTGTTACCCAGCAGCAAAAATCAATACAAACCTATGACAAATCATCACTCAGAGATCTCTTATTCAGTGTGATCTGATGCTTCTGCAGTGTCAAAAAGGCTTAAGGTTACTGAATTTTGTGTTCATTAGACAGTCACTACTACAGCTGAAGAAATTCAATTCATTTTCCAGAAAAAGAGTTCTGCCTACAGATGTTGGTGGGATTTTCTTACACTGAAAGTTTAAAAGCTAGAGGTAAGCCCTGTCATGTATGGAATCCAACGTTAGAAAAAAACGTTCTCATTTGAGAAAAATAGAATTTGTACTTTTAATTCAAGGGAGAAGTGCTTTCAAATTAAATTTCGTGTCTCATATCATGTATAAATGTTTTGATTTATGATACACTACACAGTAATTTGTGTATTTGCCTAACAACATAACTCATCATTTCCAAGACAGTAGTCACCAAAATACCATTTTTCCAGTGTATCACCCAGAAGGCAAAGCTAGTGAACAGGAGGTAATGTGATAAAGCAGCCATGCTCCTTTTAGACAGTCGCTTAATTCTGAAAATTTCTGTATTTTAGCATTATTTATAGAATAAACTCTGTCAATGCTATAGAAAAAAAAAAAGAATTTTCAAGGCTTTTGCATGGCATTTGAACATGACAAATGCTGCAATTACTTTGCATTGAGAGTTCACCCTGATGGACTGTTATTTAGAAATGTTACATAATTATCCTCTGCTTCTAAAGCGTGAATCCAAGTATGCATCACAGGTGATAAAATACTTACCTGGAAAGACAGTATATCATTCCCAGCAGAGTATAATACTTCTTTCCTGCAACCACTGAAGTGTAATATAGAATTTTTAAAAATTATTTTCCAATTACTAATCATAAACGAACAGTAAGCAATTAAATTTCATCTTCCCTAAAGTCACTGGACAATTTTATGGCTGTGTCCAATGTGAAGACTAATTTATAGGCTAACATTTTCATCTAGAAACTCATCATGTTATCCATTTAAGAGTTCACATTTGTCTGTGCATTTATTTATTATATTATACTCTTCTTCTTACAAATAAAATGAAGATAGCTCAAGTGCTTTTGTATGAAGAAACACTGAGATCCTTTTTATTTACTTATTGTAAGCTAACTGGAATGTCTGAGCAAAAGCATGAAGCCTTACCTGGTCTATTAACTGGGAGTAAAGATCATAGCAATTGTCAAAAATGTATTTGTATGTTGAGTCCAGGCAGGCTTTCACACAGTCTTTCACTACAGTACTGGCTCGAGGAGGGCTCTGTAATTCAAGTACCTAAGAAAACATTTCATAAATGATAGAATTTCAGAATCAGGTGGAATAGAGAAAACCCAAATTTTGCAATGAATGCAGCTTCGAGATACAAGAATACAAGTGTTGAAATACAGTAATGATTTAAAAATATGGAAAATTATATTGACTTCAGGTGATCTAAGTTTGAATATGCATTAAAACATACTTCAGTTAAGCAATGAAATATCTGTAAAATTGAAGAAACATCCGTGTCCAAAGTTATAAATCATAAAATTTTCTTCTTTAAGATAACATCAAGCCATATGATTATGCGATTTTCTCTGAAAACCAGCAAAATTGCTCCTTTAAAAACAACAACAACAACAATTCTAACTTTTTACTCTATTTTAGGAAGCATTAATTTGAATTTCAATTTAATTAATCATTTTAATTCTCTTTATGTAGTGCCTCATGCAGTGATAGCACAAGCTGTTGTTACAAACTCTCGTTTAGTGTTTCAGTTTTCTCACCCAGTGGTATCAATCTGTGACATTATCACTCTAAAACTATTTCAGAACTCATCATATCATCTGGATATGAATCTCTGGATTGATGAAAGAAACTATCATGTCTATTAGGTCTAGAACCTATTAGATTATCATGCCTATTTTTCTATTTCACATGTGATATTACCAGGAAAACATTCTAGATGATACATGTTCTTAAGGAAATCAACTGATTTTGTTTTATTTGTCTTGACTTTAATTAAAGTGTTTTTTGTTGCTTTTGTTCTGAAGGAAATATGTAAAGTAATTATTAGGAAAGGAAAAGATAGTTGAAAAATTTTCAAAGGGAATGGCCTTATTTTTATCGAACTGAATAAGATCTTAATAAGATGGCTTTACATCAGTGATCTTTGGGAAACTGAGGGATTTAAAAACTGCAGGAGATGAATTGATTAAGAAATGATCAAGAGTATAATAGAGAATATGATTTTCCCAGAAAATAAAAGTGCAAATAAAGGAAACTACCTTCATTCGGAAAAAAGTAATGCTGGTAAGAAGATCCACAGTTGATTTCAGATCTTGAAGTCTTTCAGAATTGCTGGCAGGAAAGTTATCCTGGTGAATCAGGAAGACAGAAATTGTGAAATGGAAACTGAAGGTAAAATACTAGAAAAATAAGAATCAAAAATATCTGGAAAAAAGATGACGCTCGGAAGCATTAAAAATGTTCACCTGCTGCCTTAATTCTGCCTGTGAGGAAGCTAGGAATAAACACCTCTTTTCATGTGAGCAGGAGCACTTCTGATAATACTACTTTCTCTGTAATGTGAATTATTTAAATTACTGTGATGTTTTCCAAACATTAATGTTGTAAAAATAAATAAAAAACAAAAACCAAGAAACATGGGAAATTGTTGCTAATGAAAATCATTCATGCATTTTCCATGGCACACAATTCACTTGTGACCATAAACTCAGTCAGCTTATTGAAGGAATCATTCATGAGATTTAAGCTCACAGGAAAATTGATGGTAAGTACTGTTACTTAAGTGGATTCATGCTAAGGAAACATCAGCCAAACATCTTTATTCCCCAGCATAATCTGAATAACATTCTTCAACATTAAAATAAGTAAGTCCGTTAAGGGTTAGGTCTTAAACACAGAGTACGTACAGCTTCTTCTATCTCTAATGCCTTGGGGTTCTTTTAAATATTCTCTCCATCTTTCCATTTTAGAAAGCAAGCCAGATGAACAAAGAAGTCCCTGAGCTGGGTGCTGTCATTCCCAGAATTTAAAGGGAGAGCTAAAGCTGCTCGAGTCTTTATTAATTACTGTTCATTAAAAAACATCATGATCCAGTGAAACAGAAAGAGAAGGAGAGTGACATGATAAGTTGCAGGTTTTCATGCGTGCCTCTTTCCAACAAAGACTGGGTTTGGAGCACAGCTCAGTGGAATGAGCTTCTTTAAGGCATAAGTGAAATTGGGATTCCTATGAAAATGAAATGAAAAATGAATAGTCAACTCTTAACATTCCTAGGATCTAATTGTTGTGGCAGTGGCACCTCTCAAATTAAGGCCATCAGTAGCTGCAATTTACTCTGCATCAGTGAAAGGCAAATCCCAGTTGAATTAAATGGTGATTTAACTGAAGTTGTTGAATCCTATACTTTCTTGAATGTCTGCACATCCCCCAACTTATTCATTAATTTTTGTGAAAACAATCACATTGGAAAAATGTTTAAAATGCTCAAACTCTGTAGTGTTTTGGGGCCTCCTATTAGCATTCTCCTATATCTTCTATACCACGAAATTAATCTCTAATACTTCTTCACAGCAGATGAAGTGGACGTTTGTGGGAAAACACATTTCAGTTGTCTAGGTAAAGTATGATGTACATACCCTGTATTTAGATAAATCAATCCTCAGAGAGTTATGTAATTGATCCAGAAGTTTTATGAACTTTTCCCTCTGTAAAATAAAAACAAGAACACTTTACATAAGAACAAGCATAATTTTGTAAACAGAGGTAAAATTACAGCTCAATCTTCTTCATTTTTTTAATTCCTAAGAAAGCATTTAATCTTTTTACATTCTTAATTCATTTGATAGATAGCTTATTTTCCATTCTTTCATATAAGAGTACTTTCTGAGCTAGCTGTGCTTTGAGGCCAGGCAACTTTTACAGATGTTCTTTTGCTTTTACCCTGTAATATGATTTACCTGGTACACATTCAACACTGTGCAGCTGTGCAATGGATTAGTGAAATAATGTTGACTTCCCTGTACAGTATTGACTTTTCTCATACACTGCTCAATAACTCAGACAAAATGCGTAAGAATATATGTACAGACAAATAAGAATTAAAATTGTCACCGGCAGTCTGTGACAAAATACATTAAGAGCACTTAAAAGTCCAAAGTTTTCAGCTACGTTAACAGCGTTTACCAAAAATATCTGAGCTGCTTTTTTTTTTTGTTTGGTTTTTGTTAATATATATTTGCCTTGCAATTACTCATACTCAGAATAAACAAATTCCTCTTCCCGTGTAAGAAGTGATGCTCATTTACAACAGAATTTGATATAAAAATATGATTTTAAATAAAAATTCAGAAACAGTGGCTTTTGGAAGAATGTGCTAAGATAATCTTATCTTCATAGATGAAGATACAGTGGAAACACTTTGCTATGAGATAGACAGCTAATCTTTGCCATTCCCAAGCAATATTAATCAGATGCTTTAATTACCATTCTTCATATTAGAACATATATCAATGCCTTGCAAAAAATCTGCATAAATTCTACCTGACCTACGTGAAAGCAGAAGAGTGTTGGAAGTAGCAAAATCTGATAGCTTTCAGAATACTATCCCTGAAATAGGATATCCACTGATGTGAAACCAGTCCTTTGTGCTATCCCTCAGTGGAACACTAACCTACACCCAAAGCCCTCCATTTGGCACAGATCCCTTGAGGGATCAATCAAAAGGGATTTTTTTTTTTTTATTTGGTCATGTTATAAATCTGTACTAAAGTATTCAGTCAGCCAAATCCTTACCAGCTGTAAGCTGAGGTCTCGAATTTGAGATGTTCTTTTTGATGAATGATGTGCAACTATCCACGAATAAATGCCTTTTGACCAAGACAGTGAAATAATTTTTTGCTTATAAGTCAGTTGTTTGAAGAAAGATCTCAAAAATCTCAATTAGCAATGCATACTACTGTCTTTCCATCCATCTGTTAAGCTATGAGTTTAATTGGAAATTGCGTCAAAGGTAAACTGGCATTAACATCAGAGAGAGGATTTAATCCCCCTCCAGTCTGAGGATGAAAGAAAGTAATTCTGATCATTAGCAAAATGGAAGGAAAGAATAGAAAATGAAACAAAACATTCTACATTTCAAGAGCTGGATAAAACCCAAAAATCTAATAGGGTTGAACCTTGGAAGGAGTTGTCTTGTTTCAACAAGATACGGAGTCATTCTACGATATACCATCAATTAGTTTATACAAACTAGAATAAGTACAGAGCAATATTCCAGTAATTAAATCAAAAATATTCTGATTTTCATAATACACCTAATGGAACAACATTAATATTCATATTTCATGACAAACCTAAAAATATGAAATAACATCACCAGCTCTTACAATACTTCATATCACTATAATTTGTACTTAATTTTAATTGTTTATTATTTGATCTTATGCTCATAAATAGTATTTAAGAAAATTTTCACATTTAATGTTAACTTAGGAATGGATTGGATATTAGCCATACAAGTAAAAGAAGAAGGTAGAAATGAATTCATTTTTCAGTGTCAAATTGCATTTATACATTACCACTGACCATATCAAGTTTAACAGTAGATATGTACGCATCCTCTTTGAAGTAATGCTACCCCTTTCCTGCTCTCACACCCACAGTGAAGGCAGGGAAATAAATTAAAAACAAAACAAAACACTGTATATTCTAAATAATCATATATTTGCACTGAGACATATATCCACACAAGGAAAGTTAACAATGACCACAAAGTACTGCTGGATTCTGGAATTCTGCCTAAAATTTCTGGTGCTTAATGTCAGGGCTTGGTCAATTCACTACTATTTCATTATATATATATACACAAACACACACATATATTGTCATAGAGAGGTTATTATCTATAGTTATTTATGCCTATATCTTTTAGGTTAATTAATTTTGTAATTATATATCCAAGAAATTGATTGCAACCTGTACTTGGTCTATGTAGGCAATAGTTTGTAAGACCCTCTGCAACAAAAAAGTAAAACAGATCGCTAAAGATTTTAGTTCTATACATATATATGCTAGATGATTTATACCCTACCTTACATAGTTTTAATAGGGGTTGTTTGTAAAGACTCGTTAAAATCTTTGAAAAAGCTAACAGCAATTCATTCTCTTAAATGATAAAAAAAACCAACACATTTTTTAATTAGAATTCAGAAATTGATATTTTTTCACAAATTAGAAATCAAGGGTTAGTATTCTATTAAAAAAGAAGGCTACTTACCCCAAAGTTAGTAGCCGCAAACCTGTCTGAGGCAGATACATTTGTTGTTGCTGTAGTATGAGCATAGAAAGCATTTATATTGGCTAACAATGTACTCATAACTGCTGGAACACCAGGGCACATATATTTAGAAGACAGGCAGGAGAAGTGCCTATAATTCAAACAAACTGACAGTTATTAAAGGTGGCAAGGAGTCTGCACTTTCTGTCATTACAATTTCTTTTCAGCCGCATTCATTACAGATTCAGAAAATGAACTTAAAAATATGCTCTGGGATGCTAGTACCTCACATTGCTCTAAACCAAACCCTCTCCAACACTTTCATTTACTTCACAAATGAGACATCTAAATTGCAAATTTTTGTTCAGAAATATGTGCCAGGTCACACACACATTAAAAGAAGAAGAAAACTCCAAAACTCTGTAGACATCCAGGCTCATGAATCAACCTTCATTAATAAACCTGATAGCTGCTCTCTTCCATTCAGTACCTAGATATCATAAATGGGCTCTATAAAATCATTGACAACCTGTTCTCCTCAATATTCTTTGTCAAGGGGACTTGTAACAGAACTTTTATACCTGAAGACATACAAAGACATTCTAAGTACAGTTAACTACTGGCAAGACAAAAGTGATGGTGAACACATCAACCTATCACTACAGCTAGTTGATCGCTATGGTCGATATGGGGCAAGTCTTGAACTCATTTTGGATGTAATTACCAGTGAGTGCTTAAGAGTGTGTGTGATCCATAAGGTAATTTACAGTAAAGATAAAAGCAATTTATTCTGTAATTGAAATGCAATTGGTTGGAAAATTTGTAATTTTCTAACACTTTTGCATCTCACTCAAGATAAATCCTCTTATAATTTAAATCAACTTTCAAGAAAAAATAGATGAGTCGTTAATTAAGTATATACAAACATCAAAAGAAAATCCCAGCATATATATTTGTACTCATTTTCAATCCAAAATCTTGGAATGGTTAAGGAAATAAAATTACAGCAGATATGGACAGTGTGATGAATCAAGGCCTTAATCCCTCCCAAAGCTAAAATAAGAGGGTGAATAACTGCTGGATTTCCTAGTTTGTCTGACTAGGCAAAGAGTCTGGAAGAAAACAGATCCAGCTGGGAGACAGAAGAGTCAGGCATCATGTTAAAGAGAATCCAGGGCTTCAGGGTTTGTTTGAGAGGTCCCTTTGAACCTGCAACCTTTTGAGGCCAGGATGGGAGACAAACTTCAGGGCTTTCTCTAGCATTAGACTCACTGAAGCATTTTCATGTTCAGCTTATAGATCACAGGCTTGTATTTTCACTGATATGGTGATACATATTGATGCATAAATTTCATACCATGCTTGTCATCAAGTGTTTCGCAAACACATCTCAGCATTCCTGTAAGGTAAATCTTAGGTGCTATTATTCAAATTTTATGAAATTCTAGGAAACTCCTTGTCTCACAGCAAATCAATTACATAGGCCAGTATAGTACTCATTATTCCCAACTGATTGAAATACCAAACATTTCATTCATTGCCAGCGCTGTTCAGAAGTGCTCTTAAATACTGCAGCATGAATCTTCTAAAAATGTAACTCAGCTGCCTAAAGAAGAAAATGTTTTGGCAGGTCACACATTTCCTATAAACTGGGAAAACAATAATTTGTATAAAATAGTGATACCGTGTGATACTCCCCAGCTGCAGTAAAATTAAAGTTAAAAGGGATGTTACCAGATCTACTCATCACACACATTTTGAGAAATATATGTGGAGAGATATCCTGCAGCCTCAGCAAGTATGCTGATGATATAAAACGGGGAGGAGAGGCTGACACACGCATGATAAGGCTGTGCTGCCATTCAGAGACCGGGACAGTCTGGAAAGGAATCTTATGAAGTTCAACAAGGGCAAGTGAAGAGTCCTTCACTGGAAGAGGAATAATTGCATGCATCAGTACAGGTTAGGGCCTGATCTGCTGGAAAAGGGGCTCTGCAGAGAAGGACCTGGGTGTTCTGGGGACAACAGGTTGGCCATGAGCCAGCAGTGTGCCCTTATGGACAAAATACCCAATAATATCTTAGGTTGCATTAAAAAAAGTCTACTCTGCCCTGGTGAAGACACATCCGGAGTATTGCTTCTAATTCTGGGCTCCTCAGTTCAGGAAAGACAGGAAGCTCCTAGACAAGAATGCAGCAGAGGGCCACAGAGATGATGAGGGGCTTGGAAGTGTCTTCCTTGCAAAAAAAGGCTGTAAGACCTGGGGCTGTTCAGCCTGGAAAAGAGAAGGTTGAAAAGGGATCTTCTCAGTGCTTATAAATATCTCATGGGCTGGAGTGAAGTGGATGAGGCCAGGCTCATTTCAGCAGTGCCCAGCAACAGGATAAAAGAAAGTTGGGACAAACTGAAACACAGGAAGTTGCAGCATATGAATATGAAGAAAAACTTTACTTCAAGGGTGACAGAGCAGTGGAACAAGCTGTTCAGAGAGATTGTGGAGTCTCCTTCTTCAAGGGTGACAGAGCAGTGGAACAAGCTGTTCAGAGAGATTGTGGAGTCTCCTTCTCTGGAGATACTCAGAACTCTCCTGGATGCTCTCCTGTGGTACCTACTGTAGGGAACCTGCTTTGAGAAATTGGACTAGATGATTTCCCTTCCAAGTGCTACGACCCTCTGTTGATCTATTTTGTTTTTAATTGACACAAAAATAATTAACTTATGACATACAACTTTAAGATTTACTTCTAAATAAAAAAAAAATAAAATAATAATTCTAATAGACCTAAAGATCTGCAGAACATGAGGAACTCCAAGCTGGAGATATAAAGGCAGTAATCATTCACTGCTAGGAACCATTCTTGTGGCATATGCTTTGCTCAAGGGAATCAGCAGCAGTTGCTGGAAAACCCATTAAGATAATTGCCCATAAGAAACTATGGAAAATTGTTTGCGTCAACATTTTGAGAGTTCAGTGAGGTTTTTTCTGCAGGTTCTTCTAATGAATACACACTACACACACTGAACTACTGAACACCTTGTCTCAGCTCCTATCTTGAAAATAGACCCAAAATGTATTTATTTGTTGTAAATAAAAATTAAACCTATCTATATAAATTTGCTATGTCTTTATTTAGATCACTATTCCATTCCACCAGTAATTTGATTAATTACACTGATGATAACATCATTGTTAAGTGAATTTTTGATTTGTGTCATTCAATAAAATCTGTAAAGTTCACAGAGCCTACTATATTTATCACATCTAAGAATGGCCATAAGTCAGAGTGCTGGTAAACCAGGTAAGAAATCTGAAAGCTTGCTTCTGCTTGCTGAAATAAATTAAAAAATATATCAAGGAAATTCCTTCCTTGTCTTTGTGGATCTCTGAACAACAGCAACTAGCAGCATGAGTAATAACTCTTTCCAATGGGCACCTATATCATGGCAAACACTACAAAGTATCACATACTTCAAAGTATATATTGCATTGTTTAACCCAAAGTCATATATTTTAAATCAGGTCTGCTAGCTTTATCTTGCAACTTTCTTACAATGCAGTTTCCTGATGATCCCTCAGTGCCTGGGAGTCTTCCAATATTTCTGGTAGTGTGAAACAGCAAAGAAAGAAGGCTCATTAGCACGCACTGCTCAGTAAGCAAAAGCTACCAATAAAAATTACTTCAATTGATGATTAGCGTGCCTTTTGGAAAACAAGATGGCATAGTTAATGTCCATCAACTTTCTGGAATAAGAACAATGTTGCTGATTTAGAAGCATTGGAGCTCCCTGTGGTGACTCCTTCCAGCAAGAAGATATTGATAGAGCTTTTCTTGTACTTGACTTTTCTACACATTAGATCTAGTTGATGCTACGTATAATTTCAGTATCTAGTCAAAAACCATTTCAGTATGTTCCCTGTTTTTTGTCTTCTAAAGAGAAATAAATTACATTGAAAGCAGAATGATAGAAAATAAATTTTTCCTTACTGGTGGGAAGGTATCTTAATGTAACTACATAAACAAATGTAAATCACTATCCATTATTGCAGTCATCAAAATGGAGGCCATTTGGATCACTGAGCTGTTCTGTGCAGTTCATCTGTTTTCTACTGTGTCTATTTTTATTCCCATTCTCTTTCCAATTTATGTATATGCATAACATTAATGTAGCTATGTTTATTTGGATGCTAGAAGAATAAATAAATAATAAATAAAATCTCTTCCAACTGAATCATTTTCCATCCCTTTACCTGACTGAAAAAATGAAATATTAAAAAAAAAAAGGTGAACTATGAAACCTATAAAGTCAATTTTTTTTTCCAAAGAGCTTTAAGTACAGCAACAAAAACAGCCTTTTTGTTTTATCTTAGTTTTGGGTTTGGGTTGATGATTGTTTCTTTCATGAATTCCACATGTGGATTTCCTTGTTTAGACCTGGGTATTTGGAATACGTATCTTGAAATGAGAATAAGACAGTCTTTCTAATTAGGCATCCTTCAGGGAAGAAATGTCTAAATTTATTCTGATAAAAACATGGATGTCTGTCTTTAACATCAGGGTTCAATCACACTTCAGTTTATCCTAAGGTATTATTGGGGTAAAATGTCCGAAGCAAATACATCAACATACATGAGATGTCTTTTGGGTTGATTTGCACATCCCAGTAAGTTTACTGTTAGGACAATGTACATGTCTGATGCGAAGGTAAACATGAAAAATCAGACATTAGCAAAGAATACAGAAATTTCTATTCATGAAACTGATTGTATGTGGTTCCTCCATATATAGTGTGAAAATCATCACCGCAGGAGAAATATCAGGCTTAATTCTGTGCAGTGTTGTTTAGGGTCCTTGGAGGAAGAACGTTAAACAAGTATGCGTTACAAAGACGCCTCTACTTTTCTATTACAATACAATAACTCACAATGAAGTAAAAGATACATTCATTGCAATACCAGATTTTGCCCTTATATTCTGCAATAAAAAGAAAACTTCCTGTATTTATGTGCCTTCATACTATAGAAGAGGATCATATTTTTAGGATGGGATGTACAGCGATGGAAGAAACAAAATAAATATTCTCATTAAAAATTTCATGTCAGCTCTCTGAAGTGATTAGGAACTCACTTGGAGTCCCCTGCTTTTCAACAGCTGCAGCAGGAGCAGAATACAGGCCTTTTCACAAGCAAACTCGCCACTGGAAGAAGTCAAGAATGTATGACATTGAAGCCTGGGAATATGAAAGCTAACTAAGCTCGGAATTGCTGTGTTCTAAAGTAATTATAGCTACTTCAACATGGAGAATGTAGTGGTATGTTATAATACCATTAAAAGAAGTTTACATCAGTTATTTACATTTGCTATGGAAAGTTCCTATATCCATTGCTGGCATTCTATAATTTCTATATTCCTGGGGAAGAATTACACAGCTAGTTAAACTCTGTTCTAGCTAGCAAAGTGACGCAATCCCAGTTAATGAAGGTGAAGTCTCTCTGATCCTTGCTCAATATCATAGGGATTAAGTAATGCATTAGTGATGATACCGGTAATAGTTTATAAATGCTTATAATATATCTTAATGCTAGAGCAGCTAAGCAGCCCTTCAGTGAGAATCAGAGGGACGCAAAGAGCAGTCAGAATTCACAATCAGGAATATGAGTGAAATGGAAAATGAAGCCAAAGTCTTGGAACTCATCAGTTCCCTCAAACACATTCTTGACAGTAGAATAAGAAAATACAAAGATGGTAATACTTACGTCATAGCTTGATAAATATATTCAATTCCATAACGCATTGCAAATTCATCTACAATTTCTTGAGCAGCATCATCAAAGTACACCTTCCAGGCTTCATCACCTCTAACTTCAGGGATTTTGACAACACCATTAGATTTAACTTCTGTCAAGTAGTGGAATAGATTCTAAATGGAAGGAATTTTTCAAATAGGAATATGAAGTATTTAAATAGCATTCCAGAAGTATATTTTATTTAACCAGCTATATGCTCATTAACTTAGGTTTTTATTTTATTTTTTCCATTGAAGGCTGGCATCAATGAACCACCATCTGGTAAATAAAATATCCAAGGCACTAAATGCTTTTGTTGCTTTTGTGGAACTCTAGTAGTGCGTGTCTATGATTCAGCACTTTGATCTATTTTCTTGACATAAGGTCACCTCAGAGAACTGGTGCAGAGAGACTGCAACATAAAGTTGTGCAGAAACTCTCCTCTCCTTTATGCCCTTGCTAGTCCTGAAGTTATAAAGCTCATTAAAGAGTCCTTAAACAGGAATTTGATCTGTGATTTTAGATTTCATATTCATAATTAAAAGAAATATAAAAGTTACAAGAAAACAATTAGAAATATGGAAGAAGTCTCTGAACTACTGAAACACATCCAATAATGTTTAGGCTTAAAAATCTCTAAATCAAAACTGCTTTACTTAAAGGTAAAGTCACAGAATGCTTCTCAGATTACTAAACTCCTTAAGTATAGACAAACTGTAGATTATATTTCCTTTCTGGTTTCACTGGGAAAAAAAAAAAAAAAAAAACGAACAAACCCCAAACAACAAACCAAAGCTTAAAACTCTGAAATAATTAAAAATATTCAAATTAGTTCATAATGTTTTGGGGATTATTCTATAAAAGCAAGAAAATCTGTGGGCAGAAATGCTCAGAAAATTCAGTTTCATACATGGTGCACAACAGGATTTTGTGGATGCATGTTAGTGATGAACTTTCAGATAGAAAGTCTTCTACATGTTTTCAGAAAACTGTTGCAATTTTAGAATAAAATGTCAGTGTGGATCATTGCTTGAGAGAAGAGGAATCAAATACAAAGATCTCTAAAAGATACATATCAGTTCAAAATTGGAGATTTTTTTCATTATTGATGAAAGCAATCTATGCAGGGAACAAATATGTGATTTTCTGTGCTTTTTTTTTATTTTGTTATTACTATTCTTCCCCCTCAATCTCCAAGTTACAGATAACTGTACCAGGAATGATGTTTTTTTTTCAATCAATAGCAATATTTCTGTAGTATGTTTTATCTTTTGATGCCAGCAAGCATGTTTCTTTAATGATAATAGCAATAATAATAATAAAAACTTCCATGACTCCATCTCCTTTTCTTTTTTTCTGACTCCTACCAGCAAGAGTGATCTGACACTGTTACATTGCTTCATCTTTGCCTCTGAACCTTGATATGCCATCACTGATAGAAAAGGAGAAACCAAAAATGAACTTGTCCTGAAGCAGCAGTTATTTACTTCAGCATTCTAATATTTTGTCTCCTTTTCTTTTTTCTTTATCTGTGCAACAACTTAATAGTACATACCTCATGTAAACAGGTGTACTGCACATGGTAGGGAGCAACTTTTTCCTCTCCTTCTATTTCAACATTGATTTTCAATCTGAGAGCACCAGAGACAGCTGATTTATCTGTCCGTTTTTCTGAAAGGCAGAAAAATAACATGTTAGTAACTATAAAGTGTACATGTAGTCATGCAAAATATGTTCATTTTAAAGCTAGAAAGTCCTGCTGTTGAGAACAGAGAATACCGTTTAAGTACCTCCCATAGAGGCCGTGAAGCAGGACATCATCCTATTAAGAATCTTTCTTGTTTTATTTGCTGAATTCAGAACAGGATGCATAGCAGTCTATGTAACACTTTTGTCTTTTCAGTGCAAATTATTTCCACTTTCTACCTGGTATATGGGTTAATGATTATTATTGTAATTATTAATGTCTGCTTCTAGCTTTGAAGACTAAATCTGATTTTGTTTCTATTTCACTCCTCTTTCCTCTGAGTGATGTGATATAAATATACTGTATTTGTGTCAATATGTGCACATACCAGATTAAAAGCTGACATTCATTTCCAGAATATTAAATTGATAACATATTTACTAATATATCTTTTTAGATACTGACTGATTTTTTCTAAATTCTAGATTATTCCTTTTGCAGAACGCATGAAGTTTTAATGTTAAATTATCACTAAATAGCCTCTAATCACGTCAGCTCAGCAACATTTTTTAAAAATGGCATTTTATATTCTCTTATATAAATATTTTCAACAGCTTAAGCCGATGAAATCTTTGAAGGGTTAAAATTTGAAATACACAATGACGCTTTATATCTAAAAAAATAGAGAAATTACTTTTTATAAAAAAGGAAATAAAGCAGGATTTCCTTGCTGTTGTTAAGGAAATATCAAAGAATTTCCAGGCACATCTGTATTTTTTTTACTGGGCAATGAAATACTGGCCAGGAAAACAAGGATCACTGATTAGAAAAGATACATTATCATTTCAGAAATGTATGTTATATAATTCACCTGATGTGTTTCTTAGAGAAGGAAACCTTAATGAAAATATTTCTAACATGCTTTTGTTGTTATACATAGGAGAGTAGCTTTTAAAATTCTATTGTAGAGCAGTCAGTGCTCAGTAAGATTTTCAGAATTGAAGGACGACTTTATACTTAGATTCAGATTGAGGGAACACATTCTGAGACACTTTCATTGATTTATTTCTGGCTCAAATAATGGTACTACTTTTCTTACACATTTCTGATTTTTCATTAAAAGAAAATATTTGTCTTCGGTACTGCCGTGATTAGGTGAATTTCCACAAGTCAGCAAAACCCAGAAAGTATCCTAAAATTTCAAATTGTAACTACTAATTAAAAAAAAAAAAAAAGTGTATCAATAGCAAAGCTGTGTATTTTGAAATTTTAAAGTATAAATGATGAGATTCTACGTAAATTTCTTAAAAATAAATAAATAAATAAAAAATCAGTAAGAATCATACCTAAATTATACCATACATCCATTTCTCCACTCAGTGTTCTTACTTCAATTATTGTTTGCCCAAGGAAGTCATCGGACTCCTTCTTGAAATGTTGTTTTACTCTAGATTTGATGTCATCATCTTCATCCCATACTCTCACTTTTATTCTATCTGTAGAATTATGGCATTCACTGTAAAAATAATAACAAAATCTATAAGTCAGTTTTTACTTTCGTACTGCTAATTCAGTGAGCTTGATTTCTGCGCAACTGTTTTAGGTGACAAAATACCTACAATTGCAATATTCATTGAAACATGACCATAACACATTACTAGGGAAATGGTAGAAATACTACATGTAAAAAGTAAAGAGAGTAACTTGAATGAATTATGTATACACAAGGATTGCGTTTATGAATGTTATGAACTTCTCATTGAAATTATTAGCAAATTTACAATATTTACTCCTCAATACTTTTAAAAGTATCTTAGGAATGCTACAGTCAGACTTTTCATTCACAAATGTTACGCTGTCTTTATGGTAGTAGTAGCCTTACATGTAATAATCAAAAGTGTGAGAAAATCTTAAATAATATTTTCAATACGTGGAACGATATTTTTGAATTTGCAATGAACAAGAACACACAAACTTGTCCGCAAGACAAGACAGGTGAAGAAAAAAAAACACCACCAAAAACCAAATTAACCAAAAGAAAAAAAAAAACAAAAACAAAAAAACAACAACAAATAACACCAATACAAAACCACCAACACAACAACAACAACAACAAAAAAACACTGGGAAATGAATAGTTGCTTTGTTTAAAGGATATGTTACTTTCATCCAAAGTCTCTGTTTCTGTTAAAAGGAGAGGTAGGGTCAGACTTTTATGTAGTAAAGAACTGCAAATTCAAGTGGCTTATCAAACTCTCATGAGTTGAGGTGGTATGAGAAACCTCTGAATATATGAGTGTGGTGGCTTCACTTGTAATGTAGAGTTCCCAAGTGGATAAACCTTTTCAGACCTACCTTCACAATATTAGTGTGAGCTCTTGTTTGAATTCTATTTTAAGCACTAACACTGCTCAGTGATCTATTTCAGCAATTCCAGCATTAAAACAGTAATACTATAACTTATCTCCCAACTGGCACCCCTCAGGGTTTGTACTAAGAATTAATTAGCAGTAGTAATGGGCTTTAGAAGCACAAAGTGCTTTAAATGTCATTATTACTGTCAGGGCTGATCAGTCACTAAAAATGGTATTCACAACTCACTATGACATCACTCAGTATCACAGAAATACTTGTGTGCCTGTCGATATTCCAAATTTTAACACTGAAGATATCTCTGGTAATTAAAAAAAACCATTATTCTGTGATTAGCAAGACTAATGAAGCCTGCTTTCCTTTTGTCTTGTGGCTGCCTTCCCTGACATCTAAAAAACTCAAATTGTAAATTGAATCTTCTCCCATAATTGGGGTTTCCATCAATTACTCCTTCGTATGGACTCCCTAGTGTCTATTATAGGGTGAGTTCATACTGAGGACACTCAGGATCTAATCTCTGTTGGACTGTCTTTCTTTTAAGAGACTGCGACAGACCCAGTATTAGACAATCTGAAATTTTTCTGAATTCAGACTTCAAAAGTTACTAGTCAGTACAGATTAAGATAAGAAAATACTGATGCAGATGAATCAAATAATCATCTTCACATTGAGAAATAAGACTAAAATCAGAGTCAAACCATCTAAGGTTCCTAATGTGTAGCTTTGAATTACTGATTGACACAGTCCCTACCTATGTTTAGTTGTGCACCCAGTATGAATTTTAAACTGGAATTTTCTACTGTTGGTATAAGGAGATCTAGTACTTATGAGGTACTCACATGACTCTGATCACCATGTCTATGTTACGAGTAAGTTTTGTTCCCATTTTGCCTCTTGGGGAGACACCACATATGTTATTTGTAATACCACTTAATGACATTTTGTATCTTATTCTCCCGGTACAGCATTTATTTCCCTCTGATATACACTTAGCTGATTAAAGAATATTTATTCACGTGGTCAGGAATCATGTACTTTTCCCCAATAACCTTTCATCCTTCCCACATCTTTTTCTTTTTTTTTTCATCATTGAGTCATGATGATACCAATGTGTCTGCTCACAAGTTCCTCTTGTCTAAACCTTTATTGATCAGTCAACTTTGCTTCAATGCATTTGCAGTGTTCATATGTAAGGTCCCCAGACTTACATGGAGTTGTGATGCAAAAAGGGTCTGTGTGGATGAACACCTACTTCGACTGGCCTACCCTACTACTGTGAGACACCCATACAGAAACAGCCCCTCAGATACAGCACTATATGATGAGATGCACATTGTGCTTTACTCTGTTAATAGAAATTTTTTCCCATTCTAAAGAAGTGATACTGCTATAACTTTCCAAAAATCTATCTCAGTGAAATTCTTCAAGCAATCAGCAGAAAAATTTTGGCTGTATCTATTAAACTGTGAAAGTACTTCTCTTTAGGGTAACTCTAAGCAACATCCAAATGAATGCCTGAAATAGCTACCAAAGAGTCTCACTTCATCAGAAACTCTAGCCTGAAATATTAGAAATATGAAGCATTTGAACAGCTTTTCTCTGACTAACATGGAGACCAACTATCATTATATCAAAGCTACATGAATACCATTCAGTGCCAGAAGATACTTTTTTCTCATTACGATTGGCTATACAGCAATAAGAATGCCCAGGAACAGTCTAGTTTGTACAAATAGAAATTTTTCTCCCTTCAGAGTTTCTGGAAATCTTCCCAGACGCAATCAATTGGATTTTGTATCTTCAATGGCATTTGCGCTATACCACAAAGAAATCTTCAACAATATCAGACACCAGAAAAATTCTAACTGTTTAGTGGTGACCAAGATCTTGGCCAGATGGTAATTGTTATCTTCACAAAAACCTTTCCACTGATCTAATTTAAGTCCAAGTGCATGCATTTGTGCACTGAATAAAGTACCAGGTATCCAATGAATCTGTTTATTGGAGACATAAGGTAGTCTACTGACAACCAATACAGAATGAGTAGCATAAAATAATCATCCAGTTATATGAAAAAGTTTTGGAAAATATGATTGTAGCTGAGGCATTAACATAATGAGTGATCAGAGGAACATGATCCCTGCAAACCAGTCTGGAGAGGCATGTTTGCTAGAAAATACTGCCAGAAAAGGCAGATGTCAGCAATCTGAATCAGCTACTGAGAATAGTCAAGAAAAGCATGAAAGTAAAGACTTCTAATAGAGAGTTGGATGCAGCTAAAATATCAATAGACCTAGAAGTCTATAAAAATTTGAAAACTATGCAGCCAAAATATTTTTCTCTCCTACAACTGAAATAAAAAATGCAGACTTCTTCGTTTGTTTGTTTTCTTGTTTTCTTTTAACACAACCAGAAGAAGGTAGAAAATGGACAGCAACAGCTGCAGGATTCTTCCTTTGTTCTCAGGTTGAATAAAACTCACCTATCACTGATAACTTGTAACTCGTTAAGACATTAAAAAACCCTTGCTACCTGTGATACATTATTTAGAGGAGCATCTGTACTTCTATTTACTTCCCTAGCTTGTGCAAAAAATAAAAATAAATAAAAAAATGCACATTCCAAGGAAAGATTCTTCCCCTGACAGTCTTTAGTTGGTTGTTTACTGAATTGCATGCAGGTGTACATATGCTCTCCTTTAGTCATAATTCATGAGTTCCCACAAATCTATCCCATATATCCATGTCACGGTCATTTAGCAGAGCTCTATTGAATGTGCAGTTTGAAACATTCAGTCTCTTCTAATCCTACAATCATGTTAGGATTATGTGTAATTCTGCGAATTTGAATACTGCCCTCTCTCTGCTATGACAGAACAAATGAGTGTTGAGTAGACAGTATTTTTTCCAAGTCCTTGTTTTAGAACACATCGGGAAATTTAGATGTATGTCTTGGTATTATGATTAAATACACAGTGTATAGTTTTGTGATATGTTTATGTTTAATTTCTGAATTCAGCATTTAGGAATTATAAGGATGATTAGTGTTTGATTATATTAAAGACTAACAAAGATCACAAATGAAGCCAATTTTAAGTGAAAATTCCTGAGTCAATAGAATAGTTATATTTTTTTTTTTACATTGAAATCTTATGATAAAATATTTACAGTTTGCTTAATACATTTCAGGTATTCTCTTAATTGAAATCCAATGTACTACATAAGCCAGGGAGATAACCATTGTAGAAAATGCAACTCCATAAGAATGACTGAAAATGCATTTAGTTAATGCATTTAGGATGCATTTATTCAGCAGATCTATGTACTTGGTGTTTTAACATTATTGCTAGGGCAGAGGATTACAGATTCTGGGTGAAAAAAAAAAAAGTATATAAAAATTTCAGGTTTCCAGTGATTTTCTGGTAAAATAATCTCTGCTTACATAGTTGAGAAAATGAATTCAGAATTTCATACAAAATCAGCTCAGTTACTCATCCAGCTCTAGGTATTACACAATCAATACATTTAAATACAAGAAAGTAATTAATCTCCTACCTTGTATTACTCGCAGTCATTCAATGACATATGGCATTTCAGCAGCTATTGGTGTTGTAAAACCCCCCAAAAGAAAACACTGTCTATATACAGTAGCCTATAAAAAGCTTCAGAGTGTGAGCATGCCCTGAATTAATTATTCATCTCCGATATTGGCCTTAGAATCTGTGCAAGGAATAGCCATACACTGTTTAATATAGATGTATTTTTATCTGACAAGTAAAAGTGCCATCTTGGGTCATATCTCTTTCAAACACACAAGTGGAATGATAATCTCCCAAATTGTAAGGCAAAAGATTTTAGTCAAAGAAGAGAGGAGATAAAAAAAGCTGTTGTGCTACATGACAATACTGCACCTTCTTGAAGAAAACAAAGCCTTTTTCAAATGCTTTCATGTTCAGGAACCTGAACACGAAAGCCCTGACAGATTTTTTCCTCCATGTTTTATATGGGCAGAAATAATGAGAACTGATGTCTTCAGAAAGGGAAGGAAGAAGCAATTAAACATTACAGCCTGAAGACAATTACTTTTCATTGTGATGAGTGGCTATTTTGAAGTTGTATTTTGCACATGTTCAGAAACTAGCAGTTCTGAATCCTGACAAGTCAGGGTGCAGGATCCTGAGCTGTCCTTTAAGCTGCTTAATAAATTCACAGGTGCTTATAAAGATGAAACATTGCTTTTATAATCACTGATACAAGGTTTCATTGCTAAAATAGTACCAAATTAACATCCAGTTTTGAAAAGCTTTAATAGGAGTAAGTATAATAGATTTCTGTAACATATACTACTGTAATGCATCATCGGTATGTATTCTCAGTAAGAACACAAATAAGATTGTATTTCATTTAATAAACTCTGGAATTTCATATCATTTAAAAATTATTATAATTTCATCTTTTCATAACTTAGCCCTGTTACCACAATCTTCTATAAATTATCCACTACCTACATATGATAATACTCATGTAGGTGTTTTCAGGGTCAACTAAAACGTTACTGAACAACTTAAACATCTGCATGATTAAATAGTTCCCTTTCACATAAAATTTTCTAAACAAAATCTAAAGCTTATTTTAGCCTTTCAGAATCTCCAGTTGACTATAAGTAATTAAGAGTACATCACATCATATACAGTGGCACAAAGTAATCAAACTGAGAAAAAAATAAATGCTGAAATACTTTTGATATATGGAGAGGAAGAACGCTAAGCAAATTGATACCATTATCAGACAGGTACCATTCTCAAACAGGAATGTGTTGTGTCCTAAAGCAAAGTTTCAACGAAAGGAACAATACAGTATATGTGATTTGGAATTTCCTATACTGTAACATCTCTTTCTGAAAGAACTTCTGGGAACACTGCCAAAATTACAGCTGGCACGAAATCATATTGAAACCTTTGTCAACATATTACAGATTGGAACATCTATTTTGTTGTCAGGGTTGAACTTAAGTAATGTGCTGACAACAAACTATACCATTTTCAGTCCTGGGGCTGTAGCCAAGGGAAGGAGACAGAAGGATCCTATCAGACTCTTCTCAGCTGACCTCTAGACAGCATGGCCTTGGAAAGGATAACCATTACAAACAACCCAGCTCAGTTTCTGAAGTATGCTGGGTAATATCAGTGGCCCATTTTCACCTAGGGTAATCGTAATGTTCAATAAAACCATGTTTTAACTCTCATGGTCAGTGCCTGAGACACAGGAATGCATTTACATCTACTTTTAGCACCTAAGTTGAAAGTCTGAATAACTTGTAATTGAAGCTCCCTATAAAATAAGGAATAAATTGACACCATCAATAGATTCCCCATAGTTATGAGTTGTATAAGTACTATAAATACACTTTAAAAAAACTTCTCTTCCCATTTAGAGCTAGTTTATTAATGCTTTGCACATGCATGGTACAGACAACAAACACTTTTAGATTAGGATTTTTACTTGGCACTATTATATTACCAAAATATAAAATAGAAAAGTAAGAAACAATGTGTTGTTCTATACTTACAAATAGAATTTCTCATCCCATACTGGATTCAAGTTTCCAAAAATAGTCTTTGTTCTCCGTTTGGTTTTGCCAACTTGCACAGTAACATATGGGTCACTTGAGCCAGTTTTGTCCTTTGCTTGTAAGCCCTGAGCACAAAGCACTGCAACAAAAGGAGATAAATGTACTTAGCCCTCATAGTCTTTATTGCCAAGAAATAAATGAGACAGTGACAGCAGCAACAGGAAACAAAGCCCTCAGAATGAGGGCTGTTGAAAGAAAGATCTCTAGGTCATTTTTTCCAGTTTCTGTTATGCGGGAGATAACTAAGATTTTTCTAACTACCCTTATGGACTGAACAAAATTTAAAAAATGGTTTGATAGAGGAATAATGTAATGAGTCAGTAGAAAGCAGAGAACAAGTATTTTCCTGTCTGTGCATAATTCAGATACACAAACCAAAGTTTGGTTTAATTAGTGTGGCAACACAATACTGTTGTATAATTTGGATTCAATGTTATGATACCTTGAATGACAGCATTTCTTTAAATCCAAAATAAATTAATTCATTTTTTACCCAAATATGAAAAAAAATCTATAAACTTCCCAAAATTCGCACAGTGGATTATGAATCTAGCCATGAGGAACGTGATTGTCATTTCTCTTTCTCATGAGAAAGACAAACTATGACGGTTTTCCAAATACTTTCCATTCTACTTTAAAAAGAGTGACAATCGCATTTATTTTTTTTATCTGTTTATGTATTTTTCAGTATTTATACTAGTTAATGTTCTGAATAGTTAATGTCTATATGAATTTGTAGCAAGTATAAATCCGTATAATATCATCTTCCATCATAATTCATAAAGCTGGAAAACTCATGAGAAAGCAAAACTGTCAAAAAGCAGCCCATCAAACCCAGAAAGCTGCAGCTAGAACACTTGTGGTGACTGCTAACATCTGCAGAGCTACGTTTTATTATTTTGCACATATTTTTTTAAATGTCTCAGCAGAACCATTTAGTAAATATTTTCTGGTGTCCATCATTTCGAATAATGAATCTCTCTCGGTGTGCTCAGAAAAATGAATACATAAAAATGGGTGAGTATTCTTACTCAGCACATCAGCTCCCTGTGGGAATTCAGCCATATCTGCTTAGTTCAGTGTTAAGAAATAAGAAAACAATGTGAGTGGTGAATGACTTGAACGGGTTCCCCAGAATTCTTTCAGATCTAGTCTGGACAAAACCCTGTGCAAGCAATGTAACTTTCAGGTGAGCCCTGCTTTTAGCAGAGGGTTTGAATATACTGCAGATAACCCTTCCAAAATTACAGCAGAAATTATTCTGTGGTCCCATAATTAAATGCTTAGTCAGCAAAACTGAAATAACTATGGGTTTTTCTTCTAAAAAGAGAGGAGTTCAGCAATGCAAGTAAGTTTTGAACCAACACTGGTAAACTGGTATTTATTCAGCAGATAGACAGCCTGAAAGCTATGGCATATTTGCTGAGTTAACTTGCTAAGAATGCCATCCTAAACACTTAGCTTATAAAGAGCAGTAGAGGACAATACTGTATTCTTTAAATGTTTGATTATACAAACAGTATTTTAAAAATATCTTAAAATCTCTTTTTTGAAAATAATCCAACAGATAGGACTGAAACATCAGGTACCAAGAATTGATTTAAACATATATTTTACAAAAATTGCTGTACAGCACTGAGAAATTACTTGACCCTTAGTCAAGAAATAAAAATGGATGATAAGTCCCAGACCAACAAGGTCAGTAATTGTGCACTGCAGCATTCAGAGCATGTCAGTCATCATGATCTTTAACACTTCCAACTGATCAACACTTGGCAAAAATTTTCTAAAGCACAAGAGTTACTGGTGGGAAGTAAAGGAAACAGAATAAAAGCTTCTACTTTACATTCCACTGCTCCAGTTGGTAAAGTAGTTTTACCAATACTATACTTAAAATACTTAAAAATTCCAGTTTGGATGCTACAAGTTCAGACATTTATAAATGCACCAAGTACACAATGTACCATGCTGTTCCCATTGTAATTATAATATAACTTATTCCTCAACAAGAAAAATAGGAAGATGAGAATTCTCAGAGCAAACAATGCAGAAGAAAATTTACCTGTGATAGTAAGTTTTGCTGACCATTTGGATGTCCCATCCAAAACACTTTGCTTTGCTGCTTTTGTATATTGTACAAAATCTTCTTTGGAAATATCAAACATTTCCTGGATCACTTCAAACACCTCTGGTCTATTTTTCTCTCTGATCTTCATTCTTTCCTTCATAGCACTAATAATGTTCTGTGTCTTATCTTCTGCACCATGTTTAGAACTTTTCTCAGCAGCTCCTGAAATGAGAGAAAAGGTCAACACATTTCTTAAAATCAAACTTTCTTAGTTCTTTATCCCTTTTAGAATCTAATGAAATTAACAATTGTCTAAGTTTAACATGACAAGTTAATATTCACCTTCATTCAGTTACACATTATATGCAGAAATATTTATAGAATCAGTACTGTTTAGTACTGATCACTACAGTGAAAACGTCAGAATACCTAACTGCTTTTGTATAGTTAGGCATGCTGATTCTTACAGAAAGGTGTACAGAAGTGTTCAATATCTGGGTCTATTTGCTCTGACCTTGCCTTTGTTATTAGCTTAACTACAATAATACATTTAAAATTACTTCTTCAAACTGGGTGTACTTTTTTTTTCTATAGATCAGCACAATGCAATATTTTCATTTCTTTCTCCTCTTAGAACAGGATGACACAGGAAACATACTAGTTCCATGATGACAAAAATATTAATAACAAAACCAATATTTAAAACTGCTGTTTCCACTTCATTTTTCAAAGAAGTTTTAGTTTGACAGTAAGAAGATTAATCTGGTCTCCTACTATGCTCTCCAACTGTGGAAATCTAATGAACAATAAAAAAGAAAAAAACAACAGCCATAGCAGATTCAGATGCTTATTTTGCCACTTCCAAGTACATCTCTCATTTGCTGACTCTGCCTACACTCATAGAAAGTTTTTCATTCCTTCCTTGAACAGTGTTCATACATACATATATCCATAGATATTATAATTATCCTATAAATCCTTTTAACTAAGGCATTCATAATCCATTGAACTTAAACATTTAGATTAGTTTGAGACTACCCTAACTGCCAAAACAGTTTTGTAGCAGTGACATGACATCCTCACTCGAGATCAAATTGCAATACATTATTTCCCTTATTTTTTAAGCACCATGAGTGAGCAAAGGCGTGTTTCACAAAGCTCTATGCTAATGGTGGAAATTCTGGTGGCTACTGAAACCATTCTTCTAAACATGACCTTCAGGTTTCTACTGAATAGATTAAAGGAAATGCTTTTCCAAGAGTTCTAGCACTGAGACCATCCAGGGAAGGAATACTATGTCTAATAGAAAAATGAGATTCTGGAAAAAAATGAGATGGGGTTAGAGAATCTTATGAAGTCTAGTTTTGCGTACTAAGAATTATGTGAATCTCCATTACCCTGCTCTTAACAGCTGCAGGCCAGGGGTAGGATTCAAGGGAGAGATTTGTAGTCTCCTTCCTAGTATGAAGTAGAAAGATACAGATGTATTAATAGATAAAAACACCAGGGCAGAAGAAAGCAGAGAATCTTCTAACTAAAATTAATATATTTGCAACAAGGAAATGTATTGCATTGCTGCAAAGATTTGTGTCACGTACACAGAAACTGCATGATGGAAGACATGTATCGTAGGGTCAGTTTTAAGAAAGAACAACACTTGCTCTTCATATGCTGATACACTGTTAATTATCCACATCTTATCTGGAGCAAAACATAACAGCATGTTGTTTTCACAGTACTTCCAAATGTCAAAAACAAAGGAATAAAACTTCATGGCAATCACTACATTTTATTATTAAAACTCAGTCAAAACAATACCCGTGTTTGAGTGCTATTAAAATTCACGGTCTTTTGGAAAACATCTCTTGAGTGTGCACTCAGACACATTATATCACAAGCCCAGAACAGATTCTATTTCTCAGTAATATTTTTGTTATTATTCAGTAAATATATGAGGATGACAGACATCAAAGTATATTATCCAAATGAGAATAACTTTTAGACTGTATTAACCTATGGATTTTGCCAGGTTTAACCTATAAAATTCTGGAAATTAAATAAAAATACTCGAACAATTTGCTGGTTTTGAAGTCCCAGACCAACCACTTCAGATTTTACTGTTGTATAACAGAGTATCTGTGTTGCACAAGGAGACCATGTTGTAATGGGTTTGATTCATTATCCTTCCCAGGAGATTTCTGAAGAGATTTCTCTTTAAAAATTTTAACCCATCTCAGATTCACTTTAAAACCAAAACAAAGTTCTCCTTATAAAGTATCATTTGTCAGTCAGGTTAAGTGTTCCCAATCAATGTCTCTGCAATTGGAGTAACTTGTGTGCTTTTGTAAAAAAGTGTCAATACTTCTTATCTTGCAGGTCAGTATGAGGAAAGAAACTCAGAGATGTGGCCAGAATGGTATTACAAACAACGGAAACATAAGCTGAAACCTCTACCATGCTAAGCTCTCTATTCCAATTCTTGATGGAAATCTAAAGCAAGATAGAAGAATAATAAATACTTTATAATCAATGTCATATTGCCATTTGTCCGAAGTAGTAAATTTTAGCTCATGACTTTAGAAGCTGTGCCAAGGCATAATGGCAGTGAGTACCATAATCAACATCACTATTGCTAGTAGCGGCAAGCACTTCTCCAAAAGGTTAAGAAAACTACACAAATAGCACTCTAAACACAGCTCCTGAGAGGTACAAATGATTATGGATCCTTTTAAATGAATAGTAAAATATGACAAAGATACATTAAACAACTTGCTCTGTAATTAGAATTCAGATATTTCAATGCTTTGCTCAACCTAAAGGGTCTCAGTTCATTTCCTACAATACCAGCAAACAATTTTTTTTTTTATGGCTTTTGTTGAGATTCTCACAGCTTCCAATGAGTAATGTATCAACTATCAATATATCTACAGCATTGAAAAAGGTTATCTTTCAGCATAATATCTCAGCAAAATCTTAAATAACTGCAACCTTGTAATTTATTTTTTTATCATTTTCATTATGTCTGAAGTATCATTTTTCTCTCTTTTTTTGTCCTCTGATGTGGTAAAAAGGATATATGTAGTAATGGAAAATGGCATAATTCTGTAGGATTTATAAAATTATGAGATTCCACAGCCAGTAAATCTCACAAAATCTTGCAAATCTCTTGAGATAATTCATTTCAAAGAAATGATCAATGTTCAAGTGATAGAATAGTTTAGTTGGAAGCGATCTTCAGAGATTATGCAGTCCAACTACCTGACCACTTCAAGGCTAATCAAAAGCTGAATCACATTACTGGAGATGTTATCCAAATGTCTCCTGAACACTGACAGGCATGGAACTTCAACCACATCACTAGGAAACGTTCCACAGTTTTACCATTCTCACAATAGACAAATATTTCCTTATATTCAGTCTTAACCTCCTCTGCTGCAGCTTTGTGACTTTTTGCAGGAGTACTGCTATGGTTTACCAAGAAAAAGAGACCAGCACCTCCATCTCTGCTTTCCCTTCTCAGGACTGAAGAAATGCAGTAATTTTCTCCAGATTAAACAAATGAAGTATCCTTAGCCGCTCACAAGGCATGAGGAGACTAAGGACACTGAAAAATTAGCAATCAATACAAAATAAACAATACCATGAAACTAAATACCAGATGGAGAACTATCTAGTAGTTTTATGTCAAGAAAAGATCACTGGAAAGTGTGACAAGCGGTTCCTGAAAGATGAAGGAAAGCAGTATTTTATATTTTCTCTTTATGTCCTTTAAAAAGTATGGATATAACATGAACCACGGACACATTCTGAATGGCACCTGTGTTTCCATAGAAAAGTCTTACTGATTTAAGAGACAGAATAGTTAAATTGGAATATGCATTAAATGCAACTTTTAAGTTCTATTATTTAAAAATAAACAGCATAACTTTATATTTCTACTAAATCACTTTTTGCAACTGCTTTTATATCCTCTGTTGCTGACAGAAATCAACATCTTTATTTTGTGCAGTATCAATCAGAATAATGAAGACAATATCATGATTTACATTACATAATAAGATAACAAGGCCTTTCCACTGTAGGGACTAATACAGACACAACAAGATTAAAATCAATTCTGATTTAATATTGCACCTACTGTTAGATAGAAGCATCTTGTTGAAGAGAGCTCTAATGAACATAGTACTGATTTTGTTAAACTTAATTTAAAATAAGCTTAGGTATTGATCTTAAAGAGCTTGAGATGGCAATTTGTTTCTACGATGTGTTAGCAATTGCTACACATAAAAATAAGTAAACAAAAAAAGAACCAATCACCCAGACAAAGAAGCCTCCAAACCAAAGAGCTCCACAAGTTTTGGGGGCTAATGTCCTGGTGACTACAGGATATCCAAAATGATGACTGTTTTAAAAGTAACCATAAGAACAGGATGCTCAAAAACTATTAGGTACTAATGTGAAGCCCAGGATCCTTTAGGCGTGTCAATTTTGTTTTGTCTGCAGTTTGTCTTCCAGAGGTTTACTCTTTTAAAACTAAATTGTTCAGTGTTTCCAGACTTATTAGCACAAGTATCTAGAAATCCTTTTTTAAAATGTTTGCAGGCTCTCTCTCAATCTAACAAATTGGTCAAAAATTTCAAAAGGCACTATGGCTCTCTGAACAATTTCTTCCACTTTTTGGGCTGACAGTAGTTCACAAGTCAGGAAAAATCTGGGATAAATTTTGCTTCAAAGAAGTGAAATGTATGAAAAGAAAGATAATTTTACACGACTGTTTTAGCCAAGCTTTTTTTAGCAGAAGCTTTTAGCCAAGGCAAGTATTAGAGTGATGGATGCATCTCATGCCAGCTTCAGGTTTGTGGTAACTAGAAAAGTGGTTCAGCTGTTATCAATTTGTCAGCAGTGGGAAAGATGGAGCAGAAAAAAGTGTGATCAGCATGTAAATACTATCTGAAGGTGTTGCACAATACCGAAGGAAAGGATTTCTAGTTTTGAGTGATAATAAAATCTGAGCCTCTCCACAGATTTGTGGCAACATGAACACCTGGGATCAGCTCCTGTACCCATGAAAAACAAAATACATTATGACCAAATTTCAGGTCGTATGAACACAGAAATACGAAGGTATTACACTCAAATCTTGCAGACTTGCTTATTGTTTTCCAGTCTGTAAAGACTGGAGAAAAAGATTTAGAAAGGGAAGATAGTTTATCTTAATTCTAGTCTCAAAGAAGTTCCAATCTATCTATTTTTCCCTTACACATATGTGGTTTGTATTTTGAAGAAAAAGATCTGATTTACTCCTATATTTATGATTTGATTGCTGAAAGCGTGTTACTGTGATTACAGTGATTACTAGTATTTCCTTTATCTTTGCTCTTGTACTCTGAGTTAAAACAAGGAATTAACTTCATGCAATAAATTCCTCTGGATGTTGCCATTTGCAATGCAAAGTAGCTAATACACTGATGCTATGAAACATCAGTTTGTAACTGACCAAAGTTCCATACATTCCAAGGACAAAAACAGCAATCACAGTTTCTGGCTAGATCCTAAGCCACTGAAAAATCAACATGCCTTCACTGGCTTCTGACGATTTGGCCCTTCACTTTAAGAAAGATTTGATCATACGAATAAAATAACTGCATCAAGTACTGCAAAGTGTTAGTTGTTCACAAAATACTCACTCTGCAAACAGTCAGCATTTAGGAGGTCTTGGCACTTTTCATGACACTTAACACCACATTCCGTGCATCTCATTCCTTGCCTGGCTATGCCCCAAAGTAGACCTTCACATTCGTAACAATATGTAGGAGTTGTTGCTGTCCAAACTTCAAAGTTATGAGGTGTAGTTGATGATATTGGGTAGATCAAAGCCTGCAAAGTCTTCTTGAAAACATGTATTTTCTGTTGAGTGAGAAAAATATACCAGGACTTGAGCTGAAGTACTGCTTCATGCAAGTGAACTGAAGATAAATTTTATGTTATTAAGTATATGTTATTACAATTACAATGTCATACATGGAAGTATGAACTATTCTCTGAAATTCTAATTCCCTCATTGTCTTGCACTTTGAAGGAAAAGGAAGCCTAGGTTACATTTTGATCACACAAATAGGAGAGTTAAGTTGGAAAAAGTTTAGTCAATTATTTTATTAGCAGTCCTATCAACATTTTATATTTTGATGAAGTTAAAAAAAGTTAAAAAATGAAGTTAAAAAAAAACAACAGCAACATTACCTTCCCTGATGATTTTTAGTTACCTAACATTATTTCTCGACATTTAAGTACTTCCTATTGGGTCTCAGACATACTGCGCAGAATATACTGTGATTATATACATTGATTATATAAATGTTTGCACAATAACTTTATCAAAAAGCAGGTTAATTTTGTGGTCCCATTATTATTATTATTTTGTATTCCCATAGTAGCATGTTGACTACCTCACTTACGAGGAAAAAAGGCTCTTTTTACCTAGTGAACTAGTATAGTTCATACTCTTAAAAATATGCACCTAATTCTTGGGCTTCTTTTTTGCCTTAGCAGCCATGACCGGTTCTAGCAGAACAATCAGCTGTTTGCTGATTAGTATTACAAACAACCTAAATCAGCCCCATAGTGCTTAATGATCTGAAAACTGATCAAAAACAAACAAACAATAGAAAACCTTGCTGAGAAACAGTGGTATGATTTACTTGTTCAAATTTTGATTTCAGCCACATAGATCCTCATTTTTTTTCAAATCCAGTTTATTAAAGATGAGAAAAACTCAGCAGTCTCTAGGCAGCAATTGGACTCCATACACAAATATGACTGGTTCTTCTTTCAATAAATGCACAGGAGCCTGCTACAAATGTACTAGAAGCTCTAGACCTGTTCCCTTATCAGTGAATAACTTGTCTCTTTTAGCAAAAGAGGTTGCACAAGATATTTCAAAAGGTCTGTTCTACCATCACTTCATCTTAGGCAGATATAACTCAAAGCAGATATATGTTGGCTGTGTGGCTGTAGCAGATGGGGAAAAAAACATTTAGAACGTGTGTAATTTGTGAATGTGATTTATCTCTACTTCTACAGTTCTGATAATATACATTAAAAAAGCAAGGCTAGGTTAGAATACCAATTCAGAGGAATGAACTTGTTCAAAGGCTTGAGCTTAGTAAACAAGAAATAGCTTTAGTGTGGAGCTAGAGAAAAGGGAAAAGAATTTAAACTAGAGCCAATGAAGTAAAACAATTATTCTGTGAACTACGTATTTCTTCTACAAGAAGGGTTGTAGCTGCAGTTGTTTTCAATCGATTGTACTCTTAAGTGCTTGTTAACACTCAAAATTTTAATATTTCTTCAGCTGTGGGAAGTACATGTCGAGTACAAGATGCTATTCTCCTTAATAGTATGCCGACAGGTTCTTGCACTTAGGTCTGTTTAGGTCCCTACATCTCAAATGTGAGCTAATGTGCTAAAAATAAATTACTTGATTAAAATAAAAATATATCTGCATAATATTGTACATCAATGGCCATGAAACAATGAATTTACTGCCTTGAAATCATAAATCAACTACTTTGTAAGTTCAAGCACAAGAAGTAAGGTTAACAAATGGTGTTATGTAGCTTAGGCTGCAAGAGCTATGATTGAAATTGCTAGTTACATATTAATAACTTCTACCCTGTGATGCCAGACATTTCATGGATGTATGATCCTACTACCTAAGAACAATGTAAAACTAGGAAGAGATGAAAAAATAGAAAGAAAACCAAGTTGCATTCTAACTTTTGCCTTTCCTAAAACACTAGCCACCTAATAAACACCACTGAAAGCCAGCAAAATCTGCTTTGAATCAATTTGGAACATCCTATCAGGGACTGGACTATCCACAGCTACCTAAATTCTTTGTACATATATCCACCCATGCCTCTCATGAAGGCTATGGAGACCAAAAAGAAAAATTCAGAAATGACCCCAAGGTTATTTATGCCACTTGCTGAGGAATGGTGTTTCTTTCAAACAGCCATCATGTCTTTGAAGATTTATGGGTAGATCACTCCTACCCTCCTGATCTCTGGTAGTATCAGCATAAGTCTAAAGCTTTCACCCTATTAACTTCACTGATTTTTTTTCATAAAATATAAATCATTTTGGATTTTTGTGAGCGACTTTCATCTGCTTCTGAAAGGGCAGTTTGTAATGAAATAGCGCAGCTCAATAGCTCAACAGGCCTTGAAATAAAAAGCTGAAGGTAAATGAAGTTTTCAGCTGGAAGACACAATCTTTATATGAGTTTTGCTGCTGAACATGATCTTTCCCTTTCTAACTGACGTCTTGTTAATAAAGTACAATTGTAAAGGAAGATTTTATTTATTTTACTGTCCAGAGGCTTTCTTTCCTAATTCTCTATTTTACAGTATCTACTGTGCATTCACTGAACTCAAAGAATGTCAACATATAGCACAGTTAACTTCTAGGAGGATTCTTTGTTTATCTTTCCAAGTGATGATCATTTTTGTTACATTTTACTTCAGATGATTTAGCAATGCCACCTGACTTTATTTTTGCAGTTTTGTTGCTCAGTCTCTTTGCCCAGCAAAGAAATTAAACGGATGCTAAACAAAAAACCTACACTTAAGTTTCACTTAGGTTAATACTTTGACAGTGCTTAAAAGATCTTTGGATCAGTGCTTGAGAACACATACACTCACTGTGTCAGGAGTGACACACTCACTAATATGTTACATTAGAAGAATCATGTCTTGGGTGGCAAAGCTCAGCTCATGTTTTAATATTTGGAATAAGTGGCATTGGATTTTTTTTATTATTAATTAATAATTAAAAAAAGCATTAGTTCAAATAGTTCTCATACTGAAGGAATTTTCATAATGAATTTAACCATCCAAACAACCTGTTTCTAACAGAATCGCTAACATTCCCCGTGGAAAAAGTTGAATTGTAAAAAAGAAGCCAAGAACAAAAAAGCCTTAATGTAAAGGATAACTTGCCTGAAGGGTGTTTTCTTCCTTAAAGTTCAACAGTGGATACTACTTCATCTGGTTTTGTGGACATTATCTGAAGAGTTCTTTTATCCCAGAAAGTATCTGTTCTTTTTGTTTCCACATCTTGCTCTATTTTGTTTTGATGGTGCCTTAGGGCACTGAGTTCTGCTGCCTATTTTCAGGCTTAAGTAGAAAAGTATTTCTTTTCACCTATTTAAAGTGACGATTTAAACACACTGAAGATGCTTTTACCTGTACCATTACATCTAACCTAGAACGAGCACTTCAGTATGTTTCGAAAGGGCTACCATAAGACAGATTTCTCTTATGCACCTCTTATCTGAGGTAACCTTTCATATTTTTCCCCTTAAACTTTTATGTTTCTAAGTTGTATTTGTGGTCTGCTTCTCCACTAACGTCTTTGTTTAAGGATTTCTTAGGAAATACCTATTTCTAAAACAGTTATTCCTGTGGTTTGGATCAAACTGAGCTTGAAAGAGCATAAAGAATAATTTTGTATATTTTTCCCTTACAGTTTCTCCTCTATCATAGTACATATTTTTTTCCTGATTGTCAGTAACCACTGGAGAAATCTTTGCATTGAGCTGTTCCTTGTTTTTTTGTTTTTTGTTTTTTTTTCCTCCTGAACAGCACATCTTAACTCAGACTCTACAAGTGCATTTCTTCCTGCATGTGCAGGAATTTATACTAGCTTCATAAATTATTTACACTTTCAGTCCTCCAGCATATGGATGCAAGTTTTTGCATGAGAGCAGACAAGTATGTGAGTATCTGAACCTGGACTTATCATCACAAAAAAATAGTAACTTTTATGAATGATGTTGCTTTCTCGCCTAGTAGACGTTATTTAATAAAACATATGGAATAACTTAGGGTCTTTCCACTGAACTCCGGTATTTTTGTATCAGATACAACATAGCTGGAAAAAGTTTTTATTTTGCACTGATTCCTCAACATAAGACTGATCTCTAGAATTTTCCTTCAGCTTCACACTGCTTCTTAAGATTCCACAGTTGTTTGTTCTATCAACTTTTCTTGCTATTTTGAAAATACAGAACAAAATAAATACTGTTTCTACTGAAAAATCATTTCAAACAACAGCTGCTTCCTCTCTCATCAATCTACCCCTGAGCATTAGCAAATTGTTCCTTTATGATTGCCATATAAGCATAAAAGTTTCACAGCAAATCAGAGTAGAGATGGATGTACACACACTTGCACTGTGGGTTTCAGTCTGCTTTTCCATTCTTGTAAGGACCTTAACAACTATAAAAGAAAAACATAGCACTATTTTTTTTAAACTATGTTCTAGAAGACTGTTTGCATAAGGATTTTCAGAGACACAAAAGGAGCCTTTGTTCCTTCAAATTAGTAAAATATCTTTTAAGCAAGAATAGCTCAGTTATTTAAAACTGCTAGCTCAGCTATTTAAAACTGCTAGCATCAAAATCACAAAATTCCTGAGCTAAACATCGTCTGTCTTGTTCAAAATAATTCTCTTTTGCAAAATGTAAATGAAGCAAAAGTTGGTTAACACCACCATTCAGGATTTACTAACTCTGAGAACATAATTTTGTCAAAAGATTATCCTGGTAAATTCTTGTATGAAGTAACATTTTTTTCATCTAGGATCACATTTGTTATAAATAGGAAGTATGCTTACAAAATTCAAAGAATACCTCAGTCACCCATAAGGACTGAAAAAAACCTGCACAGAAATCTTTCAGAGTCATCTCCCTCTGATAGTGTGATCTTTTTAGATGTTAAAAGCAGGCAGTAAAAAGGACAGTGCAACTGTACACTCCAAAAAGTTAAAAAGTTTCCCCAAATAACTATTTTGTGAAACAAAGGTTTTTTGCATTCAGCCATTTCTGACTGCCATGGATGCAAGTCAGCAGAAGCAAACCTTTGAAGTAAATCAGTCCTCACTGTGAAGTAGACTGTAGGATAGGGTTTCTAATGACATTCAAAAAAGAGTCTAGGTCAAAGAGCTGAAGTTTTAAAAACAATAGTCTGTTTTCCCAGACTTCTTAGTTGAAGGTGACACAGAAATCCCCATTTTTCATTCTCCCTGCAAGATTTTTAATTCAGAGGTTTTTTTAGTCTGCTTTTCCCCTGCTTTTATGCTTCCTGCTTACTCTGGCAATGAAAATGTAACATGTTATTTAGGTATAGCTTTCTTTTTCTGTTTTACACCCACAAATTTCTATTTCTACTTCCATTCAGAAATGTGCAGAACTTTTCTTAGCCTTCTCCTCTTCATGTGGAACAGACCTCGTTTGTTTATTTCTTTTCTCACATGTGATTATATTTGCATTTTTTATGCCTTGATTATGATTTTTTGATTCTTAGCATTGTTTTTTGAGCTATGCAGTGGGCCCATGCAGCTGAATAATGAATCCCAGGATTTTCCTGGTAATTTCTATCAACTCCTGATATTCTATTTATATTTGTGACATGCCTTTGGTACTACATTATCTTTTCAGAGAAGTAACTCTAACTGTAACAAGATATTTTTCCACTGGTATTAATAGCAGTAATAGATCAACCGTATGAACAAACAGGTAAGGATGTTTCTTTCCTCATGCATTACTTTTCAACTAGAGATATCAAATTCTAGAGCCTCACCATTTAATATCCTGAATTTTCCATGCCATTCTTTGCATTTAGATTCCATTTTAAGGATCAAAATTTCTAAAAAGCAAAGTGTTCTGAACAGCAGTTAGAGAAGGAAATTCAAATAGCGCAGCACACGTTTGTACTTGCAGAAGACAATAACAATCAAGTTCTGACGCAGTGGATCAGATATAAAATAGATTAGAAAAGATCAGTGGTAAAGAACCTTCAAAGATAATCTACTCTAACTTCCTCACCGCTTTAGGGCTATCTGTAAGTTAAAACATGTTATTGAGGGCATTATTCAAATGACTCGAACACTGTCAGGCACGGTGTACCAACTTCCTCTCTCAAAAACCTGCTCCGGTGTTTGACTACCTTAATAATAACTTTTTCCTAATGTTTGGTATGAAACTCCATTATGCCATTAAGGTCCTTGAAAGTTCGTGCACAGTAAAATAAATGCTTATGCATGCAGTCTTCCCCTGTTTAAGGATGAAATATTTTCTAAGAAGCTTTGAACAAAACAACCTTCATTATTGAAATGAACCAAACCTGTCACTGAAAGCACTTACCATTTCTTCATTGTTTATGGATGTCCGGATGAGCATGGCCATAGAAATACCAGATTTTCGAGCTGCAAGTGTCTGTATAAAGCAAATGAAATACAGTTAAAAATTATACTATAATAACAAAAATCTTGGAATCTAATGAAATGCAAGTAGATTAGATTATGATATACTAACCATACTTATGCATAACAGCAAGATTTACAGAACCTTTTGGCTAATGTTTCTGGTGTGCAACTTTTTAAGTTTTAAGTACGTAGGGGAAGCATGCTTTCCATCATCATTACTGTTTCTTTCAGCAATGCCCAGCTGAGCTGCCATTTCTAATATAAAACCTGTTATACAGGGTTTGTGACTTAGATTTTTTTTTAAATCACAGGCTGTCACCATTTTTCTGCTTTACCAAACAAATCAACGTGGTAAAAACGTAAGCATCCTGCCTTAAATTAGAAGCTGTCTGTGCTTGCAGCAACATGGGAGACCATTTTGCACAGTCTCACAGTTCAGGTTGTCAGTCCAGATAATATTTTGTAATTCAGTCAGCATTTTTTTCAACTGCATGTATATGTATAAATTTCAACTTTCCTTAAATAAAAATGTCTTTACGAAACCTAAAACTTCTTTCCCCAGAGGTACTTAATTTTCATTCAGTGGTATGAATAGGTATCCAAAGAAATACTCTGGTTATTGTAGGAAGAAAAAAGGCCAGTCTCTACTCTCTTCATCATAAGACAATTGTGTTAACATCTGCTATTTGATTTATGGTACAAGGATTAAACCCCTGTTCATTCGCTTTGCTGTAGTACAGTCCATATGTTGTCCTACCATAGTTAATAGGGTATGAGAAGAACTTTTTATTATTATTTTAAACACTTAATGGGTTAATCAAATCTGTGACATTAAATTGCTCTCAGTTTACCCATTATTAAGAACTAAATAATTCTGCTTGCATCTCCATAACCATCTCTTGACTGTATTTCTGAAATATGGCAAATCTCATCAGTTTAGGCCAGTGAGATTGTAAAAATTCCATGAGAGAAAACCCATTCCTTGCTTTTTCAAACATTCTGTGACAATACAAAATTCTACAATACCTACAAATTGAAGTGATAAATGGTAAGCAAAACAGGATCATCAAGAGGAATAGAAAGTATTCATAGTGAGTAGAATTTTGGGTAAAAAAAATGATTAATATTAAAGATAACCATCTCCTCAACCCTCTTGAAGCGTGTTTCTTCTCAGAGTCTTGGAAAGTAGCCATTTAGATTAACTTCCCTGAAATATATTGCTATTATAGTTTTTATCTCTAATGCCCATATCCCTTACACTCAGAAAGTGATTTGATACTTTTAGTTCTAAAAAGACAATGATAGCCTTTCTAGACTATATGGTAATATGGACAACATATCAGAGCAGGAATACAAGGGACTGATAATATTGAATATGGATTAGTGAACAATATTACATTGAATTCTCAGCAATCTCTCAATGCATGTGAGCCAGCAACACAGCAACAGTTACATGCCATTTTCCTGTGAGAAAAATCAAATTAGGGAAGTAATTTTGACCTTTCCATGTGTCCATAAAGTCTCAGTGTCCAAGGACTGTGCCTGGAATCATGCAGCTCACACTTTTACTCTTTAATCAGAAACGTGTCTAAAATCACAGTACAGTGTCCTATATACAAACAGAGATCTAGGCTGTTCTTGACAAAGTTTGCAATGCATAATAGAAGGTAGCGAATATATGAGAAAGCAGAAAAGTTAACAGTCATTACAGATTAAAAAAGGGATTTTTTCTCTGCATCTCTATCAGAATGAAATACACCATTCAAGAGATGGCACACAAAATGTTTCTATTCTGAAATGTTGTAGGTAGTAATGAATCAACAGCTCAAAGTACAAAACTGAGATAGCTGTGTGTGAAACGAGGAGAGACTATTTCCCAAAGAGGGATGGAAAGATGCTACCAGATTCATTTATGGGATACAGATACCAAATGTACAAAAATAAATAAATAATAATAATAATACACATAGACACATATTTTTTTCTCCATATTCCCTTCCCAAAATACATGGAAGAATGAAAGGTTCTTGTAGCTAGTCATTTGAAGCCTCCAGGGAAGAGGTACACATTGCTACAACATGAGAAGAACAGGGTGAGAAACATCGTTCTCCTTTGACAGAAGATAACACTGGTCCAGCAGTTTACAGTTGCTTACCCTATCAAACTGGTGTTCATATGCTGTATCTCAATGTCCATCATTACATAATAATTTGAGCTTAACAGAGTAAAAGCTCTCTATGTAGGTGCTATTTAATCATGAGTAAACTACTAGAAAATTATGAAGAAAAAAATCCAACAACCAAACAACTAGAAGTAATAAGAAGGTGGTTATAAATGGGAACATCTATTTAATTTTCACATGTTCTTACAAATTCCTGCTTCAGAATTTAAAATAGCTTATTTTCCCCTTTGAACTCAAGTATTTTACATCCTAAAAAACTACACTATCTTATGTATTACCTTTAAATTTGCCTGAGCAGATTAAATAAATTAATACAACTAGAAATCATTCTAGCCAATTCAATGGAAATTGTAACTATAAGAACAAGAGGATTAGACTAAAGCTACAATTAAGTGTTATCTGAAAATTGTGTGGGTGACAAAAGAACCACCTGTCTTGACAAAATGGAAGAAAGCTGTGTTTTGAGAAGCTAAAGTAACAGGGAGGAAGAAGACAAGCTAACATTCTTCAATTGTTCACAAATATAGGCTGTGCCACGCAAAACTCATTCCTCTGTTTTTAAAATTGATTTCAATTTTGTCGATTGTCTTTTCCTCCACATTTTTTTTTCTTCTACAGAATCTATAGTTCATTTGCATCAAAAAGAGTTGACATGTTCGCAACAAAATATTTGATAATGCTTTACAAACACTGATTTTATTTTTTGTTATTTAAACCTAATGAAAAAGATTTACAGTGGAGGAGAACATGACAAAAATCCAACATTTACAAGCAGCATTATTTCATAACTGTTTCTGTTTGAAGAAATAGAAGTAATTTATTTTTCTAAATATCTATATTTTGTTATTTGGAAAGACAGTGCTGGTATGTGTGTATTCTTCTGAGGGGGAACAAGGGACTGTTCAAAACTACATAACAACTTCCCACAATTTTTCTATTAAAAAAGTTTATGTCTGATCCCAAAATCCAGAACTGCAATGTTAGGCCAAAAATACATATTTGGAAAGGAAATGGCAACTCAGTGACTACTGGTCAACACTGTAACAACACTTATTTTTCATTGTTTCTACAGCAAAAAAAAAAAGAGCATGTCCTTCACATCCTCAAGATATGACATGGAAAACAAAGACGAATCATTTCATCAATACCTTCTTAATGTCCCTACAACTAACTTAATTCCAATAACACATAGAAATGCAATTAAATTATTATGCTTACTAATCAGTAGAGTCCAAAAAAAAAAAAAATCCACACTGATTGTCAATTAATAATTTGCAATTTTTATTATTTTATTATTACTGATACAATTAATACATCAATATTAAAATACCCAATCCATTTTGTCTGTTCCATAAGGAAATGCTACCTGCAAATGTGCAAAACAGTCAAGGTATTTAGCTTTTATCTAATGATCATTCTAGAAACATACAATAACTGAGAACGTTTCAGTTCTGAATGCCTATATGAATGCCTTCAGTATTAGAAAAGTTTGAAGTAGTGTAATAAAGTTCTAGACACTGTGAGTGCTGCTGTTGGGGGAAACATTTACTTAAATAGAGTTATCAGTGGCTCATGAGTTTAGCTGACATAGGCATTTTCTTCTAGCGTGCTTGATTGGAACAAGAGAAATATGAAGTAGGGAACATTTCTAACCTCTAGTTATCCAGCTATCAATAAGATTTATGTTCCTCTGGGACTGAACATTGGATTCTAAACAGTCTTCTTAGAACATTAGAAACGATATTTGGAATACATAGATGAATGTTCACTTTTTCTACCAATTTTGGCATATATGATGTGGAGGACATGACATCTACACAAGCCAAAATTTCACTTACGGTGAAGTGCTTGGTCATAAAACAGTTTTTATTTATTTTGCAATAAATGGCCAGCATAAGTTTGGACATTGCTGAAATTCCTGAGATTCATTATGAATGTGTTAGAATATTTATCAATATAAGAGCACTTACCATAGCCTGAAAAATCCAGACATAATAGGAAAGAAATTAGAGAATGTTAATAATTTGTCTAACTTATAATAAAATAAGATACCAAATGATATCCATTTCATTTACTGTCAAAAGAGACTAGCACTCATTTTGATTAGTATTATTTATGTTTCTGACATAGTTGCATAAGTAAACATGAAAATGTCCATTTACAGTATATCAGATCCCATAAAGACTCAAAAATTAATTTACTAACTTAAATGAGTTATTTTCAAATCAAGCTAATGAAACCACAAAGCTCTAAGGAGATTTCTTGTAATGCACGTATTTTCAATTATAAATAATAATTCAACATTCCATCCTAGATCTGAAATAACTTGGTAAGCTTATTTTAGATTTTTAGCAGCAGAACGGAGATGTACTATAAGTTGTTGTTTTAAAATAACAGCATGTTTTCCATGTATGTGTTAAGATACAAATTATATGTTCATAATTATTAAATTTCAGAATAAGTTGCAGTTTTACAAATCTTACTTTTAGTAAGAATTATAAGATGGAATTTTTTCAGGAATAATTATCCTTGGACACCAAAAAAGTAAATAATGCCTTTGAATATATTAGAATAATCAAATGCAAGTTTTATTACATCCTTGCACAATGTGATTTTTTAATCCCATTTTTATGTTTTTGATTATGTTATTTGAAGATAATGACAATTAAGATTCTGATACCTTAGCTCAAAATGAGAAAAATATATCGGCAAACAGTTCCAAGATCAGAAATAAAGTGAAGTGCTCCTGTATTACTCAAATGTATTTCGTTACAGCTGTAACTTATACTTGCGAAATGCAACTTGCAGTAGAGTAGCTTCTGTCAAAAAGATGGTTTCAACAAATACAGGCTCTACTATGCCATGAATTTCAAATTTTGATAGACTGCAGAAAGAATTCTACTCTAAAACTGTTGCTGTGCTTTCTTGTTTTGAAGCAGATTGCATTATATCTCACAGCAGATTAACTGTGAGATTGAAAAAAACTAAACATCGAAGCGATAACTTGGTGAAGGATGAATGCAACCGTATTTATAATTTACTTGGGTAGACTCTCCTTCATTTCTCTATCATGAGAAACTCATTTGAAGGCTCACTGCCACCAGAGACCAAATATGTTTGTTATGGAATTAAGAATTCTATACTATACTGTAGGAAAATAAAAAAAAATAAAATAAATGTGGATGGCACTTGAAGTTCTTCAGTGCACAGTGATACTACTTAATCTTTTTTAGGCTAGAAGTCACAACAGCTCTAATGTAACTTCCATTCTTTTCCACTTTTTGAAATGTATTTACCTAAACCATTATTGCCTACAATGACTGCTAAAACAACATAGCCTGTCTTGCACTGAAAATATATCTTCAAAACATTCACATTGAAATCAGTGTTACTTATTAAAAAGAATGTTTTCCCTCTTCCAGTATAATAAATCAAACCAGTCACTACCTCAAACACACAAGAACAGCTTCTTCACATAAACTAGTTCAACATTAAAATTAGTGCACATTTTGAAATAAACACTGAATATTCAGTGAGATATTCAGACTTTCTAGTAGTTAGCCTAGATTCAGATATTCAGATTAACTAGTATATTATAACACTGACTTTTCCTGGTCTCCATCTCATCTCTCAAAATAGTTTTTCTCAATAAACAATCAATTGTAGATAGACATGCACAACAGTATCTGAAAGATCTAGAGAAAAAAGAATGAACACTTTCATGGCATTAGATATTACTTACCACATCTCGAACAATGGGAAAAGATTTCTTTCTGCGGAGGTCCGGCATGCTATCAATTCCATATAGTCCACGGCCAGACCTGCAAGAGATGAAAAGTTAAAAAAAAAAAAAAAAAAAAAAAAAAGTAAAAATCTGGAACTTAAATGCTTATACTCTTAAAAACTGCTTATACTCCTAAAAACTGCATACAGTATCTGTGTGTAAAATTAAAATAATCAGTTTCCAGATACAGAAAATAATCTAATTCTTATGAACATTAAAGTTTAATGATGAATATTAAGAAAAGAAAGAAAATAATTTTCTCAGCTCTAACAAATATTTGGCAAAATGGTCATCCATTCATCTTGTTGAGAATCCTATAATCAGAAAAGAATTCGGAATGTCCTTTCAGAAGAGTCCTGCTTTAAATTATATTAATAGTGCATTTGTAATAGTTCAGCAGAGGAGCCTGTTTTGTTTGTTTGTTTGTTTGTTTAAAGTAGTCACAGTGATTAGAAAATATATCTACTTGCCTAACAAGGGAGCAAAGTTTGAAGTTATATGTTTTTAATCTTATTCTGGTGTGAGGTGGTCATATTATTGGTCACTTGTTTAGTAAGGAATGGACAGCAACCAGCTGCCCTCCTGCCAATGGCCTTGCAGTGCATTAATAACCTCTACCTGAGCCATTGCTTCACAATCTTTAGTCTGCAACCATTTTTTCTCTCTTAGATATTGTCCAGAACACATACAGCTCACACACAAATAATCATCAGTTAAGCTGTTTATCTATGCAATCAATTAATTCCATTTGATCTTCATCACACATAGGACAACAGAAAACTGATTATTCTAGAGTTTTACAAGCCCAACGCTCAGTTGGAAATCTTTTTTTTTTTCTTTATTATTATTTTTTAAAAATAAACTGGAATCTGGGGAACTCCTAACTTCAAAGTGTCACCCAAGGGACAAGAGGATGAAGAGTAAAGAAAAGCATAAATACATTTTAAATGGAAGGAGAATGCAGTTCTGGTGAAATGTTTCGGAAAGAACTGGAGCTGCCTTATTTTTGTTGTCACATGACATTTTATGATATATTAGATCATGCCTGTCTGTACTTTGATTATGAAGAAAAATTTTCCCCAGAGATATAAGCTTTCAATAGGGCTGTGAAAGAGGTTAAAGTAAGTCACGTGAATGACTTTAAAGCATTAGAATAAATCCTTTTCACTTAGTCACAGCAGCAACAACATCCCATTTAGTTTGATGCTGCCAGCTTTCATCAGGTTCACACTGTTCATTCAAGTGAAATTATTCTTTCTTTATTGCAGATAAACATAGGACTGGAAAGCTATAATCAAAGCACCTAGAATGAACTCTGATAAAAACAATAAATATCTTGCAATAAAATCTGATTTTTTTTCTCAGAGACTGGCAATTTTGTAGAGATACATATCCTGGTAGTGAAACATGTAATACCTTCTGTTGTGTAACTGGTAAGTAACCTGCCTGAGGGAAGAACAGATGATATGCACGTATGTTTACGCAAACACATATCATTTTTTTGTGGATGAGAAGTCACTCAAATGCATTTTCCTTTCAGACCATATAAACAGGGAGAGCCTCTACTAGACTATTTGAATCTCTGTAATTGGAAACTGTATCTGCATGGTATACTCTGTAGTATATTTGATATATTTGTTGAGAAGCAGCTTTGGGAGAATTCAGAGGTTGGAACCACATCACGCATCATCTCGACATCTGGATTCACCTTTAATTTACTAAACCATTCTCAGAAATAGAAATTCTCACCTTTTTACTTTAATATCCATAAGCCATAAAGAAAATAATATGAAGCGTTTCTATTCTAAGAGACATTCAGCTGAAAATTTTGATTCAGCTGGGATAGAGCATTATATCTTATAAAGATCTAACAGTCAGTTGGCAGAATGGACCTTCAGTGACAGAGAAAATGAGCGCAAACTCATTTTCTTGAAAACCAGCATTTGTTGGAACCAGGCATAGGCTTAATATTTCATAATTCTAGTTAAGAAACATCAGTTTCTAGAGTCACAGGGACCGTGGAAGAATATGGGATTTTATGGCTATTTACTTTTCCCCAAAAGAGTAATTAAGATGTAAAATCCAGAGAAGCAGCCTGTAATTCTAATTTGTAACTATGATCCTTGAATTGAGTAAAAAAAAAAAACAAAACATTGTCAGCATGCAGGAACATGCAATTTATTGTCTGATAGTGCAAAGATGCGTAACACCTTGAGGGAATAATATACCCACCTTTAAGTAAATGCTAGCTAGCCAGTAAATATTATATTGAAGGCAAGTGCAAGGATGATGTTTACAACAAAGAATAATATCTCATTAAAAACAAAAGAACAAACAAAAAAACCAAACTGTTTTTCAAAATATAACATGTAATGTCAGTATAGTACCAAATATGTTTTAGGTTTTTTATTTTCTAAGAAATACAAGGTCACTAAGCAGAAGACATATACAAGGGTTGCTCTGAAATTAACACCTCCTATTTTGTTATGTTGACCCATAGATGGTATGGCAGCAGAGGGTGAGCCTTCTCACCAATATTGCATTACATTTTGTTGTTGTGAGACTTGACAGCAGAGGGGCATCCTGATAGAATGGAGTCTAATGTGGAAATGTGGATGAAGTAAGGAATGGAAACGAGTTCTTCCACGTGGAAAAAATTGGGACCCAATGACATTCATTTACACTTGCTGAATGTTTATAGAGATGAAACAGTGGATGTGAGCAAAGTGAGGCAATGTGTGGCAGTAACAACAAAGTGAAAAACAAGCCATGATCATGACAGTGATGCACAGCTGTCACTCCATGAAATTAGGAGCCCTCCAATCAGCTCATCTATGCAAATAACCTAGTGGTTGTGTCTCTTTTAAAAAATAGTGTTTTGCAACTGAGAATTTGCTCTATCAAATAGCATGATTGTTCTCTTTGTATCTGTTGTAGTTCACACCGAAATAAATAGGAAACAGTACTTTCAGAGTGATCTATGTAGATAATGTGTCAAACTGGAGTTGAATCTGCATGGAACATTAGCAGAATACTCACATAATCATTTGTAGAACCAATACATAGAATGTCTGGTTTTTTTGTTTGTTTGGTTGTTTTTTTGTTGGTTTTTTTTTAATATATTTTTATTATTACCTAAAAATTGCACAGTCTTTAAAGAGTTCCCCAAATTTTCTTATGTCTTTCTCCTTTTCCCTGCACAATGTTTTCTGGAGTAATCCTGTATGTATAGTCTCTTGAATCTTGCTTACTCTCCCTCACTTTGGTGTACACGTATTTCCCTTGCCAATTCTGGTTAATGAAGCAACAGTGATTACTTATGTAAAAAAATAAAAACAAAAACCAGCAAAAGACCAACAGCAACAGAACAAAATAAAGAAAAACACATTTCAAAGTTGGTTTATACTGAAAACACTGTAACTGAACCCCATTTATATTGTTTAAGTAGATCTGAGACATATTGTCCATAATAAAAGCCATCAAAGGCATAAGAAGGTAACGAGAAATCCACAGACAACGAGGTTGATTTTATTCTAGCCTATAGATCATCTTTTGCAAAAAATTCTCATTTTCTATACATTCTTCCATGTTACTGAAATGAAATGGTAAACAGAAACTGCTGCACACATTTCCAGTCCTCTTAGAATCATTAAGATGACCTCTAAGGTCATCTAACACAACTACCCACCTATCATCAACAGTTGCCCACTAAACTATGTCCCTTAATACCACCTCTACATGTTACTTGAGTCAGTTTCTTGGGACAGTCCAGATTTTGGAAAGTTTCTTGTAAAGTAGTTCCAACCTTATTTCCTCCTGTTATACTTCTAGTCATATAACAATGAGCTGATGCTGGCAGACTTTGGGCAATGCAGCCTAAAAGTAGAAAGACTTCAAACTGTAAACTTTGTTTCCTTTCCTTTCTCTGTGGTACAGGGAATAAAGAAAAAAAATAATAAAAAAAAATTCACAGCACAAACCACCACAAAACCTATACCAAAAAGCAAAGAAACATACAAACAACAAAACCCAATCAACTACAATTATTTTCTAACTCCCCCCCCACACCAAAAAAGACAAAAACAAAAAAACAAACACGTTTAAAAAGAAACACCAACAAAATGGAAAAAATGTATCCTTCAAAAATGCATTTACTGATAATTCCTGATCTTTACACCAGAGCTTATCTATGGTAATAAGAATGAAGACAGAACATTCATAGCACAGTGCTGCAAACATAATTCAGAAGAAAGATCTGGTCTCAATATTTACAGGAAAGAAAAATCGGAATGTTCTTAAAATTAATGCTCCCTTTGCAGAGCTGCTGCAGTTTGAAGGTCTCGTTCTGAATTTCTTCTGCTAACCCTGAAGTCTAAGTTATTACATTAGTACCATCAATACTATACTGAAAAGAGACTAACAAAAATAATTTACGTAAAGTTTATGAGAATTTGTAAGTTGAGATAGTAAGATCTACAAGAAAATATTTGCAAAAACAGACTGAAGACTTTGTTTGAACTTGATCATTGAGCACACACACCTCTGTATTTCTCACTGTCCTAGGATCACAGCTTCCAATCAAAACAGAAATATAAGCATCCTTGAGCAGTAAGACATGAAACTGAATAAAAGAAATACTCAAACTTGTGGCACCCTAATGAAGGTGAAGAGTTTGTATCTCATCAAAAACACTTCAAAATGTTGGTCTTTATCTTAATTCTTTAACCAGATACTCACGTAGCTGTGACCTTTCATCACATTACATCATCACTGGATCATGGTTAATCATTTCTATTACTTTTCCACCTCTGATTAATTATTTCTATAGACATGATGTCATAGATAAGGATTCTGTAGGAATACATAACCAACTGCCCCCAACCTACAGATCTGTATCTGATAGTGTCAACATTAAATCTTTGTGAATAAAGTTAAGATAATTTTTTATTACACCACATTCTGAGTTAGCCTTTCATCGGACAGTTATATAAGAAGAATTAAAAAAATCTGAAGAACACTGAAAATATTTGGAATCTGGGAGGTTGAGAGTTTCTAAAGGGTGTGATTGACAAACAGAGAGTGACAGAGAGTTAAAATGAAGGGTGAAATGCAAGTAGAGAGCAACAGAGGTGATATCTGAGACAAGATAAGAACAAAATCTTGAAAATGAAGAGAAAACTTTAACTAGATTTGGCAGTGGCTTCTAAGCAGGCAAAAAGAGACTTGAACCTCAGAGAAATTCTAGACAAATCATTCTTGCCCTGTAAAATTTTGAAAAAAAATCTTGAAAAAGTAAAAAGTACTAAGCAGTTTTAATGACTTCAAGCTATTACTGAAATTCTTCAGATAAACGAGGAATGTTATATTTTTTTAAGAATCTAGTTCATACCCATTTGTGTAATTTGGACATTTCTTTTTAAAAGTACATTATTCTGGACTGTCATCTTATTATTCTAATGCACTATGTACATGGTGACAATTTTTTTTTTTTTTTTTTTTTTTTTTCCACAAAGACCTCCCAAATTTCAGGTACATCAAAATTTGCAAAGTATCCTCTATTTGTGTTCCTAGAGTTCCTCCAGGTTACAAGTGCAAAAAAAAAAAATAGTAATTCCTTCATGTATTAGTTGAGTGGACAAAAAACTTATCCAGACTATAGGAGAGTTTATTTTAACCCTTACAAACATTGTAACTTTACAAGCAGTATCCTAATTCTTACTCTATAAATTTGGAAAATAAGCTGTTCCTCCCATACCTCCTACTGATGTACCTACACCATTCTGTAAGAAAGGGAAAGGGATTCATGGACTGCTTATGATTTTTTCCTATATTTTCACACAACAACTCTTTCATTTATGAGATTTGATCTTAGAATTCTTCCCTCTTATGAACAGAAAGATCAAGGTAGATCCCCCAAATGCACCTTCCAGACAGAAGTAATAAATCTCAGCAGAAATGCTGATAAAATTAAAATAACATTCTGAGGTTGTGAAAATTAAACATACATGAGATTCCCAGAGCTCTGTCATTTGGCAATGAATAAAACTCAGTATGTGTATAAAGCATTCTTATCCTCGAAAAAGCTACTTTTGACAAGAAATGGTGTAAATTCAGTCCCATCTCTTATTCTGCTCCGTAAAACAAGATTTGATTAAAAACAAGGCCCTTACTGAACTTCTTTTACTGATCACTAAGGACTAACCTATAGCAAAGGAAAAACAATGCCTGAAATTCAATAATGAATAATAGTATTTCCCAGGAGATAAATTTATATCTGAATTAAGAATGCTAGTGATGTTGCCAAAGTATGAAACATATGACACAGCCTTTGAGGGAGCAGCAAGAATGACAATGTGATAGAATCAAGACTGATAGTTACATAGCATAAAGAGATTTTGTTATGACATGAGAGGTGTAATTTATGCTTAGTCAGTCATTAACTTACCATAACTCAAATCCACTTGTCTTTAAGTACCTTGCTTTTCTCCCCAGTCTGTATTTTTTCTCCCTCTACTAATCTTTTCATTATGATTTCAAGCTCAAATTCAGCTTAAGAAAAATATTTACATTTGATTTCTTTTTGGTGTATCTAAACAATGTTGAAATATATGCATAAAAGTTATAAATGACCAAGATATGAATATCTCATTATTTCTAGAAATTATTTCAAACAGTTCAATTTTCTTCTGCGAAATACTAAGGACATTTCAGTTTTGGAGGAACTTCATCTCCTCTGATACCATGGGTGCAATGCTGCAGCTATCAAAAAGCATATGTATTCTACCTACAATTTCATTCCAACCCCTATAATTGCTTAAATAAGGCAATGTCAGAGAATTGCACATATGTACTTCCTCTGAATACTTTTAAAAAATTAAAGAAACTAACCTAAACTCAGGGAATTGTAATTGTGAAAGGAAAACATCTCCTGAACTTTGTGTAATGAATCAATGACAAGATTAACATAGAGCATAAGAATGAATATCAGAAAACAACATTTTGTCTCTCCTTCGCCCAATATTTTACCATTGCATAGTAAAGATCACAGAAAAAAGTTGAGACTTCAACAACTTAAACTGGTTTCAGTTTCAAGTGTTGAAAAGGTGACCATGTTTACTTCATAACTGTTATTTGTCAGGGTGTATTTTAATTGTGATCAGTCCATGAGTTTATATTAATCCCACAGAATTATCTTCTTGTTCTTTTATTGCTGTGACACAAAACATAATATAATGAAGTCCTATATCTAACTTTTATAACCTACTTGGATTTGTCAGAAAATGCAAGCAAAAGAGATGTTTTACCATGGCCAACACATCACTGAGAAGGAGTAATTGTCCATATGCAAAATCATCAGAGCACCATTAGTAAATTTTGGAATGGATTAAGCCATGAGGTAAAATGATTGGTCTCTGACATTACCATCTCCCTTCACGTCACTTTTCTGTCTGAAGTGAGTGGGAAGAAAAAAAGAAATTACAGCCAAGGCTACAGCCAGTGAACAGGTAAGGGGATAGTAGCATTTAGGATTAATTCTGAATGTAGAAATAGAGTGGAAAGTATAACTATAAGAGCCACAACAGTGGCTTTTCTCCTTAATGAGAAGTTAAACCAAATTTGTATCATCATTTTCAGGGGGCTCGGTAAAGCTTTTCTTGCAGAGGGAGTAGAGGCCCTATCTAAACTGTATCAGCAAAAGACAAAGGTTTAGATAAAAGCATGATCTAGTATTGAACTAAGAGAGGGAATAAAAAGAACAAGTTATGTCTGAAATGTCCCCGTCAGCGGCAGAAGGTCCTCTGACATACAAGATAAATTTTTGTCCTTTCATTTGCTTTACTAGTGTGCCACGCACTGAAAAATACAGATTCTATACACTCCCATACATTAGTTTAAGTCCTACAAAATAATTTATTCAGGCAACTGTAACTGACAGCAGAAAATAGAACACAGCTAAACTGTATGGTCACAGAGCTTTCTGCTGCCATAAAATCAATGTTTCATTGTCAGTATCCGCACTGACAGAGTTTGCTTATGAAACGCTATTCCTAATCTACACAATAACTAGATGTCAAACTTCTTTAAACCAACGAAGAACATGAAAAACTATTTTTGTAGGTTGCGAACACATGAGTGAATGAGCTAATTCTTATTAAGTTCATTCATGTATGGGGCAATATAGAAAAAGCAATACAGCAACTAGAAGTGGCTTGAAGAAGGAAAAAACAATGAAAATTCATATGAAACAGAAGATTTTCTTATTAAGGTTTCAGTTATATTAAGAAACAATTAAGAACTTAAGCAATGGAAGCCCAATTACATGCAGTGATTAAATGGGGACATGAAAAGCATAGAAGAGAAATCCAAGACAGTTAGAGACAAACTTTGTTATTATTATTTGTTCTCTCTCTCTTTTTTTTTTTTTTTTTTTTCAGGGAAACAAAACAACACCATTTCTACTTTCTTGGATTAAAGCACTGATTGTAACAAACAATTCTGCACAGAACAGCACCTATTAAATTATCTAGAAATGACAGTTTGTCCATTTAACTGTTTTCGATTGATAGTAAAAATTCTCCTCTTTCGAATTCTCAAAGCTATGCTGTGACCTACACACCAAATTTCTGAAAAACAATTGTTGAAAGAAATGAGTAGCACTTTTTTATTTTTCGGACTAAAATATTTTTGCTAGGCCTACACACTAATGCTTCTGAATATGATTTGACTTAGTTTAAGTAAGCCACAGCTTACTGTATAGTAGTCAAGATGTAAGACTCCTCCTTCTCACTGGAGGTACATTACTATTTATGGTGCCTCATATCCTCAGTTACTCCAATCAGAGGCCTACAAGTAAAATAATAATTGATGTGGATAGAAAAATAAAAAAAGAAGAAAATGATGTATCTTCTTCTGTGGACATGAAGGGAAAGAAAAGTTGTTGCAGTAAGTATCACGAGCTGCCTAAGTGTTGTCTCAAAAAAGAAGCCACCAAATATATAGTCATACATCACACTGAAAGTTAGCATCACAACTTGCTGACATAGTTGCAACCTCTAATGAAAGCCAGGGAAGATCCTATTGCAAGAATTAGGTGAACACTGACACAGTGAGTTTTAGTAAATGTTTTCATGGCTGATACATTACTGAATAAATCTTCAAATCAGTAATCTAATCGAGAGAAAGTTGCCTCTGATGATGTTTGTTTCCTGTTGATGGACATCATCATTTGAATATGAATACCAATGCTTTGTATTTAGAAATTATAAAAAAAAAAAAATCACAGCACTTATATTATCCTGTTTTTGAAATGAAGGGAGCTGGGAGGATACAGAATAGTATAGTACTTAGAAAATCCCAATGGGAGAAGAAGTAGTTTTGGCATAGTAATAAATAGTGTTGGACAATATACAAGGTAAAAGTTTATAAATCTAATTGTGAGAGACTTCTCTCCAACCTTATGAGAAAACTGCAGCTGAAAAAATGAAAGCAAACAAGCTGTGTGTTTTGCAAGCCCAAGAAAGAATACTACAATTTGTTTTATGTCAAAAATCAAGTTAATTAAAATATTCAGCGATTATCTCTTACAACATACAATTATTTTCACATTGAATTAAGCTATTAATCCTGCACAATGCCACCTCTGTCATCAGAAGCTTCTACAAGTTGGAAAAGGGAAAAATATAATACTTAGAGATATGACAAGCAATGCAGAAACTATTTAAGCCACTGAAAACTGGACCATGCTCCTGGAGTTGCCCAAAGTTTTCTAGTCATAAGTGCAAAAGATACCATAACTACATCACCCTCCACAGCATCTTGCAAATTATGTTAAACAAAAAAAACCCCATCAATAACTTTTACAGGAAAAAAGCCAAAGAAATCAAAATGAAAATATTTCAAAGTATGTAGATTCTGTTGTATAAGCCTTTATATATTTTACCAAAAGTTTTGTGGTTTTTTTCCCCTTCCAATCCAAATAATGAAAAGGTTTGTAACGTAAGAAAGAAACAAACCCTAGGACTGGGTTCAAGACAACTCCTTCTGTAGTCAACCCAAGCTTGCAAGTTCACGTCAAATTCGTTCTGTTTCAGCAACTGAAAATGTGTTTTCCATTGACCAAATATTAGACTATGTTGTTACATTGTGACCCATTTACTAAAACAGGAACACAAAATCAAACTACAACTTCAAGTATCATTTATTTTATAAGCAAAGAAGCAAAGCTTTTGTCCTTCAACAGGCCTCTGCAATTGATTTATTTCATTAATTTATTTTGACTTCGGAGGACTTAAAAAAATAAAAATCAATTTTCTTATAAGAACAAACCTCAGAAAAAAAGTGTTATAACATTATGAGACTATTTTGCAGATGCAAATACAATTCATATGGTACTCACCCACTAAATGCTTGAATTGCATATAACTTGGAAGTATCCAAGGAACTTCCACTTACTATCCGAGCCTTTAAAGAAAAGCAGAAAAGTACAGTTACTCAGTTGCTCTTAGTAAGTTTTTGGCAAAATTAAACTGTGTCAAACATTAACATCTCTGATGAAAAAATATTTAGAAGGGTCAGCTCCAGGCCAAAGCTATTTTATCTGTTGCCTTTGAATACATTTTTGCAATACTGAGCATTTAATGACATACAGTACACGAATACCTGCAGTATTTTATATCATTTCCCAAGTATTCTTACCCTTCACGTCTTACAGTGTATGCAACAGTTAATTAGAGGCAAAAATCTCAGATACAATGTTTGACAGTAGCAGACCCCCTATGATCACAATTACAATAAGCACAACAGTGAAGTTTATCCTGCTCATAATGCAGTACAATCAAAGGAGAACAAAAAGGAGTGAAAAGATGGAAAAAAAAAACATGCAAGTTTCACAACTTAAATGAAGAAACAAAACAGGTCAACTAAGTCACAAACAGATATCAACGATATGCATGATTCCTATCACAAATACATAATTTTAAACCTTTTCATCCACAGAACCGCTATCTGAAAGAGAATTGAGAAGGGAAATACAGGTTAGACAAAACAGTTTCTGAAAAAGTATCTCATGCTACAAAAAACTGTTATAGTCTGCTATTGTAGAAACAAACTGAGGAACAGAAGTCAACGAACACCTTGTTTAGCTGCTTCATTGCAGTCCAGTCACTCTCACTACATTTTAAAGAAGCTCAGAAATATTTTCTGCAAGTAACACCTGCTGATACTGTTGGATACTGCAGGACTGAATAAAAAAAAATATAATCTATATAATCTATCAGATCTCCACAGAATTTTTAGCTTTTCACAAATACAATGGAAGCGTTAAAATATAATGCACAATTTAACAAATAAAACAGAGTTCCTCCTAAAGTATATATATATATACACACACATTCTCCTGAATTCCATTTTGTTCTACTACAACTTTTCATGTAATTATATAAAGTACCATGAAAAAACCTAAGATTTATCACATAACAATTACAACGGTACAAGTTTAAGATACAATATATGTCATTATGAACTGTTAACACGAATTACAATGCATTCACATTACATAAAAGTATTTGTTGACAGGGAAGTATGGCCTTACTTTACTGTCTTGACAAATTTGGAACACAAAGAAATTTAAAATTGTTTGTATATACACTATTCCATCAATAAAGTGTCTCTTCTGTTTGGATAATTCATAGTACAGTACATACACAAAACTTCATTGTTTTGCCACTTCATTGATCTTTCCATTTTCTTCCATAAACAGAGTACATATTTTCCAGAGGCCTTCAAAAAAGTTCAGGTATTTTTAGAGGTTTGAAGATTCCAGAAAAATATCTATATTACATTATAATTATTTTTGTGTTAATCACGTTTTGTTTTATATTTTAGAACAATTTATCTGTAAGAAAATATTCCATGCAGTTTTAAGAAAAAACTATTGTCAGGTTTATATCTGATGATATATAAGCATATACCTTAAAGCACTGCCAATCCAGCAAAATCAAAGGCCACTGCAGGGCTGCTATCACTGCCTACTTTTGTACCTCTTATTTTAAAGCCTACTTTCACAGTCAAGGCTAGCATATATACAAGAATGGGTAGAATGGACACTGGACATAAATTGTTTGACACATGCTTTTACTAGTTAGATATATCTCATTTAGTATTGTTAAAATAAAATAAATAAATAAAAGGAGATCAGGATACTACTTATCAGTGTGCAAACACCAAACATAAACCCACAGAAAACTTAGCTATGCATCAGACAATTTTTCTTTATGAGTGCAGAGGATCTGCCTTTTTTTTTATGCTTGCCTACAGATCTTTCCTTTTCTTCAAAGCTGTTCTAAACAATTCATTTAGAAAGAGCATGTCTAAAAGAACGAGCTACGTTCATTGTCTCTAAGAAAAATTGATATGGATTATACAAAATAGTAAATAAAAACTATTACTAGTATTAAAATCTGTGATTTAGCATGTCTCTAAGAAGTAAGAATATCTTCTTGCCGTGAATTGATTCCTTCTAAACTCATTCTCCTGAATACAAATAAGGACACTGTCATTTCTTAGTTTCAATTTTTTAGAAAAACCTAGTAATATTTTTTGTGATGAAATGCAGCCTATTTAAGTATTTTCCCTACTTAATCATCCACGTTTCCCTTCACAAATATTAGATTTCATTTTTATTTTGCCTCAGAAATTAATTATTGACTAAAGTTACAGCATTTTAGCAGTCAAATTGTACTCATTTGATTATGCTCAGAGAAATGAGTTTAATCTCTACATTCACATTTTTATGGCATTTATTTATGAAATGTAATTATTCAACAACATCAGATACTATTAGATACACTTTCTCCAAGCACATATAGAGAACAGGCTAGCAATCCACATTAACTGTCAATAAATTTTGGATGACCATGGGATCCCAGTCCAAAATTATTCTAGGTTTTTCATAAACATGGTGAAAGCAGCCCAGAGCAACTAGATTGTAAATCTGGCTGGACCACGTAGGCAAAATGGGATATTCAATTATGGGGGCTAAATAAAATATGAATAAATATATTGAAGTGCTGGAACAGCATCTTGACAGGTGAATCAGAGAAAACGAACTAATTCTCAAACTCAGAAAAGGCACAGCACAGAAGGTGAAGAGAAAATTTGGCACTGAGGGAAGTTTTAGGCAGGAGAACACTTGGAACAGTAAGAAATCTGATCATAATTTGCTCATGCGATCTGTAGCTTCCTCCTAGAATATCCAATCTTAACTAAATACTCATATTAAAAGACTCACAATAAATCTTTGTGTTATGTGTGGGAAAGAGAACTTTAAATAATGTTTAGTTCCTTAAATAGTTCTCAGTTAACAGAAATTTTGTTACCAGCTGCCTGAAGAATCATGAGGAGTCATATGCTTAATTTAGACGGCTCTTGTCCTGAAAGTTGTATTAAAAACCCCAAAATATTTAGACTTGCATTCCACATGAAATGGAATATTGTTTTTTGGAACATGAGATGGACGTAGGAAGTTTTCTTTACCTCTCCTTGGTTTCAGCCAGCTTCATCTAAATCCACTACACTTCCTTTACTGGAACCTAATTTTGCTTTTTCCTAAAACTAGGAAGGAGAGTAACAATCAACATTTAGAAAGGGAAACAAGGTACTACAATGTTTTCTTTATTTATGTTTTATTTTATTTTTTTGCAGTTTTCAAAAAGATGTATTTATTTCTCATTTCAAATACACTTCTAATTCCTTTCTTAGCAATAATAGTATGAGGCAGGCAACTGTCATGAATCTCCCTAGAACAAATTTTGAGGACATCTTTTATTGATTGCATCTTAAAAGACAAAATTAATCTGAAAAGTTCAGCATTTGTTGCTTCTTCTGAATTCACCCTGAGTGAAATAATCTGAGCTAAGGATGGGTTCTCTATGTGTCTGAGAGCACCAAATTGGGAAGTGTACAATCACTAAGCAGTTCACTTTGGTAGTCATTAGACTGCCAGAACAGACAGCAGCATTCCTTGATGTAGATAAGAAGTGAATTGTGATTATGTAAGAGACCACTGAATGTACTTTTGTCTCAGGGTACAAGAGTAGACATCTCTGATTATACTGCTGAGTGACAATGATTTACTTAAAAGAGCTTATCTTCATATAACTCATTTCTTCCATCTACCCATTCTATGGCAAACAAGAAACAAAAATTTATGAAGAACACTGGCTCATTTAGCTGACCCTGTGGGATGTTTCTTAATTCATTTAAATTAGCTTCTCTCTCCTTAGACTGCTTTATGTGAAGATACACTATACAAAGCTCTTTATATTTCTGTTAGTCTGAGAGTTTCAAACTCAGAAATAATTGCTTAGGTAAATTAATTAGGTAAAAAAGAGGAAAAAACAGTATTAACTTAGTTAAGGGTACTGTACTTTATAACGTCCCTCTTTTCCATTCAAGTTTATCTAATGATAACAAATTAACAAAAAGAAGAAAATGGAAATTATCACTAACTGCATTAGAGAATACACTATGTTCTGTTACCTATCACATCACATTTCTCCAAATAAGAGCATTTTCTATGCAGAGAAAGGAAAGAAGGAGAGGAGAAAGGAAAGGAAAGGAGAGGAGAAAGGAAAGGGAGGATAACCTTAAGAAATACTTAGCAATCCATATCTTCAGGTGTTCTTGCTGAGATAGAATATTTTCTCTAGTTCTACCACAATCTCTAACCATCACTATCTCTTCTTTATAACTGCTTATTTCTTCTTCTGTCTCTACCATTCTATAGGCTCCTCACAAGCAGACACAAAGCTTTGGATAAACAAGATATTCAGAATAATCACTAGCTAAAATGGTGCTAAGAAGATGCTAAAAGGTCGTATTATGTCCAACACACCCATTAAATCCTGGCTTCTGTTAAAAATGCATCCATTGTGGTAAGCAATGATAGAGGAATGTGAGAGTAGTTTTTTGGCTTTCTTTCAAATGAGGACAGAAGTTTTCTTCCATCAGTATATCAGTTTACATTCTTTGAGGAAGGTCAAGTAAAACTTCCAAAAAGTGTTTCAGTGCTGCATAATCACTTTTCAAGCTCAGTATGAAAACTAACAGATCTTATAAATGCTGAGCTTTATAGTAATCAACAGTTTTCCAAGTAACAAGTGATCTGAATTACCTATTTCTATCACTAACTGTAAGTTATCATAATTAACACAGCAGTTTCATCATACAAGATAAATTGTTTCAGTACCCACAATTCCTAGAAGAAATCTCAAAACGATGCTGAAAAGGCAGATTATTCCAACATGAATGATAAAGTAGGCAGCAAAGATGTTGAAGAGAATCATAGAATGGTTTGGGTTTGAAGGGATCTTGAAGATTATAAACTTGAAATCCTCCTATTATGTGCAGAGATACCTGCCACTAGATCACATTGCTCAAATTCCCATCCAAGCTAGCTTTGAACACTTCCTGGGATTGGGCCATCTACAACATTTCTAACACTAAGCATCAACCACCCCCATTACATATTTTTTCTTATTTCTAATCTAAATCTCATCTTTTACAAGATCATCAGAAAATAACACACCTAGACAACAACCTGATCAGTCTGCCTTTAGAGATAATTACATCAAAAATGTTTATAAGATTTTTTCCCTATCAGTCACGGTGATCCTTCAAAGCCCTGTGGGATTATTTAATTTTTGCTTTTTTTCTGATCAGTGGAACATCATAATACACTTTCATGACTGCAAAAATTTAGTTCAACTTACTCCCCATATCACAAATCCATTAGTGAGTTCTTAAAAATTCAAAATATTAGGAAAGATTAAGATGGTATTGTGTATACAATCTTAAATTTTCCTCTCTTGTAATTATGCTAAATTATATAACACCAAATTGGAAGAAGACAAAGTTCATTATTCTTTCAAAGTAACATTTCAATCTTTAATTCCAGTAAACTGTTCCAAGAATGTCAAACTGACTGATAATTATGCTGTTCCTGGAAGGATACCCTTTAGAAAAAATATTTGAATTACATTAAAAAAAATACAGCTATTAAATGGATATAACATGTCTAAAAGCACCCAATCAGAAGCAGTACATAGTCTGAGTTGAACAATTCTAAGTAGCACAAAACTGCTAAAAAAAAAGATGGAAAAAGTCCAAATGAAACATTACACTGTCTGAAATAACACAAATTAAGATAATAAATATGGTAATGAAAAGCTGAAATTACCAGTACAGAACAGACTGTCACAGAATCTGATTCTAGATAATGTTGTTTTGCTGAAAAATATTTGAGGAAGAAATACTATATAATGTTTGAAAGACAGTATTAAAGCTAACAAATCATAAGAGATGAGTGATGCTTGCCTGACAGAGAGAAGGTCACACTTGAATAAAACTTGGTTGACAGGAGAAATGGGAGAATTGCTTCTAGCGCTTTAATAGCAGTGATGTAGAAAAATTACTAGCATACACATTGAGAGCAAAAACAGGAAGTCAGTTTGGTGAAGATGAAAACTGCATCTGTCTCTACAAGCAAGCTGGTCTACAAATGTGAAATGAGAAGAGTTGAGTTAAAAACATCTCTGGTGTTTAGAAATTGAGTTCCATTAGATTTATAGAGGCTCTTGTTTTTTGTTATCCTTGAACAGCTACTAGGCACTTCTACCTACTTCTTAAATTTACCTCTAAAAGAATAAATCGTTGTCAAGAACTACTTCATCATGATATGCGGAATGATATTACTGTTTCAAAATATTTGGTGTTCTCAAACTACATCCCTCTTAAAGACTGAGCTTTCTTGACAGCTTCCTTATTGTCAAAGTGATCTTAGAGTAAAATGCAGAGTGCATTTAGGAACTTTTCCAAATCCAAAAGACAGAAAGATTGTAAAACAAAACCTGTGTAATATAAGGAGGAATATTATGTCTCTTCTGATATAAATCACAACTGCAAAAGGAACTGACTCTGAAATCAATTGATTATTCTGTCTTTTGACAATACACAGCCAACATATTCAAAATATATTTGACTTGGAATACTATATATCGATCTTGCATATTCCACAGACTACGGTATTCATAGCTGTTGTTAATTGTTCTCCTTTGGGTTTGTATTTGCTTCCTAGCTAAGGTATAAGAATCTATTTAAAATAGATCAAACTACTTAAAAATGACCTTTAAAAGTTTGAAACAAAGTGGAAAACTTTAGATAAGTCAGAATAGGCAGAAGTAGAAGATACGAGTCAATGTACAAGCACCAACAGAATAAAGTGGTGACATCAGCCATTTATGTTTACTAACATAAGACAAAAAAAAGTTCATTTCTTGGTAAGAAACTTGGTTAACTAGTATGAGAGAAGTAAATGACTTGAAGTATTCAAAGTTAATATGGTTCATCAAACAAGATAGATGTATTAAAGATTTAAATTATAGAAAACAATATTCAATTGTATTGTTATATTTGGGAATAATTATTTGGGTGAGTCAATTTTAGACTATGCTCTCAGTAGCAAGTTAATTGAATAGAATTTTGTTCAAGCTGTAGGAGACATTGAACTAGAATAGGTTGCAAACATTTGAAATAATTCAAAATATTCTTTGCGTACTTCATGTGCTTTGGCACTAGTACTGTAAAAACTACTTCTAGGAAGGAAAAAAGAAAAAAGAAAAAATTAATGAATAACTCTAAGGAGGTTACAGCATCATATTAATTGATAGTATTTTTTATATGATTTTAGTACAAAATAGGCAACTGTTACTCTAGAGTGTTTGTATCCTATTTGAAACAAAGAAAATTATATAGCTCTATAGGTGTCTGTTAATGGCTGCTGAAATGGCTTTCCCTTTTTTTTGGGATCACAGTACAAGTAGACAAAATTGAAGACAGAGTTGACAACAAAAGTCAGAAAAAGTGAAAACCTAAATATAACTAGCCTCATTAGTCAACTGCAGAGAAACTACCTTGTCTACTACTACATGCTTAGTCTTTTCATTTACAAGGTTCTCGTGTTTTCCAGCCTCTACTTAACATTTTATACATCATACACTTATTTTTAGAGAGTATCAAGGACATTTGTAAACATCCCTATCACCAGCATAGATAGAAGACATGGGCTACCTGAAAATTTTTTTTATTTCTGTGACATTTAATATGACAATTAGTAAAACTTTCAGCAAAATGAATAAGAGCTTCAAATGAGACTGTACAGGAAATAAATTTGTGCCAACAATATAGAAGTACAAATATTTGTATGTGTATTGTATTTTTAATGCGCAGATGTTTATCAGTCAACTCTAACCTTATTTTAAAAGTTTACTAAAATTTTGGATCTTGCAGATCATCTTTTGAATACTCTGCACATCAAGGTGTCACATATAACAGCTGATAAAATTTCATCACTTTCAACAATAATTTTACATTGGGAGGAATTGGAAAGGCTTCCAATTTTTTCTCCTAGGCACAAAGGGAGTTTCGGTTTATATTCTACAGATCACCTGGAAAATGTGCATAACAAGAAAGTCTGGCACCTGTCCCATGAAAGTAGCCAGAATTCTTTGGCAGCAAAAGAGAGAATCTCTTTAACTTTTCATTTTATTGCAATATTCTGCTTGCCCAATAGATCAGAGAAAGATTTGAGCATATTTATGACTTATAAGACATGACATAACTCCAAGACATTACACTTTTTCAAATTACGTCTGAATACTTTTCAGTCAGTTATTTTAACAAAATTCCTTCATCCTAACACTATTTTATAAAGCAATGCAGTAATTTTTGCCCCTAAAATACAATCCTCTAAAGAAAATGTTAAAATATTGTAGAAAAAAAGAGAAGCTACTTCTTAATCTGGGTAATAAAATATTAATATGTCCTCATTTCCTCAGCAGAACCAATATAAATAAGAACTTGGAACTGGTATTTATGCTTAGATTTTCTCTTAGCTTTTTAAAAAAATATTTTAAATCGGTAAAAAAAAACAAAAACAAAACAAAAAAGCAGGGAAATTCCGCAAATACCGATAAATCTAGGATCTAGAGTCACAGGAAAAACTCCACAAAGGAGGGATCTCCAATGAGAGATCCTTTCTCAGCAGTTGGCATACACTAATACATGTATGAATAGAGTAGGATACATTCACCCATCTTGAAATAATAAACAATTGAACAGGTTACTCTCTGGTTGAAACTAGAACAAAGGCTTACTAATATCTGTCTAGCCACCAAGTGATTAGCAAGACCTTCATCAACGTGATCATGAAGCAACTGATTGTAAATTATCCTTCACAGACAGAAATCTGTATTGTCACTGGAAGTGACTTGCAAGAGGCCACGTGACTCTGGGAGCTTAGCCAGAGTGATAGTTTCATCACAAGATAAACTTATCACAGACGTCTTCAAAAGATAAGGAGACAAGATGGGAATGGAATAAAATAAACCAAGAGGGTAAACAATAGAAAGAGGAAACATAACAAGTAAAGACTAGAACAAACATAAAGGTTAACAGTTTTCTTGATTATGATGCACAAAGAAAAAAAACAGACTAACATTCCTCTGATATTTTTTCCGAAAAAAGATCACCCCTTATATTAAAGTACATATATAATTACAACATCTCTATTTCCTTACAAAATGTTAAATCCAAGGATTACTTCTATGTTGCTCGTTTCCTCTCACCCTCATATCCTATTACTCACACTCCAGTATGCCTCCAAAACCAAGGTGTAAAAATAACATGTAAGCAATAAGAGTATTTTTTCTCTTCCTGCTAGATGCACAGACTAGGGCTATCCAATAGGACTATTCTGCACTCATATATAATTAATGTATCAAAGTTTAATTGACCTTACCTCATGTCCTACCAGAAAGAAAAGATTCTAAACTCTTTTTTTTTTTTTTCATACTACATTGGAGAAATAACATTAATATGTTATCTAGCTATATTCTTATTGTCCAGATTGCTTACTACCCTCCCTTTCTTGCTTACATGGATTAATGAAAGAATTCATGAAAAAAAATGGACAGTTATTTTCAACAAAAATTAAATCACACCACTAAAAGTTTCTGGTATTGCTAGTTGTCATCTAGTTGTCTATAAAAACAAACAAACAAAAAAAAAGACAGTAGAGTAAGAGATTGAAAGAGTTCTTTCACCAGCTAGGTTAAAGGAATGAAAAATGGCCTGACCACATGAGATGTAACATCATAATTATAGTTTTCTAACAGCATTATTTTGACTATTAATATATATTAAGGCATAGACTTCAAATACTGAAAGTAATGTGCGTTTCACTACTTTCTAACTTGTGTGTTCTCTGTGCCTAGGTCCTCAGATATTTATTTTCCCATTCTACAACAGTGACTAGGTACCACTGTTGTTCCCTCTCCCCCACAGTATGTCTTAATAATCATGAAACAGTAATGAAAATACTAGCTGATTTTTCATACATACGTCATCTAGTGTCTAACACAATACTATGGAGATGTATCTCTAAAACACAAATCTACAATTTAGTTCCAGTACTTGAATATAAAACTAGACTTCAATATAGACTCTCAAATTAGTAATTATTTGTAGCACATTCTTTGAATTTCACTATAATTTTATCATAAAGCACTTGTCCACGTACAAAATAAATGCCAAAGTACCTCAAGATTTGGATGCTAATTACTACTAAGACAATCTTTAGCCAGAAGCACTATTCTTCATCTTCATTATGAATGTATCAAACGATTATTTTTGCAAGATAGATAAAAAAAAAGTGTAAAGATTCAGACAATATGACAACTACCATCTGGCTAGCTATGGTAATTATGTGATTCCAATTAAGAGAGAAAGTAATATTATAACATTGCAATTTGTGTAGTCTAATACTAAAAATCACTATACTTGTGTATTACTAGAGGTGCTAAAATTATGCACGTGGCTGTCTGCTTTGGAGTCTGGTAACAGATCAAATCTATTTCAACACTCTCCCTAAGTTAAATTCATTTCCTCCACACATCCTTATACATAGACGCTACCTTTTTTTTTTTTTTTTTTTTTTTAATTTTTGAGGACAAATCACGTTTGAGGGTATTTTGTCAGTGTAATTAAGGAAAAAACTGAAATCAGGTCATACTTGTACTCTCCAAAGTACATAGCAAGTTACAAGCTGCATACAAGATGAGGACCACTGCTTATCAGGATGAATACAGAAACAGACATATCTTAAAAACTGTTAGGAAACATTAATCTGAATGCTCTGTGTTGGTCCTATGATTACAAATGTATCAAGAATATTAAACTGTTTAGTTCTTTTTATAAGCCTCATGAAATTTTTATTTTCAAGTAGCAAATTCAAAGCACTGCAATTGCTTATAAACTTATGTTTGAATAAACATACTCTGAAAATTCCTACAAGACTCTCTGAGTCAATTTTAGCCTTTTGGATTCTATGGGACTGCTTCACATTATGAACAAAACCAGAAATAAACAGAATTTCTGTCACAAATTTCAACTGAAGTGGAATCAGACACCACATTGAAATTAATTCCAACTCTAACAAGAAAAACATTTTGCTAAAACACAATATAAGAAATATTAAATTTACCTCCAGAAAGGATTTTGTCTTCCAAGTCATTCATTTGTTTCTTATATGCTTTTAAAGCAGCTTCTTTGAATGACGGTCGTATTCTTTTTTTCTTTGGGGCTTCAGTAAGCATCTCTTGGACATTCTGATTTTCATCTTCCCTTACTTCCATGAGAGCATCCACATTGCTTTCAACTTCCAGTGTCTCTTCACTGACTAAACTGTTAAACTGTCCATCGTATTGCTCCTCTGGAAGCATTACATAAGGACTTCCGCATGGGGGTTGTCCCAGTTCGTATTCTTGAACCTGTTCGCTTGTTTCACTACTATTTGTTCTATTTTCTAGTTTAGCAAGGACTTGTTCCATTACTTCAACATAGTCTGTTTCATTCTCACCAGGTGGTGCAATCAAATTATCCTCATAATCAGCTTTGTAGTAATAAGGCTCAGCATAAACATCAGAGTCTAGTGTTGTGCTAGATTCGTTTGCAGTAGACTGAGACAAAGTTCTAAATCTTCCCATGAAAGATGATCCACTGTCCTCATATCCACTTAAACTCTGTGTACTTTTATTCCAGACAACTTCTAGTGCTGACTTCGCACGCTGAAGTGTAGATCCAAATTTAGGAAAACTGAAAGTCTTATCAGAAAGGTCTATGCTTAATCGACTGTGCCAAGACTTAGGGGCTGCTCCCTCTGAGTCATCACTTGGTAGTTCACTCTGACTTCGGTACATCATGGGTAATCGGTTTTGATTCTGATAAGGTGATTTAGAATTTGTTTCCTGATAATCATCATATTGACCAGTCCACTGACTTTGTGATTCACTATCAAGGCCTGCACATGATGGGGAAGTTCCATCAAGGGTGAAATCATAGCTTTCAGTATCATATTGGAGATCAGAACTTTGGCACTTTCCAAAATCTGTCTGTTGATCTGAAGGACTGCTCATATCATACACAAAAACTTCCTGTGTAGATGACTCTAGGCCCAAATCTGCCCCTTGTTCCAACTGATTCCAATCTTTCCATGGTGAAAAGTCATCATGTAAAGAAAGCTGAGAATCACTATAATGGCTTCTGTCTCTAGATACGCATATTATTCCATTGCTTACTCCACTGTCAACAGTTTCTGTATTCTCTACTTCATTTTGCTCTGAATACTGTTGTGCATCTTGTGCAAAAGTCTGTTCCTGAGAACTGCCATACCAGGTGGCAGAATCATCTTGCCTTCGCTGCCAAAGTTCTCGATCTGAGGAAGACAACAATGAACTACCATTTGTTTTGCTAAAATACTGATTTTCTGAAAAATCCTCAGAGTAGGACTGACACAATTTAGAGAAATCTGACTCTGAACGGCTAAGCTTTGGTGCAGCAAAGTCATTTTGCAAATGCCATAGAGGAGTCATATCCGAATAATACATCTTTGGTTGCTTTTCCACGTTGTCAAATTCTGGTGACTGACTGTCATAACTTCTTCTGTTTGAAAAGGTATTATTATCAGCAGTTCTATTAAGGTCTTTAGGATCTGGGGACTCAATATTCCCCTTCGCAGTGCTTGTTTTTATTTGAAGTGCTGATTTAGACACCCTTGTATAACTGTTCTTATTTATATCTGATTCCATATCTTTATCACTGTCAGGTGACTCCCAGTCATGCATTTTAGTTTTTGTCTCCATAGTTACAATCTTCATATCCATACTCTCATAAGTTTGAGAAGAAGGCAGTCCTCTTTCTTTCTTCTCTTTTATGTCATGGGAAAAAACATCTGTAGAAATTCCAATGCCAGTTCCCTTAAGCTTATAAGACTTTTTTAAAAGCACATCTCTCTGTTGTGATGACTCAAAGTAAACAAGAATGGGTCTTGGCTTTGCATTTGGACAGTCTCTTTGCTGCCCCAGTCTTTGGGCAAACTCAATTTTGATAGAGCTTTGTGCCTCTGAGAGCCCCATTTTTTCTGTTAGTATTTTGTAAACTACATTTTCAGTTTTTTCAAGTCTCTCTTCAGGCACGTTTAGAAACCTAAGACTTGCTTTGTTTCCTGGATGGCCTATCTGCTTAATGTAATCATGTATGTCTCGAGTTTCTCTTCTGGACTGTACAAATCCAGTTCGCAATTGTTCAATTTCATTTTGCACCACTTCTACACTACTGGAAATTTCATCAATTGATTGTTTCAGGGCATTTACATGCCCTCTTAATTCAGAAAGTTCTGTTTCAATTTGACTTATTCCCTGAAGCTCTTTAAAGATCATTTCCATGACATCATGAGTTTGACTAATACAACCTGTCGAACTGAAGCCAGGTTCAAGAGTATTTGATTTCTGGTGACGGCCTGTTCTGTCAAGAGATTTACTTCTTAAGCCCCAAGTTTTCTTCCACGAACTTAGTTCAGAGTCTGATGAGACACACTCTTGACTCTTCTTCCATTTCCTCAGTTTACGTAGAGCTCCAAGCTTTAGTGTATGTAAAGTACGTTCTCCATCAGAACTTCCATCAGATGCTGCAAGGCTGCTTAAACTCTTTCTGTTGCGTCTCACAGGCATTGTGTGCGAAAAGTACTCGTTTTTCTTGCTACTAATTTTTACTTCACTTAATGAATCAGAATATGAGCTATCGTTTGAAGACAGATCTTGCACTATATCTTCATTATTATTGTTTGTTACAAAAACATGCTTTTGCAGTCCATTGGCAATAGCAACTCTGTAACTGAATGTTGGAGAAAGAGAAAATTCTCTGTTGCTTTCCTCTTCTTCAGTGGATAAGTTGCGAGCAGATGGACATTTGGCAATCTTTTTAACAGTGCTTTTTAAAGTATTTGAAAATTTTGGATTCTTTGTTTGTCCAGTTGGAGTTAAATCGTGTTCCTTTTTGCTCTGACAACTCTCTTTCCTTTTTGTACTATTTCCCAATTTCTTTGTAAACATTCCTTTGCAAATCTTATATATGTAAGATGAGATCAGGCTCTTTAAGCAGGAGGAAACCATGGAGTGTAATTTATATTAAGATGTTTCCAGAAAACATAATTATTGATGCAGACAAATATTCGCATCTCCAGCAGGATCATCAGCAATGTTTTCATCAACAGAAACTGTAGACTTGTAGGTACTGATGCTTTGGTATCACTTCACAGGAAAAAAAAAAAAAAAGCCAGCAAAAATTACATCACCCCCAAAACAAAAAGCCATGTGTTCCTGTTAGAAACAAAGTCCCGAAGGCCTCTTATCTGTCTTGTAAAATTTCACTCTCCTGTGCATGGCATCTTGGAGCGTCTAAAAAGGAGGGAATTATGTTACTATGGCTGCCACACAAGTAGCATTCAACAATGCTAATATTAACTGGGTTACAATGCAGTTAAGTACGTATTTATATTTCCCTCACAATTCCCTGAAAATGACTTTAAAAAAAATTGAAGCTGAAAGTAGTTCTGAGTAAATATTTTGAAAATAAGTTAGGTATGTTTACATACATTTTTTCACAGCGATTTACTGAAATACTTGATGTTAATGTCTGCTTTTTTTTTTTTTCTTCAGAGTATTATATCTATATGATGTACAGCAACAGTAAAAGAATAAAATAAAAAAGGTTAATAAGTTCTTCCTAGCCAGTAAAAGAGAAAACAGATAATAGATAAATCTCTTTTGGTACCTAGGAACAAGGTAGAGTTCTGGGTGAATTGGTAGTGTATATATGAAACACTTATCTTTTTATATTGGTGTACACACATGGCACAGTTTGAGAAATAGATGCCTTGTCTTTTTACCAAACTAACACGTCATGGTAAGCCAGAACTCTGAGTGTGTTTGCATACCAGGTATCTTTTCTTTAAGGAGGAGGAAAAGAATCCACAATAGAAAGTAAAAATAGTAAGCTGAACTGATGGAACAATCACATTCAGTTAATAAGTTTTAAACTGCACTAGGCATAGGGGAAAAAAAATTAAGGACACATAACAAGTAAGAGAGAGAGAGAGAGAGAGAAACAAATGTGGTTTACAAGTCTCAGGTGAAAAACAGGTGGCATTACTACAGGAAAGCATTTCTCTCTGAATGAACATTAAAGAAGATTCCAGGAGATACCTGGAAGCCTGTTTTCCATAACAGAGAAGTTTCTATGTTTCTATTCCGTAAGAAATGCAGTCAATACACTTTAAAGACCTATGCAATTTTTAAGGCATGCAAATGGCATCTCAGAACATTATGAAAACTCTCCCTCACTAGAGGTAATGCTCTCTAGCTTTCACAACCATCCTTGGACAGTTATCAAAGGCATGTTTCTAGAAGTAGAAAAACTTGTTAAGATTAAGCCATTAAACTGAATTTTTGTAACCATGCCTTGAACAAAGATTTGAAGTGACTGCCTGCCTCCTCTGCCCAAACATCTGACTACTTTTTAAGTGCCTTCTTATAGAAACTTCTCTCAGGTCACCCGGACTGCCTGAAGAGATATCAACAACTTGTAAACAAGTTAGGTTTGTTTATTGTCTCAGCCTTGAAAGCAACAAGAAGTAATGAAGTAATCATTGTAACCTGGAAAATTGTATTCATTTTAAACGAGGTTTAATCACTTTCTTGTAGAAGAATCTTGTGTTCATAGCCAGCCACAATTTTTATCCAATGTCTGTTCTATGCTCTTCATCAGAGATAATTTTAAATACTTGTAAATTAGAAGTTGTACTGTTAAACACATAGATCTACTAAATGAAGCAGATTTATGTTCTCTCGTGCAAGCTACTTTTGTTCTCAGTTATATTAGTCATGTGATACATTCTTCACTTTATAACCTATCATTTCTCTGTCAAATACTAGTTTCCTAAAAAGGTTTCTCTACACATTGAATCAAGATCTATTCTTTTTTGTTTTTTAAGCAAAAAATGATTACCAAACTTCCATTTTAAATGAGTATACTAAGGTACTCTAAGAAACATTAAGTCTTTTGTGAGGCATGTAGGATAAAGAATTTTTTGAAAGAGCAGCAAGTGGTCATTCAGTAATGTTCTGGTTTTATCCTCATTTTCTAACAAAACAGAACAAATCTACTTTTTTTTTAGTCTTGTTCCGCTTGATACTGAGGTAAACCAGCATACACAAAAAACTTAAGAGAGAGGTTAAGTCAGTTTAAGCAGAATAATTTACTCTCAGATGTTTAGCTTACCATTACAGCAGTAAAGTTAATTAACAGAAATATAATAACAATGCTATGTGGTTATAAAGTAAGGAATTTGGATAGTTACATAGATTGTGATATTAGAAATGGATTATTTTATAGGCTCTGCTAGGAAAAAAAAAACAAAAAAAAACAGACACCAAGATGCTTATTTCAGTATTTTTCCCTATAGAAAGTCTGAATTCAGGTGTTATCATTTCTCTTGATTACAAAATTTGAATTTATTCTAAAAATACTGTTATAAGCAAGGCAATGTCCAGCTTTTCAGATGGAAGCATCAGGTATAAACAATCTTATTCCCAAAGCTAAAACTAATGCTTAGGGTAGAAGAGACACAGGGGATCAGTTAAAATAACAACTTTTACAGAATACAGACAATGTACTTGATCATAAGTCCAAACATGACATCCTCATAGATTCTCAGGTTTACTTCACCATTTTTATCAAATCAAAACAAATAGGTAGATCTCTGCTGATATTCTGCTGGATTACAATAAATGAAGTCTTACAGTAACATCCCTCTTCCAATCAGAGGTAGGTTTGTGGATTCAGAACAGTACCCTATAAGCAAGAAACAGGAAAAACCATAACTCTACTTAATTGTTACAGCTTTACACAGCTACAAGGGGCCTGCGTGTGTTTGGAAGGGGGCACAGAAGTAGTAGCTTCCCTCTTTAAAGAGGCTTGTAGCAGTTTGTGTTTACAACACTGAGACAGTAGGGGAAAAAATAAAACCTGAGAGCCCTTTTCTGCAACTATACTACTTTGCGCTGCTGACAAAGCAGCCAGTATTGCCTGCAGACCAAGGTATCCGTTAGGGATACGTAAAATGCTTCAAAGAGATGAAGTAGTCACAAACAAAATCTAAACAATCATCTTTGTAGCTACACAGACTGAGGTTAAAGTAGCCTTTGTTACATTCAGGAACGCAAGAAATCAATAGCAGGATAACCATAATTCAGACCTACAGATTTATCAAGTATGGTTTTTACTTGTCTCCTGGGAATAAGGCTACTCTGACATAACTGTACTTCAATCAATGTATTTATGTCTGCTAGGTGAAACCTACTCTAAAATTTTTATAGCCTCCAGATTGTTTCATTAATTTACAATCACCACAACATTACACTGAAACGCGTCTCAGACAACGATTGGTAAGAACTTAAATTAAAACTATTATTTGTTGCATTATATTCTTCCTAAATTCTTCTTATATTCTTCTTAAATACTGACATTTATGATCTGTGTTATTGGTGAATCTCTCAAGATAAAGCAATACTGGTGCTAATGCTGCATGATATGTAGCTGACCTGCATGCAGACCCTGGCAAAGAGACTCTTAACAACTATAAATCTCTTGGATTACTCTCCTTCATTTCAGGAATTTCTCAGAAGAATTCAGCCCAGAGATTTTCTCCCCAGTATTCAAACAAGAGCATGGAATGCTACCAGAACACAAAATTTATGCCTCAAATGGATGCAGATTAGCTTCTCTTACAGTAATACCGAAAAAACAATATTGGACGGACAATATCAATCTTAATGACAACTTCAGCCTTAATGGAGTAGAAAGGAAACTGACTGTCTGAAAACAGCCACAGAAGTTGTGACACATGCCACACACCTTGGCTGAAAGCTTCACAACAACCTTCTGCAAACATTAGTATGCTTTTTAATACTATCCAGCAAACTTACTTTCTAATGTTCTAATACCATTAATGGAAAAAGAGTTACACTCGCTCCGTGTGGCTAAAAAGCTATTCCTCTTGTCCTTTAATGTAATTTTGAAAGTTCACTATATTGTGTATATCAACTGCTATTTCTATTATACCTACTCACCACCTAACCAAACGTGACTATTCTATTACAGGAACCAATACAACAAAGTGTGAAACCCATCCAAATAGGTGTGACTTTTATTTATTTTTGTTAAGTTGTACTATTCGCCACAGCACTGTGTAAATTCACATTGTTTGTATTGCTCAAGGAAGTTTTCTTCTGAGAAGGAAATGTGTAGTATGGTATTCATATAACAAACATGAAAGTTACCTTTGAAATGAAATATATTCAAAACTACTTCATTGCGAGAAAATGACTTAATTAAATGTACAATCAAAAGAAATAATTATACAACATGAGAGAATAATGTTTAGATGTAAAAAGATGCTGAACATTGCTAAAGTTAAAATGGGCTCCATTTGGAGAGCATTTGATTATTTATTATAGTGTAGTTGAATATATTAATGCACAAAAGAGTTTAGAAGTAGACTGCATGTGATTTGGAACACAGCTTCAATATTGTCTGCCTAACTTCTTCTTTAATGTTTCTTTTTAGAAAGTAAAAAAATAGAAGACAGTATAGTAAAAAAAGAAGAGCGGTAACAGGGAATCTGAGATGACTTTTTCCCTTTTTTCACAGCTGCAGGATGTTGTGTTGTCCCACCTGATCTTATTTTTAAGACAATATTTTCATGTCAAGAAGTGGAAAGCTTTATGGATAATTGTATATAATAACTTGTTCCTATTTTAGTGCAGGCTACACAAGGAAGGGAAAACCTGGAAATAAAAGTTATTTGCTAACATTGAGATGATAATTGCATTACTAAGTCAATATGAGGCACATTCGTCACTTTCTCACAGGTATAGATTTTCAATCCTTGAACTGTACACTGTCCTGAGCTCTGGGACAGGCAATTCTCAGCTATGAATTAGACCCCTTTTGTAGAGAGTCAGCCATGGAGCTTTGGACCATGTTTGAACTAAATCAATTCATACTGTATGGATAATTTTAAACAGCATTGATAGATTTCATTTGCTTTGAAGGACTTTTTCCTAGGGTGGTAGGTATTTGTTTTTCTTTTTTCTCCTTTGTTGTTGCTGTTTAAAGCCACTTACAAAAAATATGCAACTTGTAACCTGTTTGGCTTCCATCCTTCCCCCACAAAAAGATTTTAAGTATGTTCTAAAATACACCAATAGTTTAACTGATTATACTTTAATAATAAAAAAAAAAAAGTATTTCATATTTTGTATTGCAATGATATCTTTCCTTTGTTGAATAATAGCAATCATCTTCATTTTTTACATTTGAAAGAAGTTACAAGCTTAAACCATCACAGCTACTGTGGACAGTATACACTATCTAGCATACACTCGAGTGAGCAGACACACAAACAGCAGCTGAGATTGCCAAACACCTGAGCTGATGTTCACTAACTAGAAATATGTTTTACATCTATCATTCTAAGTTTGCCACTAAAATAAAGTAATAAAAAAACATTTCCTCTTCCTTTGCTAATGTATTCTGATGTCTAAAGAGTAATAGTTAGGTTTCCACCCCTACCTTCAGAGTTACAAACATAACTGAATGACAGAGGTGACAAAAACAAAACCTGCACGGTAACCTTCTTAGGTGCCAAAGCATTTTCATACTTCAAAGCTGTTTTACTGCAATGGTTTCATGAGACAGAATCTTACTACTTCATTCTTCCAAGATTTTAACAACACAACAGTTAAAAGAAAAATTGTAATTTTTAGTCTTTGAAAGTTCTCTGAACTGGGAGATTCTCTGAGCTATCAGCCTTCTCCTCTAGCTTGGTAATGCTCTGCAGTCTCAGTACTTCACCTGTGACTTCACAAATACTCACACACTCATATATAGCCATTACGACAACGCTGTGCTGACATCAGTGCAGGATCAAGTAAATAGAGTAGTGACAGAAGACCTTTAAACAACTCTGCAGTTTGTGTAAATTCCGCTGAATATAATGCTAATGCTTGTTTCTTTATGAAACATGTATTTGAGACTACACTTTACCATAATTTCTACCATAATGCCCATAAAAAAAAAAAGACAGTGAATAAAAGGTTTTAACCTTAAATTTCTTTTCTCTCACACTTTCAAGTCTCAACATTTTTCGCTCAACACTTTCCCCCATACATTTATTGTATACAAGGTAAGAATGAACACTAGTTTTAGAACAGTCAGATGTTTCAAATAACTAAGTTTTCATTTCATTTGTTTGCTATAGATTGTCAGATCATAGATGCATATCACACTAAAGACATCTATTTTACGTAATCACTGCCAGCCATCATTTAGAATACAAGCATTGTATCACCTCCGCTGTAAAAATAAAACCTTTATGATGAACAGAGTTAATTTTCACATCAGAAAGCAATTAAGTAGTGCAACACCAAAGAATTTTTTCAAGGCACAATAACTCCTGTCAGCAAAAGGTTAACTCAATATTAAGAGTCCAGAACTGATATTAACTCTTTCTGTACCAAGATGTTGTAGAAAAATTATATTAAATCCTCATCTTCAGCCAAATTTCCAGTGCAACAGAATATGTTAAGAGAATGTTTTTAAGAGATCTCAGGACTTCTAAGCAATCATATAAATATCATTTGTTTCTTAAATGTTTTTAATACTTTTTTTTTCTCCACAAGACACATCTCTAAAACGCAACTAATAGTGTTCTTAAAGACACATTGCTTTATATTTCTATTTCACTATATATAATCTGTGTATTAGACAGAAATGCAATAGAACACATAGGACTAAAGAAAGTTGGGGTTTGATATAATTATTTTTATTTTCCTTGCTCTTCCCCTCACTTAATACAAAATGTATGACCAGTCTCTTAGAAAAAAAAAAAAAAAAATACTACTACTTTCAGTTTCTGCAAACCAGTCTCAGAAACTGCCAGAGACAGCAAATTGATGCATACTTTAATGATGTACAAAAAAAGTATTAAACAGCTTAGCATTTTTCTAGCCTGTGGCTTGGGGGGGGGGTAGATAAGGAAAGGTATTCTAACAGACTGGTTCAGCTTTGGAGCAGAATCAAGCATGTATTCTGAGCAAGCTGTCTTTTCAAAGCAAAGCTGCAGGGTATTCATCTTGAAGATTAATCAAGACCCAGAAATACATAAGCATCTGTAAAGCTCAATTTATTACTAATCCTATGATGAACTAGGAAAAAAAAGTATGAAGCAACATAAGCAAAACATACTACATTTTCATTATGTATCCATATTTGAATTATTTAATGTAGCTTTTTACGCCTTTTAAAACATTCCTACTCATTTTTAAATCAAATGCTACACTGTCTAATTCAACACTGTGAACTGAGCTACATTGAAAATTAGACACCCCCCCCCCAACAAACACACATACACACTTTCTAAAGAATTGTTGATTCTCAAGTCTGCTAGACCAACAGTTTCATCAACATTGTAGCCCTACAAAGAAAATCAGTTACAAATCAATGCGTCCCATTAGCTAGAACGGCAGGAGGTACACTCAGAATGAAAATAAGGAAACAAAGGAAACAGAAAAATGTATGCAGACTAGATACAAAAATATGATACGTACCTGGTTTAAATTCTTCTTCAAAACAATAAAATACAAGTTACATACCACCATCTTTATAATATTTTTCTCTTAAGTAGAAATACTGTGCACAAATCCATTCCTATTTTCCCATTCTTCCTTCAGCCTTAAAATCGGTACAGTACAAACATGAGGCTGCTTCTCAGTGATTCAACTCAAGTGCAATCAGGCATGCTGTTAGTCCGCAACAATATCTGTTCAAAATTCCATCGTATTCCCTAGGCAGCATTAAATGCTTTCTCCCACCCCCTTGGCTTTCTCTCCCGTTTTTTTTTTTTTTTCCCCACCCTCCTACAACTTGTTCTAACAGCTAAGAGCAGTTGTATTTATAGCTACTAATTCGTTCTGCTACTAGTGCAGCTACTAATTCTCAGATTTATTTCTCCACTATGATAGCAAGATGGGAGTCAGCGTTGTACTCCTGGCCAAATACAACATCAACACGAGAGAAGAGCATTCTTCCTGCTGCTTTTGGTGCTGATAACTTCACCCATTGCTGTTTTCTTCTGCCACAGCTTCTGATTGCAGTATTCACTGCAATAGCCACAGCCTTTCTGCATGGAAGGCAGCCCCTTCGCTTCACAGATGGAGAAAAAAAGGCTTACAGAGAGCCCTTGCTCAGAGAAACAGCACAGACAGTGTTCCCTGAGTGCTAGCAGGTGCATCACTGGCCACAAGGATAAGAGTGACAGATCATATCTCTTGCTTGGTAGGGCCATGGTTCACTTAACACTTTATCAGTCTGTCATGACGCCCAGAGAAACAATTGTATAGCTTTCTCCTTCAGCAGCTATATCCCAAAGAGTTGATTTTTAAATTCTTAATTAATAAATGCATCTGCTACACAGATTCATAACAATTAAAATTTAAAGGATGCTCAAGATAACAAGCATTACTCCTTAGCCTTCCCCCTCCCCCCCAGATTATTTTGGGTATTTTCATTTAATCCCTAGACAGTAGGACACAGTCATTCATATATTCAAATGTAAACAGCAGAATAGACTATTATTAAGGCAGGGAGTAATTATTCTTTATATAATGTAATGTTGCTGTTGTTGTTTCCAAATGTTAGCTGATTTAATCGTGTGTGTAAAGTCACAATCAGCACATAAAATGTTTTAAACCTTGACACATGAAGAACTGTAGAAACCATATGAAACCATCTACTTACAAAGCAGTATATGTATAACATAAAAGATTTACTTCACATGTACACATGTATGCCACTCCACAACTATACTGCAACCACTACAATCTTGGGAGCTCCCAGCACTGAAATGTCATACAAAATACTAAGTAATTTTTACTTATAAATTGTGTATAATTCCTGTATAAAAACTAAAGTTTGAAATTTCTAGTCATTGTTGACAAGCTAGTAACAACAGAATCACTAATTCAGTTGTTTGCTTCTAAAACATGCTAATGATACCTTGAGTAAATGACAGCACTTTAAAGTATTCAACAGTTTCTAGTAAGAGTTATTTAAAGCTCTATTGGTTGTAGATTGCATTTTCTGCAGTCACTGTATTATTAGTGATGAGATCTTGAAACATAATGCTTTTGAAGTATGATTTACAGATGGAACAGTTCTAGAAAATAATCAACCCCTGTGATAAAATTAGTAGTTTGGATTTTTTTTTTTTTTTTTGCATATAATTATAAAATAATGATGGATCATTATTATGTTCTCTTGAAATGAACACAGCCTATAAATACTCCTTTTAATTAGATTTATAGCTAAGAACTAGATTAATGAATGCTTTATTATTCAAATCTTATTGTAGTAATTAGCCTGTAGCAATTACTTAATATTCTGTCTAAACTTACACAGAATGATGCTTCAGATCTACCATGTTGCATGCCAACAGGAATACATTAAAACTTTATGTACACACTATAGGAAAGAGTCATTTGATATAAATTTTCAGTGATATAATCCTAATTACATGAGATGCAACAACAGTGCCTCAATCAATAGAATGGCTTATTAAGGATGAAAATAAATAAATAATAGGGCAGCTTAATCAAGCATGGCCACCAACCGTAGATAGACAGTAACAAATAAGCTGTGTTTCTGTCATAGTTAAGCAAATGATCTTGTCACTACAAGCAATAAAACTGAGAATGTTTTGAAAAAAAGATTTTTCTTTTCATTTAATAAAAAAATGTTTGCATATAGCTTTGCACATAACGTGTAAATTAATGTAGTCACTTTCAAGCAAGTTCACAGAATCACAGGGACCTCTAGAGATCACCAAGTCCACCCCTAAGTCCATATGTATAGAGTATTTTGTGTACCAATATGTAAAGTTGTCAGATGTTAGCTGTTAGGATATTACTTGTATGGTAATGACTGATACAGAACCATAATGTTGCATCTTGAAAAGGCATCCATACCACTCTCAATAAACTAACACATGGGCTATCTGCATTTTCTTAGTTACTTTGTCACTACCCTCACACATAGATGTAACTGGCCTTAAAAAGAACAAAAAAGAACAACTATTCCATGTGCCTATTTCCAGGGCTTCATGATGACCATTACTGTTAGTGATAATTCCTTGAAGCAGTTATCCATCAGCGGTCAAAAGTTCTTGATATCAAGAACACAGTGCCAATTAAGTTGCAACTGTAGAAAAGGAGATGCAAAAAAAAAAAAAGCTCCAAGAACATATATATGGGTTTGTAAAAACACTAACTCATAAAAAGCAGAAGAGAACACCCTGAGCCAGAAGCCACCCAAAAAGTTCCCTAAATCCAGCTCCTGATTCATACAGGAATACCTAAAATTTATAGCATATGTTTAAGAGCATTGTCCAAACATTTCTTAAGCTCCTGCAAGCTTGGTGCCTTGCCCACTACCTGAGGAGATTCTAACTTAAGATGTTGTACAGTTTGAAGATAGAAAAGAAAGGTGATTTCTCTGTACCAAGATATATGGGCAACTACCAAAGGGAGAATTGATTAAAACTATGAAGACTCATTAATCAAATGACTATTAATGTAGTCACTGGTAACCTGCATGAAACTCAGACTACTAACCTGGAGGAATACATCCACACACCTTCACATCTCCAAGACAAAAGAAATCACTTCAACAAGTGCAGGACACACTACAAATATAATCTTTCACATCTTCTCTGGAAAAAGGTCTGATTTTTGCTCCTTCTCTTTTGATTGAAATATTTTTGAAATATAACAACCAACTATTACAAAGTGAATAAAATTCTGAAACCACAACTTCAGTGTATCCAGTAACTTGTTTCACTGTTGTTATGGTTTCGCAAAACACTGTTATACATGAGAAAACACATAGTAGCACTCTTTGATGCTGATTTAACAGCTTAAATTCCAACAGCCTCACATTGGGTAAGAATGTATTTAGTAATTCCCAAATAGTAAAAACTTTTGCAGATTTATTGATCTTGATGGGCTACATTATGACTTAGCTTATAAAAAATGGAGTCCATCTGCACCCAAACTATACTAGTAATTACTTCATTCTTTAAGCTAAATTACACTTCAGGATACCAAGCTCAGCCTGCAGAACAAATCCACTTAAAAAATAGTGTAATATTCACAGACAAAGCAGTTTTATATTTGGAACCCAATTATACTGAGAAAATGGGACAAAGCTTTTCCTACATAATACATATATATATATATTTACAGACATGAACAAAAATTCAACAAGACTAGACAATTCCTACTGCTTAGGAATAGGAGTCTGTCAAATGAAAATATTTCACTAACGTCCACTGGTATTTTTAGATAATAACACCAGTCTTAAATAAATCCTATAGGGCATTAATTCACTACTGCTATTGCTTGCTACTTATACTGAAATTATGACAATCATAACTGATTAGAAGCAAATTAGGTTTAATGATAATTCTCAGCCTGAAGTTTGCAAAAGCTGCCACGGAATGAAGCTCCCTCTCTCCTGCCCTCCAACTCCCAGACTGATGGAGGGGAGGGATACATATCCTCTTTCATCATAAAAAAAGAAGGCAACAAACTGCGACAACCCTCACGCCAAATCGATTTCAAATAAACCCAACCAATCAGTTCCTAAATCTCACTACTCTTAGCCTAATCAGAGATTCAGTTTTTCTTCCACACTGGAAGCTCTGAAAGCGCCGAGGAAGCGCAGAGGATTGCGCAGTGAGCGTCGGTGCCGAGGCCGTCCCAGCCCCGGGCGCCGCTGCCAGGCCGCCCGCACGTAGCCCGCTGCGCCAGGCAGGGCGAGCGCCGCCGGGCCGCTCCCAGCGCGCCCCCTGCTGGCCAACCGGCGGCTCTGCATGGCGGCTGTCCGGCACGGCTGGGCTCCAGGGCTAGCGATGTCTGATAAGATAGCCACGAGAGATGTCACACGACTTTTAATGTTTGCTCGTTTCCGTTTTAAACCTCTAGGAATTTCTCAGTCGTTAACGCTTAAAGTAATTTCTAATTTATGAAAGATAGAAAAGAACGTATAAAATACCTCCCATTTTATTGGGGAGAACATACAGAGTTTTAAAGATACCCTTCTCTCATACAGTGGTTATTTTCTCTATGGTAAACCTCACTGTTTTCTGAATATAAAGGGTTATTTTTGATAATAAGAAGACAAAACTATTCAGGATTCACAAATCTCAATACTGCATAAGTGGATGGGATCCACTCATCAGTTGTTCGAGATCTTATTTCAAGATGACTATAACATTAGGTATTTTGGAGTTTTTTAAGACATACTCATACCGTTACTTATTCACCATTAAAACTCCAAACACAGTTCCTTTAAACTTACTGCTATTTATGAAAATATTCATTTTACATTTCCTTAACTGAAATGAAATGTGTATTGAGGTGCTTTAAAATTAACAGAGAACATACAAGCACTTCTCAAATCACAGCAGCTTTTGGTCAGCTGCAATTTAAACAGAAGTTGGCTCTGATTTTAGAAAGAATCACAACACATAAGCCAAAGAAACAAACAAACGCACACCAAGACAGACCAATATCTAAGCATAATTAGGAGGGAAAATGAACTTTTCCCATTTGGGTATATCAAGCACTCAGAGTCATAATGGTATTGAAACGAAGTAGTAATTTACAAATAAAGTACATTACTCCTGAAGCGTAATTGCACTGCACTCTTTCCTTACTCATTGTTTCCCTCCATCAATGGTAATTAAGACCTTGCCTATGAGAGCATAACGCTTGCTGAAGAAACTCTAAAAACCAGAAGTTCAACTCAGTTGCCATTTTTTTTTTTTTTTACGCAAGGAATTGATTTTAGCTTGATGTTTTGCTGACTATTATTGCATTCCTTTATGTTTTGTAATATTTATAATACTTCCTGCAGTAACTAATCTTTTCAAATACTACTATTGACACATGCACCTCTTCAGTTATCACAGAAAGTAAATACAAAATTGTACCGTTGCTCTACTAACCTCTCTCCAATTATGGAAGAAAACACTATACATTTTAGCAGAACATCTATTATTAATCCTCCTAACAATAATAAAACTCACCAATTGTGCAGTTTTCTAATAAATGTAGAGGAACAAACTGATCTCTGCAGGAATTAACTTAAAATGGTCCAAGGCTCACAAAAAAAAACCAAAAACAACGAAACAAAACAAAAAACCCAAAACCATATATACATAAATGTATCTGAGGCATACTCTTGAACACTGTTTTCCCTTTTATCCTGAAATAGTTAATTTTCAATTACAACATGCAAATACTTTTTTTTGCCCTCTTAAAATTATATACAAACTGACAGAAAAGAATAATGAGCTCAGAGCAATAAACCTGTCTGCCCTATTGTAGAAGTCAATTTCTATTATTCCCTCTTTAAAAGTAATTTATTTCCATTGATTCTTTACAACTTGGTTCCAGACAAAATAACCTATATTTTATGCATCACTACCACAGATCGAACCATAGGCGTTAGGCTTTCCTGGACCTCTCCATGATCTGACAGTGCATGCATTTCAGGCCCAGATGAGAAACGGATTGTTGCCTTTGGCCAGGGGTTTCTGGTATAAAGGATTTGGGAGGCAGTGACAGTAGGAAACGGAACTGGAAAATGGCAATTTAATAACAGCAACTAAGAACCGCCTTCAAGAAGCAGTAGAACAACCCTTTCCCACTTTGCTCATTCAGTGGAATATGAAAATAAAACCAAAATCCAGTTTTATCAGGGTGATGCACATACTAGTGATTACCCTAGCAATTTGTTAATCCTAGCTTTCTATTATTTGTATTAAGAAATAAAATGTTTTGCTCTCAAGTTACGTTTATTTTGCTTGTGAAGTTTCTTTGTATATTGAAAAGCTCTTTGGAAAAAAAGTAACCCAGTATGGGAGTGCTACAGTATCTCCTTTCCACGCTAGCATTAGTCACACACTTAAATTCAACTGATGAATACCATCTCCGCTAATGGTGCTAATTAAGAGTCTTCTTGAGACTTGCCATGAACAGTAGTGACATGGAAAGATTCAGCAATAAGGACCAAACCACCAGACTGCCAAAGAAATATCTGGCAGTGAATTTAAGGCAAATGACCCGCCTAGTTTGAAAATAAGAGGATGGATCACAAGAAAGATCTGTGACTGTGAATCAGGAACAGTAAAGCAGGTATTGCAATGATTCTAAAAGCTGAATGCTCACAGTTCTAGGAGCCCCACTGGAGCAAAGGGCTGTGTCATTTGTTATAAGCCTGGAAGCATGGTAACTTGTTCTACTGGATATTTTTTTCCTGACCCATCTCTCTGAAGTACCCGCTTGGATTCCAGTATTATCTTTCATTAGTTTTTCATTACCTATCATTTATTCTGCAAGAATTTCATCAGTGCTCCATTCTCAGATGCTTTAATTGCTTTTCCTTTTCTACATCTCCCATGGATACAATTGCTGGTCATACCAGTATTTCTCTCCCCTTCTCACCTCTGGACTTACTTGTATTTTTTATTATTATGAAACTACTCTGGAAATTCCTACTTAATGAATCCTTGCCTTCAGCAATCCTATCTGAAAGAAACTCAAGCTCATTCATACCAACAGGGTGATTCTTTCCTGTTTCATGTGAAGTACACATTCTCCCTTGTAAACTTTCTCTCAGAACCGTTACATCTCAGTCTTTCAAGTATCACCACAAATGTTCACTAAGTGCTCTGTAATTTAATTACAAATATGCTCCAGGAGCTGTATAATTCTGTAGTATATCAACTTAACCACAGACTATCAATAAAGCCAGTAATAAATCATTTACTCTGAGTCCAAAGACACCCGGTATGTTACTGTAACAGGGTTAGTGGAAATAGATAAAACAGGGGAAGGTAAAAAATATTAGCAGTCCCTCTTGGAGCTCTGAAGCAAAAGAGAAAACTGAAGTTTAATTCAGGAAGAGAATATGTTCTGGAAGAAAGCATCAATAAGGTTTTGTTTTGTGAATCATGATATCCTACTTTTAGAAGGGGAAAGCAATATTTTTCTACCCTTGCATAGCATTTCTCAAAAGCTGGCAGAGCAGCTCATTAGGGTACTTTCTGGGGTCTGACATTCTTAACACCTTCAAGTAAATTAGAACAACAATTTTTAAGTTTCACATTGATTTAAGGGAAAAAAATAAAGTTAAAGTGTGTTTATCTCTTAAAATGGCACATAAATTGCACATAAATCATGAGACACAAAAATCAAAATGAAGGAATTTTTATAATTTTTCATTCAGTTATAACTTGCATTATAAGAAGTCTGTGTTAAATTATTTGCAATCACTTCCATGCAACTGCTGTATTTATTTCTTGCCATGCCTTTCTTTCATACCTCTGATGTGGTGGTTATCCTGGCCTATTATCTTATTATCTCAAGTTCTAGTCCATTATTTCTACTTATAACCATATATTGCAGGCTGCTGTTGATTATGATTTTTCTTTCACAAGAGGCTCATGAACCCCCTCTTTTTCTTTTTTGAATGCTAACAGTCAAATTTTCTTACTGTTATGCATTTGCATACACATTTATTTATGAGGACTTATCAACAGTTCAAAATGTAACAGTTTGATAAATACCGTACAGCTTTTAAATGCTGATTGAATTTATCTTAAAGACCAAAGCACTGCCATTTAGTGACCTCAGAACCATTAGACTGATCTCTCCACGTTGCCTCTTCTACCTTCAAGCACACTTAAAAAGGTTCTTACACAAGATGCTCAAGATTAATTTTATCAGAACTAAAACTACTTGATGACTAATAATTTTCTTCTCAGTTAATAACAAGATCAACAATGATTTGTAAAGAAAATACATCACAGAAAGTCTTTAATCTCCTCCAGTACTTTGAACTGCCTCATGGAATCAACTAACTTTCTAAACCAGTAAGTCTAAGTATCTTAAAATGGAGAAAAGTGACTAAATTCAGTTAACTGAAAAGAAAGGGCACTTAAAGTTGTTGGTTTTCAAATTGTTGTTTCATCTTTGAAATAAATGCACAAAACAAATAAAGAAACACATCTAGTTTGCAGACAGTCATTTTGCCTAAACAATATGCTGATTGGTACCCAAACACTATAATTACACTTTAATTAAGTAGAGATGTGGGTATTCATTAACAAGTTTTAAAAGGAAATATTTGTTTATTCACACTTGAAGACGTATACCTAACACTACTTTGGAATGCAAAAAACGATCAGCTGCAAGATTTTTTTTAAATTCGCAGTTTCTTGGGCTTGTTAAAATCTTAAAGGGAAGCATTGCATTAATCTCACAGCAGCACAGCTCCTTAACAGAGCTTTGTCTGCATAGCCAGTCCCAAACCCCTATTGCCCTCTCTGTTTTAGTATTAGGTTATCAAATTTTATTTCTGAATAAGGCAGTTAAACAATATTGCTGACTACAGATAACTGCCAGTGAGTATTCTCATACAGAACATCACTGCATCTATCATACAGTTAACCTTGAAGCACTAAGAACAGCACAATGGCAACTCAGAGTGATTACTGAATTTTACATCATATCTCATTACAAATGGAACATACAATAGGTATTTTAAAGGTATAAACACTGTGTCACTATACTATGCTCATTTTGCAAATTAAGAAATAAGGCATACAGGAAAAATTGGCCAAGTAAAATCTGTGTCATTACAAATTTTTATCTCCAAGTTGTAGAACCAGCTAGTATAGTGCCAGCACCTCACCACCTTCTATTTCCAATTCTCACTATTAATAGTAAACAGCGTATGGAACAGTACAAGGTATAAATCATTACACGAGTAGTCTCATTCTCAATGGTAACTTTAGAAATCAATTATTATTCTCAGTATCCTATTAAAAAAACCTAGGCAGCAATTGTTCATTGAAATGATTATATTTCAGCAGCAGAAGTGTCACTAGTGTACACAGAATTATTAGCAAAAGATACAGAGTGACATACACTGTGGTGAGTAGGTGGGAAGGAGGAAAGGGGAAAACCTATTTCACTGTAGTTCAGGCTGACACCAAGTTAGAAGAAAAAACCTTCTAAAGCAATCCTTTTGTAATTGTTGCCAGTACTTAAGAGCATTGATTTCAAATCTGTTAGAATTTCTGTAATAACAGATACTAGGGCTGGATTAGTGTTTATGTTCACAAAACAGTGAACAGACGATTTCCTTGTTTTATTAGGTTTTCAATTTTGGATTTTTGTTTTCAATCAAGAAGCAGAGCAACAATTGAAGAACCCTATCTATACCTGCACTGTCTTTTAAAGTGCAACTTACCCCTTACATAGAGTTTTTCCTCAAATGTTTAATCACTCTTCCCTCTCAGATATATAAAGGATTACCCTAACACTTGGTATTCTCATATTCTAAACAATTGCAAGAAGGAGAAGCAATTTCAGTTTCAAGCAGAATCTGGGACAGGTTGTTTATTTTTGTTTGTTTGTTTTAAATATAAAAAGACAGTCTCCAAAGCAATAGCTCGGCACTTTTGCTGTCTGGTCAGTGTTTGAGTAAATATTCATTAGCTGCCATGCCTCTGGTGAAATACTAGCTGTCATCTCGTATTTAATCATAACTGCCTAACTCAATCTCTCAATTCCATAGGCTAACATAAAAAGCATACGTCCCAGATATTCCTGATGGGACTTCAGGTCCTTCAGAACAGTACTTAGTTTTCCACAAAGTTGCTAGAAAGTCCCCTATATATTTTCTAGTACGGTAAGATATTTAGATCACTCTCTCCAAAACAATCCATCCCTTCAGAAACTGTGTTTACAATCTCCAGTGGTCTAGATGCATACTAAACATAAAATAAGAAACATATCAAGTCAAAAGTTCATCGCACATAGCTTTCAAATGTAGCTTAACTCAAGATCTAAAAGATCCTTTTAATATTTCTCCAATTCATAAGAAAAAAAAAAAATAGAAGCATTCCACATACAAGGTATTTTCTTACATCTCCTGTATGTCTTACTATCAAATTCTTTATAGACTTAGAGTAACCTGGTCACTATCTTACTATCAGTGCAATAAAGTCTTAGGAGACATTGAATGTGGTAGCTACCCAAGCTTTTCTACATGTACAAAATGCACAGATGATAGAGAAAAACAAATTCAAGTATTACAAACATCTAAAAACATATTTTTTGTTTGTCAGAAGTTATTAGATGCTGTTTTACAGTACAGTCAAAAGGCTGTAAGGTGGTAGATGACATTATTTTTGTGTTTTTACATTTTAATTTAAGGTACAACTCCCCTCAAAAGGGTACTGTATACATTCCTGTATAACACTCACTGTGTGAATACTGAGGCAGAAAGTTTTTATGGAACAAAGTTTTTATTAGACTTAATGTGAGACTTTGTATTTAAACTCACACAGCTTATCTTAATTTTCTTTCAAATCAGTCTGAGAAAATTCTGTGAAATAATTTCTACTCAAACTCTGTATGTGATTTGTTAGAATTGCTCTGAAAGGATTTATTTCCATTGAAAGAACCATGGAATTATTTGAGTTGGAACAGACCTTAAAGATCATCTAGCTCCAATCATCTTGCCATGGGCAGAGAACGCCTTTCACTAGATCAGGTTGCTCAAAGTTTCATCAAGCGTGGCCCAGAACACTTCCAGGGATAGGGCACCCAGAGTTTCTCTGAGCAATCTGTTCATGTGGCTCACCACCCTCACAGTAAAATATATCTTTCCAGTATCTAATCAAAATCTACCCTACTGAGAAAATAGAAGTGGTAATTAAAAGAAACTACAGAAAAGGAAAAAAATGCAAACAACCAACAAGAACAACAAAACAAAAGCAACACAAAAATACATCCAAAACTACATCCCAAGAAGACTTCTCAATGACAGTAAGTACTTTCTTGCTTTTAACTTATTTTCCTAGAAGGGTAAAATAATTAGTCTGTTTGCTTCCTTACTGTTTGTTAGTTTGTTTTACTGTTGGTATCGTTCATTTTGTTTCTTTTTATGTGACCACTGCCTTATGCAGAGCTTGAGGGTTGCTCGGTTTAGGCATATGATTACTCCTTACCCTGACAAAGTTATATTCACAGATCCTATTTCCTTTTCACGGCAATAAAGAAATGCTTAGTTCAGGCAGTGCTGTCAAGTTTAAAACAATTAGACTCTCTACCTACTTCCTACAACTTCCCTGTCCCTTTCATAGAGAATAGGGGAACTGATGGAAGGTAAGGAGTGAGAGTTCTAGAATGCTTGTGTTCTATGGAGAATTAGACCTGCAAGAAAGAGCTGTGTGGAGGGACCGTACAACTGTGCTCACTTGTCCATGACAAACACTACCAGCAGCCAAAGTAGAACAGCTTAATGGAGGAAAAAGAAGTTATTTCTTTTCTTCACAAGAGGCACACAGCAGACATGACAAACAGTACTGCAGAGCAGTGAATTCCCAGCTTTTAATGTGTGGCAACAGTTTGTATAGTTTAGTAACTGTGAGAGTTATTGACCAGAAACCAAACAAGCAGTCATAAAAATTTCCATTCATTGTCACATCTAATGAAGAAAAAGCCTGTTTAGGCAATTATATCATCAGTACTAAATAAAAACTTTTCTAGGATAAGTTGTTAAAACAGTTTCTTAGATACTTCTGTTTTAAATACTGAAGCAGTGAGCTTTGCCAGTATCAAAATTACTCAGAACTACATGTATCGTCGTTATAATTTCTGCTGTTATTGTTTTTCTTTCTGTTTCAGAACAAAGACAAAACAAAACAAAAAAAAAAACAACCAAAACACCTTGAGGAGAGGTAACCACGTGGATGTAGAGAACCATTGGAAGGAATTGTCTCTATTGGAAACTCAGCAGTCATCTCCTCAAATCCTGCTGTAACACCATAAACAAGAAATCTTATACTAAGTTCCTCCCTCTTCAAATTGCACCAACACAGCAATAATTCAAAGATGAGCTCTTACCTTCTGAACGGCTCTGGCCCATATTGCTTTTGCAAAATTACTTCTGGTTTGATCTTTATTTTTCCTGGAGAAACAAAAAAAAAAAAAAAATTAAAAATCTTTGAGGAGGGTATGGACAAAACTGATCAAAGCTAAGTACAGCCATTATTTGTTTTCTCAGTATTTCTTCTGTATATAGTGTCCTTCATATACTAGATATATATTAGAAAGTACTACCTCTAGAGCTGTCATTCTTTAAAAGGATTTTATAATTTTTTTTCCTGGTAATTAGTGCAAGGGTGCCATTTACCTTGCAAGGAATGAGGTTATCTGAAATCACACAGCATCATCATCCAACTCAATACTATGTTAAGCTGTTCGGTATTTTATCAGTGAATAGATTCCTAAGTGGCTTTACTTTGCCCATAACAATTTCAAATGCCCTAGGTTTAACAATATAGGAAAACTCTTAATTATGACATCTTTAGCTCTCATCTTGGATTACTTATTTTATTCATTTCTGATTAATATATTTTGAACCAGAACAATATTTTTATAGGTGATAAACAGATTAAGAAAAAATCATCTAGCATGCTTTTTCTGAAAGACAAATAAACTAACATTCTATGGCATGAAATATAAATATTAAATATAAAGCTATTTGAAATAATAAAGATATTGTCAAAATGAAATATTACATATCAAAAATATTATGTCTCGATGATTAATATTTTCATTGTCTTAGCTATATTGCAACTGAATATAAAGATAGGAAAACGTTTATCTCCATTTTTCCTTTTTCATTTCTGCCTACGCTGACACTCTCTACTTAGGTTGACAGCTGACAAAACAACAGAATGTTTATAGCGAAGAGTCCTCAAACCTGCTGGTGATTTAACCGTAAAGTTACTGCATGACGCACACATACTTGATTCAGCACACAGAGAAAAACAAGCGTGCACTAGAGAGCAAGTATAGCAAACACATGCCAGTAACGCAATATGCTGACATTCTCTGCTGTGATGCAATATTGGAGTGCAGCTCTGAAATGATTCTTATCTATCCAGGAATTCTAAAGCTACATTCAAGCAGGGAAAACCAGCTCATAGTAACTTCTTTGGAATACAGGGAGTTCCATTAATTCTAAGAACTTGCCTTGGGAAGACATTATCCAGCCCTAATATTATTAACAGGGTATACCGAAGCATTAGCAAAGGAACAAGTTTCCTCATCATACTGCTTCATAAGTCAGGATTACAAGATCTTTGGCATCAAATGTAAAAAACAAACAAAAAAAAACAACCCAGAATATCTTGGAGCCATTTACCCTTTATGGCTTTCAAGGTATGGTGTAAACCTCTACAAGGAAAAAAAAAATAAAAAGCCACCATAATAAAAACTTGTATTTGATCAGCTAAGCACCATTAACAAATCTTTAAAACAGACTATGCCACCATATCCTGAAATCACACAAGACAACTATAATGGAATTTCATTAACCCACTGTTTCACCACAGCTGTCAATAATGTTCATTGGTGTCCCAGTATACAATCCAGCTCATGGCTGTTACACACAGGTTAACATCATTAGTATAGTTTCCAGGACTTTGGTAAGAATCTAATTAATTCAAAAAATACTGCCTGTTAAGTAGTAAAATAAAAGCATACAGTAAAATACACCAGATATAATATATAGAAGACAATGGCAACCTACTGACTAAGTAGGGTTGCAGAGTATTTATATTGTACTTTAGGTTCACACATTCCTACATAATTATCTTGGACTTTTGGGATAGCGTTCTTTTATTTGAGGAAAAAATTGTTCTCTTTGGTATGCACAGCTGAGCGAACATGATGCAAATGAAGTATGAAGAGGCTTGTCTCACCCTGCTCTCATCTTTGAGGGTGCATATTTGCAGGTTCAATCTTCTTTCTATTCACATCTACTATTTTATCTCACCTTTTTTTCTTTTAATTATTATTACCAGCTAAATCATGCAAGTTATATTAGTAATTATTCCACACCACCTTATAGCTGATGACTAGATGGGAAATACTAGGTAATAAATAACAATCAGAAATTTTAAAAGAGATTAGCCTCAAGGTCAGATGTTCCAAAAGACAGAAACATCTTTCACTGTCTTAAGTGACAGTAAGTAGGGTCAATTTTGTTCTCAAGTTTTGAAGGATAACAAATAAAAACACATGTAGCTGGTTTGGATTCCTTTTAGAAAGCCATTGGTCTGTGATCAGTCTGCTCAGCAGTGCAGACAAGTAAAGCTGTTCAACACATTCTTCCTTATTCCAACATAACTATGTCAGCATAGAGCAGAGGCAGCTTTTTTATCCCGTTTGGTTCAGTGTAGATAACCAGTGATTGTAATCTTCTTTTTGGATCTACTAAAGCTAACTGGATACCTGTCAGGAAACAGCTTCTCAACACCAAATGAAGACAAGTTGCACTTTACAGGAGTTCAGAGTAACTAAGACCACTAGATACTGTTGTCAGGTGACCTGTACTGCTGTATGAACCAGGTACAAGAGACAGACCTTGTTCCAGACAAATACAATTTTTGAAAAAAAGCAGATTAGGAGACCTTTACATAAACAATAAGTCAGAAAATAATTGAGTTGTACCTAGCAGTAGACCTGTCAAAAAGCTTTGTAAGAAGACCAATCCTTTAAAAAGTGGGAAACAAAAAAAATCATGTTTCAGTGTTCCTACAGCATACTAAGGATTTTTAATACAGCACAAAAATTACAGTGAAACTTCTATTTAATTGATAGGGAAAACATCTACTATGTTGACCAGAGACATAAAAATTGGTCTAATATTTCAAAGACAACTTGTATTTTTAGGACATTTCCTGTGAAATTAAACCTCACAATAGACTTTGTTGTAAAGCAGTTAATTATAGAGCAATTGCAACATGGCCACATCCAGGCAAATAATGACATTCTCTGAATACTTATTTGTTTGCAACAGACAGTCTAAAATACCTGCATTGATTTCTAACTGCTCATCATTAATGTTGATTCAATCAGCTCAGAATGCAACTGGAAATGAACTACAGAAGGAAAATTGAAATAACTGCGCTGTTTTTTTTCTTCTTAAAAAAATGTATATTATGAGAAGGTATTTAATCAGCACTTTCCACTCCCAAACTACCAACTGCCATGCAATTGAGTTATTATGTACACCTGGGCTCCAATAAACTTGTGTTTGTTAAGGCACCTGTTGAGAAATTATCTGAAGCTGGCTGCAATAAAATTGTTTCCAGCTGAAAACAAAGTGCCTCACATCAAGATTTCTCTCATAACTCTCCTACTTAGAAGAACATTCTCATAGAAAAGCATATGTGAAATTTAGAACCTGTAAAAGTATGTTCCAGAATTAAGAATTATCATGTTACAGAGTTATAATTTAGTTTTAATGCTTTTCCACTGCCCTAATCTGTTTATTTAAAAGAATCACTATAATGTTAAAAGGCTGCATAATGAGTCACAGTATAGTAAAACTCCAGGAAGAACTGGAGGTAGTACCACATACATCTAAGCTCTAACACATTAGGAGGAAATAAGTGACAAAAACACTGAAAGGAGAATTAAGAAGACAGATAGGCATCCCATAGCTAGCTAGACAGCAAACAGACTTTTTTTTTTTATATTAAATTAATAAGCGTTATCATTATCTATGTCATACATAGATACATGTATGTATCTATACATACTCATATCTTAGTGATACCAGGAGGCAAATTTTGATCTAAGATACCTTTCCCATAGCGTTAAATCTACACCCCTCTACACATTCCCATTTCACATTCCCAAGATGTACTTCACAATTTAATTTCCAACATAACAGCAGAGAAATAACTTGTTTGTAGGTCAGCCATTTATTCTTACAATAAATTCTCATTTTAAACCTGACTACACTTCTTTCTGTTTGCATTTTCTTTCTTAATATCTCCATTAACAAGTTTTTGAAGCTTTATTATTATCTTCAATTGCCTGCCCACATGATATTTATATTACAGCTGTTATCCACTTTTAAGAATTTACAATTACAGTTCTGGGATATTGGTAGCTTCCTTCATACTAAATCTTCAATTTCAAAGCATGAGTTCCTTTGAGAAAATTGCTAGATTTTAACACTCCAGCTTGTGTTTGGAAAGCAACATTCTCTGCGTCTATGAAATAATATTTTATTGCTTCAAGATCATCTTGTGTAAGTGCCTAAGTTAAAACTTAGTACAGCAGTAGTGTCTATCTACTAACCATTCCAACCCAAACACTTAGTAACATGCAAACAGAAAGAAAAAGCTTGCTTACAAGTATGTATATATTTGGTAACCGCTTGAGAGATTTTTATCTCACACTTTTTCATGTTACTTACATAATCATTAAGAATTAAGGCTTATAAAAAGGTCTACATGTTTTGACTCACCTCTAGAGTTTCCAAGTATGCATTTATCCTCATTAGAAAAAAAACAAAAAAAAAAACCCTCACATATTTTCACTACTTCTTGCTAGGATTTCTATAGGAGTAACTTACATCTATGGCAATCTTTCCATTCTGAAGATATTTGTTCTTGCTTGATTCTTAGAAACACCTGAGCCACAGTGCGTTATCTGCACAGCTGCTAAAAATACCCTGTAACTAACTGCAGCCTTGTTAACCCTCCTTTTCCTGAAGGTAATTAACCATTTTGTTGCAAGAGAATTTCTTTCTTCTCCTTAGTATTTCACCCGTCATACTATATGCTTATGGCTTGGTACCAGTTAAAATTTTAACAGTAACAGGAAGTTACTGTTTATAATAACAACTACAATAGTTACAGGGGAAGGGAGATAACTTCTTAAACTGCTGCAACTGACAAAGTCACTGATTTGACACACTTAGTGCTTAGATTAAGCTTGTCTTGAATTTTACATTTGGACCAGCTTAGCTTCGTGTATGCTTTACTGCTTTCTTTTGAGTAAGATCTTAGTAACATTCCAAACCCTCTTTGAGGTATCTTGCTACATTCCTGCAGTCACCAGCCCCAAATCTAGTGCTCTGAGCGTTTTAGAAGACTGAGCCATCAAATAAATACTTTGTCATTAACCAAAATGAAGGATGGAAATATTCCAAGAGGATAAGGTGAAAGTTTTTCTATGTAAACAGAATGGACAATATTGATATGAAGTTATATTGAATCTTTATGATTACAATTTGAAAAAAATGCATATGTTGATGTAGGAAGCAGAGTTACATATACTCCATACCCTTTGTTTACTGGGAAATGGCATTTTGGGAGGGCTAAGCTGGAACTGGAAGCAGTTAGTTAGCTTTACCACCTTTGTGTAAGTATTCTTGGTGTCCCCGCCTCCCTGTTTTTCCTAACATGAAAATAAGCAGAGGCATAAAGCAAGTTGTCATTCAAGACCCGCTGTTAGATCTTCCATGAAATAACTTCATTTATGCCACCATTTACATGTTGTGACAAACTAAACACTCTCCAGGGCACAAGTCTAGAGTAGGATAGAGATATTCTATTCTACTCTGACAGCAAATGACTGAAAAATATTCTTTTTGTGGATCTTCAATACATAGAAACCCATCAGAAACTAGTATAAACACAGAAAGCAAGATGTTCTATACAGAAACTTGAATTTATACTGAGAACAAACACTAAAACAGGGTTATATATAACATTACACCATAAACAGCCACAAAATTCTCCAGGAAGAAACCCATACAGTGCATAAATTCCTGCTACCTTTAACTCACTTCAGATATTTAGACTTTTAAAGATGTTCAACATTCCAAAATACTCCTGTTCTCAAGCAGTATGCCCACCACAAGGGTTGGTTTGCAAAACTGGGTGGCATTTTTCTTTACTTATGCTAGAGGAAATAATTACCTTAAATATTATGCTGAGAATGACAACAGCTGTAGGCCTCGTGCTCGAGCATATAAATTAAGAATAGTTCAGTTGGAAGGTACTTAAAACAATCATCAAGCCTAACTTCCTGACCATGCAAAGTCTACAGAGGATATAGAAAATGGCATCTCTTTCCACTTCCCCTTCCTCAAATTGTGGAGAGGAAAAGTCACCTCTTGGCCTTTTCTCCAAATCAGATAAACCCAATGTTCACAGCTGCTCAACCCAGGACGTGCCTTCTATCAGCTTTAATGCCCTCTTGTGGAGACAATCATTAATCTCAAAATCTTTATTAATTATTTTCACCCTTCTCTTGTATTGTGGACCCCAATAGTGAGCACAATATTCAAGAAAAGACTGCATCACTGCTAAATATAATGGGAGAACTACTTGCTAACTTGCAGGCTGTGCTGTTTTTAAACACACTCCAACAACTCAAGCAGTGAACTGAAGGCTACCGTTCAGATAGGTGACTTTTTAAAATTTCAGTCTAAGTATACTTAGTGCAGCGCTTGTGAATACTGATACTTCTCCCTTACACAGCTATAGAATAGGAGCTTTGAAGATATTCTCTATTTCTTTTTCCCCTGAAGTGTGTCAGACAGTAGATCAACATCTTACAAATAACTGACAAGCTTTCCTGATGAACACAGGGCAGTTCTGCTAACTGAGAAATCCTCTCAAGATGCATTATCTCCTCAGTGCTGGAACAGTTATACTCATCTTCTCTCAAATGTAAGATGTTTATCAGAATAAAAGGTTGTATAATTAGGAAAAAAAAAAAAAAAAAGTGATGGACAAGACCAGAAGCCATCAGAGATGACGTGATGCAAAGAAACATGTTAGTGTGAATAAGGTACTTGTAGGACACTTTTCTAATTCTGTCCAGGGAGCTACCAGCTTCCATTCCACCTTGACTCTGTCACAAAGCATCAACTACCTAACTCAAGTAACATTACTGAGTTGTTTCAGTGCACTCTTTCACAAATTTTAGGCAAGTGGACATAGGCATGTCAGGCCATTATTTACAGTAAAGCAAAGGAAGGTCTACAACTATTTATTTCCCGTTTCTTGCACATGCATTATAATTGCAGTCACATCTTACAACTTTATTTCATGTGTTTAAATTGCTCTACATTCTTACAACCCTGCTCTTCTCAATATTTTAATTATGCATGTTTCATTTTAAAATTTGCATCTACAAACATGATAAAAATTTATTTATCTTGCTGCAGTCTTGAATAATGAGAATTGTGCAATACAGAAATACGTTGCAAGAATAAGCCTCTGCTTCACAGCATAACTGCATCATTAATACACATTAAGCATCTTCTCTAGCTTTTTCTGTAGTCAGTAGAATGGAATTAAGAACAAGTTACCCAACTGTTTCATTGCTGACAATTGAAAATTTTCAATATTAAAAACTCAGCAACAGAACCAAGAAGTAATGTTCCATAAGTATGTTGGAATATAGTAAGGCATTAGTCTTACCATGATTCAACACTTCAGTGGAAAAAAAAAAAAAAAAAAATCACCTAAGACATGCTTTAGGATTCTCATGCTGTTCATGTTTATCTTCCAAGCAATATGAGTGGCAACAAATAAGGAGTAATAGAGAAGGCTGTACTGTTGTACATAAACATCTTTATCACAAATATTGAAAAAAAAAAAAGGAAAATGAATACATGTATATCTGTTTCAAATTTGTCCTAATCTGATCATATTTCAGCCTTCTCTGAACAAAATCTCACAACGCAGAATGTTGATGGGTTTTAACTCATACTTAATCCATATCTTCAGTGTCTGCAATTATGTGATGTTTTCCTTGCACTCCAGCAGTTGTTGCACCATGAAACCAGAGCAGCCTGCCATCACTCCACTTACAGAGCTTTCCTGACCTTGAAATCTTGATATCAAAGGAATGCTTCGGAAGATGATTGCACTGTTTGAAACTATAATTGAAACTACTTATGTAACTTTGAGTTCAGAAAGAGAAAAAAAATATATGCAAAATATATCATTTTCTCTTCATACAGGTCTTGATGAATTATCTTTTATTCCTTGCGAGCTTTTCCACTCAAAATCTTTTAACAGACACAACAGTTAGTAACTTTATTCCTAAGGTTGACACCATTAGAAAAACTAAGTACAGGCATCTTATAGAACACAATGGCTTAACTTTCAAATTCACTATCTTCACAATATTTAGTATTCTCCAATTCTAGTTTTGAACATTGATCATAGTTTTTCTGCTGTGGAGAGCTACTGTAGCATTCTTTAAAATTCCTTATAAAAGATTTTTTTTCTTCAATGGGCTTGGAAAAAAATACTTTTAACTCCAGATAAATAGTTCCAGAAATAACAAGGGAAGAACATTCTGAAAAAAGAAGTTGGATCTGAACTCTGCAAGGGCAACAGTGCAGAAAAGACCGTTAATGAGTATACTAACTTGAGTGACAGATGAGAATTAAGCCTGGGGAGCAACAGAATGAACTCTCAGCACTACAGTACTATTAAAAAAGGCTTAATTTTATGAAGAGCGTAAGCCAGTGTTACAACAATTTTCTCATATTGAAAAGATCTACCTTGCCGTAATAAAATAAATTAATAACATCATTTACATGTAGTTTTAAATAAGGTGAAACAGAATTTCACCTAAAGCAGAAAATCTCTGTATCCACTATGCTTTCTATATTTCAAATATAAGTGGACAAAATCCTCAGAGGAATGCTTTAAGTACACGAAAGAAGCTCATATTGAAGGCAAATGTCTTGGTGGGAGCTTGCTGTAAACAGTTATCTTACCCTGCCATTGGAATGTAGACCCATTACATAATTTAAAGTATCTAGAAAAAAATTAGCCTACATAGAAAAGCGAGCCAAAGAACAGCTGCAGCAATAACTTAGCAAGATTCACATTCTCTTCTTTTAAACTATTCTGAATGTCAAGTTTGTTTTTCTACTCAGAGTACTTTCCATAAAAAAGTTTGTTTTTTTCTTAAGCAAACACATCATCAAGCATCCAATACTACAATAGCAGTTTAGAGCAAAAATGCAAATATAAAGCAGATGAGGTTCAACTAAGATAGATGTATAACAGCTATTATGAATACTTAGTCTTAAAACTGATATTTTGTTTAAAATTTTTTGCTTGTTGTCTGTTGTATACATTTTCAGTGCTTTGAGCTGGGCACTTCTCCCACTGGGAGAGAGAAAAAAAAAAAAAGAAAATAACTGTTACATTTTCTCCTTGCCTTTAGAAGAACACAACCAGAAAAAAAATATTTTACAACAAAGGAAAAAAGGCACAGTAACACCATATTGTAACACCATTGCCTGTATTAATCAGCATGCAGATCCCATCATGCTGACTACTAAAGAAATGAAAATATTGTTTTCTGTCTCACATACTTGTCTATCATTGCATTTGTATCAACTTGAAGATCTGACACTCATTTGATCCTATATACAGTTTAGTTTTACATACACCTGTTATAGTTTCTGTATCAAGACTCAGTCACTACCTTCAAAACAGATTTGATATAACTCAATTTTAATTGAGATCTAGAATTGTTTTTCCTTATTAGTTGAGGGCTTGAGCAGGAACACAAGAGTAAATATTTAATATTATCTTCTTTTAGAAGCTAGTATTTTCTGTCCCCAAGGCCGTAACTTGACAAACCTAGTAACTAAATCACATTGCTTTCCACAAAGCTATTAAATCTCAGTGCTGACTGAATTGCTCAGATATTGCTGATAGACAGAATGCCTTTGGGTGACATTTCTCAGTGTCTAAGGACATTACAAGGAAGTGCTTTTAAAAAGAAGTTGGTCATTTTTAGTCCAATATTTCAAGTTCAAGGATCAGAAGCATGTCTAGTCAATTCACAGTCTCACTGAACCCTACCCAAACACTTCAAAGTAGAAATAGGCTGCAAAAATGCTTACTGGATAATGTCTCTTTCAAATCTTTTCATATGAAACTTAGAGGAACAACGTGCTTTTCTACAAAGAAGTTTTCAAAGAAGTGATATTCAAGACAACTGAAGTAGGAGGTATGTATCTCTCAAACAGGCAAAAAGAATCCAATTCTGAAGTATCCAAAGTTATTTGAACTCATCTGGCATTCAGACACCGCTTGAGATGTACCCAGGCATTCTAGTGGTCCTTAAAACATCTGCTATACATGGAAGTATGAGATACAGCAGGAAATATTAAATAATACTTATGTTTAGAAAGAACACAGACTTCTACAAAATCTCCTGTTATATGATGCCTTTCACAACCTTCCAGAACAGGTGAAGCTGTTGTTCTGAGAAGTGATAGTTTGATTCTTTAAATGTGTTGCAAATAATACAGTGTCAGTCATGAGAAAGTGAAGTTCAGTGATCCCACTGGAGGAAAATAATGCACATGGAATACAATCATGTAACATACCTTGATTTTATGAGACTGCCTCAGAATAATAATTAAAAGCAAATAAATAATAATAATAAAAAAAAACAAACGACAACAATGAAGTCACCAAAGTCAACTACTTAAAGATATCAGCTGCCTTATTTCTTTGTGGCTAGGAACATGAAACGAAGCAATATACATAATGGAATAACAGTTACTCTTAGCTATTCTAGCCTTTAACTTTGAGGAAGAATTTGTCATTGAAAGATCACAACAGAAAATGCAGGTGGAGAAACATGAACTGTTTAAACAGCTATAGCTACATACTGGTAACATGGTTTTAATTTCAGAAGTTCCATGCACATCACTAAGAAGTAGAGATAGAAATTTTTACAGTTTATCAACCCTTTTCTGCCTGCCTATCATTATTCTGTCATCAGCACATGAATAATTAAACAAGTTGCCAGACATACGGCCATACAGCAATCGCTTCAAATGAGTTTAGATTTCAGTAAATGCTTGCTTCCAGGGAAGCAACTTCCCTTATTTTAAAACATGTTTAAGAGGCTATATATCTTTCAGGATGATTCAAACTTTGAGAAACTTTTAAAACTCATCAAATTTCAGCACTCTCTTCAGTTTTGATCTATAACAAAATCAGTACGTTACTATCAAATCACATTAGTTTAATGAATATTAGTTTAACGAAGTTTTCACTAATATTGTGAGTGGCGGTGATTTTAGTTGTTCATTTCTAACACTCAGCAGTTAAGAACATACACTGTAGATTGGAGTAAACAGCATCACAAAACCAAATTGTAGAACCAACTACTAATGCCCAACTTTGTCCATCAGATCTACATAGGTCTAGCATGATTTTGTATGCACATCTTTTATTCCCAGTATGAATACAAGTATGCATAACATCTACCCAGATCTCTATGGAGGTGGAATAATAAACCTGATGAGCTGGTACAAACATCAGTTGTGCTGTTTTTAGCCTTCATGTGTTTCAAGTTAGAAAGATGTCAGTACTGCATAGATTTTTATTCTGGTTTACCTTGACTGTACATAGAACAGAAAGTCTTCATGTAAAAATTTATGAGCTTAATACTTCTCACTGCACCTTAAGATGTCATAACATACTGCTAATGTAATAGAACTACATGATCTTTCTTAAGTACACAAAGGAAGCATAAAAAATATGCATGTATTGAAGAGTAACTCAAATACTTCCACATGGATTTTCCCTGCTGTTTCAGGGTACAATTACACAAAATATTCATTGTGACATTCTCTAGAGTTTAAATATTTTTAAGTTAAATGATGTTTTCCAGTCATTCTGTTGTAAAATCTATCCATGTTCTGTTGTAAATCATCTAGCCATGATCAGCCCTGCATCTGTATCTCAATAGCAGAAAAATAATTAACCATGATATTCATATTCTTGCAAGCACAAGCACTAGATACTAATAACACTTACAGAATGAAACAATTGATTTCTCTTATGGTCACTATACACAGCTAAATGTATTCAGTTTATGAAAAAGTTGATTGACAGCAATTAGCCATCTATATCTACAGTCAACAGCCATAAACACTAAGTATAGAAGTCCAAAGAACTGACAAATCATGGTAAAGAACAAATTAATAGAAAGTGAGTTTTGCGCACAGAAAACTTCAGTATTTACAGGATACATCCGATTTGCTGCAGTCCTTCACAACAAATAATCTAATTTAATTATTCACCACAGGGTTACTTGTTACATTTCATCAGTACAAACGTATTATTATTATTTTTTAAATATGCTATTATTTAATTTTAAGCTTTAAAACTTTCAAAGATTATCCAAAAAGATTATAACAATGTCTGTAATTAGATGAAAATTTCCATTTTAAATCATTACCTTGCAATTTACTGATAACTCTTAATTTGGTAACACAAAAGTTCATTTAAATTCAAGAATATCATCTGGGACAAAAAGGCTAAGGAAATAATTTCATTATCAGGACAGATTAAGTTATTTTCATTTAGATTAATCTGCTCAGAGGCTCAGATCTCTGTGGAAAAAGATGTGTCAGCCCACACATCATGCTAATGACTGGACCCATTCTGAGAATAATACAGTAAAATTGCTCTTGAATTACTGACATCTCTGACCCTAAGGAAGCAATTGTACCTCTCTGCTAATATGCTGCAAGAGCTTGCTGATAAACACACACACACATACATACACACACACACACACACACACACACATAAGATAACCCCCAGAAAAATAAGAAAAATTCTGTAGCCCTCTGTGTAAGTGTATTTTCTACTGGCTGGCCACATTGATGAGCCTGATCATCTCTTTGCTAACTCATGTATCTAACAGTAATTCTTTTTTGAACCTACAGGCACAAGAACAATAGCTTTTACCACACATGAAGAGGTCTTTTAAGAGTGTACACGTTACACCTTCAGAGAGTACATACCTTATCAATGTAATAGCTTTTATTGCCTTCTCTCTCTGAACACAGAAGTTTCTCAAGTTTTAATACCACTGAAGTGTTCTCATCGCTAAGCCATGTAGAATTTAAGTGTCAGAGAATAGCAAAATCAACTGTCTGTCAACACTGCAGTTCCAATGAGCACACTTAAAAGTACTATTGTTTTGTTGTTCTCCGCTTTAATTTAATGCCTTCTATTCTTTAAGTATCATGCAGGCAGCACGCTGCTTGTGAACCACAGACCAGAAAATCATTGTTAAAGATAACACCATTAGCAGTAACAGGTTGTCTGCCTCCTCCTATTGCAAGACAATTCAGTTCACAGCTCTGTGAGAAACTGTATCTGCTCCATGCTTCAGTATGCAACTCATTTAAACTTGTTGAGCCACTGACACAATGCTGGAGTAAGTTAGGACATTCCTATTGTTTCTTCATGCTGCCAGAAAACATTTGAGCATCTGCCAAGTGAAATGGACCACAAAGTTGGGCTGAATGAAAATTAACCTGGCAAAGCATACTTCATTTACATATAGAACGGTTCCCGAGGCTGGCTTATTGACTAGCTATACAAACTATTGTGATGACCCAGAGAAGGTGACAAAACAGGGAACAGTAGCGATCACCTCCTCCTAGCAGTAGGAGGAGAATACGATTTCTCCATTCATCCCTGAACTCAATTCACTAAATACTCAATTCAATACTCAGGCAAAAAACAAACAAACAAGCAAAAACGAAACAAAAACAAAAACTGCTTGTTTTCATTTTGATTCAGAACAAGGCTCAACAGAGCCCATTCCAACAAAATACATTTCCAGAAGAGATGGAAAACAAGAAGTGGGAGTAACTACATGATAATAACTAGGAACATGAGGCATTGGAAACAAGGATGGATAGAGAGAGTGGCTTCCAGTTCTAGTGAGATATTCCTTACTGTGAAAGAAAATTATCATACATTTGTCGTTAAAAAAAAAAGCTAATGATTGGCTACATTGTCTTTAAAATAGTGTCTTTTTAAAGCACCACCTTAAATGAAGGCTAACAAATTTGTGCTTCTGAAGGTATCTGTAGATAAGCATGTACATAGAGTCTCTTGCAACAGATTGTAAAAGGTTACTTAAAAATGTTATTTACTGCTTTTGTATCATTAACAGATGACTACTTTAAAAGAACTTGACAAATAAATACTTACTTTACATACACTTCTAATGCCCTTATTTATATTAGGCTAAAATTCCCTTTCTTGACAGCCTATGATTCAGTGAGGGCAAAAATATCACCAATACTCTTGGGAAGAAACCGTATTGTTCATACTTTTTCTTTCAATAGAATATTCAGATTTATTATATTCTGTCCTACCACAAAGATGAGAAGATCTTATTTTTTTTAATATACCTTCATAGGTTTATGAAACTTCCAGTCACATACTTGCTTCCAATAACTGTGTATCACTGAATGTCACTTAATTTAAAAATAAATATTGTGATAAATGCTTGATATGACAAATCAAAATACCTTAGCTTGTTTTCTTGCATACTGAGTCCACTTTCAACGGATGACACATTATCACATTCATCTTTATGCGAATGTTTTGTTTCTTGAAGTAGCATTTCCCTGTTGCAGACTCTGTAATCCAAATCTTCATGCGTATCTGAGGAGGGAAAGTATGGAACTACTTATCTCCATCTAAATTATAACAGTATTTTAGAAGCTCCTTCCTTAAGTCCTATTTTCTATAGAAAGCAGAAATACTTTGAAGATCTATAAAAAAGATCATCTTCTGATTGTTGCTGTGAAAACATTACCAAACTAAGCTTAAGCTAAGCCAGATCCCTTTTCCACACACAAATTTAGGAAAGAATTATTTCACAACTGATGAGAAAATTATTGTTGATTATGAAGAAATTGGATACCTCAGGTTTCCAATACTGCTCTTAACTGTCCATGTAATTCTCATGTGTCCACGCGTAGTGTTCCAAGGTGAATGTTTGTTTTGTTGTTTTTTTTTTTTTGTAAAAAAAAATTATTTCACTTTATCTGCTACTGGCCTAGAACCATCCTTGTTTCTAGCTTTCCCTTTGAAAGAACCTAGCTAGTCTCAACTGCATTGAGAGTCTGTTATTCCACGCATTTTACTTCATAAACCATCATATAAGATTTGATGAGTGAAAAGAATTTCATCTGACCCTGAAAGCATTTCACTTTCATAATGCCTAGAAAAATTATTGTGCCCTTCTCTTTTCTTTCATTTTTTGATATATATTTTTTAAATCCGTTAGGTCCTGTATTTTGATCTATTTCCTCTCTCAGGTTATTTCATTAGCTGCCAAATAAAATAATATTATGTAATATTTTTCTCCTAATAAAAGCAACACCATTGTGAAACAAAGGCATTGAAGAAAATGCTCCTTCTTTTCCAACTGCATAAATTAATGCTGACATTTAAGGTGATTTTGTACATATGAATTACAGCACAAACTGAGGTACTTAATACATGGAATTTCATGAGGTAACAGTTATCCCAAACACTGATTTTTCAGGACCATGCTTTAAGCCAACTAAAAATAAAAAAAAGTAGAAATCTCTTGCTAATTTCTTGGTGAAAACTCATGACGTTACAGCTCAACTTATGTTCAGTAGGCTACCTGGGAAACAAAAGCCGTAGTTTACAAGTCGCACAAATGACTTCAAAAATTATAGCTATTGCCAAATCCATTTCACTTAAATACAATTATCTACATTCTCTTTTGTTTGTATTCTGACAAGTGGAGTATATATTCCAAAAGATTTATACTATATACACTGAGTGCATCAGAGACTAAACCCCTAGGTTTCCCCTTAACAGTTTAACTGATTTTCAGTGTGTCCTTGTTCATGCTTGTATTCCTATTCACAAAACAAAAACATTTGCTTAAATATGAGCTTAACAGATCAGTATGGTTTCTAGGTAAAAATATTCAGTGTACAGATAACAGTAAAATAATGAAACGGTAAAACTTGTTTAAATATATTTAAACAATAACAAATGTGTATTTGACTTACTGTTTCTGTTATGCATGTTCAATAAAACCAGTTGCTGCTCGTAGTCACTTTCATTGTGTTTTCAACTATACATAGTTCCATGCTGTTTTACAAGATCATGCTTTTCTAAGAATAAATAGCCTACAATTTTGTGTACATACACACAATTTTACTATCATCATGGTTTTGTGGTTTTGATTGTGCTGTTGATATTCCACATCATGACAACTTGTTAAGGAATTGTTAAGGAATATGGGTCCAATTAGAAAAAAAAAAAAAAGAGGTATCTTAAATTTTGCTGTCTTACGCGGTGACCTAGTACGTTCAAAGAAAAAAATATATTTAATAATGAAACTGGATTATTCTTTAGAAACTTGACTTCCAGAAACATTAAAAGCATTTGCAATTCAGCAGCAGTATCAATCTTGAGTCTTTAGAATCTTAGAGAGATTTGGGTTTCAAAGAAACCTTAAAGATTATCCAAGTCTGACATCCCTACTGTGGCTCCAACTTATATTAAATATGGATACATACATCCATGCTTTCTTACAGTGAATTTGCTTGTAAAACTTGAACATGAGATTCTCACTTCACTCAGCAGTTTTTTTAATAGAACATGCTGAAATCACCATTTATTACTATCATGAGTAGCATTAACTGACATTTATGAGGAAAAAAAAAGCACCTATGAATAAAACAGATTTGATACTAAAAGCAGTACTTCAAATCCACATAAAATCATAAGTTAAGAAAAGCATGGAAGGCTTTCATTTCTACCATTATTTTTTTTCTTTTGCAGATTGAATACGTGACATTCTCAGAAGGGCATCTTTCAGAAAATACAAAAAGCAACTACAGTCTTTATCTTCCCAATATAATTTGCTTAACAAGGAGACCATGCTGACTCCAATAGCCAAAGACTGATTCTCACTTGATTGTAGCTGAACTGAAAGTCATTCAACAGAACAAGCAATCAAAATGTAATGATTCATATGAACTCCATATAGGGGATGAAACTGCACATCTAGCTTTCTCATTATCAGACAATGTTTTTAACTGATTCCCTCTGCAAGGAAAATCATAGTGTAACAGTGACCTCTACAGGATTTCCACAGCACTCTGAAAAGAGTACCAACAACAGTCTAAAATTCTGCTTCTTTCAAATTTATTTATTTGGAAGGGAACACTGCCACTCCTGCTTAGTAGCAGCCTGAAATCATTAACAACATGAACTAGCTGCTTGTAAACACACAATTAGGGTTGGGTTTTTATTTTACTTATTTCCAAATAGACATCGATTTGGTTTCTGTATAGAAAAACCAAGCTGATTCAGAGGAGATTTCAGCAAGTTTGTGATATATAGAATAAATGCCAGTTGTAACAGTTTATCTCCTTTTATAATAGTATTTTACTGTTACTGAACACACTGTCTTTTTCTATCATCATCTTTATAACCCACTATTGCATTTTAGTAGTGCTCTGTTTTTTGTTTTTTTTTTTTTATGCTGTCAGGGAAGCACAACCAAATAACAAGGAAGGAAATCCTACACTGAAAAATTGTGCAAGGCCAGTAAGAAAACAAACAAACTAACTAAAAACCCCTACAAAAATACAGATGGCTTAACTTAGCATTTAAAATGCTACACAATGCTCCAGTGATGAGTAACCATTTAATGATCTATTGAAAAGTTACCATTTGATTCTATTTCAGGAGTAGAACAGAATGGTTTAAGAAGTGGCATTGAAAGATACTTCTTAGTTCATTGATTTTTTGATAATGGTATTTACAGATGCTTCCTTCCCTCCTCCCCATCAATCTTTAACTCACCAAATGGTGTTGCAAAATAGACATCCAGTAAGAGCTCATGTGAAGTCAGCATTCTTGTGCCTTGTGCCTCAGTTCCATTTTTTATTACTTCAGAATGCAATGTCCACCAGGCACCTGGACCTTCCTAGAAAAAATATTCAGAAGATATGTCTACATAGGATTTAAAGCATTATCCACAGAGTTTTCCTTAATTCAATCTGAGGCTCTTTATGACACCTTACATCCAACCTTCCACCCCCTCTCACCCACCAGCTCTGATTATCATAAGTAGAATCATTAAAATGCCAGTTCAATCAAGTTATGTATATTATTTTCTATGGAGACATAGTTGCAGAAAGTTATGGGGGATGCTGTAAGAAAGAGGTTTTCTGGTTCTCTCTCCTTTGTCTTATCATTTAACTCTAAACAGAAAAAGAATGATGTTTAAACTGAGGGCAGTTATGAAGTTTCTCCGCTTATCTTTCTCCATGCCAGCATTGCAATACTTCCTTATTACCATAGAGCAAATTTCTGTTTCCCTGTTTGACACAGCAGTCAATTCCCTTCAGACAGAACAACAGCTTTTTGGGCCATTTTAACAGATTCTTATCCAAGGTCACGCAGTGAATAGTCAAGCCAGTAACAACAATTCAAAATCCCATTGCTCAAATCTCATGAACCAAACTGTTCCTGCCTCTCTAATAATTAGAGTACAAATGAACTCTAATCCACTTACTGAACTACACCTGACTCCAAATGAGAGCCTGTTCTCCAGGGTATAAAGAGCTAATGGACATCAGCTGTTTCTGAGTCACATTTGCTCTACGCCTCAGAATTAGAGACTGAAGTAAGCACGTATTACAAATGTACATCCATTATATAAGTCATTACACTATTCTTAGAGACTAAAACCAAGAAATTCATTGGATTTTACTTATTTCTGTATTTCCACAGAAAGTCAACTTACATCAGTTGCGTGCTCCACAGATGAAAGAGGAATCCATAGAATTCCTAAAATGCTATCCCAGAGGAAACCTTTCTTCCACAGTTCTACAGTGAAGCCTTTTTCATCAGTGCCAATTTCACTGAAAACAATGGATATGCAAACCATTAAACTGAAAATGGTGGCTCTATCATAATACCTCATATAAGTGACTTTCAGCACATTCAGAGGAACTTTGTATTTAGTATGCTCAGAATAGAAAATAGCAGGCATAATATAAGCATCAGATTGGACAAGCCAGTTTTGATGATTCATGTTCCCAACTGCATTTTTTTTCCTTTAATCAAACTGGCAAGGATAATAATTCTGCTGAGAATATGTGGCACAATTTCCAGCTGTCAGTAGCCTTATTCTGTACAGTAATTTTTCCTTTGCTTTTACAGGTTGTACGTTGTCTCACACAACAATTGCTAAAACCAAAAACAAAGATGCAACACCATCAGTTAATAAGAACCACCTGAAACTTACAACATAAAGTCCTGTTCCCAGCAAGGTTCACTTCCCCTTCTGTCTATTGTAATGCCTTTCAAGTTTTGAACTTTCAAAACAACATAGGTGTTGAATGTCTCTGTGAAGGAAATAACAAGAACATTAATTGTAGACTTAACATATGTATACATACACATGCATAAGGAGTCACAGATTTTGTTTAATGACAAACAATTTTGTTTACACAAAGCCCTTATTGCAATTTTCAGTCAAAAAATGGGAGCCTCTGGTCAATGTTGTGTGAGAAAAGGAAGTGAGGTTAATTAACAGCTTCTCTTGGCTCATAAACAATTTAGGTCAAATTAAGTATAATTACATTTAAAGATGGAAATATCTTAACTTGACTGAGAGAATAATAATTAGCAACTTAAAATAACAAATTATTACTGTTCACAATTTTTTTCTCATTTTAATCTTTAAAGTATTCTTACTTGTTTTGTGCTCAACTCCTGTTGAGATGCATGACTGCCACCTAAAGTTTAAATAGTTTATTATGACACAAATAAAAGTAAAGCAGAAGTTAAAAGGGAAATCAGACTTACCAGCAGCTTTATCCAACCTTCCTTTTTTTACTGTAATAGAAAAAAAAAAAAAGATTTCATACCGTGACAATGCACAGGTTTTTTTTTCTTTTGAAACCTAAGCTCAGCTATCACAGTCGATTAAAAAAAAATAACAAAAAGCATAACACTTACAAATATAAACATCACTGTAATAACATTATTCCTTGAAACATTTTTGAAAAGATGTGGAACACTTGTTTTAGTTTATTTAAATGTAGTTAAAAAAATGTATCCAATACAAAGGTAGAATGGAGAGTAGATAGTTTTTTATTATCCACTACCCATCACCTCAGAAAGATAGCTCAAAATTCAAAACAGAATTCAGAGAACTCTCACAGTCCCCACATAATCAAAGCTAATGCCCAGGATCCTATTAAGTATTGTTCATATAGTATCTATTGTGCTTGCTAGAAAAGACATGCTGCAGCAAAAACTTTACCAATTTAAGTTTACATTTTGAATCCTGATCCTTTTATTTATTTTGCTGGTGTAAGTCCTACTCTGTGCTGTCATGCCCATTGATGAAAAATTCTTCAGAGCCAATTGTGCTGTGAATGATATAGATTTTTCATAAGTATAGAAACCTGATCATTTCTTCTCATTTGGTGTATGGCTATTACATATCATTTAATTTAGACTTTAAACCAGATAAACATTATATTTTCCTGCCATATCACTGCATGTGAGACAGTTCAGATATACTTGTCTGAAACAGCACCGCAGACTGACAATTTTTATGTATATCATGTATTTCACTGGTATAATTATGAACTAATGATCACCAGTAAACAAATAACTGAATAAATACAAACTCAGCAAAATTTCAAGTATGTACCTCTAGACCAGAAAACTCTCAGTAGCTTGGCACTTGCTTATCTACCTTCCTTTTCTTATACTAGTTTTTGCAATTCCATAGAGTACTTAAGGATATTTATAGATACAGATAAAAGCATGTAAATAACTCCACTGTTTTTTTAAATGGTGAGAAAGCTTTCACTTTTAGGGCAAACAGAGAGAGACCATCAAACTGTCACCGAGACACAGGCAGCTTGTGGCTCCAAAGGCTGTGGCAGTTTGACTACACTGCAAGAATATAGAATTTACACACAGCTCTTGCTTGACTTCCCTTAAAGAAAGTACTACAAGGACCCCTCTCCATCTAAATCAACAATCCACATCCGCAGTCTCTGAACGTGCTTCAATACCCATCTACTAAATATGTAGAACTTGTGAAGAAGCCTTGTTGATAAGAAAAACCTACCTTTTACAGAGAGAAGTTCCATTCCAGAAGAAAGATAATTTAAGAGACAACTTTAAATCATTTGTCTTGGTAAAGATTAAATTACCCTTTACATCCTGTTTCTTCAACACAAGCGTGTTACACATTTCACTTTTCCTTCACACTCCTCCCATGTTTTACATGGAGAAAAGCCAGCCAATTAAAAGACCAGTGAAAGAACAACGACAAATTCTTTCTGCTTCAGTAAACATCCAAAGATGGAAAAGGAGTGGAAAAATTATTACAGCTGTTTCCTCACCCTCATTTCCTCAGCGTCTATCTGACATACACAGCCACCTCCATTCTAAACAACATTACTGAATGCCACCTCCGTCCAGCAATAACAAACATGCTGCAGATATTTTATTACGAACAAACTCTAGGATTTCTTAAACTTTCATTTTTAATACTTAGAAAACACTGGATGTAGAATGAAAAAACACCTTAATATTCCATACATCGGTTTACACGAAATTTTTCTTTTACTGTATTAGCTATAGCTATGTAAAAGTAGGCTTAATTTACTAAAAATGAAACGTAAATACCACAGACACAAGTTTAATGCACTACATGAACTTGTAATTTTTCTCTTGTACTTGGTTACTTTGCACGGATAGCAAATACTTCGTTGAAGTCATCTTTGATTTTGAAACAATACTCAAAACACTGAAATCACTACAAGATCTGTGGCACTTCTGACTGTTTGTTTTATTTAAATGGATTATTAATTATGCTTTTTTAATGTTTTAATATGTATTTTTATAGTGATAAAAAACCTTCATTTTTCAGTCTCTACAATATCAAAATCTGATTTAATTTTTCTTTTTTCTCCTACTTTGTCTTAAACTTAAGTAGAGGAAGAGGATCCTCCAGGCAAAAAAGAAAACAGACCTTTTAAGCTCAGTAACTACTGGGAGGTTGTACACAGTCCAAGAAAAATTCAACAAAAGATGAATGTTTAGACTGTTTAACCTGAAAAAGAGAAAGAAGCCAGTGGGGTGAGGGGAAATTTATCAGTGTCTGTAAATATATATAAAAGAAGACTGTAAACAAGACTGACTTCTCATTGTATCTTAAAAACATTAGAGGCACAAACTTTAATTATTTCATCTAATACAAATATTTTATCTTGTAGGTAATTTAATGCTGAAATTAAATTTTGTCCAGAGAGAATGTGGAGTCTCCAGCCTTGGGGATGTTCAAAATCTGACTGTACACAGTCCAGGGCAGCCTGTTCTCACTGGCACGATGGGAATGCTAGGCTAAACTCTTTCAAGTGCTCCCTTCTAACTTCAATAATTTGATAATACAATGTTCCATTCTATGTTAAGTATGACACAATCAAATATGGTGCACAGTTTGTTTCATGTATGTACACGATCCTTATTTTGGTACCACATAAGTGTCTAATGCTGGCTTTAGGTTTCTGTTACTATATTATGAGGTAAAGCTGTTGCGATTACTTTCCAGACTAGCATGGTTACACTTCTGTCCTTGGAATTCCATTTGTCCTGAACAAGACTCTCAGAGCCTGCTTCCCACCTAACACAAAAAATGGAGTTCCAGCTCTGCTAAGTTCACTAAGTCTAGAGTTAGGTTGAGAATCAAATTCTGATCTCACATTTGGGACAAATCAAGAACTATTTGCTCAAAACAGAGGTGTGATCACTGCTCTCAAGATTCAGTAAAGATAGTCAACAATAAGTCTTTAGCATTAACCAGTTACGTAATGTAATCCCAGCATCCTTCTGAACCTGTACCAACTTCCCTTCCTTCCGCTCAGGGCCCTTGATGTGCAACACTGAGATTCTACTCACAGGTAGGATCTTTAACTGCAGCACCTTCAACACACAAGCACAACTATTTTGGTTTGTTTTTTTGCACATCTACATTTAGCATTGATAGACAATGAACCATTCAAGTACCATGAATTATCACACAGTTTTCTTAAAGCAGGGCTAGTTCAGACTTCAAACAAGAAGAATAATAATGACAAAGAGGGTGTTCAAAATGTAAGAAAGTTATGGCTCATGCATATTAATTTTTAAATACCTTCTCCTTCATTTTCACAGTTGCACATCACGTGTATAAGCATATAACTTCAAAATGTCAGCTACAAACAGATATTGAAAATTCAGAAAATAACTCAGTTTGAGTAATAAAAACAAAACAAAACAAAACAACAACAAAAAAAAAAACAAAACACAAGAAACCCAACCATAAAGGACCATCACAAGAAAAGCTAAATTTCTAGATGGAAGCAAGTTACTAATGGGGAATAGATATAATTAAATTTTTCAACTCCTTAATTAGTCCCTTGAATACTTGGAATATGTTTAGCGTAAGTAGTCTTTCACTTAGAAAAAGCATTATACTTAACAAAAGAATAGCAAAGAGCTCTGAGCAGGAGCAAGCGGTCAGGACAATGTTTGGCTAAAGGACAAAAGCAGAAGCTGCCATCTGACAAGCACATTCCACTAGCCAACAGTTTCAGTACATTCAAGTTTAGTCATACTTTCCCCTGTTTTCCTCTTCTATTTTATCATTTCTCACTTAATGCCTGATATAACAGGTTCTAAAAATACAGATCCATGTCTAGAATCAAAAATGCAGGAAAGCATTAAAAAAAGTACAGAATTAATTGCCTTGCCTTTCTAGCTAAACTATATCAAAACCACAATGGGTAAGAAAAGTAGGCAGAGAACAAGGTGTGGTGCTTCTATTACAATATCAAGCTGATACTTGACATCACTGAGTGATCTTATGAAAGACATGGAAATTTCTTCTATTACATTTTATTTTTAACAGTACTTCTGTTACAGAAACTCTTTGTACTGACTTAAATAGTACATATTAACATTTTCTAACTGCACAGCACCAAAAGCTAGGAGATCTCAGTTTGATTATTTACCTACTTGGCATTAAAACCACACATTGTTCTTCTCAGGAAATTCTTCCTCTACAGGATACTTGTGATGCAACAGATACGGTCACAAACACATTATTATAAAATGTTGCATAAGGAGAACAAGGATTAAAGCATACTTGAATGTGATTGCGAAAATGTGGAAGGTAACCTCTCAATTCTCATAAGAAAAGGAAAATAAAATGTCAATAATTCTTTGTTATAAGAAATTTAAAAAAAGACATTTTAGCCAAATTTCAATTGACATTTCAGTATGCAGAGTAGGAACAGTTTCCTTGAATAGCATTTCTATATGAATATTATGAAGCCATCTTTTCTTGGCTACTTTTATTCTAAGCCATATACAGATTTTTACAGAACTTTCATCTTTCAAACTCCAGACTTTAATCTTCCTTTGTACTGAAATTCTTATATTGTGGGGAAAGGAAATTTGTTCCTTTGCAACTTCAGATGAACAAATTTCTCATCTTATTAGCTTAAGTCAATGACTTCTTAGTATCTCACTAGAATGTGAAGTAAATATGCCAATCACTTCAAAAAGATGAGGATATAAATTGGGTTTTTGGCCTTTCCCCAGAGGTCAGTCATTGTCTTCAAATATAAGCAACCGTAAGGAGGGTTTTTTTTTGGTTTTTTTTTTTACTATTATGGGAAAAAAATTATCACAACTCAGATTACGTTCAAAGTTAAACAGACCTTTAACACAATGAGAAAATGAACCTGAATACAGCGAGAAAGAATTCAACCAGAAAACTAAGAAATCAGTTTTTCCAAATGGTCTTTTTTCTACCTTCCAGAAACGTAGATTCCGCATTCCCAGCTGCATGCTAATAGTTTTTAGGAGAGCCCATAAGTGATGAAAGAAGTAGAAGTAATGAACTCACTAATAACATATGCTATCAAGAGATACATCAAAGTGAGAAGATAAGCAGAAAAATCAATCAGCTGATTTCAGTGTTGTTCAAAATTTCTTAACTCAGAAGATATAAACTACAAATTAGATCAACTTGTTCCTTGACTCCTAAAGATAGGCATGACTACAGGTAGGGATAGTAAGTCATGTATTCTGAGCTCAAAAAAGCATCAGTTCAGTGTATTCATTTGATGCTCTCTATTTATCCATTTACTAAAGTTTGAAGGCTAACAAAAAAGCCCCACAAAGTTCTCATTATGTTCTGTCTATCATATACCTCATAGTCATGGGAACTAGTATGTTACTAGGCTAAAAGTAGGCTTACCTGGTTGAATCTTTTCTTCTATTTTATTACAGGAAATTGGTATGCCAAATAGAAATACAGTAAGTGCCTACAGACTTCTACTTTTCTGAATAGCAGTACCAGAAGTTAATGGCAAAAGTTTGATTTTAACTTAGGACTAAACTTTAGAAAATTTTATTTCTACATCTAGATCCAACTTTTTGATATATGTACAAAAGTTTTACATGTTACTCTACGTCTGTCCTTCCTTTATTTCATAAACACTGAAGAATTATGACTTCTCTGCCTCCAAGTAGTGCAGGAATTAACATCTGTATAGTGTTTTTGGATCTCCTTATGTAAAAGACCATAATGGAAATATTTTTCTATTTTATATAAATAGATACCAAATACGTATTGTGCTGAGAAGTAGATCACATACTTCAGATTCAGTTTATTCAATTTAGATTCACTACTGCTCCTATGTCTCACAGTGATGGAATTATTTAGAACTATGAAGTCACATGACTGTAACATCTTTGTATAGACAGGTCACAAAGAAATGCCTTAGTGCAATGATATATAAAACTAAAGAAAAGCCCATCTACTACTTATTCTCAGTTATCTTTGATTTTCTAAAAATTTTATTTCATCGTTAGTGCAATTTCTGTAAAATTGATTGCTCCTACTCAAATTCAACTGCTCACTGTAATTCTAGAAGAATAAAGGGCCAAGAAACTTGGCTTACCAGAGGCACATTTCTAGTCTCTTTCATCTCTTTCACATATCCTGATGTGCACACACACACAGCTCCTTTCTAGGTTACTTTCACTTTACATTTAGAGACACCTAGTGGAATGTCTGATTGGCTCTGGAGAACAGCAAGAACTTCTTGTTAGTGAATGAACATCAACTGTTTCAGATCTAATCTACCCCTTAAACACACACAAAACGCCACTAAAATACCAATTTTCATACTACATGTGAAAAGATAAGTAAAATAAGTCATGTTATTTCCTGACACACACCTGAAGAAAAAAAATAGTTTAGGTTGTTTATTATTTTTAAAGTGAACATAAAAATAGTATTTCACTTGAAAAAGATTTCTCCCTTCAGACCATGTAGTTTTATGCATCAGATTTTTTTAATGTGGCTTATCTATAATGGGTGCCATTTTCTTTCTATTGTTTCTACACATATAGTTATCCTTCTGCATTAGAGATGCAGTGGAGTTCCAGATAGCGCTTTTTTTTTTTTCTGTGCATGTGTCAGTGGCAGTATAGTGCAAAAAGGTAACTCCTCTAGCAACAATAAATAAAATAAAATAAATAAGCATGCAGGTAAGTCTGACAGCCTTCATTTGAGTATCTTGAGATTCAGCAGAACACTTTGTAAACCAGACTAAAGCTCTTTGCATGTGCTCTGAGTCCCACAGGTGTTCTCTCAGTGCTTTCAAAAGTTTTCCATGTTTGGGACAATTTGAGGGTCTCATTTAATCTATATGGCCTCTTTGCTTGTCTCTCCAAAACACTGATCTTTTCAACTAGTTTTGAAATTCTTGCATTCAAGAAAAGCATTTGAACTATTAGTTATTTATTTCCTGTATTTCTATTTAGCAAATCCAAGTGGTTAAATTTCTAGCATCTCCTTTAAAAATAACTATTTCTATCTGTTACAGCTCAGCAACTTAGCACTTTATTTCTGGAGACACTTTGAGTACAAATTCATCAGGAGCACTGATATTTCCTATCACTCTGAAAAACAAAGCTCTGAAAGCACAAAGTTGAATTTTCCCCCCTTTTCCCACCCTGCAAAATAAGTCAAAAACTCCTGGAAACACATATAGCTTTCATATTTCCCTATGTCATATGATTGCACAGGAGATTACAGGGAAAGGTGCGGTTATGTTGTTTATCATGAGAAATTTTGAAGTAGGGAAAAATGGTCTCACAAACCTTTTTAATAGTGAACAATAAGTACTTCACATTCCTTGCTCCAGAAAAGGAAAAAAAATCAAGTACGGCAAGAAAATGGTTTTAAAATGGCTACGAGACAAAAGAAGCAAGAGGTGTACCTCTACAAGCTTTATCTAGTTAAATGCCAATTTAACAATAACGAATTTTTGCACATTCTCAGGAAAATGGAACAGAACTGTTTTTCTCCGTGCTTTCCCCTGGCTCCCTCTAGCGTCATAAAGCGTGTATTACATACAATGTTATCAACTCACATCTACAAAAACGTACAGATACTTTGAAACTAGTAGGAACCATAACGTTACCGTATTTTTGGACCTAGAAATGTAAACTTTTTTTTTTTTTTTTCGGAAAGAAACACTAAGATACTATTTGCAAATCTAAAGAGACGACTAGAGGTTGAACTTTGCCTTGTTTTAATTCTACACTGTAACAAGTAGAGACTTCCATTGTCTGTTTATCCAGCAGTAATTCCTCAAAGCACATTAATTCTCATAAAAGCACTGACTTAATCAACAGCATCCTTCAGTCTCAAGAAGTGGTGAACATACCAATAGTTTACCTACGCAAAACAATAGGCCTGTTGCTACAAAATGTGGCATTTTTCATCGCTATTTCACATTATACAGAAGTTAATCCAATTAATTCTCACTACTTGACAACTTTGCCCTACTACAACCTAAGCTACTACTGCTTTGTGCTTTGGTACGTAACATCTGACAACCCCTAATTGCTCATTTTCCTCATCATAACCAAGTGACAGATGAGTCTTCCAAAAGCTGAACTACAGAACTAGATGGGGGAAAACACATTTCAAAGTTCTACAAACTCTGAGTTTACTCACTTCTATGATATACCCCACGGGTGAAGACTACAACCACATTAATACATTTTGAAATATTATTCTTCACCTCACAGCAGATGCCTCAGGGAAACACTCCTAGTGTAAATATGAGCTCAGAAAGACTAAAATAAGATGTGGCACACTTACGGCACCACATTATTTATTGCATTAAAATGGGAAAATTATGGCAGTGAAAACATACTTAAAACTCTTCACACTCTCTCCAGCCTCTGTATGCGTTAACGTCATTTCAACGAACGTTAAGCAAATTTAGAAAGCAACACGTTTAGAGACACAAACTCGTTAAAAACGTTTCCATAGATTTGTATGCACTCTTTCACACGGCCCAGCAGAAGTTTTTCAGCAGTTAGAACCAACACACACACACAGCATCCAGACCCCACTAGATGCCCACAGGCACAACTTGCAGACCTCAGCGTCACTCTGCCTATCACCCAGAACAAGAAAACACGCGAACCAACAAACGTAGCCAACATTTTTACTCACTTTTCTCCTCCTGCTCTCCCTCCGCTCACCGCAGCCTCTCAGCTTCTCTCTTTGGTCGCTCGAAGCTGAGCAGTACGTGATCCCCTCCTCACACCTGTGAGCAATCACGCTGCCCCACAGCACCCACCCGTGGGCCCACAGCGGCCGCTCCGTGCCCCGCCCGCCCCTCACGCTACACCTGCGTGCCGCTGCCGCGAGCTGAAGCGCAACACCCCTGTGTGCAGCACCTCGTGCAGGGCGGGAAGCTAAACATCCCCAGTGCTCTGTCTCCAGGTGGGGGGAAGAGGATTGGGGTGGCTGTTTAGCTGTCGGACTCACCCAGGATGGAGAGCGGCTCCGCCTTAGTGGCACGGGGCAGGCGGGAGGTCGAGCTGCGTTGCTGTCGCTTAAGTTTAACTCTATGTACTTTTTTTTTTCCTTCTTGTAGTTTTGTTCCTGCTTCCTTCAGGCTCTAAGTCCTTCCACGCACACCTCCCCTCTCCCCTTGAGCTGCCGTGTCGGTGCGTCACCTGGGCGGGCTGCGGGCGGTTCGTGCCGGCTCTGCTCCGACCGCCGTCCCACGCCCAGGGCAGGAGCAGAGCCGGGCATCGCCGCCCCGCAGCAGCACACAGCTCGGCCTCGCTCCCTGCCTCTCCTCGCTCGCGGTGCCCGGAGCAGCTGTAGGTAAGTGCAGAGCGCGGGCTCCCCGCTGCGTGGGGCTTTGCTTTTGCAGCCCCCGCGTGCGGCTCGTGCTTAAAGTACCTACAGATGTGCGTACGCCTCCTATGCCCCGTGTCTTAGTAAAGAGAGCCTCTGCTCCTGGGTGATGATGATAGGATGAGAGGGAGCGGCCTTAACTTCTGTCAGGGGAAGTTTGAGTTGGATATTGGGAGAAAAACTCAGGAAGGGTGTCTGGGCACTGGCACAGGCTGCACAGGGAGCTGGTGGAGTCACTACCTCTGGAGGTGCCCAAGAAAAGAGTAAATGTGACGCTGGGGTATGGTCTCAAGCAGTCACAGGAATGGGTTGGTTGTGGGGCGTTTATGATTCTATAACATAACACAGTAATGATTCCTGAATATATTGCATAACTTCTACAAACTGGTAATGCCTTTGTTAAGGTTATAAGAACTTTGGGGACACTCATTACAGAAGAAGTTGTTGTGTGAGCTGGCTCTGCTCTGAAGGCCTATGCTGCTTTCAGGGCTAACGGTGTGGCAGGAGCAAACTTCTCATTAAACGCTTTGAATGTTAAAATTAGAAATACACTGTAACAAGGAGTGCAATCTGTACGCTGCAAAGCATTGAGTCAGGTTTGGACTTTGGTTTTCCTTCATAATAAACTGTGTCTTTGTATGGACCTGGCTGTGTGTGTATTATAAATCATTCAGAGCTGTTTACACTCAACAGCTTTGTGCCCCATAGCAGGGAACATTGTGTAGAGGTCTGTTTGGTAATAAAGAGTACTCAAATAGCAAAAGGGAAAAGTGAGGAAGTTCTCAAATTGTCACAGCTGGGGAACTTTCATTATGATGTGCTTGATTACACCACTAATTAGTGATTACTGCATCACTATACAAAAGCCAAAGGCTGGTGAAATGTTTTATTTCTAGCATCTGATTCCATTTTTGTTTGTTATTTCAACATTCTGGAATACAGTGTAGCTCAACCCAGGCCAATACCCTTCTGATGATTTATCTTCAGTGACTTCAAGGTCACTCAGGGAAGACAAACTGAGTGACTCAATCTTTGATGCATATATCTTGTCCTTCACTTGGAGATATTATTTATTTTTAAGTTTTTTGGGTTTTATGTCTTGACCTTGCCAGATTTTCTTCTGTATTAAAGCAGTGTAAATAATGAATTCTTGAGGCTTAGTTATGGCTAGTTTGTTACAGAATGTGGTGTTTTGTAACAATGGAAGTTCATCAGAGCTGTTGTAGGTACATGACTTTGGCTTCTATCTATGAGAATTCTTGACATAGACTTGAAGCACATTACTCTGTGCTTTCCAGAGAATGTAGGTCAGAAACTTGGAATTAGAACCACCTTCACAGACCCTTTGATGCATGCGGGAATCTTAAACTCCTTAAAGGATGTAAATTCATTTGAGCAGAGTTCTTCATAATTAATGGAAAAATCCACGAAACTGTCTGTTTGCTAGCACAAGGAAGCAACACTTAAAATTCTTTAGGTGCAGTAAGCACAATATACATATAACATATGTAAAAGTTAAGGTTAAAATGTCTTTATGTCAATAATAAATGTAGCTTTGTAGAAATCAAAGATACTGATGGCTGTTTTCTGCCACATGCTTTCCTGTAAGAAGGGAGGAATGTGTTTCCTAAAGCCATTTTAGCAGTGCATTTGAGTAAGAAAACCAAAGACCTAAGAGACACTGCTGATATGCTCAAGGTTTCAGAAGTGGTCAAGAATTAATGCACTTGAAGGATTGCTCAAAACCTTCTTCTCTTATAGATAACTATTTTCCTATCAGATAAGCTGTTAGGACAGTAAAACAAATGATCTTTCCAATTACATTTTCATCTATCCAAGAACTTTGTATTTTTTTCCAAATGACCTGCATATACATGAGATCCTTAGTATGTGATTTAAAAACAAGTCTGTTAGTTCACATGCATTAATGGTTATTAAATGTGTACACAGGTATTTTATCCCAGATTTTTGTTGTTGAAACATTTAATGATGGTACAAGTAATGGATTTTTGTATTCCTGCAAGTAGTTTGTTTTTCCTGTTTGGAAAAAGGTTTCTCACAACACTTTTTGAAAGCTTAAAATAATAGGATACGCAGTAATGCTAACTTCAAGGATGTGCAAGTTGTTCTACCATACCCTATTAGAGTGTACAGCATAAGCGTTTCAAGTCACTGGTGATTTTGCTGCCCTATTTTCCAGTTTAGGAGCAACATAAACTATTTTAATTAATATTGTGTCACCAAAAGGTTTTCAGATGGCCAATTGAATTCTGCCAAGATAGAGTCTTTTGATGAAAACATATCTTTATTGATTGTAGAAGAAGAAAATCATTCTTAAAATGAAATCCAGAGAAAAATCATATCCCTCAGAGAAAATTTCTGAGTGGCAGGCTGAGATTAACATCATAAAATTGAATTTGTGCTGCAAACCTTTGATGTAATCAGCAGCTGGGAGATGGTGTTGCCCTTACTGTGCTCCTTCTGATTGTGGTGAATTACTGTGTGGAATGAAATAAGTGTTTCTTGTGTCACTCGTTCAAGAAATACAAACAAGGTATTACTAGGTGGTTCTTGCTAGTTAAAATGAGTTGTATTGATTCCTGGTCCCAGGCTCTTGCTCCCTTGGACTGTAAAAGCAGTACAGTCGCACCCCAGGGGAGATAGGGTGGTCACTCAGCAGTGACTCCTCTGGCTGATGAAGGTGTAGGCCTGGCAGGTCTCAGGAGAAGTCCCATTAAATCTTAAACTAGAAGCGTAGTGGCAGGTAGGGTCTCCAGAATGAAAATGAGGACAAAATACCAAAGCCGGGTTGAGGGAAATGTGTGCAGTGGTGCAAGTTCTTGAAAAATGAATTAAAACACAAAGAGGTGGGACATAGTATAGAAGTGTCAGTAACTGACTGGAGTACTCTTGCCTGTTGTCTGATCTGAAACATTATCTACTTGAAATATAAAAACATTTTGCATTGTACACACAGACACCAGAACATGCATCTTAAATGATCTGATTATTAGTTTTATTTGTTGATGTGCCTACTACTAATGAGTTTTAAATAAAATCTCATGATGCATCTCTCATTGTTTTATTTGTTGATGGTCCATCTTGTTTGCTTGTCTTTTACCTTTGTCTCGTCTTGCTGAGTGCCATTCATTTGGTTATTCCCTTTTCTCTTACCTAATCCTGTATTATTATTTATTTTACATATATAATTTTTTTCAGATTCATGAATTCTAAAAAGCAATTTATGGCAAACCTGTGAGCAGCGTTGCAGGCATCATTGTGGTGTCAGATAGCTTGCGAATACGGCATTAGAGTAACATACTTCAAAGATTTTCTTTCAAAATATTTTTTGCTGTTTGTAGCTCTCAGAGTAACTCTATTCTGTACTGTGGACAAGAAGAATTTTGAGAATTGTCATAGCTATGTAAAATGCAATTCAAGTAGTATTTAAGTGAAGTTTTTACACGAAGTAAAATAAATAAATAAATAATAAATAAATGGCAGATAAAGGCAAAGTATACACAGAAATCCTTAAGAATTTGTTGTAAATACCTTCCAGTCTCTAATTGAGATTTAATTGTAATAGTACAGCTAGAAACTAAACTGAAGAAGACTGGAGGGGCAACTTATGCTGTTTTATGTAGCTATCAAGTATATAAATGCATGGGCAAACAGAATATTAATAGACTGTGAGATACATGTTGCTTTCATAAAATTTTCAGTAGCTGCTGTTTATCAGTTTGCCCAAATATTTGAGTTCTGAACCCACAGTGAACAGCTAAGTGCTTTTCATCTCATAATAGTTCCAGGATTGTAGGACAATTCCTGCAACATTTTTTTCTGAGTGTGCTGATCACCATGCATGTAACTGGATTTTGAACCAACTGACTTCATGTTAATAGTAGAGATTGCATAGGAAATGAAAACTAAGTAAACGTACAAAGCCAAAAATGGCTTCCTGACATTGGATTGTTATTGGTAGAATGATTCATTTATTTTAATTTTGTATATGAATATAGTCTTTCTCCTTCCCCATGTTAGTAACAAATTCCTATTTGGTGTTTTTTATTGCTATGAGAAGGATTCCGTCAAAACCATTGTTTTATTGCATGAACAATTTGAGATTACATCTCAGGGAAGTTAACTTCCTAGTTATGAAGACCTTGATACACGCTGGAACCAATGAATTCTGAAGTCTGCGTTTGGGATATGTTATTTTAATGAAATGATTCCTATTACTGTACTTTAAAGTTTAATATTTTTCTGGTTATTAAATAAAGCTTCCTTTATGATTTTGAGCAAGTTCTGCCTGTAAATAAATGCAGAGCCAAATAATGAATGTGAGCTATAGGTTTGACAGGGAGCAAAACAGAACACGTCTTTGTCTTGAACTTAGTGTGGACATGGGCCCTGAAAGATGTCCAAGATCATGCCTCATCCTTTCTACATTCTTACAGCTTTTGAATGGGCCTCTAGCTTCTCTATAGCAACAGCTGTACTCAGCTTCTTGATGCTGTATAAATGTTACAAAGTTCTTGAAGTCCTCTAAGCTGTATGAATTGCAATAATTAAGTTAAAAGGTTTGTGCTGTGGTTCTGCTGAGAAGTGCTCATAGAACTAGTGGCAGAACGGTGGAGATGTGACATGTTATAGGTGGAATGAACTGGTGTGATTTTTAAGTAAGAGCAAGAGAGAATATATATATAGGCAGTCGTGAAGGAGTACTTTATGTCAGTGAGAGTAAGTCAGAACAATCAAGTTCATTAGGTTGCAAGCAGGGAGAAATGTGAACATGACTGAGGAACTTGAAGTAGGATTATGAGTTAACACTGAATTAGGCATGCTTGAGTGGGCAAAGCTGGAGGAATTTAACATGTGCTGATAAGCTTACATGCAGGCGAGAGATGCCTTGGGCAGTATTTGACTTTGTGGAAACGTTTTACCTCTTTAAAGGAATAGTGTGATAAATAATTTGTTTAAAAAAAAAAAGGTAAGGACTTTTGCTGTAGGTGCTATCAGCTTCACTGCATATCTTTAATAAAACTAATATTTTCAGACAAAGTGTGAATATGCGCATTTGTGCGAATAAGCATGCAGTATTTCTAGGGCACTCCTGGTATTCTTGGAGTCAAAACACTTATGCAAAGTGTTCTTTATCTTGTACATCAATATCTTGATCTAAAAGGAAGTTAAGCAAGAGGGGGAAGATTTAAGGACAATTATATTAATGTGAGTTCTTATGTCTTGTTCTCTACTTCTCTTGCACTTCAGCCACAACATAAGGGCAAAAGTACAAAATGTTTGTGTGAAAAATTACAGACAAAAGAGCTTAGAATTATTTGTCCATAGTGATATCTATTAATTCATAACAGTTATGGTTTAAAAATGTGTAAATAAATAATCCTCTTAGGTTTTTCCAAAAGTAATGCCTTCTATTTCCACAAAATTGGAACAGATACAAAGAGCATAATAGTAATACTTGATAGGGTATATTCTCAGCTATAAAACTCTGTGTTTCAACATATACACCACATTTAGCTGTTTTCAACAGAGATAAACAAGAGCCTGTGTGCCATGCTTGTAAAAACGTGAAGCAGCAGGAGTGACCCTCTGTTTCACAGCTTCTACGATGATGTTACTCTTAGGAAGATGTTGCCATCCAAGCCTATTGTACATTGGTGCCAAATCTGGACTATATGGTGGGTGCGGTAGGATACTCCAGCCAAGACTGATATGTGTTCCATGGTCTTCAAGCTGTGTTGCAAGGGAGAGGCTATCTGCTCCTCTGGCCTAACTCTGAGGCTCAAGCCTTCAGCTTAGTCAGCATCATCATGTAGCAGTGGAGTTGATTGTTTGTCCCTGCTCTGTGAAGTCCAGAAGAATCACCACTTTGTTATTCCAAAAGACCATTCTCATTGCTGTACTTGCTGAGGACTGTGTCTTGAACGTTTTCTTTGATATCAAAGAAAAGTTACCACTCACGGACTGCTATTTGACTCTGGCTCATAGTGATAAAGAAATTGATGAGTTGAAACTTCACAGCAACGTTTTGTTACAGTTAAGCAGAGTATTCTTTATTGTCAGTGCTGGGGTAGCATCGAAATAACTCTAAGAATGCGCCACCAGCTGATCGTTTGTGAACAGGTTATATTTTCACATGTATTACATGTGCACTACATTCCGGAATTCATTATCTTATCCACACCCAGTGACTGCCCAACAGACATAGCCTTATTTGGTGGTGTCATCTAGCCTTCTAGAACCTTGATGGTCCACTGTCTGTCCATTGTTAGTCTTTGGGCTGATCGTTTACCTCCTTCCTACACTCCTTTTGTCCTGAAGATTACTGTGGAATGCAAGGACTTTCCAGAAGGTTCTGCACATGCAGATAAGGAAGACAAAGGGGATTGTCTTGATGTTGTCTGTCACATTCAAGGCATTCTGTTGTTTTGCACTGTTAGAGCAGACCAGCCTTGCAACGTGTCTCCCCATCTACGATACTGCATACTACATCACAGTTGTCAGACGCAGTATTTAAATACTACTGCGGCATTGCAAGCAATTCCTAACAATATTTTGTGCAAATTAGTTCTTCAGATGAGTGAGGACACCACATCTTGTCACCAGCAATGATGCAATCCAGGAAATGGTCACCTTCAGCCTTGTATTTTTTCATTAGGTCATTGCACATGCTGTACTTTGTTTCCATGCAAGAATTCATAGGACTCACCTGATGCAAACGCTGCCATATTGTAATGTTACCACCACTATTTCCAATGCACTGAAGCAGGAATTCAGGTCCATGCGCCATTCCTTAGATAAAATCTGTCAATTCATGTGGATGAACTGTTCAAAATGCTCTTCATTTTGTGCTGAGACAGCTGTGTATCACCATTTGAAACACTGCTCACTTTTTGTATCCCTGTTGCTCCTGCTGAAATGCACCACCTATTGCCTCACTGTGCTTACATCCACTGGTTGGTCTCCATCAACATTCTGCAAGCACTGATGAATGTCAGCAGGTGCTATTTCTTCTGTGTGGAAGAATTCAGCTCTGCCCCTTAGCTTCATCTGCACTTCGATGACAGATGCTATTCCATCAGATTGTCCCTCTGCTGCCATCTGTCATATGGCAACAAAATGAAATAGAATATTTTGGGAAGGTTCAGCCTGTACAACCATATCACCAGTATCTGTCTCTGATATTGTGGGTCTGTGTAATAAAATGAGAGGCATTACTTTTAAAGCAGCCCTCTTCTGTAACTGCAAATTCTAGTGATTTTAATTTTCAAATTGCAGTTAGTGCTACTACACATCAGTTGCTAAGTAGTAGGCATGCTAAGAATATTGATCTTGATTCTGTATTTCTCTCACAGGGAAATCTGACTTACAGTTTCATATTCAGTGCAATATGAACCTGTAATCTGCTGCTGTTTAGTGATTTACAATAAGTAAACATTCCCATGGCGCAAGTATAAACAGGTACATGATATGCAGGAGAAAACCAAATCCTAGGTCTTTGAAATGCATCATTCAACTGTTAGCTGGGAATCCACCATTTTGTGAGGATTATGAAAACTTTGTCTAGCCAATATCTAAAAATACGTGTTTAGATTTTGGATAAAACATCTTCCTTTTAAGGGCACTAAGCAGAAGAGAAAGAGACTTAACTCTTGCTCAGTAAACGCAATAGTTAACATGACCACAAATTTATAAAAATGAGTTTAATCTAAGCTTTAGAATGATTTCTCTCAATGTCTTCTTTCAATATTTTGATGTATACCCATGGTGAGATTTGAAAGAATCCTGTGTGTGATTTAGTCTAATAAATTATTGATCTTGTAATTTCTGAAGTTTATCCTGCTTTTAATGTTCTGGTTGATATTGTACAGTAGGATGTCCTGCTCTGATAGACTGCCGTATCAGCCATTTCAGTCCTTTTCCTCAGTGGCTGAGCTCTTGATCTCATATCAATATGTGATGTATGCAAACATTTTTGAAATTGTTGAGACTCTTTCAGCCATTTTTCCATTCTTCCTTGGGCTAGTCAGAGTCAAAATTCCCTTCATTAAAGTTGAAGAGAATTTTAGTTTTCAGGAGAGTTGCTTGATCGGTGCAAGTTCACTTCACACTCTTCTCCATTCCAGATAAGAGCTAGAAGCACACAACAACTATCTTCTGGCATTATTTTCTAATAAACTGAAAGGCAATGGAGGTAAACAGATAGTCCTGAAGCATCTGTATAGGTTTCCTGGAAAAATGAAGGAGCATCATAGGGTGGAGTACTGGTACTCCACTTAACTGGGGAATCTTGAGGCAGCCAAGGTATGAGACTCTTGATGCTTATATTGTGATAGTACTGGTCCTTCTTGGTACAGCACAGATTTAAAATAGCAGCACTTGTTTGTCCCTACTATGTTCTCAAGCTAATAATTAAAGTGTTAATGAGATATTGGTGATAGATAAACCCAAAACTTCATCCTTTCATCAACTTTTCTGTGGCTCCCCTCCTCAAACATTGAATTGCTTATTTGTTTTTTTTTTTATTTCCTCTTAAGTGTGTTGTGTATGTTTTTCTGTTGTGGGTTTTTTTTTTTTTTTATATCTTATTTGGTGGTCATTAATTTTAATTATTTCTTTTACAATCTGTATGGCTTGCAATCATCTTGAGTCATTTCTGATTTCAGGTTTAAGCTATGAGGATATCAACACCAGCAGTGGCAGTGTGGGGGAAAATTGCTCCCTCTCACAGCATCACTGCCATTATGATTACAGATGACCAGCAGACTATTGTTACAGGAAGTCAAGAGGGACAAATTTGTCTCTGGGATCTTTCACCAGAATTAAAGGTTTGTTTCTACTGAACTGATGAATTGGTGTTTTACTTTTTATGATCAGCAGTGGAATTATCTAGACTGACGCATTTGAATTAATTATTAAAGATACTGTGGGTTTTATTATAGGACACTTATGAAGCAAAGTTGTAAGTGTTAAAACACCTGTATGAGTAACCATATATTTGCAGACTTGAGAAAAATTTTCATAGATGATTGCTGACTAATGGGTTATTTTGAGATTGTGCTGTAATTGCAGCAAGTAAATGTGTGGGGCTACTGCAGTTGTTACATGTTAATTCTTTTTTTCTTTAATACAGTTGTTGGGCATGGCTTGTTGTTTCAGGATTAAAATTGCAGTTGTGATAGGGCTAAACAGCAAAACTACTGACAAATGATCACTTCTCTATTTCATGTCTTTTTTTCTGAAAATTGAATCAAGTCAAAGCAATTCCAAATTTTTGTTGTTTTTACTGATGGTTCTATTCTTGAATTTCGCTGTCTCATTTGCATTTAAATGTATCTTGACACTTTATGCTTTCATGCTGCTACATTTTTCCCATTAAGGTGGTCTTTGCATGCGATGAAGTTCATCCTAATCAGAGGTATTACTTAAACACATAGTATTAAATATATGCTTAAGAGCTTTGCTGTATCGATTTCCTGCTTCACTCTGCCACTTCTTTTGCAGCATAGTGAAGGCCAGACATACTCTGTACTTTGCTTGTTCTGTAACATTTGATACTTCATAAATCCTTCAGAAGGAGCAGTTTCTAGACTACAGTGATTGAAGTCTGTACTTCCTATTGGCAGCATGCAAACTTGCACAATCCATGCACATCTCTGTGTATCTCAGAAACATGGCTGAAGAATGTAAGAATATAAAGCACATTGTCCGTTACTGATAATGACTACAAGTAGGACTCACTAGCTTTTAGATCTTGATAGTTTATACAGAAAATGCTCTAAGTTAAACCATTGTATTATTCTCCTAGATTTCATCTAAAGAAATTCTCTTTGGCCATACTGCTTCTGTAACTTGTTTGGCAAAAGCAAGAGAGTTCGAGAAGAAGCCTTACGTAGTAAGTGCTACTGAAAATGGGTAGGTAACTGAATACTCAATTCATTTTTCAATTCACGAAATGTATATCAAATTTAGATCAAATTCTGCATTTGGCAGAAAGATTTTGATCCACTTCTCTATTATATAAAAAGAATAGCGATCATGATAATGACTATTTTTCATATACAATAGGCTAACTGAAAACTCATCTCTGGGGCTGCGGAAGAGTTTGGCAAGTTCAGGTATCCATTTAGTAGTCAGAAGAATGAGTTATTCAGAGAGTCAGCTAGGCTCCATTGAAATGGAGGATAACAGACTATGAGGGGAGGGATTGAGAGGCTCAGAATTTTAATATAATGGTGACATTTTTCTTTTTGATATCAAGAAATGAATCAGAAAAGAAGCCAATGTACTTGTTGCAGTTTGTGCTTGCTCAGTGATCACATCTGGAAGCACAGAAAAAAGCTGCTCCTGAATAAAAGGTGTAGATGTTCTTTGTCTTTACTTAAATCGCATCAGCTGTTTTAGAGTATGACCCTTAAACTTCCTTATCTTTCAGATTTTCTTGTATGCTTGCTGAGATTTGGCATGCTACTTGAAGTCAAACTAATTTCTGCAGTCCTGTTAGGGTACCTTTTGAGACTTTTTGTTTCTTGAATATTTTATAATCCTTTGTGCTGGAATCTGAAGCATGCCTGTTGAGATTTTCAGCTTTTGAAAGCAGAGCTAGTTTTCTACTTCCTTAATTACTTTTCTTAAAAGACTTTGTCCTGATGCTTAATGATATTCCCCTCTCATCCTAGGTTCACCTTTTCCAATTAAAAAGGCGGCTCTGTTAAAACCTCTTCCCCTGATGAACACTTGTCAGTTACCGTCTTCATGCTACTTTGGTTGCCTTAAGGGTACTACTTTCTCACTGCGAAGCTTGTTTATCCTTTTCCATCAAGCTACTAGGATCTCTAATTCTTTCAAACTTCAGGTTACAAGAAGAGGCTAACTGAGCAATGTGGTTCAGGCTTTTTAACCAAACTGTTTACCTCTGTCTGCCCAGTGGGGCAGTCTAAGCTTTAAAGATTCATCAGAAGAAAAAGGTGGGAAGAGTACAGAACTAGGTTTTCATTGGTCTGACAATTCTGCTCAAGGGTTCAGAAGTGAACTTATCTTTTGTCTTATATTAGTGCAATACCATTTCCAGATCATACTGGGAGAAAAGACATTATTCCCCAAGAAAACTCCTATGAAATCTGTTAAGAAACAAATGATGCTATAGATCTGATACATGCAGACAGATTCACATTCTGAAGATTCTGCCATATTGGGCTTGCTTGGAATTAATATTATAGACTAAACAGTCTTTTGGATGCTTTAAATACTTCCTTTCAAAACTATTGCTTGCTTAAATTGTGTACTCAGTAAACATCACTTATCCCCAGAAGAATATGATATGAAGTTGAGAGGTACAAATAGGAAAACTCATCTTCAGGAGACATGGAATTAATCAAACTCTATTTTCTGGCCTGTGAGTTCTTCAGTTCTCTGTCATTTTCAAGCCTCTATCTCCTTGCATTGGGCATAGAAGAAATTGTGCAGGAGATGCTTCTTTTCTACTTCTCTCCACCCTAAATCCCTCTTCAGAATCCCTTGAATGTTTCTATAACTGATTTATCCCAGATGAATGGCTATCAGTTACTGTTGATAATTTTAATGTGGAATTCTTGTAATTTAAATTTTCACTCATGTACTGTGTCTGCTTGTGGTGTGTGCTGTAAGCTGATGTTATCATTGGTGTGATGCACCACTTCTTCCTTTTCTATATGCAAAGTAAATTAAGAGCAGTGTACAGAAGCTGAAACTATATTCTGGTCTGATTTGTATACGCTTGAATATATTTTACTGAAGTGGTGATTTCCATGTAGTCTGATATAAACAAGAAGTAATTCACTGCCTTGAAGTGATTACTGTAGACTAAAAATTATTATTTTTGTTTTTTTGAACTTTGATATACTACAGATTAACGTATTTTTTTCACTTCTGCAGAAGTATAACGTGCAGATTAAAATGCAAATCACTAAGTATTTTTGCTATATTAAAATATTTCCCCAAATGTTCACAAGTCCACTTATTAAGAATGCCTTTGGATGTAATCTGAGGAATCGTGGATATAATTATCTGAAACATGAAGCATAGATTATTATGTAATTGCTGAGCTATGACCGCATATCATGTAAAAATTCATTTATAACATTTAAATTTGTGTTTTTTCTGTTGTGCTCTAGTTCAATAGTATGTTGACTAATACCTCAGTGTGGAGGAAAACTAGCTAATGAGACTTTTAAAACAGAGCTCTTAAGCATTGTTAAATAGGACTGACATTTCAGGTTGCCAAGAGACTTCAGGAGCAGCCTCAGGGTGGCACTGTTTCTTCTTTACCAAAAGTGTCCATTCTCAAGAGCTGAAGCCTGCAGCAGAAGATGCATTATGTTTTTCAAAACGTGTGGTTTAAGTTCAGCGAAATGAATCATTTTCAGGAGGATGTCGTTCCAACAAATGATAGTTATAGTGACACTTAGACGAGCTATAATGGCAGTATACCTACAATTTGTTGTAGACCAGAGTTGGCCTTAAAGTCAGGTTTGCTGCAAGGTAGCAGGGTGTAATTACCAAAACAAAAAGAAACAGATACTGTATGTCATGCCCTGCTAATGATCACAGCGTTTTCTTACCCAGTAATCTGTAACAAAAAAAAAGCCACATAAATGACCAGACTGCACTTAAGTACAGCACTAAAGAAAAACTTGGTGGCACAAAATTATTCTATCCAATTGAGTGGAAATGACAGAGAATAATATGAAGTTATCTTTGGCAGGGAGATGTGTGTTTGGAATGTCACTAGTGGACTGTGTGTTGAGAACACAAAGCTTCCTTATAGGCATACAGCAATCTATGTAAGTATAGAAACTTTTCATGAAATATCTCTGTTCATTACAAGAGGAGTTTTTCTTTACTAAGTTGTTCATTTTTTAAGAAATATATAGTTCTAAATACAGTTCTAAACATAATTCATAGAAAATTATTGCAGTGCTAGTGGTGTGTTATTTTTCCTTTTAGATTCCTTCTGAGAAAAGAACTATGACTCAATATTCCCTAATCCAATCAAACTGATCCTTGTTAAGCTACAAGTGTTTAGAATGCAATCTCATGTATTTTAAAGATGTAGTGTCAGGTAAAACTGTCTTGTAATCTTTACTCTCGTTCTTTGTTGAAATAGGATGGAAACTTCAAGTTAAATGCTGACTATTTCTGAAGTACAAGCAATCTAGGCAAACATAGTGAGCGGGTTTGCTGAAGATCTTATCAAAACCTTTCAGATAGGTTTAAAAAATCCTTTAATGACTCACCTATAAGACAGGTCTGCCCCTCTACCAAAAATGCACTTTCAGTCATTACGGAAATCAGGAATAGATTACTGATTATTTTTTTTCCACAGGCCAAACTTCTTTAAATCTTGAAATCATTTCAAGCATCTGGCTTAACTGTGTAAAGCGCAATAAATACATAGATACTGGAATATGAAGGTGTTTAAAATACAGGATTTAGAGCCTGACATGTATGGATTTGATTCAGAGATTCTTTTACTTGTGGAAGTACTAGTAAAAAACTCAGGGCGCCTAGGTTAATTAAAACGATGCTTTTCTTCAGTGAAGAAGTCTACAGTTGAATTAAGTCTCCAAATGATGGGAGTCTGAGACTTCACTGAGTTTGCACGTGATTCTTAAACTATGACAATATTACAAAATAGAAACCATAGATGATTAACTTCTTAATAATCTATGCATTTATTTACATATGTACATGTTTACATATGTAAAAACAGTGTAAACCATTTTTCTAATTAGTATTTATGTATGCATGTTAGAAAGAATTTATGCTTTTTATGTTAAAGTACACATAATATTAATACTCAATTATGTGTTTGAAGAACGGTTTGATCTGTGTTGTATGTTGCTTTATTAGATTTTAAAAGTTATTGAGATGTTCTGCAGAGAAGACAGAAGTGGCCTCACTGATTATCTGATAATTTGTGTGCTTCTGTGAAGATCGGAGGCAGAAGCTTAATTCTTCTCCTTCGAGTAGGAGAAACAAATTCTTTCAGAATAGTGTTACTTCTCTATTAAGAGTAGTCTAATTGTGACTCGATAATGATCTCATCCATAACTTTGGGAAGATGGCTAAAGGGCAGTGTGAACAACAAAGAAGAAAAATTTCCTAAGGAAGAAAATACTGTAGCTAGAGCATGAAATGTGAAATTCTTAAATTCTTGAAATACAAACTTCAAGTACTAGTGATTTTTTGTGCTCTTTTGACATTTTTTTTTCTCTTTTTTTTCCTTTGTGACAGAACTTAAAAAACATCATTTCATACAGTAGGCTGTTGTCTGGGAGCTGAAGTGTGTACTGTTTTCGACAGTGTCATCATTTAAAAACGCTGTTTTATTTGACATTGTCTGGCTCAGTATGATCCTTTTGTTCAGCATACATTGTTCTATCATAGATGGCAGATGTCAAGCAGTACAAAGCATACTTTGAAATTGCAATTAAATTTAACACCAAAGTCAACTCCTAATAATTTGTGGGATCTTAACTAAAATGGGATCTTACAGGACTGACAGATTATACAAATAGTCTAGTATGGTTGAGTAACAGCTACAAAATCTTCCTATTTCTAAGCATTTCTCCATCTGATTGTTCATTTCTGTGACAATACTTATCCTATTCCCATTTATTTATGGATCATTTGTTTTTAGACTTGAATTAGTTAACTGATACATTGAGAACTATCTAACCCAAACAGGAAGTACAGAAAAATATCCTTGAACATATAAAACACCTGGAAAATATATAGTCACTCTGCACCTCTGCCATCTTTTGTCAAATCCTTTGCTATATGCTCCTTCATTTCTTTATTTAATCTTGGAGAAATAATGGATTTCTTGAACAGGAGGGCAATTAGTATCATACTGAAAATATCTTGTGGAGTAGAAGTTCTTCCTGGAGAGTAATTGGAAATTCAATACAAATCTCTGCATTTTTACTTGACTTATTCCCAGTCTTGATAAGTGAAGCTTTATCAGATGTTTGGAGGAGATGAGTTCTCAGAAATCACTATGAAACTGTTCAGCAATTTATAACGAAAATTAACATCTTTAGTGCTTTCAAAAAATCCTTGTTGCTGGGCAGAGCACACAATGCTTTCATCGTTAAGTCCCTTTCTCTAAAATGTAAACATATATAGAATTGTTATAAATTTATGTGGAACACTTGCAATTCTACCAAATTTTTTTATTGTTTCAAGTGTGGAGTTCTCTATATATTTCTATTAATTCAGAGTGTTAGTATATATCTAACCACAGTATGCTTTATGTGAATGATGCATATTTCCTGAGAGTTTTATGCTGACTCTCTTCTCTCCACTTTCACAGTATTACCATTGCTCGTTCCGAATGACAGGTGAAGGCTGGCTTCTTTGTTTTGGAGAATATCAAGATGTTCTTATTATTGATGCTAAGACTTTGGATGTTCTACACTCTTTGTCTTCTCAGTCTTCTGATTGGATCAATTGTATGTGTATTGTTCACTCTGCAAGAATTCAAGGTATGCAGTATAGATATATTAATATAGACCAATTCATTTAATAAGTTATTTCTGTATAATTACTGGGATCTTACTAGATTAACGAATATTTAATAATGTTCCACAGAGCATTTATGTATAAGACATTGTTTCATTGCTACTACTTGAAAGTGTGTTTGTAATACCCATGGTCATGTTTCATTCATTGTTTCATAAAGAGAAAAACAAATGACCTCTACAACTGCAGACAGTTTGTTGTTTGGATATGAATACAAATTATTCTTGTAGTATCTGAGAAATTATGGATAGTACCTTGTAGAATCCATCAGATTTAGTGCTATATAGAGCACCACCATCTGTGCAAAGGTTTTTCTTTTTGTTATGCATTGTTCGGACTCTGTTTCAAACTGATTTTCTCGCTGTTTTCTTTTCACAGAAGACTCGTTGGTTGCTGTGTCTGTAACTGGAGTTCTTAAAGCATGGGACCTATCTTCATCTTTGACTAGCATACAAGTCAGTTTGTGAAATGACGATTGTAACAATAACATAAATGTAATAATGACATCAAGTGAAGATACACTGAAGCAGAATATGATCGAGAATTTTATGAATACGCTTTAATCCAGATTGATTAATTTTGTCCATCTTTAAGATGCTAGAGTTTTTGTTAAGATTCTACAGAATTCTGAAGACTCATCCTCCTATTGCTATTTAAAAGTAGTTGGGATATCAGACAGCTCTTGCCTTGACATCGCAGTGTTCGTATCTCACCTTAGACTTAAAGCCCTTAAAAACCGGTCCTTTGTACTCCCTCTTCATCCTTGTAACTTTTTTCAGAATTATTCTATAGATTGTTTTGAATATTTTTCATAATACTGTCTTCACTTAGAAAATACTCTTGCTGTGTCAAGTGCTCAATTTCTCCAGCTTCAGCCTGCCTGATTCTCTTAAACTTTGTGTCTGTATTCTCAGCAGCTGTCATTTGACTTGCAGAGATGCTAAACTTGGAATATGACGTTCCAGGTTCAAGTCAATCTCTGAGAACTAGTTTCACAAGGAGACTAGAGGATTATAACTAAGTACTAGGAATTGTCATCAGAAATGGCAAAACATCATCAATCTTCTTTGGAGCATCCATAACACATTGCTGCCTTATTTGACAAAGTGCAGAGCATGTCACTGCACAACTTGTTAATTGATAGGATCATTCCCCTCAGGAATGTCTGTCAAGTTTGATACTGTACACTTGTTCACTTGATGTATTTTTGACTGTTCTGCAATGTTTTGGGCCTTCCTTCTAACATTCTTAGGGGAAAGTAGTACTGTTATACTGTAGAAATTCTGGAGTCTGTAAAAACTGATCAACACTTAGCACCATATCACATGTGCTTCTGCTATCCTTTTATTTTACTGTCTGGAACTTTCTTTTATGAAGAGAGGAGTATAGAGTTAGTAAAAATCAAGTTTCTTCAGATGCTCAGGAACAGTACTTTAATAAATATTGTTGAATTGAATTGATATTAATATGAGGTTATATGAGAGAATGACTTGCCTTCTTACTGAGCAGTGATTCCATAACCACAACACCCTTTTTCAGAGAAGTTGTGATACTGGCAGTATCTTTCAAAGTAGAAAATGTATTTTTTCATTCGTTTAATCCATAATTAAAGTTACTCCAGTACAATCATAGATCAGGAGCTGAGCCATGCAGAATGTAACTTATTTACACAGTACTTGTGAGCTCTGTCTTTTTATTGTACTTTTAATTAGGAAATTTATGTTGCTTTACATTTAGCAAAATGATTTTTCAAAAATTGCTTTCTGTTCTAAAAGTTAAGCTTTCTGGACTAAATCAGATGGCTTTTTTCCTTCTCTGCTCAAAGGAGAGGCAAAGTGTGTGTGAAAAGGAATCAAAGACTCTGGACTGCTTAAACTGTCAAGCAATACGGTTTTGCACATACACAGAAAGGCTCCTTCTGGTTGTGTCTTCCATATGCTGGCAGGTATGTTATTGAGCATTATATTTGTTTCAGTTTTGTCAAGAACTTTGAAAAGTTGATGCAATCAATTCCTACACTTTTTCTGTTAAAATTAGTGCTTCGTAATCATCAGATGTGAGCTGTATTCCCTTCTGTTATCTTAACTGTGTTTCTGAGGTTATTATTATTATTATTTTAAGTGTTCCTGCCCTAAAAGTTTAACATTAAGTTGGTTTGGTAGAGAGGGCATTATTTCAAGTATTCCCCTGTTTTAGAGCATTGGGTGCATCACAGCACTCTCTGTGGTACATTTAAAAACATATTGGTATTGTGACATTTTTCTTAAGGAGATTTTGGACTACTAGTATTAATGTCTGATTCAGATACCTCTGCTGTATATGTGGAAGGCTGGAGTTCACAGACCCGAGTCAGCTTTGTCCAACATTTTGTAGGGTATTCTTGAGATTCCTCTTGTTCTATTAAAAGATAAAAAAAAGGGTATGAAAGCACTGATAATTTTCTTGTACAGAATGGGCGGGTTCAGTGTGGAAAAATAGTGTAATATCCTGTTTATACATTTTTACAATGTTTTTCACAAAATACACATTTTTATGTGTGTGTACTTATTTTTACAACTTCTTCAAAAAGCAGAATATATGCAAGTGACTTATTTTAAACATTTTAAAAAATATATAGCTCTAAAGAAAAAGATAATAATTTTATTAACACTTAAACAGAAGGTTATGCAGCGTGCCTTAGGAGAGACTTGTGCGTATCCTTAGTGACTCTGCTCACTTTTATAGTTATGAAAATATTGAGCAAATTATAAAGAAAGTCCTGTGCTCCATATGAATAATTCATAAGAATTCCCATTCTGAAATTTTTCCTTCATACTGTTGGAGTAAGTTGTAGAATGTGGCTAAGAGAACTCTTCCAAGACTACTAGAACATGGACAAAGGCCATATCTTAGGGTGTCATGTTTTTGTTTAAGATGGGAAGGCCAAATGTAACAAGGTACTACTTTATTTCTAGTCTTCAGAAACAGTAAAGCTAGAAGAATTCTCCCAAGTAAATATTCTTCACTTTCAATTAATTTGTGAAAAAGAAAAATCTCTGTTGTTCCTCAAACAAAGAAAAATCTGTTCTGCTAAAATTTGCTGTGATTACATCAGCAGATTCTTTTAAGAAATACAAACAGAAGCATTAACCACATCTATCAATCTTCAATGTCATATTACGCACTAAATTCATTACTTCTATGTATGAATTCAACAGCCCAGTAAACATTAATAATGAACGCAAAGCAAAACAAACTAATCCCTATCTAAAATCCTCTAATATAGCAGAAGCCCTTAATGTTATTTTTTTCCAGTTTATCTTTGTAGTATACGGTTTGATTCTGACATTATGCTAGCTTGATGTTATAAGTATTGCTTTGGCTTTAAAAGAGGTGGTCGAACTACGGAGCCAAGCTAATGTTCTGTTTATTGATCCTTTGCCTAAAACTAGCTTGAGCTAATATGATTGTGTCAGTATTGTTTGTTTCTATTTTACTCTTTTCTTGGGCTTAGGTCTATGATTATTGTGATTTCTCCTTGCTGTGTACTGAGTTCTGTAAGAGCGGTCAGCGCTTTGCTGGTGGAGAAGTACTAGCAGCTTACAGACTTATCATCTGGACAGAAGATGGTTACAGTTACATCTACCAGCTGCTGAACAGGTGGGCTCAGATGGGAAATTCACACAAAAAGTTCAGGTACAAGATGAACTTTGGGAGGTTTATTATGGAAAATCTCTGCATGTTGCAAGTGATCAAAAACCAGAACAAAAACACTTTGGCACTCAAAGATTTACCCTGAATTTGACAGCCCTCAGTCTTTGTTTGACACAGCGGGGGACACAGGAATAAGATTAGCCATGTAGAACTTGGGCAGCTGGTGCTGTGATTTCACAAAGTCGCTTGTAATTGCTTGGTAACTTTTAATTTAACTTGTGGATCTTAGATGTTGCTGTTCTCCTTTCTTTAAAAAAAGAAAGAAAAAAAAAAAAAGGGCTTTCTAAATCTTTTCTTTCTAAATTATGCAGTGGACTTTCCAAAAGCATATATCCTGCAGATGGGAAGGTGCTGAAAGAAACTGTTTATCCTCATTTACTCTGCTTTACTGATGTGAAGGAAAATAAGGTAAATTCATAAAGGCTTTCAGTGAGATTTTAAAGCTGCTTCAATATATGTTTGTACCAACCAAAATTAAGAGAAAGATTTTAGTGTTGCAAGTGTGTTTTTTGTCTGAAACTGCAAGTAAGACATTCTTCTTATGAGCGTGTTTACTAGTAATGTTGGAGATGCTCGTAGTATTGTCTTTAATTCTGGCTTATTTAATTTTTTCACAGAAATCCTGCATTGTCAGTTAAAGATGTTTCCTGATTTTTAATAAAAATTGAGAGGTTTTCTTTAAGTTAGAAGCAGTCTAAAATAGCTTTAGAACCTTTAACTTTCACATCTGTTAAAAAAAAAAAAAGTAAAATGTAAACAAGTTTTTTCATTCTTGTTCTATTAAGAAATGTGTGCATGTTTCAGTATAAGAAAAAAAAAAGTTGTTTCCATCTATGCCTATCCTAAATGAAGCATTTTGAGTCTGTGACGCTTTATGCAGAATGCTCTTATATGAAACTTAGTCATAATCACTCAGCTAACTCTTACAATGTGTACTCATGGTGCATGAAGGTAAACAGGTTTTTAGGCAGTTTATGAAGATCTGTGATAGAAACCTAGTTTTTACTTGCTCCTGACCAGAAACACTGTCAAGTGTATAGGCTTTTCTAGCAAGCTTTTGTTTTTGTTGACAACTAGAGACTCCTAGAAAGTGCTTTTTGTTGCATGCACTACTGAAGCCTGACAGATTCAGCTTTCAGATGAAGGGCAATAGAACAAACCAGTTTTCCCAGAAATGCTTCTAATCTAAAATAAGATGGGGTAACTGCTGAAGGATGCCAAAAGGTCAGATATCATGAGGGGGAAAAAATAGCCAAAACACGTGGTTTAGCAAATGCTAGGATGTTATGGGGATGACAGGAAGCTCCTATTTATTTTTTTTTCCCAGATACACACGTTTCTAATAGGTCTGCTGCCCTTTCCTATTATTTTTACTCAAATATTTACTTTAATAATTTTTGTAGTGGATTTGTTTTACAGAGCACAACTGCCTGGGTGACAATCTGTTTTCGTCTCCCTTTAGATGATAACCTGAGTTACATAACAACAGAGTTGCTTATTGTGAAATTTACTCCCAAACTTTTATGTTGTAAATAAAGCATATCCTGTCTATGGGGATGTTATTAAAAATATCTTCAAGTAGCAAACAGTCAAGCTGTGTTGACACTATTAATTAAAGGTTCTGTTTAGAGGAAAACTGTGCTGATGACCTTTAAATTCATGCTACTGAGCATTCATTTCTTTCTGGTTTGTTTTTGTCAAGTGTCTTTTTTCCTAACTTCCTAAATTTTCTCTAGTTATGAGACTCTATTATGCACTTTTGTATCTGAAATGCAGTATCTGTGCTCCTGGACACATTTTCCAGTTTAATTTCACCCAGATGGAATCCTGATGTGGTATTCCAGGATAACTCCAAAGCACAAACAAGCAGCACTGATTTCCAAAGAACACTCCTGCTCTAAGATAAAATGTCTTAAAGAAAATACACCTTGAGATTCTCATTTTCTTACCCTCTAGAAAAGTTAATTCCTCCAGTTTAGAGCTATCTGAAGTTTTCCTTCACCTGTGTTTTTAATGATTTTATATTTGTGAAGGAAACCTATTTAACCATTAATAATCCTTCAGGACAAGTCGCCCCTAGATTGTCACATAGTCTAGGTGCATTGGTATAAAGTTGTCTTTGTTATATCTAGTACTCATAAGATAGTAAAAAACAAACAAACAAAAAAATAGCCACATAACATTTCTCTGAGGTTAATATACCAGTTTTAAAAAATGTGTTTCATAAACATACTGCTATATTATCTACACATCTGATAATACTAATTCTTAATTTAGAGATCATAAACCTAGGGAGCTCTCCCAGTATCATTTTTCAACTGGTATGTTGGCTCAGACAAGGATATTGGCAAGTAGAGAAGATGTTTGAGGGGCTTGAACAAGGCAGACCAACCTGGTCTGCGCAAAGCTTTGTTGCAGCCCAGTGTTCATCCTTCTTTGATATTTCTATAGCTTATGATCTCAAACTTGGAATTTGAAATCAATTTTTGTGTTATTTTATCACCTCTTCCACATCAGAATGTTGGTGTACTGTTATTTTTGGCAGAGTTTTCCTTTTGTCATGGGCTTCATGAATGAAAGGAAGGAGCCTTTCTATAAGATTCTTTTTTCTGGGGAGGCTTCAGGAAGAATCATTCTGTGGCATGTTCCTGATGTTCCTGCATCAACATTTGATGGTTCACCGAAAGGTTTGGCAATTCTATGCAATCTCTTTAGTTATGTCTGTAAATCATGAAAATTTATGAAAATACTTTAATAGTAAACAATGATGTTTATCCATCCACTGCACCATGATTCCCTGTAGTCAGGAGCAACACACCAACAAAGAATTGACACCTTTTTTTTATGTGACTGAATAAACAAATGTTCTGTTTTGTTTCAAACTGCTCACAAGCACACCTTTATCAAATGTCATGAAAATTTGCTCAGCTGATCCCGCTTACTGCTGTTCATAGGCAGGTATATTTAAAATAAAGGATTTTAGTAAGATGATATAACCTGTTTGAGTGCAAGTGGTAACTCTAAATTGAGGCTACGAGAGGGACAAGAGAAGAGGTTGTGAGGTGAAAAATACATTTTGGTTTTGTTTTGAATTCAAACAAATAATATTCCTGCCTTTTTCTCTAGAAATCCCAATTACAACATCATTGACTCTTCAGGATAATTTTAATAAAGCCCATTCAGTGTCAGAGGGCATTATAGATCATCTTTGTGGGTCTAAAGACGGAACTGAAAATGCAGTTGTGACTTCCTCTGTGTACATACCCAGTCTGGATAAGCTTGTGTGTGGATGTGAAAATGGGAAAATATTCATAACATTAGGTTTAGAAACTGCAAGAGCAAGACTTTTAGAAGACGTGTCTTTGAAAGGTAAGTTTTAACAATTTTGCTTAACTATCTGAATGAAGCATAGAAAACTTCATACTTCTAACCTTCCCTTCCATCATCCCTTTAAACATTCCATGAAAGTGGAGGTGAGGCTCAGGGTCTGGATGAGGAAAATAGATTACAATGGTCTTTCCAGCCTCCCCGTAGGTGACATATCGAATCACTACCAGAGCACTTTGCACTGCTAGTCTTATGATGGATGTGGGGATTGGAATCAACTGGAATTAGAGTTGTGGGATATTGTAGAAGCAGCAGTCATCTTTGTCATTTTCCCTCTCAAAGATAATTTCACTTCAGAAATAAAAAAGGATACTTCCTGGTAGATGAAGGTCAGAATGTACGCCTTTGTTCTCTCTTTTAGAAAGAATATTTCCAAAATTGTTTGATCTTATGTAAGAATATTCCTGGCTTAAAACTCTTTGAATAAAAATTTAGGTGTATTTAGTCTTCTGAATCTCCTGTCATTTTATCAAATGTATTGTCAAATATGGCACTTCTATTTTTAAAGAAGAGAAATAACTTACTGTGTTGTTTCAGATAATCTACCTCATAAAGTTTTGAATGGTCATAGAAGCAGAGTTACGTGTTTACTTTATCCACATGGTAATTCAGTAAGGTTTGATCCCAGCTGGCTGTTGTCAGGAGGTCAGGATTCTACTGTGATCTGTTGGGATATATTTACTGGAGAAATCTTGCACCAATTTACTCTGCAATCTGGACCGGTGATAGAGCTATTGAGATCTCCAGAAAACTGTGAAGTAAGTAAAAATATAATAAAAGCTACCTCAAATACACATACTTCAGTCCTGCTGCACTTAATCTTCTACAGTCACTAATCACTTAATTGTTTTATTTGAAACTTGCTTTTAAGTTTGGGGGGATTATTTCTTGTTAACTTGTAATTTCAGTGGTACAGAAAAACACTAAAATAGTGATGTATTTAATAGAAGTCCTTAACAGTCTATTCATCATTTTTCATATTGCAATTGTAAAATTGTATTTGACTCTGACAAATTTTTTGAAATGGTATGTTTAAATACTTCATAAAGTGTGAGTTCAAGGTCTTAATGCTTGTAAGGCTCTTAAGCGATTTTTCTGGAATCTATATAATTGTAGTACCTACTTGAATGATGACGCAGTTTTTTATCTGTTTTGCAGTTAAAATATCATAGCATAGTGTGTTGCGTGTGCAATGATCACTCAGTAGCAATTCTAAACCTTCAGAAGAAAGTGTGTCTCTTACATGCCAGAAAGCATCTGTTCCCTGTGAAGAAGATAAAAATTGACCCCAATGAAAATCTGCTAATTGTTTGGTGTGAGGATGATTCAGTTTATGTTTGGGAAATTGAAACAGGTAATAAACTGATTATTTGTTCACTTTCTTCAAGTTTTGTCTGTCTGTTATGTCAGCTCATACAAATGTAACCTACAGGTTAACAAAGCAGAAATATGAAAATATTGTAATTAGCAAGGTTAAATTTCCATATAACAACCAATAGGTAAGCTATTGTATTTTGTCAGTGATATACATTGAACAATATAGAAATCTGGTCAGATTCTGATGACTGAATGATTAGCTGGCATTGCCGCGAACTGAGCTCAGAATTAATTAAGAAATACAATTTTTATAGAGATGACTGTGTTTGTAGATGCTACCAGCCTCTAACTGTTACATCTACATTTTTTTTCCTCTTCTAAAATTCATGCTGAAAACAGCGTTTAATTTAGATGGGGGAAATGGTGATTTAGAATGTTTTATTTAATTCACAACTAAGAAGGACATTTCTCAAAATCATGTGAGTAGGCTGTTGTGCCTGAGATGTCCCTAAAGGTCATTTAACTTTCACTGAAGAATTAGATGTGTTCGAAACTTTAGTAGACTTTGACAAATGTGACAAAGAACCACAGAACTTTTTCTGTGTTTCCTGATTAATCTGTTCTTACCATTGCTATTGTTTAAACTTGTTAAGCATCAATTATTTTGCATCAGAACCCAATCACTTTATTTCAAAAATGGACAAGACAGGAAACCTCTGCAATATTGGTCTTACAAATCTCATCAAAGGGCATGCGGGATTCTAAGGGAATTATGTCCCTGGTGTATGTTAATAAAGCACTTATTTCCTTCTTAAAAATTCAAACCAAGACAAGCTAAGAAAACCCAACCAACCAACCAAACAAAAAACCTTTAAGTCTGGAGAATTCAAGTAATGACAGACTACAGTTTAATAATTCATGGTGCAAAAAGTTGCATTCCAGTTGAGCTTTCAGCAAAGCTAATTTCTAGAGGCATAAAGTAACTGAAGAAGCACACTAGTTGATATCAAGGCCTAGATTTACTAAGACTTGTTCCATATTGAATTATCTGCAGAGGGATAGGGTGGAACAGTGTATCTGCACCTTCTGTTGCACCACATGTCCTAAGGAGTGTTATTAAATGATACTTAGTTTAGTGCTTTGAATTAATTCCTGGCAGTGGGGATACTTGTATCCTTTTATCCCTGTGGTATGGTGCGACCAGGCTTGTTCTTGTTAAAAATACACTAATATCTATTCTAGATTTATAGACAATAAATACTGTGGAGTGAATTCAATACTGCTGCTGTGTGTGCTTAGAGACATGGGAAAATTCTGTGGAGAAGCAAGAATAAAATATAAATTTCTGCACTCCACAATGAAAGAGCTAATCCCTTCTATTGCCATACAATGACTAAAGCAGCCCAAGAGGTTAAGATAGTGGAAGAGAGGTGATTGTATCTCAGTTGCAGTTTTATTCTAGTGCAATTAGTTAATGCCATACAAAAGGGAAGTAAATTCTTTGAAAATCAGTGAGAACTAATAGCACAGGATTGTGATGGGACCAGGAATACAAACAACAGTGTGCATTGAGCTGTTTCTCCTTCAGTCATGAAAATGATGCTCATCCGACAGGAAGTAAAATGGATGCTCACATATGTTACATATTCCAAGAGGGCCAAAATGATTAAAAGTACATTGAATTAGTGTTTATGTATCTTGCTGCTGTTGGCATCAGGCTAGAACGAGGGCTGCAATTACTACATTTAAGGAATATCTGGAGCAAAAGGGATGTCGTTTTTTGCTGCATTAGCCTGTAGCAACTTTATCTTTTGTATTTTACTTCTGCACTTGTAGCTGAAAAATGTGATCTAAGCCCACCAGGATATACTGTACTTGCTTTAATGTAAATTAAATCTTTATTACAGGAGAATGTGAGAGGTCGTAGCATTGATCCTTGAAATTGGCCTGACCTAGATCAAGAGCTGTGTAGATACTTCATTGTCACACAGGCAGGCAGAGCATTGTTTAGATGTATGAGACTGATGGATCAAAAAAACTCAGCAGAAGCGAAACATTTTGCTACAGTTTTCATCCGTTGGTATTTGAACAGACAGACATGCAAGTACCACTTGCTGATTCACTTACCTAAGTCCCCTGAAAGTTAGAGAGCAGTCTCAGCAAGAGCCTTGTGCTTAAATTCCATCATGGATTTGAATATGAGATAGTTTAAGTAGTTTCTGTTGTCAAAAAGTGGCTTGTTTGTTTCTTCGCTTCTGACTGTGCAGTTAGTTTCATCACTGAGGCTTTGCCTCTAAATGAAAGTCAATGGAGGACCCAATTTTTGTGTCAGGCTCATACATCACTGTTTGCAGTTTAAAAAATTCTGAACACTGTTATTGTACTGGAGATAATGGATAACTGGGAAAACAGCCAGTCTGTTTATAATTTGGGGATGTGAATTAAGGAATTTCTATGAATATTTCAGTATTTACACTGCTGTAGAGTCAGCAGTAATTCTGTTGAATTTGACTAATGACTTCACAAAAGTTCAGGGGCATTTAGTACCTATGACTGTTGTTTAGCTATACAATTTTAGCTTCAAAACTGTCCTATCAGGTAATTACAAGGACAAATCCTTAAGCAAATGAAAGCCTTTCTTTTATCTTTCAAATTTCAATGAGAACAGCTGACACCTTATTTCAAAAAGTATTCTGAAGTTAATTTTAAGATGCTTTTTAGCAAGTGTTCTTTTGTTTCTTTCACGGGGTGGGAAAAACACTGTCATACAGATTAAAATCTAACCCAGTATTTCTGTGTGCAAACTGTAAACATCTCTTGGTTAGCCTGTCAAAGATCTTATCTTACCTAGTAGATGATAGATTATCTCTGAGTATGATGGGCTACCTATATTCCAAATAGGCGTTTCAGAATAGCTTATGCAGAAATGCACCAAATGCCTGGAGTGTAGTTAACTTCAAGTGGAATTCACCTGAAGTAGGGACCTTTATTTATGTTTATAAATATAAGCTAGTAGCTTGTAGTTTTGGCTGTGTCTTAATGTTTGGAAGGAAGAAGGAGTAAGTAAAAGGGCTTATCTTTTCTCTACTGACTACAAGAGGAGCAGAAACAAGGGGGTTGAAAGGAAAGCAAATTGCTTGCTGCTGCTATTGCAAGTCCACAATAAGATGAACTGAATCTCATCCATAGTCCTTTGATTTACTGAGCGAAGTTAAATTATTGTAAGTTTAAATGTTGCTGATGAACATGCATGTGGTTAGTGATATGGAAAATGAAATAGATGCTATGAACTAGTATTTGTGGAGGCAAACATATTTTGCCTACATTTTAATATATGAACATAGTAACTTTGCATTACAGTAGAATATTTTCCATGACAATAAATATTGATCTAATAATACATATGGAATATTAATATAGCATGTGCACAGGGTATGTTCCAAACTTGTGTGCTGGAAGATGAATATAAAAATCAATAACAAATTTGGCTCTAATTAAAGTATAGAATATTTCTTCCAATAGCCACCACTTGAAATCCACTTCCATAAGGAAATTAGCTGTAATCTATATCGTGCATATGTTTTTCTGAGCAGTTGATATATTTGAGATCTTTTTAAAAAGGCCATCAGTATAAGATGTAACAACAGGATCAGTGTTTTCTTTCTTAGTTTTAAAAATCATGTGTCGAAACCTGTTGACGTAGCCACATTTATATCTAATAATCACTGAGAGCAAGGAAATAGAGGGTAGATTTTAAAGAGGGATCTTTGCTTTGAGTTAGCAGTCCTCATTTACCAAAGGTAGGTTTTAGGCTTGAGTTTAATGTGATTTTATTCATCATTCTTACAGAACGTAAACTCTAGTAATGTACTATATTTTATTCTGCCTTGCAAGTCTTGCTCTAATGTTAACTGTGTGAGTTTAAAATAGAACAATATGGTTAAAACAGTCTTTTTGTTCTGTTATCAGAATAGTTATAGAATTAGTCTGTTTCTGATAATGACAATGGTGATTTTACTGTAGTTGCTTGAAATACTCTGAAGGGAAATACAGTTCATAAGGTATTGCTTGACTGCTTTTTTTTTTTTTTTCATGACTAACTTTACATCTTAAACAGATTCCTTCAGCTTTTAGTTTTTTATACCTCTGAACTTTTGTAAACAATCACAAAGTAAATTTGTGAGGTACTGTTTTACCTACGTTTTCAGCGTGTTATTCTCTCACCATTTATCAAAGTACTCTTCAGTCCTTTTCTATTTAAAACTTTTTCAGGTATTTCAGGTATCTTTCCATGTTGGTTATCATAGTATCTGAGTGCTTAGAACATCTTTGCCATCTTCCAGTCATATAGTAGCACTGACTGTCTCTGATTCCAACTTCTGCCTTTAAGGAATAATTATGTAACAATTATGTAATTTTAAAAGTTGTAATGTTTTTGCAAGTCTCTTGCCCCATATATGTGAGCTGCATCAATGTTGAAATTTTCCTTGCTGTTCTTTTCTATTTCTGTAACTTCAACATTATGATGATTAATTTTTTTTTATAATGGCAAGTGAAATATTGTTTTCTGCTTAATGAAGAATATATGCTGCTATTTGGGATGAAGTCTGCATAGTTGTCTTTTGTTTGAGAAAGTAGAAGTAGTGATACTACATAATTCTTTCAACTAAAGTTGTCCTTTCTGTGGGAACAGGACATTAACACTCACAGCAGTGTTACACTCAGTTATGAGACCATGTTTTAAAGCATGGAGACTTTATGAAATGGTGTTTATAGACCAAGCTTAGTTCGCAGTGACAGAGAGACTGGAACATCTTCAAACGCTGTTCAAAGTTAACTTTTAGATGTCTGTGGTCTAACATTTCTACAAAGGGATGCCAACAAGAAGTCTTCCAAGTCTGTGATAAACTCTGTCAGAGTTAAATGTGCTGCAGAGTACGTGGTGTTTTTTTTTTTTTTTCCTTTTTATAAGATGACCCTCATTTAGTATTTCTGACAGCTTTACTCACCCCAGAACAAATTGATTAAACTGTTAAGAAAACTAAGATTTAGGTTTCATTTAGTGTCTGTAAGGATATAATCTTGACAGTTTTAATGAAACTCTCAGAACTATATCAAAGTAAACTTAGTAATTGACTGTATGTTTGTGCCTAGGTAATTGTAGAAGCAACCATAATTACAATTCTCCAATCTTTTTGTCCTTGTGAAACTTAGTGATTTACAGTCTCTTTTGATATCTTTCATTTTCCCTATTTTTTTTTTCCCATCTCTTCTCCCCCCCTCCTCAGGTCATCGGTCAGAACTAGATTTGAATGGATGAGTATGGCCTAGCTTATAAATCCTGTGGTTGCTTTTCATATGCTAGAGGCTGTGGTGCAGCTAGGGTCAAGATCATAGCACTCACTACTTTTTTTTTTTTTTCTTTTTCCTCCAATGCTCTCTGTAGCCCAAAGGTCCTGGCTAGTACAGAACTCAGTGTTACATTCCTTGGTAACTACATCTGGCAATGTTTTTGTGAAACACAATGTGTACAGGAAAAAAAAAATAATAACCTTACTGCACAGTACCGTATTATTGGGAGCTAAAATGCCTATTAATATTAACTTAGAAATCTGTTTATTCATTTACTTTCTCCTGGCTAATGTATTTTTGCCTCTAGGTCTTGTATTCCTGGTCAGAAATCTAAGTTGCTTGCATTTGTGGAAGTAAGATACAGTAGCTGTACAATGGTTTCATTAGGAAGAGGGTACCAAGTTGATATCTGCAGTTCGTGTGGGCAGGGTTCATGTAACTGATAATAAAACACTGATCTTCGAAAGTGGCAAATGGCCAAGTTCTGTGACAGGTGTTACTTGATAGATAAGCCTAGTAAGTCATTTTCTTTTTTTAATTAAATCACTAGTTAAATACTAGTAAAAAATACTGGTAGTATTGGTAAGCAAGTTATTTTAAAAAGATTTACCTTGTCAGATGCATGTCTGTGAATGCACTCTAAGTGTTCGCTCATACAATAACTATTTGTTTTACTTTTTCTGGTACTAGATACTACGAATAATGATGTAAAACTGTTCTATTGCATGTACTTTCATCATTCATTGTGAAACTATGAAGAATAGCTCTTACAAAACTGTGGCTCAAATATTAAGTGTTCTGTTGCATTATTAGGAGTTCATTGAGGACTGAAAGCCTTATATCTCCCCAAAGGGAGCTTTTAGCATTTGGAAAAAGGCTCCAGTGACTTCAGCTCTTCTGTTCTTAGGTCACGGTCTGACCTGCAACATTAACAGTTGAGGCAAACACCATGTGGGCTGACATCTTGATTTCTAGTTTACTCCCTTTCCTTTCATGTCTAAGAGGTATCCTTAGAGAAAGGGAGACCTTGCAGGGAGTGAGTTAACCTTGTTGTGTACTAATGAACTAGAAAGAAGATAACTTTGGCCAGAAGTAAGGAAATTTATATATACGCAGTGCAACATTAAATAAATTCTGGTTAAGAGAATGTTTCTCTAGAAAAGCATCTCTGCAGAAAGTCACTGTTGAAAGTGTAACAACGCAAATGATAGTGTAGTAAGTTGGAAAGTGATCTATCAACCACTTCCCATGCCTGACTACTTTCTTGGTGAAGAACTTATTCCTAATATCCAGTTTGGACTTCCCCTGATGCAGCTTTAGTCCTTTCCTCCATCCTATCACCAGTCATAGAAGAGATCAGCATCTTCCTCTCTACTTCCCATCCCGAGGAAGGTGCAGAAAGCATAGAAGACACCCCTCAGTGTCTTCTTCTCTGAGCACAACTAACCAAGCTTCCTCAGCCACTTTTCACAAATCATGCAAAGACTTAAGTTATTTCCTGAAATACAAAAAGTACTGTAGCTTGGATGAGTATATCTCAAAACCAAAAAGAACTTCTGTTCTTCAATCTAGGGAAACTAAAATATCATTATTCTATTCATAAAAAAATTATATATTCATTTATGAGATACATATGCACTTGTGCATACTTCATGGATATTCAGTGAAGGCAAACAAGGTATTAGCTATATTTGCTTAAAGAATTCTTGCCTTTGATAGCTGCCTATTCTTGTTCTATTTTTAAGAATGAATTATAAAAAACAAACTAATACCCAAACAGTGCAAATGAAAACTCATTGATTTGGTCAGTGTAGTTAGACAGAAGACTTCAACTGTATCATGGGAGTCTTTAATTCTAGACACTGAAGGATGGCCTTTCTTTCTTGCAAAGTGGAAATAGAGAAACTGCTTGTATATCTCCTGAATATGTCATTTCCTCCCTTCAGTCCCTTTCGGTACATTTACTGAACATTTTATTCCTGTTACAGGATTATTTTCCTTTGCTTTTTAGAAAAGCTTGGGTGTATTATGTAAGCCTATGCTATGTATAACCTTTCAGAAGCTTTCCTTGCACTGTTCTCAATTACTATCTTTGATTAAAAGATGTTCTGACAAGTCTTCTAATGCAGGTCTGAAAATGTCAACAACGTTCAGCAGTTGGGCTGTGACATATATCTTCTAAATGAAAAAAATCAGATCAGTATCTGCCAAGTCTGTTTTTTTCTCTTACTCTACATGATTCTTCAGAATACTCAGTGCTGAAGTTACAGAAAAATATTCTTTTATAAATAAGCGGATTCCAGGAGGCTGGATTTTATTTGATCTATCTCACCTATGAAGACTGCCTTGAAAGTAATGCATCCTATTTCAGTGTATTGAACCACAACTTCAGAGGTCAATTCTGGTGGGATGGTAGTAGAGGTCGAACCTTCCCATCAGTATGTTTTTGTTTTGTTGTTGTGCAATAGATGGCAGCAGAGGGACAGTTTGACAAAATGACATCCACTTCCACGTCAAAGATATGAGAGTGCCATTTCTTCTGCATGGAGGAATTCACACATTTGTTGAGTCTTGCTGAATATTGATGGAGACCAAGTGGTATCATCTGCACAGTGAGGCAAAGAGTAGTGCAAATCAGCAGTGACAACGGCAACATGAAAGACAAGCCATGCTCTGGACAGCTTGCATGTTTTTGAGCACAGCATGCAGGTTCTTGTTCATAGTTGGCAAAAAAAGCTTAGCTAAAAGTGGTGACTATACTGAAAAGTAGTGTTTTGTGGCTGAGAAAGTGCTCTATCTCTCAGTGTTACTATGCTCTTTGCATCTGCTATAGTTTCCATGGAAATAAATAGGAGGTACTACTTTTGGAGAATCTACATGTGTATATTTTTAGACTGTATTTATTTTTGTCTTGATATTGGTTGGAACTGTATCCTTTTACTTTTAAAAAAATGTTTGTTCAATCTGATTTATGCTATGTGATATTAACAATAGAACTATCAATTGAGATTCTTTCCCCCCTCAGAAGTAAAGTTGTGGAATATTCTTGAAGGGGGAGCAGTAGGCTTGCTGAAAATAAACAAAAATCTAGTGTGGAATGCATTATCTGTTTGTTTGATTCTACTAGCACAGAAAAGAAATAGCTAGGAGTTTTTAGGAAGACAAGGATGGAAAGGAGTATCTTCACAGAAAGTAAAACATGGAGAAATAGCTATATACTTGACAGATGATACTTGGTCTGAAAAGTGAGCTGTTTTTTATTTGTTTTGTCTACTAGTAAATCTAAAGAAAAAGATCTGTTCTTGACCACATGCTGTTTTAAAATAAAATCAATTCTAAAACCATTTTTCATTCACACAGATTACTTATGCTGTAAGACTCAGTTGAGTTACTAGGTCACAGCAGCACTGCAATATTGAGGATGTCTTTTCAATACTTTAGCTGTGACAGTGAACAGAAAGCACTGGAGCCTGATGGTATGACAGGTCATGTGACACCAGTGAAAGCCTCGTCTAGAGGCAGGATAACATGCATGACCTCCCCAGTAAAAATGCATTATTCAGTAAGAGCAGAATCCAGAGAACTGCACAGATAGCACTAACACCCAGAGACCCAATTTGTAGTACTTGGTCCAGAAGAAGAATAAGATGTTGTAATAGTCTCTAGCTAGTCACATCTGGTGGTCCAAAGCTGCCCAGGAGAATGAAATACTCCAGTCTTGTCTGTTCAGGAGACTTGGTTGCCATGGTCACAGCCTGAGAGACTTTTTCCGTGTTTTGTGTGTAGTATAGGGTCATAGCAGCATCACTACTGCTATGTAGAAAGCCCTATCTTTTCTCATTCATCCACTGTTATTTTCCATTTCCTGCAATAAATTTTTTTAGGTTTCTTTGCGTTTAAAATTCAAATTTGGGTCTTGTGTCATTTGTACTTTTTCCTGTCACCTTGCTCTTTAACTTCATTTTCTTTCAGAACTGGAGAACGGCAATTCCTCAACAACTGTTTCTTAGCCTCTGTATTCCTTCACCATTTATGGTGTGGCATGTTTTGGTTCACCAACAGCTAGCAAAGCCTATTTTGCATAAATGAAGCTCTAAGACCTGGTTTTACATTTTATTTATTATTAAACGTAATACCTGGCTCCTGAAATTCTTGGATTTACTAAAGTTTTATCACAATCTCTATCTTGAAAATAAAGATATTTCCCAAGGGTGTTGTAACAATTTTTTAGTATTTATTTAGAGAATTGCACAGACAAATGCAATTTAGTAAACAGGGGTGCATGTGTGACATCTAGAAGTGGATAGCAGAGAGAGCTGAATTGTCCACACTTAAGGGAGAAATAATTTTTTGGTGACTCTTTCCATCTTGTTTGTCTTATGCATGTATTTTTTGCTCCTGAAATACTTGAATATTACATTGTTGGGACTTTTGCAACTGGTGTTGTTTTTTGTGTGTTTCTTTAAAGTGCTCATTAATTGATTCATTAATATTCAGTTCTGTAACAACCTCTGTCACTGGCTGCAAATCCTGGGACAGTTGAAGGAAATGATCTATTAAAAGGAATCAAACTTCTTTTTTTACATATTTTTTATTTTTCTGTGCAGTATTATACAATATTCTATGGCACCCAATTGAGTTGTAGGGGACAGAGAACCAGTTACACTGCTTTTTTTTCTGACCTGAGTATAAAGACTATTGGCCACACAAATAACTGAGGTGATGCTACAGTTAACGGAGATGGGCGAGTTTTGGAGAAATAATTTCTGATAAAGAAGTTTTATACACACATGTGGTATGAGATCCCTCAATCCCAGTCCAATATTTTTTAGCAGGTGTTACTGTTAGAACTTCAGTGTTACATGTTTTTTTTCAAGTAGCAGTGAAGGGAAATTCATGTTGTATTACTTGAGGCTACAAAGAATTCAAACTTAAGAGAAGAAACATTTCAGGATATAGCAGATATTAAATACTTTTATATCTTTCCCATGTTTTATCTCTTTTATTTAGAGGAAATGGATAATTACAGCAGTTTCTTATGAGTTTAATTCCCATAGGAAATACATAGTATATAAGAGCTCATTCAAAATATTAGGGCTGCTCTGAAAGTAACACCTTCTAATTTTTTAAGTTGGTCCACAACATCAGAGACAGATGTTGGTTGTAAGGGAGTAAGAGCTAAAACTTCTCACTGGTACAGTTACGTTTTGTTGCCACGTGACAGATAGCAGCAGAGGGGCAGTCTAACAGAACAGCGCCTGATATGGAAATGCAGTTAAAGCAAAGGAGTGGAGTTAAATTCTTTTGTATGGAAAAATGGCACTCACAGACATTCATCAATGTTTACTGAACATTTCTGTTCAGATTATTTGGACAGCTTTAGTGTTAACTATAATTACTGAACTGATAATTTACAAATATTCATATGCTTCCTCATGTCAGGAATAATTGTTTCAACTGTTTATAGTTAAATATCCTGCAAACTTTATGTATTTAGACTGAAGTTTTGCCTCTAGGGTGTTATGAACAATATGTCGGGAATCTTACTGGTAAGGCCTGTTCTGGGGTAAGGCTGGAGTGAATTCATCTGGTTCCAACCCCCCCTGCCATGAACAAGGTTTCTCCCACTAGATCAGGCTGCCCAGGTTCCTTTCAACCTGGCTCTGAATGCTTTCAGGGATATGGGGTATCCATAGCTCTCCAGGCAGCCTGTGCCAGGACTCAATGACCTCTGAGTAAAGAGTTTTTACCCAAAGTCTAGCACAAATCCCTTTTTTTTTTTAAATCTTCCCTCTTTTTTTTTTTTTTTTCTTCTGTTGGCTGTAATATCAAAAATCTAAGATAAAGAGCTGTCATTCAGCATATGCTACATCCTTCCTGATTCATTTTCTAAAAGGAATGAAGAAAGTATGGTAAGAATGGAAAGTAGAAGTGAGGAAAGTATCTGGAGAAGAGCAGAGACGAAGTCTTCTAATTCGAGAGATAGCACTTAGATCTATTTATAATATGGATGTGATGCTTAAAGCAATCAGATTTCTTATATCCACACAAGTGAGGAATTGATCCTTTAAAACTTGTATTGAAATTTGGGGTTTTTAAGCAAGGTGTAATGTATTTGCTTTTATACTGTGCTTAAAATGTTTCAGAAGGGAAGGGAAAAAAACTGAGCTTTCTCTTGCTGTTTGTAATTTAGAACACTAGAGGACAGCACTAAAATATTACATAAGGGTTATTGTTTACACTGTTAATTACGTACGTGGTGAAGTCTTCGTGGGAAGAAGACAAATGACAGTTTTTAACAAGTGGTATTCTAAAATTCCTTTGCTCCTTTTGAAAACTGCATCTGGCTTTATACATTATATAAATTATCCTAGGTTTTCTGAAATTTAACATATTTGCTGCAGGCTCTCCTAAAGTATTTTTGTTTGTGTGTTTGTTTGTTTTTAATATAGTAGTGTAGTGAAATAGAACCTACATTTCTAAGATATAGAGAGTAAAGATTTAGTTGGTTTATCTGTAGGTATAGTTTCATGACTTCCATGATCTTGTGACGTTGACTAAGTAATATTTAAACTGACATTTGAAGTACTCTAGTTCCTAAAAACAAAAAAATTACATCTTGTGTTTCTCTAGGCACACTGGAGCGGCATGAAACAGGTGAAATAGCAAAAGCAATTCTTTCTTCCATTGAAGATTCAGAATACTTAGTGGCGGATACTCTATATCCTGTATCTCAAGAGTCAAAAAGAAATAAAAATGCTCAGTACAAATCCTCTAGCTCTTATAAGCGTGGTATGATATCTTACAATCTTACTCAGACAGAAAAATCTTCAGATAAGGTAAGAATGAAAATTAACATGTTTCTCTAGAGCAAAAAATTATGATCTACGTTCTTTACCCTTCCACCTTCACTGTGTAGTCCTGTATTAGTGTTCTGTAGACTTGATTTTAAGTTTGTAAAGCCTTGCTCCTATTTGCTCAGTACTATTATGTAGAACAAATTGCTGAGCACCCAGTGTGATCATATTTCCTTATGATACTAGCTCAAGACTACATCTATGAGCCGTACCCTCAGAACTGAATTGAATGTGTCAGTTCAGATTGATGAGTTTTAGAAGTCTGATGTGTCTTTTCCTTCTACAGAGGTACAGATTTTTTTGTTACCCAAGAGTAGTTTTTACTTGGTGTTTGTTTTATTAACAGTGGAGGACAGAGTGAAAGTGCCTTTCACTTGCTGGTGTAATTAACTTGGCACTTTATTGCTCAAAATAAATAAATAAAAAAATAACAGTGTTCACTGTGTGCAATGTTGGGCCACAAATATGTATATCAGTCTTCAGGAGGGATTTGGCCATGAAAAATACCTAGCTGTATCCAACAATTTTGCACTGATGTCATTAATTCACATAATTGCAACTGATAGAAAGGTTATGCTTTGTTGTGTTTTGTTGGTTATAAGTAATAGAAGAAAACACCATACTGTAACTAGCACTAATGTACCATTAAACTGGAGAATACTTATACAAATATACTAGAAAGTGAGAAATAAGGTTGAAAGTGCAATAGTAATTGTTTACTTATAGCTTATATATGTATGTTTTTGGTTGTTATTTGTAGATATTTGAAAAGGCTGTATTTGCTCAATGTAAAACCAAATTTTAATACAATCTTGATTCTGTTACAATCTCAAATTAAACAAGATATATATAAGTCTTATTCAGACTGAGGATGAAAGTAAATACCTGCTTCTGACATCTAGTTTGTACACCAGGATTTAGATGTATTTAACTAAACTCTTAATACAAACAGATCTTAAGAATGGGGCTTCAGTGTTGCTTGTTCAAATGTAGCACTTCTTAGCTTTTCAGGATGGCTTTTCCTTGCAATAAACCGGAGGAAGCCACTGAATGTAGATCAAAAATAACTTCCCATGAACACGGGGAGATGAGAAATGCTTTACTTTATCTCGTATGCAACAACAGCTTTCTGTATGGTCTCTGGACTTTTCCTGCCTTCTTATAGATGGTGTTAAACAAAATGCTGGGTTTTCCAAACGTAAGTTAGATAAGGGTCAGCTTAAGCCAAGTCCTTATTCTAAACTTTCTCTTCTGGTCTTTTTTCCTTATTGTCCTTACAATTTAAATATGCCTTTGAGTTTATAATTGTTCAACTCTTTATATTTCTCTTTGACCTTTTACTAACCTTAGTCTGATTTCTAAAGTTCTTTTTGATCCCATTTTCTGAAAAGTCTTATTAAAGCATAATCCTGCTGAGCATGTTGTGGGGCAGATGGTGTGCTAGTTGGCCATTGACACAGAATCTGATCTCACTGTTACTTTAGCTAAAGGAATAATTTCTTCTAGCGTTTTCAAAGAGAAATAACAAAGTTATAATAGATGTCTTTTGGTGCAGAGTTTTGGCTGTACATATTACATTTCAATTTTCAAATTGCATGAGTTTAACAAAGTGCTTAAGAAAAAGAGTGCTGTTCATGGAATAGGGGAAAGTAGTTTTTGGCAAACTGTGAAGTGTGGAGTTTAATGTACTTTGTGGATTACTCTGATTTTAAATTTGAAGTAATGTCACAAGAGGTGACGAATTGTAATAATTTATAGCACTCTTCTTGATCAGACTTGTGTCTTGACTGGTCTGATTCCACAATGAAATATTACATTTTTATCTTTCAACTTTGTTCATTAGTTATCTTGTCCTAATGAAAACTCCTTGAGAGAATATTATTGATGGCTCTTTAAAATTCCCTATGATTGACAACATACTTTTTTTTTCTTTCACCTTCTCTTTTTTGTCCTTACAGTCATGTTAGTCTAATTCCCTAACAAATAAATGTCTGTACTTGAAGAAACAGCTTTTCATTAATCAAAAATCTGCCACTCATTGCATCCAGCACTTCATCCTACCTCTATCCTCGTTAGACCAGATTCTGTAGATTAGTGTGGGAGGTGCTGGTGACTAAATGTGTAGGGTGTAGCCAACTTCAGAAAGAATAACAATTAAGTGAACAATGGACGTCTGCTTAATATTATTCTAGAAACCTGGGATGGTCTGCACAAAGGGACCATGTGGCTTTTTTTAGCTGATGGTGTTTTGTTATTAGGTCCAAATTAAGGCTTCTTAAGAAAAAAAAAAAATTTTATAATTCTTAGTCAGAAAGCAATTTTCAGTTTTTTCCAAGTGTTTTGTATTGACATTTTTGAATCATAGTTTTTTAACATCTTTAAATATTTTCTTGAAACCTGGCTTCCATGAAGCTAGTTGGAAGTTCCATGGATATGAGTTCAACACCTTCAAACCATATTGTATATAATGTCTTCTCAGATTAAACTACCATGAAAATCTAAGATGCTTTAATATGCATGCATACAATCAGTATTTCATTATCCATTTGCTTCTTTGACAAATTGTGTAATAGGAAATTAACATGCTAAATTGATAACACACTGATTTTATCAGAAACAAGCAAATTTCCACGTCAATCTGTTTAAGAATTCAGTTCCAGAAGACTTATATAACAGAAAATATTAGGAATTCATCTATTTTGTCATGTCAGTATTATGCTTAGAAAAAAATCCTTACTTAGTACAATGATCCACATGAGGTTCATAAGCAAGATTAATATTTATTACATTGTTTTATCATTAATAATATATTTAAGACAAAAAGCCATCTGCAAGACAATGGTCTCTTTCTTCCATCCTAAGAAAAATAACCTCACATAGTCCAGCTTCAAAGGCTTTCTTTCAAAACATTTGTCATCATGTGAATCACAGATACAAAAGCAGAATGCTTTGATTTCATGGTGTTTTGACCATTTTAATTCTCTTATTGTGCTGCACGTGCCAGTGGGAGTACCAATAACAGATGAGTGTGACAAATGCAGTTAACGCAAATCCATATTATTATTGTCAAATGCCCTTGATATATTTAAACAGTTTTTAATTATTTTCAATGTCAAAAGACCCAAAATATATAGTTTAATAGTTCTTCAAGAAAGCTTGTACTTAGTATGTGAATGTAAAAATCTCATAAAAATGAAACTTTTATATTGGTCTTAGTCATTGACATAGGGTATTCATCAAGTCAGCAATTTGTGTGGCAAAGTGCCATTTGAATAGTGTATTGTTAGAATACTTATGGTCCACTTGACAAGGGTTCTTGCTGTAAATAGTGCAATTTGACTCCAGCTGTTAAAGAGTGGCTTTGACAGCAGCCAAATAGAATGGAGATGCTTTACTGCACCGCAGAAAAATCAATATTGGGTTCTTGTTCATAGCAACCTGTTTTTTTCTTTTTTGCAGATTTATACAAGACTATCTAGAATTCATTTTTGGAAGTTTAAATATCATTTTAAGAGTCTATGTAATCTCTATTTAATGTTAGTGGTAAATAATTAATGAGCCAAAAAAAAAAAAAATAGAAAATACTTTGTCGATTTATGCACACAGTGAGGTAACATCATTTTAACTCCAGCTTATGTGGATAGGTATTAGAATGTTGATGCAAAAGTTATGTAACTAAGGATAAAAAATGTCTTTCCTTCTTTGTGTTATTTTTAATAACCCTACCATATCCCAGTCTTTCTTTTTTTTTTTTTTTCTTTTTTTTTAAGTATTTCTTTTTTTGTTCATTCTGTAACAACAGCCACAGATGCTGACAATCTGTAGTGCCATTGTAGATTTTCCTGAAGCGTAGACTTGCTGGTGCTGAACAGTTTTCCAGTAGTATTCAGTGACACAAGGTTGCTATGATACCTGGCCAGTAGCAATAGATATTGAATCCCTGGTCTTAATTACAATAGACTATATACTAGATTGTGAGCTTGTGGTGTTTGTATGGAACTAGCTGTCATTATACCTTAAAGTCAGTTACTCTTGAAAATGGAACTGAGTGGTTTTAGTTTTGTTTTTTTTTAAGTTCTTTTTAAATGCCTCACTTCATGGGAATCAATTAAATCTTCACATAAAAATGGATCTATTTTCCTGATATTCCACAAACATCTAATATTAGAAAATTTTCCTGCTTTTCTCTTGGAATAATTGGATATAAATCTGTTATCGCGCACTGTTATTTTTAGTGCATGGTTAAATAATGTGATTACAGCTTCCTTTAGGTAAAGATTCTGGAATCAGAGAGGCTTCTACAATTTGTGCTATCATTGCTAAGTTAAATTTCATTGAAATCCTTGACTTGCTGAATTATACTACTGAAGAGCTAGACTAGAAAAAAGTGATTTTTAAGGTCATTTCCATAACTGTGTAGGTAAGATGATCAGGACAGTGATGAGAAAGAAATACATTTATATAGGAAAAGTTATGAAAATATTTATTGCTTGATGTATTTCACTTGACATTTCCTTAAAATGCTAATTTTGAGCATAAAGTTATAATGCAGAGAGTGGTGGAGGAAGTCAAAACATTTTCTTGTGTTTATAGGAGATCCATAAGAAGTCATTCGGCTCATGCAGCTGTTAGAAGTAATTATAATTGGAGTAAAGTGCCAGTTGTTATAACAATTCTAAAATGCATTTTAAATGTATTAAGTTGACATACCTAATATTTGTTCTAAAAAACTTCTCATTCACTTATGTAATGGCATAGTATTCTGTTTTCAACAAAAAACGTGTAAGCAGGATACCAGTGTAACAGATGTATTTCCTCAGTATGAAGTTAGTATTTATTTAGAACTACGTAAAACAATATGTAATAGAACATACAGGAACGATAACAATAAACTACTTTATGTTGCCTAGAATAAGCAAAAAATAGAAGCAGTATAGGAGAACAGCAGTCACCTGTTTTAATAAGGTATTAGGGTCAATTTAAAAATTATTGGGAAACTGAAAAATCACAATAAGTTAAATTTTTACCAATTGGAATACTGATAGAATAATGAAAGTGAGATAAAAGCACAAATACCAAATATTACTTTTCAAATATGAACTTGGTTACCAAAAACTGTGGAACCTGAGATAAGTATTCCTTACATTTCATTTTGATATTTAGATTTGTATCATCAGAGATACAGATTTTTGATCACTTTAAGTGAGCTATTAATACCAAAGGAAAAACAAGAGGAAGAATGTTGGTAGAAAAGAAATGGGTAATTTTTTGTTCTTCTGACAGGTAATTCCTATTTCTTATAAGCGGATTTGTGTTCAGGAACTGTATTTAGTAGTATATATTTAAATGAAATAGTAGAATGTGCAAAGAAACAAGGATCTATATATAGCTTTCCCATAATGCAGATGCAAAGCATTTCAGCACCATGTTTTCTGTGAAAGATGATGGGGCCAATGTGGCAACATAACTACAGTGATGGAATCACTTCATAATTATTAGATAAAGCAGGTGACAGTCAAAGGGTATCATGATCCTGAGACTTACTGGCAGCTTGGACCACATGCCAGCTTTGCCGAAAGTTAGGAAGTTTTCTGAACCACTCTACCAAGATAAGAATTCAGTGATTTTGGTGTTTTCTCCTTTCATTTTCTCAAATCAGTATATATATATATATATAAAAGGCTAACACTGTGAGACTGTAGCACATGCTACTTGTACGGATATAGATAGAAAATGGCACAGGCAGACTGGTGCTGAATGTACCTCTATATCTATTCCAAACAGTGGTAACTTTTTTGAAATATATGGGCAGCTTAAAAGTAATTACAGAACTAGGCCTTGCAGGGTTTGCAAAATGACTTCTGAAACCAACACCAAATTTTTATTCTGCAAGGAAGGACTTGCTGCCTTCCAGTTTTCCTCTGATAACTAGACAAATCTCTGATAATTAGGAGGAACAAAGTACTAAACTGTGATTGCAGTTTAAAAACAGTGATAAACAACAAAGAACCAATGCTTACATTTATGTTCTTCTGTTGTGTTTTTCTGTCTTCATGCCCAAACCTAAGTGTGTTCAGATGGCCAGTTTCTGTTCATTCAGTAATTCTGAGAAAGATGAATCAACCAACCAGATGTGTCTCAATATTTATTTTCAAATATTGTTCTCTTGGAAACCTCTGCAATACTGCTGCTTCAGTAAGATTAAATGACTGTCAAAGAAATAACCGTATGAAGGCTAGGGGTACAGGAATGTAGCTGCTATCCTGCTACATCCCAGAAAACTCTACCGTAGGATGTAAAAGTCCAGTCTGTAGTTTCATGTGTTTTTAAGAATGTCATTTTCAAGGCTAGACTGCATTATGCTACCTAAAACTTAAATGCAACATTACTTGTGTTGAAGGAAGTCACTTGCTTTGAATTTGATCTAGTATTTCTATGTAGGTAAATTTTACTTTTAGAATCTGGTATGGAGGTTGCACTAACAGAGGAGCCCAGGGCAAAGACATTATCCAAGTTGGAATCAGTAGCCAGCAGTATATTGGTAGATTAATTTTTACATACATTAGTCCTTCTTGGAATCAAGCAATGTTCCCATGTTTTTAACCTCCTTTAGTTATGTTGACAGTTTGTCTGTTCAGCATTATTCTCACAAATATTTGGGTGTTCATTCATCCAGTAAATCGTTCAGTATAATAATTCCCAGATCGAAGCATTGTGTTTGTGGATTACTGTGACATTGTTAGTCCAGTTGATTATGTAGAAACCTTGACGGATGTTCCACCTTACAGCTTTCCTTCCTAAGTGCCGAATAACGCTATTGTAGTTTTTGCTGCTACCCATCTCTGAGGTCTAGAAGCATAGAGTTGTATAATTTTTTGTTAGAGAATTTACTTCCACATTAGTATGTTAAGGTGTTGACATGATTTATGCACTGAATGTTCAGACATTAATCAGATTTCATTTAAAGAAGACCTTATACTTTCTTTCTGTCTAAGATTTTCTTGGCTCAGAGACTGTCCATGTAGAAGGTGAATCTTATTTTGAGGTGAATGAGTCCTCAGTTCATTTTGGCATTCTTTCTGTAATAAAAATCTGAGACTCTGCATTAAAAGTATTAGAAGGGTACATGATATTGAAAATTATAACTGCCCATCTCAAGAGGACCCAGTCTGACCGATATAGTAACACCTCTAGTTTGTATGAGCCTCTGTGCATAAAGACTGCATTGCTTTGGGGAAGGTAGGTTGGCCTGTCTTTGCCAACATTAGGAGTCCATAGATAATTCTAGTGACAAACTGTTTATGTGCTCCCTAAATTCAAGGGATGCTCAAGCGCGATAGGCATGGGAGTGCGTATATATGGACAATCTGTAGGAGCTGTATTGGGTTACAGTGCATCTTGCCTATTATGCGGAGCTAAAAGTACAAATGATTATTTGCATTCTTCATCCCTGGGCAGACTTCTAGAGATGGTGACTGTTTAAGAGCTATTTTATTTGTGCTCATATTTGTAACTTTTTAAGCAAAAGCATCTTTGCCTACATCTTGGATTTCCCATCAATTCAGCAAAACAAACAAAAAAGCTGCATTTTTATGGGGTTCGCTGTTAGTAAGACTGTTTTGAACTGTTGATTAAATTGTGAATGTGCTTGAATAAAGAAGTAGAAAATCCTCTAAGGCAGTATTCCTATAAAACCTCAGTGACTCTAGCAGAAGTTGCAGGTCAGAACTTTATTTCCTGAGTGATTATTTTTCTGAAAACAAAGGTGTTTGTTTATTTATTTATTTATCTTTTATTAATAATATCCTAAAGTTTTGTTTAATTTAATAGTTTTTCAACAGTAGATCTAGTTAAGAGGGTATAATCTTTGTTACTTAAGATTGTGAACTTAACAGTGGAGATTTCTGTTGTGATTTAGCTCAAAAGACTAGTCAATGTTATGAATGAACAAGATTATTTCTCAGTTATAAATTCATACATAAAAAGGTAAGATCAGATTTATATTTATTACTGTTTTTTCAGACATCACCATGAATTTCACATTCTTTTTAAGTGTTGTTTGACTTAAATTTTGTGTACTGATTCAGAGACCTTTTTGACTGCTTAAGATCAGGGAAATTTGCAATTACAGGTCCAAGGTCTATTTGAGTGCTCTATAGTATCTAACAGTTTTAGTATTCCTCTTCTCTGTGATCTGTTGGAACACTTTTGGTGTATATTATGTCACAGAAAAATGCTGGATTAAATTGTCATTAATGAATAATTAAGCATTATATATTCAGTGGTAACTTTGTAATAGCTAGCTGAGAATGTTGTATCAAATTTTTAGTGTTATGTGTTGAAGCTACAACGGAAAACTATTTTGCAGTTGATTGGTGTTGAATTCATAGTATGAATTTAAGAAATGCTATTTGAAATCTGAGATTTTTTTTTTTTTTTTGAGGAACTTGCTAGCAATATTTTATGTTCATAAACTACTTTGAAGCTCCAAACACAATTCCATTTATCTTTATATTCTAAGCTTTATAGAATCTGCAAAAGTGTCCATCTGTTCAGCTGAGATTGCTTCAAATAGTGAGTGGTCAGAGAGACTTAGATGATAAAGGTCAAAGGAGGCTCTTGACCCTGTGATACTTGCTAAAGCAATTGGAGCATAGGGACTGATATACAGTTAGATATAGCTTGCTAACGCAATCTCCACTTTAATTGGTAATGATAGCAGGAATACACAGTAAAGTCATTGCTGAAAGAAAACAAAAAGTATCCAATATAGTAATTTATTACCAGTCAGTGGGTTTCACGCATAGGTTGTTTTACCCCTGCAGTGGTCAGAGAAAGCAAAAAGGTACTCTAACACTTAACTGAAAATGGATGCCCTGCTGCTATCAGAGATGCATGGTGGTCAAATGATTGCCTGTGCCATTAGCTTGGTAATGTTTTCTCTATTGTAAACTCAGCTCCCCATGTTCTTCCTGTGCATCAGCTGCAGATTGAAGGCTTTCTCGTTTGTCTTCTATTTGTGCTGCCAATCATCAAGCTGCTGTCCACCAAGCACATTTCAAGGAGGCAATTTTTTTTACTACTATCGACTACCATCTCCAACAGCCCAGGGCTCAGAGGATTTAGAAATGAATTTAATGCTTTAATTTACACTGTGCCAGCCATTTTGTGTATTTTTAAAATGCATGTTTCTTTGAGACAATTCCATGAGAATTCCACATTTCCTATTTTGCAAAATTGTAGAAGATTGCACCTGCAGACATGTCCCTGGAGCCTATAGCTGTTATGTATACTACCTAGTTTGCTCTGAAAGCAATACTTCCTATTTCTATCTGTGGAAACTGCAACAGAAATGAAGAAAACAATAACACTATTTGAAAGAACCAATTCTCAGCTCCAAAATACTATTTTTCAACCATTAACTATGTATTTTTACTAGTGATGAGCAAAAGCCTGCATGCTGCACTCATAAAAATTATGCCAGTGGAGGTCACTATCACTGACACCACTACACATCCCCTCACTGTTCTCACATCCACTGTTTGAACTCCAAAAACATTAAGCAAGCATAAATGAATGCCTATGGGTGCTATTTTTTCTATATGGAGGAAAAATGCTTTGCTTTATCTGCACTTCCATGTCAGATGCCATTCTGTCAGACCACTTCTTTGCTGCCATCCTTCAAACGGCAACAACGTGTGATGGAATATTTGTGGGAAGGTTCGATCTCTGCTGCCATACCACCAACATCCACCTCTGATGTTGTGAGTCAACATAATAAAATAGGAGGTGTTACTTTCAGAGCACCCCCTGTATATGTAATTCATCTCATTTAAAAGACTGAAGAGAAAAGATCAATACAGTTGAAGCCACTTATTTAGCTATTCTATATTCTGCTTTTAAAATGACAACAGCAACAAACCACATCACAAAGGAAAAGAACATTTTTTTTCTTACTGCTATCAGGGACTAAACATTACAGAGAACAGAGTAGAGCTATCCTTTCATTTCAAGTAGATTTTTAAGATCCCTATGTGTCATAGGTTTACTTCAATCAAAATTTTTCTTCCAGATACATGAGAAAAAATGTAAGAGATGTGGTAAGAGTAATAGACAGTTTCTTATAATCAGCTGTGTGACACTTCCATTACTTTTTTTTTATGAGCCTGGAGGGAGACCAATGCTGGGACACGATTCTGAGAAAAGCTGGTTCTGAACTTCTATTGACATCCCATTAACTATCATGATCAAGAGACAGAAAATTCTTAGCCTCCAATAAATTTTGGTTGGCAAATCCTATTGCCCCACCTACCGTCACTGCAAGGCTCATTTTCTCGAAATGAGCATAATGATAGTCTCACACTTTCATGCTATTTCAGAAATATAGCCTGTCTGTAAAGACTGCAAAGAGCAGTTTCAATGTCTAAGTTGTTTTTTGCTTAAAAACATTTGATAAGAAAAATCAACATCCTCAGGATTGTATGAAATTCTACCTTGCTCTTCCAAAATCAGAAGCTGCATGGCTTATCTTTTGACAGTGCTTTGAAAAATCACTACCACCTGCATGCAAAATCTAACTAAATTCTATTTTGGTACAGTAGCAGTGGAGAGAAAGTAGAGAAGGAAAGAGGGGGATGACATTTCTCATCAGGCTAGTTCACATTTACATTATTGATGCATTTTGCAGTCACTGGGAGATTTGGGGCCTGTTTGTTGGTTGAATGTAATGTTTGGTATAAAAACAAGTACAATGACTAAAGAAGACCAAAACTATATATGAATTGCATTTAATACTTTGAAACATGCTTCTGTGTAGAAGTTGATATCACCCACACTGTGAAAACTGAGCTATTTGCTTTAGTGGTATTAAAGTGACCTTTAAGTATATTTTGAGCCTGGTTTACCTTCCAAAGTCTTCTTGTCACTTTTTCCTTTATGTAAAATGAATGTCAAGACCATTTTTCTCAAATGTATTTTTAGCAAAAACTCATAAAAAAGTGCATCTGGTGGAAAAAAAAAAAAAAAAAAAAAAACTGGAGCACAGAACAAGTACATTCACACAAGGAGCTGAAACAATACAGAGTCACTGTCAGCTAATGGACGTGTGTATTTTAGGCGGAATAGTGTTCCTAGATTAAGGAGGATCCCAGTGGGAAAGAGCCTTTGGAGAAAACACAGCTAGATAAAATAGCATTTGAATTGTACTTCCCATGAAAGTTTTGTGATACCTACGCTTTTAACTTGTTAAACACAATATTGATGTGTTTTGGGGATTTGGTGAAGGCAGACCCCACATCCTACAGATGAGGTAAAAACCTTTAATGAGTGCTAAGGTGGTCCGTTAAAGATTTATAAAGGGAGAAGGAAGGAAGTAAAAGTAATTTTCCAAGCAATATCATAGTTAGTTTTATGGGCTTCCTTCCATTTTCTGTCATCTTATGTTAGAGAGAATAGCTTGTCCATATGTCCTAAATAGTGTTTTATGTTTGTAGCTTTAGATGTCCACCTGCTTTCACTGAAATGAAATGCCTATTGCAGAGAGCTAGGATAACTTGGTAGATGCTTTTAGGATCAATGTCAATAAGCTTTCGAATTGCCAATAAACATTTATTGTGACCTCACACCCAGTAGCAGTACCAGATTCTGCAACCGATTGACATCGCCAAGATATTTTCTTGTTCAAGTGGTGATTTTTCCCTAAAAGCTTCTAAATGTGAATCAACAAAATATAAGTGTATAAAGCAGACAGAAATGTTCAAATCTTCTATTAATTCCAAAGCCAGTTTGTGAATTCCATTTACACAGAACTCTACCTGAGCATTAGGAAACAGTATAATTAAAGATGGAAAATAATCCTAATGCTTAACTACCATATATATATAATTTAGTTATTATTATTATTTTTTAATGGGAAGGGATAGGAAAAAAAGTATGAGCATGCTGCTATGACCCCTTGTTTATCTAAAGATCGCCACAGTGAGGCATGATATTTTGTATTTGGAGTGCATTTTAATCTGTTATTAATATTGCTGACTAATTAACAGAACATCAGATCATTTTATTACACAAAACTAAACTGTCAAATAACTTGTCAGGTAAATAGGATCAAAACTTTTACTTCCTTGTGTTTTTCTATTTGTCTTTTTTTTTTTTTTTTTTTGTAATAGTCTAGGAGCAGTTAATACTAGAAAAGTCGTTTGTAATGTAAAAGGGGTTATGTAAAGAGTACTCTTGTATGCAGTATTGGTAAACATATTTTTCAAACTAAATTCAGCTGTCGATTTTTTTTTTTTAAACTAGTATCTGATGGCTTATTTTAAGATTTAGCTCATATGCATAGCAGAAACACAAGTAGAGTATTTCTTAATATCATAAAAGTAATGTAGTGCTCAAAAAAATTCTATTTTCCTCTGATGTGGAATCTGACACTATTGCCTTGCCTCTCTGCAACAGCTTCACTGTGCTGAAAATTTGCTTCTCGGTTATGTTCCTTCTTGTACATGCTTGCTTATAAAGATGAAGTACCTATTATGAGCACAGTACTGAGAGTGTAGCCTTGTGCAGGACAGTAAAACCACACAATGTGTAAGTGCTCAAAGAAAAATGTAAAAGACTCAAAATGAAGTTTGTACTCATGTCTGCTGTTTCCCTGAAGATAGAAGGTTCTTCTTTAACAAATAAATCAGGATTCTGAAATCAGTTTTGCCACTGTCTCGTAATTTGACTAATACTTGTTGATACTCTAAGAACATTCAGAAAGTGCTCCTTGGCATAGAGAGTCACACTGATTCCTGTGATCTGAAGCATCTCAAACAAATATATGGGACTATTCTAAGTTTCAAAGATGTTAGAGAGTCTTGATTACAATATATAAAAGTGTGTCACTTTGCATAAACTATTTAAAAGGAAAACCTTGTTCTGAAGTGAATAGATGTATTGAAATTGAACTTAATTGAAGATTCAATAGATTTGGCCTATTCCTTTTGCAATTCTATTTGTCTATCTACAAAATGCTTTGGATTTATTTGAATTCTAAATATTTTTCTTTCAGGTAATGGATAACAGCCTTGTTCAACAGCCCTTTACTGTTTTACCAGTTAAGACACAGTGGAACAATGCCAACTTTCATGTCCTCTTATTTGACCCGGGAAAACTTGTGGAACTTCTGCTGTCATCTCAACCCTCTGGATTAAAGTCATCAAATTCATTCCACAACTGTGATGCAACAGAAAGAGCCAAAAGTACTACTGAGAAAAGAGCACTGACATTAAAAAGAAACAAAACTGCTGGCTTCACACTGACAGTGGATGGTCAAGTAGATACTGCTTCTGCAAACCAGGTCAGTAGGGATCCTAATACAATTAGGCCATTGGAAGAAAGTGGTGGCATAAAAAGACAGAAAAAGATGAAGAGTTCAAGAAAGACTAAAATGCAGCCATCAGGAAACACTGATGTGAACATCACCACAGATACAGCTAAACTGCTTTTGTCATGTCTCTTACCCTGGGGTGTAGATAAAGAAATAGATAATCTTTGTGTTGGACAATCAAATATCTTAAGGCTGCAGTGTCCAGTTTCTTTTGGACTTGTGTCAAGTGAAAGCCACCTCTCACTGATGTTGCCAGGATGGAAGTGTACTGATTGTAGTGTGCTGGAAGGACACACTTTAAGCAACTTGTTTTCAAAAAGAGTGCTTGATTTATCAAACAAGTACCTTGCTGCAACTGACGGACACAATGGTGAAAAAGATGGAACAGTGAATAATGTTTATGGAACAAAGGGATCAGAAATAATTTTTTTCTTATTAAGCAGAATAGTTTTAATCAACAGAGTTTTTAACATGCCTTCAGCAGATACAAGTGAAATTCAAAGGTAAGAAAATCTTATGTGTTTTCTTGCATTCTTCTTCTCGAACTTTGTTTTATAGAATGTTCTTTAAATGAAAGGAAGTTACACGAAAGTTAAATATTTGATTTTCTAGTTAGCTGATGAGTAAACTTGTTTCAGCTGAACAAGAATTAGACCTATCCAACTTCACACCCTGTCTTTTCTGAGATAATTCTTTTACTCAGAGTTTATGGAGAATAATGAGGTCTCTTAAGACATATTTGAAGACATACATTAACACATCTGTGCTGTATTAACTTCCACTTTCACTTCCTGTAAGCAATACATTTTCCCTGTCTTCATAGATAAACAAAATGTGAGCCAGAAACAATCTGTCCTAGTTATCCTATCTGAAGTAACACCCTTACGTTGTAAGATCTGTCACAAATAGCATTTGTTACTCAAAACAAATTTATTGACTAAATGTTTTTTTCAGCATTAAGGGAAAAAAAGAATAGCATGCTCAACATTATTTGACACAGCCAAATAGAGCATACTAATCAGGCAATGGATATTGTCTGTCCACAGACTCTTGTCATTCAGCAAACCTATGTTGGTCTGTATTTAGTATTTTCGGGACAATTAACTTCAGTGTTGTTGATGCTATAGCCTAGAGGCAGGAGGAAGAACAAAAAATATTGATCCTTGTGCTGCAAAGGACTGTGCTTCTTCCACAAAGCTCTAGGCATTCAAGGTGCCTCAGGAGATATGTGAGATCCTACAAGTCAAACGTGCATTTCTCAGTTACTTTTCTTGCTTATTACATTGTCTGCCGATCTGTGCTTAATGCGAGATCTTACACAATATGATGTTTCCAAGATTCTAGCCTGGACTTTAATTTCTTTTTATACAAGCAAAATTTTTTGTTCGCATTGTGTCGTACAGTACTCCAGCAGATATGTATAAATACAGAAATATTTAACACCTGAACGTTTATCCAGACATAAATTCTGGATTTGGAACATGTCTCCTATAAAATTATTAAAGCTGAATAGAAAAATATGCACAATTTATTTTGTAAATACAGTAAAATATGTTTGTAAGCCTTCTCCAGGAAAGGTAAAGAAAAAACAGATAATGTTTATCAAAGAAATAGTTAATTTCTTTTTATAATATGAGGAAAACTTAGCAGAGTCTACAGTTTAAAAAAGTAAGGAATTTTACTTAATGAGCAAAATACTTTATTTTGGATTTTGACGTGGTTTGGTTTAGATTGTCTGATTTCCCCGTAGTCATGATTCATTTCTCTTTATCCTATTTATTACAGTCTTATAGATATATTTCAGTTTGATGCCCTTTGTGATGCTCTCACTTGGGATGTTGCTTCCCAGTGGCCTCATCTGAGTAAGAGCTCTTAAGTTTCTCCCTATATTTTTTTCTTTAATATGTACATTTTTAAGCTTTACATTTTCTTCTTAATCTCCTTAGCAGAAATAGCATGTGTTGTAAGTCTGGATAGAAATAACATACCTCTTTTTGTCCTGACTATACTAGCAGACTCTTAATAATTTTTGAGGTAATTGCTTCTTTATTATTTCTCTCTTACATATCTGGAAAATAAACTGAGAAGTTGCTTGTTTTTTATTTTTGTTTGTTTGTTTTTTTATATAGAAGGATAGTGTTCATTTTTAGGAAACTAGATCAGAACTAGACTACATTAGTTGAATCAGTACAGACCCTAAAGATCCTAGTCACCTGGCCTTCTACTCCATATCGCTGGTGACAAAGCATTTTTCTCATCATGGCTCTCTTCAGACTTTATTTTTTCCCCATATATTCAAAAAATGGTTTCAAAATTTTAGCTGTGTGAGCAGTAACTAATTTATTACTTTTTTCCTTAGTAAAACTGTATCACATGTTACACATAAAGACTTTTGTACATTTTCTAAAAAGCAACATGCAACCGATGCCTCACTACAGTGAAGAACCATGCTGGGAGAAAGCAACAAGATGTTTCCGTCATAGAAAGAAAAAATATTGTGAAAAGGAAAATCAACCATTGTTGTGGGATAGATGGATTACAGCCAAGTAATTCCAAATCTAGTGTAAGCTTAGAAAACTGAAGGATATATTCTACCTTCGCATGATGTTTGTGTCTGAATTTGAAAGGCAGTGTTTTGTTGACATTGTTATTTAAATGTATTTGTGCATTCTGTTTAGTCTCTAAGCTGGATACATGTACACAAAGGTATCTCCCTCTCTCATTAGGGTAAGAAGCCTTTTTCCTGTGAAGCTTCCTTTCCCTCTTTTTGGTCCCCAAATACTAAGCATAGCTTAAATACAGCCATTTATTTACCATGATTTTGAGATTCAACATTCATTAAACTTTTTCCTTTATAATTTGTGCCTTAGCCTGAGTGAATTATCACAATCTATGTTGATCTCTAAATCTTGGTGTGTGACGTATCCTTACTCTCTGTATTCAGGATTTAAGTAATCTTTGTTAATGCTGAGCTGTGTTACTTGTGACTTTGTACAATTTGCATTCTAAAACTACAGTAAGTAGCTGCACCTGTGTGAGCAGTTGATTTAGCTGAAACTACTGCATGCTCGAGGGAAAAACTAAATATTGAATTCCAATTTGCTGCAGCATTTACTGAAGAAGTTAGTAAGATGTATTTTATAGCTTGCAAGGGTCCTAGTCTACTAATTATTACTACATAAAAGAAGTCTTTCTAGCACAGTTACTAACATGGAAGATAAAATGCAGTTTTGTTTTCTTTCAGTGGGGTTCTTCTGCCTTTGCAGTATTTTCTTTTTCAGAGCTGTGTAACTTTCCATCCTGTGAAAGTTTACTTTCTGTTGCCACATGAGTACAAATCCAAGAAACCTGAAACTTTAAAACCTTCTAATTCAATGCAGGATTGAAACATTTGTGCACGTTATCCAGTGAATAAATACTTGTTTAATATATATGTAGATGGTATTCAAATCCCTGCCCAATTTCATGTTAAATAATGGACTAGCAGGTTTATTTCTTGCAATGTAGGAAGGTGTCTAGGTGCATTACTGCTACAATACTACCATGGTCTTGTGATTTAGTAATAATTTTGGGATTCCAACTTTCTTCTGATAATGCTGTATCACTTTGTATATGGCAATGAAATACTCATAGGGCTGTAAGAAGAATTGTTTTATCGACAGAAAACTGTGCCTTGATCCAGGGATTACAATAATAAATTAAAATTTCTTCGGCATATCTGATTTTGTTACTATAGGAGAGAGAAAGGATTTTCTTATTTGTTAAATAAATGCACTTGCATTTGGAGAATAGCAACTGTAAAAATGCAGTTAGTTCTTATACTATTCAGTATTTTTGGATGAAAATAATCTTATTTTGAGCAGAAATTCTGTCATTGTCAGCATGAGTATACCTATGTTTCTGCACAAACCATGAATTTGACAGTTCAGCACCTTTCAGTGAACAATTGGTTGAAAAACTCTTGACTAGCTAACATAAGTTTTCGGTTAATAGCTTTGATCATTACGTTTCAGGATGCGGTACAACTGTGATCTATTAGTTACCTGACGGCATGGTTAAAATTATTGGGATGAGAAAATAATGAACACTATATTGCATGTTTTGAACATGATATCAAACTAGTACCAAACTGTTATAAAACAAATGAAAATGCAAGAATTTTCCAACAGGATTTGAACAATTTATAGAAAAACCCAAACTGCTCATAATCCATACAAGAACACATGAAAAGCATGGTTCTGGAAAAACTTGGAGATGAATCTATAAACTGTTACTCATGAAAATGCTTTTGAATCTGCAATATTTTGCTCTTCGATCACACTTGTGAAAATAAAGGAACTCGAAGTAAAATGATAAGAAATAATATGATGATATTGTAAAAGTGGGATATAAAAAGGAATTAAAATTTTTCTCCTGCTGCATTTTGAGATCTGTACCAATAACATAGTGCTCAAGCTGACATTTTTCAGAGTTTAGTATTATAAAGTCTGTGTAACGTTACAACTTACTTGTTGGTTGCTGTGATTTTTAAAGATGAAATGTTTTTTAAATGGCACAACATCAAAGTCACTATAGAAAAGCATTTAAAACAAAGTTTAAAATGATTCTTGGACTTATGTACATTTGACTGTTTCAATTATAAGTTGAGGGTGAAAGCATGCAAGTTATTCTTGAAGAGAAATTATTTCATACATAAGTGTAATTGATAGTAAGATGATTTAGATTAGATGTTAAGGGAAGTTTTTCACTGAGGGCATGATAAAGTGCTGGAAAAAGTTGCCCAGAGAGTTTGTGGATGCCCTGTGCCTGGAGATGTTCAAGGCCAGGTGGAGTGGGGCCCTGGGCAATCCAATCTAGTACTTCATCAAGTGGTATAAGGTTGGCAACCCTGCCTATGGCAGGGGTTTGGAACTTGCTGATCCTTGATGCCCCTTCCACACCAAAATATTCTGTGATTCTATGAATATTCACCTTTAATCAAACATAAAATTTCTGTATGTTCAGATTTTATTCAAGTTTCATATTCTTTCAGCCTACAGCAACCGAAATTTGTACACAGCAAATGGCAAGATATGGAAGCAGCCATATCATTTCCCAGTTTTTATGGAGAGTTACCACGCAGTAAGTATATGGAAGAGTGGAATATTCACTTTTTATGGTGTTATGTTTTGCATAAAGTTAATTGCTAAAATATATTGCTTAACTTCAATAATAAAAAAAAAAAGAATATATTCTTTAGTTTCAAGGACGTTGTTTATGAATATAATGCATTAATTTCTTATTTTCTTTTGTGAATATCATTTTTATGTACAAAAGCATGAAGACTGATAAGCAGTGCTTTATTCAAGGAAACACTTTGTGTAGTGGCAAAACATTTTGGCTGAGTTTCTAAAGATATTTTCTAGTTATGTGAAAAACTGAAATGCAATAAAATGGTCATCTTCACCCTCTCCCATCTCCCTCAACACTGTTACATGCCCACCCTGCAATATATACAACCCTTGAAGCAAACTGTTGCCTTAGTAATACAAGAGTTATCTTGACTGTTCAATAACGCCCTTAGACTTTTGGCTTAAGGCAAAATAAAGCAATCTTTTCATGCTAATGTCCCATCGGCAGTCATTCACCAATCTTGGCTTGCAAGCCACTATAAATTTGTTCTTACAGCATGCACTAAACCAAAAGAATAGAAGGTGGAATATAGATATTTGACAATACATGTAACCTAACGGATAGCGTTACTATTAAAGGTGCAGTCCTGTCTAAACTGCTAGCACAAACGTTTTTTAAGTGAAAACTTGATCTTCTGATGTGTAAATAAGCCTTGAAAAACACCATCTAAGATCAGGTTTTATTGCATCTTTTGTTCTCTCTTTTATTTGCAGTAATTATTATATGATATATCTTGTAATGATAGTAAAAATGCCTGTTAGAAGGAAGATGAAAGAAGTTAAGGGATGATTAAAAGTGAATGGATAAATTGCACAGAAATAGAGATTACTAAAATGTTAATTACAAGAACTCTTCTATTGTTACCTAGAACTTCTAGGGTAATGTACATTATAGCTCCATTTTCTCCATACATTCATTCGGATTTAAAAATTAATATTTTCATTGAGACTTGTGGATAACACAGATGTTTTAGGAATGACCACTTTCTCCTGACATTTGTGGAGTTTCTGTATATATTCACAACTGTAAAAAGTCTTAGTAAGAAGGTCATATTAGAAGAGAATCCTGTAATGTATTTTTATATTCATGGATGTAAATCTGCTGTCCACTTGGATGGAAACAGGGGATAACGTTGGGTAGGATGCTATGTTTCCTGTACAATTTTTCAGTCACTGGGATGCTTGCTGAAAGATTATTTTATGCTAAAACAGAGTAGCTTCAAGTTAGCTCTTCTGTCAGCTGGTAAAAACCACCTCAGCATGTGGGTGGTGGTGTTGTATGATTGGGTTGCTTGTGAATTTTGGTGTTACTTTAATGCTTACATTTGCCAGAAACAAATCAGTTTCCTTTTCTTGAGACATTATATTGCATGGGCATTCAGCTATTAATGTGTGGACTCAAAGGGTCATACAACTAATTTGCTTGACTTATGCCCAGCAAGGAACCTTATAATAAAATACTGAAATGTATGACGTCTCTCTATTGGAGTCTAAACAAGGAAGAAGCTGTCTAAATACTTGATATTTAAATGTTTGTCATTTAAACTGTGCCTTTAGAAATCATCTAAAAAATCAATGCGTAATAATAAAAATCATATACAAATATTTAGAACGGTTTTTATAACTAGCAGCCCTCCAGTTATGCTTGCAGTTATGACATTCTTCACACCGAACAAATATTGTTGCCCTTCAGCAGAAAAGCAAATTGGGCTGAATTGTAAGTGCACAAAATGTTATTCAATGTATTTTTGCTTAGACGGTACTGTTTGTTGGTAAAAAAACATACAAGTTGTAGAATTTACCTTGCAAAAAACACAGTAACTTACTCCAAATCTGAAAGTATTAACAGTAGAGGAAGAATATAATGAAATATGGTAGATAGATTTTAAGTAGTTCTATAGAGTAGGACAAGCAAAGTCACCTGCAGAAATTTGAGACAGGGTAGAACCAAATGAAAGTGATTTTCTGATCTTGCAACTTAATAATATAGGTATCCTTTATAAAACTGTAAGTTGCATTGTTTCATAGATTGTGAGGAGGAGAATCCTGTTATGAGCACTTAATATAGAACAGAATAAAACATAATTTTTTCTAGCTTCTTCATCAGCTTGTTCTCCAAGTTCATAGGATGCACTACTTCATAACTGTATAACAAAAGATGTCAAGGCTCTGCTTTTTTGGCTTTGTATATACAACTTTGGAACAGCTCATTTTCTGAGCACACTTAATTGCAGAATCTGTAAATATATTTCTCATAGAATTAATGTAAAGTTGCTGCAAGCTGGAAGTGGGAACAACAAAAGTAGAAGTATGCTTTTCCATTTGATCCTCACTCCTTCTAATTGTCATACGCTTAAAAGGATCAAAAGAGGAGAATTACATTTTTACCTACGAAGTGTAGGTAATGTAGCTGTGATTCTTCTAGATGTGGTTGATTTTTGTCTAATTTAAAAAAAAAAAGATTTTCAATTCTTTATCATACTTGGCCTTTTCCTATGTGAAACATCCTAGAAAATTCAAATTTAACTTGTTTGAAAGATCTTGGTGCAAGTACAGAAAATGAACTTTGAAATGCTTGAAGGCTTGCTAGGCACAAAACATACGTTCCTAGGTTTGCATAAATTTGCATGCTTGCATAGATCTCTTCTAAAGCAACCATTAGATTATACATGGCATAGGTAATAACTTTAAAAAGTCATAATGGAAATAATATCTTTGCAAATGAGCAGACCGCTGTCAACAATATGCACCAATATGACATTGGACAGGATTAAATGTATGTATGCACTATGCTTATGTCATGAGATTAAAATGTATTCTGAAAAAATATTTTTGCTGAGTTTTTATGTTGTTGAAATTAAAAATTAAAAATGTTTATTATCTTTGTGAGCTTCTGTATATTCTGTCAGTTCAAAAATTACAAATGTTTTTCAGATAAAAGTAGACGTCGTTCCTCTGATTTTGGGAATGCTTCGCTGCTGAAACTCATTTCTTGTTGGAGTGATCAGTCTATAAAGGTAGGAAATAGCCTGTGCTAATTACAACAATGAAATCTCTAGGTAATATTGACCTGAGTTTAGTATTTGGAGTCTTTAATATGGTACTATAGTTCATAATTTATGATAAAAAATATATGAATAGCACAGTTTATGTGATATTTAAAAATCAGATTATTTCAGAATGGGATATACTAGTAATGAAGCTATCTTGCCTTTCAGCACATATTTAAGTGGCAATGCAACTACTCTTTAATCTGAATGGATAGTAATTATCAAGCAAGGCATGCTTAATGATATTTTATCCTGTTCGCAACATGTTTTGGAGGTAAATTACCTGTTCTCTGATGGCTAGATGTAACTTAAATAAAGGCTATAATAGGGGCAACATCATACATTAATGTATTATGTGGTAAACAGAAAATTCATTCTTAAGGTGATATAAAATTAATCCCATATCCTTACTCTTTAGAATGCTCCTCAGGAATGAGCTAGAAAACATTGTAAGTTATTATTTTCCAGGTCAGTTGAAGCTGTGTCATTGGAAGCTTGTGTTGGTGAAAAATCTCTTATCTTGAGAGATAAATTGCTTTTTCCTGAGAACTAACAGGAAACTCTGAAGTGGTTTGAAGAATGAAAAGTATAAATTGTTTTTAACTACAGAAATATGCATTAAAATATTTTTTGTGGTAGCTGAAGTCAGTTAATGTTCAGAATTAGGAAACCAAAGACATGATACTAAATCCACAAGGGATTTTACTCTAAAAAAGGGAAATAACTGTTACACCATGGTGGTAGTTTTGTTTTTTGTTACAGAAAGACTCTAATGGCATCTGTAAATATATCCAGTTGAATTCAATGTTTTGTCTTGAACTTATTAGTTATTTATCATATCTCCAATGTTTACAAATCTTGCATATTATCTCAACATTCTTCCCTCACCAACTGCCTCCACTTCTCTTACAATAACGTTTTTCTTTCTGGAGTCTTATTTTTAATGCAAGAAATGAGAATAACAACTTAGTTTCTATAGCTGCAATTGTCACATGAAATCCATTTAATCCCTTTCTGACTGGACCAGCTGCTAAACCTCTTTATGGAGAAGAGTTGTATAGCCATGAAACTTGCATTTGCAGCATAGCTGATTGTGTATAATCTATGTATTTATATTTTCTGATGAATTTAGTGCCTGATCAATTTATACGATGCTAATAGTCTTATCTACCAAAGGAGATTAGTCTGCAGGAAGATAAGGTTTGGAATAAGTTACTTCTTATCTTTTTCTCATGAAAAGATTTTATATTTAGTGAAATTGTGAAGTACTGCAAATACCTTGCAATCAACTATCCTCAGATTTCAACATTATTCACACACAGATTTGTAGTTCCAGTGATCTTTACAAACCAGCTTTCTTGTGCAGTTCTTTTTTTGCAACTATAAATATAATATTCAAAGCCATTTGTGATACCAATAATTGTGGGTATTCAGCTACCCATGATTTATTTAAAATGATTTTTTTATTAATGACTGGACAACATTATTTGTCCTCTCTTTATACGCAAACAATTTCATGGTCAACCTATAAATCCTGAGCAGCCTAACTAAACAGTCATGTGTATCCATCCCAAGTTATTCTGCTTTAAAAAAGTGTGGTGGTTTTTTTTTTCAGTTTTTTTTTTTGTTGTTTTTGGCGGACGATACTGATTTTCAGACATGACTCAAAGGACTTGCCATTTATTGATTCCTCATCTCCTTACCGTACTGTAACAGATTCTGTGCAAACAAGGAAACTGAAAGAACCTGCTGCAAATGATTGATCATGGCTTTACTGACTAACTGACTTATTGAAGGGCCAAGGGAGATCTTTGTCTTAAACTTTAAAAATGCATGTAGTTTTTAAATATTTTTCCCAGATTTTTTCCCCAGGTGATTCTAAAGGAAGGTCTTCATGTACTTTCCTGTTCTTTCAGGTTAAATGTAACATTTTGTTGCTACACTCCCACCTTACTCCGAAATTACAGAATTATGCTGGCCTTTTTAGAGACTCATATATATAAACATGGCTACTTGCCCTGAAACGTATAGTAGGAGGTAGCAGTGATTGTGCTTCTGCCCTTAATTGTCCTTTCTCTATTTAAAATAATCTGTTCCTCTATGATAGGTATTTAATTATATTTTAATTTTATATACTCTATTACTATGCAATTCCAGGTTTATGAAAACTTTTTATCTGAAAGGGTCCACTTTTAAATAAAATTGCTAAAAATCATTTCTTAAAATAATCAATCTGCGGCACACAACTGATGTTTTGATGGTGTTGAGTCTAACAGATATAAGGATATTTATTTCTACTGGACACTTTCTATTATAACCATTCCTTTGCTATTTTTTGCTCCTTTAAATGGCAGATGTTGAAATGTCTCCCATCTTTGCTTGTATGGCCAAGGATTTAATCACATGACTACATGCAAGCAGTCTGTCATGCTTGTATGGCACCCATCAGTCTATGGGCCCTCAGCAATTTGCTTCTCTGTTATGTATGATGATATCAGGGCACCGTGGTGTAGCACACCCATATGGAAATATCTGCTGCTTCATCGCATTAACTGCTAATGCCTTCATGATCAATAGGAGCCATGCAACTGTTCCTACCAGTTCAGATCTACGTAGACATGAGACAGTTCTTACCTTGAAACTGTCTTTTATACAAACCTGAGTAACAAGACCTTGTTAGAACTTGGCTGTATTAATTCAGGACCATCAGAAAAACAGTTTATATAGCATCAGTGAATAACACTTAGGTCCTGATTTGGACATTCATCCCCACCACCCTTGAAGTACTCTGTTCTTTACAAGAAACTTAGCACCCTCTTTAATTAGCTAACTATTTATCACATTCCCTAATGCTTAGGAAAAGAGATGATGTCATATTTAAATCTCTGAAGTAATCACATGCCTGAGGATTGTAGTTGCTTTAGCAGCTCTTTCATCTATGGGAAAAGATAGACAGTGAATAGAAACCTTTCAGATTTCTGGACTTTCTCATCTCTTCCTATTAATTCTTGCAAAACACCTGTATATGTTTCATTACTTAATTTCTACTAATATTTGAATATGGATCTATCTGAGATATTTTACAAAGAATTTTACTTACAGACATGGAGATGTTAGAGCACTTCATTTTAAGAACCTTGCTGAGAAGATAGATTATCTTCTCTATTGATTTTGCTCAAGTTTACAATCATTTCCCTAACAAGCTCTGGATGCATTTGCTTTTACAGTAACCGACTGTTTACCTGTAGCAAACAGGCTACATTATCACTGTCTAAACAATAATAATTTTCTTACTAGTTGCTGCCCAGTAGATTCCCTGTATAGCCATGCCGCTGTGCTTTAGAAGGAAGGAAATTAATTTATGCTCAAAAACATTTCAAAAAATCATTACAGCCAGTGCATGGTAGGTCACAGGCTCTTCTTCCTGCTTTTCACACACACACACACACACACACACACACACACACACACACACACACACACACACACACACACCATATATCTATCCATTCTTGCTGTAGGGGCTTTAAATTAGAGGAGAGCAAATTGGGTGCTGCAAGTCTGATGTTTTGATCTGTAGGGTTTTGCTCACAGATGTGACTGTTACAGAGGTATCTGGGAGGCAGCTTCTGGAAGGCTCAACCCTGCAGAGGTTATGGTCTTAGCAATAACCAGGGGTGATGTCTAATGCCTTTTCTCATCAGACCCAGTCATTATAAAGAGAATAGTAATGCCTGGAAATAATTGATTAGGAGTAGAAAGGAAAGCCAATATAAGTTTTCACTTATCTTTCTGAATTGTTCTCTGGTATTGCAGCTGCAGATCCTGATAGGCAATTGCCTTTTACCCTTGAATATCTCTATTTGTAGTTGGACATACACTATTTATACTTCATCAGGTATAACCTTAGAGAAGCATAATTTCTGTCGTATTTCACAATCACAGATAATAAAAACACATTAGCCAACAAGATAGCCAATATACATGTAATCCAGAAGAATGCTAAGAATAGACTGGAAAATGTCAAAGAAAACTAAAACTGTTCATTTAAATGTGCTTTGTGTTAAAAACAGGTAACTCTTCTGGAGAGTTTTAAACTTTGTGATAATGTTAGATGAGGCGTATGGATTGCTGGGGAAAACACAGTGAGAGAACAAAACCAAACATGAAACCACAGTGAGCCATGTGGTAATGTGGATTCAACAAAATGATAGACAGGCTGCCTGCAGAGACATACGGGTGCTTCCACTATATCATGTTGTGCCATTTGCAATAGTTTGGTTTTTTTTTATTCCACTCTAAAATGTTAGAGGAAATTACATGTTACAAATGCTGCCTGGATGGCGTACACAACAATGGAACAGATGATGAATATCTGATCCCAATTACTGACAGGTTCTCAGCAGATCAAAAAACATGAAAAATAGATAATGTGCACAATTTCCTTGAGTGACTCTATCAGGAATAATTTTTTTTGTCAGTAATTTTCCTGAGACAGTGTAAACTTCTCAGGGCTTCAGCCTCTTAATTATTGTAGATACATTGTAAGGATCTGAAATAAAATCAGGATCTTTAGTCACCACAGCTCAGTGTTTTATGGATGTGAGGAAGTGGAAACTGCCTTTGGCTTCCCCTGTAAAATCAAGTACTATTATGTCAAGATGAAGGTTTACACTATGTCAATGCACATAGGGCTGGGTTCACTTGCTGTGAAATTTCAGACTGTGGACCTGACCAGGGTATTTCAGTCTATAATAAGGTATTTTGTCACGATGGACACCTAAAGCCTTTGTTCTGCTTAATAATTTGAATTAAGAGGAGTCGCTAGAACTGTGACTGAGGACAGCCCATGAATTCATAGTGCTTAACTGGCAAGATAAAACTCTATCCTCCAGGCAGTTTGAGGAAGTCTGCATTTAATTTATTAACATAAATGTACATCATATAAACATGAAATAGTTATGTTTATATTATAAGTATTCTATATTTAACTTACTTTCATATGCGATTTAAATTCACATTTATATCAAGGTGAGATATACTGTCCTGGAAACTTTAGATTTTATCTGTCTCTCAGAAATTTTCTTGTAGTTGAGAATGACAGTCTGAGAGTGTGAGAAACTGTATCTGATTTCTGTAGGACATAAATTAAAAGAGGGTACCCATGCTGCCATTCTGTGCTATGCTTAAATGTAGATCAGGAAATGCAAAATCTTGGGTCCACTGTGAAATGTCACAATGTGATGTTGAAATGCCTTAGGTTTATAAATTTCCTAAGTTCTCCTTGGGCTTCTCTGCTTAAGCAAAGACAAGTAAAAATTATAACTGTAATACCATCTATGAACTGCTTTATCTTAATACCTCAGTATGGTGCAACGAGTATCACAAGTGGTGTTTATAGGCTGTGGATATTTCCAGCTGTACATTTTGAATAGGAGAAGTTAGTGGGAAATTTTACTTTTGTATTAAGCAAAAAACTTGTATTAACGTGGTTGATCTGGAAGAATAGGAGATTACAAGTTTTAGCAAAGTATTAATGAAAGTTTTCAGAGTGAGATTAGACACACTTCTAAAAACATCAGAATAGGAGATTCTTATTCAGTCCATAAATCACTGTTGCAAACAGTAGCAAATGATTTTGTTTTTCTATTAGATGATATCACCATCTGTGCTACACTAACATGAATTGCAATGGCCCCTTTGTATTGAAGAGGTAGTAGACTATTGATTCTAGTTTTGAGAGTAAGGAAAACGAACATTTCATTTGTGAAGAGCAGTCACAATTCTTAACATCCATTGTTTTACTGCTATCCAGTTAACATTTGATTATGTATATAGAGCTGCACGATTATCAGTGTCAGGTATATTGGTAAAAGTTGCCTTTCTAATAGCATCTGCTGGAGCCGTCTCAACATTGTCTGCTATTTGTTTAAAATTGCGAATTGCTTAGATAAATTACTGAATTACCGATCATCCAATAATAATTTGCATTTATGACAGATCATTGAGGCAATGCAAGCAGTGCTGTTGGCAGAAGTTCAAAGGACTATGACAACCTTGAGAAAGAGAGTAGTCTGCAGAGAGCCATTGACTGTAGTAGAGAATGGAAATGGTAAGTTGCAGACATGGCCAAAGACTGAGAAGCTAATCAGGTGAATTTGCAATACGTTATCACTTTGTCATGTAAGTGTGAAATTTATTGGTATATCCCTTTAGCAGAACATCCTCTAGTACTCAGAAGTTAGCAGAATGAGTTCATATTAATTACTGTGCAAGACAAGCTAACTGGCCTGCTTCTGACCCTATCAGGCCTATAAGTTTTTTTTTCAAATGATTGTCAGGGAGTTAAAGGACTTCTATGCTCTCTCACCGTCTCTCAACATTAAAGAACAGGTAAAGTTTCTATGCTTATGCTATTTTTCTTAGAAGTATAACAGCTCTGGTATTGTAAATACATTTGAAAATATAGGAAGCAGCATGCTTGAAATAGGACCAGTAAATCATCTTTAATATTTTTATAAATTTAACTTTTCCATGACATCAGTCTTAGCACTAAAATTAATTGCTTGACTTTATAACTTTGAAATCTAGTAGAGAATTTTTATTTTTATTTTAGAAATAATCTCTCTTCAAGGAGATATCAAATGCATTTTACAATTAGGTCATTTTGTTTTACAAGAAGCTTACCCTCTGCAACTTTACAATGGTGTTAATGTTTATAGTAAAAAAAGATTCAACATGATTTTATACTATGAAATTATATCTTTTTTTTTTCTCCCTAATCCATTAGCAGAGTCTTAAAATTAAATGACTTGTATTTTGGATTCTATCTTAACAGTAGTGAACTTTCTCCTGGGAAAGTAATTTATAATCTCATTGAGTGTGTTTGTGTCTTCGTTAAATGTTTGTTGATATTAAAAATGATACTAGTTTCAGGCATAAAACAGTATGGTCTCTATAAAATTTTGACTCTGAATATAATGAACTTCAAACACTGAGTAACTTCTATGTATGAACTTACTCTTTGTTTACACTTCAGATTGTTTTGAATCAATTTGTTACTGTACAGTCTAGGAGAACACACCTTGTAACTAAAAGGATCCCACAATATTCATCACAGTACATAAGCAACACAAGTAATCTTTATAGCTTGTATCGTTTTCTTATAGGTACTGCAAAACTTGCAGATTTTATTAAGAATTTAACAGAATCTTTGGGGATTTTTCATATGTTGAGTAAAACTGGTTTTGGGATGTGATCATACGTAGAAATTGTTTAAAAGCCACTCAGGACTGAGTCCAGTCAGTGTAATTACTGAGACATATAATTATGTCTGGTTTTACTCATTCATTTGATACATAGGTCATTTTATATCTTACTAAATCTGTAGTGATGGGTTGCACAGTAGCAGTCATCTTGTGTGACATGAAGATAAAGGTTAAATATTGTTTCAAGTTCAAGTCATAATTCAAGACTGGGAACGTGTGTTTTGACCCTTGAGTAAAAGTACCTGAATCTTGCTGATCACAATCATTGCACTGTGTGGATTTTTTTGTTAATTGGAATGAATAAATTTTGTCCCAAGGAGTTTAATGTTGATTTACTCATCATGTTCCTGTTGAAGTAAATTGAATTTTTATTTAAGATCCTGAGTAAAACTTTTCAGGATTTGGCGTTCCTATCTTTAAAGTTTTTACGGGTTATTGCTCACAAGGCATTAACTGTGTCCTAGTACATTCTCCTATTTCATTAATTGAAATATTAATGCAAACAGTTGTAATTTCTTTGTTAATGTCAGAGATATGATCTGTAGAGCACACAAGATTTTCTGATGTTGTGCCTCAGATTTTGTTAAATGTGAAGAAATACAAGAATGTGGATCCAACTACATGCTGGGAAAATTGTATTAATGTGTTTTGGTATTCATGATCGTATCTTAAATTGAGGATTTGATGCACATGATGTTAATGTGCATCAGAAATACTAAAAGCCGGAGAAATTAAAGACAAGTGCAAGATGAATGCTTTATTCCTAAATACAGGATATTATTTTAACTGCCTATTAGATTTGTGAAAAATTATTCTGCTAAGTTCAGTTTGTAATAAATTATAGTTAGTGCCTAAAAATCCCCAGTTTAACAGGTTAATAATTATTCAGAGTTTTAAGTATATCTTTCAGTCTTTCCTCATAAGGGAGTTGCTCCAGACCCTTAATTCATCTTTGTAGTCCTTTGTAGAAATTCCCTGTCTTTTCTGTACTGAGGACCCAAAGGCTGGACACAGATGTGGCCTCACCAGGGCAGAGTAGAGGAGGGGAAAAACCTTCCTTGATCTTCTGGTCACGTTCTTCTTAATGTGCCCCAGGACACCATTGAACATCTTGGCCACAGAGGCACTCTGCTGGCTCATGGTCAACCTGTTGTCCACCAGGACACCCAGGTCCTTTTCTGCAGAGCTTCTCTCCAGTAAGTCATTGTTTAGCCTGTACTGATGAGTGTGGTTAATTCTCCCCAGATGTAGGACTCTGCACTTGCTCTTGTTAAATCTCATTACGTTTCTCCCTGCCCAACTCTCCAATCTGTCCAGGTCTTGTTGAATTAAAACAGCCCTCTGATGTGTCAGCCACTCCTCATATCATCAGTTTCATATCATCAATAAACTTGCTAAAGGATGTTCTCTATCCCTTCATCCAAATCACTGATGAAGGCATTGAACTAGACTAGCCCCAGTAACGACTCCTGAGGAACACTGCCGGTTATGGGCCACCAACTGGATCTCAATCCTCTGAGCTCTACCAATCAGCCAGTTCTCTGTTTACCTCACTGTCCACTCATCTGCGTTATACTTCCTGAGCTTACCTTCAGGGATGTCATTAGAGACAGTAACAAAAAGCTTGCAAAAGTCAATACAGAAAACATCCATTGCTCTCCCCTCATCTACCTAGCCAGTCATGAAATTGTAGAAGGCAACAAGGTTGGTCAAGCACGATTAAGCATGATTTCCCCTTGAATCCATACTGACTAATACTGATAACCTTTTCTTCCAAACTGAGGGAAGAAATTAAATGTGAAAACAGTTAAGAATCTAACAACGTTTTGAAGTAAAGCAAATATTTTTTGTAAATGTACATTCAAATAACACGAAGCAAAGAAGACCAATGCAAGTTATCTGGAAGAAAGCCAGAGAAAATTAAAACCATGATTCATTATGACAGATTTCCTTAAGGAAAGCAAGTGAAAAATTTGTGCAAGCTTTCATAACCTATTTGAGAAACTCGCCAATCTTATCATGTTTTCCGATGCGCAGATTTTTAAAGGAAGCTGATTTACCTCATGCAGACACTTTAAAGATTTTTATTGCTGGCGAGGAACCAGTAGCACTTCCTGCTTATTTCTCAAACTAGTTCAATTTATCAAAGGTATTGAGATTAAGTATATTTAGAGTTCATTGTCTAGCAAAATCTGAGATCACCCCTCATTCCTGCCCAGATTGATGCTAATAGAGATAAAAGAGCCAAGGAGGTACTGAAGTTAGAAACATTTCAAAGAAAAAGGTTAGTAAATCTACCAGTATTGTTAGAGAGGAAAGTAACGTATAGAAATCATTTAAGGAAATTGTTTACAGATTTTTTTTGAGTATGCAAAATTATTTGGAGATTATTGATATAGAAGAGTGACTATACAGTGGAGATTCTAAAATCAAACTAAATAGATGAAGTTAAACATATGTTCAAAGTTTCACAAAAACTCAAAAATTTTATTAAATTGAAATGGAACAAATATCATGAAAATAATTTGTCTTAAATTGCACCTTAAAGAAAATCAGGTGCTCTACGCTACCAATTTTGTGAGCAGCTTGAGGGAAGAAGTTTGAAAGGCTTCAACTTCTTCCTAAGTGTGTATATATATAAAAAATAATTATTTATTTATGTATTTGTTTATATTATTTTTATTGAGAAAATTCATAATTTCCAGAGATCTGAGCAATCAGATATTTTAATGAATAATGTTTTATTCAGTTAGATATAGACTCACAAAATGTATTTTGCTCAGGTTTTATTTGTTGAAAACAAGAATATTTTCACTCTGAAGTAATAATGATAAAAGTTATTTATAAAATGGAATTTCTATTCTCTGTCCCTTCTATTATTAACATCAACATCTTACCTAGTAGGCAAAACTGAAGTTTTATACTTTTTTGCATTGAATAAGTTCATGTGTTTAACAAAAGCCCATTAAACTATTAGAATTTCTTCAAGCCATTAAAAATTCTCTGACCAATGTGGTGTGCATGCACATTAGCAATAAGCAATGTAAGAAATGATTGTGTAATCAAGCTTTCAGCAGTTAATTGGAATTAGATTTATTTGTAATCTCATCTCAGATTTTGAAAGAGCAAACAAATTAATCTAACATTTCTTTGATGAATAGACTTTGAGTACAAAATGGTAACAGCGGTAGCTTTCTTCTGTACTGAATATGCATTAAAAATGAGTGTATTATATCCTAGGTTCATGTTACAATTATTTCCAGTAAAAGAATACAAATCAATGTTATATTTCAGCATCTAACCTGTGGTTTATCTATACCACTGTATCATCTCCTATATATCTAATTAAAACTGTATTTTGATCCAGTAGTCTTTAATATTAGTGGTCAAGTATTAAAGGAAGCATGCTTAAAGACTCATTCTAGAACTACAGCTTATTTCATTCCATGCATCATATATTTTACTAGAGAACTCCTTAATGTAGGAGAAATCAGATTTAGTGCATATTTTTACACAAAATCAAATTGCACAGGCGCCATCTCAGACTCCTCCAAACATTAGGAAGGATAGGATTGCTCTAGGACACTGGTCTAAGCAGGATTAAGGATGATGCGTATTCTAAATTCAAATGTACACTATAGTTTTTAAGTGATTTTTTTCACTGTTTACACACTGAACAGAAAAGTGTTTTGAAAACTTTCCATTTTGAGCTTTAAGCGCTAACACATTTTTGATAAACAGTATCATCATTGGTTCATTTTCAGTCTCTCTACTGCTGAAATTTATTTAAAAGTTCATTTTGCAAAGGTAAAATACAGTATAGGACTTAAAAACTTGAAAGCTGGTTCTGAGTTGAGGCTTCAAAATCAATTAACAGCAAATACTCAATGTGTAAAGCAGTCCCCTAGCTGTTTTTTAATAAGCCTAGTCATTGCTGTCTTCTGCTGTTGTATTGAAGATCCACATCTTGTCACACCTTGCTTTCTTGCTCTGTATGTGTCCTTGCACGGATTATTTTTCTTAGTCAAAGTGTTTTCAGATTTCTCACATTTGATCATCCTTACTGTTCAGTTTGAGTCCTTTTACTTTTCTTTTTTTTTTTTTTCTATGATTAAGTATACGGAGCCCTGAGCTGGATGTCTGTCTGAGAAGGGAGTAGAGGAAAAGATAAGTAAAGAGGGGTGTTCTCTAGATTTGAAGAGTTTTCTTCTCCATATTATGTGCCCCGCTTGAACAAGGTTTGAAAGAGGTTGCCAGTAGTTATTGTGGGCTGTCTTTTCTGGCTGTTGCTTATTATAAGGAATAAAATGTGTTAATTGGTTTTGATTTTAGGTAGCTATGACTTCTATTGTTTTGGACAGTTGGGAAGGCAGACCAATGTTCCATGTGCAGTTAATAGTTTATTTCATGCTTTGGTTAGTCTTCTACTTGGAATAGCAATTATTTTATTTTTAATTAATTTATTTTTTTAATATGAGGCAATTGAATACAACTTTTCAATCTGAATCATGTATCTTGAATTGTTTTGAGTATACAGAAATAGCTCCTGAATGTAGCCTTGGACTGTTTGAAATGTTTCTGCCCTTGACATTCAGACTGACTAAACTTAAATGAAAGTGATTATAAAATTAGTTCAACTCAAATGTTGAACTGAATAGTAGTACCATAATTACCTGGCAATAAGGCAAGTTAAATGCTTTAGCATTAGCAATTGTTTAAATATAGTCCTTGCAGGGAAAATAGAGAAATTGCTTAAAGCAAATGCAAAGCTTTGAATTACCACTTTCTGCTGTCCCCTTGAAAATCCTGTGAAGATGGCATACCATTTCAGCATAATAGATCGTTGGTGAAGTTTGCCAGGTACATCCAAACGCGGCAGAATATGGATTAAGGTGTAACCTCAGTCTGTACTGTTCTTTGTATTCGTAGTTTTGTTTTACTAAGTTAAAAAAAAAGTTGTGGCCTAACATCACCTTCAAGCATTCAAATTCATCACATATTCCCATGGTTCTTAAGCAGAAAATAGTACAAGATATTTCTGTAATTTTGAAAATATGTATTCTGGGGGAGAGCAGCAGTATGATTACTGCAGACTTGAAAATGTTCACAAATCTTGTAGCACACTACATTCTTACATCATTGCATTTCTCCAAGTGATTTTCAACAGATTGCTCATAAAACCATTGAAACTAGGAAAATACAAGTGTACAAGTGTAGCTTCAGTACTCAGTCATGTGAAGGGCCTCTAATGCATAAAATCTGTTACTCTATATTATTTTCAGACTAATCCTGGATTTAATTTTTTTAAATTTACTGTCAAACCTGAACCCACTTGTTTCCTCATAGAAAGCTTTCTTCCGCTCTGTGTTCAGATACTGATGATTTCACTATTTCAAAGCAGGTAAAAAATAATAACAGGAATAGTATTGCATAGTTAGGTAGTGTGTAGATCTAAGTAGCTTAAAAAGATTTCCAAATTTGAGAAATTAATTATTACATTGTTCAAAGATTTTTCCTCACATTGCTGTTCCACATCAGGTGTTTTAGCAGAAGCTTTACTTTAAGTCATAAAGTTGGACCCACGAAGTATCTTGCTTCAGTAACCTATTTTAGATTCACTTCTCGTGTTGTATTGTACAAAAATAGTCAATTCTAATGACAATGAATACAGAAAATTTTCTGTATCAATCTAAAGGTTTTGTATCAATTCAAAGTAAATATCTGTAGAATATTTTTTTTCCTGCTCTTGGAAAAATTCAGCTTCTGTCACACTTGAAATACCTATCACTTATTCTCAAAGGACCAAATGCCTGCATTGTTCTCTTATAATGGATGTTATTTGCATCACCTGCTGCACTGTCAGAAGATGCTCAGATAGCCTAGTGAGTAGGGTGAAGGAACCTGAATCTGAGAGATGTTTTCTATTGACTAATAGTTGGAGAAGAATAGAATGTATATACCACCACTATTACACCAGGACTGTCTTACAATTTCCTTTTTCCTTCAACAAAACCAATATACATATAAAACTAATATATATATATATGACTTAATTGGGCACTGGTTTTAATCTTCATTTTCAGGAAAAAGTAACATTTTGGTAGAAAATAAGGGGGATCTTTCAAATAGGTATGCCCCCATCAAGTTAGTAATTAAGGCCATCTTTCAGCCACATGAAATAATTAGTTAATTAATTAGCAACGCTTGAAAGATTCAAAAGTAGTCAGTTTCACCAGAGACCATTGTTTCCATGTTAAGCCATGATATGTGGCATGTTATATAAATTGTAGTACTGGCCACAGGCTACACTGATGATCATGAATGCAAAGCTGTGCTTTCCATTCTGGAATTAGATATAATGATTTATCTACATGGTTAGAAATGTTTTAAAACTGGACTTATACAGTGTTAAGGACTTTTATGTCAGGGAAAACACAAGAAGAAAAAGCTGAAGCATCAGTAGATGGTCTAATCTAACAGCAGCACCAAGAAATCTTCCTCACGTGTACTGGGACAGTAAAGCATCACACTGGTAGAAAAGTAGAGCAAAGAGAACCACTTTTTCCAGTCTCTTTGTGTTATTATTGTACATAATAGTTGTATTTGCAAAACAATTTCTTCAGTGCTTCATGTTTAGAAGGGCATAATTTCTCTCTGAAGTTAGCCTGGGGTAAGCTGTTTTTCATACAAGGTCTTGATTGATCAGCATGAATGTGTATTGTTTTTCAGCTATGCTCTTATACAGTTCACAGTTATGATAAGGCAATGCTCTAAAATCTTTGCTCTTTGACTGTGGCTCTTAAAACATGTATTTTACCATTTGTGGTCAAATTCACTGCAGTCACAGGGAGTGGATATAAGAGAGGTAGCTGCTGTGGAATAATAACCTCCCTCCTCTCAACACTCATCCATATGACCTCGAAAGTTGGTACTGCAGATTGAACTTTCATTGTGTGATGTAGATGCATTTTTTTGGAAATTGATGAGTAATAACAATATGAGCATAATCTACTTTATGGAGAAGTAAGATTGATAATTTTGGAATCAGCAGTCAGATACGTTACAGTACATTTTCTGTTTTGTGCACTATCCTAGAAATAGATGCTTAATATAAACAATAGTTGAGAATGTAATAACACAAAATGAAGAATTTTCAGTATTTTGCCTAGCTGTGTGATATTTACAAGTATATATCAGTTTTTTTAAGGAGGGGGCTGTCTCTTCTAGAAAAAATAAATCTGTAGTCCTCTGTGTTTTTAGGAATCATGCAGTAAATGTCTTGCAACAAAACAAAAACCTTTAAGACCTTGTTTATTGCATTCTGTTGGCTAAAACTGCCAAAAATAAATTAATAGCCGTAACCACTGCAGTGCTTTTTTTTGTTCACAAGAAAAATATCTTGACATATTTTTTCATTTTGTGATTGGTGCACATTTCAAGGGTATAAATTAATCTTCAAAGGATCCTAGGGAATATCTTTCCTGGACACTTCACTTATACATCAAGTTGGCCATGTTAGCAATCTAATCACAAACCTGTAATTCAGTGAACAACAATTTCTTATTGTGAACAGTGTAGCAGCTTTTACTATCATTTAGGTCAGCCTAAGATTGCTGATGCACCATATGTTTCAGGCCATGGATGATGGATGGTATCCTCTGGTGCCCATCCCTAAGTGATTGGAAAGATTGAAGACACACAGTTCACTTAAGCTTGCTTACTATTACATCAAGTAATCAGCGTGATAGGCAAACCTGTGCTCTTTATGTCACACTGACCAACTTTTTTTCAGGGACATCGTGTCAGAAAAACAATCTAAGAACATTTCCAGATGACAGACCAGTTACTAGAAGAACCATTTAACAGCTGGATTCATCCAAAAATCTAAATAAAATGAAAAAGCCAGTGCACATTTTTAAAACACTTATACGAAGCAGATATGCTGTTTTAAATTTAAAGGGTTTTCATTCCAAGACTGACCTTATGCAACAGAAATGCAACCATGCAATCTCAGGGATCAATTTTGGGGTATGAAAACAGTATTAATTAGAGAGAAATTAATTAGAGAGAAATGCTGCTTTGAAATAATTGAAAATACTTTAGGAGTTGTTTTTTTTTAATTTTGTAGGTAGATATACATTATTCAATTTGAAATTTTAAGACAGAAATCTTTTGTTCCCAATGCCTGTCTCTATTAATAGCAATCAGTGTTATTTTCATTCTTTCACTATCTAGCCCAAGAAATTGAGGGCCTTTTTATCAGGTTGCATTGTGAGGAAAGTCTTTTGTATGTTATAGGAGCAAAATCCTAGATGAGACTAAACATCTCCTTTTGCATAAATCCCTACAAGACTTGTAACGTACGGTCAGGTTAAATCCAAACAAATAAAATCAAGTTGAAGTGTTTAAAACATAGTTTAAAACATAATTAGCACATGTTATTGTATAATTAGGTATTTTTTCTTTTAAAGTAACTGAGTTAAAAGCTGAGCACATAGTCTTAACATCCATAGCAACCATGAAAAATGAGCGTGTGAATTCAAACTAAAATCCTCATCATTACATTCAAAATATAGTGATGTTGTTATTAATGAACATCCTTGTCTATGTATTTTCTAATTAAAAACTACAGCTACTGCTAAACAGCTCACAGAATTACAGAATATTTTTCTGCCATAACAGATATTGTTTATTTTGAATGCTAAATCCTGGCAAGTATTCTACTCTCTCTACTTCTTGGCCTTTTTTCATCAGATAGTTACCTAGTTAAACTTATTTCAGATGACTGTGGCTTAACATCAAAATAAATACATTTTTCATATTTGGGGTGAGTAATCAGTGAGAAAAAAAATAATAAAATCATTTCAAAAACATTCTGAAACCAGCCCCTCCCAAGTCAAGGTTTCAAAACAGGCTTCCTCCTCTCAATCCTCTGGTAGCTGAGACTCTGAATTCCATAACAAGAGACAATTCTCGCAGCAGCCTCTAAAGTAAATATTAAACTAAGGTAATGGAAAGAAGAAACTATTTAGAGGAAGAGAGTCATGGGAACAGTGATTATCACAGACTTCAAAACCAAGGCAGATAGAGGTGGTGAAGAAATGTATTGAACAGAGGTGGCTCATCAGTAGAGCTCATCCCCCACCTGAGCAGAAATTGTTCGAAAGCTGAATAGCCTGAAAATACAAACTTTCCACCTTAGAACTGTGCTTTTTGAAGCCACTGAAACTTTGGTTTTCTTCTGAAACTTCTTATTTTGAGCTTTACCATAAATTGTTCTGATCTTAAGCTCTTGCACTTCACTGAAGCTACTGGGCTGACAGAATAATACAAACTGGAGTATATGAATGAATGCAAGAATAAATGAAGGCCTTCTAAATATCAGTTGCACTACTTTGTCCTCACCACTGAGAGAGAAACAATTAAGAAAAATCCTTAAATGTCTGAAAACACAGTTTTCTTCAAGGGAAAGTGAATGAGAGACAAACATTGTTCAGAGAAGGGCAACAAAACTGGTGAGGGGTCTGGAGCACAGGTCTTACGAGGAGCGGCTGAGGGAGCTGGGATTGTTTAGTTTGGGGAAAAGGAGGCTCAGAGGAGACCTCATTGCACTCTACCACTTCCTGAAGGGAGGCTGTGGTGAGGAGGGGGTCGGCCTCTTCTCCCAGGTAACTAATGACAGGACGAGAGGGAATGGCCACAAGTTGTGCCGGGGAAGATTTAGATTAGACTTGAGGAAAAATTTTTTCTCTGAGAGAGTGGTCCGGCACTGGAATGGCCTGCCAAGGGAGGTGGTTGAGGCACCGTCCCTAGCGCTGTTCAAGAAGCGTTTAGATGAGGTGCTGAGGGATTTGATTTAGTAGCTTTGGTGGGTAGGGATGGTGGTGTGAGGAAGGTTGGACTAGATGATCTTGTAGGTCCTTTCCAACCTAATGTATCTATGAATCTATGAATCTATGAATCTGCTGTGCACAGTGCAAATATGAACTTTGACTAAAATAGGGGGCAGTCACACTCATACACTCTGAAAAATTATTTGTGGAAATCTTTGTTATTCTAAAAACAGAAGTGTCTGTCAAAGTGAAACAGGAATAGTATTCTCTTTTTTTTTTTTTTCTTTGTGACTCTTCAGAGATGGATAGCCATGACGAAGGGCTGGTCATCTTCATCTGAATGTTGCTCACACAAGTTGGTAAAAACAGCATCTGACAGGTATCCAAAGCAAAGGAAGACAAGAGAATGGTCCTAAATCCCAATAGATAGGGTTTAGGCATGTGAGCAGTAAAGAAAGTTTTCATTAGTCTCCTATATGTGTGTTAATAATATGAGGCTCAAGTACACACATTAATTTTGAATGTTGTAACCTATGTTTGCTTCCTGTTTTGACTCAAATGAAGGAGCCCCTTGGTTTCTGAGACTAGGAAACATGGAACTGGCTGCAGGAATAATGGAGTGGAATTAACGCAGTGTGGAAGTGATTGGTTTGTAGAATTTGGCCTAAACTGAGTTTGAATTCAAAGTAAAAGAATAGCAGTCTCAAATAAGATGTATGGCAGAGATCTGAATAGCTTTAAAAATCTAAGCAGCAAAAACATCACAATAAAGAGAAGCTACCAAAATACTGAGTGTAATAGGACCTCAAGATCGTGAACATTTGGATGACTGGCTTTAATTTTTTACATGAGCAACAAATGCAGAGTTTACTCTTCTGTTTTGATGGATTTTTTTTTAGATAACTCGAGCACAGAGGTGAGTGTTCTATTATTGCTTAAAAAAAAAAAAAAGTAGTATTGCAATTTTTTGTGAATATGTATATTCCGTGAGATCCATCAGTAGCATCATGTCGATGGAAAATGGATCTACACTTGAAAAAATTGGGGAGAGATTGTATTTTGGAAGAACACAGCAGGTAGTTACTGCCTTTGATGCACAAAGGTGTTTTTTCTACTACTTTTAAATGAGACACTTGTTCTTGAACAATCAGCCCCCTCCCTGCAGTAAGAATTCTGTGACAGAAATGATTATATTATCTTCAGTCACCGCAGTTAAACAGACAGGAGGCAAAGCTTTTAGCTACTGCGATCTACTGTCCTTTTTTAAACCATTTAAAGATGGCAGACATGTTAAACACAGTGGATTGTTGGTAAAGTTACCCGTGTGCATCCAAAAGTGGCAGAATATGGACTAAGGTGCAACCTCAATCTGTGCTGTAATAAAGTAGCTGTTCATCTGTGGTCAGAGATCGTCATGAAAGACCTTGAGTTCCTTCACTTTATTTTGCAGAAAGGCCATCAGACAGCTTTGCATCATCTAACTCTATCAATCAAGGACCTCAACCACTGCTTTCTGCTGAAAGCTTTCCTGTTTGGCTCTGTTTTTCACAGACAGCTCAATAACTTGTCTGTGGAGCTGTGATAAATGAACCATGTGCTTCTAAACTGTCTCTTTAACACTGAACTGAATTTCAACTTGTAATGCTCATGACTAATTGTTTTCATCAGAAACATTCTGTTTCTGTTATCCAATAGTCCCTGATCATCTCATGTTTTTGTTTATTCTCTAGGAATCATAACATTTGAAAGTTGTCTTTCATACTGTGTACTGCTAGAAAAACTAGATTTTTTTCAATGAATGAAGTCCATTATGTAAAGAATAAAATTTAAACAAATTCATATGAATGAGAAATATCATTTCTAACACTTTTTTTCTTTTTTTTACAAATTACACTGCAAGCCTATTTCTAATTATAAATTTTCTTGTTTCTGATTGTGATCTAGTTGTAATGAAATATCCTTGCATTTTTGTCACCATATATAAAATGGGGCTGATATCACAAAACCTCATGCTATTTGGGCACAATTGCCTGTTTTTGCTGAGAAGGCCCAAAATAGAGCTATTATGGCAAATGAATAACTTCTCACTCTGAAAGAAGGTGGTTCTTTCAAATCAGGTTGTAGGTCAATGGCAGGGCAGGGTAAGGAAACTCACGTTGCAGCTGTCTGCAAATGAGCTGCACTTCTGATACAATATAAAAAGGACTTCAAGGTTGGTAAAGGTTAAAAAATGGATATGAGGACAATTACATAAAATATGGGGAGGCAGAAGAGTTTTCATGTTTAGACATAAACATTATAGGTATTTGTGTTGCTCATGCATTTTTAGCATTTTATCTTTTGGCCTTAAAATCTTAAAAAACAAAACAAAACACCCAAACACCCAAAACTGAGAAAGTATGTTGGTTTTTGACAAACAAAAAACATATAAAATACATTGCTGCTAATTAAGAGAAACTGTTCCCTTGAAATATAACTAGATTTCAGTATATTTAATTACTATGAAAAGGTGGGAGTTCTGCTTAGAAAATGATCAGTTTGCTCAAATTACAAAACTGTAGTATGCAGTCAGCATCAAAGTTATTCATAATCTTCTCACAGAAACAATGGTTTGTGAAAATACATTTTAATAGAAAATAAAAGCCATAGAAAACAAAATCCATTCTGGAACATTAAATTGTAGCTCCTATCAAGCATAATTGTGCTAAGATTGGCAACTAGGATTACAATTCGGATCAAGATTAGATCAAATGTACGCAAATGAAATATTAATTTTCTTCTTTTCTTTATAGCAGTTTTAGTAGGAAAAGAAAGAAGATAAAACGTGTTAATTGCTCTTAGGATTACATTATTCCAGGTTTGGAAGAATAAATATTGTACAGTCTGGAAAGCATGTTGATTTTTATTGGACTGTACTAATTTACACTTTCCTCAATTAGAGCACAGAGGTAACACTAGAACTGCATCCTTTGGGTCTGTGAGATAAACAATACAAATATGAAGACAGTTCTCATTCTCTTTGTCACCACACAGATGTGCAGAATCAAAAATAAATTTCAGCGTGGAATGGCATTGTTGTGCTGCATGAAAAGGAGGGCAAGGGAAGGAAAATTGCAGCTTACCTTGTGTTAGCTGTTATCACAATTGCACAAGGGCAGGGGGTACATTAGAGCACAGCCAGGAGATTTGCTTAACAAATTCAGTGTGAAGAACCTGTCTGGGATGATTTTCTACGAGAAATATTTGCCTATTTGCTGTTATTACACTACCAGTTGAATATGGTAACCTTTTTGACTTCTTCCCATAGTGAGATCCACACTTTAGAATGTATTTTTTGCTACTGGCTCACAAATAGCATACATGGAAGAAGCCTGCTGTGCAAAGCAAAATAGAATTTCTGCTTACAGGTGATACCATTTGCCAGATCTATGGAGCTCTTCATCTTGAAAAAAAAGCATTTTGAGATGTTGGTTAAGCGATGCATCTCAGGTCTGTGAATCTAATTTGAGACTGCACTGTTCTGCCTCCCATTGTTTTACTAGTAAACAATTAGCATATGCCATCTGATGTATGCAATGGAAGATTTGCTTTGTTGGGCAGAAAACCACGACACTCATAGACACTAGGGGCTCATCCAGAGGAATTGAGTACGAAGATTTTGCAAACAGTTCTTCACTGGCTTTCAAAATGACTTGTACTCCCATGACTATAAAATAGAATAGTCTGGATAGAGGGTTTTTTGTTTATTTCTCCTTTTATGACATTTCCTAAAGATCTCAGAGGTGTTCTTTTTTTTAAAAGAGGTACGATGTTGGAACACCAAGGCGCTCATCAGGAGAAGGTGGAAACAGCAGAGAATTGGTTAAATTTGGTTTGTCAATGGTTGTCCACTATAGAACTCATGCCAATTTTGAACAGAGTGAATGTAATATTTTTAAAGACATCCATTGGACTTCTTACACATATCATTTAGTGGCTCAAAAGAAATCAAGAAAGCTTAAGTACTTTTCCTGATGCCCTGGATGTAGTAAGAATTTTTTTTTCTTCTGTAGTCTGCTGTCTTCAATACATGAAGCAAAATACGGGGAGATTTTTTTTAAGCAACTTTATAATCTAATATATTTATAATCAAATTTTATTTCAATTGCATACAGGCTGGAAGTGCAGGAGCTGGTTACTGTTACTGGTTCCCTAAATGAATGCAGTAAGATTTAGAAGCTGGGTTCACTAACAATGAGTTTAATTGGTATCTGCACACAATACTGAAGTCCCAGAATTGCATTCCAGACACACACTTGGCTCAGTGAAAAATTGGGATAGATTATGTAGAGACAGTGTTTAATTCTCCTTGCAAAGTCCTTACAAGTGCAAAGGGAGGACATGTGGTCAAGACAATCCCTTGTGCTAGCTACCCCAGCTATTCACTGCTACAAGGTCTTTAAAGGCAGTGATAAATTTGAGGATAGTCATCTGACTTGCCTTAATCAGCACTGATTAAAAAGATCTAAATGGCTCCTGGCAGCCCCCGGATCAGATGGATGCAGATTCTCTCTCCCTTGTGGTATGCCACTCACCACTGTGGAGGTAAATTTCATCTATAAATGTCAGGTGTTGCGTTTCAGTCAAAAGTTGCACAGCAGCACTCAGAAGAAGTGATAGACTGTGAGGGTATAGGAAGAATGTAAATAACTCTGCAAATATTACAAAGTTATTACGTACATTGATTGTATGGTCTTTTGGGGAGGTCATTTTCTTTTCTGTTGACTCTGTCTCTGAAAAGATATGGCTAAAATAGAGAAGTGCTTAAAGAGAGGCAAGAAAAATAGCAGCTTTTTTGTATAAATGTAATTCTTAAAACTGGTTAATTTAAAGGGAATAAAAATATTTTTAAAAGTCACAGAATTATGCCGAATTACAAATGTTTTGAAAAAGTGCATCAGCTATTCACTCTTCTTTGTCCTTTCTCATAAGTCAAGAAACATGTAGGTGTTCAGCTAAACTGAAAGGTTGGAGCTTTAAAAAACCTCAATTTCTCCTATTAAGCAAGGCAGCAGTTTTTCTCCGTCTCTGTTGAATGGTTAAAGGCTCAAAGTTCTTAAATACTAGCCACTGTAAGCTCAGCACAGTTATGCACAGTAATACAGAACTGAACTGAATAGACCACAGTTATTTTTCTTCAGAGTTTTAACGTAGCTTCTTAGACTTCTGTATCTAAGGAGCATTCTTTGGAAAAGTACTCTCAGTAACTTTTAAAAGACATAAACTCCTATAGATATTGCAGCTCCTGTATTTTATTCACAGACAAGTATTCAGACATTAGGATAACCAAGCTGTTATTTTTCCTTATAAGTAAGATCTCAAAACCACTCAAAGAATGGTATTTAGAAGCTTCACATAAAGTTGCTAATTAATGGAGGACAAGCACAAACATAGAAGTATTACTGCAAATTCATGCAAGCAGCTGGAGCATAGCTGACTAAGGAGATGGCAGTTTCTGGAGCTTAGACCCAAATGGAATAGTGACCCTAGGCCTTTTGTACAATGAAAAAATGGTGAATAAGATTTGTAATTCAAGTGTTGCGTTCTTTCTTCCTCATGAGCTATCTACTTTGTAACTCTTTCTTAGTAGCAAGGTTTATGAAGTGATCAGGAGAAAATCATTATTGGTCTTACAGACTCTAGGCTCGTCTTTTGCCCCCTCAATAAAAAAATTAAATGGGATAAAACTGAATGTATCTTAAAACTAATTTTTGCTGACTTGCATTCAATGAGGTGCCATCAAACTTATGCCTCCTTAAAGTACATCCACTGAATGGGAACCATATAAACGTGAAGAGGATAGAGCTCATAGGAAATGTTAGTAAAGTATTATATTTTATGGCTAAAAGCTATCTAGGAGAAGCAATAAAATTATTGCTGTAGTGAGGAGTACAAAGTATGCTATATTATACCTCTTTGTAAATATCACTTTAATTTTTTTTGGTGCAGATTATTTGGAAGTTTATTTTATATACTGTATAGCACTTAAATGTCACTGGATATGAAACCCTTATGCAGGAAGCTCATTAGTTGAGCTGTCTGCGTCTGTATATCTGCCATCAGCATCTGGTGAGAGGACTGCTGCTGACCCTGCCAGACTCGGGTCATGAGGTCAGCAGGTCTCATTTATTATTCAAAATTGCTTTCTGACCTTTTATCAGCTAGGTCAAAGTATGCTGCATTCTCCTTGGTTGAATTTTATAGTGAAATCAGTATCATGCGCAGATAATATAATTACCAATTCACGTGAATCTTATCCCTCTCTCTCCAAAAATGTACTCACTGAGACTGATGAAGTTCATACAGTTACCTGTACAAATGCACATATACTTCAAGATCATGCATGTACCTTGTCATCCCTGTGAGATAACACATGTAGCTTCGCATCTAATTTGTACTTCAAATTGTGCATCTGCTTTCCACCGTGGTGGTACTGAAACAGCTGAAGGCAGAGCTCTGTTGCTCACAGATAATCTCTCATTTTTATCACTGCCATTCTTTTAGATTCCTTTTCAGTGCTTTTTACTTCTATATATATATTCACTGTATTGTTCAGTAGTAATTGTACCTCCTATTTCATTTACAGTGGTGTTTATCTGTTGACAACAAGAGAACTAACAGAACTGTAAAGCAAGAGAGGTTAATAAAAATGAAGAGGGATTTCCTGGAGATTTTAATAGACTTTAATAGAAGGAAAAACTAGGACAGTCCCAAATATTTTTAAAGTAGCTCCTGATTATAGACACAAACCAGATGTAAGAAGTCAGTGGTCAGCATGATTTCCCTCCTCAAGCAGAATTAAGATGATCTCTACTGGAACTAAGTGATTATTCAAAATTTTGATTTTGTGGTGAATAAATAGGAAGCATAGATAACATCCAAATAAAAAAAAAAAAAAACATTTTGAAGTTATACAAATCTAAACTTGGAAGAGAAAATTAGCCAAAATTAGCTAAACAAGCCATACTACTGTATGGAAAATTGGAAACCATATATGTCAGATTGATTCCTAAAGGGAGCTGTGCTGTATAGCATTATTCTGTGGAATGATTTCATCCTTTTTAAAAGAAGGTGTCAAAGGTCACATTGGTTCTTGCCCTTGAAGCAGACAATATGAGATGTCAGTGTGTGTTTTCTGACACTGCATATGATGAATAACCTTGACATAGTAATAAACAAATAACCTATATTAATGTTTATAAGCACAGTGAAGTATTAATGCAATATATAATACTTTGACAATGTACTGTGAATACACAGCTTTCATAGAAATGGATTTCCTCTACTAATTCTGTAGCAAATCCGTAGTTACTTAAATTTGCTGTAAACTGCATATTCTTGAAGTATTCTAATTTATACATGCCTGAAATATGGCCAACCAAATTTAGAGGGTAAGGGTAAGAGAAATACTTAAACCAACAGATTCTGGTTTAAGAATTTGTAAAACACTGGAACCACTGTATTCACAGAGAGAGTTAAATTGTTGTGAATAGTTTTTGTCTTCCAAATATCCTGTAGTTAATTGTCTTTCTAGGTGTAGCTCTGTCATAAATCAGTATTCGATGAACTTATCAGCTGTTCTCTTGGTATTTTCAGCAGTAGAGAAAAGTAACCACATACTATCATGAAGTCAAGGTGTACGTTAGCTCTGGTAGGAATAAGGGGTTTTCTAGTAAGAAGAGGAGGCTATCAGATTTGTTGCTGTGGAAGGAATTATATTGTGATGTAATATTCCTTTTATCAAATTATTTATCTTTAAAAGCAGTTTTGTATCTGCTACAGCTCTCTTGATGACACAAAGTTTTTGTTTGTTTCTTTGTTTGTTTTGGGGTTTTTGTTTGTTTGTTTTTAACTTAAAATTAAATAAAACATATATAGTAATGAAATGCAGACTAACTTTATAGGCTATTGGTCCTGCGCTGAACAGTTTGAAGTACTGTTTCACTCATTTGTCAGCAATATCTATATTATTGCAAGATTTATAGCTATATCTTGCAAGTATTCTTCTGTTATCTTTAACTATGTATGACGCTGCCAAATAGCTAAGCTGTTTCTAGTATTAGTATACTGCATTAATGTTTGTTCGTCTTCTTTCTGAATCTTTTGGAGAAGTCACCATATACTATCACCTGTGAATTAATCCCAGGTTCTACCACAGCTTTTATTATGCAAACTCTGTTATAGCTATGGTGCAATAAATATTCACAATATGTCACAGAGTCCAAGAAATGCCTTCACTTGCGAAACACCCTAGCACATATGCTGGTGTACTCTACAAAGTGAAAAAAGGCATTTGTCATTCTTCCTCCCATATAATGAATGTTACACGACCATGAAAGATACATTGCAGGATGCGTATGTGCAAGAGAGGTCAAGAATAAATTTCATAGGATTAAATGAAAAGAAAATTATATAGAAAATATACAGAGTAAGTTAATAAAGTTTTATCTTCATATTTTAGTAAACACTTATCTGCTCACAAATTTACATGTCTTCACATGGATCATCATTCTTCCTATAATTACACATTGTATAAATCTTTAGGTGGTCTGTACATATAGCTTTGTTGTTTTTTTTTTTCTTGTGTAATGTTTGATATTGACATATTTTTCATATGGTTATCTGGTATTAAAGAAAAAACATGTTCTCTCACTGTTGACTTTTTGGATCTTCCTTGAGCTGTGTTAAGTATTATACATCTATTTCCCATAAAGAGATGACAGGGTAAATTAGTTGGAATTACAGTGTGAATTAGTACATTTAAGGATAGCTAGGTAGCTGGGCACAGTGCTTACCAAGGTAGAGAAATTCCCAATTCAAAACTCATCTTAAAAACATCATTAGTAATCCTTCCAGACAGGATTGGTTTCTGTGAATAGCTAACATGAGCTGTTACTGGTGTTTCTATAAGTTACTCTTATGTTGTTTTTTTAAGGAACATGATTTATGTAAAAGAGGGTTGCTAATTTGGCTAGAATAAGCTGGTATTAGCACAAAAAAGAGATCAAGCAAAAACTAAACTAACAAAAATAGAAAGAGCCATCTATCCATTGTCTTTACATTCAGTATTCAGCAGAGCTTTACTTCGTAAATACTGAAATGTAAAGGAAAAAGCATGAATACACATCCAAAAGAGTTTGTAGTCCCAATGAAGCCATAAAAGAACATCTGCTTTTTAGTGAATGTCGTTGTAAGAATAAAAAGTAAGATGAGGAAAGTAACCCCTATTCATTTGCACTCAATAGCTTTCTTAATGGACTAAAAGAAAAACCTAAAAACCACATTCTCACTTTCCTTTAGCTCTGAGTAACTGGGTGATTCCCTTGAAGTGGAATCTGAAGTGATGGTTGGAACTGAAAGTGTCAGATGAACAGAGATAAAGTGTTTGATAATAATATAATATGGTAATACTGCTGTGATTCCAAATTTATAAATTTGAATTTAACTCTTCACACTGATAGATTATTTTAAATTGTTCTTTATCCTATGTCCGTGTACTGTTTTCTGCTTGGACAGAGTTGATTTTTTTTTTCATAGTGTCTGGTATAATACTGTGTTTTTGCTTTAGAGGAAAAAACATTGTTGATAACACACCGATGTTTTAGTTATTGCTGAACAGACCAAGGACATTTCAGTTTTTCAGCTTCTCTTACTGTCCTGACAAGGAAGGGGCTGAGAGAGACAAGGGAGAGATGGGGTCTAAAAAAGTTGAAATGCGAAGTAGAGCTCTCTTGGCAGAGCAAGGCTTTTCTCTTCTGTAAAATGCATCAGATCTTGGGAGCGGGAAACTCACCTGCATTTGTCATTTACCTGTGATAAAGGGTGTGCAAAGACTGAAGATCCCAAGAGCTTCAGTGGGCTCTAATCACTGAAACTGAGTATACAGCTGTGCTGCGGCTGTGTATTTTTCAAAGTTTTGGACTAAGAAAGCTGAAGCTTTATTTTACATTTGGGTATTGATTTCACTATACCTAGGAAAAGATTAGAAAGAATGTAGAGGGCCAGTTAGATTAGTAATGTTCTGATGAAGGTGAGCTTTCCTTCTGCTCTTCTGAACATAATTAAGGAAAGTTATTTTACACTGTATCTGTTCTTCTCTTAATTATGTACTCATGAGAATTTCAACAGTACTCACTTGGCCAAATTCAGGTAGTAAGTAAACAAAAGCAGCTCCATGGAGCTGTGGTAAAAGTGCACCTAGTTATCACAGGTGTGAACTCAGCACCCTGAGCAGGGAGCAAGCATTTTGTGATTCACTTTACCAGAACTATGTGTTCTCTGTTAATAATGTTTCAGCCTTTGCACTGTGTCTTTGAAAACTGCAGTCAAGGTCCTACTGCACATTTGTACCTTTTTTTGTGCAGGAGCCCTTTTGGCTTTTCCACCTCACTCATCTTACAAGCTGGTGTGCAACCTTTAGTGCTCTCCTGAACAGGCAGTTTTGTTTCCTGAAACACTAAATTTGTTTTTATCCTTCAGTATGAAGAGGGGTATATGTAACTGTCCCTAGATTCACCTCTGATTGTGCAGAGAGGCTGAAAGCATATAGGAGCAGAAACAAATTAACCAGTAAATGAGAGAAGAGTACTGGGAGTACAGGTTGGATCAGGTAGGGCACTTCCACGTAGAATTTCTGGTTGATGGCTGCATCATCTCCAAGTAGTCTTTGTATGCTTACTTTTAAAACACATTAACTACCTTTCAAATACAGGAATGTGCATAAAATAAGCACCACTATGGAAGAAGTAGGTTGCAGAATATATATTTCCAATACTTTGAATTTTACATACAGACTCCTGCTGGTGTTAATGCAGAAGCTGAAAATCACTTCAGCAACAAAACTGCCACTTTTAGACTCAGAAAATCAGAGGTTGCATGATATGATGTCTTTATTTTACTTAAGAGATAGTCTCTTTACTGAGCAGATGTCCCCAATGGAACCAATATGTTTTAACATTTCCTATGATAACTGCTTTTTTATGTTGATTTCAAGTTTGAGGGAGAGTTCTTACTGTGTAGGCACTAAAGTAAAGCTTTGAATGAAAAATCAAACTCTGAACACTGACTTGGCTACCATGATAATACAAGAAGAAACCATAAATGTAACGTAGCTTCAGGAACTTTCACAGTTTTATGGCCAGTCTTAAGCTACTTTGTGTGTTTCTTTTCTGAAAGTCCCAGATCTTACAACAGTAACAATGTGAAAGTATTATGTTTTACTAAAAGCAAACACACACAGGAAAGAAAAGGAAAAACAAACAAACAAACAAACAAAAACCAGCAACAAACAAAACAAAACAGAAATTAACATGTTCCTGAAGAACCAGGGCTCAACTGAAAACACTGAATACTTAAAAAAAAAAAAGAGAGAGCATGGAAGAGCTCACACTCATGTTACTCATTGGCTCTTCACCTCCCTGTGAAGCTTAACTACTGTAAGAGCATAGTCTTGTAACATGTTTCACGTATCAACAGAAAGATCATCTGCATTTTTAGAACAGTGCTTTTCAGTTCTTCACGTGTGGTTTCACACAGCCTCTGAACCACAGAGATAGTGGCAGTCACCACCTTAGATGCCATTCTCCTTGCCTGTGCCTGAAGTGTCTTTCCTATCTATTACCCATCTCAAAGAAGAGGGTCCAGGCCCCTTTTTCCACTTGCAGATATTCCTGCTGATGTCTGAAGTTGAATGTAGGTGAGTGGTGCTAAGATGCAGTATTAGAGAGGATATCTTTTACCCAATAGCAATTTACTCTTACTCTCCTGTCCTCTCATTTCTGTAGAAGTTGAGTTGAAAGGATCTGTTTCCCAAATTTGTGTCTGTTGTAATTGAAAATTATTGCAAAAATTAATTATTAATATAATTAATTTACAGATTTGTGATGTCCAGATTTTGTGCTAAATTGCATCACAATGCAACTCTACTGGAATTAATGTAGAGTTATGCTTCTGTTACAGAGCCCAGAATCACTGTCCACTTACGCAAAACAGGTTTCCAGCAATATAGAGACAGTTAATTGGAGCAGTGTATGTTTGGGAACAAACACAAAATAATACAAATTTGTCAGATGCTAGTTTGCTGCCCCTAAGCACCAGTTCACTACAAAATCTAACCACGTAACTGAAAATCATTAATTAAATCCTGTGCAGTCAGGAAGCATGCATAATGTAACAGCTACTGCAAACTGTCCACTCCTGCTCATTTACATTTTCTTCTTGCTTCTACAGACATGAGGAGCCTGTATTTGAAGTAGTCCCCAATGAGATTTTGCTTTTATATCCATGGAGAATGTCCCATTGCGTATTTATAGAACAAAGCAGAAGGATTACATATGTGGATTTTTGCTTCTGTAGTATTAACTCTAATCATTGAAAAAAATACACACCTCAGCAAATATTTCCTACACAGCATTGCATAACTACATATGCATGCATCAAAATTCTTCAGACTGTATGGAAAATGAGGGGCCTAATGCACCAAGCCCTTCAGTAATAATACTGTAACAAAGCTCTGTTTGTAAGATAGCTACTTTTAAACAGAACATGAAATTCTACCTGAAAAATAGGATTTCTGTGTCTTCCTACTGTTTTCATGACAAGGATTTTAGTAAACAGTCCACTATGAACAGCAGTGTTATTTTTGTAGTGCTGTTATGTTCGTTATGAGAACATAGGTTCCTACAACACCACTGCTAATGTTTGAAAAGACAACTTGTTTAGGGGACAAAAAAGAAAGCAAGTGGTGTTCACAAATTAAAAATTGTACAGCAGTTTCACTGCAAAACCAACTACTACTCATACAGAAGTATCCAATTAATCCATTACTCTTAGAAGAGGAATCCCTATATATCCAGGTACAATCCTGGCCAAATATCTGGACACAATCATAGGCTTTTAGGATTACATGTAACATAATAAAGGATAATGACCAAAATTAAGCACACCAATACAGAATGCTTGGGTTAACTGGGCCTGCCATGTGCACTATAAAGCAGCAGTCTGTTAGGTTTAAAGTGAGATTAAGGAGTTGTGTAACCTACAATTATGCCGTTTTTCATTAAAGAAATAAGATGATTGGGCTCAGTAGGGCCCTTCCTTATATTTACCTCTGTTTAATTGGATTGGGAACTGCTTAAACATCTTTGAGTTGGAGCTTAGAAGAAGATGATCCCAGCTGTTTTTCAAAGCTTAAGACAGCAGGCAGACAACATGATCATGTCAAGACTCATACTAAAGCCTTAATCCTACTTTTTCATCAACTAGCACTACAGCTGAGTCTTTAACCTCCTAAGTACTAAATGTGCTTTGTATCTCTCACAGTACATTTGCTGTGAAATGTAACTGTCCAATAATATTAATTTTGCTTTCTTTCTGACATGGATTTTAAAGAATAGTCTCTGTCCACCTGAATTTGGAGAGCTATAGTGTAAACCTGTGTTTTCAGTCCTTTAAAAGATATTAGCCTAAGCGTGTCGAATTCTGTTGTTCTCTATGGAGGTGAGGAATTACATCGACCTATATCTCACTTTGTTATATTGTAATACGCAGAATACTGGTAACTGTTATTCATAGCACATGCATTACCAGGTTAAATATAATTATATTTTCAATAGGAAATAAATAGCAAGAGCTTTCAATTTATTCAGCTCTTTTTTTTTCCTATTAACTTTTAGCATGACTGAAAGAAATTTTACAGATTCCTAGCCTCAAAACTTGCTAACTATGGTGTTATTTAGTTTGATAATCCTTTAGTTGCATAAAGATTAAATGTTCTAATGAGTTTCCTTGCATCTGTTAATAGTGTTCTGTGTAATGCCATAATCCTCTTCCCTCTTCCCTTCCCTTATCTTCTCTTCATTTTGATTTTTTTTCCTTTTTCTTTTCTTCTCTTTCTTTTTTTTTTTTTCCCTTTAGTTCTCTTTTTTTTTTTTTCAATTTTCTTCCTTTTTTTTCTTTTCCTTTTTTCTTTTTCTTTTCCTTTTTCTTTTTCCTTTTTCTTTGTCAGGTAGTGCTCCTATTTGTCCTAGTGACACAGGGCTGCCAGCAGGAAAGCAAGCGTAGTTAATGCTCAGCTGCTCAAACCAGTCAAGCAAGCTAGCAAGTCCCAGCTGTGCTACTTGATGTTTTTTGATTGCACCTAGTCCTCAATCTGTGAACTGTTTTCTGGACTTAGATTCATCAAGCTCTGCCGCTTTAAAAACTCATGCAGGCAGGCATCCTAGGATATGCCATTATAAGCTGCTGCCAGGGGATCTTCTAGGAGATAAATGGAATCTGTGTGAAGTAAATTAGTGTGAACCAGTCAATCTGTGTGTCAGCCTCAAGCCACATCCATGGGTAACTAGCTTGCTGACTGAAAAGTCCACTGTCTTTTGCCAATCAGAGGTCTCAGCCACCAGGAAGCAGTCCTATACAACACTGGTTTCTTGGAATAATGCCTTTTTGACCAGTTAGTGAAACTCTTCTTTATACAGTACTGTACTGCCTGAGTTTACTTATGCTTACAATTGAACTGAAAATCTTTTAAAGTCAGATAACATTTTAACAGTAGGGAGCATCACAGAAATGTGTTGGAAATAAGTACTTCCACTTTCATACAGCAGCCATTCAGCAGCTTCATGCTGTGCTGAGTTGGCTTTACCTCCCTATCAGTAATGCATCTTCAAGGCCATAATGCAAAATAATAACAATAATCTGTCCAGAAGAGGTTAATAAAGATTCTCTGTATGTTTTTTTCCCCATGGATTAAGCCTTTTGGAAAGCTTTGATCAAGAGACAGGAAGAGAATGCAAGCAGTAAGATTCACATTATGCATAGGGATATGTGAGTGTCATAAAGTACTGCACGCTGTTGTTTCATTTTGTTTTTTGGAAGAAAATTGAAGAAATCAACAACTAGAATTCTTGTGTATGTATGGAGTAATTAAAAACATTTTATACTTCAATACCAAAAAAATCTATCTTGATGAAAAAATAGTAATAATGTAATTTTAAAAATATGAAGTATGAATTTTTTTGTTGTTTCTGGAACAGACATTGATGTACTGCTTGGCAGATATATCTGCAGTATGGACTATTCAATACCATTGCTCTAGTGTGCTCTGTAGTTTTAGAACAGGCAGAGTAGGAAATGACATTTATCTAGTAACTACCAGAACTGCAATGAGGCCTTCTTTCCTAATTCCTGTAAGAAAAATGTATTTAATTTATAAAAATAATTAAAAAAAAAAAAAGAGATGGTGATAATGTTAATCAACTGATTAAACTGTTCAGTCCTACATCAGGTTTTGTTAAAAAGAAATGTGGGCTTTCTTGCTAGAGAGGATATGAAGGAGAAAAAGCAGTATGTGATGACAGAAGAATTAAAGATGGTTTGAGGTTACATTTTCCTTTTCATAATCCTCCTAAGTTTTACAGAAGCATATGCTCAGAGCTTTGCAATAAATGCTGTGTGGGATTTTATGGGAAATAATTTTGTTTCTTGTAGCAGAACCCACTGAGACAAATTTAACTAGTTAGGTATTTTATTATATACAGTACACAGAATACGTGGACACAGTCTGGTATAAATCATAACTAAGATTGAGGCAACTACTTTAAAATTGAATGAATGTTTCATTGCACTAATGAAACAAAAATGGGATGTCCTTTGAGAATGTAATTTGTTACATACTGCCATATTTTCATTGAGAGAAGTAGGGAAGTCCCTCTGGGTGAATAAAACTTCAAGGCATATCGGGAAAAATATCACTGAAAATTTCCATTTTCCTGTCTGAAGTAATTCCGTCCTCATAGTTATAGAGAAGGATGGAAAATGGAGTTTATAGTGTTTGCTTGTCTTTTAATTTAAAGTCTATAAAAATCTTGAAACAGATTTTAGACTTCGACCAGGAGATAAATTCTGTGGTTGCAATTCACGAAGGCAGTGGAATGAACTTCATTTGCACTCAGCTTCCCAGAGTGCAGCAGTAGGCTCCTGCTCCTCGGGGTGCATGGTTAGTATTTCTGCAGAACGAGCTGTGCATGTAATACATGTCAGTATTACGACCTATCACTGCGTTTAATGCAAGGATTTAAATTACTTTAGCTTCTAGTGTAACTTGCTCCATGCTGGGCTATTTCAAAAACAGCTCCAACTCCCATGTGATGCCACATTCACTTTAGAATTACGCATTTTTCAGGGTTGCTGTTTTAATCTCTATTTTTAAAATTAAAATTTAATGGAAACTTAGTGTGGCATTCGAATATCTGAAGTGACATGCCATTCGTAATTCGGTGTCAACTAAATATACCAGTAGAGTGTTTTCTTTATTTCTTGGATTCTTTTTGTTTGTTTTTAATGGGACTAAAAATTATGAAGGGACTAGCAACTGAGGTCCCTTTTCCTTGGAGTGAATTAGTGGTTTATAAGGCCTGAGAAATGTTTTGGGGAGGAAAAATACAAACAAAAAAAGCCAGGGTTCAATTCAGTTTGGAGAGCAAGGATTCTAGATTGACCTAGGATAGTTTGCATGAAGACAGGATGGGAGGTAACAGCAAGGCAACAGTTTTTCAGAAAACAATCAGGAAACCAGCTGAGAATGATTCAACACTGTTCACACGGTGGCAACAAAGGCAAATCCCATGGCAGGCTCTGTGAACAGGAGTATCGCCTGCAAGACCTGTGAGGTCATCCCTGTGCTCTATTCAGCATTGGTAACACCAAGGGCACAGCCCCAGGACAGCTCCTGCCTGCTGGCACCCTGCTGCATGGCACTGCTCTCACCCCAGTGTAAGGGAGGGTGCTCCATACGATCTGGAGTTGCTTCATTCTCTCCTTTTCTCACTTTCTAGATCATGATAGCAAGTTCTGCTACTATTTCACCTGCTATTTCACGAACACCTTTAGAATTTTTTGTATTAGTGGAGTAATTATTTCCTTTTAGGTTGGCATCAAAATACGTGGCAAAAAACTAGATAGCATACTTATCCTCAACTGTTGAAAGAGGATGCAACAAAGGACTGTTAATCACAAATGCCATGGAGATGCACAGGGTTTGTGCATGTGCCTTTTCTCATACAAGAGCTGGGGTGGGTTACATTAAACTAACAGGGCCTTATCCGAACAAGCAAAAGGAGATGCTTCCCTATGTGTATATCATAGAGCCTCCCATGTTAAAGCAAATCAGGATGTAAGGTGTGAAAATTTCAGACATTTAAGGGATGAGTGGGAAAGTTTGCTGCCCAACACGACAGAACAGAAATATACCGAGAGTTACTAAGTTTAAAAACAGAACAAATTGGCAAAAATGAGAGACGGGTTTTGGAATTTCACTTTGGAGTTTTAGGGTTGTTTCTGGTGAAGTTTTACTAAGAAAGTCTTTTAAAAATGGTACCCTAAGCATTTCCCAGCTGTCAGAGTAGCTTTTTGGATGTCTTATGGTAACTGTAGGCCCAGGTCATCCCAGAACTGGCATTGCACCAGAGTTGTTTTAAAGTCCTTTGGAAATGAAAAATTATCAAGATTTTTTTTTTTTTTTTTACTTTTCCCTGCAAATTTATTCAGGTTATTTTATATTTTGCATTGAGCCTTTAATACATTTATGACCTATAGCAAATCATATCTAATATTTTTTGATTGAAAAATATTTTTTGTTGCCCTATCAGCTTGTTTTGAAATATCACATATTGAATGATAAATACATTGTTTCCTCTGCAGGCACACTGTCCTCAAATAATTAATCCATCTCATGAATTAAAAAAGCATCTTATATAAAAAAAATGTTAATAGGTTGATTCACCTCTGTTCTGCAAGCTTTCTCCAATATTTGCCCTGTGCAAATTGGTACAAAGAACAGGTAACTTAGAGGTTGTTATGTGATGGTTCATTCCTGTGTGGAACAAGGCTCTTTGGACTTCAAACAGAACAGGTAGAAATAAGACAGTGGTTAGATGTTGCTGTGATTAGTACACATTCACAAAGAAGTGCTTATCACTTTGCAGCACTCTCACACAAAGACCATTTTTTCATAGACTTATCACAGATGAGTCCATAATCTCTTTATGGAAATAATTTGGTGGGGTTTTTGTTGTTTTTTTGTTGGGTTGGTTTTGTTGGTTTTTTTTTTTCTTTTTTTCTTTTTTTGTATTTGAAATATTTGGAAACTATTTACATAAATGTTTCGTTGACTACTGTGATAGCATTCATTTGCTGTTCTAAATTCCCTAATTATTTTGCCTGTCTTTTTTTAATGCTTTAGAATAAGAGAATCAAGTTCAGTAAACAGCTCTTAAGATCCTATTAATATGTATCAGGAAATAATTACTGCAGTTCTAAAGACTGATCCTGTACAATGAAGATTTACCTCATTTTAATACACTGATGTCATTTGCCCCTATGAAGTTTATCCTTTTACCTTACTTAACCAGAGTAATTTCTATTTTCCGTGTAGAAACTTCAGTTACATCTTAACGACCAGTACTAAAATGTAATTGGCGTTATTTTATCAGAAATGGCTGTTTCCTATCTTTTTTCTCTGACTTGCAGATTTGTGGATCATTTGCATCATTTTGTCTACATAAACTAGTTTTCAAATGGAATCAAAAGTAAGGTTAAGATTCATTTAAACCCAAATAGGACATGGTATCCTCAGAATGAGTAAAGATTACACTGTTTATAGCTCCATTAGTTTTGAAATTCTGCCAATGTTTTGGGTATGAGAAAATTAGAACTATGTTCCCCCTACTGACATTTGAATATAAAATTCTGTAGTACAGTAAAGGAGATGTCTATTTAAATGTAATTTTTAAAATGTTTTTCTAGGATTATGTAATGCTTAAAAAAAAACAAAACACAAAAACACACTTTAATACTTTATTTGGGCCAGGCTGTTCTTTTCTTACTTTTAACGTTTCAATTCCCTTTGTTCTTCTGTCTTTTATGATATTTTTAACGAACCTTTCTCTTCAAATTGAGCATATAACTTGAAGTTAAAAAAAAAAGACAGACCTGAAGGCATCTGCCTAGGTCCCTTTCTTGCTCACTGCATTTACTATTACGTAACTTCACAAACTAGGGTATTGTAAAGTTTATTTGCCTGAGTTTTATATAGGAAGATACCCGTATTCTGGGGTGAGGGACAAGGGTAAGATATATTTTCTGAAAGATCCACTTGCCAGCCTCTCTTTAACCTGCTGATCACTGTTCTCCAGAAGCTTCTTCCACCTTAGCTATCTAGTGGTTTACTTCACTGTCTCTGAGAAAGCCCTTCCCACCTCTACTTTTCGCTTCCTTTTAAACTCTTCCTATAACTTCTCTCCATCCTGCCAATAGTGCAAGTGTTTCATCATTGTATTCCATCAGGTCAGGTTATATCAGCTCAGCCTGTGATCCCTGTTTTCTCACTTCTGTCTGTCTTGGACTTCTATAACTCCATCTTCTTCAGAATCTCCCATTGCTTCACAACTTCCTTCTGATGTCATCTTCATCACCTGTCATCTCATCATTGTCAGATCTCAACCTATCTGGTGTTTCCTCTGACATTAGTCAGGATCACAGAATAAGGAACTAAATCAGATCTCTACATCATTGCTTCCAAGCGTTCCTGCTACTTTCTGATTTACAGCTATCTGTTCCTAATACCTCCAAATCATGGTTAACTGCTCTCTCCATGACCCTAAATCTGTGTTTTAACAGAGCCCTCTATTATGTCACTTTCACGTTTTGCCCAGACCTGAGTCAAAGCCCTTATTCTGCTAAACTTTTGGACATGTTTTGTGTCAAACTTAGTGCGTGTTCTGCATGTATTTCAGCTGAGAGTTGTGATTTCAAGTCTGGTAGTGGGGATGGCTAGAACACTCTGCGCCCAATAGCCCTGCTCTAAGCATTTCAGTTGTTTTAGTTAACAGAATGATCTGAACTGAAGCAAGAAAAATTAAAAAAAATAAAGTGTGTTATGTATGGTAATGAGTTCATACTTCTTGGTCCATACCATTTAAGGATCTGTTTCAGAGGTGTGAATTTTGCTTCAGCACCACATTGCATATGAAATTAAACACTGAGCCAGCTTTTATTGTTGTTGTTCTTCCACTGGAATCACCTTTCCTTAACCAAACTCAAATTATGTAGCTTCTTATAACTAGACCCAAGAAAAACTCAGTCATTTACTGAATAAAAACACTATTCACAACTGATCCTGAAGTCAGGAGCTTTCCATTTCACTGGGCTGATTTGGAAATTTTAACCAGTGTTGTGTCCTTTAGAGAGGACATCTCTTGTGATTTTTCCTTTTCTCTAGAGGTGCAGCTGTAAGTTTTGTTTTCTCCCTTTCGCCACAACATTCTCTGTTGAAAATTTTCCTATTGCTCTACTTCCAAGGAGTTCTGACTTCTAAATTCATGCTGCTGTAATGGCTCAGTCTATCACTGAACATGATAGAGCCAAGTACTTGATAGGATGAACTGTTTAAGAAAAAAAAATGTTATTATAACTTTGGCAGAGAACAAATGTCTAAATATAACATGCACACTTGTGGTTTCCAAAAGTTTTTCTTTTTGAAATGGGAATCCCATCCTTCAGATAGTATAGTTAAAAATTATTTAGATGTTGTAAAAATCAGAGAAAAACACAAAAATCTTTGAAGACAGTTCTTCCTGCACGTCAAAGCATTTTCACAAAAAGGAACATATTTATTGTAAGCTTTTTTGAGTGTACCTCATGCAGATTACTTTGTCTACACTCCCATGGCAGTTATGAACTAAAGTTCCTTCTTATGTGGAGCAGTTGACCACTAATGCAAGTCCATCATCATTTGTTGTGATGGTAGAAGTGTAACCAGTGTTCCTGTGTTGCTGCTGTTCCTGGGCAGTGGTTTGTATGCTGTTTAGCTGCTATCTCTGGCAGATATTTTTAGCAACATCCGCTATTTTTTTCTTTTCTTTTCTTTTTTTTTTCCCAGATGAAATGTGCTGTGTCTCTATCACAAATTTTATTATTTTGTTCTGTATTCATGTTGCGTCTTAAAGGATCTACCTCCACAGTTGTGCTGAAACATGATTGCTTCAAATGGATTCTGGGTAGGTGTAGGATTTGAGAATGAGGGAAAGTTATTGCGACCTGGGATCAAGAGCTGCGAACCAAAGTAAAGAACAGAATAACAAGTGGAATATGTGTAGTTTAACATCTTCCTAACTGAACAATACACTGAGGCTTTGTTAATTCACTCAAACTTTTGGAGAATTTGAATAGGTTCTGAAATTAAGTAATCGTTCAGCAAATATTTGTCTGGTTAAAAAAAAAAAAATCCGTTAAAAGGGAATACATTTCTTCTTTTGAATACAGGACAAAACTACAGTGGAATTGTAGCTATTGTGATCCCTACACACATGGTCTAGCTTGAAGTCTAGGACTTAGCTCACTTTTACAGATATTAGAAAAAAATGTCGTTATTAATGCCGGACACTACTGTTTTCTTAAGAAATGAGATCAGCTGAGAGTTTTAATGGGATTGAATTCTTGAGATTTAGTCTTTAGTCTGCTTTTCTGTAGTACAGCTCTGCATCCATAAGAGCAGAAGAGAAAGAAATAAGCACTGTCAGGAGATATTTTCAAGAAAATTTCTGTGGAATTTGTTTTAAAGCTGTGAGAACTACAAGTTGTGTGCTGACAAATAATTACTTTCATGAAAATATTTCCCTACTTTAAAATGAAAATATTTATAGCAATTAATTAGAAGAAAAAAATCAAATTTGACCATCTCTAAACTACCACTCAGCCTGAATTCTACTGCATGTTGAGTTGTAACTGATTGCATTGTGCATTCTAGCTTGTTATATTCTGCGTATTTTCATCTTAAAATTAACTTTTTTTTTTTTTGCTGTTAAATGTCTCCACTCATTACTAAGCCTTTGGTTTCCAAAAGTTTTTCTTTTTGAAATGGGAATCCCATCCTTCAGATAGTATAGTTAAAAATTATTTAGATGTTGTAAAAACCAGAGAAAAACACAAAAATCTTTGAAGACAGTTCTTCCTGCACGTCAAAGCATTTTCACAAAAAGGAACATATTTATTGTAAGCTTTTTTGAGTGTACCTCATGCAGATTACTTTGTCTACACTCCCATGGCAGTTATGAATTAAAGTTCCTTCTTATGTGGAGCAGTTGACCACTAATGCAAGTCCATCATCATTTGTTGTGATGGTAGAAGTGTAACCAGTGTTCCTGTGTTCCTGCTGTTCCTGGGGAACATATTCCTCAACTAGTCTTTGATGTTGTATACTGGCTTCTTTGGTGAAACAGAACAGCACTATTTATAGTTGGGAAATTATGTTCTTATTTTAGGATTGAGCCAATGCCTCGAACTTCTCCTCATATGGATTCTTGTCTACAGATTTTCCACAGTGTTATGGTTGCATATAAGCATTTTGTGTTTGGGTTTTATTTCAATCTATCACTTGTGTTTACAAAATACATCTTCAACACTGAATGATCTGCAGAATATCAGGAAATCTTTGTTTCTGAATATATATTACATCTCTTCCTCCCCTGTTTTTATTCTTTATTGCTCCAGTTAGTGCACCGAAGCATGACAAGAGCTCAAACTCAGCAAACTTCCAAGATGCAGAAGATGGGCCTGACAGATGTGTCTTGGAAGAATCTGAGAGTCCAGGTGAGAACCATTTAAAGACAGTCACCAAGTATTAAGTGATAAATATGACACAGCTTTTGGACTGGTAAAAAAGGCACATTGTAATGCTGTTTCCTTTTTAGCAGCTGCAGTGTCAAATTAATGGTCACCTCTAGGGGTCACAGTGTTATCCTTTCCTCTTTCATCAAGAATTCAGGTCTTAGGAAGGATAAGGGTTTTATGACCAAAAAGAAAGCTGACACAACTAGTTCATTATAATTAGTTTTGGACTACGCTTTTTAGTTAATATATGTGCAATGTCTGACCCTTTGAAAATAGAATGAGGTTATGAAAAATTAGAAGCACTGTATATACTGCAGTTAAACTTAGCGGCGGACATTCAAACACTGTATCTCTGGAGGAAAGCAAATTGGCAGTGTTAAATAGCTTGATTCTTTTCCCTAAATCAGTTCACAATCATTATTTCATTTTAATGACTTTTAACTTTGATTCAGTTAAATACAAGAACATCCATAATGTGCATTATTTTTGGTGACTAAAAGATTTATCTTCATGTAGTATCATTATCTTCCTAGTTATGGAATATCTAAGAAATTCATTAAGTGAATCCCAGGGGGAAACAAGTATGAAGTACTTCCAATCACAGCTGATTAAAAACATTCTCTGAAACTAAATATTAAAATCTTATAAACAGTCTGTGAGCTTGACCCACATACACCATATACGAAGCCCACACATAGTACTCATTAAAGAAAGAGTTAAACATCTTTCTTCACTCGGTACTTTCCTCCCCTGCTTTATCTGGTGTCTGTGTACCCTCTTGCATCTTTGTGTGCTGATCCGTGTATCATATTTTTGATTCATCGTCTCTGTGGCCTGTCAGCTTAGTTAAGAGATTTCCAAATCTTGCAGCCTGTGCTGACAGGGGGCAGCTGCCAACAGTCCCCTGATCCTTCCCCAAGGAACACTGCTGAGATTTAATTTTCAGTCAAAGGGTGCAGTCTGAAATCCATGTCAGGTCCCCTAAGTCATCTCAGAACCCAGAAAGGACCCCTGTCTGGGGGATTATATTTCAGCACACTCTACTCCTCCAAGATTCCTTGGGAGTTCAACTGCCGTCATATACCTGATTTGAACTACATTCCTTTTTCATCTTTTCCACAGAAATGAACACAAGTATACCTTAGAATAAATGAAACCAATGAATTGTAAATTCCTATTCATTTTAAAGCCACGTTGGCTTGAACTCACTGCTGTACAGCAGAAGGCAGCATGAGATTTAGAAAGAAATGTGTGATTTACTTGGGAAGGAGACCGGTGTAGTTTCTTGCCATGGCCACCTCAAACTCTTTGTGGTTCATGGTACGTCCTTCAGAAATCATCTGCAGTCCGTTCCACAATGAGTCTGTGTGTAAGTGTGGGTTGTACAAGATCTGATCTGTTCTAAGGTGAAAATAAATTTAAGCAAAGTGATGTGAAAGTGTTGAGGTGAGAATTAATGTACATTAAAGATAACATTAATTTGAAACTTGATTTAAATTATTCTGAGTGGCAAAGTGCATACATTTGGATGGGAACTTGAATACCAATTCTACATTCTGCATGTCTATGTGAAGTAATGGAAAGAATAAAAAACTGTCAGGTGAATGTTGGCTAGCAAAAATACATGTTGATAAAGAATCTAAACTTAAAAACTGAGTTCCGTGCGGTCCATCTGACATCATTAAACTGGTAATAAACAATGAATTACTCTGGCTTTTGTTTCTGTCCATTCCTGCATTTTAAGACATCTTGTCTTATAGGTCTGAAAACCTCAGGAGATTTCACTACTGGTCTCACTGCTTTCCACTGAGAATTTGTGGCTTGGTTGTCATGGAGACATCGTATTTCTCCAAGAATTGCTCATATTGATCCGTGGACAGGCGTAAATGGCCAGGCGAATGTGAGGAGTAAAGGGGGTTGGGCAGTACTATAAAATGACCAGAGGTTATGGGTCGGAAATAAGCTCATAGCAAACACTTAGGTAAAGAGAAAGAAACAGTTTCATTTTGTTTCAGGATTTCGTTTTTGCACTTTATGCCATTGTCTTCTTTCACTATAGACTGAAAGAAACTTGTTAGTCACTTGTCATGTCAGATCTTTGGTGCTTGTCCTGACACAGCTGTCAGCCTTCCAGCTCTGTGCAGTTCAGGGACACACAACAAAGAGCTAGGAACATGAATTATTTATTGCTCCTTGTGCGGATGAAATTCTGTGATAAGAAATTAAGACACTTCTGGCCGAAGTGCTTGTTTGAAAGGAGAGATTTGATAACAGACTACGTTCGCTTAAAACTTACTTTTAGTAGCAAACACTGAAACAATAATACGGCATTCAGCTGGGTAAGATTTTCTCTAGTGTTACTCAGGTGCTTTAACTTTGAAATGGATCTTGGAATTCAAGAGCGCCTGGAAGGTCAGCATTTGATTTGGTGAAACCTGTGAGCTCAGAATCTCTCTTTCATATATTCAAAACCACAGTCAAAACTGGCAATCATTTATAAGCTTTGATTAAAGAGTTGTCTCTACATTTGTTTCACAGAATCTCTTGCATTTCACTTAGATATGTTGTAATATGTGCAAAAGTGATGAGAAGATATATCTCTTCCAATGGGGAAAAGGTGAAAGTATAACAATATGCCAGAGAGGAACTCCAAGTATTTCTTGAAAGGATTCCTTACTGCATCTACTACCAGGCTCAGTAGGGCTGGAGGTGCATAGCCATTAATAGATGTATCTGTTTACTGTGCTTTCTACTGGTGAAAAGTGCAGCCTCTAACCTTGACATAAGAGTGAAAGTTTTTTTCAAAGTGATCTAAATTTTCTAAAATCACATAAAGAATACTCTGCTTATTTTACTTTCATGCTCTTTATGTGCCTGCCTCTTAAATGCTCCAAAGGTGGGCCTCCAGCAGTCATGGAAAAAAGGCCTATACTCAGATGGCAGGAATCCATCTGACTAACCAAGACCCCAGTCTGAGATTTACCTGTGATTTCTTGTATTCGGTGTGTGATCCAAGCTACACTTAGATGGGAAATGAAACCCCTTAACCTGCACTTTTCTCTTGGATAATTCACAGCAAACACTTTTCATGTGTGATGGACACAGGTAAATGTCAGCCTACAGTTTCTTGTCTAAGTGAAATAGATTTTAGTTTCTCCCTTCATGTGCCTACAAGCTGCCATTATCTGTGATAGTGGCTCATGTCTATTTTAGCCCCCACACAGAGGAGATACTGGGCTTCTCTCTCAGATGCCTAATAGTAGGTTTATCACTGCCATTTTCCCTACATGCTGAGGACTGCTTCTGTTTGATATACAAAGCCTTGGCTTTTCAAACTCTGCTCTGGCCTTGAACATACTAATCAGATAGGAATTGCAGCAGATTTTTGTAGAACTTAACTTTTAATCACATTGAACTGCTGTAAAGAATTCACTATACCTTAGAATGGCTCTTCAGTAGACATAAATATTCACAGCATTGTTTGCCATTTCAGCAGTCATATTTGCCAACCAAAAAAGAAGCTGAAACTGAGCAAACTTTGATGTCTGAGTTACAGGTTTGAGCTATTCACCCGAATATTCTCATGTAAATAATGGTGGAAAATTCACAATCCTAGAGGGCAGATACTCCTGTTCATAGGGTGTTTCTTACGTTTTAAGGGTATTGAAAATACTCACTTCTCCCAACAGAGATAATGCAGTAGACTAAGCAGTAGTTGCTTTCTTTGGTAATACTGGAAAATTAAGCTTGAACAGATCTAACAAAACAAAACAACAGTTGTAAATGTAGGCTGGAATTTTTAAAGTTTTCTGTCTTTTGGATGGAAACCGTGTAAATGATAAGAGTATACTTATGGACTTCAGTAGCCAGGGAGACTGGCTGAGTCAACTGGTCCCTTCTGTAACTTATGATCACTCCCTGTGATATCTTCTCTGCAAAAACATTGTAGATATCAAATTTTTCCTTCTTTCAGGACAGAATGTGATTCTGATTGTATAAGAGATAAGAGTGAAAATACAAACAGTTTTCACAGACGAACATAGTTACATGTCCTAGGTAGACCTTGACACAGAGATGGGAGAAATCTTTGACTGCTCCCAAAGTACAGTCTGTTAGAGATGGAACTGCAGGAAATTGAAATGGGAATGTAGAAATGTAATAAGAACAGATATTCATCAACCGAGTATAAAATAATAGGGCTTCCTTTTATTCATGAAGTCATAAAGGGTGCAGAATCTACATAAGCAGTGTTTCTAATGGAAGTAATACTTGAAATTCAGGTTGTAAATATATATATATTTATACATATATATATATATATATACATACATATATATGTGCACATTCAATGGGAAGAAGACATGAATCTAAAAATTGATGACTGAGATTGTTCCTTATAAGTTTAACTATTAATGCCTTACTCATAAAGCTTCTTAATACTTCTGTTTACAGCTAACATAGGATTATTTCTGTTGAAAAGATATATATAATCTGAAAATGATTTTTTCATAGGAAATGTAAATAATCTATTAGCTTTAAACTGAAATTATTTTTCTGTAGACCTACTGGAAAATGTTTCATTAAAAACGCAACGAATAAGAAGAGAGGAGGATTGTTTAGTAAAAAAGTTCTAGGGAATGCTACACATTCTCTTAAGCTATTTTGAATTCCATACTGCCTCATGTAATACAAGTAATTATGATGTAAACAGAATAGAATAGAAATATTCTGGATATAGATTTGTAATTTTTTAACACTAGCATGTTGATGCTGGAAGTCTTAATTTCTTTACAAAAAAATATATAAATTCTAAGTCTACAAAAATATTTTCAAGTGACTTAATTTTTTACAACAAAATCTTGCTTAGTACTTCAAGCTGTACAGTCATTAAACTAGATGAATACATTTCTTTGTTTTCCAGATGACATGAAGGCACATCCCTGGATATCTAAAGTGTGTTCCTGTAAGGTGTGCTAGAAAACGTCGCATAGCTGAAAGAATACGAAGATGCACAAGAGCAGCCAATACGATAAAGGTGGCATGGATGTGGGACGGCTTATTGTGCTTATTATTTTATACCTTTAACACTTCATTTTGAGAGGAAATATTTCCACAATATCAGCTACTCTTCGCTCATTTGCTGAATTCAATTCACACTTCCCTCACTAATAGATTCACAGTTATTCAATTTAATTTTATATTTTTAACATATAAAATATCAAGTCCTTTTTTTGATGTTTTTTTCACTAGCTAATGTAGTGATTCCAAACATTGATTGACTGTAAAACTCCTGCATCAGTTCGAGTGTTCTTTTGAATGCAACTAATTTAAATAATCAAACATTTTTTTCTCTCCTTGCTTCTCACTTTAATTTCCAGTAGCATTTTAACACTAAGCAAAATGAAAAGCAGTTGGAAAAATTGAAAAAATAAATAAAAAAAAAGAATATGATCTGGAATATTTAGAAATAATAAAATATAAACAACTTTGTGCACACAGGTCTGCATGGAAAATTGATTTTAAGTCTGGTCATGTCTAGAATGTGAAGTTCCCTATTATAAATACTGCCAGCAGTGTAACCTGAGGAAAGGTGGCCCAGTATGAAAAAGGAGATGCCCATCTGAGTTCTCTTCTCAAACAATGTACTTTGTTGAATTGGTGTTTGTGCTCATGGGGAAAAGAAGGTGCACATCTTTGCCCTTTAAAAAAAATAATTGTGTTTGGAAAATATTTGCAGTTCATTAGATGCATGTATCACCTGAGGCATTTCTGCTGGTCTGCCATTCCAAGCAGCACTTTTGCTTTCTGTGCCACCAATAGCATGAAGGCTAATGAAGTCAAAGGGACTTGTAGATGATATCTTCTGGATTTGTATTTTATGGTGGAAATCATAGCCTGGCATTATGCATCCTGTCATGTTATCATTAATCTTCCTTAATTATTAAATTGAGGGTTCTTTAGTGTGAAAAGATTCTCTGGCAATGAATCCCTCTCCTCCTTGTGGGAAAATGTCATGGCTGTAGGAGTGACAAAATGGGGTTGATGTTGCCATTGCTATGTCTTAAATAGGAAGCAGACTTAAAAATGGAGATAAAGGGTAAGAAGTAATATTTCAGTTTTCATTCTGCTAAAAAAATACCATTCAAATACGTTGAAGCCTAGGCCAGACAAAGGTATTTAATTTTACTTTTATGGTATTATGTATATACTATGCATAAAATGATATCATTTACTGAGAAGTCTATGTCTTTTACATATTTGATATGTTTCAGAACAAGCTTTCATAGAATCATAGTATGTCCTGAGCTGTAAGGGACTCACTGAATCCAACTCCTGGCTCCACACAGAACCACCCAAAAATCACACCATAAGCTTTCTTTATTTATAGGAGTTGTTTTTATATGTAATATGTAAGCCATATCCTTTGTTTATATCAGCTTGTCTTAGAATTACGGTGACTAAACAGTCTAGATATGGAGTGGTATGGCTTCATGCTTTCATGTATTGTGCTGGATGTCTGTAGTATTTTTACTGACATATTTATACTTGAATAACACAAGTTCTGCACAGCTGAGAGTAGCACGTGCCTTTAGCTGATGTATACTGCCTTCTTAAACGTTACGGTTAAATCAGAGATGAAAATATCAAGAAGGTGGAAATGAAATTACAAGTAAAATTACAGGAACTCTACTACAAGAAATTTGCAGACTGTAAACCAAAGCTTGAACCTTGCTACCTCCTTTGCCACACAACCTCGTCAACAGTCATCTATTTTGCCAATCATTCACTGGCACTGAAACATCCATCTGCCTTCACTACAAACATTACTGCCTTGAATCAGCATCTACTAGTTTGCACCAGCTCTGTTCTTAGCACAAAGGAAGCAAATCTCCTGAAACTATTTCTGCAATGTATTTTTAAAAACAGTGTGTTCAAAAAGGTGTCACAGCTCAAGGAATTGGCATTGTCCATAACACCCAGTATTGCTGTGGCAGCGATTGCATTTGTGCAGCACAATATTTGATTGCTTGTCTTTAATTCATCAGAGCAGTGCACATCAGAAGCCTGCCAATACAGACAGCTCTTGGAACAGGTTGTGCAGTGATGATTGGTGTTTGCTACATGCTTATGTGTTCTTTGTGCTAACTATAATTGCAATATCAGTAAGGTATGGCTGGGATGGAGTTAGCCGTGCTCTGCTCTTGTAGCCAGAACAGTGTTGATACAGCACTGATGTCCTGGCTAGTGCTGAGCAGACAGGAAAGGCCAGCAGGCTGGGGGTGGCTGAAGGTGGGGAGCAGCACAGTCAGGACAGCTGAACTAAACTCACCAAAGGATATTCCATGCTGTATGATGTGATGCTCAGCAATAAAATCTAGCTGAAAGAAGGTGAAAGGGGAAACTCTGTGAAAGCGTTGGTCTTCTTGAGTGTACTAAGGCCTTGCTTTCCAAGAACTGGATGAATAATTTTTGTCCTTTTGCTTCCACATGACCTTTGCATTTTTTTTTCCTTTCATTACATGGCTGCTTATCTCAACCCACAAGCTCTTCTTTTCTTTCATTGTATTTTCTCCCCCTGTGTTTCTAAGGAGGGGGAGTGAGAGAGGTGTGGCAGTGCTGAGCTGCCCATCGGTTGTTAAGTCACCCCAGGAAAGCAAACATTTTTCTTATTAGGTACATTTTTGTCCCAGTAAAATGAATTTATTTCCAGTGTGGTCTGGATGCCTTTAAAGTAACCAACAATACGATATGTACTCAGGATGAACTCTTGCTTAGAAAAATCTTTGTGTATCAAAGTGATGATTTTAGAGCTCCATAGAAAAATATGTATTAACCTCCTGCAATTGTTTCTTATAAGCAATAATAACTGAAGAAATACTTCTGTGCTAATGCACTTTGATACACCATTCTGTTCATTGTTATGGAGATTGATTTTACAACAAAGTTGCACGGTAAATATGAACGCATTTCTCTGTTGTGTGTTGCACTGAAGGAATCCTACCAAAAGGAGTCACATATTAATATTTTGGAGTACTTGTTCAGATTTTAGGTGTGGGGCCTTAATTTTCTTTTTCTCCAGAAAAAGGGTCTTTTAAGTCAAGTAATCAATTTGTCTTTTTAGGACATCCTGCTACTAAACAGTGCACTTCTCCCCACTTTAGCCATGTTTCTGTCTCCTTGCTTATGCTTGCACTAGTGTTCATGCAACTAGGCTGTACCAACACAAGCACTGGTCTCAGTGCGTGGAACAGGAGTAACAAGCAGCCCAAGGCGGGAAGATGGGTGAGATATCATGTAAGTTGGGGGCAACCTGCAATTACACCAGCATTATCTCAGCACAAAATTGGAGCTTTAGGATCCTTTATGAAAGGGTCTTTCTTGAAAATAGATATTTGGCTTTCAAATCCTACAGTTACGCTCATAATTCATTATATTAAAAAACAGGAAGCTACCCATTTTTTATTATAAGCCCAAGCCCAATGTCATTGGCAATTCTTTAATTTGAGAGATTTTGAGTTTTCCAAATGATTCATAATTATTAAATGATGATTAATGGAGAGTCTTGCCTAAAAATATCCCTAAATTTGAAACAATTCATTTATGGCCCTGAATGAATGGCTCATTTTGAAATCTCATGTGCTTCCATTTCTGGGTTGTATTTTTTTTTATGTTATTAAATAAGGCTCTTCCCCAGTACAGTCAAAAATGCCCTTAAACAACATTGGTGTAGAACTTGAACTACATATGGAAAAAAGAAAGAAGAAAATGAAACTCTTCAATAAGACCACTAAGTAACAGAGCCACAAGCTCCAAGCAGCACCAGGGATCTATAAAGGGAAATGATTTTACAAATCTGACTGAGCTAAAAGTGTTGAAAATTCTGGAAACAAAATGGGAAAGGGTGTAACAAAGAGCATTGCTTCAGATTTCCACTCCTTTTGCAAGAGCATATTCTCCAAAAGCTGGTTAGAGTGAACTAGAACATAAATCTCCAAGTACTGTGCTGACACTGAACAGCTAGCAAACATGCACGTTCCTGATGTAGGTTCTATGAAGAAAAAGTCCTGCTCCTTCTGTATCAGATATTTCTGTTGAATTTTACAGGCCACTCTTGCATGATAAAAGCATGCAGAGGAATTGCAAGGATTGATCTTTCCCTTATCCCTTACTCATAGAAAAGCTGGTATGAACTGCTAGGCAAAGCTCTTGGTAGAGACTCCACTGAGTTATGATTTGAATCCATAGATCCCCAAACAAATATTATTATGGATCCTGCAGCAATATTATTTTACAATAATGAATTTAAATGCAACCAAAGGAAAAACAAACAAACAAAGAAACAAACAAAAAACAATAACCCAGAATTGTCTGACTGGGGACCATAGGAAGTTTACTTCTTGAATGGCACCTGCTGGAAATTCTAAAGGGTGTCCAGTAGCTGTGCTGTGGGACAAATGTACCTCGTGTAAACACTGCCTTCCCCACATTCTGAAGAAAAGGGCTACACTGTGATCACTAAGTACAAATATACCTGCCAAGGTGAAGCAGTGCAAGTTCTTAAACGATTTTAAACCCTAGGATATTTAAATATCTGCTGCCTTTTTTTAGGATGGAGTGTATACATGATGAAATTGTTACACAGTACTAATTTTATTGCACTTGTCCTTTTCTGTAGTTCTAGAAACTTTAGCTAAAGAACAGAGCGTTGTAGCCTGTTTTTTCATTAAGTGTCTCACAATGTAAAGCTAAAAGCCATTTTTCTTCCTCTGGCAATACTCTCAGTAAGATAGCCAGGAAAAGTACCATCACTGGAGTAATATATGTAATTTAATTAAGTACATTGCTCCCTCCATTTTTACAGTAACTGAGAGAATTATTTTTGTATTTATTTTTAGCATTTGAAAGCTTAATACTCAGCAGAAAAATATTAACTGTATTCAGCACTAGTAAAATAATCGTATTTTTCTTATCTATTCTCAAATTTTACACTAATAATTTGTAAACTTCTTGTTAGTATGGATCTGGGGAACTCTAAATCACTAAAAATTTCCCACACAGAAACTTAAGGCAGTAAAATATTCTCTCCAGTTCTCATAACTTTATTTTCTACAGTCACACTGGCAAACAGTGTGCAAAGTAAAATGCAACAAACGTTGTTGTTGTTTGTTTCAGTTTATAGTCTTCCCGCCATGTAGATGGCAGCAGCACTCAAGCCTTGAAATTCTCACCGGTGAGCTTATTCCATATCTCCATGCTTCAGAATATTATTGTCATAAATGAACTGAGAGTAAGATTATTTTTAAGATGGATATCAGATTAGTTACATGTACTCTTAAAGAAGCCTGTAACATCATAATGTCAGTTTTTAAAAGGCAAAGTATTTTGTCTGCCTGTGAATATAGATGTCACGGTTTGTTCTTTGTTTCTTATGGCACGTTTTCTTTCTGTAAATTAAATTGCTGCTATTTTTTTCTATTGTGCTAGGTTTCAGGACACGTGCGGTTTCTGAAGATCCAAAAATGTTAAGATTTTCCAAGATAAATCCGTTTCCCTGCATAATGAGGAGCAACTAGCAGGTGCTGCTGTCAGAGCATCCTTTTCGATGGATAGTGCAGAGAAAGGTAGTGGAATGCAGGGTGTAGGATGTGCTGCGGGCTCTGCTAATTACAGTACCTCATAAAAATATCATGAGTTATCCCGAAAGAATACATTTTGAGGTACAACTATTTTTAATTGTATGGAATTGTCTGCACTCTGACATTTGCTTTGTCTAAGAAGTACAGAGAGATTTTGAAAGAGAAGTCACAAAACAGAGACCCAGAATCAGAGCTGTCTTACAGCCTCGGTCTCTTTACAGCATCAGATGAAACCTTGGGGAGGCTTTGTGGGATCAGCTTCAGGCCCTGGGAGGTTAAAGCAGGTGTTACATGTGTGACAGGAAGTATTCACTGACAGGGCACGGAGGAAAAATTATTTCAAAAAGAAAAAAAAAAGAAAAAAAAAACAACAGTAATTGTGTTAGCTCCTTGTGTTAGGAAATACTTCCTAAACATTGGAAGCAAAGGTAGTGTTTCAGTAAATTGTAATACAAAGTAATAGATAAGCACTAACTCCCCTGTGTTTCTTAACCTGCAATAGCTGAAATAACAGGGAGGATAAATATTTTGTGGACAGCACTTCTAATTTCACAGATTCATAGCTATCAATGGGAGAAGTGGCAGCTGGTTCAGGGAACAAAGCTATGTGCTTTTTGGGGAATGATGCACAGTTTTGTTCTGTTCCTATTCACTATTTCTGACCCTTACTGACACGACAGAGTAGAAGTAACAATAACAACAGAAACACTAAAATAAGACCTTTTCCATCATGCTGGTAGAACATTCAGCGTAGTGGTCAGTGTCCTATGCCTTAAAACAAAGAATTCATTTACAGTTAAATTGCAGAGTTTATGTTAGCACTGATTGTGCATGGCCTATAAAGAATACATTCCTAAAAATCTCTTGAAAGCTTAAAATGAATTTCTGTATCTGTACTTTGTCTGTAGAATAAAAGTAGTGACAAGGCCCAATCTTGGTGTTTTGTAAGGATGGGTAAGTGGTCAGTGTATATTGCCAGTAAAACATAAAACAAAAATCACACAGTAAAACATTGATACATTTTTGTTATCCCTGCCTAAACTTTATAGGCTGAGCCATCAAAGCATCTCTTTCCTTGGTGATTTTTTGCAGAATCACCTGGGATTATGACTTGTAACTGCTCTTTAGGAATGTCAGATAAGCAACAGTGAGATTTTTAACTTTTAAAGAGGTCGAACAATTTTAATGGATTGGATCCTGAGAAAAAATTGGAGATGACTTTACAAAGGAAGATTCATCCCAACCACTGTTTGTTATATTTGTTGCTTTCGTTATATGGAGTGACAGCCCAATGAATCACTAGGTGGACTTTTGGTCTGACAATTTGGGAATCATCTGAGCAATTAACAGGCAGTCAGCCAATTGCAGTGGCTAGTGATTAAATTACAGAGGTTCTTTGGTGGTTTCCATAAAGAAATCTCTGGGAAGGACTAGGTGAATCCACCATCTATCATATCATGAACATGAGTCTTCTTATGTTTACACTAAACTAAACACTCAGGAATATTATATCACTCAGCAAGTGTTGATATTTTAAAGACATTTTATGCTGTTGTTTTTTGCTGTGCTAAATCTGGGCATGAGGAAAACTTTATCTTTAAAATTCCTTCTGTAAGAGGTTTCAGAAAGTCCTTTTCTCATGTCTTAAATCTCCCACCAGTTCTGAGTACTTCACTGTTTTTTTTCTAGATTTCTTCCTAAAACGTGCCTTCTCTTTATTTAAGTCCTTTACACAGACATTATCGGTTAGCCCACAAAACCCATAGCACCTTTTGTTACTCCACTGTGCCTAAATCTGTAGATTCATGTGTGCTTTTTTCTTCCTTGTGTGTATGACAAATCACTCTGTTCCAGAATTCTGAGCTTTTTCTTCCTCCAATGACACTCAGGGGTTAAACTTCCACAGGGAGAGAGCAAGGTAAAAGCAGCAAAAAGGAAGGATAGGAAGAATTAAACTCTATTAACAAGAGTAAATATACCAGCATGGCCAAATTATGGTCACAGTGACCTCCAAGCTGCACTCTGATCTTTTATGGTAATTCTGACCAGATCTGTTGAAAGTAAAAGGTAGGTCAATATACTAGGAAGAAAGGATTTATGGGAATTTACATAGGATACATATAGCCATAACCACAATCCTATACACATGGGCAAAGTCCTCCACTGCACTGAACTCACTCTCAGTATTCATAAAAGAGAGATGGGACTATAATATGGGTCTCAGCCATCTTAGATTTTCCTAAACATTTAGCACTTTTCCCTGGAGCTAGATTTTCAGAGTTAGCCAGGAGAGTGTCTTTGTTGGCTAGCTGGGAGAGGAGGTAGTTCTATACATTTTAATGCTTACACAATTTCTCTAATGGCACAAAAGCAGCAAAAATAGGAGGGAGGGTTGCATGACTTTCTTAAAGACAGATTCAACACCCTTGCACAAAAATTTTTTGCAAGCTATGAAAACATGAGTCCCACATAAGATGACATAGTTTCATATCAGGCATTCAGTCCAAACCCATGTCCTCCACCCACTTTTACCCAGGCAAAACTACCTCCAAAGGGCTCAGAGGTACTAGCTGGGCAGCAGCAACTCATGGGTTAATACAGACTAGCTTCTTCCTCTCCCTGATGTTCAAGAGAAGATAATGAGAAAGGGACAGAGCCAGCAGGTTAATGAGATAAACCAACTGGAAGGTAGAAATACGATGAGACTTGGGAAGCAGATGATGAAGAGGGAATGTTAGAGACTTTATGTTCAGGTATTATACAATTGAGACAATTGCTGGCATAGGACCCTTTTCCAGTGTCAAAAGGACCTTTCGATTTGTTAAAGCATAGCTGTGAGCTATACGCGACGTAAGAGAGAACAAAAGCAACTTGAACTGACTAATTTACCTGGCAAAACAGCCTTTTACATTCCTATTGCAGTTGGTATTGGACTATGTTATGAATTCTGTTATGTTATGTAAAGTAAAAAAGTAAAACCATAGGTACATGTGGGAAGATAAACAGTGCAATCTCTCTTAACAAATTCTAGCAAGTGCTTGAGTAAGCATTGCTAGAAATCTCTGTCGTGCATTTGAATAGACTCTATTGACAAAATGAATGAGTAGAACTTAGACAAATATGGAGAGATAGTACAGTAAAACAAATGGCCCAAACAAAGGGCAATTCTAATTTGAATACAATTATGAAAGCACTTTACCTTTTTGCTGAATCTTTTCAATAATCCTGGGCTGTAAATGATGCAGCCATGTCTATAACTTCGAGAGTCGCACCTTGACCACATAATATGAAAGATCACTAGTTCTCCATAACTGCATTGTCAAAAAATTCTGTATCAGTATGCAATCTTCTGTTACAGAAAAGCAGAATACAGTCTACAGTCTTCAGCCTTCAGTGTTCTATTCTTACTGTTATTATCAGCAATGGTTATTATTTCAAAATGTTCAACAGTACATCCAGGGGAATAAATGGAGACGTTTCTCCTGTGTGGTGTATAACAATACCTGACATTTGTATAGCACCTTTCATCTGTAAGAATCCCAAAGTGCTTTACAAAGTCTGCTGGGATCACTTCACCCAACACTGAAGTGTAACTGTCTCCATGGTGAAATTCAACTTGTATTCCACACGAACACCATTGCACAACGCTGTTTTTGAAAGAAGTGACAGCTAAGTGAAACGCACTGAACTGTTCTTGTGAAAGTTATCCTAGGATCCTCAGTGACAGACAGAGGTTCAAGCTTTGGTTTGGCATCCAGAGCAAAAGCCAGCAGCTGTTTCACTCCCTCTGCCCTCACATGCTTCCTCCCCAGCACACACACTCTCCTCTTTCTGTTCTTTTCAGAACACTGCGCTGTGGGGTGAGACCACCAGCTCCAGGCACACCAACAGGTTTGGCCTAGCTTAACTCAACCACTACCAGCAATAGCAATTGAATAAAATAGTACTAATGAAAGCTTCACTGCTGATGAAATCACAGAAGTGAGTCTGTGTGCCTGGAATTATCCTTAGAAAGTGATCCATAATGATAAAAAAATGCTTACAATTTATAGGAAAAAAGATGGGCAATAGTAATCTAAGAGCAGACTTCTTTCCCAGCATGGCTCTATTGGAGCCCAACTCTGAGAAATTATGTACTAATCTGCTTTGCTTCATAAAGTACTTCTATTCTTTTTCACTGTCTTGGTAGTATAGTATAAATTGTATACTTAGTGTATGTAATTCTTATGAGTGCCTGTTCCATCACAGAAAGTGACTATAATTAGATTCTGTGTCTGTACTAGTAAAATTGGGTAAGGGAACATTCTCAGGTATCTTATATCAATAAATTTATGGGACACTCCATGTTTTTGACCTATAGGAACTAGCACAATCCCTGTGAGCACACCTTCTAGGAAGTGCTGGAACATGTACGTTCATGCTCTTCTAAAAAGCATGGAGTTTTTCACTTGACATTTCTTTCACGTCTTCCTCCTGCCAGTTGGCTTTCTGCCACAAAGACAATGTAGACACACTTATTTTGCTATTACCTACATTTGTACCAAAACTGTGTACATGAAGTTTATGTTAAGTGTAGTAGTTGTGCATTTCTGGAAGTGATAAAACTCAGATCCTCTTTTATAAGTGGATCGTGTTGCCTTCAAGAGAAACATACGGTATGCTGTGTGAGTCATCTTGAAAGTGCTTTACACACACTAATTAGATTGTGGAGCTGAAAATGCATGTTCTTGTGAGAGTTTTCTATTACATTTTCATCTCACAGAAGGTTGGGAGTAAGCCAAGGCAGGAGATGCTGAATTTTGGAGAGCTTATTTCCAGCTATTGATACAGATCTGATCCCTCCAACTTAGGTTTCTATCTGTAATGCGTGACTTTAAAAAAATGAAGGTCCCACATGGGTTCAATCCACTGCAGGGTTACTATTTTATCTTATATGTTATCACTTCTATGGTCTTGTCTGTTCTTTGGCAGTGTGGGAGTCAGTAAGTTTTTTCTCTTTTAAGCCTGGGGAAACATTGCACATTACCTCTACAGGGTTGAGGAAAAAATTAGCTAAATAGATAGAACTGCTTTACCACTGAGAGTGTGATGGTTTCTGCTCTTCCACAGTTACAGACAAGGAAAGAAATCAACAGTGTTTTTTCTGCAGAAGATACGGACTATTGTATTCTTTACTAAAACAAAAGCAGGTAAATAAATTGAGATCTCACTCTGTACATAAATGTAGACAAAATATGTATACATAACAGATATTTATATAGTAACATAAATCTGCAAAGTTAATTTTTAATGCATTTTAAACACTGTTAAATTATATAACTTAGCATCTCTGATAGCAGATATTTTATATCCAATCATAGAACATTTTGGATTTGTGTGCAGGATAAACTCTAATTGTGTGCTCACACTATGCTTTCTTAAGATGCCACTCAGAGTATCTCATGGTGGATTTAGAGTTATCATGTAGAGATATTGATAGATTTTATTCTTAATATTTGTGCACAAATCCAGAATAATCTACTGCCAGAGAGATGAAAAGATAAATGCTCATGATGAATATTGGTTTTCTGGAATATATGTTAGGATGCGAAATACCTAAATTAAATCATTTAATAGGGTTTTAAAATTTAATTTAAATTTGATGTTGTAAATTTATATTAAAATAGTATTTGCTGCAAGTTCACTGAAATGCATTCAGTGATTACAGGTGATTTCAAATCAAGTCCTGAGTGTGTATACATATAGAAACACTCACACATATACACATAGATACCTATTTTATATGTCAGGTATTGTATATTCCATATTGAGTCCTATTTTAAAATGGAATGTGATGATTTCAGTTACATCATGCAATGTTAGTTATAGGACTGCAGACAGAATACTTAACTCTTTCCACTGTACATATCTATCACATACCAATTGTTATGTGTATTAGCCCATGTCTATTCATAATCAACAGTATAGCCTCGTAAAACTTCTGTGTTTTCATATAGGTGTCTAAACCTCTTACAGATATTTTAAAGATAAACCGGTGTAACTTTGGTCCTGAAAATCAGACCAGAACAGTACAATGAATGTATTTGTCTCCACACTTGAAACAAGGGATGTCTTAGCTAATGTCGCAGCAGAAGAAACCTAGTAGAACCTGACCATTCATTTTTCCCATCTTCAAAGACAGAAACAGGAATAAATGATTCTTTTTTTAATCACTTTACATCTGACCACCACAACTTCAGTAAAAGCCATATCCTCCTTAAATTTTCCAGCTTTTTCCTTTAGTTGACAGACAGTTGCTAATCACATGTATAATACCTTGAGCAAATTTCAGGCCATATGGGGATAGAATAGCTTCCTGCATATTTTACCCAGTTCCATCCTTACTTTTCCCACTTTGTATGCCAGGCTGCTTTGTGTCTGTGAATGAATGCTACGATGTATATATATATACTGTGATGAGAATAGGGATAGTTTGCTACATCTTTAAGCACAGATGATAAAGTTTAACACGGGCATTCAAATTCACTCATACAAAAACCACATTTACCTGCTTTGAAGGGCTGTGCAGAAAATCTGCTAAGTACACCCAATAAATTTACCATATACTGATGCTGGACAGAATATTTTGCTCTTTGCCTGGCAGATGGGACAGGGTGGCATGCTATCCTCTGTATGCTGCCCTGGGCTTTGCTGCCGGCCAATGCTGTTGTGAGCACAGGGGTATCAGAGTCTTTAGCTAGCTATCATGCAGCAATGACATGAGAGCTCCAAATAGATTCTTTCTTTTGATCTCTGAAAGGACAAAATTGAGAAGAGTCACCTACTCCTGAGACTGGATTAGAGTTTTAAAGATTTGGCATACAGATTTTGATCTCTGAGATGCCTTAACAAAAAGCAAATTCTGTAACTTCCTCTGCAAGGTCTGTTTGACTTTGCTGGAATAAGAATGCTTGTTCAAAGCTAGCCCAGCAATCACCATTCATCACATTGTCAGTCACTCAGATACCAAGGTACCTTCAACAAACATTCTGTATTGTAACTTGTTGGTTGGTTATTAAATTAGTTTCCCATGAAGTTCCGGTAGTCAAAGGACACTTTGTGGATCACATGGGATTTATATTAACTCATACCAATCTTTACAAGGTTGCCAGAAGGTGTAAGAAAATAATGATTAGCTAGATTCTTCCAAGTAATTTAGATATATTGATGAGTGCTAGTTCAAGTTGCTGCTAGTGGTAAAGCTTTACCTGCAATGCTTGATTACTGCTTGCCACAAGAATTAAGAAGGAAGTTTCCCACACTCAACACATTCGTACTTTTCATTATTTTGTATTTTGAATGTGAAAAATACCATTGCTTTATCTATCAAGATTCATTTGCTAAGATTATGAAACAGCTGTATAAATCACTGCAGCGAAGAATTTATGGCTGCATACCCAACCTGACTGTCTGAAGTAGCCATCTTTCAGCTTCTGCTATTTAACAAAATCTGGTAATACTGTCCTTCAGCTGCTGCCTTTGACACAGAAAGAAGAAATGTATTCCTTTTTCCTTAATGCTTTATGCAACCACAGTACGAATTCTGTGATTTGATTCACAGTGCTCTGAAGCAACTGCTGAAACAATCAGGTCCTGCTAAAGGGACGGTCAACTATAAAGCGAGTCCTGAGCCTAAAGCAGATGCAGCATTTTCTTCAAAGCTTATTGTGGGTAAAAATAGTTAACTTGTTTGCCACTAACATGGGAAAGATCTTTTAATCTAGTGTGATACCAAATCACATCAGAAACAGTTAACGTGATCTCATAGTATATGTGTATGTTAACTTAACTACAGATTCAGTCTTATTTAACACAGGAATACAAGTTTAAAGATATTCAGACTTTGTTCCGACTGTCCTGTGTACAGTTCAGAAAAAAGGTCTATATCTGATAACGTAGTGATAATACCACATGCACCTGTTCCCAGAGAAGGCTGTTTATTTAAGGTCTGAAGCAAGGTTCTATTTTGAAGAGAACTTGGCAAGGACAATTTCTTACTTTCCTTTGCTAGCTGACAAAGAACAATAGTAATGATGATAGGCGATGGCATTCCAAGTTTTCATATGGAACATCACAGAGCAGTTTATTTGTATATTATTGTATTCTTTGCTTTCACTTTAGTTTTTCACATCTCCAGCTGAGATTTCCAAAGAAGCCCAAGGAATAAGGCATTCAGCTCTCAGAAAGAGTTACTGAAATGCACAAAGCAACACTTGTTCATCCACAGCAGTACTGAGTGTTTTGGAGGCTTTATGTTCAGGAGTGCAAGCATCACACTTCTGGCACTTCCTTGCACCACTCTCTCTCTGCAATGTTGTCAGCTGCAATACTGGACACTTTCTGGAAGTATACAGCAATTTTCCATACCTTCTTACCTATAAAAGCTTAGCTAAGCATCTAGATCTTTTTACTCTTTCCTTCCCACATCTTTTCCAATATCTAAACCAACATCCCATTCAGTCACTTAGCTGCACTCACTCACCTGTGGATATCTGAGGGATATGAGAGGTGCTTTCCCCGGTGCTCTCCATGAGCAGAGAAGAATAGAACACTGGAAACTACTGACACAGAACTGCTAACTTGAAAACCTCATCACTCACAGGAGAGTGATCCTCCTCTGATATCTGGCCCTGATCTCTGTGCAGTACTGGAGTGAGACGCTTTATCATTCCTCACACACACTTTCTCCCTGTTTAATCAGTCCTGAACTAAATACAAGAAGCCAGTGTTTCCTGGTCAGCATTCTAATGGATATTCAAAATAGTTAACAAGTAAATGAGGCATCCATTTAGCTCTAGGAAATTCATTCATGGTCCTTTTGAGTTGAAGCAATGTATACTTCTAACTTGCCTGTAGAACTCTCCAACTTGAATCATGTACTAATGCAAAACAGTGAAGTAACATTGTAAGATCTCTCATTTCTGCATTCTCCTTAGATTGATCCCATCATTTTCTATGGAATAAAATATATATTTTTTATTCTCCACCTGGACAAACAGCTCTAGACAGTCTTCAACCTGCTGATTCTGTGAAAGGATAGAGATTTTTTTGAGCTCCCTAATTCACTTCTGTTAGATTTGGGCAGTAAGGTACATGATTTTAACATACTTCCCACATATTTCTGCACATGTTTCTGTGGTTATCTGTAGGAGATGCTAAAATTTTTCCATGGATTGAACACTTTTTGTAGGGCAGACTTGTATGTTCATCTGACTCAACTGCTGGTTTTGAGCTGTGGATCAGGTTTTCCATACAGCCTTTAAAAAGACAGAGGTATCAGTGAGCAAACCAGAGCAGGCAGTTTCCTCTAATCATCTATACTATCATCTGTGCAGGATCATGGCAGCAGCTGATCAATAGAGGAGTATTTAAATATGTTAGAGCCTGAATCTGATATTCTACATGTTTAACTGCATAAACAGATCAATGGGACAGGATTGATCTCAATTGATATTTGGCAGTTTTCAAATACAATTAAAC